>OZ004625.1:0-2400000 GCA_963924575.1 Pycnomerus fuliginosus | reverse complement strand
TTTATCTCATACAATCGCTCGTTGGTGATTACTGAGGGGTAGTAGGTGTGTTTGCGATCTGTCGGGACGTATTCCTCGCAGAAATCGTTCCACACGAACTGCTGCAAAAGAAAAAGAAAAATTACTCGCTGCATTTGCATAAAGCTCGAAGCTCGAAGTTGAAGAGTTTGGAATAATAACTTTAAAGATATAAACAGGAAGCGATCGGATTGATGGGCTGAGAGCTTTCCGGAAAATGTTTCAGGTTGTGATGAATGAACGGTGCATTTGTTACCGGATTATCGCACGCGAGCGTTTAGAGGAAATCCGGATGATGCACAAGATTGCCAACAGGATTTTATTAATTTCGAATTCGTACGATATTTTAGGGGAAAGCGAGGAGGGGAGTTATTCGAACTGAGTGCATTTTTGGAAATGTGGAAAAATTGGGATAATGACATAGACTTGAAGTAATAGAATCATTGCCAAATCGTATACTCAAATAACGAGGGAAGAATAAAACTATAGAGACAAATTAATTTCCGATGTCTTAGGTATAATTGCACTTCCTATATGGATGGTCAAAAAATGTACCTAAGGTTTTTTGTGTGACTAAAATTTTTCCAAGGTTACTATGGTTTATTAGAATAACAAGGAAGGGGTCACAACGCTCTAGATAAAAAGATAAAATGTGCCTCAGAAAATATTTTGACAGTTGAAATGTCACTTATGTAGTATCATTGGATTCAAAAAATGTATGGATATGCAGGGCGTTTCATTTGAAAATAAAAAGTTTGTCACTTCCGGTAAAACCGGAAATGGAAAAAATTTGGTTAATATGTCAAAAAGTGGCCTTTGATAAGTACATTCGATGTTCTAAGTTTCAAAAATGTATTCCAAAAACTATGGAAAAAGAGGGGGGGTGTACCATGATTCTGTGACACCCTGTATACTGCCCGTTCGCTCTAAGTTGAAGCACTAAAGTGCAGGTAGGTTGTCATTTTCCCTAAATTATGACAGCGCCAGTGGCGTGTTGTTCAAAATAAAACAATAAATTGTATTAATGTATATCTGAGATGTCTTACTGACACACGCCGCCACTGAAATTTAGTGCTTCAGCTTAGAGCGGAAGGGCAGTATACAGGGTGTCACAGGATCATGGTACATACGTATAATGTATGTATGTACAGGCTGGTCCAAACTCGATGCCCAGACCATTTTTCTTGGAAACAGTTGTACCTAAACTTCATTCACATTCTATTGGAGTGACAGAATTGACTTTCTGTCACTTCAATAGGAATGAATGAATGAATTTGAATTTTAGGTTGGTATGAGGAAATTTTGCAAGAAATTTTACTAAAAGGTGAGTTGGTAGAGGCAATTTCAATGCGATACGTCAGAAAACATATGACAAATGTCAAAATTTTACAATTGCTTTGAATTTGCGCAAAATGACCTTTGTGTGCGTGCAGATTTCAGTAAAGTGCAAAGAAAAATGTTCACGTAAAAACCTCCAGATACGTTTGTCTGTGGCCATGCTGCTAACAATAAAAATAAAACCTAGAAGTTTTTGGTTACGTAATTTTTGCTTTTCTTACAAATTAGGGTTGTATACAGTTCCAGAAAAAAATTAGTTCTGCTATAGTAAATGAACGGACAGTACTTTCAAAATTCTATTGCCTTTTTGCAATTGACGCTGGGAATAGAATTTTTTCCACCAACCTGGGATACACCATTGAAATGGTCTTTTTCTGTTCACTCAAAAATGTTTTTACAAAAATTTTACAATTCGAACCGTTTTCATTTTATTTAATAAAGAAAGAAAGAGGAATACATATTCAGGAACAGAAAACTCTATGAAGGACAAAATAGAGCACAACGAATAACGCACGATTCATTTAATTTTGACAGAACACTGAAAATAAAGTGAATCGTCGCTATGGGGTGGGCACATTTGACATTTCTGAACTCAAAAGAATATCGTATTTTCCAAGTGAAAAGGCAATAATGGCGCATTTTTTCAGTACTTCAGATTTCAGTTATACAAACGCAAGGAAGAATCAAAAAGTTAACTTTAGTAAGGCAAATATTTTACCGATTTTGCGATTATTTATATAAATAGTGATTCCTGAACAAAGATGGTCACAGTGTTTTATCAACAATTAGGAAAGTACGATGAGGCTTTAGATGCTGTGCTTTTAGCATTTAGCGATTATATAGTTAGTCCAAAAGTTTAAGGCCAAAGAGTTAAACAAAAAGCGTATATTTTGAGCACAGGTGGCAACCCTACCTACTGATTCAAATTAAATAGGTAATTCGAATTAGGGGTAGAAATTTTAATGGGTGAAATCCTAAAACTCCTCGCATTTTGGCGAGTTTTTGTTGTTTTTGGAGAAATTTTCTTGTAGGTCTAGAGTGCTTAGATTTTAATTTTGTTGAATTCGGTGAGTATGCACTTATGGATACAGATGAGTAAGGCTCGGATTTTATGCATTGGAAAATGAGGAAACTATGCGCATAATATGCACACTCTTTTTACTAAAATATGCAATAAGGTAAGAAGAATAAGCGTGACAATATGCAAATATGCAAAAAAAAAACATTTATTATGCAACACTGTAACAAATTACAACAATGTAGGTAATACAAGTTTAAGGCTGGCGTTTCGCCGGTTCCCGCCAGAATAGGGTTTTTTTGCTTCTAATTTAAATTTGAGAAGGAATATCAGTTTACAGTTCCTTTAATAATTGCACGTTTATTAATGTAACACGATGGTTAACAAATTATTGTTAAAACTACCCTGGTTTTTCGTACAATAAATGTTTTTTGGCGCGAAATCGACAAAACATTCAAGTTTGAAAAACCAGTGTAGTTTTAACAATAATTTGTTAACCAACGTGTTATTTAAGAACAGCTCATCAAAACTCATTACGAGAGTTTATAGTTCTAGGAAATTTTTGGCCATTAAGAAGGGTGATACCTGGCCAGGTAGCGGATTACTCTTTTCCGGAAATAAACGTTCTCAGGTAACATGTTGGTAAACTTTGTACAAAATTTATTTTAAGACTTACCTACCCTAATTTGAAGCTGCCATTTCAAAAACATGCACAAATTTGCAAGAAATTATTAAAATATGAAAGAGGTTATTAAAATATGAAAGAAATCATTAAATATGAAAAAAATTGAAAAATATGCAAAATATGCAAATTTTTTTAGCGTTTTTTCAACCGAGAAAGATGAGATTTGCCCTATTAACATTCAATTTACAACATATGCAGTGTTTTACAGAATATGCACTTTGCATAAAATCCGAGCCTTACAGATGAGTAATAATTGTAGTGGTTGTAGCGCATAAAAATTGTCGTTTTTAGTGTTTAATTAATCTTTATTCAATTCCTATTTTTTTTTGACATGTTTCGCCGTTAAGGCATCATCAGGGAACAGATTCTACAACACGTTATTTAGATATTTTAGTGCCGTAGCAGAATGCGGAGGTACTCTTGTCTTTGATTATTCGCTCGCTCGTCTAGTCTGTCCGTCGGATAACTTGAGAACGGGTTGACAAATCGAGCTGAAATTTTTTCACAGGTGTATATCCTGAAAATCTCGGCGGGGATTGCTTTTGGGCCATATCGGACCACGGGGGTGGGAGTTAGGGGTGAAAAACCGAAAAACTATTGATTACAATAACTCGAGAACTAGTGGACGTATCTTTTTGAAACTTAGTATGTACGTTCGACCATCAAGTCTGCTGAAGGTGAAGGGGTGCCAATTTCGAAAAAATGATAACTCCGCAAGGGTTGCACGCAACTGTCGGAAACTCGACGTACCTACATATATCGGTGAAATCTTGCCGGGGATGCGCTTTTCGCAAAATCGAACAGATGGGGTGGAAATTAGGGGTTGCAACTCGAAATTCAGCTTAATACGCTGCAAGTTAATGGGCAAATCTTCATTATGATTTAACAAGGGGGATGAAATTTAACTGTTGAAACTGGAAATTTTTTCATGTAAGTGGCGGAATAAAATTAGGGGGTTCGATAGATTTCGTATTGAAAAAAAGTTTTATGAGTCTTCAACCTAAAACCAACCCCTGCGCTACTAACAACCCCTGAGCCCTAGCAAACGGAGTAAATACATTTTATTTATTTTTTTGGGCTTTCTTCTGATTTTTGGATAAGTCAAAGTCATTTTCATTAATTTTAAACCCATTCACAATTTTTCAACCCCTTTCATGATATGTGAACCCTCAAAAAGCAAAATTTACCCAGACCGTTTCTTTTTCGTATGATTTTCGCTAGTTCTACTTAACTACAGTTCCACCCCTCTTGACTTATCATCCCCCTTAACAATTTTTCTCCCCGCCGAGCGTTAATGTTGTAAAATTCGCGCAGTTTTGCCTTTTTTCGGTAATAAATTTTACCGAATTTTACTCATATGAATTTGCATAATTGGCTTATTTTCGTGTTATTTTCTGTAATTTTACTTAATTACTTTTTTTTTTAACTTTTCATCCCCCTTTACAATTTTTCAACCCCCTAAGTGTTTATTTTGCAAAATTCACGTAATTTAGTTTTCTTTCGGTAATAAATTGAACTCATTTCAATTATGTTTATCTTTTTCATTTTTCCAACCCCCTTCGCAACATTTCAACCCTCAAAAGCTAAATTTGCATAATTGGTTTACTTTCGTGTTATTTTCTGAAATTCTGCTTAATTACGATTAATTCTCATCCACTTTGACGTTTCATCCCCCTTTACAATTTCTCAACCCCCTAGGTGTTAATTTTGCCAAATTCGGATATTTTCGTTTTTCTTCTGTAATAAGTTGAACCCATTTGGATGATGATTAAATTTTTCACTTTTTTCATCCCCCTTCGCAATGTTTCAACTCTTCAAATGCTAAATTTACATAATTGGGTTATTTTGGTGTTGTTTTCCGTAATTCTACTTAGCCACGGTTGATTTTTCATCCACCTTTACGATTTTTCAACCCCCTAAGTGCTAATTTTGCAAAATTCGCATAATTTCGTTTTTCGTCGGTCATAAAATTAAACGGTTTGAACATTAACCGTTCTTTTTGCTTTATTTAGCATCGATCTCTTAATTTCTAACTCCTCCAAAATAGTCCTAGGGCTACACAAAAAAACGTTGCATTTGATGATACAAGCAAACCACTTGGCACACTCGTTATTTGGACCATTTAGATCGATTTGACCCGAAGCTTGGAAAATTTCATCCCTTAGGATTCAACTGGGAGATTCTCGGGAGGTGAACACAAGCGTTTTCTATGTTATTTCTCATAAATGGAATACGCTGAAGCCAGTTCTCCCATTAGATTTACTGCATACTTAATAGACATTGTTTTAAAGCCGCCATTTTCAAAAATAACGGCTGTTTTCAACTCTTTTGTTGCTTTGCGGAATATGACTGTGTGACGCATCATTTCATGTATTGTTTGGGTCGCCAAAGTCGTTTATGAGCACAAAAATATGATTAATAATAATAATATAATTATTAATAACTATGATAAAGATTTTCAGGCTGTTGGTGCTATTTTCAAAACTTTGACACCGCAATTTGCATAGGAATTTATCATAGTGGGGTGTTATTTTGTGACGGTTTTCTAATTATTTTTATCGGTTAATGGGGAAATGAGATTTCCCAAAATAATTTGCTCGTCACCTGTGTTCACACACTCCTTTCAAGTGAAATCCGGCTGTAAAGAAACACTGCAGCAACCCCTAAAGACACTTTGTGTAGTGCTCCTAGTGAAAAAAGACACTTCTGGACGATATCTTCGCCAGTGTTTCTTCGGTTCATGACCTCTCGACAGGTTACAAATTCTCTCCGACAACTCGAACTGCTTTCCGCAGAAGAGGGAAATCATCTTAGTACAGGCTTCCAAAAAGGATGCACTCGCCTCGAACACGCCTCAGGAAGGTCCCACGCTAACACCAAGGGGGCCCAGACGGAATCCTCGCCTCAAAGGGGGCACCTACTGATAACGAACCGTCTGAGATAATTATAGCCGAAATAGGACGTACCTGATGTCGTGAAGGATCAGGCACACCAAAGGAAGTCGAATTCAGGATGAATACCCCTCCAAAGGGGCGAAAAAACCGCGAGAAGACACGTGTGAGGTTAGGAGATTTACGAGTAGCAGACGTTGTCTCTGAGTAGCCGCTACTGGCCGAGCCGTGCACGAACGCTCCGAGAGGGCGCCACACGCCGCGCATCGCAGCGGCTGAATAACCGATAGAGCATATAAGCAGACGCACGACGATTTCAATTAATGGAACTTCACGCTTCAGCAGCTGCCGGGTGGTGAATTAACAGACCCCCAGGTCCCACTGCAAGGAACGAAGCCAAGGAAAGGAAGGAGCCAGCCGAAGGGAGCACCGCGAGGCCCCAGGTATGACTGACTCAGGACTCCATATTGCCTGATGTTCGAACCTCCTCTACATGGTCTGAAAGGTGGACTTCTTGCCTCTTTCATAGACTCGTAGAAGACGGTACACCATGCAAATGGTCCCCTACGTCGCGATTTCCGTTTTGAACTGGACCGCGTAACCGTCGGTTATTAAGAACCGGGTTGTTTTGCACGCGAAAAATGCATCGTTTCATTTTGCTTCGTGTAAATATTTTTGGTAATCGTAGGATGTAATTAATCTGTATTTTGTATTTTTGTAAATTACTTGTACCTAGTTTTTCACTTGTCTTTCACTTCAATTAAATTTATTGTCACTCGGTAAATGGGTTTTATTGAGTAAATGGCAATTATACCCGTCAACCCCGCCCTTCTCCACTGTAGCTAAGCCGGATAGCAAAAACCCTTTTATAGTACTGACGCACGCACCACGTCACTTCCTAGTGCTTGAGTAACTCATTTTCTCCTGGTCTTTTGGGGTTAGAATAGTAAAGATCACGGTGGCGCCCTTGTTGGTTTAATTTGTTTGGGAAGTGATGTACAAAGCGAGCTGAAACCATTATATAAATATGGCGCCCAACGTGGGGCTCGACGCGGTTTCGTTTACGTCAAAATTTCTTGTGAAAGACAGAAAGTGCGGGTTATAAGTGAATTTACGAAGTACTAGATACTTTTATTGTATTAAATTGAGATAAATAATTTTGTCAAAATGGCGGATAATGGAGATAGCGATAATGAGACTCCGGAAGGAAGTCCGGGTATGTTAGAAAACTGGATTAATGGGTTTAGGAAAACCGAATTGCAAGAAAAATTACGTAGTTTCCACCTGAATGACCAGGGATTGAAGGAAGATCTCCGCAAAAGGTTGCTGGACTTTCTTCGGAACGGAAATCCAGAGGTGTTAACCCCTAGGAGGATCGCCTCCAGGGAGTCGAATCGAACGATGAGCGACCAGACGTTTATTTTGGAAAAAGTACGTAGCTGGAGCATCCGTTTCGACGGACAAGGAGATGCCGCCACGTTTATGGAACGATTACGCGAATTACAAGTTAGTTATGAAATTACCGACACACAAATGTACCGAGCAATGCCCGAATTGTTGACGAAGCAAGCTTTACTGTGGTATCGGAATAACAGTCGAGATTGGGAAGACTGGGACGATTTTGAGAAAGGTTTTACGGAGTACTATTTTCCGACTAATTACCGTGATAAATTAATGGATCAAATAATGCGGCGAAAACAGCACGCGCAAGAGAAAGGACGCGATTTTATAACCGAAATGCAAACCATGATCCGGAGGCATGAGAATATTAGCCGGAGGTTAGAAGTCCGGTTGATTTATCAAGGATTACGAGCCGAGTACAGACAGTACATAAAACCCAGCGAAGCTACGACGATGGGAGATTTGGTACAGGCCATCGATGCCTATGAAGCGTTGAAGGTAGAATTAACGAGGGAGAATCGAGTGGATACGACTCGAAATCAGGATGCTGCGACTCCAGCACGGCGAGGTCCTCCAATTTGCTTCAATTGCCGTCAACCAGGTCATATTCGTCCGGCTTGTCCCTTATTGCAGCAGCAGGGAAACTCTCAGAGGGTAGTCGCCGCCCAGGAGGGCAGGGGCGCCGCCCAGGAATAAATACCGGCTCTCCACCAGGTGCAGTTACCACCGAAGATAACTCTGTTTCGGAAAACACCAACCGAATAGACCATCGCCCGTTTACGATAATCACTATCGAGAAAAGAAATTTCCGGACTTTGTTTGATACCGGGGCCAACTTGTCATATATAGGGGAAGATGTAGCAAATTGGTTGCAAGAGCAACGTTGTGGTGTACGAGAAGAGGTACACAAGGAGGTTCGTGTCGCAAATGGAGTTTGGACGACGATCCGAGAGGGCTACACTTTCCAGTATGAATTGGACCGGCAACTTTACGAAGGGACGTTTTTCCTCGTACCGGGGAGAAAAACTGGAATTCTGTTTGGAATGGATTTAATTATGCGTCACGCGGACGTCATGATAAAAATCGTTCAGGAGAAAAGCCAGAAGGAAATAGTAAACGAGATAGACGACGAGGAAACAGAGTATCAACGGTTGGAACACTTCATAAACACCGAAGTAGTACCCTTGAGCCAGCTCTCGGGCAAGACTCACCTGGTACAGCATCAAATCACGCTGAAAGAAAATGTCGTGCCGGTAAAACAGAGGTACAGACCGCAGAATCCCAAGATGCAGGAAATCATCGATAAAGAGGTTGACAGGATGCTAGAGGAAGGCATAATCGAACCGTCCCAGAGTAGCTGGAGTTCACCAGTGGTACTAGCCCGGAAAGGCGATGGCGGCCATCGATTCTGCATTGATTTCAGAAAAGTCAACGAGTTAACGGTGAAGGACGCTTATCCTTTACCCTATATTTCCGCCATTTTGGATCGTCTGCGCCAGTCCAAGTATTTTACGACCCTAGATCTTCGTCAGAGTTATTGGCAGGTGCCATTGACAGAAGATAGTAAGGCCGTTACTGCATTTACCGTCCCAGGAAGGGGACTTTTTCATTTTAACGTCATGCCATTCGGGCTTCATTCCGCTCCCGCCACGTTTCAAAGGTTGCTGGACCGACTTCTCGGCCCGGACTCGCAGGACATTGCTTTCGCTTACATCGACGATATTGTGATAATGGGAAAAACCATGGAGGAACACTTGCAGAACATCCGCACGGTGCTGAAAAAGCTAGAGGAAGCCAATCTGCAGATTAACATCCGGAAATGCGAGTTTGCCAAGAAGCAAGTCAAATACCTCGGGCACATGGTCACCGAAGAAGGAATTACCACCGATCCGGAGAAAGTCGAGGCCATTAAAGCAATAAAAGCGCCTACCACGCCGAAACAGTTGCGACGATTTCTGGGAATTTTGTCGTGGTACAGACGGTTTCTTCCGCACTGTTCGGGGATTACAGCTCCCTTGAACCTCCTGTTGAGTAAGGGTAAGAAGTGGAAATGGGGAATCGAGCAGCAGACGGCTTTCGAGAAAGCCAAGGAATTATTGACAGAAGCTCCGGTATTAGTTTGCCCGGATTTTTCTCGGCCGTTCGTACTCCAGACGGATGCAAGTGCGACCGGATTAGGAGTAGCGTTAACGCAAGAGAAAGATGGAACGGATCATGTCATAGCCTACGCCAGCCGTTCCCTGAATAAAGCCGAACGTAACTACAGCGTGACAGAGAAAGAATGCCTCGCCATCGTGTGGGGAATACAAAAGATGAGGGTATATTTAGAAGGTTACCATTTCGAAGTACTGACGGACCATAAGTCATTGAAATGGCTAAGAAATTTGAAGGATCCCACGGGAAGGTTAGCCCGTTGGGCGTTGGCCCTTCAAGAGTATGACTTTGACGTGGTATACCGGAAAGGAAGCGACCATTTTCTGGCGGACACACTATCGAGAAATCCCCCAGAAGGCGTCGAGGTAATGGAAGAGGAAAATCGGCCAGCCGACCCCTGGTACGATGGACTGATGGAGAAAATCCGGCAGGACGCAGGGAAATACCCTGAATTCCTATGCGAGAATAACCGCCTGTACAAACATCATTGGCTGCAACGAACCTTCGGGGCGGAGGAGAATGAGACTCCGTGGAAGTTGTGTGTTAGGGAGGATGAAAAGGCAAGAATCCTCCAGGAGAACCACGACCAACCACAGGCCGGCCACCTAGGGATTGCAAAAACCGCCCAGAAAATAAGTCGACGATATTATTGGCCCACAATGTTTAATGACATCAAGCAATACGTGCGGAAATGCACTCAATGCCTTCGATACAAGGTAGGCCCAGGGAAAATTGCCGGGCAGATGACCGAGATAACGATCAAGGAACCGTGGCACACCGTCACCATAGATCTGATCGGTCCTTTACCACGCTCCACCAAGGGGAATCGATATGCCCTGGTGATGCAAGACCGTTTCACCAAGTGGGTGGAATGTGTCCCGCTGAAGAAGGCTACGGCAGCAGAGGTCTGCGAGATCCTGCAGGAAAAGTTGTTTTCACATTTCGGAACGCCGAAGGCCCTAATCAGCGATCAGGGGAGTCAATTTTCCAGTCACCGATTCCGGAATTTCCTAGACGCCCATCAAATATATCACGCGATGATAGCACCGTATAGCCCACAATGCAACCCAACGGAGAGGACAAATCGAGTCGTGAAGACAATGATCTCCCAGTATTGTGAGGACAACCAGAAAGAGTGGGATCAGGAGATTGCCCTGTTAACCTTCGCGTATAACACGGCCAAACATGAATCAACGGGTTTTAGTCCCGCGTTTTTGAACTACGGCAGAGAGCTGAGAGCTCCTGCGGAATTAAGAAGAGAAGTACAACCTCTGGAGGAGGTGATGCCGGAAACGGCGGTAGAACTTGATGAAAGGCTAGTCACACTAGACGCGACGAACGAGTGCGTTGAAGCTGCGAGGGACAACCTCAGGAAGTCCCATGAAAAGCAGGCCAAATATTTCAACAGGAAGCATTCCGATCGGACGTATGAAGTCGGCGATCAAGTTTGGAGAAGGGAACATCCCCTCTCGATAGGGGCTGCGAGTTTTGCAGCCAAATTAGCCCCGAAATTCTCCGGGCCTTATAGTATCTCCCAACGAATTACCAAAAATATTTATGAGTTGGAAACGTTAACCGGGGAATATTTGGGGAGGGTTCATGTGAAAGATATTAAACCTTTGTAGAATCCGTTGAGAGTTCGCTAATTGTTCGTTCCTCCTTGTTCTAACCCACCTTGAAAACATGTTAATAGAATGGCACAGCGGTACGTGCAGATGGTTATGGACGGGGAGATCCTGGAACTGACAGGGTCAGACTTCTCCGACTCCGAGGAGGAGAATGTCAGCCCCAGGCCTGATCCGGTCTACAACCCGACGGTGAGGAAGAGGACGGCCCCAATGCCCCTCAGGATCCCAGCTAAAAGACCGACAGCGCGAGTCCCCTCCAGGATCATAGCGAGAAACACCGAGCTACCCATCCCCGGACCAGCACCGCGAGACCCTCTGAGGCAGATGAACTTCCCACACCGCTCGGCGGGTAAGGAGCCTTCCAGGGTTCGGTTTTTGGCCAAACCGCCGGTCCCGAAGGTTGTGGAGAAGGAAAGAAGACCTCAGCAGGACGCGCCGACCACCGAGCATTTTTACCTGCCACGGCACGCATTCAAGGTCCCCTTCATCCCCAGAGGAACCGACCCAGCGACGCTGCAACACCTGAGACCACCGGGGACGAACCTGAACGCACGGTTCTCCGTGAAGATAGTCCACGAGGACGGGAGACCACGGTGGGTGAAGATTCCAGCAGCCAACAGGGGACAGGGGGGGAAGTGACGAGTGAGGGAGTATGGCACCGTAAAGGACGGTTTAGTGTATAGTTCGTAGATAAGTAGTAATTTAAGTAAGACACTTTGAGAAAGGGGGGGGGATATGTGACGGTTTTCTAATTATTTTTATCGGTTAATGGGGAAATGAGATTTCCCAAAATAATTTGCTCGTCACCTGTGTTCACACACTCCTTTCAAGTGAAATCCGGCTGTAAAGAAACACTGCAGCAACCCCTAAAGACACTTTGTGTAGTGCTCCTAGTGAAAAAAGACACTTCTGGACGATATCTTCGCCAGTGTTTCTTCGGTTCATGACCTCTCGACAGGTTACAAATTCTCTCCGACAACTCGAACTGCTTTCCGCAGAAGAGGGAAATCATCTTAGTACAGGCTTCCAAAAAGGATGCACTCGCCTCGAACACGCCTCAGGAAGGTCCCACGCTAACACCAAGGGGGCCCAGACGGAATCCTCGCCTCAAAGGGGGCACCTACTGATAACGAACCGTCTGAGATAATTATAGCCGAAATAGGACGTACCTGATGTCGTGAAGGATCAGGCACACCAAAGGAAGTCGAATTCAGGATGAATACCCCTCCAAAGGGGCGAAAAAACCGCGAGAAGACACGTGTGAGGTTAGGAGATTTACGAGTAGCAGACGTTGTCTCTGAGTAGCCGCTACTGGCCGAGCCGTGCACGAACGCTCCGAGAGGGCGCCACACGCCGCGCATCGCAGCGGCTGAATAACCGATAGAGCATATAAGCAGACGCACGACGATTTCAATTAATGGAACTTCACGCTTCAGCAGCTGCCGGGTGGTGAATTAACAGACCCCCAGGTCCCACTGCAAGGAACGAAGCCAAGGAAAGGAAGGAGCCAGCCGAAGGGAGCACCGCGAGGCCCCAGGTATGACTGACTCAGGACTCCATATTGCCTGATGTTCGAACCTCCTCTACATGGTCTGAAAGGTGGACTTCTTGCCTCTTTCATAGACTCGTAGAAGACGGTACACCATGCAAATGGTCCCCTACGTCGCGATTTCCGTTTTGAACTGGACCGCGTAACCGTCGGTTATTAAGAACCGGGTTGTTTTGCACGCGAAAAATGCATCGTTTCATTTTGCTTCGTGTAAATATTTTTGGTAATCGTAGGATGTAATTAATCTGTATTTTGTATTTTTGTAAATTACTTGTACCTAGTTTTTCACTTGTCTTTCACTTCAATTAAATTTATTGTCACTCGGTAAATGGGTTTTATTGAGTAAATGGCAATTATACCCGTCAACCCCGCCCTTCTCCACTGTAGCTAAGCCGGATAGCAAAAACCCTTTTATAGTACTGACGCACGCACCACGTCACTTCCTAGTGCTTGAGTAACTCATTTTCTCCTGGTCTTTTGGGGTTAGAATAGTAAAGATCACGGTGGCGCCCTTGTTGGTTTAATTTGTTTGGGAAGTGATGTACAAAGCGAGCTGAAACCATTATAATTTCTAAAATAGCCCATTGACAATTTATGAACAATTTATTAAACATTCACGTTTTATTATAAACATTAACATTAAATTTATGAATTTATTGATTACGTGTCCTCATCTGTGATTAATCCTGGACTGAAAAAAAAAAGTATATGTATTAGAAGTCTAACCTTTTATTGACACATTCGCCTTTGCATTTTAAGCAAGCCAGAGTATAGGGCAACTGGTATTTGCGGCAGCAGCAGCAATTGGTTTGGCAGCCCGAAATGCACCCGCACCTGTCCAAGGCCCTACATATTCTACCCAAGTTTCTGGCCGAAGAAACGCTGATTTCCCTGCTATGCATTTCATCAATCCAAAACTTGTCTCGATTTTACCGAAGCAAGGAGAGTAATATGTAAAGAGGGAGGCTCTAGCTGCCTTTTTTGATGACCGATTTACCTTTCGGCATGCTTCGTTGGCAGTTAATCATAATCATCAAATCGTGAGGACTGTTTTGGTGGCACCACAATCGATCCTCTCTGAAGACCCGTAGAGCAAGATATTAATTTTAGCCAACGATGGTCCGGGAATGCACTCTTCTTCGCAATTTTCAGAAAATTCCCCATTAAACTGAACAGATGCACTCATTATGCATTGTCTGAGAGCTTTGGAAAATCGATGAAAAAGCGATAGCATCGTCAACATCTTGATCCTCTTTTGACAAGATGGGAGGAATATTGGTCCCTTGTTGTCAAAAAACATACTCTTTCCAGAAAACTTTTATTGAATGTTGAATGTTCTTTTGCCAAAGTTTTTGGATCAGCATCTATAAGGTGGGCCACTCGTAAGGAGTACCTACATTTTTTCGAGTTCTTCCATGCGAAATACATATTTGGGAGAAGATTCCAGTTTGTTTTGGATAAAAATAAGATCAGCAAATTGAATACCCTCACTTAGAATTTGTTTTGGATCACATTCACAGCTGGTAGTGGCTCGACAGGTTTGTTAAGCAGCGACAATGATATTTTGCCTCTTGTGCTACTAAATAACCATCTGTCTCTAACAATCCTAAGAGCTTATAAAGGTATAGTATCACCAAACAGTATTGTCGATCGCTTTACGTTAACGTACATTTCTTCAGTTTCAGTGCCTCAGTGGTTGCTTCCAAGATTCTGTGCCACCACATTTAAAGCAGATATCTCACCTTGGTTCGGATTGATAGATGTGACGAAGGTTGAAGGTGTTTCACGGCTTTCGCTAGTGCTTAGTTGAAATTTTGCTTAAAAGTTCATTAAATATCGGTGGTAAAAATCTGTTAAAACAATTCTGGTGCCACTTTGTACCTTTTAACAAAAAGGAATTTGGAATACCTTCTCCCTCATCAGGAACCTGCAGAGTGCACATCACGCCCGCAAAGAAGAGCATAAATTGTCAAGGGGTTATTTTAGAAATAACGCCCCACTATGATAAATTCAGAACTCCTATGCAAATTGCGGTGTCAAAGTTTTGAAAATAGCACCAACAGCTTGAAAACCTTTATCATAGTTATTAATATTATTATTATTACTATTAATCATGTTTTTGTGCTCATAAACGACTTTGGCGACCCAAAAAATATATGAAATGATGCGTCACACGGTCACATTCCGCACAGCAACAAAAGATTTGAAAACAGTAGCCATTTCTGAAAATGGCGGCTTTAAAACAATTTCTGTGAAGTGTACAGTCAATATAACTTGATAACTAACATCAGCGTGTTCCATTTACGCAAAATGGACATAAAAAACGTTTGTGTTCACCTCTGATAAAAAAATTTACACATAAAATATAAGGAAAGCATCCCCCAGTTGAATCCTAAGGGATGAAATTCTCCAAGCTTCGGGTCAAATCGATCTAAATGGTCCAAGTAACAAGTGTGCCAAGTGGTTTGCTTGTGTCATCAAATGCAACGTTTTTCTAATTATTTAGGTGTAGCCCGTGCACTAAAAGGAATCGAATAAAGATTAATTAAAAAACGACAATTTTTAACCTCCCCAACCCCATCACAATTTTTAAAAAATGGGAGGTTACTGCAATCACTAAAATTTTCGAATTCGAGATAACACCAGATCTTCACGTTTTGGGGTCTCAGGAACTCAAAAAAGTGGTTTTTAAAATGTGTCTGTGTGTATGTACGTACGTACGTTCGTACGTTCGTACGTACGTTCGTTTGTAATCACGCCACAGCCAAAACTACTAGACCGATTTAGCTGAAATTTGGAACATAGGCATCTCGTAACCTAACTTAGATCTGAAAAGCTTATAGAGCCAATCGTGCAACCGGAAATGCCATTTTGGCACATCAACTTTTAAATTTTAAATGTAAACTCCCATTTTTCACGTCACCATAAGAAAGACCTTCAAATTCTGCTTCTAAAAGTGTATTGATTCTTAGTGCCCTTTAGACCAAAAATTTAAAAAAAATTGATTTTTATCCGACTTTAAAGTCGCGGTACAGCCCAAGCCCCTGAACCGATTTGGCTGAAATTTTGCCGTTTTGGCACACCAATTTCCAAATTTAAAATTATTCCCTCATTTAATCATTAAAAACAAGTTTTTGAAAGATTTATTGTCACCATCAGAAAGGTCCTCAAATTCTGGTTTTAAGTAGGACAAAATTAATTCGCATTTAGCTCTGTTTTATTGATCAAAAAAGCGAAATTTTATAATAACAGTAAAAATACATTATAGCCCAAATTACTGAATCGATTTGGCTGAAATTTGGTACATGGAGATCGGGTGACCCGTTGAAGACCTGAAAGGTTTTTGAAAGCAATTGGCTTACGGGAAGTCCTATTTAAGCATATCAACTTAAAATTTTAAATACAAGACCTCATTTTTTATGTCGCCATTAGAAAGGCGATCAAATTCTGGTTCTAAAAATGTATTCACAGTTTCTGCCATTTCAGTGGAAAATAGAGGAAACATTCTTTCTCATTAAAAGGGAGCGGGCTGACAGTGGGTGACAGTGGGTGGCAAAAGATTAACCTTAAAAGGAACATATTGTCAAATGTGATGGGTGATGTCCGAGGTGATGTCGGTACTTGTCAGAAAATTGCGAAATTAGTCACAGACGATAAAGATAAAAAAAATTCTCTTGAATTGACTACTATCTACACAGAATACAAAGATCCACGCGATGGGGAGGTTCCAGCCGCTTCTCTGCTGCATTTTTATGCACTACAACCACTACAATTATTACTCATCTGCTTAGATTTTGCTTTCTCTTTTTTAATGTATTGCCATAAAACTAATAATTTTCCGTTTAGACCCATTTAAACATTATTCGGATGGCTTCAAAATGTGGCAAAACCACGATACAGCACCCTTAGAATCCAGATCCACAATCAATTGAATCCTCTAGTTTCAAAACCCGACAAATCCATTTTTGGTCAAAAATGAGTTTGATACGCAACTGGATTCGTCTTTTTGCCCTCTTCAGTCTAGTTGGAAGTTCACACAGCAAAAGCCTACAAATCTCGATGATATTTAATTAACTTCAAATCCCGACAAATCCATAGGAGTTAGTTTCAAAACAAGACAAATCCAAAAGTCAGTATCAAACCCCGACAACTCCATTTTGTTTATTTAAATATTGATGTTACTAAAGGGACTTGTTAAAAACCAAGGCGGTTTTTCAGATCACTAAATTATCCTTAATTTTATGGCAAAAAATTTTGAAAAATAAACGGTGGGAACACATCATAACAGTTTTTTGCGATTTCCCAACATTTGACCTCAATGGAGTTGTCGGGTTTTGAAACTAGAGGATTCAATTTTCACAAAATAGGGGAAAAACTTACTCTGCAATATTTAGAAAAACCCTTACATCCTAAAAATATAAAAATAAGTAGGGTGTTCCGTCTAAAATTTCAAAATCATTGCCATTTCCGGCGAAACCGGAAGTGATATAAAAAGTTGGAATGTGTTAAAGAATGTTCGGTGAGCATGTTTACTGTGAAATTATAAAATTATTATCATTATACTCGAAAAAATTAATGATTATGTATTCAGATAAACACACAAAACGTAGATATTATGAGACGTATAGATACTATGAGACAATAGTTTCTAACGTAGGTATTCTCACAGTGATTAGGCTAGGAAAAATCCACTTTCAATATTATAAAAATTACGAGACTCTCAATACTCGAACAATGTAGAGTGCAATAAATAATTCACATGTAGGACTATGAGCTACCTGCATCTTTTATCAATAGCGCGAGGTAACTAAAGTGTTTACATGTAAAGATTACAGTAAGTGTTTATCTTCAAAGCAGATTTTTTGAATATTTCTTCAATATTTAATACTTATCTTAAAGGCACAGTAAACTTAAAAATATTAATTTCTCAAAAATTAGTCTAATTGATAGTTTATAGCATTTTATAAATGTTGCCGTAAATAAAATTGCCCCAAAGAACTTCAATTCGCTGCTAGAATCGTTTTGAGTGAGGCGCGTGACGTCATTTGTGATACAGTTGCCCGCTCGTGCTTGCCAGCCTGCAGTGATCTTATGGATCTCGCGCCGTGGAAATAATTATTGTTTCTTCTGTAACTTTTGAACGAGTGGATGGATTTCAAAAATTGTTGCATTGATTTACAGAGGATTTCATACTCTTTAAAATGATGCATCACAAAAGGTCCAAATGTAATTTGATCGGGTTGGAAGGTAGTCGGATATTAAAAATATTTACAGCATTGGATTTGTACTGAAATTAGCTTTAAAATGATGTATTGCAAGTGAGGGGTTGCTGCTTGAAATTAGGAAATGCTTTAATGCAGCGCCAATGCTTTCCAAGTGCAAGCACACGCGGCTTATCACATATGACGTCATGACGAATCTTTGCGGCGCTGTTTGGAGTTGAAAATAAAATAATTTTTTTTTTGCTGGCATGTTAGCGCTCGTTTCCAGTAATTTTCTGTTCTTTTATGCAATAAAAAATACATGGATTTTTTAGTTAGCCTTTAAAGAAACGTATTTCCACTGAGTTATTTTAATGTCGATGAAGATTGTGATGTTTTCTCCACAAATTTCACCAAAGCCGCAATTCTTTATTAAATCGTTCAGATTTTCTTTACCTTGAGTCTTTCCTTTTAAGCCGATTACGTGCCCCGTTATTTCCAGTTAAAAGCGTGTGTCCCACAACTTCTCCGACCAGATTTACAAAGGTCTTGCGGGATTTGCGTGTAGAATTCCTTCCTGCGCTTATTAAACCCTGTGTTTCAGCAGAATTGAAAAACTTTGCCAATATACAGACGAAATGAGGGATTTGCCAGAACCCCGAGTCGAGATCCGCGGTTCAAAAATGAAACGGTACAAAACCGAGATAAGCTCGTCACAATTAAGGGAGTTATTTACTTCTGTCACGACGGCAGATTTTTGCGCCAAATGAGACGTGGAATTCCGGCGTTTAATTACCGCGGTATTTCACTCCCCAATTAATGTCGTGTTTGCAACAACGTCACCGATTCGGAATTCAAAGAGCGTGTAATTCTCGCGGCCTCCAATACAAATACAGCTCATTACCTCGACAGAAGCCATTCAGGCACCGAGTATAAATTGCGGGGTACCTTGCTTCTTGAGGCTTTGCCATCATCATTAATTTTCAGGCAATTAACTTGAGCTGTGTTCTGCTGCCTGCCTGCGGTGAGTTTATTAGCGTTATACTTCCGCATGTACATGTGGAGCATTATTGCTCACTTGGAATGGGGAAAAAGGGTTTTATTTGAAAAGAGGATGGCCTGGGTGCTCTCTTAAAGTGGGTCAAATTATATGGAATATAGCCAAATAAAAGGAGTGAATTTAGCGAGGACTTGAAACAAAAAGGATAGTCAAGAAAACCAGTCAAGTCAAATAAGGGGTTGAAAAAGGAACTGTGGGACAAATTTTATAAGGTTACAATGGACAATATCGGCTATGTGCAAAAACTATAAAAAACGTGAAGCGCAAAATGACTATGAGAATAATGACAAGATGAAACCAACTCATTGGAAATTTGACCCTCTGAATATTTACCTACCCAAAGTTATGAGACTTATAAAACCTATGAGAAATTAGACTCAGTGTTGGTGAAACAAGAATGCAATGTTGAGACTTTTCAAAAAATTTATTCGACGACTAATTTACTAGCAACCTGCCACCTTCTAATCTGAAAACATGAACATGAACATTTTTCTCGCTAAAGCTTATTATTTCTATCTTCAATTATTGCCGAACATTTGCCTCAGGGACGCGAGAAGGTGTGTCAACCCTTAAGCCCGACTGGCAAAGTAGCATTTCTGCTAGCAAAATTGGGAAGTAAAATTTTGTTAACGTATTATAACGTATTTTTCAGCAAAACCGGTAAATATTTTGCTAATATCAATTTTAGAACATTTTCTGTATTGGTAGTGTTAACAGAATTTCAAGCTTTTTTACAAGTAACACCAGAGTAAAATTCCCGTCATCCCAATTGTGGAGCAATCAGACAAAAGCGGATAAGTCCATCATAAACAGTTCCGAGTTAATACCGAAAAACGTCTATCGTCCATGGCGTCACATGTCAACAAAAAATAACGTGTTCACACTTTGCAGTTGCACCATTAGATGTCATAATATGAATTTCGATTTTTGTTGACGCTTTGTTTATGATTTATTCATAAAAATAAAATGGATTTATCAACTTTTGATTGATCGAAAGGGATATACCTATACCGTTTTGCTTGAAATGCAACAAATTTCTTTTGTGTTTTACATACCTAATAACCATTATTTTAAAAGATTTTTGATGCAAACTATAGGACTTTATTACTAGAAAACAAGTGTGAATTTTTTGAATTTAATTTTTTTTTAATTTTACAAAAGTAATATGAAGTGTGTACGGAAAATGTTTGTTAGATATGTAACCCAACATCGTCTTCAAGACAATCACATTCTTCCTCTTCATTTTCTGCGGATTCCTCTACACCAGCTGCATCAGACAATATTTCTTTGTACCCGTACAAGTTTTCATCCTCTTGCCACGATTTTTTTAAGCTTGTTTGCAAACCTTTAACTTCGTATAACTTCCAGTCAACACCCAGTTGCTTAACAGTTCCAAACTCCGAATAAATTTCGATATATTCTTCCTTTTTGATAAGGGTTGTATTTTTACGCAGAGACTTCTCGACCCGGCCGAAAGCCCTGTCGGCGGGCAAGAAACTATGACCTCTTACGGGGTAGGTCAACTGAATTTCGCGTAGCCCAGGAGGACATTTAACTTTCATCCAATAGTAGAGTGAATGAATAACATGTGAATTCTTGTTCTGGCCCCCACACCCATCACAGAATAATCTCAATACCTCGATGTTTTCGTAGTCTAGAGAATCTAGGTGAGCTAGGAGGGCAGAACTAACTTCCTCTGACCCTCTTCCAGCTTCAACTTCAGTCCAGATGTAAAATTTTGGTGAGGACGAATTCATTCCGACGCAACAAAGAACATAGAAACTTATCTGGTGAGAGTAGAAAGCATCAGAAATAGGCGTGCGTGGTAGAGGTTGCACCTGCTGCATGTCAAAACAAAACGTAATCGATTTTGGAGGATTCTCTTTGGCTAACTGATAAAAGGCACTTGCTCTTTTTTTGTGAATTCTTAGCTCAATCATGAGATCTGATTTTTTCTTTGCATCTTTTTCCGTCTTAATTTGGTGTTTGAGGCGGGTACATAGTGAGCAACAATCTGCTGCAGGTGAACTAAATCCTACATTAAATTCTCTGGAAAATATCCTTGTGAACATAGACAAGCTACATCTAAAGTTTTCTGCATGCTTCGAGTTATAAATTTTATGCAATTTTGCGATACTTAGATTAGCTGACAAATAAATTCTTTGAGATTTAGCACGGTTGTAGTGACTCTCTGTCCCTCTTAGGTTTGCGATAAATTCTCTGATACGTCGTTTTTTATGTTCTGATTTTTTGGAAACTTTATCGCCTCCTCGATGATCTCTAGGTACTTCTCCTTGGTGAATTCTCTTTGCAACCGTGTTAATTCTAGTTTTTGTAATGCCCAAAACACTTGTGAAAAACTTTTGGCAGACTCTAACAGCCTTATTCTCTTTGGTTTTAAGATAGTAGGTCATATTCATGGCACGATTTTTTAAGTTGTTCTGGGAACGGTGCCTCTTTACTGGACAAACACAAATCATATGGCAAAGTTTAATATCCTGCGTAGTCTTATCAGCAATGGCATAAAATTTTTGTCGAACAAGCTTAATGTCACACATTCTAACATTCTAACCCTAATGCACTTGTAAGATTTGCCGTTATGATTGCAAGGTCATTTAAATCGTAATAAGGAAGGGTCTTTGTTTACGTATTTTTTCTCCTTGCGCAATATACGTTTCAGCGGGGTTTTGTCAATTCTAGAACGGCTACCCCTGCTACCTGGTGATAAAAATGCCATCGGTAGAATGCTAGGTTGTTATCTTAAAAAATTAACTCACCTTCCCGCACAGAAATATCTGAATCGACAGATTCTTCCATTATACGAGTACAGCAGCTAGTCGCTATCAAAAATAATAATTTGCACAACCAATAACTCAAAAATAATTGTGGCGTAATAACAGCTGCTTTGCACAGATGATCTACATCTTCTACTAAACCACCTATTTCAACGTCATCTAAAGGGGACTGTCTTAAGGGAACAACAGTGAACATTTTAAATAAAAATTCCATGAGGGATTTATCCTGTTCTGCCCGAAATATAAATAAAAATATTTTTCACTTGGATATATCTGGTTTTGCTTGACATGGTCACTTTTGCACTGTATTTTCAATAGGAAATATCCGACTTAGCTCGATTCTGACTTCGCCATTGGATTTATCTGACCCCCTTTACTAAGAGATCATACTTAACTCGTTTTTCACAAAAAGTGGACTTATCCGCTTTTGTCTGATTGCTCCACAATTGTGCTAGCAGTAATGCTACCATCATGTCAGACAGCCCTAAGCAAGCAAAGAAACCGAAGAAAAACCATGGAGAGAGTCGCATTTCAGCATTCAGAAAAGAGAACAATTTTAAACCACGAGTGACGAATTGTAAGTAATAATTATTGTGTATTACGGTTAATCTACAGGGTGGGCCCGTAAAAATTGGAACAAACTTTGTCTGTTAATAAAACTTTTATTTATGATTCGATTTTAATGATATTTTGTGAGGTTGTTAACTCAACCTTCTTATTTAATGTACTTCTTATTTAATGTACCAACACTCATTTAGATTTAGAAATATTCTTCAGTAAATGGAGAGGTGACGTTTAGGGTCGCTGCAAAATTAAATCTACGGTGATGGGCTGCTCTTCTTTATCTTAGAATCATATCTAGAGCTTTCTGAGCGGAGTAACACCGAAGAATTAAGACATTTTTTGTTGCCTTACTCAAAAAACTAATTTGATGAAATTGCAAGTCAAGTTGCCCCTGGAATTTACTTTTGTCACATTGACAAGCAAATTTTAATCAGTTTAAGATGGCTCGATTATCGCTAGAAGAGAAATTTTAATCAAACGCTCCAAGAGCGTAATTCTAGAGCCTTCAGAAAAGTTGCAGCAATGCATTAGATTCTTCTGGCTACAAAATTACGCTCGTGGAAATGGAGGAGATTAAAATTTTATCTTCTCGTAATAATCGAGCCATGTTAAACAGATTAATTTGTTTGACAATGTGACAGAAGTGAATTCCAAAAGGCAAAAAGGCAACTTGACTTACAATTTCGAGTTTTTTGCGAAACTGCAGATGTTAATTAATTAATTTTTGAGTAAAAGAACAAAAATTTCTTAATTTTTTGTTGTTACTCTTCGCAGGGAACTTCAAATATGATTCTAAGACAAAGAGAAGCAGACCCTAAATATTACCTCTTCATTTACTGAAGAATATTTCAGAAACTAAATAAGTGTTGGTGTATTAAATGCATGGCCTAGACGTAGAAAGGTTAAGTTAACAACCTCACAAATCTTCATTGAAATCGCAATATAAATAAAAATTTTATTAGCAGCCAAAATTTGTTCCACCTTTTACGGGCCCACCTTCGCCAACCTTCTACAATGTGCTGAGGAGTGCCAAGAAGGACGAAACCGGTCCACAGTTTGTTGGTTGGCGGCTTGGCAAATTCAAGCATGTCTAAATTTTTGTTTAATTTTCCGATTGCTATAGTAAAAAAAACAATAACTAGAGTTCTCGGGCCTTTAGACTCCCAGGGCGCACATAACTATTGCCCAGGTTGTGGCCCTAGCCCCCCTCCTCAGGAGGGTTGAGCCACCGTGGACGTCAGGATTGCCGCAGGGGGATTCGCGAAACAACATCAATGAAAAAGGAAACTGTGTGAACTACTCTGGTTTGCTTTGAACTAATTCAATTTGCAAATTTGGTAAGCAAAGAAAGACAACATTGGAGAACCCTTTCAAGGATTCACAGATTTTGTTCTCGTAAAATAACGACATAAATTTCTAGTTAACAAATTTAAACTTGCTTGCATGAACGTGGACAACTAATGAGCAATTCTATCTAATTTTCTCAATTAGTTACAGCCTGATCTAGCTTGATTAGTCTGCCTAGCTTTGTCTTAATTAAAGAATAGAAATATCTGTCCTCCGTTTTCTTCTGCCGCCATTTTCTTGTCAGTCTCCACCAATATAAAATTTCCACCACCTTATCTAACCCATGGTGCAACAATCACAACACATGGTGCCATAAGAGATTAGTTAAATTTTTTGAAAAGTTAATTTACATAAACAAATGGCCACCGGAGTGGGTAAGCTAAATGGTCATAAATTTCATCTAGACGATTACAAAAGAAAAAGTAGGCAAATGAAAAATTCAGTAATTAATCAGGGCTTTTATTATGCGGGTGTCTTGCTATGGAGGTAAAAGGAGGGGTAACTGCAAGCTCAGGGTGGGGACAAATTGATACTCCGGGATGACTACAAAGTATATATTTAATTGTTGATGTAACGAACAGGAATATCCGGGGGTTGGGGTTAACTCTCGAGGGGTTTAATTCAAAGGGTGGAATGTGGTGATAATGACTTCTATTTTGTCTCAATTTGACAACTCTACTAATAATTAAAAGAAATGACGGGGAGGATGGGTATTGCTACATTGACTATTTTCTTTAGAGACTTTTGATAACCATTATTGACCTCTGTCCTCTGTTATATTAGGAAATTATTTATCACAATTAGTAGACCAAACCCGGTCAAACCCAAGTGGCATAGTGTAATTTTGTTGAATGTTTTGTAAGTCTTTTTGGGTAGATTAAGTAAAACATTTATCAGAGAGTCAAACTGCAGCATAGTGGACCGCAGCATTGTTGGGTCCGCTGATCACAGAGTCAGTCATGATGTTGGATTTGAGGTGTTAAGGGGTGGTTCTTGGAGTCAAGAGTGAAAGTTGGAATTTTAGGATGACATACGGCCGGTCGTTAATAATCTAAGGTAGGTATGTAAGTTCCGTTTTCTAGTCATGTAGCATTAGGTCTTTTAGCCTCCCCACTCCACTTCACCACCTAAAAGAAAGGGAGGTTACCTACTGCAATCAGTAAAATTTTCGAATTTGAGATAACACCAGATTTTCACGTTTTGAGGTCTGTGTTCTGTCTGTATTTACGTACGTACGTTCGTTTATAAACACGCCACAGTCAAAACTACTTGACCGATTTGGCTAAAATTTGGAACATAGGCATCTCGTAACCTAACTTAGATCAGAAAAGCTTTTGGAGCCAATCGTGCAACTGGAAATGCTATTTTGGCACATAAACTTTCAAATTTAAAATGTAAACCCCCCTTTTTCACGTCACCATAAGAAAGGTCTTCAAATCCTACTTCTGAAGATGTATTTACTCTTAGTGCCTTTTTGAAAAAAACTAAAATATTCAAAATATTTAACGTACCTACTTTAAAAATACGATACAACTCAAACCTCTGGATCGATTTGCACATGGAAATTACATTGCACGTCGAAGAGCTGAAATTTTTTTTTAGGCAATCGACCCACAGCAAATGCCGTTTTGGCACCATCAATTTTCAAAATTAATTATACTCTCATTTAACCATCCAAAACAAGTTTTTGAAAAAGTATTGTCACCATCAGAAAGATGTTTATATGCCCCACCAGTTCCACAGGAGAAGATGCACCGGATCAAACCTAAACCAATTTTTACGCTACGAAAAAAAATGGAAATGGAAATGGAAATTAATAACACTAAATTATCGGATCGATTTTGCTAAAATTTGGTAAGTACGTCTTTTAAAGGTAAATATTCGTTCGTTAAAATGACGTCTATTTGATCACATATAAAATACGTGCATAATGCGTCAAACTATATGTGTCATTTTGAACATTATAACTACGCTACAATATTAACATTCTTTAGTCGTGTTTGAAGTAGGTAACGTTCAAATCACGACTTAAAGTAGAATATTTCTGACCAACAGACACTTTTGTACGTTGAATAAACGTTTCATCTACAACGTTAAACTTTAGTCTTTTTAATCACTACTTGAAGACGAGTCAAAATGGTACTGCAGTTCACCATTACGTAAATATGTGTGTAATTTTGAACGTTATAAGTACGTTACAATATCAGCGTTATTTAGTCGTGTTTAAAGTAACGTTCAAATCAAGACTTAAAGTGGAATATTTCTATAACCAACGGACACGTGGAACAAACGTTGAATTTATAATGTTATATTTGAGTTGCTACACATACGACTTAAAAACGTGTCGAAATATACCCAAGGCGTTCAACGTTTAGTAAGTGTTTAGTTTTGATGGTTATATACACGTTATAAAATGAATGTGTTTTAGTCGTGTGTCTGAAATGACGAAATTGGGATATTTATCATTGTAACGGACACTTTTGCACGTTGAACAGACGTTTTATTTGTAACGTCATATTTCAGTTTTTATATAGACGATTTAAAGACGTATTGAAAGGGTGCAACCACTGATGACGTTCAACGTTAAATATATGTATCTTTCTGGACGTTATAAAATCGTTGTAATATAAAGTTTTTGGTCGTTTCTGAAATGACGTTGAAACTCCGACTTAAAGTTGTGTAGTTGCATTGAGGGAGTGTAGGTGGCGCTGATAGTTGAAATGAGCCGCTGTTACTTAGCAAACCGTGTATAAGAGCTCTAGACAACATTCGTAAAGTATCCTGGAAATTAACGTTGAAAAGACGTTAATATTGTCTGGCCACCTATTCCGGTACCGAGGAACACGTTAAAAACACGTCAAATTTTAAACGATTTTTAAACACACTGTTAAAAAAATTACGTATATTTTGTAACTTTTTAACGTTAAAGTTATAACGTTTATCTGTTGACGTTAAAAGATAATGTAAAAGTTTACGTTAAAGGACCGTTGATTTTCTGACGTACAGTTAACGAGAAGACGTTGAAAATCACGTCACGCGGACACTTGAACGTTTTTTTTTAACGTTTTATCAACGTCCGTATGCCCGCTGGGATTGACTACTACCTATCTACACAGAAATCGAAGATCTACGCGATGCGGAGGTTCCAGCCGCTTCTCTGCTACATTTTTTATATAGTAAATTGGTTACTAGCCTATATCTTTCCACCCCTAATCCAAAGGGTGGCATCTTTTTCCAGAAATTAATTTTACGCAAGCTATTCCAAAATATAACTGGGCATCCCTTTATCGCCGAGGCCGATTTGCATTTGCCAGCATCCCCTTTTCAGGTCCACTGTTATTACCTACCCCTGCGATATCCCTTCATTTACAGGACGCCGATCCCAATTACCCCCCTTTATTGCCCTAAATCACCTGCAAAACCCTCTACCTTCAGACCAAACCAGCCTCGCCTTAATTACCAAGAACCAAGAACCTCAACAATTAATTCCCTCATAAACCTAACACAGACCGACACAAAAATTATTTACGACGCGATCAGCACATTAGCTCGACATGTAGTTAAGGCGTTGAAATCCCTGAGAGCCTCGTTTATTTGCGTCGCTTTAAACACGTCGACAGCCTCTTCCGAATCCGGTCACGTTCGGAGCGGAGGGCACGTACAGAGTCGGTGAAATGAAAATTTGACGAAAAGGAAGGGCATCAAACGACAATTATTACGAGTTGAAAGGAGGTACACGTACCTACAATGCAATCATAATCATTAATCAACAATCATGATGTACTTTTAAGGGTAAAATACCTAATAGCAAGAAAGTAAAATCAGGGCAATCTGACATTTACGATATCGGATGTCGAATTTTAAAGGATTCAACTCAGGAAATCGATGTTGAGGTTATGGCCGATTCTAGTGAGAAAGGAGCGTCTGGTGTCATCAGAATTTAAAAACTCTTTACCGTTTTGAAGATATTCAGAAAAAACAGCGGGAAAGATGACGTCATCTTTCCACGATTTCTTGGCCATCTTGAGAATATTTCCATACGCCGGCAACAACAGTACATCCTTTGTCGAGGATTTTATACTCTATGAAAAAGGTACCTAAGTAATTAAAAAAAATAAAATTTCTATGAATTTGCCCACCTGTATTATGCTAGTTTTTCCAACGGCCGGTGCGCCCAGTAGAATGACCTTGATTCTATCAACTGACTCTGGGCTGATCTCGATGGGGCTCCGCGGCATGACCTGGCTGTCGTTGGAAGTTTCATTCTGGCGCCTTTCCAGAAAATCCAGGTCCAGTTCTGGAAAAAGTTGGGTTGTTATTCTTTCCCCTTAGCTGTTATCAATGTAATTGAGTGGAAATGCTGTTTGAGAGTTCTAAAAATATAAGTCAATTTCAGCTTCCGTAGAGTCGAATGGGAAAGTCGCAGGTGCGGTTTTTGTGTTGATCATCGAGGATTCAATGATGTCCTTCTAACTCTTATTAGGCACACGTATTTTCAGAATTGAAATTATAAGAAATATTTTATTGTAATAAGCTAATTCATACATAAATACCTATAATAGATGTGTGAATTGGAAATACCTACCGGAAAATATTTGAAACAAGTTAAAATAATTCACCCGAAAATATTTAGAGAAAAAGAGTCAACCTACTTTTTCAATGAACCTACCTACCTATCTTCTAACTATCGGATTCCTGTTAGAGAAGAAATTAGTGAAGTGGTTTCATATCCGTTTGAAGAATTGGCTACCTAATTATTCGGTAAGTTTTTGTTTTTTTAACCTCCCCAATTACCATCACAATTAAAAAAAGGGGAGGTTACTGCAATCACTAAAATTTTCGAATTTGAGATAACATCAGATCTATATGTTTTGAGATCCCAGGAACCCAAAAAACAGGTTCCTAAAATCTGTCTGTAAGTATATGTTACGTACGTGCGTTTGTAAGCGGTCTACAGCCCACACGACTGGAGCGTTTTGGATGAAATTTGGTACATGGACATCTCATAGCCTAGCTTTGATCTAAAAAGCTTTTAGAGCCAATGGAACGTGCAACCAGAAATGGCATTTTTAAATTTTAAATGAAAACCCCCATTTTTCGCGTCCCCATCATATAAGAAAGGCTAAACTAAACTAAAAGATTTGAGATTTTTATCGGACTTAAAAATCGCGGTACAGCCCAAGCCCCTGAACGGATTTGACTGAAATTTTGCACATGGGGTTGTATTACACGTTGAAGAACTTTGGCATACCAATTTTTAAATTTAAGATTAATCTCTCATTTAACGATCTAAAACAAGTTTTTGAAAGATTTATTGTCACCATCAGAAGGGTCTTCAAATTCTGGTTTTAAATAAGACAAAATTCGTTCGCATTTATTAGGTACCTTTTGGATAGAAAAATTTAAATTTTGTAATAACGCTAAAAACTACTGGATCGATTTGGCTGAAATTTGATACATGGAGATTAGGTGACCCGACCCGTTGAATAGCTGAAAGGCTTTTGGGGGCCGAGGGAGCAACCACTGCGTTAGTCCGCAGTACACCCTTGGATTTAGTCCGCTTTTAGTTCGATTTAGTCCGCTTTTAGTCCGATTCAGTCCTATTTAGTCTCATTTAGTCCAATTTAGTCCAATTTAGTCCGGCTTAGTCCAGTTTAGTCCGATTTAGTCAAGAACTTAGTGAATTTACTCCAATTTAGTCCGATTTATTTTGAGTTAGTCCGACACAGTTTAATGCTAGATTATGTAAAATTGCTGAAAATTAAAAAAATCATTTGCAGTAGTAGGCAACTCTTGATAATTCGTTTAGTTACTAGCGTCTACATTTTGTAAGGAAAAACAATATTATGAAATTAGAAAAACCTTTTAGGAACTGTAAAGTGGAAGTAGGATGACTTTGGCGTTCGGGGTGAGATTGACCACTTTCTAGAATTTGTTAGTGGCGCTCTGTAAAATTTTGATTTTCATTATTTGGCGTTTTAGAATATTGTAGCATACGGCAAACATTCCTCACGCCTCTAACATAAACGTTTCCGTAATCAATTACTGGAAAATTGAGGGTCAAAAAGCTTCTGTCTTCACTATAAAGAACGGACTAGGACTAGGCCGGACTATTATAGGACTAGCAGGACGAAATTGCTTAACTTGGCTAAGGATTGCAATCCCGGGACTACAAATCCCGGGATCCCGTACTAAATTCAGTCCCGAAAATCCCGAGAAGTCAATCTCGGAATTTTCGCAGTCCTGAAAATCCTGACAAGTCAATCCCCGATTTTCGGGATTTCGGAGCCAAAATCAAATGCTGCAACTACTGCAAAATCCTGACAGGAAATAATAAATACTATTGTGATTAATTTTTCCTATACTGGGTGTCTCAGAACGCTCGCACCAAATTCTAATGGAGTATTCAGGAGTAAATTCTGAGTCGATCCGTGTTTTTGAAAATTTCCAGGGACCAATAGCTCTCGAGTCATAAGAGATTTAAAAGGACCAATCAGATTTCAGCTTTGAATTGCTCCATAAGGTACTTTAACGTTAGATGCACTATTTCCTAGGTAACAAGATACTATCAATGAAAATTTATATTGTTGTATCTTGTTACCTAGGATCTAACATTAAATTACCTTGTAAAGCAATTAAGAGCTGAAATCTGATTGGTCCTATTAAACCTCTTATAACTCTGGAATTACTGAACCCTGGAAATTTTCAAAAACACAGGTCGACTCAGAATTTAATCCTGAATACTCCATTAGAATTTAGGGCGAGCGTTCTGAGACAAACATAATAATAGCTGGTAAAGAATTTATAGGGTTTTGCATGGCATTTTGCGCAAGGGCAATACTAGCTTCTCCATTTAGAATATTTAGTCATTCAAGCAGATTACTTTAAGCACAATATACCTACATGTTTTGTATTTTTGTATCATTTATATTCATTATTCTAATTATATAAAATTTTCTATTCCCGCATTTCCATTTTATTTGTATTGGTATAATTTGAAAACAGAATCCACTGTTCAATAATTTTCCCGTCAGGGATTGCCATCCCTAAACTGGACTAGACTGAACCAAAGCGGATTAGACTGGACTAAAGCGGACTAAACTGGACTAAACTGGACTAAAGCAGGCTAGACTGCACTAAAGCGGGCTAGCCTGGGACAAATTGAACTAAATCAAGCTAAACCGCACCCATCTCTAAAATTGGTACGCGGTAGAGTACACATTTTAGGCGCCGCACGAGGCAATTTAGTCCACTGTAGTCCAATTAAGTCCCCTTTAGTCCAATTTAGTTCAGTATGTCCCAGGCTAGTCCACTTAAGTCTAGTCTAGTTAGCTTTAGTTCAATTTAGTCCAGTCTAGCCCAATTTAGTCCATTTAGTCCTTAAATAGTCCGGCCTAGTCCTAGTCCGAGGTACATTTTTTTTTGTGAGTGGTTGCCCCCTCGATGGAAGCAATAATTAGTCAACGGGAAGTGCCATTTAGTCATATCAACTTTAAAATTTTAAACATAAACCGCGGGAATCAAAAACTCACGCGATGGGGAGGTTCTGGGGGGTAAACCGCTAACCGTATTTTGTACACCAGACATCCTCTGAAATCCACGGATATCCCCCAGGAATCCTCGGACTTCCTCCTGAAATCCCCGGATTTCCCCCTAAATTGTACACCTGACATCCCCAGCGGTTTGCCCCCAGGAGGTTCCCGCCGCTTCTTTACTGCCATTTTTTTTTCAATAAAACTAAAAATGATTTGAATTCACAATGGAAACACGACAACTTCGGTGGAAAAATGCACTATAGTATTTTCACTGCTAATGCGTTTCGAACACAACGTGCTCATTATCAAGGCAAGACTTGCTTCGGTTTCGGTGTAGTGGGGTGTTTCTAATGATAATGATTTGAATGCATTAGGCACATAGTAAAATAGCTGGGGCTAGGGAAAAGAAGAATTTTTATACTCTTCAGATGAAAATAAATTAACAAGAGAGAGAAGGAAATGTAATTTTTTATGTGGTTTTCTCTGAAAAATTAACTGATGAGGAAATGGAAATACACTCTCCACAAAAATTATCCCAACGCCTCAATCTTTACAGAAATGCAATTTTGTTGCAGATTAATACCATAAATTTGATAGAGCACTATTCCTAAGATGCATTATCGTGGATCAAGAGCCACATCTTCCTCTAAATGGACCTAAATGGAATAAAAATGGGATATCCTGAAAATTCTTAGTGTTGCGATAATTTTTGTGGTGAGTACCTATACCTACAGTTCAAGAGACATTAATATAAGTAGTCACATACCTAGTAATTGCCTAACTAGAAAAAAAATGTATATTGGATGTGTGTATTCCTAGTTCTACCACTCGGCCTCTTCCCGCCAAAATAGTGCTTTTTGCTTCTAATTTAAATTTGAGGATTATCAGCTTACAATTGCTATTTTACCTGCACGTTTACTCCTGTAACACGTCGGTTAACAAATTATTGTTAAAGCTACACTGGTTTTTCAAATTTGTACAATTTTCCGATTTCGCGCCAACAAACAATATTATTGTACAAATTTGAAAAACCAGTGCCGTTTTTGCAACAATTTGTTAACCAACGTATTAGATGCAGGTAAAATAGCAATTATAAGCTAATAGTCCTTCTCAAATTTAAATTAGAAGCAAAAAACACTATTTTGGCGGGAACCGGTTTTTAAGGGCCGCTTTAATAGAAAAAAATTAAACCTTTAGACAATCAATTACTTCACTTTTGGGTGGTCCACCCCCGCTTACTCCACATGATTTTCGAAAAGCCGACCTAACCACAAAGAATTTGGTCTCCTCTAAAAATATCCGGCTTAATTTAAGTATATTTTAAGCCCTTAACTTATTGGCGATGGCGTGCTTGTGTGTTTCGCCACAACTTAAAGGGCTGATACCCCGCGATAACTCTGGAAATTTCAGTAGGTACCTACCTAATTTTAAAGCTTTGCGAACGATATTTTCGCTAATTGTAATAATCGGAAGCTATGACGTGCAGTAAATTCGTGGAAAAATCTTTTTAGCGGTTTTGAATCACCCATCAATTGACGTACCTATTTACGTAAGTACCTAAAACTGATTCAAAATAAAAATAAACAAGATTGGCCTTAGAAATGACGCGAGTCGTGGCGAGGTCGATGACATTAATTGCAAACAAAAATTGTTACATAATATTGATGGGAACACATAAACAGGCCTGCTCCTATCACAAAATAGCTCCTGTCATTTTTCCAAAATGTTACTTTTGCACACACTTTTGCACATACAGAGTGGTGATAAAATATAGAACATTAACAATAACTCTGCAAGCAGTAAATTGCTGAAAAAATCTGTCGGACAGATCAACTTTTTTACATTTTTACATTTTTGCGGAACTTTTGCTGTCATTTTTAACTCTCTGACATCATTCACATCAAACATATTACGTTATCGTTTTTAACTTCTCGCTTCGCGGAACAAGTCAATAAATAAATCGATCGAAAAATCGATTCGCCAACAAATCTTTACGTTTTAGGGTCCTCGGAATTCGAAAAAGTTCGAAAAATTAACTCCCATTTTCTTTATCAGAACAATCTTCAAATGTCGTTTCCGAGAATATCCTCAAACTTAGTGCCCTTTCGGCAAAAAATCGTAAAATTTTGAAAAACTCCAGAAAACGTTTTAAGGTTGGTGGAGTAAAATTTAGGTATAGCAGGTAGGAAAACATCAAATTTTGGTGGCAATCGGCCAATAACAGGCCCATTTTTGGCATGTCATCTATCAAATTTGAAAGATGACCACCATTTGTTTTATTAACACATGAAAAGTCTTCAGCTGCCTTTACAAAAATGCCATTATTTATACTTAGTGACCTTTTGGCAATAAATAATAAAAATTTTGAAAAACTCCCGAAGCACTTAAGAGACTGCATTGAAATTTACAGCATTGGATAATTCACCAAGTGGGGAGGGTCTAGCCGCTTCCGTAGCTGCCCATTTTTTAATCGGCTTGGCTGATCCCGTGATAAAACTCATCAAAGTGCTGTAGATACCTACAATTTCCGTCCGCTTGGTAAATTCAACTATTTATTAATTTATTGAAGTTAATAACAATTATTGCTATCACCGCTGAACAAAATTTGAAAATTTTAGCAAATTTTTAGCAAACCCGAAGGTTTTTATCTGAAGAAAAATAGTTCAATAATACCTAATAACAATAATACTTACCTACCTTGATTTCAACATTGTATTAAGTGCAAACAAAGTCCGAGTAGTTTTCATCGTTTATATTTCAAGTTGACAACAGGTTACAATAACGGTTTATAAACTTATCTTTTGTTAATGGCATTTCCTTTTTAGGTAGATTATATGTTGTCAGCTCAATCATTTATAACTTTCATTTGAAGTTGTTGATTAGGAATATGCTTATGTATTATTTTGATGTCAGATCACATGATTTTTTAATTTTCGCCTGATGATGGTGACGTTTCACCAAAATATGTACGAAATATATATATTTTTTAAACATTTGGAACCGAGGGGTAACTCGCGACGAGGAATTGGTGTACACTCCGGAGGAATTTACGAGGAATTGCGGGAATTGTGTGGGAATTTTTCAGGAATTGCAAGAATTATGAAGGAATTGCCGGAATTGCTGAGGAATTGCAGGAATTGCGGAGGAATTGCCAAGGAATTGTAGGAATTTTCTGCGAATTGCGCGATAGTAAAGGACCTTACTGAAGAACTTAACCAAATTTAGAATAGGTACTATATTATATCATTTAAATAACATAATGTCTAGAGTAACGTTGAACGTTACCGGCCGGAGTACCATCGGATACGTCACAACAAAGGATTATAGAAATACAGATTTCACGCGCAGTTAAACAAAGCGTTCTTGGCTGTGTGGTAGGAGGCTTTGCCTGTGCAATCCGCTGACCGTTTTGCTAGTGGGTTCGCATCCCGAAGTCGGATAATTTTTCAAACATTTTAACCTCCCCACTCCACTTCACAATTTAAAAAAAATGGGAGGTTACTGCAATCACTAAAATTTTCGAATTCGAAATAACACCAGATCTTCACGTTTTGAGGTCTTATCCCAGTAAACACGCATACGTAAAATAAACGTCATTTACACGTTTCATTGGTTTATAATTGGTTGTAGGTCATTTATGAACCGTTTAATATTGGTGTAAATTGTAACCGTTGGAAAGTCACGTCGTCCTAACGTTTCTTTTGACTAGATTTTAAATTATTGTAGTAAGTTCGTCCGTGAACACGTTATAGTAACATACTTTTGAAACGTTTTATTAATTGAAGAAATATAACCGTTAGTTATTAGTGTAAATAACAACCGTTTAAATGCACACGTTGTTGAAACGTCTCTATTTATAAACTGATAGTATTGATACGTCATCCGACGTTGTAGCAATGGCCATGTCAAGCGTTGTAATGACGTTGGTAACTTAACCGTTTATTGTTGGCCTCAGCTGCAACTATTTCCAACCGATACGTTTTATGCACGTTTAGTTGAAACCAATTTTCGCCCATATGACGTAACAGGTCAATAGTGCGCAAGCGTTATCCGTTCTTTTGTAGCTACAGCAGGTGGCTACTGGCTAGACGTGCTGTGTTGCAGAATTGCAGAGTCATTCAAGCAGAGTTCCAGAGTTGCAAAGTGCCAAAGGTTTTTGTTGTCGACGATGGCGACGGTTTGTTAATTAGGTATTGCGGTACCTACTTGTGCGGGCGCTGTTTTCTGTTTTGACTGTTGCAATCTAATTCAAGTTGGAGTCATCCAGGTCTCATCTCAAGCAATAATCTACTTGTCAAGCAAAGGGTAAGTGATTTACTTTATTATAAATAGGACCTTCCTACATACTTTTAGCCCTTTTGAAAATCATGCATAAAATGTTTCCTTTGCTGGATGTTGTAACTGGCTATTTCATTTCAATTTTCAACTAATAAAACAAGCAGCTGCATCTGCATGTTATTGTTCAACCAGTATTGTGCTATTCGGCCATGGAGATTTTCAGAAAGCTTGAACTCAGCGACACCCGTAAACAATATTAATCTATTCCAAGAAGTACCTACATGTGTATTGTTTTTTCAGGGGCAGCAAACGTGAATTTCCCGGCGAAAGAAAAAAGGGATCACCTCGGTGCAGTGCCTCGGTCATCACAAAGTTGCAACCACGCCGTCACGTACTTAGTGTTTAATTTGAAAATTCTGTATTCTAATTATTAAATTTTATAAATAAATTTGTAATAAAATTATATTACCATTGTAAAATTGGGTTTCAAAAACGGATCGTTTACACCTATAAGTAACGTTACCAAAGTGGAAATCTAAGATGTTTAGTTAACGTTATAATAAGTAGTGATTTTCACGTGAACCTGAAACGTTTTAATAATGTTGATTATTCGGTTATCTGAAACGTTAGAATGCGCGACATTTCGAAGTTGAATGTACGTTAGTTTTACACCGTATTTTGCATACGTTGGACGTCACATATACACGTTTTTTAAACGTTTGTGTGTTTACTGGGAGGGACCTAAAAAAGTGGTTTTTAAAATGTGTCTGTGTGTATGTTCGTACGTACGTACGTACGTTTGTAAACACGCCACAGCCAAAACTACTAGACCGATTTGGCTGAAATTTGGTACGTAGGCATCTCATAACCCAACTTAGATCTGAAAAGCTTTTGGAGCCAATCGTGCAACCGGAAATGCCATTTTGGCACATCAAATTTTAAATTTTAAATGGAAACCCCCACTTTTCACGTCACTATAAGAAAGGCCTTCAAATTCTGCTTCTAAAAATGTATTCACTCTTAGTGCCTTTTTGACAAAAATTGAAATATTCGGGATTGTTAAGGTACTTTAAAAACACGATACAGCCGAAACCTCTGGGTCGATTTGGCTGAAATTTTGTACATGGAGACTGTATTATAACGTCGAAGAGCTGAAACAAGTTTGGAGGCAATCGGCCGTTTTGGCACATCAATTTTCAATTTTAAATATACTCCCATTTTACCATCCTAAACAACTTTTTTTAAAATTTATTGCCAGCGTCAGGAAGGCCTTCAAATACTTGTTCTAAGTAAGACAACATTCATTCGCATTTACTGCCCTTTGGGTAGAAAAAATTTAAATTTTGTAATAACACTAAAAACACATTATGGCCCAAACTACTGAATCGATTTGACTGAAATTTGGTACATGGAGATTGGGTGACCCGTTGAAGACCTGAAAGGCTTTTGGAAGCAATTGGTAAACGGGAAGTGCCATTTAGGCATATCAACTTAAAATTTTAAATACAAGACCTCTTTTTATACGTCGCCATTAGAAAGATGATCAAATTCTGGTTCTAAAAATGTATTCACAGTTTCTGCCACTTCAGTGGAAAATAGAGAAAAAAAATTTTCTCATTAAAAGGGAGCGGGCTGACAGTGGATGACAAAGTGGCAGTTATTGTCAAAAATGTGGCAAAATGTTAACCTTAAAAGGAACATATTGTCAAGGCTAGAATTTCAAAACACGCTCTCTATATTATGCTAGAAGCAAATCGGATAACATTTTGACGACAAGTGTTTCTAGACTAATTGGACCCTGCTGAAACCGAAAATCACTGTCGGCAATTCGAAATCTTAACCGGAAGTCCTCAATTGTAGATGGCGCTCAAGGCAGATCTTTATATCCAAAATAGCATGAAAATTATACAGTTTTCGACCAAAGACGCGGTATACAAAATTAAAGATCGCTTTATTTTCTACAAGAAAGGCTCTAATGATTTTTTTCGTACAGACGACGGTTTACCCCTAGCGCTGGCAAGAATGTTGCGCTCGCCGCGCGGCTTACGCGCTCAACGATTATTTTATCAAAACACTTGTTTCTTAATTTTTATGGAGTTTTTCAATATATTTCACAAATATCCACCTAAATACATAGGATTAGTAAGATATTCTCATTTTATTTCCGCTTTTTCAATGTGCAAACGCCGTTTTCTGTCTTTCACTGTTGCTTTCTTTTGAGGTGCGCTACAACAAAGAGCAGATCGGATAACATTTTGACAACAAGCATTATATGAATAATTGAACCCTGCTGAATCCTTAAATCATGTTTAAATTTCAAAATCTTAGAGGATGGTACGCTAGGTGTCTTTCAAGCTCAGATATGGTTTCTATTTAATTTTCAGGCCTCTGTAGCAAGAACCGTCCGTCCGATTGCTTTGTGTCAATGATAACTTTTGATCAGGAAGTCGAGATCTACAACATATCAAAATTTCAGACAAATCGGCTGAAAGCTATTTCCCATTAGGATGGTATTTTGGATGGTGCCATCTTGAATAAAGCATTTCCGGTCAAAATTTCGAAATTAAAACAGTGATTTTCGGACTCAGCAGGGTTCAATTAATCAAAAAATACTTGTTGTCAAAATGTTATCGAATGCGCTCCTTGCAAAAGACGCACCTCAAAAGCAGCCTAGAGTCAAAATTGAAAACGGCGTTTGCACATTGAAAAAAGGGAAGTAAATTGTGAATATCTTACTAATCCCATGTATTTAGGTGGATATTGGTGAAATATATTGAAAAACTCCATAAAAATTAAGAAACAAGTGTTTTGATTAAATAATCGCTGAGCGCGTAAGCCGGGCGTCGAGCGCAACTTTCGTGCCCGCGCTAGGGGTAAACCATCGTCTGTACGAAAAAAAAAATTAGAACCTTTCTTGTAGAGAATCAAGCGATCTTTAATTTTATATACCACGTCTTTGATCGAAAACTGTGTAATTTTCATGCTATTTTGGATATAACGCTCTGCCTTGAGCGCCATCTAGAATTACGGACTTCTGGTTAAGATTTCGAAGTGCCGACGGTGATTTTCGGATTCAGCAGGGTCCAATTAGTCTAGAAACACTTGCCGTTAAATTGTTATCCGATTTACTTCTAACAAGTCGCGAAACTCAGAACTAGCCTGGTCTACTAGCTCAGTTGACGGGATCCGCCCGGGTAACGTTTAACGCCGCGGCGTTTAAATAAACGGGAGAAAAATTTCGAAAATTTTCAGGTCAGAAAGTCACAGCCACGGTTTCAGCTGCTTGAAAAACCTTAATGCGAATCAATAAATAAGCAAAATATTTAAATAATCCGAGCCCCATTTCGGCACCGATGAAATCTCGGCCTTGAGACTCGAAAGCACCGTGAATGGCAGTGATGAACCGTGCGGTGTGGAGTATGAGACATTGTAAATTAATAATACACTGCAATTACCTACCATTTGACCCCTGCATAAAAAAGGAGAAGATGAAATCTTTTCTAAAATGTATTTCACATGTCATAAAAAGTCCCAAAGAATCCCGCGTCGGGTTTGGCCGTAATGGCCGAAAAAACCGGCTCAACAGTGAAAATTCTCAAATTAAGCCTATTCATCTCACCAATTGTTTTTTATCTTCTACGCTTTGCGGAGCATTTAAAAAAAAATGTCATGTTAGTGGCAAAAGTGGCAAAAGTTGAGTTTTTAGTTAGCAAAAGAGCAATTATTATTATCGCATTCGATGATAGTTGTTGCATTACCGGATCGAAAACCATAGTGCCATTTTTTCAAAAAATTTCATTTTAGGGGTGAAAAACTTTTGTATTTTAACTTTTAGTAAATGCGCACGCCAGCATCAGTGATCGACAACCCGCCGGCAGGCCCAACCTCTAACTCACAGATTTTGACTTGGTTAAAGTAACGTTAAATGTTAACATTTTGAGACATAATTTCTTTATTCTGTCGGAAGAATTTCAGTATTCTACTACAGAGTTCGATCTTTTTAACTTCCCCACTCCACTTCACCATTTAAAAAAAGGGAGTTTAAGTGTTGCAATCACTAAAATTTTCGAATTAGAGATAACACCAGATTTTCTCGTTTTGAGGTCTCAGGAACCCAAAAAAGTGGTTTTAAAAATGTGTCTGCGTGTGAGTACGTACGTTTGTAAACACGCCACAGCCAAAACCACTAGACCGATTTGGCTGAAGTTTGGAATGTAGGCATCTCATAAGCTAACTTAGATCTGAAAAGATTTAGGAGCCAATCGTGCAACCAAAATTGTGCCATTTTGGCACATCAACTTTTAAATCAAATTTTAAATAGCTTCAAGTCACCTTCTAAAAATGTATTCAGTCTCAGTGCCCTTTTGACCAAAAATTAGAAAAGTTGTGATATTTATCGGACTTTAAAATTGCGGTACCCCTGAACCGATTTGGCTGAAATTTTGCTCATTGAGATTGTATTACACGTCAAAGAGCTGAACAAAGTTTGGATTCAATCGTCTCACTGTTTTGGTATACCAATTTCCAAATTTAAAATTATTCTCATTTAACCATCCAAAACAAGTTTTTGAAAGATTTATTGTCACCATCAGAAAAGTCTTCAAATTCTGATTTTAAATAGGACAAAATTCATTGGCCTTTAGTACCCTCTGGGTAGAAAAATCGAAATTTTGTAACAACACTAAGATTACGTTATAGCCCAAAGTTACTGGATCGATTTGGCTGAAATTTGGCACATGGAGATTAGATCACGTGCTGAAAGATTATTGGGACCAATTGGTCCACGGGAAGTGCCATTTAGGCATATCAACTTTAAAATTTTAAACGCAAGACACGGAAATCAAAGCCCCACACGATGGGGAGATTCCAGTCGCTCATCTGCTGCCAATTTTTTCTTTCACTGTTATGTCTATGTTGTTGTATGCTCTAGGTGCTCCCCTCAAAATAAATATTAACGAAAAAATTAATTAATTAATGAAAGATAAAAAGTCGAACTAGAGAGTCAGAGTTGAGTACTGAATTTCTTCGCCAAAACTATTCATCGTAAAAAAAAATGTATATTAGCTTTTTGTAGACAATTAAATATTCATAACATTGCATAAGACATATTTTGTATGTTAAATAGTGCCCCGATCATTTTAGAAAAGATTTCATCTTATTTTTTTTAAGCCGGGGTTACATCCCCCCTTCTAAGTGCAGTGCAGGGGTGCTTCGGAGAAATTCTTAGACAGGTAACTTTTATTTATTTATTGTAGGCTGAGAGTGTTGTCAAATATTTATTTCCAATTCCGGTTTACCCGGAAGTGAACCTAAAATAGTTTTTTTAAATTGAAAGCCACATTTTTCTCAACGGATTTGGAATTACGATTTTTTTCTGAGTCAAAATCATGAGCCTAGATTTTCCAAAATATCGAACAAATCCGTAAAAAATGAATATTTTTTAAAATATCTCGTCAATTTAAGACAATTAATTCTATTCGGTAGACAGGTTTTATACGATGGAGAAACGAACATAAAATGGGTCATTTAGCGCCGTTTGTACAATTCAAGTTCTGTGGTGATTCACCTGATCCTGAGCTCAACTGCTTAGCAACTGTTGCTGTGATTGGCTGGCGCGTTATCAAACGAAGCTAACTCAAATTAAACCCCCACTGAACCCGAATTGTGAAAACCGTCCTTGTGGGAATTTAATAGGAATTGCGGGAATTTAACAGGAATGGCGGGAATTTAACAGGAATTGCGGGGATTTGTTGGGAATTTGGGGAATTTCTGAAGAAAAGGGAATTGGTGTACAAGATTTTGGGTCGCGGTTTGCCCCTCGTTTGGAACCAACCCTGGGACCAGTGATCGTTTTATAACTTTGAAGCAGGTTTATTTCCATAAAAAAACGTTATAACAAACGTCCAAAATTACCAACAAACATTTCATCCTTTAATTTACCCATAAAAACCTTCGATAAATCTAAACCAATCTAAAAGGCATAACCTACAAAAATAGTTGACAGCGTTTTGAGAAATGTCACATTGTATTGCCAACATGAGGAATATTTATTACTGAAGCGATTTGTAGATCTACATGCCTGGAATTTGTAAATTTTTAATTTTCAATAAATTCGAAAAATAGAGATTCTCATTTTAAGTATCTCCCTTCAAATAGACATCGCTGCGCATTTTAAATGGACAACACTGTATAATGTAGTTAATTATCCACTTAATGACGTCATCAGAAAACCACAAGGCCAGCTAGGTTTCAATTTAATTACAAGAGCAAACTATTGAAATTCGTAATACCGAAATACTTTCTGCAAATTAGAATAAATTAATGAAAAAGGTATGGGTTGGATGACGTTATTAGATAAAATCTTTTATACTGTATAGTGAAATACGATAATGTTTTTAAGTGCAACTCAATTCAAAATTCAATTGAATTGGAAGAATTTGTTAAACAAAAAAAAATCGAAATACTTTCTGTAGGTTGAAGGAAATTAAAAAAATAAATAAGCTAACAAGATTTCTGGGATTTATTCAAAGTTTTATGTTAGAACTCTACGAGTACTTAGCTAATTAGAAGAAAATTCGTTTCAATAACTAATAAGAGAAAACAAATTAATTAGGTAAGTTTCTGAACGCGTTTCAAACCTTTAGTGAATTTAATCAGTTAATTTCCTTAGGTCCGTTATTTTCCGAATTTCGTTGCCATATAATTTCAATGACAATTAACTGGCAGTTAATCTTATTTGGGGGTGAAAAGGGTGACCCTTTTTGCTAATATGCAAGCCTTTCAGTAAAAGAATGGTAAAAGTAATCGAAAAAAATTATGAAACGGATGAATTTGAATTTCTAATTTGATATTGCCATTGCCATTCATAGCAATTATTTGAATTGTTGATGAGTTGCTCATGTATATCATTCACTAAATGGAATTTATAAAGAGATTATAATTAAAATATCCCGCTTACGAGTTTTCATCACAATAATTTATTTCAAAATGTATTACAAAAGATCTATTTCTCCGCATTTCAACTGCAAGGATACTTGTGCCCCCTCTGAAAAATCACATTTAAAATTTTCAAAAAAAAGATCCACTAACTTACACTTCGAGAGTCATCAATAGCGATCTGATAAACGAGCCCACCAGCTAGAAAATTTAAAACAAAAAGCGTGTACCCTCTAGCCACTATCGTAGTCAAAATTCCATAGGAATACAATATAGGGAAGCCGAGGGCCCCGTAAGCATCCTTCACAACCCCATAATCCGTCCACAACGCAATTAAGAAAAAGAAGTCCACCCCCAGTATTGCACTTGTGGACAACCCCCAAAAGATGTAGCCAAATCTCGCCTGTTGGCTCTTATGTTGCTTTCTTAAAGCAACAATTCCCAAAAAAATTGACTCCAAGAGCCAAATTAAATCAAAAATTAAATAGAACCACAAAATTCCTGCAAAATTTGGAGCTGTCATAAAAATATAGTGGTTGTTTGTAATAGGACCAATCCAGCTGCCCCCTGAAAATTTTCTTTAACTTTCAAAGAAGCAAGAAACAAGAGACTTACGGTCCACTAAGAAGTTCGAGTAGATCAACTTGCCATAATCAGTAGGGTAAATATTAGTCACATCAACTTTAATTGAGCCATTATAGGCAGCTAAGCCAAGTGCTGAGAGGACTATCCACGTTATTGACTGAACCTGAAGGAGATGAAATCAATCAAAGAAGAATAAGAAGAATTTGCACTTACAGTTCCAAGGAAGGCCGCTATGAGAACTATAGGCCTGATGAGGCCGTCACTAATTTTTTTTTTGTAGCTAACCATTTTCGTTTCAATGTTTGAAGCAGTTTGTTAGTGTTAGCGATGCTAGGACTGACGTAATATACCCTACCAAGCCTCTTATCTCTTATCAATTAATTACTTACAGGTATTGGAGCATAGATAATCTTTCACAGGAAACAATTTTTAGAGATAGTCGTTAGTGGAAGACCACTCAAAAGTTAGTTCTGCAAATGTTTGTGACTTGCAGAAACAGAAGGGGGCTAAAAAATGAAAAATTAGTACGTATGTACCTACATGCATTTACGAAAGCGTAGAGCTGCCATGATATTTGCTGACTTTTTTATTTCGTAATTTACAGAAAAAGTGTAAGTTTACAGAAAAAGTGTAAATTTACAGAAAAAGTGCAAAACAGGAAAAGTGTAAATTTACAGAAAAAAGTGTAAGTTTACAGAAAAAGTGTAAATTTACAGAAAAAGTACAAAACAGAAAAAGTGTAAATTTACAGAAAAAAGTGTAAGTTTACAGAAAAAGTGTAAATTTACAGAAAAAGTGTAAATTTACAGAAAAAGTGTAAGTTTACAGAAAAAGTGTAAATTTACAGAAAAAGTGCAAAACAGAAAAAGTGTAAATTTACAGAAGAAAGTGTAAGTTTACAGAAAAAGTGTAAAACAGAAAACGTGTAAATTTACAGAAAAAAGTGTAAGTTCACAGAAAAAGTGTAAGTTTACAGAAAAAGTGTAAATTTACAGAAAAAAGTGTAATTTTACAGAAAAAGTGTAAATTTACAGAAAAAGTGCAAAACAGAAAAAGTGTAAATTTACAGAAAAAAGTGTAAGTTTACAGAAAAAGTGTAAATTTACAGAAAAAGTGCAAAACAGAAAAAGTGTAAATTTACAGAAAAAGTTTAAATTTACAGAAAAAAGTGTAAGTTTACAGAAAAAGTGTAAATTTACAGAAAAGGTGCAAAACAGAAAAAGTGTAAATTTACAGAAAAAAGTAAGTTTACAGAAAAAAGTGTACATTTACAGAAAAAGTGTAAATTTACAGAAAAAAGTGTACATTTACAGAAAAAGTGTAAATTTACAGAAAAAAGTGTAAGTTTACAGAAAAAGTGTAAATTTACAGAAAAAAGTGTAACTTTACAGAAAAAGTATAAATTTACAGAAAAAGTGTAAATTTACAAAAAAAAGTGTAAGTTAAAAGAAAAAGTGTAAATTTACTGCTCAATTTATATACCTTTTGTTTATTGCTAAATTATGCAAGCATTTACCATGGATTTTTTATTCTATTAATCTTAAAATTTGGCCGTAGGAGCCGTGTATTAATGCGTCTGTACAACTCGGTAACGGTGCTCTCAGAACGAAAACATAAATTTACAGTTTTTCTGTAAATTTACACTTTTTCTGTAAATGTACACTTTTTTCTGTAAATTGACACTTTTTCTGTAAATTACAAAATAAAAAAAGTCAGCAAATATCATGGCAGCTCTACGCTTTCGTAAGGTCCTAAAAAAAACCGAACGAAATATTTTTGGGAATAACTCAGCCATTTTTTAACCGATTTGGATGAACGTGGACTTAAACTAAAGCTAAAGAATTAGGCTATCGATTCATTCAGGCTCAGTTTAGATGCATGGGGGATTGGTCAGTTAACAACCAATGGTTATGAGATAAAACAACCTTGAAACACGTTTAGGTACTTTTCTTCAAAAAGCTTTTTTCAGAAGTTAGTTTGATTCGCGCATTAATTTTCTGTGATTTTTAAAAAATCATATCCCTTCCCTTATTTTCACGCCGAACGACCATAACTAAAGTAACAGTGATGCATTTTCAGCTTAATTTTCAGTAATAATAGTTATTAATTGAATGAAAAACCCAAGCGGATGCGAATTGGAGGAAATTTAAAGATTATTATTGAGAATTAAGCTATTGTTGCTTCATTATGTTACTTTAGTCATGGTTATTCTGCTTGAAAAAATGTTAAAAAAATTAACTTCCGAAAAAAGATTCTTAAAGAAAAATTAACGTCCTTCAAAGTTAAGTGAGTCTCATAATTGACCAATCCTCACGCCCCTGAAATGAGCCTTTGAGACAAGTATCACTACCACCACTACCATTATGGCAGCGCCATCTGTCGTAATGAGACAGTTCGAAAGCCTGATTCTTTGGCTTCCATTTAAAGCCAGATTCATCCAAATCGGATAAGAAATGCACGAGTTATTACCAAAATTATTTCGTTCGTTTTTTTTTTAGGACACTCGTTATAATTTTGGTTCTTTCTTGAAAAAGTCAAAATTAAAAATGGGCAAAGTGATACATTGGATAGCTCTGTTCAGAAGTTTTATGCGAGGCTTTATAAAACTACAATTCGTTACGTTTACAAAAAAAATTTTCTTTGTTAAAGCGGTTTCAGAGGAATGCCAATTTGACTTTGAGGACAATATAATCTTGGTCCTTTTGTGAATGATTACATCAAATTGAAGCTTTTCTTAGGAATCTATTTATTCATTTCTGAGTTTGTAAAATTTTGATGTTACAAGAAATTCTAAATTCATGTTTTTTCAGTTCTATGCATTTTTTTGGAAAAATTCGTTTTGTAGCATTTAAAACTACTTAAAAGTTAAGTACGCTGTACCCATAAATGATTGTCCTCTAAGTTCTAACAAACGAAAACTGTTGAGGTTTTGGCATTTTTTGAAATTTTTTGCCTTTTGACAATAATGGACAACGAAAAAACGCGAAAACTTAAGACTGCAGAATTTTTTAAACTTTGTATTCGGTAATTTTTCAAGCTCCCACCAATCTTTAAAATTTCTGTGAATAGGTGACTTTTTGGGTTTTTAAACTAATTTGACATTATTTCTCAAAATTCTGATTTAAAACGTGAACGCCGAGGTGAAACCCGATACGATTATTCCTTATTCTTTGGGATAATTTATTAACCGCCAATTTAAAAATCTGAGGTTACCTTACGTTTCGAGGTCCCAGGATCACACAAGTGTTTTTTTATGTGTGTATGTGTACTTATATAAGGTATGGAGGTTAGCCTCTTTGGCACCCCATTTCAACCATGAAATTTGATTCATGAACACCAATTTTTCTTATGATTAGCACGTAAAATATGTCTTCAAATTCGGTATCTAAAAATATTATTCATACAAAATTCTCAATTTCACAGGAACACTAAATAACACGCTACAATCCAAACTACTGGATCGATTTGGCTCAAATTTGGAACGTAGAGATGTCATCATATAACCTGCCGAAGAGCTGACTTGATTTTAGTGGCAATCGGCCAACGACGAGTGGTTTTTTGGCACGTCAACTTTGAAATTCGAAAGACGACTACCATTTGTTTTTATCAGCACATGAAAGGTCTTCAAATATTTTTTTTTCCAAAAATGCGTTCAAACTTAGTACCCTTTTGGCAAAAAAATTAAAAACTCCAGACATTTTGAAAGACTGATGGGGTGGATTGAAATTTATAGGAAGTTAGGAGTGGATTATTAACCAAGTGGGGAGGTTCCAACCGCCTCAGTAGCTGCCCATTGTTATTTGGAAAAATTTGATAGCAGAAACTTCTTGGCATTTAACTAAAGAATGTACAGTGATTCTGACTATCTATATCTAGATACAGGGTGGTCCAAATGTATTAATACAGGGCTCTCACGGCGAAACGGCAAGATAAATGAGTAAAATAAAAAATCCAGAGTAAATTAGAATTAAATACCTTTATTTTGTCGCAATTTGGAACTCCCCTTCTTATTGTATAATTTAGCAATAAACAATGAATACATTTTTTTAAATGGCACCATGCATGTTTCAATTTTTTTTTGGATTCCCTTTGATGCCCTCTTTATGGTAATGCTTTTATTTTTTTGACAAATTGAGCAGTGAACGTAGAAATTTTTGTTGATTCAAATTTCGCGTGGTGATCCGGCAACAATGCGTTTCACCATTACGTCGATGATACCCCGATGTCTCCCCACTACAGGGTAGTTGTACTCTGTACTGTGGACACGCCCTCTGGAAGAATCTGATTGGGCCTAATAATAAATAGCCTGTTTACTTCATTGTGTACACAGTACAACTAGTGGTAGTGGGAGACATACGGTGAGATGAGGGTGGTTCCATCGTTTACTGTTCAATTTATCAAAAAAATAAAATCACCCCAATAAAGAGAGCATCAAAGGGAATCCAAAAAAAAAATAGAAACATGCATGGTGCCATTTAAAAAAAATGCAGCAGAGAAGCGGCTGGAACCTCCCCATCGCGTGGATCTTTGTATTCTGTGTAGATAGTCGTCAATTCAACAGAAATTTTTTACCCTTATCGACTGTGACTAATTTTGCAATTTTCTGACAAATACCGACACCACCTCGGACATCACCCATCACATTTGACAATATGTTCCTTTTAAGGTTAATCTTTTGCCACCTTTTTGACAACTGCCACTTTATGTCATCCACTGTCAGATCGCTCCCTTTTACAGAGAAAGAATTTTTTCTCTATTTTCCACTGAAATGACACAAACTGTGAATACATTTTTAGAACGAGAATTTGATCGTCTTTCTAATGGCGACATAAAAAAGGAGACCTTTGTATTTAAAATTTAAAGTTGATATGCCTAAATGGACTTCCCGTGGACCAATTGCTTCCAAAAGCCTTTCAGGTCTTCAACGGGTCACCCAATCTCCATTTACCAAATTTCAGCTAAATCGATTCGCTAATTTGGGCTATAATGTATTTTTAGTGTTATTATGAAATTTCGATTTTTTGACCCAAAGAGCACTAAATGCGAACGAATTTTGTCTTACTTAAAACCAGAATTTAAAGACCTTTTTGATGGTGACAATAAATCTTTCAAAAACTTGTTTTGGATGGTTAAATGAGTGAATAATTTTAAAGTTACAAATTGGTGTGTCAAAACGGCAGTTTCCGTGGGCCGATTGAATCCAAAATTTGTTCAGCTCTTTGACGTGCAATACCGAGGGGGAATTCACTACCCGAATTGGTGTACATTTCACCCGAATTACTCGTATTACTTTTCGAATTACTCGTATTACTTTTCGAATTACTCGTATTACTTAACGAATTACTCGAATTACTCGAATTACATTCCGAATTACTCGTATTACTTCCCGAATTACTCGTATTACTTCTCGAATTACTCGTATTACCATAACATGTTCGGACTTATTCGGCAGTGATCGTTATGTTCCGGTAACAACGCATGCGTAGAATGAACCGTCGCTCCAAGCCACATGGCTGCAGAGCATGGTTACACCGCAAGGTCATCGTCGTATTGCAGGGTGAATCCCAAATCCACTTGTTCTGTTTGTTTATTGTTCGCCGAGGTGTTCACGCCAAGAAACGTTTTCTCGAAAATTATGCCCGTTTATATAGGTCCTTTAAGGCACTGGTGGGGGTTTATTGCGCTTGGCCCCGTATGATACGCATGCGTTGATCTTGTGTCATTTCTAGTGCATTTATACGTCATCTGTCACTACTGTCAACATAATCTGGGACCTTTCACGTTTACCACGTGCTATTTTAACCTACAATAATGATAAATGACACATAACTGACAGTAGACATTCAAGTAAATTCTGTCAGCGGTCAAAAAATGACTGCGCATACGGCCATACATGGCGTCATGACGTCACGCTTACAGGACATATAAGGTAAGTGTATTTTAACCTCCCCACAACCAATATAAAAATGGGAGGTTACTGCAATCAGTCCAAAATTCGAAATTGAGATAACACCAGATCTTTACGTTTCAAGGTCTCAGGATCACGAAAAAGTGGTTTTTAAAAAATGTCTGTGTGTATGTACGTACGTATGTACGTACGTATGTGAGCTCGATTTCTCGGAAACTACCGAACGGATTTTAGTGAAATTTGGTATGCAGGTTAGTGTTGGCCTTCTGGTGAGCCCAGTTAATTTTGTTGCGAATCCGAAGAAGCCAAGTGCCTTTTAGGCATGTAAACTATGAAATTTGACTGATGAACACTAATTTTTCTTAACAGCGCATGAAAGGTCTTGAAATTCTGTATCTGAAAGTGTACTCACACTTAGTGCCTTTTTGGCATAAAATCGAAAAATTCGAAGTATTGAGGAAACATTAAATAACACGCTACAGCCCAAACTGCTGGATCGATTTGGCTGAAATTTGGTAGGTACAGATACCGTCACCCGCCGAAGAACTGATTTAATTCTGGTGGCAATCCGAGGGCGGCAAGTGCCATTTTGGCATATCAACTTTGAAATTTCAATAATGAACTCCTATTTTCTCTATCAGCACATGAAAAGTCTTCAAATTTAGTTTTCAAAATTGTACTCGACCTTAATGCCCTTTTGGCAAAAGATCGTAAAATTCAGAAAACTCACAGAAAACACATTTGGTTTGGTGGAGTAAAACTTAGGCATAGTAAATAGTAAAATTTAAGTGATATTAGTGATAGGATTGGATCATTCACCAAGTGGGGAGGTTTCAGCCGCTTCCGTAGCTGCCCATTTTTTATTTCTTATTTAAGTAGGGCCGCTTGCACTGCCGCGCCGCCAGATTAGCGAATCAATGATTAATGCCTGAATGCATCATCATTTTTGTCTGTTCCTTAAAGCCCTTAGAAACCATTGTCTCAACAAACGTAGGTACTGAAACGTACCTATGGAATTGAACGTCATATCTTTGAACGACCTTTAAGAAACCCCTTAAAGCTACGGTGCAAATGGCCATAAACTGACATTAATGATTGCTTTGTTTGGACAAATTTTAACCAAGGATTTTAATCATGACTAGCATTAATTTACGGCGATCAGGGCCGTAGTTCAGGGGGGGGCAGGGGGGGGGTGTCACCCCCCCTAAAGTCTTGCCAGTTGGTAAATTTTAGACGTCGTCCTGGTGCCAGTTGGCAAAATATAACCGGGCGGCATGTTTTTTCGAAGCTGAACCTCAGAGTTTTATAAAATACCTGCTCGATAGTAGACCTGGTAGGCCATGGACCTACCTAATTGTTGATAAAAATCTGTAACTGTGACCTTGTTTATCCGGGAATCACTCTTTTTATTTAAATAATCGTCAAATCGGTGAAAATCTGCCTTACTAAAGTTAAGTTTTTAATTTTCTTCCTTATTTTGAAGTGCTGGGAAAATGTGTGACCTTGAAATTTTCAAATTTTCGCCTGCGGCGCTCCATTGCCTTTTCGGTTGGAACATTCGATGATTTTGAGTTGGCAAATTTTTATGCACACCCCCCCAAAGACATATACGGAGCTACGGCCCTGACGGCGGTGCCATCTAGACAGCGGGCTAGTGACAATTTCGGTATATGATTTGCTCAACCACATATAGGTATATAGTTTTATTACTTTTAGTTAATATAAACCTGCAAATTCAGGAATCATGCTCAGGTGTGGTTGCGTTTTCAATTGAGGGGGCTCTCAATATCATTTGCTCCCGTCTGCCTGTCAATTATACTGAGCGAACAGCTGACCGGTTAGTTCATAACTGAAGGCAAAAATAGTCCGTTATTTAAATTTCCCGCGAATTTGAAAGAGCACGATCGCCACTTCGTGGTATTCGCGGGAAATTTGAACAACGAACTTTTGGCCCTCATTTATGAGCTAACCCAGGGGAGCTGTTCGCTCGGTATTTTTCCACGGTTATATGCTATCGGTATCTAAAGCCTGACAGCATAAAATTTCCATTAAATTAATTAGGGAAAAAAATAAAATCGAATTCCCCACGTAAATTCCTATATGCGCGGAGATTGGGCATACCTCGGGACATACTATATATGTACCTATATGTACCTGCTACTTAAGAGGCTATTCCAAGCTATTGTCTTTCTCTCTCTCAACTTGTGCGAATTAATTGAATTTCTGGAAAATCCGTTGTCAAATTTAAATTGTGCCTAGTTACCACCAAAGAAAATTAACAAATAAGCCGTACTGCCTTCAGCTTCTCTCGATATAATTAGATTCGAAGTTGCTATTTGAAAAATACGAATTTTATTCGCATTTTACAAATAGTGATCTATAAACAAAATTGCATAACTTTCTCAATTTTACGAGCAATTTTAAATAATGTTATCACCCTATGAGGTTCGGTTTTGATTTTAGAATTTTTTCCGTATTTTTCCCGGGTTCATTACCCCGTCGAACTTTAGGGCAGTGTGCCGTCACGCTCCTGCCATGTATTGCCGGAAATATTTGATAGCTATCGACAACTGCGCATGCGCAAATTACTCGTATTACTTCTCGAATTACTCGTATTACTTCTCGAATTACTCGTATTACTTCTCGAATTACTCGTATTACAGTAGAATTACTCGTATTACCCGTATTCCTCTCGTATTACTTATCCGAATTACTTCAGTAATTCGAATTGGTGTACAAAATTTAATGAGTGAATTCCCCCTCGTGCAATACAATCCCCGTGTGCAAAATTTCAGCCAAATCGGTTCAGGGGCTTGGGCTGATGTACCGCGATTTTAAAGTCGGATAAAAATAATTTTTTTTTTAATTTTTGATCAAAAGGGCACTAAGAATGAATACATTTTTAGAAGCAGAATTTGAAGGCCTTTTCTATGGTGAGGTGAAAAATGGGGGTTTGCATTTAAAATTTAAAAGTTGATGTGCCAAAATGGCATTTCTAGTTGCACGATTGGCTCCAAAAGCTTTTCAGATCTAAGTTGGGTTATCACATGCACACGTACCAAATTTCAGCTAAATCTGTCGAGTAGTTTGGGCTGTGGCGTGTTTACGAACGTACGAACGTACGTACGTACATACATACAGACACATTTTAAAAACCACTTTTTTGGGCTCCTGAGACCTCAAAACGTATAGATCCGGTCTTATTTCGAATTCGAAAATTTTAGTGATTGCAGTAACCTCCCTTTTTTTTAAATGGTGAAGTGGAGTGGGGAGGTTAAAATGTACTCTTATTTATTGCTAAATTATACAATAAGATGGGGAGTTCCAAAATGGCGACAAAATAAAGGTATTTAATTCTAATTTACCCTGGATTTTTTATTCTACTCATTTATCTTACGGTTTGGCCGTGAGAGCCCTGTATTAATACATTTGGTCCACCCTGTATAGTTTTCGTCGTAAAAACGTCGAAATTGTTAAAATGAATCAAATTGAAGCTCTTTTATTCGTAATTTCTTGGGATGATTTTTGTAGGAAAAAAGTAGAAAATTATATATTATTTAAAGAGTGTATAATGTAAATGTAGGCTATATTACACGAGGAAGAGGTGAGTGTAATATATTTAGTTATTATTACACAAGAATCAAATACCTAACATACTTTACGTGAATTCTCTCATTTAAAAGTAGGTATAATGGAGGCGAAACGCTAAGCTTGGGGGCGAATCCCTAACAAGGGGGCCCTTTTGCGGGTATGAGGCCCTAAGGGAGGCCCCCTTTAGATCCTTCATGGGGGCACGGGAGCCATACTCCAACAGGCAACAGAAACCTAAAGTCCCGTCGCATATTAACGAAAGCGGGAGTTGTGTCTCAGGCTTTTTTTCTGTTGGTTTGTAAACTGGATTTCACATCCGTCAAAACTCCCGTCGCTCACTGTCAGTGTCAATAAACAGTAACAATGGAGATTGAAAGGGGTCTTTGTTGTCAATTATTGTCGGGATTATTGTCCATGACAGGAATTTTGACAGAACTGAAATCCCGTTTAAAAACCAACAGGAAAAAAGCCTGAGACACACAACCTACACTTTCGTTAATATGCGACGGGACTTTATAACCTACATGAAACGTTGACATTTTCTACCTACTGACAGTTGCTGAAACGTCACATTTTACCATTTCGCAGATTTGACAATATAGTAGTCACTCGATTATTTTATCACCAAGGCAACGGTCAAATTAAACTGCTAAAACATGGCAGAACCTGCTATTTACACACATTAATAATATTTTGGATGTTTCACAACGGTTATAGAAAAAAATCTTGTATTATACACGGGGGAAAAGTATCTTTTAGCGTTGGGAGAGACAACTTCACATCTTACGCTAAAATTTGTAAATTCTCCCCCTTATACCGGGTGATTCAGCGACCCCGCCGTATAGGCAAATAACATAGGAAAATAAATGTTATGCCTTTGTGGTTTGCAGGACAACGCAAAATAAAGGGAAAATTCGAAACGGGACGATCTTGTGTCCGAAAAACTTTCCTGTTTCTACTTAAAATTCAATTTTCAATTTATTTTGCGTTGTCCTGCAAACCACAAAGGCAGCAAACTACGTAAACATTCGAAGCGGGTCGATTGGGCACTAAAAAATTTTTCGTTTGCGTCTAAAATTAAATTTTCAAAAAATCATTGTTAATTACCTAACAGTAGCTGACGAACGAAAAAAATCTCAGGAGGCACAGACTAGTATGGATTATCCTCCGCACACGCTAAAACTTTTCGCAAAAATTCTCGGAAGCAGGAAAAAAATTAAATTCATTTTCCCATGTTATTTGCCTGTACGGCGGGGTCGCTGAAACACCCGGTATAATAAATAACTATTTTTCAACAGTTTCGTTTCGAGTTATATTTCAACGGCTAGAAAATTACTAACATTATGTATTTAGTGTTGCATACATCATCCGCGTATTATTCAATAGTTGTAGATAATAGTTATTTTTCGGTGTTTACCTAATGTTTCAAATTAACCTTTGTGGGGAAAAGTAGGAAATATTCTTTGGCCCATTTCACAATTTTTCAACCCTCAGAGGCTCATATTGAGCAGTTTACTTGTTTCTAGTGGTTTCTTTTACTAATTATTGTGCTTAGTTTGAGTAGCGGAAAGTGGACTAAAATGATCCTAGGAGGTGAAATGATCTACCCCTTTAAAAATGGTGATCTTACAAAATTGTTGTAAAAGTTGCTCTACGTCGGTAAGGTGACTTTCTAGTTATGACAGATTATGCGCCCAATTGTTTTTGACAGAAATCTTCAAGTTTTTTTAAATTCTGCAGGTCTGGTGCTATTTCAACCTGCTTTAGATATTTTATTTAACATCTAAGAAAAATTTCAAATGTAGAGCTGAACTTAGCGGATATCAAAGTGTCAGGTTAGAACATTTTGCAAAAGTTTCCCTTATATGTTTTGTTAACATAAAGCCTTATGCACTTGGGGTAAAACGCCAAATGTTTGGGGTAAAATGATCCCAACTTTTTCCGTTCTTTATATTTTAATATTAAAATTAATGTAAATAGGTTTCTTTTTCCAACCAAAGTGTCACATTATTTACATTTATGTGAAAAAAACTACCAGACAAGAGTGGTATAACACCTTAGAAGCCGTTCAGCAAAGAAATGTTACCAATTAAACCAGCAAGTGAGGAGTTTTGGTTCCACTGATGGTGCTAAAGCGGCGAGTCAAGGGCACAGAAAAATTTTACAAAGTTTACAATAGGTAAATACATATTATAGAGCAGTGATCATTTTACCCCAGCCCCATTTCTAAAATGATCCCTTTGCATGCTCGTGGTACAAATTTTTTTATCGTCGTCCTTTTCGAAATTTAATTCACAAAAATATTATGTAAGCTACCAAAGGTTGTATCGTTTCCATAAAAAAATCAGCTTAAAAGAACCAGTTAATTCGGTTTTACAGCGATTCTTCCGTACCACTCTCCCCTATACACCAGCTCGCCAGCACTGTAGTGATGAGATTGTATTATTTTTTGTTACGAATATAAGTTTAGTAAGCTCTATAATGTCGTTGCAAATATTACGTTGACGCTCCCTAGAGTATTCCCTCAGAACTTCAAGACCCATTTAACCCTTCCTGACCAAAGCCTTATCACCACTGTCTGGAGGCTTGTTTGCTCATTTAAACTACGAGACCTCACGCCCTCAATTCTTAGCTTTCCGCCCTCCAGCAAAATTTTAACTTCCCATTCAAACCGAGAATCACGAGTGCCCACTTGGAAGCTGTTCAACAGATTTGAGCAGCGGCTTCCACCAAATTAATTGAATTGCTTGTTTCAATATTTGCAGCAATAGTTAATTGCCTAATGGATAGTGGAGCCCTGGGCGGAGCATTTTTTACCCCTGTCCAGCTTAATCCGGGTCCGTCCTGCATTAATTCGGGGCTTTAGCCCAGTAAGGCAAACATTTGCAGTGTTGTATTTACCTGATTTAAATGTAGTCGGGTCCGGGAATTTGATGTATGGCAAAATTGGGTTTCGGGAATTTAATAACGTCGCGTTCTGCTGCCAGGTCGGGGGTATAAATTTATGTACTGCGTGTATTTATTGAATTTGCACGAAATATTGAGTCTGTGTTTACGGAGTCCTTGAGGACCCGGCTGCAATCCTATTATCGCAATTGAGTTTCAGTTCTTTGATCGAGGGGGTGGAGGGTGTTGCCTGCAGCCTGTTGGAGAAAATGTTTTCAAGTGAATCCTAATATCTGGGGCGAGGTGAGGCTGGGAATTAAGTTTTCAGGGCGAGAGTTTCAAAAATTCTGACGTCCTTAGAAGTGCACGGGAAATGCATTGAAAGACAATGAAGGCTTTGTAAAACAGCGAATGAAACTTAAGAGGATCACGTTATCATAATTCCCACAGCTTACGCCCCACGTCTATGTCAAAGGCTACTAGATAGGACTCTATATTTTATTCATTTTTTATTTGCCATTTATTATATTTTTTTATTTGCCATTTTTATCCTACCTACACAGTTTCTTTTTAAATCGTCTGATATTATACTAAAAGCCAATGGAAGATGTATATCAATGCGATGAGTATCCCTGTAGATGTTTATTCACCGCGGATGATCGAGTTGGACTTGGTGGTTTTGGGTGCAGATGTAATCTGTACCTAGTAGTAATGCCGAAGCGTTCAATTAGTATCTTCCGGTTGTAAGTACATATAGGTCAAGCATCAAATTTCCACCAAGTCAATTTTTTGTGGGGGGTTGAAGGGGGTGCAATTTCTTCCGTTCAATTATTGTCCTCGGGGGTTGAAGGTGGTGGGTTTCGGGTGCGCTTACTTGGTACATATCCCCCAATAACAGTAGTCCAAATCTTAAATTCATTTGCGCTCAATTAGTATCTTCCAGTAACAAGTAGTCTAAGGGTTAAATTTCCACCGAGTCAATTATTTATGTTTGACAATTTTTCCTGTTTGGGGGTTGAAGGGGGTGGTTTTCGGGGTTGCAACTTTTTGCGTTCAGTTAGTCTGTTTCTGTTGTAGATAGTCCAAGGGCTCAATTTCATCCAAGTCAATTATTTGTATTCGAGGGTTGAAGACTAGGGTTTTGGGGGTACAATTTTTTGCGCTCAAAATAGTTTCCTGCGATAATGAGTGGTAAAAGGATTAAATTCCGTCCAAGTCATTTTTTTGTGTTTCGGGGTTGAAGGGGTGAGTTTTAGGGGCGTTGTTTTTTTTGTTCAATTGAACTCTTTCGGTTGTAGGCGGTGCAAGGGTTAAATTTCCTCCAAGTCAAGTTTTTGTGGTTGGGGGTCGAAGCGGGGGAGTTTCAGGGGTGCAATTTTTTGTGTTCAATTAGTTTCCTCCGGTAATAGGTGGTCCAAGGGTTACATTTCCTCTAAGTGAATTTTTTGTTTCAAGGTTGGCGGGGTTGAGTTTTAGAGGTGCAGTTTTTTTCTCTTCCTGTCGTAGGTGATCTAAGGGTCTAAGGACCAGTGCTGCTGGGTATTATCTAGATAATTTTATCTAGATAAATTATATAGATAAATATTTTTTATCTATTATCTGTTATATAGATAACTTTTATCATTGTAGCTGTTTATCTGTATCTATATAAAATAAAATGTTATCTATATGAAAATATTATCTAGATGACTTCCATTTCACATTTTCAGTGACCTCAATTTTCACAAGAAATAAATGTGTTAGTTTGCCGAAAGTACTATTTTATAATATAATAGTAAGTAGAACTTCTGCAAGCAACTCAGAGGTCTCTAATGAAAACATGACGAACTGTGAAGTGCTCGCATATCTATAAGATTAGAAGAAGGATTTTACCATATTCAAAGCTGCCTATCCAGTGGTCAAACAAATGTTCCTAAAATATAATACAACTATTCCTTCATCTGCACCAGTTGAGCGGTTGTTTAGTAGTGGCATGCAAATTCTAACACCGAAGAGAAATGGCTTGGGTGACAATGTTTTTGAAGTGTTGTTAGTTCTTAAACATTCAATGAAAAAATAAAATATATCGTTATATTTCAAGTTTTCATTTTTATCTGTGAATTAATCTAGATAATTTTTTGTATGCGTTATCTATTAACTACATGAAAACTAAAAAATTATCTATTATTTTTATCTATATAACTTTTCTTATATATTACCTTTATCTGTATCTAGATATTTTTAAAATTATCTATTCCCAGCACTGCTAAGGACTAAATAAATATATGCTCAAAACTTTTTCTGGGCCATTGATTAAAAGTTATCGAATTGCTTGAATTTCAAGCAACACATGTGAAATTTCGGGTTTCAACCCCTAATTTGCACCCCTTTCTGTTTCATCTTGTAGAAAAAGACCTCCATGTGCAAAATATTTGAGGTTTTAGTATTTTTGTGATTTTCAACCCCTAAATTTCATCCCACAAAATTGACAGCTACTCACTTTTAACAAACTTGTACGTCAAAAACGCATATCAAGTTTCAGTAAAATATCTCCACCCCTTCTCTAGTTATTACAATTAATAGTTTTTCGGTCCCGAAAAAAACCTCGCATTCTCGCGCTTTTACTGCGAACGCTGCCTAAATGCTTGAAGGTGGATTAAATTTCAGCTCGATATCTGCTTTCGTTCTCAAGTTATGCGACACAAATCCGGACACAAAGTCAGATAAGGGGTATAACGTTTATTTTGGCCTTCTGCGAGCGATGCATCGCGTTGTGTCAATTTTCTTTTGTTGTCGTTTTTGACATAATGACGTCATTGTTTTTATAATTTTTGGGGTATGCTAGAGTTTTACAGGGGAATGAATGTTACTAATTCCAGTAGTCCAGTTAGAGTAACTTTGAAAATGCAGGAATTCGTTATTTTTTGCAGCTGTTAAAAAATAATCAATGAATGGATTTGTGCATCCACGACGAAATTACAAATGCTACATAATAATATGTCCTAGTTCTGTAGATAGTAATCAGATAATTTTATCGTTCTCGCCAGGTGAGGAAGAAAAGAAGCTCAAATAGTTATGAAAGTTTGACTTTAATGACAGTTTCGGGGAAACAATTTAAAAAGCAAAAAATAGAGGACATACAGGGTTGTTATTTGTTTTGACATTTGATTTCTACAGCCATAAATTCACTAAACGTCAATTCTCTTATTTTTAAATCCAACGCGATGGTACATTTATTTGCAACAACCCTGTATAACCACAATTGCAAATTAGTAATATCGGAACGTCTTTTGAAACATTGCATAAATGAAATTAGGGAACATTGCTAGTAAGTAACCGACAGATATTGCACAAAGGTTTCTATATGATATTGAGGCAAGCTTGCAAAAGCAACATTGCAGCATTGTTGATTTAACATAATGGCGCGCGTGAAAGGTTGTTGCAGTGGGATGTCCTGCAAGGGACATAGAGCATTGTGGCAATATTGTCGTAACGATTTATCAAGGAAAAATACAACGTTGCATGATTCAATACGGCACTAAAAATACGTTGCTGCTACATACCAACATAAATTTTCTTACTGGGTATAAATGGAAGTCCATATTTTTTTCAACTAATTCGGACCCTACAGTCGGAACCCGTTCTATAAATCCTCCAAACGCTTAGCTGTGTAATAGGGACTTTCATTTAGGTTAGAAATCCGTCAAATGTTTGTCAAAAGGGTTGAGGCGTAATTTTTTTGTAAAGTCAAAAATTATAATTGAGTTCTTTTTACAATCTTACAATCAAATTATTGGCAAAACGTTCCTACACAATTATTCTGACGAAACGAATTCAAATTTCTCTCTATTTCTCTGAAAAACTTTAACAGCAAAATGTTTGGCCCACACATTATTTAACAATTGACAATGTTTTTGGAGTTCAAAATTTATATTACGCAGGTGGAAATTAGCAGCTTGTCAGATTTGAAAGGTTTTGCAGAACGGGTTCCGACTACAAATTTTTCTGACTAAATCCTTTTGAATTCGACGTGTTTTTAACGTTTATTCAACGTGCCTATAACGTGAAAAATTATCATTTAATGTTGAACGTCATGACCACTTCAATCCGTATTTAAGACGTCCATTTAAAAACTCAAACATAACGTTATTAATGCAACGTTTGTTCAACGTGCAAAAGTCTCTGTTGGTTATACAAACCGTATGATTTTTTAAATTATTCATCAAAGCAACCGTTGGAAAACAAAAGTCGTATCTTTGATTACTTCTGATGGTTCAGATTTTACAGCTGTCACTTTAATCTGTCATCATCTGTCATTTGCAGAAATAAATATTTTCGAGTTTGTTTACAGTTTCACGGTTTTTCACGATGGTTTTCTTGGTTGAGCATAAAATATTCGCTGTTAAAGCTCACTTTCGCACTGGTTTTCAAGCAGAAAATGGGGAATGGCGTTACAATGTGCGGGCGTGTCTCGAAGAATTCCGGCAGCAGTTCCCAAATGTTGCCATTCTTGATGCTGATTTCTATTCAATGGTTCGACGTTCAGTAAGCTTGTTTGAAGAGGCAGGCAGCATTACACGAAAGAAGGGTAGTGGCAGACCGACAGTTCAGACAGAAGAAGCAGTCCAGAATGTTCGACAAGTCTTCGAGAATGAACCAACCACATCCCTGCGAAGAGCTGCGCAGCAAGTTCAGCTATGCTATAGCACCACTCGCAAAATCGTGAAGAATCAACTCCATTTATTTCCCTACAAAATGCAGTGCTATCACGAACTTTTACCAGGTGATCCCGATAGACGTGTCAGATATTGTCGTTGGTTTACTGATCATCTAATGAACGATGATAATCTTCTTGATCTGACTTTTTTCACGGACGAGGCCTGGTTTCATCTTTCTGGATATGTGAACTCGCAAACTATGCGAATGTGGAGTGCTGAAAATCCTCACATTTTTCGAGAAGCTGCATTGCACCCATTAAAGATTGGCCTTTGGATGGCTGTGTCTCGTCGGCGCATTATTCCAATATTTTTTGATGAAACTGTCACTGCCCAAAGATATCGGGACAACATCTTGTCTGTTTTTTTTCCACAATTGCATGATGACGAGCTGCAGAATGGAATGTTCCAACAAGATGGGGCCACAGCCCACACAACCCAAGAAACAATTGCCTTTCTAAGAGAATTTTTTGATGATCGCCTTATAAGTTTGCGTTGTATTCCGGAATTTCCACCAAGATCTCCAGATTTAACCATCTTAGACTATTTCGTGTTTCCTCACTTAAAAAACACAATTTTTAAAATGCCAGTCCGGACCCTTCCGGAGTTGAGAGAAAGAATAATTGAAGAATGTGCGAATATCACTCCTGCAATGTTGCGAAATGCATTTGAGAACATGAAAAGACGTGTTAACCTGTGCTTAGAAGTGAACGGTGAACATTTCCAACAGTTTTTGTAGTTTCAATTTCCTCGTCCATATCCAAATAAATGTTGTTACATAGGATGCAATCTTTTTTATTAATCAATTCAACACGTGTTTATTAAAGGTTATTTGCAGGGACAAAGGACTGCACTAGCAAAAATTCCCTAATTATTGTTTGTTCCCGCGAAAAATTTGTAATCCACTTAGGAACTTTGATGAATCTGTTCATCGACATGACCTTGAAGCTGGAAGCTGCCAAATTAAATAACCTAGCATTTTACCAGTTTGTATATTGCTCTATTAAAATATCAATAAATAAATAAGGCCATCAGGCACATAATATGGCACTCATGGCAGTTACATATCTTTCAAAGCACGAAAGAGCAGGGGGTGATTCAATTCCAAGGGGGCCCTTTTGAGTTCCAGTCCAGGTATCTAGGCGCCTTTTATCCTAAATAATTTCAGTAAATCTTTCAGAATTTTGCATCCTGTACCGTCTGGGAATCCAACTTACAAGAAGACTTTACAGTGATGATGTTTTTCTGTTATCGTTATTCCTTCCGGAGTTCCCGAGAGTCAGCCTCTGCCACTACTCTGCCGAGTCTCCATTGTCTTGAGTGCCAGTGTGGCCCCGAGGGCAAATATTTTGTGATCTGGCAAGCAAACCATCAAAAATCAACTCGAAAACACAAAAATGTTTTGTAAATGAAATGACAGTGACAATTAAGTGACAGCCTGTCACGTTCAATTTCGAGCTCCCGAGCTATTCCCCTGTCGAGGGTGGGTATTGCTCGTATCATATTCTCCGCTGCTATTTTGCAGTAAGTTACCCGGTATAAGTCTAGGCCTCCTTCTGTAGGGGTCGTGGGGTGGCAGCGGACGATTGTCGTCTTTTTGGGGGCGGTTTCGGATGGCGAATGTTCCTCAAAGTTTTGGTATCGATAAATGGGTCACATGGTAAAGAATTACTTACCTGGTGGTTTAATGGGGATCCGTAACCCCGTTTCGGTAATTAAGGCTGGGTTTCACGGCCAATTTGGCAGAATTATCATTAATTTGTGGACTATCAACAACTGTCAGATTTCGAGGTTAAGTTGTTTGTTTACATCTACGAACTAGGGAATTTGGGCTACCAACGTTATTCTGTCGGGGGAATTTTAGTTCCGGAAGATTGAAGAGAGGGCGCTTTTGTCTCTCGACAGACTTCCGGAAGTTTGACGTTTCCTTTTGGTTTCGAAGCGTGACGGCAAGTGGAGGCTGTTGCCGTGCTCCTGGGTTTTTGAGCGAATTTCCCTAGGGAGATTGCAGGATCACGCCCCTGGTTGGTGAAGTGCCCTTTGCTCGATGCCCCAACATACCGTTTAACGGGTTTGTTGGCCTCAAAACGCACAATTTTGTGCCATGCGGTCGTTGATTTGTTACCACGCCCTCATTTTCAGGAGGGTTCTTAGGTAGGGCTTGAATGCCCCAATTTTCGGATAGGGCTTGAACGCTCCTATGGTTTTGGGTAGGGCTTAAGTGCCTTAGCAATTTCGGTTGGGTTTGGAGTACCCTCCCTTACGTGTTTCGAGGGGTTGAAGACCACCCTGTGTTGGTGATTTATAGGGTTGGAGATTCTCCCCCCATCTTCGTGGGATTCCGGTTAGACTCGATTGTGGAAACACCAGTTCAGTCCCTCCACTGTGGCGGAAGTAATCCTCAGCTTAAACACCCGGCGGTAGGCATCGAGGGATCGAGGCTGAGTCAGCCATATTTGTTCGAAGCCACCCCCAGGCTAGGGGGCGACGATCTTGGCTCAGCATAGCTGTTCGCTGTAGCCCTTGACTTCCTTCAGCGCTGTATTTGGTGAGTCCGTTCCTGCTAACACCGAAGGGCTTCGCCACATTCGGAACTGACCCTTCGACTTATTGTTGAAGTGATTGAACACAATCTGCACCCCCTTCGAGTTATTTTGGAATTGTGTATTTGGGCTTCACCCCCTTTAATTTATTTTATTCAGTGCGAATTTGTCTTTTCTGCGACAATATTTAAATTTTGCCATTTAATTGTAAATTCATAATCTTAATTGTTATTAATTTGGCCTTCAGCCTTTTAGTACCAAAAATATCCGTTCGTGGCGGTACTTTACGTGTGGCCGTTTATGGCCTCCGCTTAATTCGACCCTTCACTAACTTGCGCGAACATTTGCGCCATTTTGCGGATTAGTAGGTACCTGCGACCGTTCAATTTGCGCTCGAGATTTACCGGTCAATTAGGTTGGAGCTCCGTGAAGGCTCTGTTTCGTCCGGATTGCGGTACGTTTCTGCTGTCATTATTTTAGTTATCACTATTATAACTTGTAAACGAATTATTGTATCAAACTGATATATATATATAGGTACATAGTTTCATTGTTTGTGTGTTATTGCTAAAGCTAGCCACTCCCTTCAGTTTATAGGAGTTTTATATTGTGATTTCTGGCTTTCGACGTAGTCGCATCAGGGTAAATAAAGCCAGTGGCGTCCTTAAGTACCAACTTCAATTAGTAGCCTGCCTATTCGCTACCTACCTCCCGTACGGGAGAAGATCCAACGCCCTGGGATCGGGCTTGCGATTTATTTTCAGAACTCCTTTTTTTTTTTGTGTATGCACTTGTCAGCGGTGGGCCCTCTTGACCAGTGGACCTACCCTACGCCCTGCGAGAACTGACTGTGACAAGCTTCAAAATCTGCTGAACCATCTGAAGTAATCAAAGATTCGACTTTTGTTTTCCAACGGTTGCTTTGATGAAGAATTTAAAAAATCAAACGGTACATATAAGTCATGATCTGGATGTCATTTTAGCCACGACTAAAGCATGTTCATATTGTAACGTGCCTATAACGTCAAAATTTATATTAATGCAACGTTTGTTCATCTTGCAAAAGTCACCGTTGTTTATACCTACATAAGTCGTGATTTTGACGCCATTTTAGCCACGACGAAAACACGTTCATATTGCAACCTGTCTATAACGTCAAAAATTACACATTTATTTAATGTTGAACGTCAAAACCATTTCAGCACGTCATTAAGACGTCCATGTAAAAATTCAAATATCACGTTATAAATTCAACGTTTGTTCAACGTGCAAAAGTCTTCATTGGTTATAGATATTTATTTGGACGTCATTTTAGTCACAACGTCCAAAATCACACTGACCTATAGTTGTTAACACATTTTCAACCTGTTTTGTATGCTATTATATCGACGTTATTTTAACGAATAAGCTTCAGCTTCCAAAAAACGTCATATTTACGTAGACGTTTCAAAATGTACCAAAAATAAACGTCATTTTACGTCGAGACAATGTCGTGTCAAGAATCACCAACAATTAATTCAACGTGATTTTTTCAACCAGTAACGTGAAATCAACCGCCTTAACGTGATTTCGACGTTAAAAAAACGTGTGCCCGTTGGGTGTAAGGTTTTGAGGATATTTTCAAAAACTGTAAGGGTGCTAAAATAAACAGCGGCTTACTGGCAAATTGAGAAGGGCAGAAACACACCTATTTGTGAGTTGCCTAAAACTGTGCGTTGATTGATCGGTTTTTGATAAAATAAGGGATGAGTTGAATAATGGGTATTATTCGATTTGTTCGACGAAATATTTATCTCAGATTTAGACAATACGCAAATGGGCATTCCATGAAAATAAAGAGAAATTTAAAAAAAGGAGTTAAAGTTATGAAATGAAAGTACAATCAGAAGACCATATTTGTTCATAAACTGATGAACATCGCGCAGTGCACAACTATTAGGCGGTATTATTCGGTCATCGACCGAATTTTTACTGTATGGTTTTGTATTCGGTATTCGGTCGTCAAATTCGACCAAATCGGTGCTAATCCAATTTTTACATTTGTTGTGATTTTTTTCAACGATTTTTCAGATAAACATAAAACATTTCCAGTTAGCCGCCATTTTGGATCCCGTACCATTCTCTATTCAGCAGAAAACCAAAACAATTTCTCTGACCGACCCCTAAATCTATCAGGACGGGACAAAGACAAATCGCCCCTTCAACCAAGCCCATCGACCTCCCGATCCGCAAAATTAATTCACAAATCCGATTCCATATCTCACCTGCCAAACGAAATTTGTTTGCAACATTTTAATCAACATTTCATTCCAATTAAAACTTCGCACGTAAAACAAATTGCCTCGACATCTGCACTAAATGAACTTTTATGGTGCCATTCTCGTTAAATCCATAGTTCCTCACTGCTGAATACCAAATCAAAACGGAAATCCCTGTCACAACATGAAATATTTCCACATTTTCCATTTCACCCCCTGTAGCAGGCGTCAAGGAGCGACGGGTGATACATTTTATCATTGTGGAGGCCCTCTTCGGTTCGATAACTATCAGGCAATCCAAATTTGTTTTTGTTCTATAAAGCGAAGGGGTGGCTTCGGGGCTGCGCCAATATTTGCCTTTGTTTTCAGCATGGAACATTAATTGCGGCCTCAGGCGATAGTGCGAGTAAATATGTTTACAAGTTTTCCGAGACAAAGCCGAAAAACGGAAAGAAGTTTGGGAAACTTTCCAAATGCGAAAAGTGGAGGAAATGTCAAGGACGCTGGACATGGCCAGCGGTTTTTATCAAATCTCTGTTTTCCATTCTGCGAGGGTTAATTGCAGAAGCCAATCTGATTTGGAATTGACTGACTCGTCCCAATCTGGAATTGGGTAAAAAGAACTTCGTGTTGCAGTGCGGTCGTGGGACTTAATTACAACGGTGAATCGGATTATCTGCTTCAGTGCGATATTTCATAAAGTTTTCTAGATTACGGCTGGATTAACGCTGGATTTGAGTAGAGGCTATATTATGGAAATTAAAAATAATAAATAAAAGATGTTTTAAATGCTGCAATAATTATGTCGTGTAATGTAAGCAACTCGGGAACTGCGGCATATTTCACTCACTTGAAAAAGACAAAACCATGCCAACTCGTCTTGATCTAAAGCCACGGTAATGAAAAGAGACTAATTGCGAGTGAAAATAGAAGTCAACAAACTGTTTTAATGGTACAGGCGGTTGGATCAGAATAGGGGAAAGTTTTCGCTATTAATAATCCTTTAAACAAGATATTTGGCACATCAAGTATTGTGGATGTGACTCCCAGAGGGTGCAATGATCATAGAATAAGTGATAATATTAAGTTAGTTTGTAGCGTTAACAAGGTGCAGATGCTAGATGCAATGGAAAGTATCATAATTTATAAGTCTAGAGATAGGCTTATGAACGCTGATTGCGTATTCACCTCTGTTTCCGCTACTTTAGGGAAGATTTGTTGTATTTATATGTGTTCACCCATGCGTGACCATTTTGCGACCTGTGATTGGTCTAACCGAGGAGCTACGTGGGTGGGCCTATAAATATTTCAGTTGTTTGGCAGGCAGGTTATTTAGCTTCGGCTTTGATAATGAGCACATTGTGTTCGAAACGCGTCAGCAGTGAAAATCAAGTGTTTCGGTGTAGTGGGGTGTTTCTAGTGATAGTGAAAAAAATGTTTTGTATAAAAGTTTAATGACTTCGAGGGGTGCATAGATGACATCATCGCCATTTTGATTGAAGGTCATTTTCTAGGTCAAATGAAGGTCAACTAAATTTTTTTTATGGAAACTTATACATCGGATCCAAAAATAAATTAATGTCTGCATCATATCTACCTGAATCATCGTGCATGACCAATGTTAAAGACGTAGTACCGGTTTTAAAATAATGAAATGAATGAGCTAATGAACTCAAGCATGTCATTACTGTTGACTGTCTATTGTATGTATTATTTGAGTATTAAATAGTGCTAATTGTTTATTGGTCACACCTCTATGAAAATGTTTTTTTACTGTGTGTACCTAGGTAAAGTAAAATAGAAAATATCGAAGTTTCGTGAAATCTATAAAAAACCTTAAAATGGAAATGCCCACATACTCAGACAAGAAGATTCAGAATTTTAAAAAATCCAGCCCGTCTTAAATAATACTACTACGACAGTCATTCAAACAAAATTATTATTCAAAACTATTTTTTCCAGAACAAAATTAGCTTAACTATGGTCTGTCCGGGATCCACACGACCGAGATTTACCCTATTTCCATGGCGAATCATTGTTGTCAACAACGGGATCCACACGACCGAGATTTACCCTATTTCCAAGGCGAATCATTGTTGTCAACAATGAATCGCCATGGAAATCGGGTGAATCTCGGTCGTGTGAATCCCGGACAGACCATAGGTATATCGACCTTTCAAGCAGGAAGGAAAATTGAAAAATTACAACGAAAATTGTAGAAATGGCACTTCAGGTAGCACGATTGGCCCCAAAAGCTCTTCAGCTCTGTCACCGGTTGTGAATTGTCTACATACCAATTTTTAGCCATATCATTTCAGTGTACATGGTGTTTCTTGAAAATTTTTGGTTTTTCTTGAAAATTCCTGATTTTTACTTATTTTTGTCAAAAGGGCACTGAGTCTGAATACATTTTTCAAGCCTCTTTTTGAAGACCCTGAAGATCGAGGGTTTGTATACAAAATTTCAGTGCCAAAATCTACCATCTCCGATAGCACGAGTGCTTAAAAAATCTTTTCAGCTCTAAATTGTATTACAAAATGCGCACATACCAAATTTCAATTAAATCGAATAAGTAGTTTGGACTGTGGTGAGCTTACAAACGTAGGTACGTACGCTACCTACATACATTCACATATATCAGGCAGATTTTATAAGCACTTTTTTAATAGTTTCAGTAATCCCAAGTTATACAGGGTGGGCCCGTAAAAGTTGGAACAAACTTTGTACGTTAATAAAATTTTTATTTATAATCCGATTTTAATGAAATTTTGTGAGGTTGTTAACTCAACCTTTCTACGTCGAGGCCACTAATTTATTGTACCAACACTCGTTTAGTTTTTGAAATATTCTTCAGTAAAGGGAGAGGTGACGTTTAGGGTCGCTGCAAAATTATATCAACGGTGATGGGCTGCTCTTCTTTATCTTAGAATCATATTTGAAGCTTTCTGAGCGAAGTAACACCGAAAAATTAAGACATTTTTGTTCTCTTACTCAAAAACTAATTTAACTAAAATGTGCAATGGTTCGCGAGAAATCGGAAATTGCAATTCCAGTTTCTCTTGGAATTTACTTTTGTCACATTGACAAGCAAATTTTAATCAGTTTAAGATGGCTCGATTATCGCTAGAAGATAAATTTTAATCAAAACGCGCCAAGAGCGTAATTTTGGAGCCTTCAGAAAAGTTGCAGTAATGCACTAGATTCTTCTGGTTCCAAAATTACGCTGGTGGAGCTGGCGGAGATTAAAATTTTATCTTCTAGTAATAATCGAGCCATGTTAAACAGATTAATTTGCTTGACAATGTGACAGAAGTGAATTCCAAAAGGCAACTTGACTTACAACTACGAGTTTTTCGCGAAACTGCAGATGTTAATTAATTAATTTTTGAGTAAAAGAACAAAAAATGTCTTAATTTTTTGTTGTTACTCTGCTCAGAAAACTTCAAATATGATTCTAAGATATAGAGAAGCCGACCAACACCGTTGGTTTCATTTTGCAGCGACCCTAAATGTTACCGCTTCATTTACTGAAGAATATTTCAGAAACTAAATGTATGTTGGTGTATTAAATGAGTGACCTCGATGTAGAAAGGTTGACTTAACAACCTCACAAATCTTTGATGAAATCGGATTATAAATAAAAATTTTATTAGCAGCCAAAGTTTGTTCCAACTTTTACGGGCCCACCCTGAAATTGTATAGCTTATTTTTACCAATTCAAAAATTAGGACAATCTGCTCCTCAGTTAGGTACTTTATACCTACTTGTAAAATGTTCAAAACCATTTTTTCTTCAAATAACTTTACCAAGGTACCATTTTCATGTAAAATCTAAAAGATAAATTGAATCAAAAATTATGACATCTCATTCAAAAATTTTCACGTCGTAAATTTTATCGATTTATTGCTAAAATCTGATAAAACAAACTTACTTGGCTTTAAATTTTTTAGGCTAGAAATTGAATAGTAATTCGAAAACAAAATCAAGTTTCCTTCTGAATTCTTTCTTTTATTCATTTGAGGACCTATTATCATAAATTGGCAATTTCGGAGACGGTAGAAAAAATTTTTCGTAGCATTTATAAAAGATCATAAACTAACCGTATGATCCAGTTGTGGCCAAAGGTAGGTAACATCATGTAGGTTATGTTACGATTTGAATCTAAACTTCTACATGACTTTTTGCCATTAAAATGACATTTTTTGACCCTGAATTAAATAATAAAAAAAGGCAGCAGAGAAGCGGCTGGAACCTCCCCAACGCGTGGGTCTTTGATTTCCGTGACTTGTGTTTAAGATTTTAAAGTTAATATGCCTAAATGGCACTTCCCGTTAACCAATTGCTCCCAAAAGCCTTTCAGCTCTTCAACGGGTCACCTGACCTCCATGTACCAAATTTCAGACAAATCCTTCCAGTAGTTTGGGCTATAACGTGGTTTCAGTGTTATTTCAAAATTTCGATTTTTCTACCCAAAGGGTAATAAATGCGAATAAATTTTATCTCATTTAAAACCAGAATTCGAAGACCCTTCTAATGGTGGCAATAAATCTTTCAAAAATTTGTTTTGGATGGGTAAATGAGAGAATACTTTAAAGGACCCCGCACAAATCTTATGGCCTGTGGCTTTCTGTTAAAAAGTCTTGAAAATTAGGAATTATATAGAACTCTATATTCTGATTAAAAGTTACCATTGCGGCAACCATAACTAAGGGATAGTTTTTGAGTTGTGGCTCGTCAAATGAAGAGGAATTTCCATTATTGCAATTATTTAATTTCTACGTTTCCTTGGTCATTCATTAATAACTAAGGAAACACAAATAAGGTGACAATAAACTGGTGAACGATTTTGATAGACATTTACCGCAGATACATGCACACCCTTAGCTCGAGCTAACTAAGCTCGATACTTTTTAAACAGCGTTTCACGAGACTTCTTGGCGGTGGTGGCCTTTGAAATATAGTTTTCCCCTCGAAATCAAATGGGCAAATTATATTTCAAAGGCTGTCACCGCCGCAAGATCTCGTGGCACGCTGTTTAAAAACTACCGAGCTTAGTTAGCTCGAGCTAAGTGTGTGCATGTATCCGCAGTACTTTCAAAATGGCCTTTAGCCTGCCTCGTAGGCCAATCGCGCTTATGATACCCTTCATCAAGCCTTCTGGAAAGTGTCTCGGACGCTGAAAATCGTCTTATTCGATAGTGTTTAACAATACAAACTTTAATCTTATGCATGTTTCCTTAGTTATTGATAAATAACCTAGGAAACAGAGAAAATGAATCAATTCTAACAATATAATCGCCCAGTTCAAATTCGGATCTTTTAACAATTTATAGCTGAAAAACTGTAAGTTAATTGTGATTGGCGCAATGGTAACTTTTAATCAGGACATTGAATTCTCTATAATCCTAAATTTTCAAGACTTTTTAACAGAAAGCCGCAGGCCATAAGGTTTGTGCGGGGTCCTTTGGAAATTGGTGTGCCAAAACGGCACTTTCCGTGGGTCGATTGAATCCAACATTTGTTCAGCTCTTCGACGTGTAATACAATCCCCATGTGCAAAATTTTAGCCAAATCGGTTCAGGGGCTTGTGCTGTACCGCGATTTTAAAGTCCGATAAAAATCTCGATATTTTTAGTTTTTGGTCAAAAGGGCACTGACAGTGAATACATCTTTGGAAGCAGAATCTGAAGGCCTTTCTTATTGTGACGTGAAAAATGGGGGTTTACATTTAAAATTTAAAAGTTGATGTGCCAAAACGGCATTTCTGGTTGCACGATTGGCTCCAAAAGCTTTTCAGATCTAAGTTGGGTTATCACATGCACACGTGCCAAATTTCAGCCAAATTGGTCGAGTAGTTTGGGCTGTGGCGTGTTTACGAACGAACGAACAAACGAACGAACGAACGAACGTACGTACGAACGAACGAACGTACGTACATACATACAGACACATTTTAAAAACCACTTTTTTGGGTTCCTGAGACCTCAAAACGTACAGATCCGGTCTTATCTCGAATTTGAAAATTTTAGTGATTGCAGTAACCTCCCTTTTTTTTTAAATGGTGAAGTGGAGTGGGGAGGTTAAAATGTACAGTTATACGTATAGTTTTTTCACGACCTTGGAAAGGCCTTCGAATTACAGGCCCTATTTGGCTTAAAATTTAATCAGCATATAAAAAGTGCCCACTGAATATATGTACCAAATTTCATCTCGACATCTGCTGTAGCTTGAGCTGTAACGTCTTTCTTATACGATCTCTTGCCAGAAAGGCCCTAAATTGATATTTTTCGAAAAACTGGCACTACAATTTTTGACCTGAAAGAAAATCACCTATCAAAGCTAGTAATAAAAATAAATGGGCATACACCGTGGGCCAGAAAATGGTGCCATATTTTTGTTTATTTAGTAACTGTTTTGTTTGAGATTCGATTTTAATTATCGTTGCTGTAGCAGAATCCTGAACTTTAGGCTTTCTTTTCAGGGAGACGGAACCTTCGCGCCCCCGACATTTTGCCCCCGGACTTCCCACGGGACTTTTCGCCCCCGAACATTTTGCCAACCGTACTTTTCGCCCCCGGGGCGTATTATTTTACGTAAGGTCTCTCTCTAACTAATAACTATTATTATTATTGTTAACGAATTCGATAGCTGTTGCAATGCCGGATAGGAAACCTTAGTGCTATTTTTTCGAAAAACGTCAATTTAGGGGTGAAATTTTATTTAAATTAGTATTTGCTGTATTTTGTATTTGCCGCATTCCATCCTCGACTGCCTGGTCCGGACAGCGATGCGCATCTCTCTCCGACTGCGAATGTTTTACGCAGTCCACGTGTTTATCCTAATTCTCATGATAATTCTTCGACACGTTCCGCAACAATTTACAAATTCTGTGAAACTGTAGAAGCTTATATGGTCTCAGAGACTGCCAATTTTTTATGTTTAGTTGGTTTCGCCTGATGGGGTGAAATTTCTTACCTTCAATTAGTTTCTTCGATGTAAATTGACTGTGTTTAGGGTCTAGAGGGTGTGTAACATAGGGAATAAATTTGCGATCGAGGAAATTTGTTATGCTCAGGGAATTTTTTGAACCTAAAATTAGTCGCCTCCGAGAACAACAGTCCCATACGTATCGTAACCCCAATCGATAAGAAAATCGTGTCGCGATTTTCGATTTTCTCGTGACCATATTTCGGCACTGAAATGAAATTCGTCAAAAAGTATTGCTGAGGTTCCTATCGAAATGTTCTGAAAAAAATTTCTCGTTATCAGGACATCATCATTTTCAAATACCATTTTAATCTGCTTCGCGTTCAAGTAGAACAAAACTTGTAAATCTTTAATAAAGATTCTCGAAGAAATAATGAAAGAAGTTTTCAAAGATTGAAGAGGAACCAAAGAGAAAATGCATTTGCGTCAGCCAGTTTTCACTTTCATTCATACCTCCAATACCCTATATTGTGTCTAAAATTTTGTCTCAGGACCTCTCAAAACACTAAAACATTTCGTAATCTTATCTGAAAAATAACATTAACCCAAACACGAATTCGTTACAGATTAACAAGCGAGCGTGCATGTGACCGCTCTTGTCTCCCTCCACCTTCACTTCATGTCAACACAACAGTCGGCTTCCGACCATCAACAATGTAATTCGTAGCCATGTCCCAAGTAAGCAAACAAACACCAGAATCTCGTTACGCTCTGCCTTTCAGATCACTCAACCGCTTCGCCTCAAGAGCTCCCTGCGTAACAACATCAGAATCCTGCGCGAGGGCACTCAGGCCACGAGAATCAACACTACATTTTTCTCCCGAGGCCTCATTTTCACCTGCCGGCCTTTGAGAGTCAACGAAAAAATTTTCTTCAAACTGGTGGACGTGTCTGACGACCTTGGCGCGTTCGTGTACGTGGGACTGACGTCCAAAGACCCGTTCCTGATGCAGCAGTGCATCACGTACGCCAACCTCACGAACAAACCCGGGTACTGGGCTTGGTTTTTCCCCAAAAATTTATGCAAGCGTAACGCAGTGTTATTTTATTACGTCGCAGACAATGGAGAAGTGTTCTATGGCTCCGAAGGTCGCGTTCGCGGCAAGTTCGGGGAGAAGGTGAGAGTGCAACAGCCGCTCTGGGCTGTTATTGACATTTTTGGGAATTCCAATGCGGTTCGGTTGGTAGAAGACGCGGTTTTGTTAGAACAACCCCCAACTGTCCAAGTTTTGCCTCAGCGACCAGGATTGACCTTCAAGCCTCTACCCTTCCATGAACTTCACGGCAGGAACGTTTGTTTCGGCAGCTCGAGTAATGACGCCTTCCGGGTTGGGTCAACTACCAATCAAGGCTACGTTTTTTCCTGTCGACCAATCAGGTTCGGGGAGAGAATTGTCGCGCAAATTATCAACACGGAAGTTTCGTTTGATGGCAACCTTCAAGTGGGGTTAACTTCCTGCGATCCTGCAACCCTCACCCCCAGTGACCTGCCAGACCACTGTTCATCCCTGCTTGATCGTCAGGAGTACTGGGTTTTGATCTCAGAGTTCAAAGAAAGACTCAGAAGAGCTCAGGAAATCAGCTTCACGTTTTCTCAAGACGGTGAGCTTCAACTCTTCCTAAACGCAGAGTTACGAAGGGTGGTTTACGTAGATACAGCCCTCCCTCTTTGGGCTTTCTTCGATATTTACGGTTCGACTCAGAGAATCAAAACTCTGAGCTCCATCAGTAGAATTTTGGAAGAAAAATCAGATGAAGATGAGTGTATGGTTTGCTACGAGAAAGTTATCGATGCGGTTTTGTATCGATGCGGGCACATGTGCATGTGTTATGAGTGTGCGTTGGAGCAGTGGCAGGGGAAGGGGGGTGGCCACTGCCCCCTGTGCAGGGCGCTAATTGTGGATGTGGTTCAAACTCAAAAACCTTCCGAAGACTAGTATTACTCAATTGTGATTTGTTACTCAAAAATAAATTTGACTTTAATATTTGTTAGGTGAAGGCCGGGTTGCGGAGGAACCTTGATGTTTGATAAATTTTAATGTTTATTTACTTGGAAAGATTCTCTAAAAATAAAACTTTGCGAGATTTTGGGAGTCATGCTGAGTCAGATCGGTATCTGGAACGAGTAATTGTTGTTTCGCCGGAGATAATCCACAAATTATTTCGTGGGTAAAATAACAGGAAATAAGGAAACAATGGAAGCATTTTTACAGCTAATGATACTATTTTATGGAGACGTGGAGACCGCTATTTCTTTCTTATTCATCTAATTGGGTACCATTTGGAACAAAGTTGGGTGGAGTTGCACGGGACTGAAGATCGAAGTTAGAAACTTTTTCCAAGACGAGGTAGGTCCTCACTTTTTGAAAATTTATCTTCGAAAAAGCAGAATATTCAAAAATTCTTAACCTAAGATCCCGCAGACAAAAAGTTAATAGATACCTATTCAATCTGCGCAAGATGATAAAAACCTTGAAAGATCTGCCTAAAGCTTACATATTTGCTTCAAAATCCTAGAAAAACTGATAAGAAAACAAAAGTACAACAAAAATATTCGTTTATGGTCTATCTTGACTATCATTTTTTAACTTAAATAGTTATTTATACAACTAGTAATAAAAGTAATACTTTTTTTCGTGAGATTGAAGTTTAGGCCGAGTGTATCAAGCAAACGAGTGAAAAAAAGCCAACGGAAGATGTATATCAATGCGATGTATATCTCGGTAGACGTTTATCAAGTTAATGTGCATGTAGGGGCGGCTGGTCTTACTGGTGGAATCGGATGCAGATTTTATCAATCTGCACCTAGTAGTAGTGCCTCCGCAAACGCACAAATGTGTCAAAAAGGCGAAATATTAAAAAATTGTTGTTACAAAATTTCAAAATAGAAAATGAACAGGAATGAGTAAATGAAAAGAATTACCGGAATTAAAGTATAGAACTAGCGAAAATCACACGAAAAAGAAGCGGTCTGGGTAAATTTTGCTCTTTGAGGCTTCACATATCATGAAAGGGGTTGAAAAATTGTGGATGGGTCAAAAATTAATGAAAATGACATTGAATTATTAACAAATCAGAAGAAAGCAAAAAAAAATAAATAAAATGTATTTACTCCGCTTGCTAGTGCTTAGGGGTTGTTAGTAGCGTAGGGGTTGGTTTTAGGTTGAAGACTCATAAGACTTTTTTCAATGGTTGACCGAAACCCTTAAATTTCATCCCCCTTGTTAGGTATTAATAAAAATTTGCCCATCCGCCTAGAGTGGCGCTGTGAATTACCACATCAAATTCAGCCCTGATACGTTGAGCAGTGTTTGAGTTCTCGCATTTTTGTGTTTCGGCATGTTAAGGGGTTGTACCGCCTTTAAGGATCGTTTTTCGCGAATGATGAATAAGACCTTTTTTGAACCATCAATAGAAAGCTATCGAATGGTATTATTTTCAACTATTCATTATTCATTGAAAATTCGAGTTTCCACCCCTAACTTTCATCCCCTTCGATAATTTTCTCCTAAAATTCACTCTTCCCTTCTCGAAGATGCAGTGTGTAAGATGTCACAGTTTCGCAGAAGATATTGCTTCTCTGTGTCAAACTGCAGGGTTTTATGGACGTTTCACCCCTAAACTCCAATCCCCTAATTCACCACCCACCCCCACATGCCCTAAAGGAAGTTGTGTTTTCAATTTCACCACCTTAACCCAATTGGTTGAAAAATTAAGGTGATTTATACATTCACGTTTTCAGCCCATCATGGTTTCACCCCTTTATGATTTACAGGGGTGAGTTTATTTTTCCGGTGTTACATAACTCCTTGCGTATTTACTGACTTCAGTTGTTCATAAATAAATCAATAGGTTTTCAGAAAAAATAAATAAAATATATTTATCCGCTTGCAAAGAGTTAGGGGTGGTTAATAGCCTAGGGGCTGATTTTAGGTTGAAAACTCACAAGACCTTTTTTCAATAGTTGACCGAAATCTATCGAGCCCCGTAATTTTAGGCTACAATTTACTTAAAGAAATTTCATCCCCTTTGTTAGATATTATTGAAAATTTGTCCATCCACCTATAATGTCACTGGAAATTCACACACCAAATTCTGCCTTGATACGTTGAGCAGTTTTTGAGTTCTCGTATTTTTGTGTTTCTGCATGTTAGGGGTTGTAGCATAAGGGTGGTTTTTCTCAAAATATGAATGACACCTTTTTTGAATCATTAATGGAAAGCTATCGAATGACGCCAATTTCGCGGAATTTCGAGTTGCAACCCCTAATTTCCACCCCATCTGTTTGATTTTGCGAAAAACGCATCCCCCCCCAAGATTTCACCGATATATGTGTGTACGTTGAGTTTCCGACAGCTGTGGTTCTCATCCCCTAAATTTTATCCCTCGAAATTGGCACCCCCTCACTTTCAACAGACTTGAATGTCGAACGTGCATGCCAAGTTTCAGAAGGATACCTCCACTAGTTCTCGAGTTATTGCAATTCATAATTTTTCGGTTTTTCACCCCTAGCTCCCACCCCCTTTGGCCGATATGGCCCAAAAGCAATCCCCGCCTTACGTTTCGAGAGACAAAGCCGTATACCAAGTTCCAGCCCGATATCTCAATCCGTTCTCAAGTTATCGCTCGGACAGAGTGAGGAGCGATACGACGAGCGAGCGGACGACGAATAAGCTAAACCAAGAGTGCCTCGCATTTTGCTCAGGCACTAAAAAGTGATACTTTCGTTACGATTTTTTCGTTAAAAAAAGTGGTACTTTCATTACGAATTTCATTAAAAAAAAGAGGATTTTCATTGTAAATATGCAAAAAATTAGTTTTAGACCATCAAGGCAATCACAATAAGATTCTTTAGTCCTAGCGGTTAAAAACAAATATCGAACAGATGCCAAAAAGGCACTTATTATTATTATCCAGTTGTCACCAAAATTAAGCAAATTTTCCTTCTTGTTATACCTACCTAAATTTTACCCCATCATTCTTTAAAGTGTTTGTCAAATTTTACGATTTTTGCCAAAAAGATATTTTTGGAAACGACATTTGAAGACATTTCATGCTGATAAAGAAAAAATGGGACTTTATTATTCAAATTTGAAACTTGATATGCCACAATGTCACTTTTTGTTCGCCCGTCAGACCTTAGGCAGGTAATGGTATACCAAATTTCAGCTAAGTGTGAATACATTTCTAGATACAAAATTTGGAGGCCTTTCTTGTGCTGATAAGAAAAATTGGTATTCATTGGTAAAATTTCATCTTTGATGTGCCAAAAAGGCACTTGGTGTTTGCGTATCGGCAAGAAAATTATCTGGGCTTACCAGAAGGTCAACACTAACCCCCATTCCAAATTTCGTTTAAATCCGTCCGGCAGTTTTCCAGAAATCTTGCTCACATACGTACATACACAGACATTTTCTAAACAACACTTTTTCGTGATCCTGGGACCTCGAAACGTAAAGATCTGGTGTTATCTCAATTTCGAATTTTGGAGTGATTGCAGTAACCTCCCATTTTAAAATTTATTGAGGGGAGGTTAAGACCACTTTTTCTTGATCCTGGAACCTCGAATCCTAAAGTTCTGGTATTATTTCAATTTCGAAAATTGGAATTATTGCAGTAACCTCCCCTTTTAATCACCTCAAAAAACCCTCCAAAAAAATTGAAAATTTCTTAGGAACATTAAATAACACGCTACATGCCAAACTAAAGGATCGATTTGGCTGAAATTTGGTAGGTGGAAATACCATAGCCTGACGAAGGGTTAACTTAATTTTGGTGGCATTCGGTGAACGGCAAGTGCCATTTTGGCATTTCAACATTGAAATTTGAGTAATAAACTACCATTTTCTTTGCCAACATATGAAAAGTCTTCAAATTTCGTTTCAAAAAATGTATTAAAACAAAACTCAGTGCCCTTTTGGGAAAAAATTAAAAATTTATTATAAGAATCAGAAAAATTGACTTGACTTTGCTGGCAGTCGGAGGCCAACGACAAGTGCCTTTTTTGCATAATTGTCAACTGTGAAATTTGAAAGGTCACCGCTAATTGTTTTATCAGCGTATGAAAGGTCTTTAAATTGTGTTTCCAAAAATGCAATCAAACTCAATGCCCTTTTGGCAAAAAAGGTTAAAAATTCTAAAATGTTCCTGGAACACTTAGGGCGGATTGCATAAAAAATAACCGTGAGGATAATCGCGTTTTATGCAGCAGTTTCTATGCCTGAGCCAATCAGAAAACTCGTTGCCTAGCAAATAACCCCGGTATTAAATTTAAGACAGGGATTATTTTTTATGCAATCATCCCTTAGACACATCATAGTGGATTGAAATTTGTATCTGATAGCATCAAGGACAAAATCGGATCATTCACCAAGTGGGGAGGTTCCAGCCGCTTCCGTAGCTGTCCATTTTTAATTTTGCTTGTCGGAATGTTAAAATATGTAAAAGTGGTAACGAAATTTGAGATTTTTGTGTAATCATTTTTAATCGATCGATCAAAAAATCAAATCGCCAAAAACATGAAATTTTGGCGTTTTAGCGTTTTTTTGGAAAATGTCGTGTCTCTCTGTGAACACGCTACAGCCTAAACTACTGGACCGATCTGGCTGAAATTTTGGTATGTGTTTATTAGATTTTTGAGCAAATCAGTCTACTCAAAGTGCCTTTTTGGCACATAGGAAATAAGCTCTACAAATTCTGCTTTTAAAAATGCAGGTGCCCTTTTGGCAAAAAAATCGGTGTCGTGAAGAAGCCTAGTGTCATTTTTTCGAAAAATATCAATTTAGGGCTTTTCTGGCAATAGATCGTAAAAGAAAGACGCTATAACCCAAGCTACTGAAGATTTTGAGATGAAATTTGGCACCCACATTCAGTGGGCACTTTTTATGTGCTCATTAAATTTTAAGCCAAATTTTGCCGGTAATTCGAAGGCCATTCCAGGGTCGTGAAAAAACAATACGTTTAATTTCACATTCTTATTATTGAATTTGATAGTTAGATATGTTTCAGGGTCGAAAACCTTAGGACCTACAATTTTTTCGAAAAATCGTGACCTTGTAGGTCTCTACCGTCCCCAAAATTGGCAATTTTTGATATCTAATAGCCTTGGACCGAACAGCAACCCCAAACTGGTACGCAAATAAATAAAAGAAAGGATTCTGAAGGAAGCTTGATTTTGTTTTCGAATTACTATTCAATTTTTTTTTAACTTTATTTACCAAAACAAATATAATATAATAGCCTAAAAATTTGAAGGTCAAGTTCGTTTTATCAGATCTTAACGAGAAATCGATAAAATTAATGACATTACAATTTTTGAATGAGTGGACATAATTTTTTTCACTGCTCACCTTTGGCATCTCCTAAACGGTAACAGATGCTATTGAAAGGAAACTTGGAACTTTTATAAAGGGTGTCCCAGAAAAAACCGAACGATTTATTTTTGGCTCTCGCTTTGTTATTATTGAACCGATTTTGCCCAATTTTGTGCCGGACGTAGTCAAAAGATGAGGCTTTTAGAGTCAACCATAATTTTCCAGATGGCGCCACTAACAAATTTTTTGTTGGTATTTATTTCAAGGCTATTTTTTGATTGGTTGGAGTTGAAACATCTGTGAACCGTTCAAAATTAAAATAATGTAAGGTTAAAGCTGATGCTTTTCTCTTCCAAAGCAACTATACAAAATTTTATTCTGAACGTTCTTGATTAATTTACAAATTTTTTTGTGATGCTCTAAAACATGAATTTTTAAAACTTATTATTTCTTTCTCTACCGATCTTGGCAAAATTTTCCGGATCATTAGTGAGACTATAAACCTTTCATTTAATAACGTTGCTTTACAGGTATTTAACTCAAGTGCTGTAGTTACGAAGTACTAAAAATAACGTTTTTCCAGGATTGGTAGCAGCATAAAAAATGTCCTTAAAAAATACGCAAAAAAAATGTAAAAAAACCGCCAGAATAAGATTTTATAAAGCTCTTTTGGAAGAGGAAAGCATCGACTTTCATCCTACACAAATTTCATTTTGATCGGTGCACAAATGATTGAACTCCAGCCAATCAAAATATGGCTTTGCAAAAAAACCGCAAAAAAAAAATTAGTGGCGCCATCTGGAAAATGGTTGTCGATTCTAAAGGCCTCATCTTTTGACTTCGTCTTGTAGAAAATTGGGGAAAATCGGTCCAATAATAATAAAGTTATGACCAAAAATAAATCGTTCTGTTTTTTTTGGGACATCTTGTGTATCGTCCCCACTTCAATATCTTTGTTATATGTAGTAGTGGAGCACCCCTGGGACACCCTGTACGTGACACTCGCTTCCCTTCAAAATATTTTTTTTTTCTAAATATTACAATTCTCAAAAATCTTGATTTAAAATTTTCCGCAACCGTCATTAGCGTATCTTTGCATTTTCGCCTTATCTAAATTACGCGATTATTATTTAGATAACGCGGCTCTTACGTCAATCGATCCCCAAAGTCGTGCTAAAAAATTTGAAGCCTTTATTGTTAAATAAATTATTTATAAGTACGAATCACATCTTTTATCTCACTCCTGCACACGGGACATTGCCCTCCCCCCTCCCCTTTCCACTGCTGTCGTGCACACCTATAACACATGCACATGTGTCCACAAACGTAGAGAACAGCGTTCACGGATTTGTCACAGCAAATAATACATTTTGTCCCTCCAGAGTTGCTCCCGTTGCTTTCCCGACCCTCCTCTATGTCGTACACAGAGACCCTTCTAGCCTCTTCGTTGAGGTCAAAAATGGGATCCACCAATTCCACCACCGTGGAGTTGCCGTAAATGTCGATCAACCCCCAGAGCTGGAATCTAGTGTCGACTTTCTTGTAGAAGGTTTTTCTGTCATCGTTGTTCACCCCGAAATTCACCTCCCCAAAACTGTTGACGAAGAAGTAGAAGATGGTTTCTTTTTTGCACAAATTTTTGAACAAAGGCCAGATCCAGAAATTCTCCTTGTTGAGGTCCAGATAAGAGTAGGGTAGTTGCCCAAGCAGTTCGTTGGGGTTGTTGGAGGTAAACCCAAAACATATACTGGAAGATAAATTCCTCGAAATTTCCAGAATCTTCACACAAATGATCTGATTGATCCTGATAGGAACCGAAGTGAAGACCAGACCACCCCCGAAGATGTCGTTGCACTTGGCAATTGTGCCCTCTTCCGTGAGTTGCACGTTATCACTGTGGACCCTGTGGAAGATCATCACTAGGATCCAGAATTAGGCGAAACGTGGCTAGTTCGACTTACTCGTTTGCTTTGGAGATAACGTGAATCACATGATCGCAGCGTTCGCTGCGAAAATCACAATGACAGTGAATAATTTTGAGCGGCAGTGACCTTAGGATTACGTGGCTCGTACGTAGTTGTGGAGGGAGTGGGAAATGAAGAAAGTCTGCCTTGAATCGAGATTGTAAATTATTTATTTATCGGAGCGTTGCGGTTCTTTGTTCGTGTCTAATCTGATAAATTTGGTAAATGATTTGGAGGACTCGGAAAAGTAGTAGAAATTTTATCATTTTAATGGTCTAATTTAGAACCGTTTAAAGCGAATTATTGCGGAAATATTGGTAGACATTGCTTGGTGGTTCTTTCCATTAAACACAAAAAATTAATTCAAGTGTTATTTCATACTAATTTTTCCTCGGAAAGATTTGCGAGGACAATTTTATCGCATTTTAGTGCAGTACCGAGCAAAAGGTACTGATTTATGTCGCGCTCGTCCATTCCGTCCGGAATAGACTAGACGATAACTTGAGAAGGAATAAAGGCATCAAGCCGAAGTTTATTACACGCCCTCGTGGGCCATGTCCGACCACGGGAGTGAAAGTTAGGGGTGAAAGACAAAATTGTGGCGCTCCACGTTGGGCGCCACAAACAGGAATATCCGGGGGTTGGGGTTAACTCTTGAGGGATTTAATTCAAAGGGTGGAACGAGGGATGACTTTTATTCTTTCTCAATTCTGACAACTCCAATAATAATTAACAAAACAAGTGACGGGGAGGATGGGTACTGATACAAAGATTATTTAATAACTTGCCCACCTAAAGATATAAAGCTGCAACTTGACGTGTGGCTGCACCCCGATAATGTCTGAGCTGCAAGGGTGGTCCTAGGGGGGGTAGAGGGTGTAATTACCCTTGGACTTCCTATTATTGCCGGAGAAAACTAATTGAACGCACAAAAAATTTACATGGAGGTTTAACCTTTGGACCACCAGAGGATATTAATTGAATAACACACGAAATTGTATCACGGAAACTCACCCCCTTCAATCCCCAAACACAAGAATTTGACTTGAAGGAAATTTAACACGAGGGGGTTGCCACGGTGCGATTTGAGGGACAAAAAATTCCTTGAATACAAAAATGCCTATTACCAAAAAATTCCTCTCAAATGCCACAAAATGCCAAAATTTCACGAAAAATTCCTCAAAAATGCCAAAGAATTACTCAAAAATGCCAAAAAATTACTCCGATATCACCGGAAATGACCCTAATTTTGTTTTTTTTTTTCAAATGGGATTATACTTTTCTCTCAACGGATTCTGAATCTACGATTTTTTCATACTTAACCGAAAGTGCAGTCACGGCCACCCTAGATTTTCAAAATCTTAGAAGAAATCGCTGAAAAATTGAGATTTAATAAAAACGCGAAAACAGGTCCTGTGCAATTACATTTTCTTTTATGTCTTTATTTCATTAATTTATAAGAAACGAGACCTATCGGAGGCTTTAATCTCCGATTAAAACGGAAGACGAGAACAAATATCAGACTATACCATCAGATACATCTTTAAAAAATAAAGTAGACCTGTTTTTGTGATTTTCAACAATCTTTAATTTTTCACCGATTTCTTCGACTTCGACTGTACTTCCGGTTAAGTTTCTAACTGTTTCTAACTCGGAAAAAATCGTAGATCCAGAACCCGTTGAGATAAAAGTATAATCTAATCTGAAAAAAAAAATTAGGGTATTCATTTAATTTCAATACCTATCTATTTTATACGTCTAAAGATTTTTAAGGTGGAAGGTTTTCAAAATAACACCCTGCATGTATACTGTATGCCCACTTCCAGAATATCTTTGGAAGTGGGCATGCGGTGTACATACTATTAAAAAAAAAATAACAATATATAGGAAGGTATTATAAGAATTTATGTTATTAAAAAAAGAAAAACTCATAAAAATAACAAACACGGGAGAACAAAAGAGGCTTACGAATTTTTAAATTTTTGTTTGGCTTCTGGATCGTGTCAATCGGAGCGTGGTTTCAAATTCCTCACAAATTCCTCGCAAATTCCATTAAATTCCTCACAAATTTCCCTAAATTCCTCACATTACCTTGCAAATTCCACAATTTCCTCAAAAAGGCATTCAAGTTTCCCTAATTCCAAAAAAATCCTCTGTGAGGAACAACAAATTCCGCGCGTGGCAACCCCCTCGATTTAACCATTGGATAGTCTACATTCTACAACCAAAAGAGTCGAACTGAACGGAAAAAATTGCGCCCCTAGAACACAAAAAATTACTTGGACGGAATTTAACCCTTGGACCACTTATTATCCCAGGAGACTATCTGAACCCAAAAAATTGCACCCCCAAAACCCACAGCCTTCAACCCCGAACACACAGTTGACTTGGAGGAAATTTAAACCTTGAACTGTCTACAACAGAAACGCACTAACTGAACGAAAAAACTGCACACTCGAAAACCACACCCTTCAACCTCCAAATACGAAAAATTGGCATAGAAGAAATTTAGCCTCTGCAGCACTTATTATCGTACACTAATTGAACGGAGAAAATTGCACCCACGAAACTCACACCCTTCAACCCTCAAACATAACCCTTTAGACTACTTGTTACTGGACGATACTAATTTAGTGCAAAAAACAACCCCATCGTAAACAAGGTGTCAATAGATGGGCATCAGGGCTTCACCACGTGATGAAAAAGTCGCATGATTTTGATGGACTAGTGAAAGAAATGTTGAAGAAATGCCTTTTTACAAGTGGATAGTTTATAGTACTTGCCGCAGGACATTATTTTTAATAAAAATATACTTCACATACACAATGGGCCTATACAGCGATTTTTTTTTATTGGTGAATATCAATCTACATTAAAAATAAAAATACCCGTATTTTTTTATTTTGGAATATTCCCATTAGTAGACCTCTAAAAAAATGTTGAAAGTTTGAAGAAATCTGAGCCTGATCAAACGCAGGCGAGTAGGCGGGGATAGTGACGTAAAGTAGTAAGATCCAATCACCTTGTAAGCGTGATTGCTTTGCCAATTCTGATTGTTGAATAGTATACGTCACGCGCTTCACTCTCGGTGCCGAACCAATAGAAAATGAGGTCAATAGCCAGGCAAGTTGGTTCCGTTTGAATGCAAAATGAATTGCGCAGAACTTTGAATGAATTTTTTAAAGTCAGGGTTTACGTTAGGGTTGCAGTTTTGCCATGACAATTAAGAATAATTTTTAGTAATGGCCTGAACATAACGGATTCTTGAATTTACACAAAACTGTATAGGCCCATTCATAACTGGGAGAAGGAAAATTAAAGAGAAAGATAAATACCTACAAAGTGGAATTTAGCGAAATTGGAAGAAGAAGATGCACAAGAAAAATATAGACAAGAAATAGGTAAAGGAATGCAGTTTGAAGGTCATCGAAGAAAATTGGAGGAAAATAAAGGAAGGAATAATCAAAGCCGCAGAGACAGAAGTAGGGTTTACAGGAAATTTAAGGAAATAATGAACGGTTTGATAGTGAATGTGAGCAAGCAGTAGAAAGTAAGAACACCGCGAGAGTGAGATGGCTAAAAACAGAAAAAGAAGAAGACATGGAAAGGTACAAGGAAAGAAGAAAGAAACAAGAAAACTGCAAGAAAAAAAGAAGCAAGGACTGGATAGAATATTATGGATGACATTGAAGCAGAAAACAAACATAATAATACAAGACCACCGCACAATTACCTAAAAATGGGGAAAAGAAAAACGAAGACAATGGCATTATTCAGGAAGATGACTGGAAGTCGCACTTTACAGAATTATACGCAGAACCAGATATAACACAACATCCGAAAAAATTATAGGAAATTACCGATATGGATTTAGGAAGGAAAACTCAACAATAGACGCCATACACGTACTAAGGCTAATAATGGAAAAAACGTACGAACATAATATTGACACGCACATTTTGTTTGTTGACTTTAAACAAGCCTTTGATACATTGAGAAGAACGAAGATGTTGGAAGCCCTAAGAAATAGCGAAATACCCGATAAATTGATTAGAATAATAGAGATGACAATGAGGGACTCAGAAGCAATTGTTAATACAAGAAAGGAAATGGCAGAAAAAATTCATGTGAAGAAAGGCGTAAGGCAAGGCGGCGCTCTGTCAGCGGTACTATTTATAACATCGTCAGATCGCATTATTAAAAGGTAACAAATGGAGGGACAATAAATAAAAATGCAATTCAAATAATAACGTATGCAGAAGACGTAACAATTGGGATCTAGGAAAAATCTTTCAAGAAATTGAGTCTGAAGCAAAACAAAGGGGTTTAGAGATAAATAGAGAGAAGACAAAATATATACATTGCAGCAGAAACAAGAAGACACAATTGGCATTAATGGCTAGTAATGGATATCTTTTTGAAGAAGTTGAAGCGTTTAAGTACCTCGGAGTGTTTATTAGTAGAACAAACGAAAGGATAAAGTGCAAGCAGAGACTACAAGCCGGAAATAGAGCCTTCCATGAAACAAAAAATTGCTTAAAGACAAGAAACTCAGCAGAACCACGAAGATGAAGATCTGTAAACAACTATAAGGCCCGTCGTAATGTACGCAGCAAAAACGATGTGGTTGACAAAAAAAGAGGAACAGCTAAAAATTATTGAGAGAAGGATAGTTAGAAGTAGGACCGAAGGTTGAAAATGGGAATGAGATAAGGAGCTGGATGAACCATGAAATAGAAAAATGGATGAAGAACGATAACATAGTGAGAGCAATAAAAGCACAGCGTATAAGATGGTACGGGCACATAGGAAGGAGAGACAAAGAAAACCCAGTAAAAGTGATGACAGATTGGACCCCCGCAGAGCCCAGAGCACGAGGAAGGCCGAAAATAGGATGGAAAGAACAAGTTGAAAATGATATAAGAGCGATGAAAATAGAAAACTGGAGAGGGAAAATAGAAGACAGAAAAGTTTGGAGGAGAATAGTGGAAATAGCTGAAACACACCGAAAGTTATAGAGGGAAGAGGCACAAGCAGAAAATATGGACTGATCCGCCATGTGATAACAGAATTTAAAAAGTGTAAAAACAGGCCAGCTTACAATATTGTGAGCCCTGCTATAATCTCTAAAGATTTAGGTACTTCCTTATCTTTTTAATCTTAAACTAACTTGATTCACGTTAAAACTGAAAATTATTAAAAACATTGGTTAAAATTGAAACACTTGCAATCTTTGGGATCTTAAAAAGCTGTGCATTAGGGATTATCGATGGCAGCTGTATGAAGTGGATCGCCAAAAATAATCATAGAGATTAACAGCAAAATAACTGGAAAATGTACTTTGAACAGCGAATCAATTTGAGGATAATAATAAAGATAAGAAAATGTCACAAGGTAGAAGCAATTAAAAAAATTATGACATGTGACTTCCTGTTTGAGTTTATTAAGGAGAATCGTCTCTTTTTGCACCAAGAAAGGCTCCTATCAAATTCAGCTCACCCCCAGCAATAAATTCAGCAACAATCCGTTAAACTTCGAAACTCTCCGATACAGTTTCCTTAATTATCCCTCAGAATTAATCATCGTAACTAAGATGTGACATCGTCTTGTGGGGAGAAAACTTCCGAACAAACTTTTCTGACATCCCGCTGAAAAGCCCAGACACTCCTCATTTCCTCCACAATCGATAAGGCATTAATTCCACCCCTGTTAAGACAATTAGCGTAATCTAGAATTCACAATGTTTGCCGTGAAAAAATGAATTTCTGAATAATTTATCTCGAGAGTCTTTGTACACAGTGAAATCGTTCTGAAGTCGTTATTTATTCATGAATAGTTTCGAGCTTTGAGTCCCCTCTAATTTTCTTTTGTCGTCGAGAACGTAGTTAGGGATGAAATATGAATTGTCGTTTGTACATTATTTCCATGCAAATAAACTTAACGCCCACGATCCTCTATGAAAACAGTAGGCGTAGATTTGAAATTTGAAATTGGCACCTGCCGCTTTTGATATGCAAAAATCCGTTGCCGCGGCAGTGAATTCGGTTGGCCTTGGAACTAAGAATGTGTGACGGAAATGAGCCTAGCGAGAGTACTAGTGTTGTAAATCTGAAATATTTCAAATAAATTTCATTTCATTGAAATATTTCACACCCCTTGAAATATTTCTTGGAAGTTATTTTAAAAAACGCGCGCAAAATGAGTCGACATGATAAGTCCACCCTCCACCGACGTTCATATAACTTCAAAAATGGGGAAATATAAAAAAAAAAAAATTTTTCAGTTTTTTTTATTTCTTTTGTAAATATACCGGGTGGACCAACACTATTGCCCACCTCAAAAATTGCCTTTTATTTTAAAGCTGGGACTTCGAAATTTTTACAGTGTATATGGCTACCAAGGACCCTTCAAATGAGGGCAAAAGTTTATCTGTCATGCAAAAACTGTGACGTCACGAAATTTTGAAATATCGTTTTTCCAAGAAAAAAAAAATTTTTACCCATAAAATCGTTTTTTGGGCTAATACCTTTATGTTAAGCCCATTTTTTTAAATTTCCGTCATCAGATTAGCCAACTGTAGCAAGCTAAAAATGGTCCATTTTAATTCACAAGTCGGCCACGTAAACAATTGACTACTATGCGAGGGCTTTCTTGGATAACAGCGTACGCTTTTTTCATCTGTCACCAGTTGACAGCGACACGACGTGGCCATTGAACTGCGAAATTGTTTTTAATTTTAATAAACGTGGATTTTTGTAACGAATAATGTTGAAATATGGGTTTAAACTGGGCATCCACCATTTAATTCGCCCACCCAAGGTGCCAGGAGAGGTTACGAACACGGACATTTAATCAGATGGCGGCGCGGCGTGAAGAGGGGCTCCAGTTTGTGTGAAGGGCTCCGGTTTGTGTGAGGGGGTTTTTTCAAATAGCCATTTCCCTAATTCGCATTATTCCATACTTATGTAATTCCACAGGTAATTATTTTGTTGTTATGGCCTGTTTTTTAGTTGGCATTTTTAGGTTAAGTGAGTCGACTTAGTTTGCCCCGTTGAGACTAATATCGAGGACTAAGATATTCACAGCCCAGAATTTAACAGCAACTCGTGTCAAATAAGGACCAAGGAATCGTTTTGCATAACATAATTCATATTCAAAGATAAACTGTAATCGAAGGTGGTGCAAGTGTCAGTTTTCGATTGGCAAATACCTCGTAGGTACCTCCTAAACAAAATCAAGACGTTAATAATTGATGCTTTGAAGTTGGTGAAGCTCAAGTTATTATTTGAACAGCAGAAGCAAAAAGGTGCAATGTGGAATTTAATAATCATCATCATGGTGGGCAAATAAGGACTAATTAATCATTGATCACACGACAAGCCATCCAGTGCATAAACAAGACGTGTGTGTGTGCCTTAGTTTCAATTTTTGTCATTAGAATGAACTAAGAATACTGAGATTATTCTTTCGTTTATTAAACAATAATTGCCTATTAAGTAAATTTAATAAATCAGGCTTTCATATTTTTACTTGAATTTCGCGCATTTATTTCATTACGCGCGTTAATTTCCCGCTCAAACTCTTCCAACCCCTTTTAGCTAATCATTAGTCACCCACTAGTGTGATTAGTGTGTGAATTACAATAGTGTTGCAGTGTTTAGGTTGCTAATTTTGAGAAAAATTGCTATTTTGTGAAATCTTCAACCTCTTGAAGAGAAGTGTTTTCCAACTTAGTTTTACATACCTTCTTGTTAGCTGTTTTCACAGCTCTTATCCTGGTTTCCCTCCAGGGAAGCTTTCACGCGTTTTTCTGTGTTGTGAGTGTTAATTATAATTACGTGTAGAAGTGAATCTTGGTGAATTTCCTATACCTAGTGTTAATTAATAGTTTTATTCTATTTTAGTGGAGTGCATTTAATTTTTATCATGCCGATGCAACATCTTTCCTTTTCAGACAAGGTCGACATGATCTTGATTTTTGGAGAATGCCAGCAAAATGCAATGCAAGCAGCAGAATTGTATGCCCAACGTTACCCAGACAGACTTCAACCAGATAGACGAACATTTAAAAGAATTGTAGAGAAACTTAGAGAGACAGGCAGTTTGAAGCCCAAGAAAAAGACAGTGATAAATCCCGCTGTGACTCATGAAATCAATCAAGCTATTGTTTTGAACATAGCTGAAAATAATCCCCAAGTCAGCAGTCGAGAAATGAAGCAATCAAGCGGCATAAGTAAGTCATCGATTCTAAGAATATTAAAAAGGCACAAATTCCATGCATATCACATCGAACTGCATCAGGAACTACATGGAGAGGATTTTATGAACAGGGTGAGATTTTGCACGTGGGCCCAAGAGAAACTGCAGGAAAATCAGGACTTCTTCAAGTTTGTGCTTTTCACCGATGAATGCACATTCAAATCTAATGGGCACGTAAACAGGCATAATATGCACTATTGGTCGGTGGTTAACCCACATTGGATGAGAGAAGAAAAAACACAAGACATATGGTCACTGAACGTGTGGGGAGGAATTATTGACAACCGATTAGTTGGTCCATTCTTTTTTGAAGGCCATCTGACTGGTGCGATGTATGCAGAGTTCTTAAGAAATTCATTAGATGACTTACTAGAAGATGTGCCATTAAATGTGATCCAAAATTTGTGGTTTCAGCAAGATGGTGCGCCTCCACATTTCAGTCGAGAAGCTCGTGGTGTGGCAGATGAAAAGTTTCCAGATAAATGGATTGGTCGTGGTGGTCCAATTGCTTGGCCAGCTAGATCTCCCGATCTCACACCTATGGATTTTTTCACATGGGGAGTTGTGCAACAAATTGTGTACAGAACACAGCCAACCACGAGACAAGACATGCAGCAACGACTCGTAGATGCCTTCCAGACAATCAATGAACGAAATACAGCAGCTACAGTCCAAAATTCATTTCAGCGACGTGCTCAGATGTGCATCGAAAGAGAAGGCCACCACTTTGAGCAGTACCTGTAATCAGGTAAGTACTTTTTGTGAAGTGATCTGTGCTATAGTGGTTGCAGTGCAGTGAATTTGGTGATGATTGTGTAGTGATGGGTTGTGGTAGTGAGTAATGCATCACTTTAGGTAAGTACAAGCCGTAAGTTCCTTGTACACAATTTTGTCTATGATGATTAGTAGAGCTCTTTCACAATATTTGAAGGATCCACAATTCTGAGACATCCAAAACAGCTAAAAGACCATAGTTTATGTAACACAATCAGTCAATCAAATTCAATTTATTGTTGTTAGTTTGATCATACAGGATTTAAGTTTCAATTTATATCCTTGAAAAATTATAATTATTGTGATTGCAACTTCAACTTTACAGCAACACACTTTCGCCAGCTAAAAACACTTGGTTTTACATCACCCTACAATTTACCAAACAATTTAACCCAACTAGTTAAGAAATGGCATCGGGCTATAATTCTTCTACCTTCGGCTACAGTTTATCTCTGAATTTTAATTATGTTAGTTGAAACGATAGTTTAACAATTCCTTTGCCCTTATTTAGATCAGATGATGTTAAATTTAGAGGCTGTAAATATCAATTTTGTTATGCAAAACGATTCCTTGGTCCTTATTTGACACGAGTTGCTGTTAAATTCTGGGCTGTGAATATCTTAGTCCTCGATATTAGTCTCAACGGGGCAAACTAAGTCGACTCACTTAACCTAAAAATGCCAACTAAAAAACAGGCCATAACAACAAAATAATTACCTGTGGAATTACATAAGTATGGAATAATGCGAATTAGGGAAATGGCTATTTGAAAAAACCCCCTCACACAAACCGGAGCCCTTCACACAAACTGGAGCCCCTCTTCACGCCGCGCCGCCATCTGATTAAATGTCCGTGTTCGTAACCTCTCCTGGCACCTTGGGTGGGCGAATTAAATGGTGGATGCCCAGTTTAAACCCATATTTCAACATTATTCGTTACAAAAATCCACGTTTATTAAAATTAAAAACAATTTCGCAGTTCAATGGCCACGTCGTGTCGCTGTCAACTGGTGACAGATGAAAAAAGCGTACGCTGTTATCCAAGAAAGCCCTCGCATAGTAGTCAATTGTTTACGTGGCCGACTTGTGAATTAAAATGGACCATTTTTAGCTTGCTACAGTTGGCTAATCTGATGACGGAAATTTAAAAAAATGGGCTTAACATAAAGGTATTAGCCCAAAAAACGATTTTATGGGTAAAAAATTTTTTTTTCTTGGAAAAACGACATTTCAAAATTTCGTGACGTCACAGTTTTTGAATGACAGATAAACTTTTGCCCTCATTTGAAGGGTCCTTGGTAGCCATATACACTGTAAAAATTTCGAAGTCCCAGCTTTAAAATAAAGGGCAATTTTTGAGGTGGGCAATAGTGTTGGTCCACCCGGTAGGTACCGTTCGTTTCATTCCAGGCGCCGTATAGGGAAATAACACGGGAAAAGTGTTTTTATTTTTTGTTTGCTCCTGAAACTGGTTCCGGCCAAATCTGAGTGATACGGTCAATGGGCCTCAATGTCCTCTACGCATGAAAAAAAAATGGCCCTGAAATGCCCCCTTGTTAAAACGGGAGGACCGGTTGAAAATTGGAATTTTAAATTTCGCGGGCGTCAATTCAGCGCTGTTTGACATCTCCGAAAACTAAACTTCCAGGGGCGGCTTTCACAATTTCTTGAGTTTTCGCTAACGTCATTTACTTACTTTTTTGGAATTTCTACAAATTATTGAGTGAATTCTGAGACGAAATAAACCGGCGCATTTTTGCAATAGTCCCAGAGAGTCTTGGTGTCAGAAACTTTACTAAAGAAAAGACACTATGAGGGTAACCTCACAAAAATATTGTCTTTGGTTCCTTCGCTAGAACCAGATCGCATTTATTAACATTTTAATTCTCGAGGCAAGTCTCTGTTTACAGTTAAATCTGTCTTAATCGTTGTTTTGCTTCAGTTATGAATATTTTCACGGGAAGCACAGACTACGAGAAGGGTTGGTCGAATGAGGAAATGGCCAATATTCATGAACATTTTGCAACCTACCACCGTCCCCTTAATTATGTTTTGCTATATTTGTTTTGTAAATTGAATCCTCGCGAGGAACTTTATTACTTTCTCACCTTACAGTCCAGTCTAATAACAAACAAAATAAATAGTAAGTAAATAATAAAATTTTTGCTGCTTATGTTTTTGATGTGTTTATCTTCAAGAGATATTGTAGCGACAGTAATTGTCTTTGTGAATTATCAACTAAAATATCTAGAAAATAAGGCCCATAAGACCTAGGTATGCTATTTTATTAATTATTAACATTTTTAGAATAAAACAATTAAAATTTGGCAAGCCAGTTACATATCTTCGTCCACACTCCAAACACGCACTCCGCGGTTAAATAACTGTTGGGGCAAAGGCACATCTTGTCCCAGGGGACAAGCAAGGCATGGCAACTCCTGCAACAGATTCCTCGGCACAGCCGAAGCCACTAGTCTAGGCAAGGCCATCACCACCAGCTTCCAGGCCTTGGAGTGGAGACTGCAGGTGCCATTTCCATCAGCCTTACAGGTGCTTGGTAAGGCGTATCCACCCTAAATATCAGAACCATCCTTGTCTTCGCTGTGACTCGTAAGGTCTATCGACACACCAACTTTTAAGGAAGACCTTCGCCTTACCTTCTGTGCTACCTAGCCTTTAGTGGCTCTCCATATTGTTATTCTTTAACAGAATTTGGTACCAGGTTCATGGTAACTGAATATTGGCCATTTCCTCATTCAACCAACCCTTCTCGTAGTCTGTGATATTCCAGTGAAAATATTCATAACTGAAGCAAAACAACGATTAAGACAGTTTTAACTATAAACAGAGACTTACCTCGAGAATTAAAATGTTAATAAATGCGGCCTGGTTGTAGCGAACAAAGACAAAATTTTTGTGAGGTTACCTTCATAGTGTCTTTTCTTTAGTAAAGTTTCTGACACCAAGACTCTCTGGGACTATTGCAAAAATGCGCCGGTTTATTTCGTCTCAGAATTCACTCAATAATTTGTAGAAATTCCAAAAAAGTAACTAAATGACGTTAGCGAAAACTCAAGAAATTGCGAAAGCCGCCACTGGAAGTTTAGTTTTCGGAGATGTCAAACAGCGCTGAATTGACGCCCGCGAAATTTAAAATTCCAATTTTCAACCGGTCCTCCCGTTTTAAGAAGGGGGCATTTCAGGTCCATTTTTTTTTCATGCGTAGAGGACACTGAGGCCCATTGACATTTACATATTTCATGAAGTATTTCAAAAAAATAAGTGTCATGAAATTTTTACAACACAAATTTTTGAACATAAATGGAATTTTGGTGCATGACAAGAATTGTACAGAACTGACGATAACGTTGACAATTGAGGCAAAAATCAAAAATAACTATAAAATAACCAGAATTTTGAGGTTATTTGTTTTTAGTTTATTCTGTACCTATTCTTTGTTTATAGTAAGTTATAGGTTTTTGATTTATCTTCTATTACTTAAGGTAAGTTATCATTTCGCGGATTGCGGATTTGCGGAACGGTCCCCAATTTTCAAACATTCAATAATATAAATCGACTTATAAGACTGAACTTTTTCTAGTTATAATAATATGTATAAATTAACACTTACAAGACTGCTTTTTTTATTTTTAGCCTTATTTTTCGTGTAAATTGTGAAATAGTTATTTACGTAATTAGTTATGAAAAGTCTTATATTGTTTGACGAGTCGTAATATTTGCCAAAACGAGCGATAGCGAGTTTTGCAACATTATGCGAGTCAAACAATTTAGGCTTTTCATGACGTATTCAGTACAACATTTTACCTAATTGCGTAAAATCAAACTTTTCAAAACGCAATTAGGTAAATAAACTTTCGCGATTAAAATGAATATCAAATTAAATTATGTTGGTGATGTTTGAATATCAGTTTATTTGGTAAAATCTTACACGAAATAATCTTAGGTAATATTTTGTCTAAAGGCTCTGCGAGCAAATAAAACACTTGTGATACATCTACTACAGCTACAGCTAATTTCATTGTCAATTCAACACTGTAAGTTTTTGAGATTTGTCCAGCGCTCTCTAGGGTAAAGTTTTAAATTACATTAGGGCCTTCGTGACAAATCATTTGAAAGGGTTTGAAATTATCTGTAAACTGTTCAGAAATTTTTGAAATCCATCAACTCGTTCAAAAGTTCCGGCGTAAATTTGAAGGATTTCTAGGCCCACCAGCTCATGTTCTTCAATGTAACTTTTGAACGAGTGGACGTATTTCAAAAGTTTTTGCATCAGTTTACAGAGAATTTTAAATCCTTTCAAACGATGCATCACAAAGGGCTCTCCTAAGTAGCACAAGTGGTATAAAATACGTATAATGAACATGTTACCTTTTCGTATACGACACGTATGCGCCGACCCATTCAAAACACGCAGTAATGTCCGCCGGAATAACGTATATTTAATGTAGTTTATAAACGTATTTGATGCTACCAAAATTATACGTTACGAATCTACTGAGTAAATTCGTAAATTTAATGTAGTTCATAAACGTATTTTTGTTATCAGAAGTATACGTTATATGTAACGATATGAATGATCTAGTTGGACAATCCAACTTCGTTTTATAGCCGCGACACCAATCAGCAGCGGTAGTGCAGAACACCAGCGCCATCTCTGGGCTGACACTACGACTGACCGATTGTAATAACTAATGACGAACTCGTACGGTTACAAGACGTATATCGTATGTGCATTTAAGTGAGATACGAAATTCGTTTTATTAATAGACGTAAAGGATGTTTATTATGCGTCTTCAATCTATTTCAAGTTGTTATACGCATATATTTCGCATCAAATGAAATACGTATTATTAAAGTATTTGAAAGACATCTATTATATTTAGTTATTTATACGTGTTATTGTGGTATATCAATTACGTATTCTATCCGCATAAACATTTTAATTTGTCAAAATTAGGTCGTCTATATACGTTTTATTCGCGTATAGCCAAATTCATATAACTTCAGAATGATAAGGACGTCTATAAATGGTTGGCGTTTAGATTAGGTTTATTAAATACGTTTTTAATTTAATTTGTCAAATACTACAACCATTTATATACCAGTTTTTCGCATAAAAGACGTATATTAAACGATGGAGTGTTATTTGGGCTCATGTAATTTAAATTTTGACCATAGAGGGCGCTGGAATTTAACCCTCTAGACCCTTCATGGGAGCATAAGAGCCATACTCCAACCGGCAACAGGAACGGAATAATAACCGCACACGCGCGCCATTTTGACTTACGATATTTTTTTCAACTCTTCCGAGCCATTTTGTCCATAATTGTTGATTAAATAATTTTATCCCTTGAGGTAGAAATGCGTATTTCTCCCCCACAGATTTGACAATCTAGTAGAACCTGCTATTTGTGCAAATTAATTAAAGTTTAAAAGTTTAGTAAACATTTTTCGAAAAATCTATCCTAAGGGTGCTAGGGCCCCTCAAAGGGAGTAAGAAATTGGTATTTCTTCATTTCTGAGGAAACACGTACGATAGGCTCACGAAATTTTGAACTTTGTCGTAGATTTTTGTGCTGAACAAGACTAATGTAATGGTTTTTGGCTAAAGTTTCAGGGACGTGCGTGAGTGGAGGGGCCGTGGACATTTTTTTATCGAACTTTTTTGTACGACATCTTGGGTCAATTATGAACACAAATTTGCATTCCTTGTACATTTTTACGTAAAAAAGGTGCTCTAGTTGAAACTCGATAGCTCAGGCCGTTTTTGAGAAAAATCGATTTGAAGTTCTTTTTCCACGCCAAAAATGTGAAAAATTGATGGAAAATCTATTTTCTTCTAATTTTGTAATGTTTACTAAAATTTTAGTCCTAATTCTGATCACAGAACGCACTAGTAAAATATTGCAGCCTAATTACGGGACACCCTGTAGAATAGTATTAATAATCGGATATAATTACTTTCAAAATAGGTACGTTCACATATTCTTAATTTTTTTATATTTAAATAAAAACTCACCCAAATGCCTCTTGGAGTTGGGAGTGATGGCAGTCGCATTGGAGCTTCCAGCAGCCACTTTGAACACTTTTATCCCTCACAGTTTATAGAACGACGGGCACAGACCGCATTTTTCTCTCAAAGACGCGATTACACCACGGTCATAGGTTAACGCAACCCCTTGAATGGAAAAATATTCATGAAGCTACAAATTCGAGGGTGGAACGAAACCAACCCTCCAGACGAATTTTAATTAAATTTTTCCTGGGGAAATTATGTCAATGGCTTTTAAAATGGGGCGCTATAATTCGCGGGAATCGTGAGATTAAAACCATTAATTAGCACGCCTTTCGATATTGTTTTCGTTAAAGACTAGATTTATGTCTTCATTTAAATTTTCCTTTGAGACTTTGAAGTTAATTATTTTTTTATTAGAAATTCGGAATGAATAGCTGAGAAATTGTTAACCAACATTTGTGGGTGCCATCTGCCTACAGTGGATCGCAATATTTCTAAATTTGGTGTATCTATATCCCAACGGGCTCACACAAGTTTTTTAACGTCGAAATCACCTTTTTTTAACGTCAAAATCACGTTTTTTTAACGTCGAAGTCACGTTTTTTTGACGTCGAAATCACGTTAAGGCGGTTGATTTCACGTTACTGGTTGAAAAAATCACGTTGAATTGTTGGTGATTCTTGACACGACATTCTCTCGACGTAGAAATTACGTTTATTTCTGGTACATTTTAAAACGACTACGTAAATATGACGTTTTTTGGAAGTTGAAACTTATACGTTAAAATAACGTCGATGGAAAAACTCACAAAACACGTCGATAATGCGTTAATAACTATAGGTCAGTGTGATTTTGGACGTTGCATAAACGTTATACTATGAACATGTTTTAATCGTTACTAAAATGACATCTAAATGACGACTATGTGTGTGACTTTTGCACGTTGAACAAACGTTGCATTTATAACGTGATATTTGAGTTTTTATATGGACGTCTTAATGACGTGCTTATGACGTTCAACGTTAAATAAATGTGCAATTTTTGACGTTATAGGCACGTTACAATATGAACATGTTTTAGTCGTGGCTAAAATGACGTCCAAATCATAAAAAAACAAAGATTTTTGCACGTTGAACAAACGTTGCATTAATAACGTTATATCTGAGAATTTGGGATTTCTTTAATATTGTAACGGACACAGACACGTCAAAATAACGTTAAAAAAAACAAAACTGAACGTGCCATCAACGTAGAGGTGTCGCGAAAATCAACCACATTTTCGACGTCTTATAGTCGAATCAACGTCATTTCCCAACGTATTTTTGACGTTTAACGCCGCACATTTAAAAATGACGTTATATTTTACACGTCAGTTTTCTAAGGTTTCGTCTAAAATTCGACGTGTTTTTAACGTGTTATTTGCCAGACGTCCGTCTGGCAATAAAGAAATCTATAAAGGCAAGTAGGACTAGTCCGGAAAAGTGGAAAATTAATGTTTCCGGTCAATTTTAGGACCGGAAAGTAGCCTTTCCCGGACTAGTCTGGGAAAGTGAAAAATTAATGTTTCTGGTCAATTTTAGGACAGGAAAGTCAACTTTCCCAGACTAGTGAAATTTCACAGGAACTTTCTGGAATATCAAATTTCACTGAAATACTCTGGATTTTGTTATCGTGTTAATTTTTACTAGGCTCCTCACATTTTTCAGTTTAGATAATTTTAATTAGAATATTTAATTTCACACCGAAAATATGTTGCGAGAACCTAAAATAGTTATTTATGTAATTAGTTATGAAAAGTCCTATATTGTGTGACGAGCCGTAATATTTGCCAAAACGAGCGACAGCGAGTTTTGCAAAATTGTGCGAGTCAAACAATTTAGGCTTTTCATAACGTATAAAGTACAACGTTTTACCTGATTGCGTAAAATCCAACTTTTCAAAACGCAATTAGTTAAAATTTAATACGTAACTCACATGTAAAGTGTCTTTCCATACTCTTTAAGTAAATAATTATTTTAGTTGCGTTTTTCCATTTAACAATCTTAGAACTTTTATAGGCAAAAATGAAAATCTGGATCCATTAGGTCGAAATAGTTTTTGAACTCCTGCAAATGCCCACATTCGAACTGTTGAAAATAAATCCAGGGTTTCCTCACAAAAAAAAACCGCAAAGAACGAAATTTCTCGTAATTTTTTAGAAACAAATAATAATGCACATTCGCACTCGTGGAACTTTTTTAATGATGGTATTTTGGAAAAAGGTGATACATTATTGATCTTACAAAACTCCTCAGTGAAAACATTAAATTATTATTTACTTTTATAAATTTATTGAGCATCAGGTTATCAATGTACAATATTATTCAATATTTTCGCACAGAACAGAATAGAAATAAATATATAAATAAATAAAAATTGCATTACATATTGGAATATGACGTTTCTATTTTTCAAACCATTACACATTTGAACAGCTGAATTTGCAAAATCGAATTGATCGTATTAACCCCCCAACCCCAAAATAAAGAAAAAGGGGAGGTTACTGCAATCAACAAAATTTTCGGATTTGAGATAAGACCAGATCTATACATTTTGAGGTCTAACGAACCCGAAGAAGACGTTTTTAAAATGTGTCCGTTTGTACGTGCGTGCGCCACAGCCCAAACTAAGTACTAGACCGATTTGGCTGAAATTAGGAACATAGGCATTTTATAACCTGACTTAGATCTGAAAAGCTTTTGGAGCCAATCGTGTGTGTGAATCAACTATTAAATTTTAAAGGCAAACCCCCATTTTTGACGTCACCATAAGGAAGGTCTTCAAATTCTGCTCCCAAAAATGTATTCACTCTCAAGGCCCTTTTGACAAAAAGCTAAAAAATTCGAAATTTTATCATAGCCGCTGAACCGATTTGGCTGCAATTTTGCACATGGAGATTGTATTATACGTCTAAGAGCTGAAATTCTTTTGGATTTTGGAATGAATCGAACAGGGAGAGTGACGTTTTGGCACAAAAAATGTTCAAATTTATAATTAAACTCTTATTTAACCATCCTTAACAAGAAATTTAAAATGCAAGACTCGGAAATCAGAAATCAAGGTTTTTAATAAGAAATGATCTTATAATTTATTCTTGGTGTATCTGTTTTCACGTGAAATTTTACTATTTATTAATTTATTTGCTTTTTTTTATTAGGCGTTTCTACATTTTGATGGATGTAACACCATTAAGGGTGTTTTTCGCGAATGATGATTAAGACCTTTCTACCGTCTCCGAGATTGTTTCAGTTATTCTCCATAAGTTTTTGATCTAATAGCACTCTTACGTAGTTCTGAGGCAAACCTTTGAACGTTAAATAAATTTTCGATCTAATTATTATTTGATGCAGATTCTGATAATGCTCTTATAACGCTGGACTAGTACGACTCTGAACAACCAGAATTAGTTAAATTTTTTGTATAGTTTCGAGCTAACGCAACATTTAATGTTTAATCGATGTTCTTATTGGGTTATCGGACTATTGAATGCAATAAAACTCTTCAAGTTATAGCCAACGTTTCGGCCTTTATTTACGGCCTTCTTCAAGGGCTGGAAAGCATCTCAATGGCAACACATAAAAAATATATATAAATACATACCAAACTTAATTAATTGACGAACATTAAAAATTTTGTATAAAATGTTTTCATACCCAATAAGAACATCGATTAAACATTTTGAAGTAGGACGATAAGTTAAGAAATATGGGCAACATTTAATTTTCAATGTTCTTTTTGAACAAAAAATACGTATATATACAATAGCAGGAAGCACTGGTAGTAAATTTTGTATAAATCAAACTTCTGGACTTTTAACTTTAACACTAGAGCTGCACATTACCTATCTTACAGTGTTGTTAAAAATACTTTTTTCAAGTATTTGAATACAAATACTTTGCTAAAAATGTATTTCAAATAGTTTTTCAAGTATTTAAATACAAATACTTTGCTAAAAATGTATTTCAAATACTTTTTAAATACATTTTCCGCAAATGTAGTCAAATACAAATACAGATACATTAAAAATGTATTTAAATACTTTTAAATACTCAGGGAAAAAAAAAATATAAAGCTTGGTCCTTACGAACGATAATTCTGTGACTAAAAAACATTTTTGGAGTAATAATGTTAATACAATAAATTGGCACTCGACCCTCGATCAGAAACAAAATAATTTACGGTGGCCAGATTACCTACATCCTGTGCTATTATTACTTTTACCTGTCGACGGGGGGTTAAGCTTCAGGCAAGATTTCTTAGAAAGGCTAGGATCTCGGTTTTAACGGCAAGTGTGAAAATTTCAGCTCGCAGTTGAAAATTTATTTAAATATGTATTTGAATACATGGCAGAAAAGTATTTGAAATACTTTTAAAATACAATGTCGGAAAAAATATTTAAATACATCAGAAGTATTTAAAATACATTTTTAAATACTTGACAACACTGCGCTTTCTATGACAACTCGAGAACAAATTCAGATACTTCGTTAAAACTTTATGAGTTGGTAGTCCAGTATGCGTGCCACAGCTGCACAAAATATCGTTAAAATTCGCACAACGAAAACTTTATAAATAGGACATTTCAATTCGCCGGATTGAGAGGTCAAAACCATTAGTATGACTCTATTCGATTCTCTTTTCATACAGCGAAAGATTTCGTTTTTAATTTAAATTCTCGTTAAAAACTAACTTCAAGCAAAAGCCGGAGATTAATTGCCCGATTTTGATGAAACCCCGACGCCAGGTCTGCCGCACTAAAATCCTGAAAAATCGCCTGAAATCTTGCCTCGCGTGTATGTTCCTGATAAATTATGGCAGCAGGACAAAGGAACGCCGGTTATTCCGCTCGCATCTACACGTGTAATATTTAGTTTGTGCCGGGACAGATTTGCTCTTTGCGCGATAAATTTTAAAGCTCTGTCGAGACATGTTTGTTTTATTATTTACGGCAGCGGGTCGCGTTTTATTAAATCTCACATCCGTGAGTCATGCTTAGTTCGTTAAGGGATCGATTTGGTCTAAAAATTTTATCTTTTTTGTTCTTAGGATGCAAGGGTAGGATATAAATCATCATCTATCGTGAGATTGGGATCGAAATTGAAAATTCGTTGCGTTTGGGCGAGTCAGGTAATAAGTTTGCCAAAACTATGCCACCAACAATGCAATTTGATCTAACATAATACTAAGTTAGAATAGTTCATTGTATCGGGTGTCCCAAAAAAAACCGGACAAAATATATTTAGGAATAAGTCAGCCATTTCTCAACCGATTTGGATGAACCTCGTCTTAAATGAAAGCTAAAGAACAAAGCTTTCGAATCGTGACAGATGGCGCTGCCGTAGTGACCCTATTGATACTTATTTTTAAGGCTTTTTAGGTGCTTGGGGATTGGTCAGACAAGACGCAATCGTTATGTGACTCAAATGGCCTTGAAGATCGTTCTTTTTTCTGCAAAAATCTTTTTTCAAAAGTCGATTTGGTTTACGGATTAATTTTCTGCGATTTTTCAAAAATATGTCTACGCCCTAATAACTGATGAGTAAAGTTAGTGACGCACATACAGTATAATTTTTGGTGATAAATTATCGCATTTGATGAAAACAGAGGTGACTGCAAATGAGGGACAAATTGGAGCGCTATTACTGAAAATTAAGCTGTTTTTGCATCATTGTTACTCTAGTCATAAAATAAGGGAAAACACGTTTTTTCAAAAAATCACAAAATTAATGCTTAAACCAAATCAACTTCTGAAAAAAGGTTTTTGAAAACAAAAGAAAGATCTTCAAGGATTTCTGAGTCTCATAACGATTGGCTGTTTTTCACCAATCCCCAAGCACTTAAAATAAACCTCGAAAACAACTATGAATAGGAATACTACGACAGCGCCATTTGTCGTAGTTTCATAGAGAGTTCGAAAGCCTGATTCCTTAGCTTTAATTTAATACCACGTTCATCCAAATCGGTTAAGAAATGGCTGGCTTATTCCCAAAAATATTTTGTCCGGTTTTTTTTGGGACACCCGACAGTTTCCGGCTTTCTGAAGCCTTGAATCTTCAAGAATTCGAAATGAAGAGAAAAAATTTCTTAGGACAGCATAACATTGAATAAAAATACATAAAAAATCGTAGTTCTTTAATTTCGAGCAATTCGTTCAAAAACTACAGAAAAGCGTTCTTTCATTCAATCGAATTTTGAAATGGTATCCTAATCCGTTCTCGAGTTGTAGCATTGTAGGGGTGGTTACATTTATTATTATTTCAGGAGCAAATAGCAACAAAGAACATGCGGAATGTGTAAAAGAATGGATTTCGAACCTTTTCATCTTTCAGCAACAAAGAACGTTCAATAATTTCTAGCAATTGGTTCAAAAGTTATAACAGGAAAAATGTATTGGTTTCCATTGTTTTATCAAAATTTTAGTGCCGCAGCAGAATGCGGAGGTACTCTTGATTATTCGCTCGCTCGCTCGTCTAGTCTGTCCGTCGGATAACTTGAGAACGGATTGAGATAACGAGCTGAAACTCGGCGGGCACTGCTTTTGGGTCATATCGGGCCAAGGGGGTGGGAGTTAGGGGTGAAAAAACGAAAAACTATTGCAATAACTCGAGAACTAGTGGAGGTTGAAACTTGGTATGCACGTTCGACCTTTAATTCTGTTGAAGGTGAAGGGCTGCTAACTTCGGAGAATGAAATTTAGGGGATGAAATCTACATAAAATATGATAACTCCGCGGGTTGCACGCCGCTGTTGGAAACTCAACGTACACACGTATGTCGGTGAAATCTTGCGGGGGATGCGTTTCTCGTAAAATCGAAAAACTGAGGTGAAAATTAGGGGTTGCAACTCGAAATTTCGCTTAATAAGTATTGGTCGAAATTGTCGTCATTCGATAGCTGTCCATTAATGATTCAAAAAAGGCGTCATCCATATTTTGAGAAAAACCGCTCCTAACCACCCCTAACATGCAGAAACACAAAAATAAGAGAACTCAAAAACTACTCAACCTATCAAGGCAGAACTTGGTGTGTTAATTTTCAGTGACATTGTTAGGCGGATGGACAAATTCTCACTAAGATCTAACAAGGGGGATAAAATTTAAGGGTTGAAACTTGAAATTTCTTCAAGTAAATGATGGCACAAAATTGCGGAGTTCGATAGATTTCGGTCAACTATTGGAAAAAGGTTCTATAAGTTTTCAACCTAAAACCAAGCCCTAGGGTATTAATGGATCACTGAAAGTTAGCGGACGATTTAAAGCACTAATGTTTTCATACCCCTTCATCTTTAGTGCTTCGTTAGTGCTTCAACCCCAACCCCAGCGGACCAACCCTTTCAGAGGTATTAGCATTTCTTTTTCGCCCGCCAACTTCACACTTAGCGAACTACTTGATGCACTAACGTTTTTGCACCCCTGCACTCCCTGCCTCGTTAGTGCTTCTTAGTGCTCCAACCCCAACCCCAGCGGACCAACCCGTCCGGAGTAATTGACTCTTCTTTTTCGTCCGGCAACTTAACACTTTATAGCGGATGACTTCAAGCACTAATGTTTTTACAACCCTCCATATTTAGTGCTTTGTTAATGATTCTGAGTGCTTCATTCTCAACCCCACAGGATCAACCCTTGCGGAGTAATTAATACTTTTTTTTCGTCTGCCAATTTGATACCTAGCGGGCTACCTACTTGAAGCACCAATATTTTCACATCCGTCCATCTTTAGTGCTTAGTGCTTCATCTCCCACCTCAGCAGACCAACCCTTCCGGAGTAATTTTGTTATCATAAAAAGAAGTGTTAATTGCTCCGGAACTGTTGATCTGCTGTGGTTGGAGATGAAGCACTAACTAAGCACTAAAGATGGACGCGTGTGAAAATATTAGTGCTTCAAGTAGCCCGCTAGGTATCAAATTGGCAGACGAAAAAGTAACGTTAATTACTCTGCAAGGGTTGATCCGGTGGGGTTGGGGTTGAAGCACTAAGAAGCCCTAGCAAAGCACTAAGGATAGAGGGATGTCAACACATTAGTGCTTCAAGACTTAGTCCGCTAGGTGTGAAGCTGTGATGGGCGCGTAGACAATTAAAATGTAGACAATTAATTGTCTACACGTAGACTATTCGAATTGTCTACACAAGATTTGTCTACGCGTCCATCACTGAATAGGCCACATATCGCCCTTTTTCATTTTTCTTCCAATCGAAACCTAAGGAAAAGCTTTTGTTGCGTGGCCGACCCCGAGATGCCATTATTTTGCTTTATCGTGTGATTCGTGTGTAAAGACATTGGAAAGACTGCGACCGGCAAGGATTCTAACCTAAACATAACCGCAAAAAGAATTGTCTACTATTGTCTACATTTGTCTACAATTCTCTACATTTGTCTAGATTTGTCTACATTTGTCTACATAAAATGTAGACAATAATTATCTACATGCAATTGCCCATCACTGGTGTGAAGTTGACACACGAAAAATAAGTGTCAATTACTCCGGAACGGTTGCTACGCTGGGGTTGAGGATGAAGCACTAAGAAGCATTAACAAAGCACTAAATATGGAGGGTTGTAAAATCATTAGTGCTTGAAGTCATCCGCTAAGTATGAAGTGAAGTCTGTGTGAAGAAGAAGAGTTAATTCCTTCGGACGGGTTGGTCCGTTGGGGTTGGGGTTGCAGCACTAAGAAGCAGTAATGAAGCACTAAATATTGACGGGGGTCAAAACATTAGTGCTTCAAGTCGTTCGCTAAGTGTGAAGTTGGCGGACGAAAGAGAAGTGTTAATAACTCTGAAAGGGTTGGTCCGCTGGGGTTGGGGTTGAAGCACTAAGAAACACTAACGAAGCACTGAAGATGGAGGGGTGTGAAAACATTAGTGCTTCAAGTCGTTCGCTAAGTGTGAAGTTGGCGGCCGAAAAAGAAGTGTTAATAACTCTCAAACGGTTGCTCCGCTGGGGTTGTGGTTGAAGCACTAAGAAGCACTTAATGAAGCACTGATGATGGAGAGGTGTTGTACCATTAGTGCTTTAACTCGTTCGCCAACTTCACGCCACCCCTAACTCTTTGCTAGCTGATAAATATATTTTATTTATTTCTTTTGAAACCCTATTGATTTATTTATGAGCTGAAGTCAGTAAATACGCAAGGAGTTATGTAACACCGGAAAAATAAACTCACCCCTGTAAATCATAAAGGGGTTAAATCATGAGGGGTTGAAAACTTGAATTTATTAAATCACCGCAATTTTTCAACGAATTACATTAGGGTGGTGAAATTGAAAACACAATTTCCTTTAAGGCATGTGGGGGTGGTGAAATAGGAGGTTGGAGTTTAGGGGTTGAAACGTCCATAAAGTCCTGTAATTTGACACAGAGAAGCAATATCTTCTGCGAAACTGCATCTTCGAGAAAAAAAGAGTGAATTTTAGGAGAAATTTATTGAAGGGGATGAAAGTTAGGGGTGGAAACTCGAATTTTCACTGTACGGTACAACCTCCTAACCTGCCGAAAAACACAAAACTGCTCAACGTATCAGGTGTGGTAATTTACAGCGACACTGTAGGCGGATGGGCAAATTGTTACGGGATTAAATGAATAACGAGATGTTCGTAAATAAACTGAATAAAAAACTATATTCTTAAGGAAAAAAAGGCAGCAGGGAAGCGGCTGGAACCTCCCCAACGCGTGGGTCTTTGATTTCAGGGACTTATGTTTAAGATTCTAAAGTTGATATGCCTAAATGGCACTTCCCGTTGACCAATTGCTCCCAAAAGCCTTTCAGCTCTTCAACGGGTCACCTCACCTCGATTTACCAAATTTCGGGCAAATCGATCCACTAGTTTGGGCTATAAAGTGGTTTCAGTGTTATTACAAAATTTCGATTTTTCTACCCAAAGGGTACTAAATGCTAATACATTTTGTCTCATTTAAAACCAGAAATTGAAGAACTTTCTGATGGTGACCTCGATAGTGACAATAAATCTTTCAAAAACTTGTTTTGGATGGGTAAATTAGAGAATAATTTTAAATTTCGAAATTGTTGTGCCAAAACGGCACTTTCCGTGGGCCGATTGAAACCAAAATTTGTTCACCTCTTTGACGTGTAATACAATCCCCTTGTGCAAAATTTCAGCCAAATCGGTTCAGGGGCTTGGGCTGTACCGCGATTTTAAAGTCCGATAAAAATCATTTTTTTTTTTATTTTTGGTCAAAAGGGCACTAAGAATGAATGCATTTTTAGAAGCAGAATTTGAAGGCCTTTCCTATCGTGACGTGAAAAATGGGGGTTTGCATTTAAAATTTAAAAGTTGATGTGCCAAAATGGCATTTCTGGTTGCACGATTGGCTCCAAAAGCTTTTCAGATCTAAGTTGGGTTATCACATGCACACGTACCAAATTTCAGCTAAATCTATCGAGTAGTTTGGGCTGTGGCGTGTTTACGAACGTACGAACGTACGTACATACATACAGACACATTTTAAAAACCACTTTTTTGGGCTCCTGAGACCTCAAAACGTATAGATCCGGTCTTATCTCGAATTCGAAAATTTTAGTGATTGCAGTAACCTCCCTTTTTTTTAAATGGTGAAGTGGAGTGGGGAGGTTAAAAATAACAAAAATGGGGGTGATTTCTACTACAAGAGGAGTGCAAAATTGCAACACCACACAAATGAATAATTACCTACAATTAGTTTTGAAATATGAACCCGAGACTCGCAAGCTTAAAACCTTAACTTAATTAAATAAAATGGCCCTTGACGAAGCCGCAAAACCAAATCAGATAGCTGACCTTAACAAGCGTGGCTTGGCTGGACCTATGGCTAGCAGATGAGACCTCCAATTGGGGTAGGTACTCGTAGGCGAAGGCTTACACAAATCCCAGTAAAGCCTTGGGAACCAAAACGGGGAAAAACCTAACATAACATGATTATATAAATGTTTCTGGTCAATGGTTTACATACCTCCGGCGATGTTAGGAGAAAATTAATAAGGTAGATTGAATTTAGAGTCGTCACGGCCGAAGGTTTGCTATTTCGTCACTCTGGCATAAATCCTCCCACTGGAGTCGAAATAATGTCACACCAAAGACAAACTATTTCAAATACGTCATGCAACCCCCCATATCCAAAATACAATTGATTTGCAACACCAGGAACAATAATTAACCAACAGGGTGCCTAATTTTGGGGGAGCACGTGTGTAGCCAGTGACGACGGACTACCTACTAATCCTACTATAAAATTCAGATGGTCACGTGAGCGTAAACTCACGCGACCGTAAACTTTTATGGTACACCCTCGATCATTGGAAATGACATTTAGTTAGATAATGACAATTGTATGATATTTATTGCTGGCTGGCAATTCGCACTACGAAAAGGAGAGCAGTTAATTCTAAAGTCGCATGGGTTTATTTTAATCTTATATCGAGCCAAAGAAAACTTCACAGTGACTCATGCAACACGGATAATGTAATGATAGTTGCATAAGAATGGCTTTATGCGAATTTCTTAACCGTGTTTCTCGGATGGGGAGTGAACTATTTTAAGCCAGATTAGGAAGATGATCTCGTTTACCGATCATAATAAATTAAAATTAACCATTTGAAATTTTTAACTTCTACGCTTCGCTAAGGTTAACAAAATCGATCGAAAAATCGAATCGCCAAAAACATCAAATACGTTTCAGGGTCCTGGGAATCAGAAAAAGTGGTTTTTGAAAAAGTCTGTCTGTGTGTCTGTCTGTCTGTCTGTGATCACGCTGGAGCTCAAACTACTGAACTTGTCGAGATGAAATTTGGCACACATATTCAGTGGGAGATTTTTAGGTGCACGGAAAGTGCTTTTTTGGCACATCAACTTTAAAAATTTTAATGCAAACCCCCATTTTTCGCGTTACCATATGAATGCTCTTCGAATTGTGCTTCTAAAAATACTCAAGACCGCTTCTTTTTTATGTTATTTTTGATAGTTCCACTGACTACAGTCACTTTTCACCCCCCTTAATTAGTCATCCCCCTTCACAATCTTGCAACCCCCCAATCGTTAATTCGGCGAAATTCGAACAATTTCGTTTTTCTTCAAATGCTCTTTTGGATAATGATTACCTTTTTCAATTCTTCAACCCCACTCCCAATATTTCAACCCTCCGAAGGTTAAAGTTGCATAAATTGCCTTATTATTGTGTTATTTTCTGTAAATCCACTTAACTTCGGTTAATTTTCACCATTTTTGACTTTTCATTCCCCTTTACAATTTTTAACCCCCTAAATTCGCCAAATTTCTTTTTTTCTTCGGCAATAAGTTTAACTCATATGGCTTACGTTTACCGCTAATTCTACATACTTCGCAAGTTTTTATGTTCATTCTTTACTGTTTAATTCTGTATGGTCAATTTTCAACATTTTACCTTTTTGACACCACTGTGCGTCTGCGGAGGTACTATCGCGGCCACCGAAAAGTGCACGATTTGGTTTTTCCTTATGTTTTGAAAATCGATAGCACAAAGGGCATTTGCTGGGGTCGAAGGTTATTGATGTAATAACTAACTACATATGAACATTAGCCTTCCGAATGACCCTGGTAAATCACTGAAACAAAGCCGTCTTCATTGTGATAAAAATCTTTAAAAAATGCATTGTAAAGCAATCGTGCACTTTTCGGTGGCCGCGATGGTACTACTACTAGATGCAGAGATTGATAGTATCTGTACATACGATTCCACCAGTAAATTCAGACCGCCCTTACACTCACCTTAAAAAGATAAACATGTACAGGAATACACATCGCATTGATGCACATTTTCCGGTGACTTTAGGTACATATGATCTGAAATGTCGATGGTTTCGAACTCATGTCAAGAATCATGCGCATTTATCTTAAGATGAGATTTGATTACGAATACGTCATTAAGTTGCAAAAGTCAGTTACAATGGCGTATGACGACATTTTACCATACACTTTCTGTGGTATGCATTTATGTACACAAATCAGCAAGAAAAAAGTGTAGGTATAGGTACTTATATTATGCAATATTTTTTTATACCTACTTTGAAACCTTTCGACAAATAGGTACTTTGGAAGTTTTAATAAAATTTTGTTAAATAATATAATAATAATATATTAGTACATTATTGTAAACATCAGATAAGGCGTTTTTTCTCCATTTTATGTTTTCGATACCGAATTAATACAAATCGGCCCTTCACTATTTTTTAAAATTTCTATTGAAACAATGTCACTTATGCCGTCGGTTCCAAATGTTTCTCGTAAGGACGATTCAAATCTAACATTATTTTGAAGGTATTTCAATGCGAAACAAGATTTTTTCCTATGCTTTCAAATGAAAGCTTGTATTTCAATACATAAAACCGAGAAAAAACGCCTAAAGTCCCGTCGCATATTAACGAAAGTGGGGGTTGGGTGTCTCAGGCTTTTTTTCTGTTGGTTTGTAAGCGGGATTTCACATCCGTCAAAACTTCCGTCACTCACTGTCAGTGTCAATAAACAGTAACAATGGAGGTTGAAAGGGGTTTTTGTTGTTAATTATTGTCCATGACAGGAATTTTGACAGAACTGAAATCCCGTTTACAAACCAACAGAAAAAAAAGCCTGAGACACACAACCCCCGCTTTCGTTAATATGCGACGGAACTTTAGGTACTATCACGATGTAAAAAACTCATATTTTGAAAGTACAGTAATTAATAGAAGGTATACGTAAAGGCCCGTTCACAGTTTATGTCAGTGTAATGATAAGGTATATCCAGTTATTTTTGCTCGCAATAGTACCTGATAATGATCAACAAACCTAATACAAATAAGAAAGCTTGTGTTCCGATGATTCTGATTTTCTAAAATTTCACTTTCTAGAATTTGAAGAGGTAGGTAAATACTTTATAGGTACCTACTTTATGTAAAAACTGCGATTTATAAAAAAACATACTGAAAACCGCTTAATAATATACAGGGTGTCTCAGAACTCCCGTATAAGCCGGTAATGGTAGATTCGTCAATTTAAGACGAATTTTCCTTTGCAAAAATTGCGAGGGTCCAATAGTTTTCAAATGGGAAGCAATTGAAGTCCGCCAATCAGAATGAACATCTGAATTAGATAGTAAGGTAAAACAAGGATGTGCAAGTCGTTGCTGAGACACACATAAAAGTAATAAAATCACAAAGAATAAGACATCATGAAGTAACAACTTTTTCTGTACCTATCCCAGCAACAGCTTGCACAACTTTGTTTCCCATTTGAAAACTATTAGAACCCCGTAATTTTTCCAAAGGAAAATTCGTCTTAGGGCCGTGTGACCCGATACAATATTTGATTCTAAATTGCATACAATACCTATATGCAATTGTATTGCGTTGCATGCAATTTAGGACCAAATATTGTATTGTGGCATACGGGTCTTAGATTGAGGCAAGGATCTACCATACCCTCGACCATACCATTACCGGCTTATATACGGGAGTTCTGAGACACCCTGTATATCGTGGCCGGTTCATGCTGCAAACTTCGTCCTCGGGAGTAATAACTGGCATTACCCGCTCATTACGTAGGTACTAAACTTTACACATGAATGTATATATAGACCAAATACCACTGAGACCTATTACGCAATGAACTATCATTACTTAACACTTACGCGTAAGAGATTTTACAATATAAAGGACGTTTTACATTATAAAAGATTTTACATTGTAAAGGATTTTACAATTTCAGCGCGCGTATGCGCGCTTCATGACCTAGTTTTATAAACAATACCAGAGACCAGAACAAAAAAGAGTCCGATAAAGCCAAGCCCGCGGAAATATTAACACCTGGTGCTACACTAGCACCTATGCAACCAGTTAAATTTCGCCATTGAATCAAAATGTGTGAACTCTCAAAACTCTGAAAAAGCAAAATTAACCCAGACCGCTTCTTTTTCGTGTGATTTTCGCTAGTTCTACTTAACCATAGTTCATTTTCACCTCTCTTGACTTTTCAACCCCCTGAGCGTTAATTTTGTAAAATTCGCGCAGTTTTGCCTTTTTTCGGTAATAAATTTTAGTTATATGGATTGTTCTTGCCTTTTTCACTTTCTCGACCCCGAGGGGTGATCCGCAGACTAAAAAATGTACACTGATTCCGGGAATACACAAGTATTCCCTGTATTCCGAAGTATTCCGAGGTATTCCGAAGTATTCCGAAGCTATTCCGATACTCTAGCTGAAACTTTTCCGGTATTCCAATGTATCCCCCAAGTATTCCCATGCATTCCCAAGTATTCCCGGTTATAACGAAATATTCCCATGTTTTCCGAGATGTTTTCCAGTGCTTCCAAAGCTATTCCGCTTTATTGTAATGTATTCCGCGTAATCATACCTGTTCCTATATATTCCAAAACAACTATTTTCAATTTATTTTAAAGTACACGCATCCAATCGCTAAATTTTAATGCATTCCAGGGAAATTTACAATTATTCAAAACTATTCCCGAGTATTCCGATGTATTCCGACGTATTCCGGGCGTATTCCCGGAAAATGTACACTGATTCCGGCCTGCGGATCACCCCTCGTTCGACCCCCTTCGCAATATTTCGACCCCCAGAAGCCAAATTTGCATAATTGGCTTATTTTCCTGTTATTTTCTGTAATTCTGCTTAATTACGATTAATTTTCGTCCCCTTTGACTTTTCATCCCCCTTTACGATTTTTCAACCCCCTAAGTGCTAATTTGGCAAAACTTAGGTAATTTTGTTTTTCTTCGGTAATAAATAGAACTCATTTGGGATTCAGTTTACCACAATTTTCCAGTTTGCTTCGCAATAGGTGGGTATATTATATAAGTATGTATTTCAACCCCCACAAAACTTTTAATTGCATAATTTGGTTGTTTTCGTGTTATATTTCGTAATTCTACTTAATCATCCCCTTTCGCAATTTTAAAAGAATACTTGATTTATTTTTACGAAATTCATTACAATTCCGTCGCATATAAGTATATACAGAATTTGAGCCAACACAATAATATTAATAAGGTCAAGATGGTCTTTCGCAGCCCCCGGTTTTCTGGCTGAGCGCCAAGTCTGTAAATTTTTACAAGTACCTACGTGATACTTTGAATAATAACATGAACGATCGCCTTTTTAAGGGTAACGAATCGAAATTTTCTAACACCCTAACAAAACCGTACCAAGTGCAGAAAATATATAAAAAATCAGTCGCTCCGCCCGCGGGCCCAAAATATAGAAACTCTTTTAAAAATTTCCATCCAAAACAGATTCTAGTTCACAGCGGCTTATTTATAAAAGAATGCACGTCCGGTCGAGCAGAAGACGCTCTCGGTTTCCATTTCAAACAAATTCCGCTCACCCCCAAACGCATCCACAAATATTCCTAAAACCTCCCTCAAACATTCCTACCCCTAATCCTTTGTGGTAAAAGGAACAATAAATATAAAATGGGGGTTGAATCGAAATTAATAATTCTATAAAGACAATTACAACATGTTAATCAGTTCTGACGCGACATTCGTTAAACTAATGACCCGTGGTGTAATAATATTGGCAGACCAATCAACATCGATTTACCAGAAATGTTTCGTGGAGCACGTGAACGAGCTTCGCTGAAACGCGAGGATATTCGGAATGATCGGCGGCTGAAACGGTACTGAAAACTGAAACCTGGACGCGCTTTTACATAGCGAAGGAGCGAGAGAGAGAGGAAGAGAGAGGAGAGAGATGAGCGATAGGGGGAGTCAGTAAAAAGAGCGAAACGAGGAAAAGTCTCGCACCTGAATTGTTGTGTTATTTACTTCCGGTTCCGCTTTTTATATACACTTCAGGATTAAACAATAATCTTGCAGGCTTTGCGATTAATAACCACAAATGTTTTTTTGAGAGGGTAAAAGACAAAAAGCTAACGGAAGGATGTATGTCAATTATTATCCTCAGGGGTTGAAGGGGGTGGGTTTCGGGGGCGCTTACTTTTTACTTATCCTCCAATAATAGTGGTCCAAATCTTAAATTCATTTGCGCTCAATTAGTATCTTCCAGTAACAAGTAGTCTAAGGGTTAAATTTCCACCGAGTCAATTATTTGTTTGTCAATTTTTCGTATTTGGGGGTTGAAGGGGGTGGTTTTCGGGGTTGCAACTTTTTGCGTTCAGTTAGTCTGTTTCTGTTGTAGATAGTCCAAGGGCTCAATTTCATCCAAGTCAATTATTTGTGTTCGAGGGTTGAAGACTGTGGCACAATTTTTTGCGTTCAAAATAATCTCCTGCGATAATGAGTGGTCAAAGGGTTAAATTCCGTCCAAGTCATTTTTTTGTGTTTCGAGGTTGAAGGGGGTGAGTTTTAGGGGCGTAGTTTTGTTGTTCAATTCAACTCTTTCGGTTGTAGGCGGTGCAAGGGTTAAATTTCCTCCAAGTCAAGTTTTGGTGGTTCTGGGTTGAAGGGGGCGAGCTTCAGAGGTGCAATTTTTTGTGTTCAATTAGTTTCCTCCGGTAATAGGTGGTCCAAGGGTTACATTTCCTCTAAGAGAATTTTTTGTTTCGAGGTTGAAGGGGTTGAGTTTTAGAGGTGCAATTTTTTTCTCTTCCTGTCCTAGGTGATCTAAGGGTCTAAGGACTAAAGTTTTTCTGGGCCATTGATTAAAAGTTATCGAATTGCCTGAATTTCAAGGAACACTTATGTGAAATTTCGAGTTTCAACTCCTAGTTTGCACCCCTTTTGTTTCATCTTGCAGAAAAAAACCATCCCTTATCAAATAATGTCAAAATATATGTGGGTTCACACCTCCATGCGCAAAATATTTGAGGTTTTTCGTATTTTTGTGATTTTCAACCCCTAAATTTCATCCCCCAAAATTGACACCCCCTCACCTTCAACAGACGTGTACGTCAAAAACGCATATCAAGTTTCAGTAAAATATCTCCACTGGTTCTCGAGTTATTACAATTAATAATTTTTCGGTCCCGAAAAAAACCTCGCATTCTCGCGCTTTTACTGCGAACGCTGCCTAAACGCTTGAAGATGGAGTAAAATCGTATAAGGGATAAATGTCGGCAACGAATAGACCTACAAAAAAGTCCCCGACAGCATATAAATACCTGTTACGGATAGCCGACAATAAGCCACTGAAGCGGTCTGCGTGAATTTAGCTTTTTGAGAGTTCACATATCATGAAAGGGGTTGAAAAATTTCGGATGGGTTAAAAATTAATGAAAATGACAAGTAACCTCTATGTGTCAAATTACAGGGCTTCATCGACATTTCAACCCCTAAACTCCAACCCCCTATTTCACCACCAAATGCTCTAAAAAAAGTTGTAGGTATTTTCAATTTCACCACCCGACTCTAATGCCTTGGGAAATTGCGGCTATTCAGAGATGCATGTTTTTAACCCTTTATGATTTCACCCTTTTATGATTTACAGGAGTGAGTTTATTTCTCCGGTGTATTTGCTTACTTCGGTTGTTCATAAATAAATCAATAGAATTTCAGAAAAAATAAATAAAATATATTTAACCGATTGCAAAGCGTTGGGTGTTGTTAATAGCCTATAGGGTTTCGCGAGACCAAGACAAGACAAGACTAGAGCCTATCTTGGTCTTGGTCTTGAACAAGTCTTGAGGAGACCAGTCTTGTCTTGGTCTTGAATGGCCAAGACCAAGACAAGATTTGACCAATATTGGTCTTGGTCTCGAAAGTCTTGTTTATGAACCGAATTCTAAGAAAGAAAACAAAGGTATTGTGGTATTGTAACATGAAAATCTGAAAAGCCACGTGCTCTATGCTGTTTTGTCTTCAGTTCAGTTTAGTAGTTGGTAGGTAGTTATCAGTTAGCCAGCTTTTGTGATTGCAGTAGTGTTATTTGTGATGGGATCCAAAGAGACCAGGTAAGTCTTAACTAATTAATTTCTATTACTTATGGGCCGATATTTTCACCTCCAGATAAACCTATCTGCCGGTTAATTCTCATTGAAAGTATGGGAATTATCCGACAGATAGATTTATCTGGAGGTGAAAATATCGGCCCTTATTAATATTTCTAATTCATAACAAACAATTAATAGTAAACTGCTCGGACCGCCACTTCAGTGCCTGTTGAGACGTTGTTTTCACAGGCTTCGCTTATCGTTCAACCCAATCGAAATAGACTGCTACCTCAATCCATCGAAATGTTGTTTCTTGTCAGATCTTAGACTTTTTTTTTGGCCAGTTTATCTATGCTCAGTCATCGCAAACTGAAAGCCAATTGCCTAGCAACTAGCGATTTGATTGGCTACAGACTGTCAGTTTGCTGTTAGCTGACACTTAGCTGAGCATCGATAAACCGGCCCTAAATTGAATTTGTAATTTGAAAACAAAATAGAGAACTTTAAACCAATAAGTTATTATTGCATTTATCTCGTGTTAATTTCAACGATGGCTCGTAATGTTTTTTTGATGAAAAATAGCCCTCATTAAAATTATACCTGATTTTATTATTATTATTTATTATTATTATTTATTATTTATTATCATTTTATTTTAAGATGAATATGGGGATGTGCTGATGTGTTGTGCAATGTCATTTAAGAACTACCTTCCAGTGGTGAGAAATGTCACTCGACACCCATCGTTGCCGCTCTTCAATTTTAGAGCAATTTTTTCAAAAATTGACCCCCAAGACCAAGACTTTAACAAGACTCTTGGTACAAGACTCTTGGTCTTGAGAGGTCAATCTTGGTCTCGGTCTTGACTTAAGTGGAAGCATCTTGGTCTTGGTATTGTCTTGAATTCGAGACCAAGACCAAGACAAGATCAAGACTAGTCTTGGTATTGTGCGAAACCCTAATAGCCTAGGCAATGGTTTAGGTTGAAAACTTATAAGACTTATAAGACCAATGGTTGACCGAGATCTATCGAACCCCCTAATTTTATACCACCAGTTACTTGAAGAAACTTCAAGTTACAAGTTAAATGTCATTCCCCTTGTTGGATGTTAGTGTAAATTTGCCCAACCCCCTACAGTGTTATTGAAAATTACCACATCAAATTCTGCCTTCATACGCATACGCGAGTGGTTTTCAAGTTCTCGTATTTTGTGTTAGGGGTTGTAGCGCCCTTAAGGGTGTAAAATATGAATCTACACCTTTTTTGCATCATTAACGGAAATTTCGACCAATACTTATTAAGCGGAATTTTGAGTTACAACCCCTATCTTCCACCCTCTCTCTCCGCTTTTGCTCTGAAAAAACACCTCTCGCAAGATTTTATCGAAATATGTGTCTACGTGGGGTTTCAAATAGTTGCGTTCAACCCTTGCGGAGTTATCGTATTTTTTATGGTTTCAGTAAAATATCTCCACTGGTTCTCGAGTTATTATTAAAAACGATCACGGTGGGCTCAAACTTTTGATCTATCTTCAAGCATTGAGGCAGCGTTTGCGATGAAACGTCGAAAATTGTAATTTCTTTCGGTTTTTCACCCGTAAAAATCCCCGCTGAGATTCTCGGGGTATACATCCGTGTACAAAATTTCAGCTCGATATCTGCTTCCTTTCTCAGGTTATACGACTAAGACTAGAATGACAATTTAAACAAAATGAGCAACTGAAAAGAATTGTCGTATATAATACAACAAGTGGTCTCAATATTGCCGGCAATTTTTGTCACTTTGATGCAACGAACAGGCGTTGGGACGAAAATTATCACGAGCGCTCGCGCGAAAAATTACCAAGATATTGAGACCATGAGTTGTATTCGGCAAGACAATTCAACGACTTGACGTTTCTCGTTTTTGACAACTGCCTGGCAATCACCACATGTACAAATTGCCAAATTAGTCACGCTGTGATTGGCTGAAGCAGTTAATTCGTATTGGCCTATAAAGTAAAAGTTGAATTGTCGGAATTATAACAAAATTTGGCAAATTTTGGAAAATTAATGCTCAAGGGGATGAAAAATCAAGAGTGAAAATTAAATTTAGCAAAATTAGCACTTAGGGGGTCGAAAAATCGTAAAGGTGGATGAAAAGTCAAACGGTATGAGAATTAATACGAAATTAAGCAGAATTACAGAACGTAACACCAAAATAAGCCAATTATGCAAATTTGGCTTTTGGGTGTTGAAATATTGCGAAGGGGGTCGAAAGAGTGAAAAAGGCAAGAACAATCCATGTTTTTGTAAAATTTATTAGGACTGAAAAAAGGCTAAATTGCGCGAATTTTACAAAACTAACGCTCGGGGGGTGAAAAGGGGGATGAAAAGTCAAGAGAGGTGAAAATGAACTGTAGTTGAATAGAACTAGCGAAAATCACACGAAAAAAGCGGTAAATTTTGAAAAATTTCGGATCTGTTAAAAATTAATGAAAATGACTGAATTATCGAAAAATGACAAGAAACCCCGAAAAAATAAATAAAATATATTTACTTCGCTTGCAGTTTCGGCAGAAGATATTGCTTCTCTGTGTGAAATTACAGGGCTTCATCGACGTTTCAACCCATAAACTCCAACCCCCTATTTCACCACCCCCATATGCTCTAAAGAAAGTAGTGTTTTCAATTTCACCTGTATTATCTGGAGTTCTGGAAGTTACCAAGGGCAGTGCACTGAAAAAACAATTTATTTGTTGTAAACGAAATTTATTTGTATGAAATAAATCCTGTATTTCGATATTGCCCAACAAATATTTTTTCATCTTGAATAAATAATTAGTTTGAGGCAATTTTTTATCGATAAATAAATTATTGCTTTGAGGCAAACGAACAATCGAATTACTGCTAATATTCATTTTCTTCTTAAAAAGAAATATCTTTCAAACAAAACTATCCTATGCCTATTATTAACAAATCGAATTGGTGCTTAATTAACCTTCTTTTCTCATAAAGAACAATAATTTTACCATATTTTTATGTTCTTCCATCCATTTTTATTTAAAAGAAAATGAACATACACTTTTAATATTAATCACACACTGCACAGACTCCTGATATGGCTTCAGTCCAGACGAATTTTCTTCTGCCAAAATTGATGCGACTGATGGCAGATGATTATACGACTCCATTTTCTGGAACAGGTGCAAACAAACATAACTACCTATACCTAAATAGCTATATAAACATTAACTTTATACCTACTTCAGTCATATCACCATTATTACATATGGTGTCGTATCATCTCATCCCAATAACCAACTCATCCCAGGTGACAACTCATCCCACACCAACTCATCCCAGACCAACTCATCCCAAACCAACTCATCCCAGACCAACTCATCCCAGACAAATTCATCCCAAACCAAGTCATCCCAAAAGACAACTCATCCCAGAACGCAACTCATCCCAGACCAAGTCATCCCAACGGACAACGCATCCCAACAGACAACTCATCCCAGCAGACAACTCATCCCAGATCAAATATCGGTTTGCAGTGCGAGAAGCTAGGGCAGTTCAGATCTATGTCAGAGGTCAGGTTTTTTTTTTAATAACATTTTCTCTCAAATTCTGCCCGTCCAAAGTTCCACGCGAGCAAAGCGTCAAAATATCGGTTTGCAGTGCGAGAAGCTAGGGCAGTTCAGGTCTATGTCAGGTCAGGTTTTTTTTTTAATAACATTTTCTCTCAAATTTTGCCCGTCCAAAGTTCCACGCTTGCAAAGCTTTAAAATATCGGTTTGGAGTGCGAAAAGCGAGGCCAGTTCAGGTCTATGTCAGGTCAGGTTTTTTTTTAATAACATTTTCTCTCAAATTCTGCCCGCCCAAAGGTTCACGCGAGCAAAGCGAGTAGGTACTCGTCGAAATATCGGTCTTGCAATGGTGCGAGAAGCTAGGGCAGTTCAAGTCTATGTCAGGTCAGGTTTTTTAATAACATTTTTTTTAAATTCTGCCCGTGGAAAGTTCGACGCGAGCTTTCGGCGGAGCCGAAAGCGAGTACTCTTCGAAATATCGGTATTGCAATGCGAGAAGCTAGGGCAGTTCAGGCCTGGTCAGGTTTTTGACCTGGGTTGTAGTGTCATTTGGGATGAGTTGTCTCCTGGGATGAATTGGAAAATTGTATGAGATGATATTAGCCCGCGGCTACCTTAAAGCGAACAGCCCAAACAATAACAAGCAAGAGTTGGTCTGGGATGAGTTGGTTTGGGATGAGTTGTGTGTTGGGATGAGTTGTCGGTTGGGATGAGTTGTCTTTTGGGATGACTTGGTCTGGGATGAGTTGCGTTCTGGGATGAGTTGTCTTTTGGGATGACTTGGTTTGGGATGAGTTCGTCTGGGATGAGTTGGTCTGGGATGAGTTAGTTTGGGATGAGTTGATCTGGGATGAATTGGTCTGGGATGAGTTGTCAGATGGGATGAGTTGGTCATTGTGATGAGATGATACTAACCCATTACATATTACCTAGATGTAAACCGTTTTTATTCCTATGTAGGTACATGGAAATCTGCGGACATGGAATCCGTTTACCAATATAAATAAAGCAGGCTGTTTGTGTAATATAATGGTATAATAGTTTTTAAGTGTGTGAATTTATACTTAGGTACCTACCTACCCATACTAGGGAAATGACTACTTACCGGCGTTACCAAAATTAATTTCATCATAGCACTGCTGCACTGCAAGTCAAATTAGTAGCATTTTGTTGTTTCGTCGCCCATATTTTTGGTGCCTTGTATTAGTAAACTGCCACGACCACGTGCTAACACGAATAGTTTTTTTCTAGCTGTGAAAGCTAGTGCCGTGTATACTCTGGACTGGACAACACAACCGCCATACATGATGCAACTCGGCGTGTGGCGGCTAGACTGAGCTAGGACAAATTTATCATTTGTTACACATTAATAAATTATATTTCCGAGTAACAAACAAAATTGCAGCAGTTTTATGAAAAAGAAATTAATTGTCTTTAAATAAATCTAGGTCAAACAAATGGTATAATAAAGACAAAAGTTTCAATTTTTTGAAGATAAATATGGTAGGTTTCCATTAAACCGACTATATTACTCGCAAATCAATTGCATTCAAATCAATCTACAATTTTAAGGCAAATAAACTGTTTTTTCAGTGTGAAACACCGTAAACCTTACACTATTTATTTATTATTACTTAGGCTGTCAACTTAAGTTTGCTTCAATTGATATAAAGTAATGGCATAAGAGACAGAATACCTTAAAAACTGAAAATCTAGATTACATCGTGAAAATCTACAGAAATTCTTACATTGACAATAAGTTGATGATCCACTCTAACTCCTGCTACAGATATAGAAGTGGGCTCAAGTGAATTTACCAAAATCATTTGAAGAACTTTCCGATTCGTAATATCCCATACTACCCACGGACAATTCTGTGCGATGTTGCCAATTTTCTCAGACTAAAACCACAAGTTTATCATAAAACCAAGTTTGGGCTACCACCTCATCTATTAGTTGTTGTCCGCTGGCACAAAAAAGTCCGAGAATTAGTAGAGCCCATCCCAACGCAGAGACACAACGAACTTTCAGCCCAACCGAGCCAGTGTTCCAAAACTGTTTTCGGTCAACAAAAGACAAAAATTATATTACCTACCTCAAGTACGAAGAAATAAATGCCAAGAAATTTTAAAGTTCCGAAGAACAGAAAAGGAATCATTCCAGGTTTAACTACTTTTTCTATAAATTTGTTGGCTAATCTAAAATTTTCATAGTTTAAAGCTCTGGCTGCAAAATAAAACAAACCCCTTCAGGACAACATGATGTTCAACACAAATTGAAAGTCTTTGATAAATTTGCTTTTGGTATTTATGATCGACGACTAAATCCCTTTCTTTGATATCTTCAAAATCTTTGGAGATCATGCTGAGGTGTTTATTGAGAATGTAGAGTTGGAAACAAATTCTCCTATTAAAAATCATCATTGTCAAGCCGATACAAACAGCGACATAGTTGAATGTATAGTGGGTGAAGAGATAAATTATTTTGATCAAAAAAGAATAGCTTTTGAAGTATTCGTCAAAAGCAATCAGGCAAAGAAATATGTCATGAAGATCACCAAAAACGTACGAAAATACAAATGAGACGCTAATTGCTGCTGCTATCGCTACAGAGATCCACACCTCCAAAACAAAAATTCTACGATTCAGCCTATTCTCCGTTGCTTTTCCGATAGATTTTATCGACCAGCTCAATTTCTGAATTTCTTGGAATGCTTCAACCACGTTCTCAGCAATCACTGAATGGTACAAAGAACACAATATTAACTGCAAAATAAAAAAAATTGCAAAAATTACTAGTAAAAATATCTTACGTATAGAATCAGAGCCTCATATTGTCCGTATTGAATCAGAAGTGGTTTGTTGAAGTTCACCACGAAATAGTGAAACTGAATTAAATAGAAGCAGACCTGGAGCCAGAAACAGGAATGAATGAACTTTGCGAAGATCGGTTTGTAACTCCAAATTATTACGATTCTTTCCATAAAAGAAAAATTTTCACTTATAATCTCATAAGAGCATTAATTCTTTCCGGAAATTTTTGGAGTGCATCCTAACAACGTATTAATCGGCCCGAGTGGAACACGAGGGCCCGATTACGTTGTTCGGATGCACGACTAAAATTTCCAGGAAATGAATTAATGCTCGAATGCAGATTCGGTAAGAAAATAGCAACGATACAGCCATAGAAATTGAATCGAAATGATTTTGTTCAACGTGTATCAAGTTGTAAGAGCAAATATCCATGGCGACGTCTATAAACAAATTGGCAAAATTCGAGAAAAATGTCTCGTTTTGGCACAGATTCTTTAGAAAGCATCGATAAAGCGGTAGAATGTGGGGTGCCCAAGAATACGAAAAGAAGTAAGTCTTCGGTATGGAGCCAGTTCCTCAGATTTTGCGAAGAAAGAAATTACAAGCTGGAAGAATCAACTCCGAAAGAAAGATTAGCGGACATACTCAAGGATTGGGGCTTTAACATGAAGCGTGTTTCTGGTGAGGATTACAAGGAGGTAGTGGTCAAAGTAATGTGGAATTCGACAGCAAAACAATTACAAGAAATGTACTATAAAGAGTTTTGCCGCAAGTTTGATCCTTTTCGCGACGCAGAATTTCTCGGCGCTAGAGCTGCGCGGGATGCCAAAAGAAGAAATTTGCAGACGGATCCAGATAAAAGAAAAAGAAGTTCAACAGCTCTAACAATTGAAGAATTACACAAAATGATGAAAGCATGGGATGAAAACACACCTGTCGGCTTACAGCGGAAGTTTTTTCTTATTGCTGGGTATGAATTGGCATGGCGTGGCGGAGAAGCGGGTACATGCTGCATTCACCACTTTTCTGAAGTTAAAACTAACGAAGGTGGCGATACTGGGCGCGTAGAATACAATCCTGTATTTACCAAAACAACCCAAGGAGGTGACAAAAAATTGGCAGACAGTAAATGGTTGGTTGCTAATACGAAAAACCAAGATATTTGTCCAGTTAGGTAGGTAAACTATTGTTGTAGTGCATTAATGACAAAAATCGATTTTTAGATTATTGGGAAAACTTTTGGAAAAAAGGACCAGATTCATTACAACCCCTAAATTGTTTTTGACACCAAACCCTAACTGGAAAAATGGGAATTCAAAGGGATGGTACAAAAATATGCCAGTTGGACGAAATATGGTATCTTCCTGGATGTTTGAATCTGCTAAAATGATTGGAATTGACGTGGATGTGAAGTTTGCTCCGCTAAATTGCTCCGAAAAATGGATGCCGTTTACGTCCGGCAACGCAGCAAATTCACCTGCCTGATTGTTGTAAACCAAGATGACAATTAAATGTCAAAATTAAAAACGCAATTTATCACGATATAGAGGACTTTTAGGCAATTACCTCACTGAAAATGGTTCCATTTGAACACAATGGATCATACCACGTCCACTTTCGTAGGTGTCTTGCAAAAATTACTTAACAAAATCACTGCTTAAAGTTGCTCGTGTCAGGGCCCCAAATCTGCGTAATAAGGTCAACGTAGATCAAACCAATGTCCAAAACATTTAGGTGCATTGCCTATGATGGCATTTTCATAAAGAAATTTACAAAAAAAATATGGGAACCGTCTGCTCCCTCGCAAAATATAGTTGATAGAATCGAGACATGGGGGCGGCCCCAAACAGATCAAGGAGGTCAACGTAGATCAAGCCAATGCGCGAAACACTTAGAGGCAACGCCAACGATTAGATTTAGAGAAAGAAAATTTAAAAAAAATAATGGGAACCTCCTGCTCCCTCGCAAAATATAGTTGATAGAGTCGAAGACAAGGGGCCGGCCCCAAACAGGACAAGGACGTCAACGTAGATCAAGGCAATGCGCGAAACACTTAGAGGCAACGCCAACGATTAGATTTAGAGAAAGAAAATTTAAAAAAAATAATGGGAACCTCCTGCTCCCTCGCAAAATATAGTTGATAGAGTCGAAGACAAGGGGCCGGCCCCAAACAGGACAAGGAGGTCAACGTAGATCAAGGCAATGCGCGAAACACTTAGAGGCAACGCCAACGATTAGATTTAGAGAAAGAAAATTTAAAAAAAATAATGGGAACCTCCTGCTCCCTCGCAAAATATAGTTGATAGAGTCGAAGACATGGGGGCGGCCCCAAACAGGACAAGGAGGTCAACGTAGATCAAGCCAATGCGCGAAACACTTAGAGGCAATGCCAACGATTAGATTTAGAGAAAGAAAATTTAAAAAAAATAATGGGAACCTCCTGCTCCCTCGCAAAATATAGTTGATAGAGTCGAAGACATGGGGGCGGCCCCAAACAGGACAAGGAGGGCAACGTAGATCAAGCCAATGCGCGAAACACTTAGAGGCAACGCCAACGAATAGATTTAGAGAAAGAATATTTAAAAAAAATAATGGGAACCTGCTGCTCCCTCGCAAAATATAGTTGATAGAGTCGAAGACAAGGGGCCGGCCCCAAACAGGACAAGGAGGTCAACGTAGATCAAGGCAATGCGCGAAACACTTAGAGGCAACGCCAACGATTAGATTTAGAGAAAGAAAATTTAAAAAAAATAATGGGAACCTCCTGCTCCCTCGCAAAATATAGTTGATAGAGTCGAAGACAAGGGGCCGGCCCCAAACAGGACAAGGAGGTCAACGTAGATCAAGGCAATGCGCGAAACACTTAGAGGCAACGCCAACGATTAGATTTAGAGAAAGAAAATTTAAAAAAAATAATGGGAACCTCCTGCTCCCTCGCAAAATATAGTTGATAGAGTCGAAGACATGGGGGCGGCCCCAAACAGGACAAGGAGGTCAACGTAGATCAAGCCAATGCGCGAAACACTTAGAAGCAATGCCAACGATTAGATTTAGAGAAAGAAAATTTAAAAAAAATAATGGGAACCTCCTGCTCCCTGGGAAAATATAGTTGATAGAGTCGAAGACATGGGGGCGGCCCCAAACAGGAGAAGGAGGTCAACGTAGATCAAGGCAATGCGCGAAACATTTAGAGGCAACGCCAACGATTAGATTTAGAGAAAGAAAATTTAAAAAAAATAATGGGAACCTCCTGCTCCCTCGCAAAATATAGTTGATAGAGTCGAAGACATGGGGGCGGCCCCAAACAGGACAAGGAGGTCAACGTAGATCAAGCCAATGCGCGAAACACTTAGAGGCAATGCCAACGATTAGATTTAGAGAAAGAAAATTTAAAAAAAATAATGGGAACCTCCTGCTCCCTGGGAAAATATAGTTGATAGAGTCGAAGACATGGGGGCGGCCCCAAACAGGACAAGGAGGTCAACGTAGATCAAGCCAATGCGCGAAACACTTAGAGGCAACGCCAGCGATTAGATTTAGAGAAAGAAAATTTAAAAAAAATAATGGGAACCTCCTGCTCCCTCGCAAAATATAGTTGATAGAGTCGAAGACATATGGGCGGCCTCAAAACAGGATAAGGAGGTCAACGTAGATCGAACCAATGCGCAGGTCATTTAGAGACAACGGCAACGATTAAATTTAGAGAAAGAAAATTGAAAAAAAAAATAATATGGGAAGCACTTGCTTCCTCGCAAAATATGATGGTAGAATCGAAGACATGGGGGCGGCCCCAAACAGGATAAGGAGGTCAACGTAGATCAAACCAATGCGCGAAACACTTAGAGGCAATGCCTACGATAAGATTTAGATAGAGAAAATAAAAAAAAATTAGTGGGAACCATCTGCTCCCTCGCAAAATATGTTGATAAAATGGAGACATGGGGGCAGCCCCAAACAGGACAAAGGAGGTCAACGTAGATCAAACCGATGCGCGAAACACTTAGAGGCAATGCCTACGATGGGATTGTGGTAAGGAAAATTTAAAAAAATTAATGACAACCATCTGCTCTCTCGCAAAATATGCCACCCCCATATCTCAATTTTATTAACATATCTTGCGAGGGAGCAGGTGGTTCCCATTATTTTTCCCTAAATCTAATCGTTGGCGTTGTCTCTAAGTGTTCTGTGCATTGGTTTGATCTACGTTGACCTCCTTATCCTGTTTTGGGGCCGCCCCCATGTCTTCGATTTTATCAACATATTTTGCGAGGGAGCAGGTGGTTCCTATTAATTTTTTTAAATTTTCTTTCTCTAAATCTAATCGTTGGCATTGCCTCTAAGTGTTCCGTGCATTGGTTTGATCTACGTTGACCTCCTTGTCCTGTTTGGGGCCGGCCCCTTGTCTTCGACTCTATCAACTATATTTTGCGAGGGAGCAGGAGGTTCCCATTATTTTTTTTAAATTTTCTTTCTGTAAATCTAATCGTTGGCGTTGCCTCTAAGTGTTTCGCGCATTGCCTTGATCTACGTTGACCTCCTTGTCCTGTTTGGGGCCGGCCCCTTGTCTTCGACTCTATCAACTATATTTTGCGAGGGAGCAGGAGGTTCCCATTATTTATTTTTAATTTTCTTTCTCTAAATCTAATCGTTGGCGTTGCCTCTAAGTGTTTCGCGCATTGGCTTGATCTACGTTGACCTCCTTGTCCTGTTTGGGGCCGCCCCCATGTCTTCGACTCTATCAACTATATTTTGCGAGGGAGCAGGAGGTTCCCATTATTTTTTTTTAATTTTCTTTCTGTAAATCTAATCGTTGGCGTTGCCTCTAAGTGTTTCGCGCATTGCCTTGATCTACGTTGACCTCCTTGTCCTGTTTGGGGCCGGCCCCTTGTCTTCGACTCTATCAACTATATTTTGCGAGGGAGCAGGAGGTTCCCATTATTTTTTTTTAATTTTCTTTCTCTAAATCTAATCGTTGGCGTTGCCTCTAAGTGTTTCGCGCATTGGCTTGATCTACGTTGACCTCCTTGTCCTGTTTGGGGCCGCCCCCATGTCTTCGACTCTATCAACTATATTTTGCGAGGGAGCAGGAGGTTCCCATTATTTATTTTTAATTTTCTTTCTCTAAATCTAATCGTTGGCGTTGCCTCTAAGTGTTTCGCGCATTGGCTTGATCTACGTTGACCTCCTTGTCCTGTTTGGGGCCGCCCCCATGTCTTCGACTCTATCAACTATATTTTGCGAGGGAGCAGGAGGTTCCCATTATTTTTTTTTAATTTTCTTTCTGTAAATCTAATCGTTGGCGTTGCCTCTAAGTGTTTCGCGCATTGCCTTGATCTACGTTGACCTCCTTGTCCTGTTTGGGGCCGCCCCCATGTCTTCGACTCTATCAACTATATTTTGCGAGGGAGCAGGAGGTTCCCATTATTTTTTTTTAATTTTCTTTCTGTAAATCTAATCGTTGGCGTTGCCTCTAAGTGTTTCGCGCATTGGCTTGATCTACGTTGACCTCCTTGTCCTGTTTGGGGCCGCCCCCATGTCTTCGACTCTATCAACTATATTTTGCGAGGGAGCAGGAGGTTCCCATTATTTATTTTTAATTTTCTTTCTCTAAATCTAATCGTTGGCGTTGCCTCTAAGTGTTTCGCGCATTGGCTTGATCTACGTTGACCTCCTTGTCCTGTTTGGGGCCGCCCCCATGTCTTCGACTCTATCAACTATATTTTGCGAGGGAGCAGGAGGTTCCCATTATTTTTTTTTAATTTTCTTTCTGTAAATCTAATCGTTGGCGTTGCCTCTAAGTGTTTCGCGCATTGCCTTGATCTACGTTGACCTCCTTGTCCTGTTTGGGGCCGGCCCCTTGTCTTCGACTCTATCAACTATATTTTGCGAGGGAGCAGGTGGTTTCCATTATTTTTTTTAAATTTTTTTTCCCTAAATCTAATCGTTGGCGTTGTCTCTAAGTGTTCTGTGCATTGGTTTGATCTACGTTGACCTCCTTATCCTGTTTTGGGGCCGCCCCCATGTCTTCGATTTTATCAACATATTTTGCGAGGGAGCAGGTGGTTCCCATTAATTTTTTTAAATTTTCTTTCTCTAAATCTAATCGTTGTCGTTGCCTCTAAGTGTTTCGCGCATTGCCTTGATCTACGTTGACCTCCTGTCTTGTTTGGGGCCGCCCCCATGTCTTCGATTCCACCATCATATTTTGCGAGAAAGCAGAGGTGCTTCCCATTATTTTTTTAAAATTTACTTTCTCTAAATTTAATCGTTGCCGTTGTCTCTAAATGACCTGCGGATGGGTTCGATCTACGTTGACCTCCTTGTCCTGTTTGGGGCCGCCCCCATGTCTTCGACTCTATCAACTATATTTTGCGAGGGAGCAGGAGGTTCCCATTATTTTTTTCAATTTTCTTCCTCTCAATCTAATCGTTGGCGTTGTCTCTAAGTGTTTCGCGTATTGGTTTGATCTACGTTGACCTCCTTGTTCTGTTTGGGGCCGCCCCCATGTCTTCGATTCTATCAACTTATCTTGCGAGGGAGTAGGAGGTTCCCATTATTTTTTTTAAATTTTCTTTCTGTAAATCTAATCGTTGGCGTTGCCTCTAAGTGTTTCGCGCATTGCCTTGATCTACGTTGACCTCCTTGTCCTGTTTGGGGCCGGCCCCTTGTCTTCGACTCTATCAACTATATTTTGCGAGGGAGCAGGTGGTTTCCATTATTTTTTTTAAATTTTTTTTCCCTAAATCTAATCGTTGGCGTTGTCTCTAAGTGTTCTGTGCATTGGTTTGATCTACGTTGACCTCCTTATCCTGTTTTGGGGCCGCCCCCATGTCTTCGATTTTATCAACATATTTTGCGAGGGAGCAGGTGGTTCCCATTAATTTTTTTAAATTTTCTTTCTCTAAATCTAATCGTTGTCGTTGCCTCTAAGTGTTTCGCGCATTGCCTTGATCTACGTTGACCTCCTGTCTTGTTTGGGGCCGCCCCCATGTCTTCGATTCCACCATCATATTTTGCGAGAAAGCAGAGGTGCTTCCCATTATTTTTTTAAAATTTACTTTCTCTAAATTTAATCGTTGCCGTTGTCTCTAAATGACCTGCGGATGGGTTCGATCTACGTTGACCTCCTTGTCCTGTTTGGGGCCGCCCCCATGTCTTCGACTCTATCAACTATATTTTGCGAGGGAGCAGGAGGTTCCCATTATTTTTTTCAATTTTCTTCCTCTCAATCTAATCGTTGGCGTTGTCTCTAAGTGTTTCGCGTATTGGTTTGATCTACGTTGACCTCCTTGTTCTGTTTGGGGCCGCCCCCATGTCTTCGATTCTATCAACTTATCTTGCGAGGGAGTAGGAGGTTCCCATTATTTTTTTTAAATTTTCTTTCTGTAAATCTAATCGTTGGCGTTGCCTCTAAGTGTTTCGCGCATTGCCTTGATCTACGTTGACCTCCTTGTCCTGTTTGGGGCCGGCCCCTTGTCTTCGACTCTATCAACTATATTTTGCGAGGGAGCAGGTGGTTTCCATTATTTTTTTTAAATTTTTTTTCCCTAAATCTAATCGTTGGCGTTGTCTCTAAGTGTTCTGTGCATTGGTTTGATCTACGTTGACCTCCTTATCCTGTTTTGGGGCCGCCCCCATGTCTTCGATTTTATCAACATATTTTGCGAGGGAGCAGGTGGTTCCCATTAATTTTTTTAAATTTTCTTTCTCTAAATCTAATCGTTGTCGTTGCCTCTAAGTGTTTCGCGCATTGCCTTGATCTACGTTGACCTCCTGTCTTGTTTGGGGCCGCCCCCATGTCTTCGATTCCACCATCATATTTTGCGAGAAAGCAGAGGTGCTTCCCATTATTTTTTTAAAATTTACTTTCTCTAAATTTAATCGTTGCCGTTGTCTCTAAATGACCTGCGGATGGGTTCGATCTACGTTGACCTCCTTGTCCTGTTTGGGGCCGCCCCCATGTCTTCGACTCTATCAACTATATTTTGCGAGGGAGCAGGAGGTTCCCATTATTTTTTTCAATTTTCTTCCTCTCAATCTAATCGTTGGCGTTGTCTCTAAGTGTTTCGCGTATTGGTTTGATCTACGTTGACCTCCTTGTTCTGTTTGGGGCCGCCCCCATGTCTTCGATTCTATCAACTTATCTTGCGAGGGAGTAGGAGGTTCCCATTATTTTTTTTAAATTTTCTTTCTCTAAATATCATCGTAGGCGTTGCCTCTAAGTGTCCCGCGCATTGGTTTGATTTACGTTGACCTCCTTGACCTGTTTGGGGCCGCCCCCATGTCTCGATTCTATCAACTATATTTTGCGAGGGAGCAGACGGTTCCCATATTTTTTTTGTAAATTTTTTTATGAAAATGCCATGATTGGCAATGCACCTAAATGTTTTGGATATTGGTTTGATCTACGTTGACCTTATTGCGCAGATTTGGGGCCCTGACACGAGCAACTTTAAGCAGTGATTTTGTTAAGTAATTTTTGCAAGACACCTACGAAAGTGGACGTGGTATGATCCATAATGTTCAAATGAAACCATTTTCAGTGAGGTAATTGCCTAAAAGTCCTCTATATCGTGATAAATTGCGTTTTTAATTTTGACATTTAATTGTCATCTTGGTTTACAACAATCAGGCAGGTGAATTTGCTGCGTTGCCGGACGTAAACGGCATCCATTTTTCGGAGCAATTTAGCGGAGCAAACTTCACATCCACGGAATTGACCCGAAAAAGGTTAAAGCCACCAACCATTCACTTAGAGCAAGTGCGGTCTCAAACTTGGCGAAACAGGGAGTCGACGAAACACAACTAATCAAAATCACAGGCCACAGCAGTACGCATTCAATTCGACCTTATCTGCAAATAGACGCAGATCATCACAAGAAAATTGTAGAGAGCATGCGGAATGAAGGTGTATCTGCAAATGGTACAGCTAGCTCGAGTACCAGCACTTCAGGAAATATTACCTACACCAATTGCTGCTGTTAACTTTAAATGAATGTTCCATCTATTTAAATAAAATTGTGATTTTTGACATTTAATTTGACATAAAAATTTCCACTTATTAATTTCGCTTAGGTTGGTCTAGGTATCAAAAATTTCCAGGAAATCCTCGAGTTGCCATGGTAAACACACAGAAATCAATTTTTCTATTGGCTAATGATTAGTATCGTGCGATTTTCTTTGAAATAAGCCTTGCGCCATGCGATTGATGTCATGTTCAACTGGAAAAATCGTCCTTTGTAAGGAATTGATTAAATTTTAACGGTAATTACCTGGAGTATTATTACAGGTTGATACTGAATAAAAGACGGAAGAAGGTAATTTCATGTCTGTGAAACTGATTTGTTTTTGTGGTTGTTGCTGCCCCCTAAACTGATGTCCGTATTTCTGAATTTCTAATTACAGGGTGTTAGGGAATGGTACCTGAAATTTTAAGGGCCGTTATACCATGAGAAATGTAGTGGAAAATTTCTTTACTACTTTGGGCTAAGATTTTCAAATATTTTCCTCAAAGTTTGAGAACTGCTGAAAACATGGGTGATAACAATGGAAAAATTAAAATATTCGGTAGGTACCAAGGCAACAAAAAATTACCTTCCAAATTTTGTCAAATTGACAAATTGTAATAATCAACCTGCGGTCATTTTTCGATTTTCAACGCAAGAATATGCAGACATCATTTTGTACGTGGTGAGTGACTTGGTAAATGCAGAAAATGTGTAAGAAAGACGATTTCCTTTAACGCGTTACCAGAAAATTCGAGAATAACAACCACGGGCAACAATTTATAATGTGCCAAATTAATTTTTTGTTGTCATGGTATCTACTAGATACTTACTATTGAATGAAGTATTCCAACAGTTTCCAAACTTTCAGGGAAATATTTCAATATCAAGCTTTGAAGAAAATACGCGTCTTAGTCCAAAATGTTTAAGGACCTTTCAACTACATATCTCCTGCTATAGCCGTCTTTAAAATTACACGGTACCATTCCCTAACACCCTGTATAACTGTTATGCAATTTCCTCCAAGTCAACTTTTTGTGGTTGGGGGTTGAAGGGGGCTAGTTTTAGGGGTGCAATTTTTTTGGTTAAAGTAGTATACTTCGCGGAAAGAGGTGGTACAATCCTTAAATTTTCTCCATATCAACTTTTTGTGTTCGGGGGTAGAAGGGGGTGGGTTTCGAGGGTGCAATTTTTTTTGTTCAATTAGTTCCCTCCGTTGGTCCAAGGGTTACATTTCTTCTAAGTGAGTTTTAGAGTTGCAATTCTTTTCTCTTCCGGTCGTAGGTGGTCTAAGGGCTAAATATAGCCTCAAAACTTTTTCTGGGTCATTGATGAAAAGTTATCGAATGGCTTGAATTTCAAGCAACACATGCGAAATTTCGAGTCTCAACCCCTGATTTGCACCCCTTCTGTCTCATCCTGCAGAAAAAAAACATTCCTTCTCAGATATTGCCCGAAATATGTGTGTATCGGGTTCAGACCTCCATGTGCGGTGCCGGTTTAGTATGCGGTCTACGTCAAGTTACTGATACAGAATGCGGTCTACAAGCTGGACACAATTTACCCACCTGTAGTTTTTATAAATTTAATTTTCCATCAACTCGAATCAATTAAAAATCTTGACTTAATAGATCATGCAGATTACTAGTCCGCTCGTTAACTGGACATTATCTCGGGTCCTATCAAATTAAATTTACTCATTAAACTAGGATATAGGTACTTAGGGGTAGGTATAAATCCACTCTGAACTTCTGAGAGTCGTCAGTCTTCTTTGATTTTTGAGAAAGATCATTCTTAAGATGAAGTTGCGTGAATTCTAGGTTAACGGTGCCGCATCTGAAGAATCTGCTGTTGCATATATTATGTTAGGTATATTATGTTGCAATTTGATGCGTTTTTGTCCATTTTAAGTTAACCCCGTAGACTGCATGCTAAACTGTAATTACATAATGTAGACCGTATACTAAATCGGATCCATTCCTGTAGACCGCATACTAAACCGGCACCCCATGTGGTAAATATTTGAGAAGTTTTCGTATTTTTGTGATTTTCAACCCCTAAATTTCATCCCCCAAAATTGACACCCCCTCACTTTTAACAGACTTGTACGTCAAAAGCGCATATCAAGTTTCAGTAAAATATCTCCACTAGTTCTCGAGTTATTACAATTAATAATTTTTCGGTCCCGAAAAAACCTCGCATTCTCGCGCTTCTACTACGAACGCTGTCTAAACGCTTGAAGATGGATACACATCGTATAATAGACCTGCAAAAAAGTGCTCGATAGCATATAAATATCTGTAACTGATAGCCGACAATAAGCCACCGAAGCTATTTTCGTCAAAAATTAAAACACAAAAACGATCACGGTGGGCTACCCATCGTAGATAGCTATATACCGTCGCGGACTTTTTTGTAGATCTTTTCATTGCTTACAATTCCTCCTTACAAAATTTTGCTCTGGCTTCAAGCGTCGAGGCAGCGTTCGCGATCAAACGTCGAAAATTGTAATTTCTTTCATTTTTTCACCCCTAACTCCCACCGCCCTGGTCCGATATTTGGGGTATACACATCTGTACAAAATTTCAGCTCGATATCTGCTTTCGTTCTCAAGTTATGCGATGGACAGTGTAGACGAACTGCCGGCCGAGCGAGCGAATTCACTGCGCATATGCTTCGGCACTAAAACACGCGGAAAAGCTTCACACCTGAATTGTATTCTTATTTACTCCCTTCTTTCTCCTTTTTTCTCCTTATTCCGTACATTTCGCGATTACACAATGAGCTTGCAAGAGCTATTAATATATCATGAAACCTGAAAGCTCTCTGAAAAAAATTTATTGTGTAAACGGTCGGAATTGGTGGAGGGAGAAAATAGACGGAAGATACGAGAGGCTGGGAAAAGTTTCACACCTGATGAATAGTACATATTCTTATTTATTTCCTTGTTCTGCTTTCAGTGTTTTTACATTTCAGGATTAAACAATGAGCGGAAGTTTGGCTGTTAATATCCTGAAAGCCTCCTCGCAAAAAAAATGTTTTTTGTGTAAACGGTCAGAATTGCCCGGAACGTCCATTTCGGTTTCAATAAAAAGTGGATGTAGAGGGAGCGCGTTTTTACTACGATCCGTTCGAGATTCTCGATATTTTTTACAACCCCCATTGATTGTATCTGGGCGAAAGGAATAGGACGATATCAATCTCGCAGGATTCAATGCGAAGATTTCTCGATTTGATAAATTGAACGGGAGTCGTCAATAATGGAAAGGCGTTTATCAGTATTGCAATCAGTAGGTACCTATTGGAACTAAAAGACTCACTGTGACGAGGCCGAACAACAGAATTTCTGTAAATCATTGAAATCAGTTCAAAAGTTTTATGGGGAATCGTGAACACTTCAAAAATTATAATTTAATGGTCGTTATATTGTAGAATCGGGTGAATAGGGACTAGCGGGTGAATAGGAACGAAATTTCGGAATATATTTTAAAAAATCGTTATAAGAACAAAAATTATGATATTCTCACCATTCAAAGACCAAATTATTCCACAAACTATAAATTTTCATTTGGCAACATCGCAGTCAATGTTACTGTCAAAATTTACCTTGCAATCAGGTTCACACCGAACTGTCAAAATGATGAAAATTTTATACCCTGAAAACTGATGGTAGGATAATGATTCCTGTAAAGGAATGTGCCGTAGTTTTTGTGAAATCATACAAATTTGTCGGTAATTTGTAATAACCCAGATTTGATTAAGGAGGCATTGGAGGATATTAGAGCAAATGTTAGGTATATTATTTATAGAGATATGCTTCGAGAAAGTCTAAAATTCCAAAAAGTGTCTTATTCAGGCATTCGAAAGGAAAATAGTACTTACCTACCAGTTGCTCCTCTATGTTCAAAGTTCCTTAATTTGTTTTGTTACTTTAAAGAGTTTAGCTTATTTTACCGAATTTTACTCATATGGATTGTTCTTGCCTATTTAACTCTTTCGACCCCTTCGCAATGTTTCAACCCCCAAAAGCCAAATTTGCATAATTGGCTTATTCTACTTAATTACTTTTTTTACTTTTCGTCCCCCTATACAATTTTTTATACAATTTTTTAACACTTAATTTTCATTCTTCTTGACTTTTCATCCCCTTTCACAATTTTTCAACCCGAGTGTTAATTTTTCGAAATTCGCCAAATTTTGTTTTAATTCCGGTAATTCTTTTCATTTACTCATTCCTGTTCATTTTCTATTTTTAAATTTTGTAAAATGTGCACCCGATTCCACCAGTAAGACCAGCCGCCCCCCTACATACACATTAACTTGATAAACGTCTACCGAGATATACATCGCATTGATATACATTTTCCATTGGCTTTTGTTTGTTTTTCGAAAATAAATCTTTAATTTTTGTCTTATTTCGATGTTTTTTATGGTTTTTTACTATTTAGCACTACAAAAATTAATTTTTTCACCCGGTTCTACGGTACAGGATGTTCGCGAATCTCGTAGCAGAATTCCCACCATTGATTCCCTGCTAAAAAATGAGTTAAAAAGTAGCTAAAGTTGATATGCTTAGTCTCAAAATTCAGTTTTTCTCTGTTTATTCGAAAAGTACCTATAATTGATACGAATCTGAAATTTGGTCTCAACAGCTTTTTTAAATTTTTTTTCAAATTGTTATTTTCATTAGGGGCTGCATTCCTGGGGAGTGTACACATTTTTTACAATAACTTTTTTCTGCAAGCAATTAAAACTGACCTTAATTATTTTTGAGCGCGAACATTTGTCACAAAAGATATGATTTTATTTACCAAATTATCAAAAGTTTGTCCAGGGGCTGATCCCTTATTGCATTACTTTTGGAAGAAAACTTCTTATGGACATATGGTAGCAAATGCCTACTAATGGTAGGGTAATGTGGGGTATGTGTGGTTTGGGGCAGGTGCGGCACGGGGCCATATATTTCGCAAATATTAAAATTTTTCAATTTTGACTCGTATATCTTGTAGTTTAGACTTATTTACATCCCTACTCAAAATAAAGGTTAAAATGATTACTGTTTAGTGATGTATAAATAATCCATAAAATCATCTAACCTCAATATTTAAACGACAAATTCAGCAACCTGGCGCTTCAATTTGAATAGCTGAGTACAATGTGAAATAAGCTCCAATTCAACGATGCTTACCTTGACTGGGTGCATATAGCCATCTGTTAACGAAAAGTCAAAAGTAAAATTGAAGAAACCTGTAATTTATTACAGGTGCCACACTTACCCGCTGAAATTTCACTTTTGGGGCATGTGTGGTTCACAAAACTGGGTAAGAGTGGCACACACGTGGTGTTAAGACATGATGCAAAAGTGAGTCGAAAAACACTCTGAAATCATTTGTGACAATGAGAAACTATAAAAAAAAGGGTAACCGTGGGGTGGGCATCAAATATTCAAATGAAAATTTAGACAACGCGATTGATGCCGTGGAAAGTGGTCAAATGAATTATGGAACAGCGGCCGCTACTTTTGGCGTACCACGGTCCACAATTCAGCTAAGAGTTCAGGGGTGGAAAAACAGAAATCCATTAGGAAAAAATCCAGCTGGAAAACAAAAAGCAATTCCGGATGACATAGAAGCGAATTTAGCAGAACATATTAGAATCATGAATCGTTGGGGATTTGGATTGACTAGGAAGGAAATGCTGGATGTCGTCGAACAATACGTGAATCTAAATCGAATTAAAACACCCTTCATGAACGGCAGACCAGGTGAGGATTGGTATTTATCATTTACAAAGAGACACAGATTGTCTTTAAAACGAGCTGAACTTTCATTATTTACGATTTCTTTGATAAATTGGAAGTCCTATTGACTGAAAATGATTTAATGGATAAACCGAGTTGCATTTGGAACGCTGATGAAACGGGTTTCAATCACGATCCAAAAGGAGTTCGAGTAGTGTCTGCAATTCGTCGGCTGGGTATTGGTTTGTCCTATCTCCAATTTTGGGGCAAATTGAGTTAGATACACCGTTTTTCTCGCTGAAATGCGCTTGTTCTATCTCCACAAAAATTTTTAGTGAATTTTTATTCCTTGTCCTATTAGTAGTAGGTATAGCGGGGTTCTGGACCAATTGAGGTTATGTTTTCATGTGCCATCGAGTTCTTCGGCGACTCCTGGTAATTGTTGATTTTTTTCACAGAACTGAAGGGGTAGGCCTCCATTTTGTATGTACTCCCTAATATTGAGGGTGCCTGGCCTGCCTGCCTGCCTGCCTCCCCTTTAAAATAGGGAAACTGAAATTTTCCCTCGCAGACTGTAATCTTGAAGTTTTTTTCCTTTCTAAAATGAAATTTTGGTGCGCAGGCCGTCATGGGGGTTGAAGTTTTCCCGCTTTCGTTAGAAATTTTGCCGCGCAAACAGGCGGGCCGCGCATTATCGCGTGCATGTAATTAGACCATTATTTTTGTTTCGCAGCTCATTAAGATAAAGCTTATCAAGTAAAATACTTATAATTAGGTATAGCAATTTAGACTTTTGCATAAATTGCTTCCTAGTATTTTATCAGTAAAACTAAGGCCATTATTATTATTATCTTCGGACTTGACCAATTAGTGCCCCCCCAGCGTGTTTATTATTTTCCGTTAAATATTTGGAATGAACAAATAATTGCTTCCGAAGAATGAAACAATGGTCAGGATGGCGTTAGACTTGAAAGGTAGAGCGATGATGTAGATATTTTAGTTTAAGAAGTACATTTTATTTTTATCTTCAAGAGAAAACATTTTTTTTTTTTTTAAATTCAAACCGTATGTGATTAATCATTACAATTTAAGTTGACACAATTAAGTTCACACTTGGACTTTCTTACCCTAAAACAATTTACATAGATTCTTATTATAAATAATAGCTCAACTAATATTATGGAAAGTATGAAAAATTCCACTCCAAAAAACACTAAAATTTTATTCATATAGTTTTTTAGATTTACTTTGTCTTTAATAAAATTGTCAATACAGCCGTTATCTTTTGATCTACCACTGTTCGCTAAATATATGGTATACACCTCAGTATTTAACTCTACCATGTTCCTATAAACCAATTTAATCTTATAATACAGCTGTGAATCGTTGTAAGCTTCTAATGATGAAATATTAAAAGTAAACACTGGGATTGTTAGATCAGGGATTCTTGTAAATCTCATCAGTTTCCATGATGATGAAGAATTATTGCTGTTACAAAAATTTTCTGTTGAATTTTCACCATCCATGACACATATGAACATGCGCCAAACATTAGTTGGTATTGCACAATAAAGAAGGGAATTGACAAATATACTGAAGATTAGATGCGTCATAATTCTTAAAAGACTAAGAAAATGAGGTACTTTTGCTGTATAACGTTTTAGTTCTTTTGATCTTGCTCTTTTCACAAGAGTGAAGGGAATACTGAGAGAAAACATTACACAATAATAATTTTATTGAAATGCACTACTGTAAATATAAATGATAATAAGTAAGTAATAATAACTAGCACATTCAATTGGATGGGAACAAATAAAATCTGATTTTAATCCCACCCCTGAAATATTATATATTTCTATTATATATTTATTTAAAAAACCTGGCTTTCCTCTTCATAACCACCACTATTATCATTATCATCATCTTCCTCATCTAAATTAATAATTTCATTGTGTTCCATTTTAATTCTTTTAATTGGTTGAGGAGGCTTAGCAAATTTTTTTGCTTTTCTTTTGCCTTTGTCATTTGAGGTTGAGGTTCCAGGTTTCACATGATCCTCGCCATCAAGGAGGTTGAATTTATACCTACTTGAAATCGATTCAAGAATTTTCAATTCTTTGTCATCGTCCAGATTTGTCCTCAAGTATCTTATTGGCAAATCCCCAAATTTTCTTTTTAACGAATTACAAGCAGGAGTATAACTTAAATTCACTACGATTTTATCTCCTTTTACCTCAGTGGAGAGAGCTCCATATCTATGGGAAATTAAAAAAATAAAATGAAAATTAAAAAAAAAAAAAACGGTAGATACTTACTGAAATATCTGCTTGATGACCACATGGGCCACCTTAATCGGAAAATTTACGGAGTCTTCCGTAAAAATCACAATAGTAGATGGTATGCCTGTCATGTTGAATTCAGTTAGTTTTCTGCTGAAGACTGATGTGGTTAAGCTTTTCTTCTGGTTTTATACATAGGTACCGTTATCAAAAAATGGTAGTCATTATTTTCATTTATCAGTGGAATGAATAAATAATTGCTTCCTAGTATTTTATCAGTAAAACTAAAGCCATTATTGTCTGTTTATCAGTGAAACGATACTATTAATGTTGCAATTACTAGGTTTTATCAACAAATATTTAAAAAATGTCCATTAATTTAGTTTTGCAGCTCATTAAAATACAGTTTATCAAGTAAACTACTTTATAATTATAGCAATTTAGACTTTTGCGTAATTGTTTTTGATATTGAAACCATATATAAACTCGCGTTTTTGTTTGTTTGAAATCATTATCACTTATCAGTATTCTGAAAGTGTCTCACTTTAGTCTTCACATCTGCAGAAACAGTAATAGAGGTAAGTTAATTTTATTCTATTTTTATCTATCAACAGAAATTTATTCAAGATGAGTCATCCAGTGATCGATAAGCTTTCAACGGATGCTGTTACGACCATGGAAAAAGTGAGTAGAATTATCAAAACAAAAGCAGAATATTCTAAATTTATTGCCCATTTAAAAAAAACTATTGTTGTTATTGAAAGAGCCATCAGAGAGAAATTGAAATGTATTAAGAACTTTTCCAAGGTGGAGTCAAATTTAAGTCTTTTGAAGAAATATCTTGCAGAATTTAAAGTCAAGTTAAGTAAGTCAGCAAAATTGAAGAAACAAAAGTTAATTTGGCAAGATTTGGAATCGTGTTTTAGGGGTCGTATTAGATCCGGTGTAATAACAAATTTAAAGTACAAGGAACCTCAGGACTTTCTGAAAAATGCCTTTCAAAGTTTTTCACTGAAAATTAGAAAAGAATTAAAAAGAGTGATGTTGAAGGTCAATGTTGTCTTTGCTGGATTGTTTGTGAAGCCTCAAACAGGAGAACAATCCTTGAAATTTTTCTCAACCAAAAATAGAACTATTGATCAAAATTCCAATTTAAAGTTATGGTATAAAAGGTATGTTTTGGATAAGATTTTGGTAAATTTGGAAGAATTCCAGGAACGAGATTCAGGATGGGCCTTGTGTGAAATTTTTCATTTAAAAGTAAATATAAATACGTTAAATCCCATAAGTGGGGGTATTTCCACGTTCATTGCTTTACCGCCATTTATTAAAAAAACACACAGTGTAATCAATATCAAAAATAATGACATGTATTGTTTCTTGTGGTCTATAGTGTGTGGATTGTATCCCGCTGATAAACACGTTGATCGTCCAAGCTCGTATCCTCACTTTACTCAAGTTTTAAAATATGATGGAATTGATTTTCCAATGGAATTGAAAAGTATTCCAAAATTTGAATTCATGAACAGTATAGCTATAAATGTATTCACTGTTGTTGAAGACGAAATTGTTCCTTTGCTATTAACTAAAACAAGTTTTTCTCCATGCATAAATTTACTTATGGTTTCCTATAGCACCAACACCTGTGATAAAATTGTTTTAGATCAGTCTGAGAGTGGTGATGATGATATGTGTGATGTTTTGAATCCACCTTCGTATCATTTCGCATACATTAAAAACATATCAAAATTAGTAGGTAACCAAGTTGGCAATATTAGAAACAAAAAATGGTTTTGTGAACGTTGCTTGAATCACTTTTACACTGAAGATACATTAATTAGGCATACGGATGACTGTAAAAATTTAAATAAAACTAAAATTGTACTTCCTAAAGAAAATGAGAAAATGTTGAAATTCAAAAACTTTAAAAATAAGGAAATGGTTCCTTTTGTGATATATGCTGACCTTGAATGTATATTAACGGACTACAAGGATGATAAGAATACAAATAAATGTAAAAAATATCAAAAACATGTACCATTTAGCATAGCTTACTATATTAAATGTTCATATGATGACTCATTATCAAAATTCAAAATGTACACGGGTGAAGATTGTCAGGAGTGGTTTGTTCGTCAACTCCATGACATAGCCAAAACATTAGACTCAATCTTTAACAATCCTAGTCAGATGAAGCCTCTAACCACAGCTGAAAAAAATAATTTTCGATCATCAAAAATTTGTCATATTTGTTCACAACCATTTTTAAAGGGTGATATCAGGGTTGTTGACCATTGTCATCTTTCAGGGAACTACAGAGGTCCTGCACACAATTCATGTAACTTAAATTATAAAGACTCTCATATGGTACCTGTGATTTTTCACAATTTGTCAGGATATGATAGTCATTTCCTAGTTAAAGCGCTCTGTTCGGAATTTGAAGGTAAACTGAATGTACTACCACTCAATAAGGAAAAATTCATTTCATTTACCAAATATGTTAAGGAAACAAAGGTAAATTTTAGATTTTTAGATTCATTCAGGTTTATGCCCAGTAGCATTGATAGCTTGTCGTCATACTTGACTGACAACCAAAAAATTATAACCAAAAGCTACTATGCTGATGAGTCAAAATTTAAATTGGTTACGCGAAAGGGTATCTTTCCTTATGAATACCTCAATTGTTGGGAAAAGCTAAAGGAAACCTCTTTGCCAGTTAAAGAGGAATTTTATAGCAAACTAAACAATGAAGAGATTTCAGGTGCAGACTACAACCATGCCTGCACGATTTGGAATACTTTCAAAATTAATTCCCTCCAAGAATATGCAGAATTATATCTAAAGACTGATGTATTACTGCTTGCAGACATATTTGAAAATTTTCGAGCGGTCTGTTTAAAGACATACGAATTGGACAGTTTGCACTATTTTACTGCACCTGGTCTTGCTTTTGATAGTATGCTGAAAATTTGTAATGTTGAATTGGAATTGCTAACAGATGTAGATAAAGTTTTGTTCTTTGAAAAATCCATAAGAGGTGGAGTTAGTCAATGTTCCAATAGGTATGGAAAGGCAAATAATAAATATATGAGAAAAGATTACAATCCTGATGAGCAAACATCCTATTTAATGTATTTTGATGTAAACAACCTCTATGGTGCAGCAATGTCTTATCCATTACCTACTGGAGACTTTCAATGGGTAGAAGATGTTGATATTTACAAAGAAAACATCCTAGACCTATCAGAAGATAGTAACTATGGATATGTTTTAGAAGTGGACCTACATTATCCTAGGGAACTTTTTAATTCACATAAAGATTTACCTCTTTGCCCTGAACATTTGGTTCCACCTATTTCTGATTCCAATATTCCAAAATTGTTAACAACTTTGTATGACAAAAAGAACTATGTAATACATCACAGAAATTTACAACAAGCTGTTAAATTGGGATTAAAAATTGAAAAGATTCATAGGTGCCTGAAATTCAAACAATCTAGATGGTTAAAGAAATATATTGATTTGAATACAGAACTGAGGAAACAGAGCAAGAATGATTTTGAGAAGAATTTTTATAAACTAATGAATAACGCAGTTTTCGGAAAGACAATTGAAAATGTAAAAAAGTATCGAGATGTGAAATTGGTGACTAAATGGTCAGGAAAGTTTGGTGCAAGTTATTACATATCTCAACCAAATTTTCATAGTTGTACTATACTCAGTAAAGATATGATAATCATTGAAATGAAAAGGTTAAAAGTGACCTGTAACAAACCAATTTATGTAGGTATGTCAATTTTAGATATTTCAAAAACACTTTTGTATCACTTTCACTACTGTTATGTTCATAAAAAATTTGGAAACAAGGCAAAATTATTATACACAGATACTGATAGTTTAATTTATCAGTTTTTTGTTGATGACATTTATATGCACATAAAACATGACATCGATAAATTTGACACATCTGACTATCCTACAGACAACATATATAATATTCCACAGAGGAATAAAAAAGTTTTGGGTATAATGAAGGATGAAAATAAAGGAGTAATAATGATAGAATTTATCGGATTGCGCTCTAAAATGTACACATTTAAACTACAGATTTCTGAAGGTGAAAAACTTGAAAAACTGGAAAATCTTAGGAGCAAGTTGGTTAGTGAACGCGAATTACATTATTTCATGGGTAATTTTGGAATAGTTAAAAAGGCCAAAGGAGTCAAGTCCTCAGCTTTAAAGAAACAAATTCAATTTAAAGATTATTATGAGTGCCTATTTGACAATAAACCTTTTGAAGTTTCACAAAATCTTATTCAATCTGAAAATCACAATGTCTTTACTATGAAACAAAGAAAATTGGCTTTAAGTCCTCATGACGACAAAAGAATAGTCAATTATGTGTATACAAATACGCTACCTTGGGGATATTCTTGATTGAAAATTTATCTCTGCTTTTGTTTCGATCAGTCCTACTCTCTCTATATATATATATTCTTCTCACAAAGGTGATTTGACTAATTTTAATACTATTTGCTTATATTCTTTTTTTTATTATCCACAGCAGCACATCAATGAGCGATGGGAGAAAGTACTCACTGATAAAGCCCGCTTTGAACGAAGTTTCAAAACTGTAAGAAGAATAACACCAATAACACTTCAAAAAACAAATAAAAAAATTCTTTATATATTGCCTTATGGCACAATATTTTGTAAGAATTGTTATCAGCATTTCTGTTTCTGCTCCGACTCAATAGCAAAACATACTGCTGTTGAGAAATCGAAACATAAGAAATTGGACCTTACGTGTTATGAAGTACTGTCTGACAGCGATTAGTGGATAAGTAATATGGTGAACACTACTGTAAGTGAAAAGGCCGCGCGTCTGAAGGAACTAAAAGAATATCTTCACAGAAGACCTTTAGTTCGAAACGAGTGTCGTGTTATTACTAGTATTATAAGAAATCCTAGACAATTAAGCAAAAACGATCTTGCTAACATTGTAGATAAATCAGACATTCTATCATCAAATCTTAAAAGGACGATTAAAAGTTTATATAAATTAGATGAACTTGAGGAAAGTGACTACGATTCTGAGGAAACAATTTGTGAAGATGGTTAAAGTTTTTATAATCTTCGTGAGGTTCAATTTTTTTATAATTTGTTAGATATTTTAAGAAATAAGAAACATATCTTAATCTACTTCTTTTATTTAATATATTAATTTAATAGTAACATAATTTTTTAATAAATAGCCTTCCAAACACAATATTTCATTAATTTAATAGTTTAAGGTAAGCGATTTAACAGCCACTTATACATCAATTCAACATTTTGAATGCTACATTTGAAGTTTCCCTGACAATGGTATTGACAGATCTGCTGATTTGAATTGAATTTTGGTGAGTCTTCATTTTTTTCCAGGTTGATTATTAGAGTATTTTCCATTGACAGCTCTCTCAGTTTTTCCTCCAAGAAACGGATTTTCTGATGTCCTCGTACGTAAATAATGTCGACTCGTAAATTGTTAACCAAAATTCGGTCTATTTCATCATAATTCACATACCCACTTGTATATTTTAAACCATGTATTTTTCGCTCCAAAAAATTGACTTGTCTTTTGTCTCCACAACTTAGATTTGAATATTCAATTTGCGGTTTGAACAGAAAATGGTTTGTGTAACTTCCTGCCTTTATTGCCAACTCTTTAGGATAGAACTGTTTGTTATTGCCCAGTACAAAACCTTGAATATCAACTACTGCAATTTTCATTATGGTTTTTGAGTGCTCTTGAGTTAGTTACCACTTATAATATACTAAAGTTTGAATTTGATTTGCACTGGTTCTTAAGATAGACTTTTAACAGTTTCACTTAGTGGGAGGTATTCCATGATTGAATCATGCACTATTATACAGTACGCTCTGGTATTTGCTGGAAATCCTTCACTTGCTTCGATGTCTAATCTCACATCGACTGTGGTCGGTTTCTCACTTTCGTCTCGTCGTGAGCAATCGATTACAAACAAAGCATGCTTCTTAAAGTTTGAATAATCAAGCAGCACATGCCTCCTAGTGTCACCTACATAATTCCTGTAGAATTTGGAATAAGCTGAATACGGTTCAACCCAATCATTCTCTTTGAAATTTATGGACATTTTGTCATTTGATGGATAATTTTCTCCATTTAACGTTAATTTGATGTCAACAATATTTACATGATCAAATTCTGTAGGGTCTTTGTCCAGTCGATCCTGTTTATCAGTTTGGAAGCATACTATTACAAGTCTTGGTGCCTCTACCGCTTGACTCGTCCGTACTGACCAGCTTTCTTTTCTGGCTCCAGCAGTTAGAGCAGGTAGCATGTGAAGGTCCCATTTTCTGTATGGTATGATGAGGGGTTTGTCTTCCTTAATATTTTGCAATAATCTGGCTTTAATATTGTAATTGGGGAGAATGCGTGAAATCCTTACTTCTACCGTGTGAATTTCAAGCCTGACTGTTGTTTTAACATCCGGTGGAGTCTTTTTCTCCCTGACGATAAAACAGTCATCATCGTTACTGGCTCGAATAAATCGAAATGTCTGTTTACCATACATCGCCACTTTATAATCATTAAAAATATTAAAAATATGCTTAAGGGGGATGAGGAAATTAAATGATCCATCTGTTTTATTTATCACAGGTGCTGATGGATACTTCCAACCGGCGATTTCCATTTGTTTCGAATCCTCTTCCTCATAGGTGAGAAACCCTCTAATCGTACTGGTAATTCCGACTTCACGTACGTTTTCCATCTCTTTAGAACACATTTCATATATAGCAGTGGGAAACATAAAGGCCGCAGCGTTGTTGACAAACGATGCATCTCCGTCACCAGTAGATCTAATCACTTTACCCGAAATGAATAAGTGGCCTTCACATGTAGCGTTAAAAGAATCTGCTTGATTAATAACGATTTCAATTACATCATTATTTCCAAAAGACTTAAAGAAGGGAATATACTTTTTCGGTTCAACCTTGATAATTGAATCGTCAAAACTGGGTTTTTGGAAGATGTTAAAAATTTGGGCCATTATACCCGAGTGATTTCAAAAATCGGATATTTGCTGATGACAACTTCCTCTTTTTCCTCTTCTTGATGACGTTTCTGTTGTTGTTTTTTACGTTACGGTAAAAAATCTCAGATGCCACTGTTGTAGGAGAAATTGTAGACTTTTTCTTATAGGGTTGATGGAAACAAGTGTTCTGGTTGAAAACTAAACCCATTATGACAGTTTTTTCAGCTCCAACCTGATTATAATCTCTTCACCTTTGAAATTGACCAACTTAAAATTCTGATCTCGCACATCAAGCGTGATGTTGTAGATTTCCGTTTTGTTTGTTATTGGTAGATAGATAAGATGTGTGGCAACCTCATCTATTGAGTAGCCAGGGTCGGAGTCAACTGCAAATTCATAGATCGTGTGAGATGACCTGTCGTTATAGTATGCTCCAATTGTGATATTGCAATCTATGTGAATTGTGCGAACTTTTACAATGTCAACGGGCAAGTCCGAACTGTGAATCGTTTTCGGTTCCAACACTCTCCTCGAAAACCCCAATGTTCGTCCAATAGAATCTTTAGGTTCAAAATTTACGGCATATTTCCTACTAAATATTTCACATTTAGATGTGTTGAGGTTCGGTTTTAATGAAAATATTTTATCAGGGTTCGCTTCAGTGTTGGGGATAGTCAATTCCTTCTGAATGAAGCCTTCGATGTCGGTAATTTCATAAGCACCCACAGGAATTTCTATTATTTTCTCTTTGCTTTTATCTCCGTCTTCAAATAAGTACACTTTGCATTCGTCTTCTATATTTGGAATACTGTTGAAGGAGTGGAAACTAAGTAAAGCCAAACCGTACTCGTTTTTTGGATCCAAATGTATAGGCGTTATAAAATCAATGGATAGGATTGAATTTCTGCTTTTAAGAGTCAGTATAACAGACATGACTGATGAAAACTATTTAAATTTATTGTTTTTATACAGAAATTCTAGACAAAGTCCACCACAATTGCTTTGATTGAAATCTTGGAACTGCAGGTTGTTGTAGATTATTTTAATACCCTTTAAATACTGAACCAACTCCTCAGGCGGTTTGAGATCACCATAGCTATCAAAAAAATTTGCCAACTTTCCATTGACTGTGTAACAAACCCAATGACTGCCCGTTTGTGTGTGTAAATTTAAATTAAGGATTCCACATTCCCTTGACCATGGTGCTGATGGCAATGTGTCTCTCATGAAAACTCCTCGAAAATGTTTCAGTTTAAGTTTTTTAGCATAACATAGCAAGTCAGTGTCATACATAGGTCTGTTGGGTAGCTTTATTGGTAGTTTTTTTTTTTTGTTTTTTTAAGAACAATCCAAAGCCTCCTTTCTGATTCTTTCTCAGATATAGTCCAGAACCTTTTGCACCTATAGCCTCCATGGCCTGATTGTGTCTATTTTCCTCTTGCAGTTTCTTTTTTGCGTTTTTAGCATCAATGACGGTCTTTGCAATGGCACTCGCTCCTCCCGCTAGGGAGCCCAAAGCACCTAGAGCACCTAGAATTGGTAGTAAAGGTAGGAACCCCCCAGTATGATCTTGAACGGGTATGACTCTAGGAATTCTAATATTTTTACGTCCACCAGCTTGTTTGACAGCGACTCGTGCAGCCTGCAATGCATCCAAAGCAGATTTTTTCAAACTGTTATGTGGATTTGACTTTTTCAATGCCTTAACAACTTTTGCTATAACATTTTTTCTTAATGAGACTGATGGTTTCATTTTACGCATTCCCATGCCTAAATTGCGTTTGGTCTTCATGCCTGTCGTTACGAACCAAGCAGCAGCCTTTTCACCCAATTTAGCGTCCTTTGCTTTTACGCGCTCCCAAGCTCTATTTTCAAGTACCCAATCAGCTTTATGTCTATCTTCTAGAGATTTGTTTTGAGAATAGGCAATATCATGATCTCTGCAGGCTGCATCCAAAGGATTTATACCTTTTTCCCCCTTAGAGAGACGTTTTTCTAATTTGGTTCCTAGAAAGATGAAAATTATCCATGAACCCAGTATTCTCCATACGTACCGGGACCACAAAATTGATATCCTCCTGGAATATGTAACTCGAACGGTAACTTATTAATTAAAGAGTTCAAGAGACCTTCACCCTGATAGATCAGCATAGAAAATAATGGATGGATGTGACTCATAAACTATTTATAGCTTTGAATACAAAGAATAATTGCCAGAAAATGAAGGTTCTCCAACAAGAACGAACGCTGCCAATTGATAACTATGATCATATTATGCATCTATCAAATCGTCAACAAGAAATTAAGCCTCATGGTGCGCTCTTACCCAACTCATTCAGAGCGATAGTATGTGGTCCGAGCTCTTCGGGTAAAACAAATGCAGTTTTGGCAATATTATTTCACCCGAATGGAGCAAAATATGAAAATATCTACATTTATTCGAAATCCCTTTGGCAACCCAAGTATCAGCTACTCCAAGAAGTTGTAAAAAAAGTTAGAGGATTGGGATATTTTCCGTTTAAAGAAAATGAAGACATAATCAGTCCATCGAAAGCTAGGAGTCACTCAATATTCATCTTTGATGACATAGCCTGCGATCGAGGACAGCAGAAAATTCAGGAGCACTTTTCAATGTGTCGACACAAAAATATTGATGTATTCTATATATGTCAAACGTATTCAAAAATTCCAAAGCAGCTTATTCGTGATAATGTTAATTTGATAGTGATTTTCAAACAGGATGGAATTAACCTGAAACACATATTTGATGAACACGTCTCACCAGATATATCTTTTGCACAATTCAAACAAATGTGTTCTGAATGTTGGGTTGAGAAATACAAACCTTTGGTAATTGTGAAAGACTGTGAATTAAGAGGAGGTCGTTATCGCAAGGGGTACGATAAATATATAAATGTCTAAGAACACTATTTCACCCTCATCCTTGTGTCAACCATGAATGTGCACACTGATAGCAATGCCGTTAAGGTTGCTTGGAAAAAAGATAAAATCAATCAGTTGGCAAGACAAGTTCGAAAAAAATATCTCGCTTTAAAGCTGGGCAGGTCTGAACAAGATCAGGCAATAGAAAAGCTATTCAAACCTGTTTCTACACCGTTGAAACAACTCGAGAAGACATCTGATGCACTCAATAAAAAAGTGAACGACTTAAAAACGTTGGCTTCCATCAAAAAGGAATTAAAAAAGGAAAAGCAAGAGGAACAAAAGGAACAAAAGCCTGCAACAACCACATCTCCAACATCTGTAAAACAAGAGAAAATTAAAGGACCCAACTTTTTACCTCTAGAAGAGATCACGTTGGCAAACAGCGATGACGATTATAGTGAAGTTAATGACAATGATGATAATTATGATGATGCTGAAATGTCTCTAGCTAACGTAACAATGGAGGAAGCAGAAAGATATCTAGAACAATATCCAGTCGCTGCTCAAAAATATGTTAAGGAGCACCTATCGAAAGATGATCAGATTGATAAAAATTATGGTCCAGTATATGATGCTGTGACATCAGGATGGTTTCTAGGAAAACAGAAACTGGATTTTGATCAGCGCACCGGAGATATAGTTATCAGTGGAAGACAATTTAAGGGTACACCGGGTCTGTACCAACTGATTTTTTACAAGGATCCAGCCTTCAATAATGAAGATAAAGCAGCATATAAACAGATTTTGGAATTGTCCGATGTTCATCGGGATAGCATGGGACGTTTAAAGGGTTCAACTGCTATAAAATATAGCGAGGTCATTAAACCAATGTTCAAAAAGGCTGGTGGTGCTGGTCTACCTTTTGACAATCAAATAATTTACAATACAGATCCTATTGAGTACACTTATTGGGATGACCCCAACGAGCTCGTAGAGAGGCTCCAGCTTCTTATTGCATCCAAACATGCCGGAAATACTACCTCACATGACAATGAAATCGTTAGCATCTTGAACGAGTTGAGGGAAGCTAAAATAATATATTAATTGAAAAAAAAGTGGTAGGCACGTATTATTAAGTTGCATCAGATTGCACAATAACTATTTAATGCGTTGGATGTTTTCTCCTAGACACCACTTCAACAATGACTTTGGATAAATTCGGACGGGTCTCACATGGCAAATTTCCGTACAAACTTGCTCGGGTTGTGCAATCGCCATCGCCGTTTTTATCTCACACACCAGATGGAAACATAGATTTAAGGAACATAAAAATTAGCAACGTAAAAGATCCTACAGACGATGGAGACGTTGTCACTTTGGCATATTTCAATTCTGCAAACAATTTCGTTCTCACCGAGTTGGCTAAGAAGCTGACTGCCGACGCAAACGAGGCAATTCAAAAAACCATTGAAGGCCAGTTGACCAGAAAAATAGATGGAATTGATCAACAAACATCCAAGCTTCAGAGTCACATTGACGAAATTAGAACCTCAGAAAAACATTACTACGAAGAACTAGAGAAAGTGCATGACAAAATTTCGTTGATTAGTACCACGCTGCCAATAGTGGGATCGGACATATCAATGATAGTGGAACGTGCAGCGAGAATTGCGAAAAAAATTGATGCATTAGATGTACACTTAAATAGCCTGAATCAAAGTTTTCTTCGATTCACTAATGAGATTGTGAACACACGTCAAAAGAGTATTGCTGGTGGTGATGGTGGTCAGCAGAACTAATTGACCTAATTTATAAATTTTCAAGTCTGAACATGTTGAAATGGATAAATACCATGGGGACATGCCAGAGATGGACAGATAATAATTATTCATTATTCCATAATCAACTGTCTCAGTTGTATTGAAATTTACCAGTTTAACTTTAAGAAATGTTCAGTTTATGTTTTGGTTCAATAAATAATTAATTTCTTTTCTTTATTATTTAATTTATTGATATTGTTTGGTTACAGAAAACACAATTTTTTTGTGAAGGAGCTGAACCATCCCAATGTGTTGTAGAGTCTGGTCTATTGTAGTGTATGAAACATGGTAGCATCACACGTAGATCGAAATTTCCTTTGAACGTCGATGGTAGTCTTGACCAAACTTCTAGCAGTTCCCAAGGTTTTGCATACTTGATTAAGTAATAAAGTGAAAAGTATTGCAATTCCTCACAGGTGAATTCATTTAATGGTTTTCCAAATTCACGATGTTCAAGAATAGCTTTCTCGAACTGTGACGGCTCAATAACACTACTACACCTCTGCATTGTCATTGTCATTCTCAATCGACACTACCAATAGATCATTAAATACTAATATGAAATGCGGTAGCTTTTAGGTTTTATACAAAATCTATGTTATCGATCCAACTGTTATGGGAACTGTCTAAACCCAACCATTTAACTTTGACTTTCTTGCCTTTCCTCTGTAGCACCTTCTCAACCAGGTAAATGTCGGGATTTAAAGTTCTCTGTAATTCTTCAGTGTAGAAAGTGCCTTTGATTGGTTGTCCATGCATGTCTTCGAGAACATACGTTGCAGGATTGGTTATGCGTATTTGGGTGATCTTAAAAAGTTCAGTTGACCAATTCGGCGTATACGATTTGGCAAACGCGTGTTTGTTTTTGCTTATACGAACAATATCACCTTTTTTAAATTTTGCCATTCCACTTAGTTTGATGTGGTTAAATTTTGTATTAAGAATTTTTTGTTCATTAGCTTTTGAAACTTTAGATGGACGATATCCAGTAGAGCTGTGTTTAGTTTCATTGTAATTTTTGGTAATTTCAGGTAAAATGTCTATCCATTTGTAGCTACCCACTAGACTGAAATGTTTGTATAATTTACTTTTCAGTGTACGAATTAGCCTTTCAGCCATTGAACATTTGACCACGCTGTAGGTGTTATAGTGATTAATGCCATGTTTCTTCATAAGATTTTGAAATTTAACGTTGAAGAACTCGGTTCCTTGGTCACTCTGGACGTTCCTTGGTACTTGTTTGGAGTGAGCGAGAATGTCGGCAAATGCTGCAGTCACCTCTTGTCCGGTTTTCGTTTTCAACGGTCTCGTCCAAGCGAATTTGGAAAAACAATCGGCCACCACAAGAATCATTTTAAAATTTCTATTTTGACGAGCATACGACCTCATGTCTGCTAAATCGATCTGCCAAAGGTCAAATAAGCCCTTAATGATGGTCCTTCGTCGAGGGTAGTTACGTCTCGCCATTCTGTGTAGTTCGTCGATTAATTGCCTCTTCTCCAGTGAAGCGGAGTCCATATTTGCTAGATTGCTTCTCTCTTTCTCTCTCTCTCTCTCTATCTCTCAGTCAACTTGTTCAGACTTGAAAATTTATTACCCTATCTTAAAGGGTTCAAAACAATAATGGTGTGTTTATACATAGTCATGGAATAATGAATAATTGTTATTTCAAAACGAAAAATAATGTGGATTTTTTTTTTTACTTAACTGATAAAATACAAGGAAGCAATTATTTGTTCATTCCATTGGAAAATAATGCGAAACAAAAATAATGGTCTAAATATTTAACTGTGAATAATAAACACGCTGGGGGGCACTAATTGGTCAAGTCGTTGATAAACAGAAGATAATAATAATGGCCTTAGTTTTACTGATAAAATACTAGGAAGCAATTTATGCAAAAGTCTAAATTGCTATACCTAATTATAAGTATTTTACTTGATAAGCTTTATCTTAATGAGCTGCGAAACAAAAATAATGGTCTAATTACATGCACGCGATAATGCGCGGCCCGCCTGTTTGCGCGGCAAAATTTCTAACGAAAGCGGGAAAACTTCAACCCCCATGACGGCCTGCGCACCAAAATTTCATTTTAGAAAGGAAAAAAACTTCAAGATTACAGTCTGCGAGGGAAAATTTCAGTTTCCCTATTTTAAAGGGGAGGCAGGCAGGCAGGCAGGCCAGGCACCCTCAATATTAGGGAGTACATACAAAATGGAGGCCTACCCCTTCAGTTCTGTGAAAAAAATCAACAATTACCAGGAGTCGCCGAAGAACTCGATGGCACATGAAAACATAACCTCAATTGGTCCAGAACCCCGCTATACCTACTACTCCTATTTCCTGTGTCCTTTCTCCAATAAAAATATTTGTGAGTTAGTTTTATTTTGTCCTATGTCCATAAGCCAATAGAAATTTTCCATCTTCGGAACCGCGTGCTGCTGTCGGTTATGCCACAAGTATCTTACTGTTACAACCCGATAAGGTCTATTTTTCTGCTGCATTACGAAACTGTAAGGGCGCACGTGTTGCTTGTCTATTATTTTGACGAGTTGAGTATGTTATTAATATATTAGTTGTCAATAATCATCGTGTAGTGTACGTATAGCTACGTGTATATTTCATTTGTTATATTTGTCGTTAGTTACTGAAAAATATGCGTTGGGGATTTAACTGAACCCCATAAAAGAGTTTTATTAACGCCAGAAAAAATGGTGCTATTGGTGATAAGTAAATAATTAAGTAGGAACACCAATATTGAGGTATGTACATACCTCGGTACATACCTACTTACATAGTTTACGATTAATACTGAATTCGAATTAGGTACCTACCTACTTATTCTCGCTTATTCTTAATTTTGCTGCATCGTTCAAATAACTATTTTGTCTAAATCCATGCTAACTCTACCTGCACATTTTGTTTGTAAAACATGGTAAGACTTGAACGAACATTGAATTACAAATAATTAATAATTAACTATAAAAATAATGTATAAACTAAAATCCAAACGGATTGAAGATATTGTGCCGCTATTTTGTCTCATCTCCCTGTTTAAATAAATTCCGAACGGATTTAAGATTACCAACATTTTTGTCTCATCTGCCTATGTTATGTCTTATCTCCATACAAAGTATTTTAGGATATGTGTGTGTCCTATCTCCAAAGTGTTTTTATTTTTTTGCGGGACTATTGTAATTATTAAGTTAATTATGTAAGTGCAATTTGATTTAATCAACACCAAAGAAAATTAACGAACTACTACTTATTGTCTAGCAACTTTCTGCTTCTTGTGAAAAAGCTTCAAACTTTCAAATGGTCATATCTCCGTTTCATGATTTTGGAGATAGGACAAACCAATACGCAGCCGACGAATTGGAGAAGTTGAACAAAGGCAAAGCAAAGCGCAGGTTCCGGTCGTGATATGACAACGGTCTTAGCATGTGTTAGTGCTGAGGGTAGCAAAATGCCACCATTAATACTGCACAAGGGGAAGAGACTTTGGGAAAATATGCTTGGAGGAAATGCCTTTCCTGGAACGTCTTATTACGTCAGTGAAAACGGGTGGATGACAGAGTCAGTGTTTTTCAAATGGTTCGAACAAATATTCTTGGTTCATTGCACAGTTCGTCCTGCTGTTTTGATTTATGATGGACATCTTTCCCACGTGTCAGTACCGTTAATTGAATTAGCAATCGCAGAAAATGTAATAATTTTAAAGCTTCCCCCACATACCTCGGCACCTTTACAACCACTTGATGTCACAGTATTTAAGGGCGTAAAATCAACTTGGAATCTCATCCTAGCAGAATGGCAAAGAAAAAATATTGGAGAGAAGGTTACCAAATCTACGTTTGCAGATCTTCTTGGTGAAGTATCGTTGAAAATAAAAGATACAACCATTATAAATGGTTTCAGAAAAACCGGTATCTACCCCTGCGATAGAACCGCTATTACAGAAACAATGTTTGATAAGGAAAAGCTATTGCGCTACAAGAAAGAGAAAATCATTGTTGTTCAAGATAACAATATTGAAGTTGACATTGTACAAGACAATATAGTTAATCTAGATCCAGGCAACAACCAAGGCGTTCACGATAATCTTAATCCAAATAACGATAACCATCAACCAAGCACTCCTTCGCTGGAGGAAAGGCCACACATGTTAGGTAGGTAGATTTACATAAATCTGAGTCATTTGAGTGCATATAATTTGTAGATCTCGAGGCCCTAGGTCCTGGTCCGTCATCTGCAACATTTGAAGAATTGCTGCTGCGTACTGTTAGAACACAGAAAATAGGGCAGCAAAAACAGAAACGGAAACGCGTTGATACAGCCGAAATAATAACAAAAGAGAACTATTTGGAAAATGTCCGCAAGGAAAAGGACATTGTAGCAGCAAAGAAGAATAAAAAGAATATTACAGATATGAAGAAGGCAGAAGTTCCGCAGCGAAGAAATGTTAAGAAGAAGGCGGTACAGAAGAAAGAATCACTTGAACTGAGTTCAGAACCATCAGAATCAGACGAAGACGTGCCTTATGCAGAATCCGACGATTCTCCATATGTTGTAGAACGGTTGGAAGAAAGCGATGAGAATGATAACGCCGAAATGAAGCAAGGAAGAAAAGAAAGTGAGGAAAATGACTTCATTGTGACTTGGCCTAGGATAAAAGTCGGGCTATATGTTTTCGTTAAATTGTCTACAAAAAAAGGTCGAAACACTCTGTAGCACTCATTGAAACAGTTCTAGATGAACAAGAAGAAATAGCAGTAAAGTTCCTAAAACGAAAGAGATTGACCTACACCTTTCAATTTCCACCAAACGAAGATGTATCAACTATTTCATTGAATGAAGTTAGATATATCTTGCCGAAGCCGATCCAAGACCGGAGACAAAATTTTTCGTTTGATTTCAACTTTTCAAAGGTTATTCACTTAGAATAAAGTTATTTTCTGTTGTCGTTTAGAGATTTATTGTTGAAAAATCAATAACTTCTTTTTCTAAAAGGCTATTAAATTTCACCACTATTACCCCACCCCGTTTATATGTAGATATAAGCAAAATTTCCTTGCCTGCCACACTTGCCCCAGCAGAAACCACATTTGCCCCAAAAGCCGGGGTAAGTGTGGCAGCTGCAGGTTAATAAAAAAAAATTCCAGAAAATTACTTTTTGTTTTAAAGGCTTTTTTTCTAAAATGCATGATTTTAGATATCAACAATGGTTGCGTACCCAAAATATATAGCAATTATGTCTGTAAATAAAGTCCCAGCAGCAAGTCAAACTGAATATGCCATATTTCTACCACAGTTACCCCACATCACCCTACTTCAAACAACGCATGTTCTCCAAGCATTTTCCGCCATATGTACATACCTACGTACTCTTTCTTCCTAAAATAATACAAGGAATCAGCCCCTCAATTTATTTCTGACAATTTGGCAGACAAAATAAAATCTGTGACAAATATGTTCGCGTTCTAATAAAATTAGGGTCAATTTAATCGAAAAAGGTGAGCCTCGGCCATTTCGAACAAGAGCACCTTATGAAGGCCTAATCATGATTTCGAAATTGTTTTGAGAGAATATTGCTTACAGAAAAAAAAGGAATGCACGATACTAGTGAAAACAAAAATTTGAAGAAAAAAGTCAAAAAGAAATAAGAAGCTCCTTAAACCGGTAGCCTTCATTACTTATTTCAAATTTGTATCAATTTCGAATAAATTGAGAAAGGCTGAATTTTAAGTTACTCGTTGAGGGGTGCATTTTTGTGCTCAATTAGTTTCCTCCCGGTCCAAGGGTTAAGTTAGGAGGTGCACTACTACTAGGTGCAGATTACATCTGCACCCAAAACCACCAAGTCCAACTCAATATATGAATCATTCACGGTGAATAAACATCTACAGGGACACACATCGCATTGATATACATCCTCCGTTGGCTTTTTTTTACTAGTAAGTGAAAAAAGTATTATATTCACCACGGTAGAAAAAACTATTTTAGCCTAAGCGGTAAGATTGTAACCCCGAGGTGCGAAGCACCGAGTTCTTATCTTTTTTTTTTACCTTGGGCAATAATATACTATTTAACACTCATATTATGTAAATAACTATTATTTTATTTACGCGTGCGGTTGGGTGCTCATCGGGCGCGTCCCCGGGTGGTGGATAGGGGAATGGCCAGTCCGCTGGTTAGTTACGGCCATACGTGCAGACCTGGGGCTTAAAACCCTCACGTGTCTGTACCAAAGCCGCTACCGCGAACCAACCCCTCTGAGACACCAGGCGCCCTCTCAGAGTAATAGCCGTACCCTCATGCGCCGGGCTCCATGAGGGCGGACCGAATTCCCGGGGTTAACTGGGAATTTCACACCAGATTTAGGAGGATACTGGAGGCCTCAATGCGGCAAATGGGGTCGAAAGACACCCATAGCTGCTCTGAGACTTCGGGACCTAGCAGTCTGAACAGAGGGACTGGAAGACTGATACTTCTGTTGTCTGTACGGAGCGGAAAAAAAAATAACTCGCGGTTGCGATAGGGACAGGTTGATAACTGGACCTATCAGACTTTTGTGACTAGGGACTAATTGTGACTGATGGGACTGAAAAAGACACCGCAGTTGCACAGGTACCGTGACACTGGCAGACCCTCAGGGACTGTGGCACCAACAACCAGTTGTGGCTGATGGGGCTGTCCACCAGGAACCATCGGCCACACGGGGGGAAGATGTCTGCAGTCTGTACGGAAGGGTAGTTATAGTGCTGCGCAGGACGCTAGGGACTAGTTGTGACTGATGGGACTGAAAAAGATACCACAGTTGCACAGGTACCGTGACACTGGCAGACCCTCAGGGACTGTGGCACCAACAACCAGTTGTGGCTGATGGGGCTGTCCACCAAGAACCGTCGGCCACACTGGGGGAAGATGTCTGCAGTTTGTAACATAGAGGGACATAAATTGATACCTCAACTGAACCCTTTAAAGGGTACACTTTAAGCTGCCTTCGACACCAACAAACCAGGTGTATCCGGCAGGGCTGAAAAAGACCTGCCGGTTATAGTGGGTTCGCGGGACGAAGCGTCAACAAACTCCCTAAAGAGCAGAATTACCCGCCGTGGTATAGCAAAGCGGGGTGGCTTTTCTAGCACCCGATTAACGCTATTCAGTTTCTACAGCAGAAGTACTGGGTCTTTGCAGAACCGGGGTTCCTGTAGGAAATGGATAACTGTCACAGTGCGGGCATAATGGACCATAAGGTCTGAATGCAGCGGACCCGTCAGGGAAACGCACCGCAGAACGAAATACGAATATACTATTTAACACTCATATTATGTAAATAACTATTATTTTCGTGCTTTTTTCATTCAGGTCATAACAGTTATACAGGGTGTTAGGGAATGGTACCGTGTAATTTTAAAGACGGCTGTACCAGGAGAAATGCAGTCGAAAGGTCCTTAAACATTTTGGGCTAAGAGGCATATATTCTTCAAAGTTTGATATTGAAATATTTCCCTGAAAGTTTGGAAACTGTTGGAATACTTCTTTCAATAGTAAGTATCTAGTAGGTACAATGACAACAAAAAATTTATTTGGCACATTATAAAATAAATAATTGTTACCCGTGGTTGTTATTCTCGAATTTTCTGGTAATGCGTCAAAGGAAACCATTTTCTGCATTTACCAAGACGCTCACACATGTACAAAATGATGTCTGCAAATTCTTGCGTTGTTTTTTGTAGCCTTGGTACCTACCGGATATTTTTATTTTTCCATTGTTATCACCTACATGTTTTCAGCAGTTCTCAAACTTTGAGGAAAATATTTGAAAATCTCCTTAGCCCAAAATAGTAAAGGACTTTTCGACTACATTTCTCATGGTATAACCGCCCTTAAAATTACAGGTACCATTCCCTAACACCCCGTAATTAGAAATTCAGAAATACGGACATCAATTTAGGGGGTAGCAACAACCACAAAGCAAATCAGTTTCACAGACAAGAAATTACCTTCTTCCTTCTTTTATTCAGTATCAACCGGTGATAATACTTCAGGTAATTACCGTTAAAATTTAATCAATTCCTTACAAAGGACGATTTTTCCAGTTGAACATGACATCAATCGCATGGCACAAGGCTTATTCCAAAGAAAATTTTTCTTTTATGGAAAGAATCGTAATAATTTGGAGCTACAAACCGATCTTCGCAAAGTTCATCCATTCCTGTTTCTGGCTCCAGGTCTGCTTCTATTTAATTCAGTTTCACTATTTCGTGGTGAACTTCAACAAACCACTTCTGATTCAATACGGACAATATGAGGCCCTCATTTTATTCGTAAGAAATTTCTTCTATTAATTTTTCCAATTTTTTTTATTTTGCAGTTTATGTTTTGTGCTTTCTACCATTCAGTGATTACTGAGAACGTGGTTGAAGCATTCCAAGAAATTCAGAAATTGAGCTGGTCGATAAAATCTATTGGAAAAGCAGCGGAGAATAAACTGAATCGTGGAATTTTTGTTTTGGAGGTGTGGATCTCTGTAGCAATAGCAGCAGCAATTAGCGTCTCATTTACATTTTCGTACGTTTTTGGTGATCTTCATGACATATTTCTTTGCCTGATTGCTTTTGACGAATACTTCAAAAGCTATTCTTTTTTGATCAAAATAATTTATCTCTTCATCCACAATATATTCAACTATATAGCTGTTTGTATCTGCTTGACAACGGTGATTTTTAATAGGAGAATTTGTTTTCAACTCTACATTCTCAATAAACACCTCAGCATGATCTCCAAAGATTTTGAAGATATCAAAGAAAGGGATTTAGTCGTCGATCATAAATACCAAAAGCAAATTTATCAAAGACTTTCAATTTGTGTTGAACATCATGTTGTCCTGAAGGGGTTTGTTTTATTTTGCAGCCAGACCTTTAAACTATGAAAATTTTAGATTAGCCAAAACATATTTAGAAAAAGTAGTTAAACCTGCAATGATTCCTTTTCTATTCTTCGGAAATTTAACATTTCTTGGCATTTATTTCTACGTACTTGAGGTAGGTAATATAATTTTTGTCTTTTGTTGACCGAAAATAGTTTTGGAACACTGGCTCGGTTGGGTTGAAAGTTCGTTGTGTCTCTGCGTTGGGATTGGCTCTACTAATTCTCGGACTTTGTTGTGCCAGCGGCCAACAACTAATAGATGAAGTGGTAGCCCAAACTTGGTTTTATGATAAACTTGTGGTTTTAGTCTGAGAAAATTGGCAACATCGCACAGAATTGTCCGTGGGTAGTATGGGATATTACGAATCGGAGAGTTCTTCAAATGATTTTGGTAAATTCACTTGAGCCCACGTCTATATCTATAGCAGGAGTTAGAGTGGATCATCAACTTATTGTCAATGTAAGAATTTCTTTAGATTTTCACGATGTAATCTAGATTTTCAGTTTTTAAGGTATTCTGTCTCTTATGCCATTACTTTATATCAAGTGAAGCAAGCTTAAGTTGACAGCCTAAGTAATAATAAATAATTAGTGTAAAGTTTACGGTGTTTCACTTCCCTTGGTAACTTCCAGAACTCCAGATAATACAGGTGAAACTGAAAACACTACTTTCTTTAGAGCATATGGGGGTGGTGAAATAGGGGGTTGGAGTTTATGGGTTGAAACGTCGATGAAGCCCTGTAATTTGACACAGAGAAGCAATATCTTCTGCCGAAACTGCAAGCGGAGTAAATATATTTTATTTATTTTTTCGGGGTTTCTTGTCATTTTTCGACAATTCTTTGTGGGTTGGCGACAATGACATTCCCTTAAACTTCCCCTTTGTAACAATAGAAACACGTCTTAACGTTTTTAGTTTGTCAGGTTGGCAAACCTTTGCGATGACACACTTTAACATTTCAACTGAAACTTCATAATTACCTTTGTGACAATAAAAACACATTTTAGCACTTTTAGTATGTCAGGTTGGTAATAAATAATTAGAAACTGTTTTTTTTTCTGTTTTTCATAGTCACCTTTGTGGCGGCAAAGATTCAGATTTTTGACTGAAAATAGTTTTTTTTTTGTTTTTGGGTTGGCGATAATGAAATTGCCTTAAACACTCATAACCACCCTTGTAACAACAACATCTTAATGTTTTTAGTATATCAGGCTGGTTTTGTGAGAAAACCACAAATTAACACTTTTAGTTTGTCAGGTTGGCAATAATAGAGCAATTTTTTGATTAAAAATAGTATTTTTTCTATTCTTGGGATGGTCACAATGTGATTTAGCTGAAACTTCATAATTACCTTTGTGGCAATAAAAATACATTTTAGCACTTTTAGTCTGTCAGGTTAGCAATACTTGAGTAATCAGGTTGGCAACAAATAATACTTTTATTAGAAACTGTCTTTTTTGTTTTTAGGTTGGCGACAATGAAATTTGGTTCAATCTTCATAATTACCTTTGTGACGATAAAGATTCGAATTTTTATTGGAAACAGATTTTTTTGTATAGCTTTTTTAGTTTTTGGGTTGACAGCAGTAAAATTCCCCTAAAGATGAAGATTTTTGACTGGAAATAGTTTTTTTTTTGTTTCTGGGTTGGCGACAATGAAATTCCCTTAAACTTTCACGACCACCCTTGTAACAATAGAAACACTTCTTAACGTTTTTAGTTTGTCAGGTTGGCGATCCTTTGTTGTGAGAAAACCACACTTTAACATTTTTAGTCTGTCAGATTGGCAATAATAGAGCAATTTTTTGATTAAATATAGTATTTTTCCTATTCTTAGGATGGTCACAATGTGATTTAGCTGAAACTTCATAATTACTTTTGTGACAATAAAAACACATTTCAGAATTTTTAGTTTGTAGGATTGGCAATACTTGTACCTAAGCTTGAGTAATCAGGTTTCATTAGCAACTGTTTCTGTGTTTAGGTTGGCGACAATGAAATTTAGTTCAATCTCATAATCACCTTTGTGACGATAAAGATGCGGATTTTTGATTGGAAACAAATTTTTTGTTTGTTTTTGGTTTGGCAGTGAAATTCCCCTAAACTTTCATAATCACCTTTGACGACAAACAAAATATGCAATTTTTCATTGGAAATAGTTTTTTTTGTTTTTAGGTTGGCGACAATGAAATGTTAACGAAACTTCATAACCACCTTTTCGACAATGAAAAATATGTTGGCAGTAACTCAAGACAAAAATTCCCTAATTTGAAATTTGCCAGCATAATAAAGGAAAATTACATATTCTTGGTTGGTGTTGGTAGTACTGGAGGCAAAAATTAACAATCTGTTAGGCAACATAATTAGGAAAAAATTACTTTTTTGTTTACTAGTTTGTTGCAATCAGAGTCTTATTGAGTCAAACTGAAAACTTTTATACGTTGGCAGTACTGTTAGTACAAATCCCATAAATTGAAATTCACCAACATAATACACAAAAAACTCCCTACTTTTGGTTGCTCGTTTGTTACCAACCTGTCAGACTCCAACTATAAAACTGAAAATTTTGTACCGTTGGTAGTATTGCAAGTAAAAACTCCCCAGATTGAAATTGAACAACATAATAAAGTAAAATTGGTTGTTTGTTGGTAATTTGCCAACACAACAAAGAAAAATTCCCTATTTTGAATTATTAGCTTATTGCCAACCTGCCAGATTAAAATTACGATGATTTTTTGCAACGTCGGTAGTACTGGAAACGAAAATCCCCAATTTGAAAAACTGGCCAACATAAGAAAAATTCGAAATCCGAAATTTTTCAACCCCTTTCATGATATGTGAACCCTCAAAAAGCAAAATTCACGCAGACCGCTTTTTTCGTGTGATTTTCGCTAGTTCTATTCAACTGCAGTTCATTTTCACCTCTCTTGACTTTTCATCCCCTTTTTGCAACCCCCCGAGCGTTAGTTTTGTAAAATTCGCGCAATTTAGCCTTTTTCATTCTTTCGACCCCCTTCGCAATATTTCAACAACAACAACAAATTTGCATAATTGGCTTATTTTCGTGTTATGTTCTGTGCTTAATTTCGTATTAATTCTCATACCGTTTGACTTTTCAACCACCTTTACGACTTTCCGACCCCCTAAGTGCTAATTTTGCAAAACTTAATTTTCACTCTTGATTTTTCATCCCCTTGAGCATTAATTTTGCAAAATTTGCCAAATTTTGTTTTAATTCCGACAATTCTTTTCATTTGCTCATTTGGTTTAAATTGTCATTCTAGTCTTACTCGCATAACCTGAGAAGGGAAGCAGATATCGAGCTGAAATTTTGTACACGGATGTATCGGGTGTCCCAAGAAAGACGGGGCAAAATATTTTTGGGAACAAGTCAGCCATTTTTTAACCGATTTCAATGAACCTGGTCTTAAATTAAGGCTAAAGAATCGGGCTTTCGAACCTCATAAAAAACTACGACAGATGGCGCTACCGTAGTATTCGTATGGATGTTTGTTTGTAAGGCATATATTAGGTGCGTGGGGATTGGGCAGATAACAATAAATCGTTATGAAACTCAAGCGGCCTTGAAAATCTTTCTTTTTTCTCTAAAAATCATTTTTCAGAAGTCCGTTTGGTTTATCCATTAATTTTCTGTGATTTTTTAAAAATGGATCGTTTTATGCTTTAATGATTTATAAGTAAGGTTTGTGATGTACAAACAGCCTAATTTTTGGTAATAAGTTATTGAATTTGATGAAAACATAGGTGTGATTTCTAGTGAGGAAGAAATTGGAATTATTACTGAAAATTAGGCTGTTTGTGCATCACAAACTTTACTTATAATACATATATTAAGTTGTAAAAAGATATGTTTTTAAAAAATCACAGAAAATTAATGGGCAACCCAAATCGACTTCTGAAAAAAGATTTTTGGAGAGAATAGAACGGTTTTCAAGGCTCCTTGAGTTTCATAACGATTGATTATTATCTGACCAACCCCCACGCGCCTAAAGTAAGCCTTAAGAACAAATAGCAATAGGAATACTACGGTAGCGCCATCTGTCGTAGTTTCTTGTGAGGTTCGAAAGTCTGATTCTTTAGCTTTCATTTAAGACCACGCTCATCCAAATCGGTTAAGAAATGGTTAACTTATTCCTAAAAATATTTTGGCCGGTTTTTTATGCGACACCCGATATATCCCGAAAATCTCAGTGGGGATTTTTACGGGTGAAAAACTGAAAGAAATTACAATTTTCGACGTTTCATCGCAAACGCTGCCTCAACGCTTGAAGATAGATCAAAAGTTTGAGCCCACCGTGATCGTTTTTAATAATAACTCGAGAACCAGTGCAGATATTTTACTGAAACCATAAAAAATACGATAACTCCGCAAGGGTTGAACGCAGCTATTTGAAACCCCACGTAGACACATATTTCGATAAAATCTTGCGAGAGGTGTTTTTTCAGCAAAAGCGGAGAGAGAGGGTGGAAGATAGGGGTTGTAACTCAAAATTCCGCTTAATAAGTATTGGTCGAAATTTCCGTTAATGATGCAAAAAAGGTGTAAATTCGTATTTTGCGAAAACACACCCTTAAAGGCGCTACAACCCCTAACACAAAATACGAGAACTTGAAAACCACTCAGCGTATGAAGGCAGAATTTGATGTGGTAATTTTCAATAACACTGTAGGGGGTTGGGCAAATTTACACTAACATCCAACAAGGGGGATGACATTTAAGGGTTGTAACTTGAAATTTCTTGAAGTAACTGGTGGTATAAAATTACGGGGTTCGATAGATCTCGATCAACCATTGAAAAAGGTCTTCTAAGTTTTCAACCTAAACCAACTCCTAGGCTATTAACAACGCCCAACACTTTGCAATCGGTTAAATATATTTTATTTATTTTTTCTGAAATTGTTTTGATCTATTTATGAACAACCGAAGTAAGCAAATACACCGGAGAAATAAACTCACCCGTGTAAATCATGAAAGGGTGAAATCATAAAGGGTTAAAAACATGAATCTCTGAATAGCCGCAATTTGCCAAGGCATTAGATTCGGGTGGTGAAATTGAAAATACCTACAACTATTTTTAGAGTATGTGGTGGTGAAATAGGGGTTGAAGCGTCGATGAAGCCCTGTAATTTGACACAGAGAAGCAATATGTTTGTCAAGCTGTGAGGTCTTACACATTATTGCATTGCATTGCATGAAAGGTGTGAATCTTAGGACAAATTTATTGAAGGATATGAAATTGTTTGCCTTTTTTTTTGTGTTATTTTCTGTAATTCTACTGCACTACTACTACTGCTCTCTTATTTCTGTTAATTTATTTAATTTCTCCAAATTTTAATTTCAAAATCAGAATTGGACTACTTAGCGAGATAGAGGACAACAAAATACGCCATGCTTAATTTTTTTATTACGATCTTTTGTCCGAAGTCATTATTTGCAAAGTTAGAAATAAAATCGTACCTTCAAACAACAATATCGTAACAAAAAATTTTACGATTACAGATTTTCTCATTCTCTATCTCACCAACTCGGCCTAATTTAATTTGATTCAATTTTGAATTTTCGAGAAATTAAAATAATTCACTCGGAAGTTCGAGAGAGAAGGACAAAGAACGCGGTCACGTTCTAGCCATTGCTCTTAATAATCTTTGATAAATTATTCACTAAAGCTTACGTGGATAATATCTAAAGCTGCACTGTTAGCGATTTTCATTAAAATTTAATTAACTCCTTATTTCAGTTGAACGATTTCGTCAGAGCAATGCGATCAACCGCATGGCACACGTCTTTTCCCCAAGAAGAATTTTCCTTCATGGAACGAATCGTAATAATTTATAGCTATAAAACGACCTTCGCTAAGTTCATCCATTTCTGCTTTTGGCTCCACGTTTGCTTCTATTTAATTCTGTTTCACTATTTCGTGGTGAACTTCAGCAAGCAACTTCTGATCCAATACGGACAATATGAAAGTTTCATGCTTTACGTGAGATATTTCTGCCATTTCTTAATTGAATTCCATTTTTTTTCAGTTAATATTTTGTGCGTTCTACCATTCCTTCATTACCAATTACATAACTGAAACGTTCAAAGGAATTAAGGAAATCAGTTGGTCAGTGAAATCAGCTGGAAAATCTATGGAGAATAAGCTGAATCGTGAAATTTTCGTTTTGCAAGGGTGTATTTTTGTAGTGATGGCTGCAGCAAGTAATTGCTGTTTGGCGTTTTCATACATTTTTGATGACCTTCAAGAAGAATTTCTTTGTTTGAATGCTTTTGACGCATATTTTAAAAGCTACTCCTATCTGATAAAAATCATTTATTTTTTTATCCACTACACGATCATCTACATAACTGTTTGTATTTGCGTGACAATGCTGGTTTTTGTAAAAAGGATTTGTTTTCAACTCTACGTTCTTAATGAACATCTCCTTCTGATCTCAAAAGAATTCGAAGATATTGAAGAAAAGGATTTGATCGTCGATCAAGAATACCAAAAGGAAATCTATAGAAGGCTTGTAATTTGTGTTAAGCAACATGTTATTTTGAAGAGGTTTGTTACGTTTTTGCAGAACGAAATTTAGTTTGAAAATTTTAGACTCTCCAAGGATTGTATTGAAAAAGCGGTCAGACCTGCAATGATTCCTGTTCTATTCTTCGGAATTTTAACATTTCTTGGGATTTATTTCTTCGCGCTTTTTAATCAAAAATAGTTTTGGAGTGGTGGCTCGATTGGGCTCAAAATTCGCTGCGTATCCTTATTGGTGTTATCACTGTTGCTGGTTGGACTTTTTTGTGCCAGTGGGCAGCAACTCATAAACGAGGTATCTAGTAACCTAGGTTCAATTTAAAACACTAATAAGGTTATGATTTTAGTCTGAGAAAATTGGCAACATCGCACAGAATATTCCATGGCTAGCTTGGGATAGTAGAAATCGAAGGGTGGTTCAGATGATTTTGGTGAATTCACTTGAGCCTGTATCTGTAACTTTAGCAGGCGTTAGGGTGGATCATCAACTTATTGTCAACGTAAGAGATTTCAAAATTTACAATTTGTGATCAGGATTTTGTAGTTTTTGAGGGTTTCTGCCTCGTATGCCGTTGCTTTGCATAAATTGAAGCAGGCTTAAGCTACATCTTTCTTACCTACTTTAAAGAATGTAGTAACTTTAAAATAAATGTATAGAGGAAACATTTCTGCGCTGTTTTAGGGCGCTGGTCTTTGTTTTTCTGCAAGAAAACCACTGAAACCGACGTCCAAAGGATTTTTGAGGAATTCTTTCAAAATTTTGTTGAATTTGAATTTTAAAGGCTTTTGCAGACTTGCGAAATTAGCTTCCAAATGATGTACGACAAGTGGAGGGTTGCCATTTCAAATTTTAAAGTGGGGTTAGCGGGACGGTAGGGGCCAAGTTGCAAATTTTTTTTTAGTCTCGAATCTCATAGTTCTCGTTATTCAAAAAAAATGCAGCAGAGAAGCGGCTGGAACCTCCCCATCGCGTGGATCTTTGTATTCTGTGTAGATAGTAGTCAATTCAACAGATTTTTTTTTATCCTTATCGTCTGACGTCAGTGACTAATTTCGCAATTTTCTGACAAATACCGACATCACCTCGTACATCACCCATCACATTTGACAATATGTTCCTTTTAAGGTTAATCTTTTGCCACCTTTTTGACAATAACTGCCACTTTATGTCATCCACTGTCAGCCTGCTCCCTTTTAATGAGAAAGAATTTTTTCTCTATTTTCCACTGAAATGGCAGAAACTGTGAGTACATTTTTAGAACCAGAATTTGATCGTCTTTCTAATGGCGACATAAAAAAGAGGCCTTGTATTTAAAATTTTAAGTTGATATGCTTAAATGGCAGTTCGCGTGGGCCAATTGCTCCCAAAAGCCTTTCAGGTCTTCAACGGGTCACCTAATCTCCATGTACCAAATTTCAGCCAAATCGATTCAGTAATTTGGGCTATAATGTATTTTTACTGTTATTATAAAATTTCGATTTTTTGAACCAAACAGCGCTAAATGCGAATTAATTTTGTCCTATTTAAAACCAGAATTTGAAGACCTTTCTGATGGTGACAATAAATCTTTCAAAAACCTGTTTTTAATGGTCAAATGAGAGAATAATTTTAAATTTGGAAATTGGTATGCCAAAACAGCACTTTCCGTGAGTCGATTGAATTCAAAATTTGTTCAGCTCTTCGACGTGTAATACAATCTCCATGTGCAAAATTTCGGCCAAATCGGTTCAGGGGCTTGGGCTGTACCGCGATTTTAAAGTCCGATAAAAATCATTTTTTTTTTAATTTTTGGTCAAAAGGGCACTAAGAATGAATACATTTTTAGAAGCAGAATTTGAAGGTCTTTCTTATGGTGACGTGAAAAATGGGGGTTTGCATTTAAAATTTAAAAGTTGATGTGCCAAAATGGCATTTCCGGTTGCACGATTGGCTCCAAAAGCTTTTCAGATCTAAGTTGGGTTATGAGATGCCTACGTACCAAATTACAGCCAAATCGGCCCAGTAGTTTTGGCTGTGGCGTGTTTACAAACGTACGTACGAACGTACGTACGAACGTACGTACGAACATACACACAGACACATTTTAAAAACCACTTTTCTGGGTTCCTGAGACCTCAAAACGTGGAGATCTGGTGCTATCTCAAATTCGAAAATTTTAGTGATTGCAGTAACCTCCCATTTTTTAACCTCCCCACTCCACTTCACCATTTAAAAAAAAGGGAGGTTACTGCAATCACTAAAATTTTCGAATTCGAGATAAGACCGGATCTATACGTTTTGAGGTCTCAGGAACCCAAAAAAGTGTTTTTTAAAATGTGTCTGTATGTATGAACGTACGTTCGTGCGTACGTACGTACGTACGTACGTACGTACGTACGTTCGTAAACACGCCACAGCCCAAACTACTCGACCGATTTGGCTGAAATTTGGTACGTGTGCATGTGAAAACCCAACTTAGATCTGAAAAGCTTTTGGAGCCAATCGTGCAACCAGAAGTGCCATTTTGGCACATCAACTTTTAAATTTTAAATGTAAACCCCCATTTTTCACGTCACCATAAGAAAGACGTTCAAATTCTGCATCTAAAAATGTATTCATTCTTAGTGCCCTTTTGACCAACAATTTAAAAAAAATTGATTTTTATCGGACTTTAAAATCGCGGATTCAATCGATCCACGGAAAGTGCCGTTTTGGCACACCAATTTCGAAACTTAAAATTATTCTCTCATTCACCCATCAAAAACAACTTTTTGAAAGATTTATTGTTATCATCAGAAAGGTCTTCAAATTCTGGTTTTAAATGAGATAAAATTTATTCGCATTTAGTACCCTTTGGGTAGAAAAATCGAAATTTTGTAATAACACTGAAACCACGTTATAGCCCAAACTACTGGATCAATTTGTCCGAAATTTGGTACATGGAGGTTAGGTAACCCATTGAAGAGCTGAAAGGCTTTTGGGAGCAATTGGTCCACGGGAAGTGCCATTTAGGCATATCAACTTTAAAATCTTAAACACAATAAGTCACGGAAATCAAAGACCCATGCGTTGGGGAGGTTCCAGCCGCTTCTCTGCTGCCTTTTTTTTAAAATTGTGATGGGGTTGGGGAGGTTAACAAATTCGAAAATTTTAGTGATTGCAGTAACCTCCCATTTTTTTAAAATTGTGATGGGGTTGGGGAGGTTAAAATCGATAACTGTAGCCATTGTTGACGTAATTTGAAATTGATACATACTTTACCATTCGAATTTTTCAGTTTTAAATTAGAAGCCAACGGAAGATGTTTATCAATGCGATGTGTGTACCTGTGTGTACCCTAACGATGCGATGTGTGTACCCTAACCCCCAAAATTTCAGTGCCTGGTTAAATGATAGTCATGAACCACTTTCTTAGATATTTGTATCAGCAATGGTCTCTAGAAAAATTAATCGTGATTATAATTTAACCAAACACTTAACTGTCGGCCGTTCATGTTTAGGCACTGATGGCCCAGATTTGAGGCCCTCGCTTTCCGCACAGAACACCCGTCGGACATTTTTTGTATTTGGGACTTGAAAGGGGTAACTTTTGAGGGTGAAATTTTTCGCATTCAATGGGCATTTCCAATTAAAAAAAAATTGGCAGTGTCGGAAACGGTAGAAACTTCTACTTTTTCACAGAATTTGTAAATGTAGCATTTAACTTTATTTAACCAAGGTCGGGCGTGCGGAGCGGTTGGATGGCTGATGCACCCGGAGCTCATTTACTAAAATCTAAAATATAAATGTTTTTCACTTCTAAAATGGACATTTTTCGAAAAAATGGCACTAAGGTTTTCGATCCGGCAATGCAACAGCTATCGAATTCGATAATGACAATATGAACTTTTGCTAAGAAAAACTCAAAAAGGGGCCTTTTTGCCCCAAAAATGGAAATTTTCGAAAAAATTGCACTAATGTTTTTGATCCAGCAATACAACAGCTGTCAAATCCGATAGTAAGAATATGCTTTTTTGTAAAATAACTTGAAACAAGGGCCCTTTTGCCACTAAAATGACATTTATCGAAAAAATGGCAATAAGGTTTTCGGCTTGAAAAAAAATCAGTTATCAAATCCGCTAATAAAAATATACAGTTATGCAAAGGTTTTTTTTCACGGCACCATTTTTTGGCCAAAAGGGCACAAGTGTGAATACATTTTTAGAAGCAGAATTCGAAGAGAATTCATATGGTAACGCGAAAAATGGTGGTTTGCGTTTAAATTTTTAAAGTTGATGTGCCAAAAAGGCACTTTCCGTGAACCAATGTGGCCCAGATTCTAATCAGCACCTACAAATCCCCCACTGAATATGTGTGCCAAATTTCATCTCGATACGTTCAGTAGTTTGAGCTGCAGCGTGATCACAGACAGACAGACACACAGACAGACATTTTTTCAAAAACCACTTTTTTGGGTTCCCAGGACCCTGAAACGTAAAGATTTTATGTTTTTGGCGATTCGATTTATTTGAATTTTCCGATCGATTCCAGTAACTGCTTCGCGAGCGTAGAAGTTAAAAAATACCGTTTGTTTTGTTATACTTGCAAAGTTGAAGCAATTTCTATGATATTTGTTCAATTAGTTTGCAACGTAATTGCTTCTACATTATTTAAAAAAATAAAAACAGATTGTGACTGTAATTTGTGCGCCAGAAGTTTAAATCAAATTCAGCCAATTAGAACAATGCCGACTTCGTATTTTCAAGATTTTTTAATAAAAAACTACGAAATTTTGAAACATTTTATTTACCGAGGAGGTCTTGTTATTTTCCTCCTAGTCTATTTTTTGTGTTTGGGGGTCGATGGAGGTGATCTTTGGGAGTGCAATTTTTTGCGTTCAATTACTCACTCCCGGTTATAGTCAGTACAAAAATTAAATTTCCTGCAAATCTAATTTTCGTGTTTGGTGGTTGAAGGGGGTGAGTTTTAGGGGTGAAATTTTCCGGTTGTAGTCAGTTCAAGGGATACATTTCCTCCAAGTCAAATTTTCGTGCTTGGGGGGTGAATTTCGCTTATGAAATTTTTTGCGTTTTATTAGTCTCTTGCGGTTGTAGCTCGTTCAAGGGCAAAATTTCCTCCAAGTCTATTTTCTTATGTTTAGGGGTTGAAGGGGGTGAGTTTCGGGGATGAAATTTTTTGCATTGAATTAATCTCCTCTGGTTGTAGTCAGTTCAAGGGATACATTTTTCTCCAAATCAAATTTTTGTGCTTGGAGGTTGAAGGGGGCGAGTTTCGTGGATGAAATTTCTTGGGTTCAACTAGTCTCTTCCGGTAGCTAGTTCAAGGGCAAAATTTCCTCCAAATCATTTTTTTTTTGTTTGGGGGTCGACGGGGGTAAGTTTTGGGGTGCAATTTTTTGAGTTCCGGGTATAGTCAGTTCAAGGGTTAAATTTCTTCCAAGTCGCATTTTCGTGTTTGCTAGTTGAAGAGGGTGAGTTTCGGTGGTGCAGTTTTTTGCGCTCCATTAGTTTATTCCGGGTTGTAGATAGTTCAAGGGTTAAATTACCGCCATGTGAATTTACTGTATTTTTGGGGTTGAAAGGGGTGAGTTTTGGGGGGAAGTTTTTTTCGTTCATTGTTCATGACAATTTATTATTATTTAGATTATTTTTTTGAAGTTCTGGGTAACTCGAACTGTTGAGAAAATTCCACTTTAAATATTTTATCCAATTAGGTACGAACGAGGATTTAAATCTTTTCAACGGATTCTGGCCAATCAAAATTCAAGTGCCCTTTACATCCCTTTCCCGTGTCACAGTCAGTTCTCGCAGGGCGTAGGGTAGGTCCACTGGTCAAGAGGGCCCACCGCTGACAAGTGCATACACAAAAAAAAGGAGTTCTGAAAAATAAATCGCAAGCCCGATCCCAGGGCGGTGGATCTTCTCCCGTACGGGAGGTAGGTAGCGAATAGGCAGGCTACTAATTGAAGTTGGTACTTAAGGACGCCACTGGCTTTATTTACCCTGATGCGACGACGTCGAAAGCCAGAAATCACAATATAAATCTCCTATAATTTGAAGGGAGTGGCTAGCTTTAGCAATAACACACAAACAATAAAACTATGTACATTTATATATATATCAGTTTGATACAATAATTCGTTTACAAGTTATAATAGTGATAATTAAAATGATGACAGCAGAAACGTACCGCAATCCGGACGAAACAGAGCCTTCACGGAGCTCCAACTTAATTGACCGGTAAATCTCGAGCGCAAATTGAACGGTCGCAGGTACCTACTAATCCGCAAAATGACGCAAATGTTCGCGCAAGTTAGTGAAGGGTCGAATTAAGCGGAGGCCATAAACGGCCACACGTAAGGTACCGCCACGAACGGATATTTTTGGTACTAAATGGCTGAAGGCCAAATTAATAACAATTAAGATTATGAATTTACAATTAAATGGCAAAATTTAAATAATGTCGCAGAAAAGACAAATTCGCACTGAATAAAATAAATTAAAGGGGGTGAAGCCCAAATACACAATTCAAAATAACTCGAAGGGGGTGCAGATTGTGTTCAATCACTTCAACACTAAGTCGAAGGGTCAGTTCCGAATGTGGCGAAGCCCTTCGGTGATAAAAGGAACGGACTCACCAAATACAGCGCTGGAGGAAGTCGAGGGACTGCAGCGAACAGCTGTGCTGAGCCAAGATCGTCGCCCCCTAGCCTGGGGGTGGCTTCGAGCAAATGTGGCTGACTCGGCCTCGATCCCTCGATGCCTTCGGCTAGGTGTTTAAAGCTGAGGATTACTTCCGCCACCGTGGAGGGACTGAACAGGTGGTACAACAATCGACAAGATTCTAACCGGAATCACACTAAGATGGGGGGAGAATCTCCAACCCTATAAATAACCAACACAGGGTGGTCTTCAACCCCTCGAAACACGTAAAGGAGGGTACTCCAAACCCAACCGAAATTACTAAGGCACTTAAGCCCTACCCAAAAACCCTACAATAAATATTAGAACAAGAAATATTTCATAAAAGCGTTACCTCGTGCAAGAGGGTGAACTGTCAAACAACCGACGACGAAATTCTGCTTCGAGGTCGCCAAAAACCCGATAAACGGTATGTTGGGACGCCGATCAAGGGCACTTCACCAACCTTAGGGCGGAATCCTGCAATCTTCCGAGGGAATTTACACAAATACCCAGGAGCACGGCCCAAGCCTCCATGCACCGTCACGCTTCGAAATGAAAGAGCGATTTTCCACCGGAAGCGATGCCTCCTTGAAAACCTTACGGAACCAAAATTCCCCAGACGGAATAACGTTGGTAGCCCAGATTCCCTAGTTTGTAGATGTAAACAAACAACTTAACCTCGAAATCTGACAGTTGTTGATAGTCCGCAAATTAATGATAATTCTGCCAAATTGGCCGTGAAACCCAGCCTTAATTACCGAAACGGGGTTACGGATCCCGAATAAACCACCAGGTAAGTAATTCTTTACCATGTGACTTATTTATCGGCACCAAAACTTTGAGGAACATTCGCCATCCGAAACCGCCCCCAAAAAGACGACAATCGTCCGCTGCCACCCCACGACCCCTACAGAAGGAGGCCGAGACTTATACCGGGTAACTTACTGCAAAATAGCAGCGGAGAATATGATACGAGCAATACCCACCCTCGACAGGGGAATAGCTCGGGAGCTCGAAATTGAACGTGACACCCGTAGGTCAATTTCGACCATAAATGAACTTGTGTTAGACATTTACGGTATCTATCTGCCTTCCAAATTTCAAGTCAATACCTCAAAGATTGAGAAAGTTATCGCGTCCAAAAGAAGCAAGGGGGTGGTACCTGACTAGCGCCATCCCCGCCCCCGCTCTGTACTCTCACAGATTGTCCGCATAATATAGTCATGGGGATAATACTTTGAAAAAATGACGACTCTACGATCGAGGGTTCACGATTCCCAGCGTATTTATATCTCAAGATTGTCATTTCGGTAATAAATTGAAAAAATCAGGACAGTACAGTAAAGGGGTGATGTATGGCCAATTTTAATTTCATTTTTGGACCGTTCAAAGGGCATTTTCGGGCCTACAAAGAATTTTTCCGAAAAAATAGCACTAAGGTTTTCGACCTTGCAGGATAAGGGCTATCGAATACTGCAATAAATAATTGTCAGTTTCGGAGACAGGAGAAACTTCTACTTGTTCACATATTTGTAAATGTAGCATTTAACTTTAACCAAGGTCGGGCGTGCGGGCGGTTGTCGATCGCTGATGCTGTCGTGCACATTGCGACCAGCGCTCATTTAGTAAAATCTAAAATAACAAGTGTTTTCACCCCTAAAAATGCAGCAGTGAAGCGGCTGGAACCTCCCCATCGCGTGGATCTTTGTATTCTGTGTAGATAGTAGTCAATTCAACAGATTTTTTTTTATCCTTATCGTCTGACGTCTGTGACTAATTTCGCAATTTTCTGACAAATACCGACATCACCTCGTACATCACCCATCACATTTGACAATATGTTCCTTTTAAGGTTAATCTTTTGCCAACTTTTTGACAATAACTGCCACTTTATGTCATCCACTGTCAGCCTGCTCCCTTTTAATGAGAAAGAATTTTTTCAATATTTTCCACTAAAATGGCAGAAACTGTGAATACATTTTTAGAACCAGAATTTGATCGTCTTTCTAATGGCGACATAAAAAAGAGGCCTTGTATTTAAAATTTTAAGTTGATATGCTTAAATGGCAGTTCGCGTGGGCCAATTGCTCCCAAAAGCCTTTCAGGTCTTCAACGGGTCACCTAATCTCCATGTACCAAATTTCAGCCAAATCGATTCAGTAATTTGGGCTATAATGTGTTTTTACTGTTATTATAAAATTTCGATTTTTTGAACCAAACAGCGCTAAATGCGAATTAATTTTGTCCTATTTAAAACCAAGATTTGAAGACCCTTCTGATGGTGACAATAAATCTTTCAAAAACTTGTTTTTAATGGTTTAATGATTGAATAATTTTAAATTTGGAAATTGGTGTGCCAAAAGGACACTTTCCGTGAGTCGATGGAATTCAAAATTTGTTCAGCTTTTCGAGGTGTAATACAATCCCTATGTGCAAAATTTCAGCCAAATCGATTCAGGGGCTTGGGCTGTACCGCGATTTTAAAGTTTGATAAAAATCAATTTTTTTTTAAATTTTTGGTCAAAAGGGCACTAAGAATGAATACATTTTTAGAAGCAGAATTTGAAGGTCTTTCTTATGGTGACGTGAAAAATGGGGGTTTGCATTTAAAATTTAAAAGTTGATGTGCCAAAATGGCATTTCCGGTTGCACGATTGGCTCCAAAAGCTTTTCAGATCTAAGTTGGGTTATGAGATGCCTACGTACCAAATTGCAGCCAAATCGGCCCAGTAGTTTTGGCTGTGGCGTGTGTACGAACGTACGTACGAACATACACACAGACACATTTTATAAACCACTTTTCTGGGTTCCTGAGACCTCAAATCGTGGAGATCTGGTGCTATCTCAAATTCGAAAATTTTAGTGATTGCAGTAACCTCCCATTTTTTTAAAATTGTGATGGGGTTGGGGAGGTTAAAATGACACTTTTCGAAATGAAACTTTTGTCCTACGTCACAACTAAAATAATTGCTACCGCTAATACAATTAATACCAGCTGTTACCAGTAAAGGCTATCCGAAAGGTAATTTTTCAAACTATTTTTGTAGGTATTCACAATGAACTCAAAATTCAAAATACGACAGCGGGGGAATTTTTTCATCTGTGCGTAAGACAAAAGTTTCTTTTCCTTTAGGTATAGCAATCGAACCCGATAGTAAGAATATGGTTTTTTGTAAAATAAATTAAAACAAAGGCCCTTTTGCCATTAAAATCACATTTTTCGAAAAAACGGCACAAAGGTTTTCGGCTATAGTTATGCATAGGTTTTTTTCACGGCACCATTTTTTGGCCAAAAGGGCACAAGTGTGAATACACTTTTAGAAGCAGAATTCGAAGAACATTCATATGGTAACGCGAAAAATGGGAATTTGCATTTAAATTTTTAAAGTTGATGTGCCAAAAAGACACTTTCCGTGAATCGATGCGGCCCAAAATCTAATCAGCGCCTACAAATTGCCGACTGAATATGTGTGCCAAATTTCATCTCGACACGTTCAGTAGTTTGAGCTGCAGCGCGATCAAAGACAGACATTTTTCAAAAACAACTTTTTTGGATTCCCAGGACACTGAATGGTAAAGATTTTAGGGGATTCGATTTTTCGATCGATTTCATTAACTTGCTCCGTAAAGCGTAGAAGTTAAAAAGAGGGGTTGTATGTGGTTTTTCTTTCAGCCGTATTTACTATTTAGATGACTTTTTGACCCCTTTCCCGTATGCCGATTATGCCCATTTACGAACTCGTCCGACATATTCATGGTGACTAGCCGCCACCCAAATTTCAAAACGATATCTCAAATTGTTATCGCGTCTTAAAAAAAAGTGATCGTAGGGCTGAACGAACGAGCGAGCGGGCGAGCGAACAAAATGACCTCGGGTTTAAAAGGTACAAGAATAAATCGAATTTGGCAAACCTCAGATCTCAAAATGTATGCTTTGGGTAGGTACCATGGGAGAGAATGAGATGTTGTTTCAGGTTTGATAAATGTATCTACATGATCAGAAAAGAAGGGCTTTAAAAGCAGGTGAGGCTAAAGGTACACGCGGACCTATTCGCATTGGACATCGGATCGGATGGCATTTTTGTTTCTCATATCTTTCAAATCTGACAAAAAATCCGATTCGATCCGAATAAATGCGCAGTTGCATTTAAAACAATGGAAAGATAAAAATAAGATTCGATTCGATGCGTCCGATGCGAATAAGTGCGCGCGTAGTTAACCTAAAACCATATATATCGGGTGTCCCAAAAAAACCGGACAAAATGGTCTTTGAAATAAGTCAGCCATTTCTTAACCGATTCGGATAGACTTGGTCTTAAATTAAAGCTAAAGAATCAGGCTTTCGAACTTTGCAAGAAACGTCGACAGACGGAGCTGCTGTAGTAGCCTTACTGATACTTGTCTTTAAGGCTGATTTTAGGTGCGTGGGGATTGGTCGGGCAACAACCAATGGTTATGAGACCCAAATAGCCTTGAAGATCTTTCTTTTTTCTTCAGAAATCTTTTTTCAGAAGTCCATTTGGCGTAAGCATTAATTTTCTGTGATTTTTCTAAAAAAAGTGTTTTTGCGTATTTTCATGCTTCCATAACCATGGCTAAAATAACGTTGATGCACATAGGGCTTAATTTTCAATGATAATTGTTCAGTTGCCACTGGCATCCGCGCCACTGTTTTCACCATATTCGTTCATTTATAACTGAAAATTAAGATTTATATGCATTACTGTTCTTTGGTCAATGGCCATTAATGCGTGAAAATACTCAAAATCACATTATTTTAAAAAATTACAGAAAATTAATGCTTAAGCCAAATCGACTTCTAAAAAAGGATTTTTGAACAAGAAAGAAAGATCTTCAAGGCTATTCGAGTGTCATACCGATTGGTCGTTGACTCGCCAATCCCCATGCAGCTAAAATAAACTTTTAAAGCAATTATCAATAGGACTACTACGGCAGCGCCATCTGCCGTAGTTTCTCATACAGTCGAAAGCCTGATTCTTTGGTTTTAATCTAAGACCACGCTCATCCAAATCGGTTAGGAAATGGCAGACTTATTCCCAAAAATATTTTGTAGGGTTTTTTTTGAGACACCCGATATATTCCGTACGCTATGAGCGAGGCCATGAAAACAAGAGATGTCTGTGTTCCGTTGATACTATTTGCTAATAATGTTTGTATTTATCATAGACCACCAGATACCATAGTTTTCAGTGAGTTCAGAAATCGATTTGAAACTGATATTTATGTATAGTATATTTAACATTCGAAATTCTTTCAGTTTCCCTAAAAAGACCCTGCAGGTTTTCTGGGTACCGTGAGATAAACTATGAGATATTCAGCGCTAATCCAGCCTTGAAGATGTCACCTGCAACTGTGTACGAAACGTCGGTAAGAACAAACCATTTGGCACGGTATCCATCCGGAATCCAAAATCAAACAAACTATGAGACGTTTTTTGAGAAACTGATAAAACAGCAAGTTTGGAACTGAAATGGTCAGAAAGGAGTGCTTTAAAATACAAAGGGACTAAAAAATTTGGTTAAAGTTTTCTTTGCTATTGGATATTTTTCGGGCAACAAATCAAACCACGGCACGGCTTTTTGCAGAATTCTCGATGTGAAAACTTTCCAGCTCACAATAGTTTACATCAAAACCAGACTCCTGTTGGCGTTATTGAAATTCCTCGGCAGTTAATATGCGGCCAGTTTTAGAATTCAACCCCTCCAGATGGTGATTATAGTTAACCCAAAGATATTGATGAGATGTTTAAAATGGCGCAGGCAGGGGGGGGGGGTTGTGGTGGGCAAAGAGAAAGTGTGGTGTTTGGCGTATGCAGATGATTTGGGGATGGTAGCGAACGAGGAGAGAGGAATGAAACATGATAAGAAGTGCAGAGAGGTATATGAAGAGAAAAAGGTTGGAAGTAAATGTGGAAAAAAACAAAGACGATAGTTTTTGGGAAAGGGAGAGGAAGGGCAAAAGAAAGTGAGTGGAAGTGGAATGAAAGGAAAATAGAGCAGGAAAGGGAATTCAAATATTTGGGGTACGTATTTAATGAGAGGAATACATACAGAGGGTATGTAAGAGAGTTAGTTAAAAAGGCAAATAAGGTGGAACGGATGATTTGGGGAATTGGAGAGAGAAAGTTTGAGCATGATTTTAAGAGAAGAGGAATGATGTTTGACAGTTTGGTGAAGAGTATGTTGATGAACGGAGCGGAAATCTGGGGGTGGGAAGAACAAGAACAGGTGGAGAAAGTGCAGGATAAGTACATAAAATGGGTGCTGGGAGTAGATAGGGAGACACCCGGATACATAATAAGGGAAGAAACGAAAGAGTGGAGACAGGGAAAAGGGCGGTGAAATATGAGGACAGAATGGGAGAAAGAGGAGAGTGTAAGATATTACAGGAGTGCTGGAAAGAGAAAAAGGGAAGGAAAGGAAAGACAGAGATATTACGAGAGGAACGGATACGCAAGGGAAGATATAGAAAGACGCAGGGAGCAGGGGAGATGGAGCGATGTGGGAAAGAGATAGAGACATAGATGTACAGGAAAGAAGAACAAAAATCAGAGAATCAAGATATAACGCAAAATATGAGAATATAATAAGTGAAGGGTTACCAAGTTACTTGAAGAGGGAGAGTGGGAAAGAAAAAAGAATGATAGCGAGATTCAGACGCGGGATTGAGGAGAGGGAAAACAGGTTCTGGCTGAAGGAGGAAGAGAGAAAATGCAGAGTATGTGGAGAGGAGAGAGAGAGACAGTAGAACACCTGTTGAAAGAGTGTGAGGGAATGTGAGCGGAGGAAAGAGAGAGAAAGAGTATTCTGAACGAATGGGGAGAGGGAATAGAATGGATGAAGGAAGTTGAGAGAGCGAGAGAAAGAAGAGAGGGAGGAGAGAAATCAGACGAAAACCGAGAGAGGAAGAAGTAGCCGAAGAAGAAGGAACAAAAAAAAAATGACCAAAATATGTAAATTGAATGTAGGGCAGGGCTCATTACAGACCGAACGGTGGTAATAAAGTTTTCTAATCTAATCTAAATACAAAGGGGCTAAAAAAATTTAAGTTTTCTTTACTATTCGATATTTTTCGGGCAACAAATCAAACCACGGCAGAATTCCCGATGTGAAAACTTTCCAGCTCGCAATAGTTTACATCAAAACCAGACTCCTGTTGGCGTTATTGAAATTCCTCGGCAGTTAATATGCGGCCAGTTTTGAATTCAACCCCTCGAGATGGTGGATATAGTTAACCCAAAGAGTCGATGAGGGCGGAAGCGGTCGCAACAAAGAAACCAATCGCAGTTCCTGTAATGGAACACTTCGGAACATTCCCGAATTTTACAAACAGTATCCCGACGGTTATTGCATTCACCCCCGGGTTCTCCCAAGCGGCTTGATAAGATCAACCGGTCGGGTCCTCAATCGCTTCGAAACTCCCAACAAATTCCTCCCGATTCATAATAAGAAAGAAATATTTATTCTGTCGGGTTTAGAGGTAACGACTGCTTCAGAGCGACTTTTAAAGGAACGAGATCGAAAAATGGGGGAAGGCCGCACGTGTAATTTGGTTACTAACAGGTCGGGAATTGCCGTGAAAGGGGATGATTTTATTGTCTTTCCACTTGTTCCACTTTTATTGTCCTATTAAAGGGAGTACATCGAGCGGAAGTTCACGTCGCGCTTTATAATTTATTTGTTTGGAAAGTTTTGCTTTATCGTTTGTGAGCCTCTCTCAATTGATAGCAATGCGAAAGCGTAACGAGCGGGCGCTATGAGACAGGATCATGACTCAAGTTTGGTTTTTATAAATTACCCGAATATGGTTTGTCACAGTCAGTTCTCGCAGGGCGTAGGGTAGGTCCACTGGTCAAGAGGGCCCACCGCTGACAAGTGCATACACAAAAAAAAAGGAGGTCTGAAAATAAATCGCAAGCCCGATCCCAGGGCGGTGGATCTTCTCCCGTACGGGAGGTAGGTAGCGAATAGGCAGGCTACTAATTGAAGTTGGTACTTAAGGACGCCACTGGCTTTATTTACCCCTCTATGCGACGACGTCGAAAGCCAGAAATCACAATATAAAACTCCTATAAACTGAAGGGAGTGGCTAGCTTTAGCAATAACACACAAACAATAAAACTATGTACATACCGGGTGATTCAGTTTGGTATTCGCCCCCCTGTAACTATTTTATTTCAACAGAAAAATTTATGAAACCATATATATTTGTTAATCGCATGACAAACTCTATTAAATGACGTAATTAAATCTTCAATATGATGACATATGTCAAAATGACGATAGTCAATTTTTTTTCTCCAAATGACATGCTGTATATTTCTTAGCGGATTCTTGTAGACATTTGTTTTCTACATTCAATTATGTAAAAAAAGTCTACACTTTTACTAGAAAAATTCCGAAAAAAAAATTGATTTGATTAGGCATAATTTGAAAGTATCTTGTCAATAAAAGTAGTTAGCCATGGAAAAAATTGAATTATAGTGTAGTCTAAGTCACTCACATCGCAAGGACCGTAGTTTCTCAAAGAATTATTATTACTTACCCTTTTAATAACAATAATACCCCATTTACCTTATAACTAGTGAATAACAATAACATTATTACTATTAACGATCTAACAGGTAAATCAATTATAATTTTTGAAAAACAGGACCCTTCGTGTGAGGGCGACATTAGGCAACACCATAATTCAATTTTTTCCACGGCTCACTACGTTTATTGACAAGAAACTTTCAAATTATGCCTAATAAAATAAATTTTTTTTCGGAATTTTTCTAGTGAAACTGAACTTTTTTTACATAATTAAATGTAGAAAAAAAACGTCTACAAGAATCCGCTAAGAGATATACAGCATGTCATTTGAAGAAAAAAAGTTGACAATCGTCATTTTGACATAATGTCATCATATTGACGATTTATTGTAGTCACTTCATGGAGTTTGTCATGCAATTTACAAATATATATGGTTTTATATATTTTCCTGTTGCAATAAAATAGTTACGGGGGGGCGAATACCAAATTGAATCACCCGGTATATATATATATCAGTTTGATACAATAATTCGTTTACAAGTTATAATAGTGATAACTAAAATAATGACAGCAGAAACGTACCGCAATCCGGACGAAACAGAGCCTTCACGGAGCTCCAACCTAATTGACCGGTAAATCTCGAGCGCAAATTGAACGGTCGCAGGTACCTACTAATCCGCAAAATGGCGCAAATGTTCGCGCAAGTTAGTGAAGGGTCGAATTAAGCGGAGGCCATAAACGGCCACACGTAAAGTACCGCCACGAACGGATATTTTTGGTACTAAAAGGCTGAGGGCCAAATTAATAACAATTAAGATTATGAATTTACAATTAAATGGCAAAATTTAAATATTGTCGCAGAAAAGACAAATTCGCACTGAATAAAATAAATTAAGGGGGTGAAGCCCAAATACACAATTCCAAAATAACTCGAAGGGGGTGCAGATTGTGTTCAATCAAAATCAAATCAAAGTCGAAGGGTCAGTTCCGAATGTGGCGAAGCCCTTCGGTGTTAACAGGAACGGACTCACCAAATACAGCGCTGAAGGAAGTCAGGGGCTACAGCGAACAGCTATATGCTGAGCCAAGATCGTCGCCCCCTAGCCTGGGGGTGGCTTCGAGCAAATATGGCTGACTCGGCCTCAGTCCCTCGATGCCTCCAGCCCGGAAAGGAAAATGTTCGCCACAGTGGTCGGACTGAACGAGTGCTTCAACAATCGACAAGAGTCTAACCGGAATCACACGAAGATGGGGGGAGAATCTCCAACCCTATAAATCACCAACACAGGGTGGTCTTCAACCCCTCGAAACACGTAAGGGAGGGTACTCCAAACCCAACCGAAATTGCTAAGGCACTTAAGCCCTACCCAAAAACAATGCTGAGGGCACTCAAGCCCTACCCAAAAATAGGAGCGTCAAGCCCTATCCGAAAAGTACTGAGGGCACTCAAGCCCTACCCGAAAATAGGAGCGTCAAGCCCTATCCGAAAAGTACTGAGGGCACTCAAGCCCTACCCGAAAACCCTACAATAAATATTAGAACAAGAAATATTTCATAAAAGCGTTACCTCGTGCTAGAAGGTGAACTGTCAAACAACCGACGAAGAAATTCTGCTTCGAGGTCGCCCAAAACCCGATAAACGGTATGTTGGGACGCCGATCAAGGGCACTTCACCAACCTTAGGGCGGAATCCTGCAATCTTCCGAGGGAATTTACACAAATACCAGGACGCCGTCTATGACCTCTTAACGCGTCGATTGCCTGGACAGGAAAGAGTTTAGAAAATGGCTGACAGCTTGACGGAAACCTCCGGAACCAAAATTCCCCAGACGGAATAACGTTGGTAGCCCAGATTCCCTAGTTTGTAGATGTAAACAAACAACTTAACCTCGAAATCTGACAGTTGTTGATAGTCCACAAATTAATGATAATTCTGCCAAATTGGCCGTGAAACCCAGCCTTAATTATCGAAACGGAGTTACGAATCCCCATTAAACCACCAGGTAAGTAATTCTTTACCATGTGACTTATTTATCGGCACCAAAACTTTGAGGAACATTCGCCATCCGAAACCGCCCCCAAAAGACGACAATCGTCCGCTGCCACCCCACGACCCCTACAGAAGGAGGCCGAGACTTATACCGGGTAACTTACTGCAAAATAGCAGCGGAGAATATGGTACGAGCAATATCCACCCTCGAAGGTGGAGCAGCTCGAGAGCTCGAAATTGAACGTGACAGGTTATGCAACTGAAAACTGTCTGCTCTTTATTTTACAGGCTATGAGATTTAGTAGATAGGTAGTATGGATTGTTAGTAGCTAGGGGTTGGTTTTAGGTTGAAGACTCATAATAAGACTTTTTTCAATGGTTATCCGAAGTCTATCGAACGCCGTAATTTTATACCTACCACCGTTTACTTGAAGAAGTTTCCAGTGTCAACCCTTAAATTTCATCCCCCCCCTATTAGATTTTGGTGATTATTCTACTTATCTGTCATTTCACTAAAAACAGCATCAGCGCACAGCTTTAGGCGAATCATATCGAATATTTTCACGTGTGTGTTTTTCATCGATTATACCACGTGTGGTCAGGAGCATATACACTTTTAGAAAAATGTATTCTAGTAAGTACTGTAACATATGCCAGTTAATGCCAATCCTGGGTAAATCCACATTAAATTGTTTGTATAAAATTTGTCATTGGGGCGCGAGAATATTAACTGCAAGTTAGAACTATTTATTGCCAAAAGTCATAAACCGTGCACATCTTTCGTCACGGGCATTGTATATCCGGGCGGTCCGGGGCCTTGTAGAAACCTTTGCTTTGAATTGCCGTTTTTCCCAGAACTTCCCTCGCTGTAAACTTTATGACCGAATTCCTCCACATACAATTTTTTAGAAAGTTGTTCCCACAGTAGAGATTTCCGAGAAATGGATTTAATAACGTAAATGTCTTATTCATTATAATTTGTTGCTAAATTTGATTCAGTAAATGCATGAACTCCAAAGGTAGAGTAGCCAAGATACACTAATTTTGCATGACGTGAATCAAACATTACTCCTGCTAAAATTGCCTCGACAACCCGTTAAACACCGTATGAACCTCATGTGTGTAGGCGTAACCGACGCATATGTAGCCAATCAGATCTTTTCGGCGTAAACGCTGTAATTTAAATTAAAGTTCACTGCAAGAATAGATCTGGTGTCGCCACCTAGGCTAGACGACCGAAACCTCGAGCCAGATTCCTGTTTAATACCCTATTGTTCATATGTAGAACCTACCTATCAAATTAGATTGCGTTTAAAATTGCATGATTGTCGTATGCATTAAATAACCCCCACTACCCTGCACGTGTTCGAAAAGCTTCAAAGACCCCACCGGACTGCTTGGACTTTTGTTAGGTAATTCATTAGATTTGCATAAAATAACTAAATTGTTTCATTGATAGGATATGTGAATCTGTGATTAGCTTTTAAGATCAGGATTGTATAGTAAGGCTGGTCGAATCGCGTAGCTTCTTAATTAATTATAAATTGTTATAAAATGTGGAGATGAACTAAGGAAGGGATGTCGACCGGATATAGTAGAGGGGGTGGTTTTAGGTTCGCCGGACCCAAGAGACGCCGGAAGAGGAACTTGCTCTCAGACTTCTGACTAAGAGACTCGTATTTTCCAAAGCTCTCGAATTTGCGATATTTTCCAAATATTTTAAAATAGTTATTTGTTGTTTGGGTTTTGTGTAGTTAAAGTTCGTGCTTGTGTAGTATTGAAGTTAGTGTAATCACGTCGTAGGGGGAATAGTGTTTAGTGGTTATTGGTGATTGGTAGAACACCTCCCGGTCTGCAGGGTGGAACTAGATCAGGTATTGCGCAACTAGATTTGTAGTTCCGTTAGTGCATTTGATTGGAGGTTTCCCGATCTCTAATTAGCTTTCATAGACTAGAACCCTTTTTCATCCGCTAAATATTAATTAATCTAACCCCTTTTGCAGAGTAGACTTCAGCTTGCTTGCATTTCGGTAGTAGAATAGTTAGGGTTTGGTAAAGCGTATCCAGTTCTTTCCTTTTATTAGCATAGAAAGAGATAAAGGAAATTTGGGGATATCCATAAGGGGACGCGCTCTTTCAGCTCTGCAGTTTGTTTGCAATTTGTTCCCACTGGATTGTCGACAATAATTCACAGTTGCGGTTAAAAACGCTACAGTTTTGCCAACACGTGATTGTTGCTCACTTGGAGGGTGCCCCGTTGACATCTTCCACCTGTGATTTGGCCTGGTGTACCAACGATTGCTAGTGGTACAGGTTCCCGTATCCCGCCAGACACCTCAAACAGAGGGCTGGGACTGCCGGCAGTGTCTGTACCGCGTACACTGAAGACGAAGAAAGAAGCAGCAAGAAACTAAATTTGGGCTTTCACGAGAAATCACAGGGTCCACATCCCTCGAACCGTTAAATAAAACCATTTATTTAGTGTCATTCAGTTCATTTTGGGGTAATTTCCACTCTAAACTTTGTTAAAACACAAAACTTCCTCTATCGTACCGTAGAATTTCCTTAGTGCATGAAAGGACCCTATCGAACATCGGTGTTTTTTGGGCTTACTGTCGATACAATTTGTTGAATTTCTCATCACTGATGCTAATGACATTAACAATTTTTTTTTCTTAAAGTTTTGGGCACTTAAGCATCCTACCTATGCCATAATGGTTGTATTAAAGGTCATCCTTGACCCCAGGTTCCTTTCTTACTCTTTTTTTAATGTTGGGCTTACATAATAATAATAATAACACCAATATGTTCCAATTTAATGTGTGTTGCAGTCCGTCCTGTTTCTAGATCGCCATAGACTGAGTTTTAGGATGTTAGTAATCCTTTGATTTTTTTCTGGCACCGGGTGCTTACTTCTTCATTCAGAAGTTTTCTTCCACAGGTCATCGTCGATTTTTAGTCCAGGACTTATGAAAAAGGGTTTTGACCATGACATGGACAAAGCCAGAAGGTTTTTAACCATCCTCTTTCACCGAGTGCTTTTCTTCCCCCAGAAGGCTTCTTCGACGGTTCATCATCAATTCTTAATCCTAGGTTTGTAAGAAAGTGTTCTGCCCACGAGACTGACAATACCACAAGGTTTTTAACCTACCTACTTCCTCTTTCACCAGGTGCTTCTCTCTTCCCCCAGAAGATTTCTTCGAAGGTTCACCGTCAATTCTTAGTTCAGGACTTGTAATGAACGGTTTTTACCATGAAATCGACAATTCCAGAAAGGTATTAATCTTCTGTTTCACCAGGTGCTTCTCTTTCCCCAGAAGGTTTCTTCGACGGTTCACCGTGAATTTTTAGTCCTATAGGTTTATAAGAAAGTAGTGTTCTGTCCTCGAGATTGACAATATCAGCAGAAAGTTTTTAACCTACTTCCTCTTTCACCAGGTACTTCTCTCTCAGCCCAGAAAGTTTCTTCGACAGGTCACCCTCGATTCTTAGTCCAGGACTTGTAATAAAGGGCTCTGCTCAAAAAATGGACAATAGGTACCAATATCTTTAACCATCCTCTTTCACCAGGTACTTCTCTCTTCCCCTAAAAAGTTTCTTTGACGGTTCACCGTGAATTGTTAGTCCTTAGGTTTGTAACAAAGTGTTCTGCCCTCGAGATTGACAATATCAGAAAGTTCTTTACCAGTTTCTTCTTTCGCCAGGTGCTTCTCTCAGCCCAACATGTTTCTTCGACAGGTCGCCATCGATTCTTAACCCAGGACTTGTAGACCATGAAATGGACAATGACAGAAGATTTTTAACCATCCTCTTTCACCAGGTGCCTCTCTCTTCCTTCAGAAGGTTTCTTCCCCCGCCGCCGGCGTTGCTCGGGTTGTTTAAGTTGAATAACAAAAATTCAATTATTTTGTTTTACTTTGGAAAAACGGGCTTCGATAATGGAGATCGGTTAAAATCGACAGTGGCAATGGAACCTGTTGGGCGCGGGTCGGCCGCGGCTGTCCTCAGGGGGCGTTTTATCACCGCTCCTGTGGAATCTGGTGGCTGACTCTCTTATCTGCGTCCTAAACGATAAGGGTTTCACAACCATTGGATACGCGGATGACATTGTCATCTTAATAAGTGGCACCTCCCACGGAGTGATAGGAGGCCTTATGCAGACTGCATTCCGGGTAGTTGAAATATGGTGTCAGGATAGCGCCCTGGCTGTGAACCCTCACAAAACAGAGCTAGTCCTATTCACCAAAAAAAGAAGAACCGATGATTTAGAGGTACCTTCAATTTTCGGCGTTCCACTTAAGCTCTCGTCCGAGGTAAAATACCTTGGTGTTTTCCTCGACAGCAAGCTTACATGGAAAAAACACCTAAAGACCAAAACGGAAAAAGCTTGTCGAGCCTTTTGGCAATGCAGGTCAGCCATTGGAGCAACCTGGGGTCTCTCCCCAGGAATTGTTCTTTGGATTTACCAGGCAGTCATAAGGCCCATGCTTACTTACGGGGCAATCGTCTGGTGGCCGAGAACCCGACTAGAAACAGCAAAAAGGGACCTGAGTCATGTGCAGAGACTTGCCTGTCTCGCCATTACAGGTGCCTTGCGAACTACTCCCACTTCAGCATTGGAGACCGCAATGAACTTGGCACCTCTTGACATCCATGTACAAGAGAGGAATGTGGGGACGGGCGAAGACGGGAAGTCGTCACTCTGGCATACTCCAGGAGGTACTAAAGGACCTTCCGCTTCTGGAGGCGCCAGTGGAACGACGACTACCCACGTTTGGTTTTAACAAACCCTTCACCGTCCTTGATACAGCACCTCCGCCTGAAACGTTCTCAGCTCATTATGATGCTGTGATCTACACGGTCGGAGCAAAAACAAAGTTCGGATCAGGAGCAGGGATCCACTCCGATAGTCTCGACTTAAATATAACCGCACCACTGGGGAAGTACGCCACGGTCTTCCAAGCAGAAACTGTGGCGGTCACCATTGGAGCAAAAGAAGCTATAAGGAAAGGTACCACAAATAAGAACCTGCTGTTTCTCACCGACAGCAGGGCCACCCTTCAGGCTCTGAGATGTAATAGGAACACCTCTAGCCTACTCCAAGATGCCCTCGATTCCTTGACGGATCTGGCCCAATTAAATACTGTTAGTCTGGCATGGATTAAGGGGCATGAGAATGCAGAAGGCAATGCGGTTGCCGATGGGCTGGCGCGGCGGGCGTCTCGAGAGCCCCTTGGCCCCGAGCCCGCTGTCCCGCTGGCCCTCAGTACCGCATATGCCCTTATTTCGAACAGAAGCTACCAGATGGCTGCAGACAGGTGGATAAACTCACCTGGATGTCGCCATTCGAAAATGCTAATGCCAGTGGTCCAACAGAAAACCATAGAATATCTTCTCAACCTACCCAGAGGTAAACTGCGCTTAGCCGTAGGTATACTTACTGGTCACTGCGGCTTGAACCAGCACCTTCACCGGATGGGCATTGCACAAAGCCCCCCCATCTGCAGAGGATGCGAACTAGAAGACGACTCTATGGAACACGTGCTCACACAGTGTCCTGTACTCGCCCTACTCTCTCCTAGGGGAAGAATGGCCAAGTTTGGTCATGCTCGCTGGCGCCCCTCTCAGCACGCTACTCCAGCTTTTGCAGGAAGTCGGCTGGCTCGAGAGTTAGAGTGCGCTAGCGGGCTTGGGAGGCAGCACAATGGGCCAACTGTGGCCTGAGTGCAGCAGTCTGCTTTGGCAGGCCGCCCTCCCCCCCAGAATCCAGAATCCACCAGGTACTTCTCTCTCAGCCCAGAAAGTTTCTTCGACAGGTCACCCTCGATTCGTAGTCCAGGACTTGTAATAAAGGGTTCTGCCCAAAAAATGGACAATAAGTACCAATATCTTTAACCATCCTCTTTCACCAGGTACTTCTCTCTTCCCCTAAAAAGTTTCTTCGACGGTTCACCTAGGTCACCTAGGTCACCTAGGTTTGTAAGAAAGTGTTCTGCCCTCGAGATTGACAATATCAGAAAGTTCTTTACCAGTTTCTTCTTTCGCCAGGTGCTTCTCTCAGCCCAACATGTTTCTTCGACAGGTCGCCATCGATTCTTAGCCCAGGACTTGTAGACCATGAAATGGACAATGACAGAAGATTTTTAACCATCCTCTTTCACCAGGTGCCTCTCTCTTCCTTCAGAAGGTTTCTTCCTTCGCCGCCGGCGTTGCTCGGGTTGTTTAAGTTGAATAACAAAAATTCAATTATTTTATTTTACTTTGGAAAAACGGGCTTCGATAATTATTTATCTATGTCAGAAACCGGAATCAAAGAATAACCATGATCCCATTATTCAATCTTTATTCTTGCTGTTTATTGACACTGACAGGAATTTCGATGTAAATGAAAGCCAGTTTGACACCAACAGAAAAATCTCCTCATCACGGCCGACACGGGAGTAACGTGTAGCGTGTAGGCCGTGTCCGCTTATCTATGTTACTTGCTGATGTTATGTAAAGAAAATAGGTGCGTTGTTAGGCCCTCACAACTGGACAAAGGGCCCGAAACCCGAACGCCTCAACACGTGCTTTGGGCATAGTGTAATTGAGAAAAAAGGCGCCTTCTCGTACTTCTACTGTGAACGCTGCCTAAACGCTTGCAGATGCAGATGGATTAAAATCCTATAAGGAAAAAATATCGGCAACCAAAAGATCTACAAAAAAGTCCGCACAGTTACGGATAGCCCACAATTAGCGGCCGAAACGATTTTCGTCAAAAATTAAAACACAAAAACGATCACGGTGAGCTACCCTTTTAACAATATTTGTTGAAGACCTTCCTGCTAACTGAGTTCATGACAAAATCTCAAGTTTGAGGAAAATACACTGAGATTTCGCCATCCCCGTATTCACTTCCGTCATCGTGACTTACAATCGTAGTACCTATGGCGTTCCAAAAATTCAAAAGCCCGAGTTTATTCCTTAACCTAGAGGGCCATCTAGTTTTTATTCAGGTAGGTACTTGAACAAATCTGTTTTATTTTTAAAGTAATTTAAAGCAGCTGTTTGATGGATTCGAAATGAAAACTACATTCTTTTACTACCTAAGAAAGAGGAGAATTTCAAGTTCAGTTGCAACTATTTTTCGAAAAATATAAAATGAGAAAATTCCCCAGTTTTTGCCGGGTTAAGTACATATTTCTCATTTAGGCGCATCCGGTAATAGGACAGATTTTTAATACGCACGGTATATGTAAGTGAATGTCGTCATTGAGCTGTCTGTAGACAGATCGCAGGTTGAAAAGGATCTGTGGGCGGGGTCTAGCTGCGCAGCAACCCCCGCCACGAGACCTCCCGACCACGGCAGTTTTCAACAAGTCGACTCGCGCCGATCACGTGGCAGGTCCTTTTCAACCTGCGATCTCTCTACCTACTTGTGTTATGATTAATTTCGATAGTGTAAGCAGCTTTCCTTTAGCAAACAGAATTGATAATCCCGGTACCTAGATCTGCAATAGATTTGCGAGAATTTGGAGAAACCCATAAATTGTAAGAATCAAATAGGTAATCATCCTCGAATAACAAGACAAGGTTAGATGCGATCAAAAAACACAAGAAGGAATTATTAGTTCCGACAGTTATTTGCCCCAGGTATGCTGGCGAAAATTAACGCCTATAGTATTGCCCGAAGAAACGGCAATATGCGTAATGTGCGAACGTTGGCTATGAAACGTTCCAAATAATAAAATCTGGAATATGAGCGTGGGGTAATCAGGTATTTTTCTTATATATATTTTTTTAAAGAAAGTGATATTTCAAAAGATAGACCGTTAACTGTTTTGATGTACTTATGTACCAGAAAAGACTTTAGAAAAATATCTATTTAACACCTTTTAAATTAACACCCTATCGTTAAAAATAACCGAGATATTATACAGGGTGTATAGAAATAGCGATAAAATACTTCGGTGGGTGATTCTGCAGCTCAAAATATGAAAAAACGTTCCTATAAGCATGTGTCCGGAAATCGCTCCTAAGGGGACTAGGGCCCCCTGAAGTGGGCGCTCAAAATACGATTTTATTTAGTCAATTATTAAGTTTTTGCAGACTATCTGTCATCAATAAGCAACATTATACAGTGAGGTTCAAAAGTTGTTTCCCCCCTTTCGAACTTTATCGTGGAGGAGCAATTCGGAAACTTCTGGGGCACATAACATGTATTTATTTAGTGCAGTCTGAGGGTGCTGTCAAATATTTTTTTTCACTTCCGGTTTGGCCGGAAATAACCCTAAAATAGTTTTTTTTTAATTGAAACCCACATTTTTCTCAACTAATTCGGAATCTACGAATTTTTCTAGGTTAAAAACACGTACCACACTTGATCGGAGATTAAGTCACGGCCACTCTACATTTTCAAAAACAGCGAACAAATCGGTGAAATACGAACATTTTTGAAAATTGCAAAAACACGTCAACCTTATTTTTTTGATGCGAATTCGATTGCCCGATTACATTTTTCTAATTTCTTTTTGTAAAAATCACCAATAGTAAAAAATCAAAGAATTTGAAAAATTCAAAACGAAGTAAAGAAGAAATTTAACTGTCAAGTTGAATTTGTATCAAAAAAATAAGGTTGACGTGTTTTTGCAATTTTCAAAAATCTTCGTTTTTCACCGATTTCTTCGATGTTTTTGAAAATCTGGGGTGGCCGTGACTTGATTACCGGTCAAGTGCGACACGTGTTTTCGATTTACAAAAATTCGTAGATTCCGAATTAGTTGAAAAAAATGTGGGTTTCAATTTAAAAAACCAATTTTAGGGTCATTTCCGGCTAAACCGGAAGTGGAAAAAAGTATTTGACAGCACCCTCAGACTGCATGAAATTAATAAAGGTTATGTGCCCCAGAGTTTTTCCGAAGTGCCCCTCCACTATAGAGTTCGAAAGGGGGAAAGCAACTTTTGAACCTCCATTCAGTTTTGTAATTTAATAAAAATGAATACTGATAAGCCTAAAATGCAAATGGACCTTTAAATCTAATTTTTTCGAAAACGGTTGATCCCACGGTGTTATAATAAGAGAGGCTTTTTCATGCAATTTCAGTAATTCCGGTGAGAAATTGTCAATAAAATAACGTAGAAAAATTGGGGTGGGGAAAGCTGAAGCCCCCTACTTTCCACGCCGCTGCTTTTGGTGGTTAGCATAATTTGATCGCCCTTACTGATGTTAGATAATGTGCAAAAACTCGTCGCTGTAGCTTAAGCGGTTCCTGATTTATTCAATAAACACCGAATTTTAGACGCCCCCTTCAGAGGGCCGTAGCCCCCTTAGGAACGATTTCTGGACACATGTTTATAGGAACTTTTTTTCATATATTGAGATGTAGAATTACGCTCCGAAATATTTCATCGTTATTTCCGGACACCCTGTAGATATTTGAAAAAAAACGTTGCATCCGGGACGTCCGGACCGGTATTTTGGGGCGCTCTAGCGCCTAAACCGTTGGCCCCACAAGGTTGTGTCCATGAGACGTTTTAATCAGCATCGCGTGGACAACAACATTTCAAAAAATTAAAAAAATCTATCGATCCCAATTTTCCATAAGAAATAGCTCATTTAGGTTATATACCTATCGAATTCAAAAATTAAAAAAGTACAGTTGCACACATAAGAGATTTTTAAAACTGACACAGATCAAAAGCTTGATCTTTTAGGGTCATTGAGTCAAGAATTTGTAAATCTCTTATGCGTGCAACATAGCCCAAATTCATTGAAAGTTCGATTCCCTTCTTTGCTCGATTTCAGGAAATCTACTACGCCACTGGGATTTTGACGCCACGCCACTGAACTTGCGTCATTTTTAGCTGTCGTAATTACGTCAAGAGTTGTCATTGCTCGAAACTTGTCTTGCACCCCTCCTAACACTTGCCTGTATTGTGGGTTGCTTCCCAATGTAGAAACCCGGATTTTTGCAAGCCTGGTAATATTATTTAATTTTGGGGATTAATTCTTTTTTCAGCATTCGGTAACGGCACCCGCACCCTTCATTTTATAGAACTAGCTCAGAGTTCATTCATAATTTAGAAACCCATTGATTTAGGTTGGGGATTATAACTATTGTATTTTTTCTTTACCGTGTAAATTATTTCCCTCGAGCTCCTTGAGCGAGAGGTGTTTATTTTATTGTATTATTTTTGCGGCCAGACTTTGTTTCAGTGTGAATAAATTGTTATTTGGAAGATCCGTTTTATTTCCTGTATCCACGGCCTCGTAAAACCAGCCACAACCACAACGTAATTAAATTTAGGGGTCCTTTTGCAAGATTGGAGGGATTTCACAACGGTCCCCCTTTCAGTAGAGTCAGAAAGTTACAGTACCTATTTATAACATTTCTAACAAAATAAACCAAATTCTAGTCCTAATGTAATGGAAATGAGTTTGAGAACGTTAAATACTGCTGCTACTCTGGATCAGAACCGATTGCCCTCATAAAAATTTTGCATTGTCTGAAAGCCAATTGAGGGAACAATGGGCCAGCAGTGATGAAAATGTAAACAAACCAGGTAAAGCAGCCAAGACACCTTTGCTGAGCTGCCAGAGCCGGACTCCAACTTAGCTGTCAAAAATATAAAAGTTCCAAGTTTCATTTAAATAGCATCAACTATCAGGAAGATATGATTTTTCCTTCAAAATATCAGTTTTCAGTTTTTTCGGAATAACTCAGGAACGAATCAAGATATCGAAGAATTCTTTACAGACTCTTAATCACCTAATTTACCCGAACTTCTATCTCTCGAGATCCCAATGGTGAGCATTGAAATACTTCCCACCCTGTATACTTGCCCATCCACCTAACGGATGTATGATAAAAAACCGAACAGCGCTATTTTCTTTATATCTCGGTTAAATTTTAACCGATTCAAATGAAATTTGAACCCAGGGTAACTAAAGGTTCCAGCTCTTTATTTCTGATAGAAACATGTAGATGGCGCTGTTATCGAATTTGTTATTAATTTTATTCTAAAAGGGTATGTTCAGATGCTTGGGGATTGGTTCCCAGTCGACCAATCGCAGAGCTACTTTGCCAATCGTAAAGAACGTTCTTTTCTCTTTGTAGGTCATGGTATTCCCGTTCACTTGGTCTACCTATCGTTGAAGAAAATTTTTTTACAAATGCCGTGTACCGCATTGAAAAGCACTTGAGCACAGGCACAAAAATATATTTTTTGTAATTTCTCCGCAACTCCGCAAATGTTACCCTTTGGTCCCGATGTTTGCCAAATATTCAAAATCTAGACTATTGTTACCATTTGTAGAGGGCGCTGCTGTAGCATGTTTTATGAAAGTTACATTTTCGCAATACATTTATCTGAGTGAAGATTGCTCCTCTGTTGACCGATCAGTGAGGAACTACGTCAGACATATAAGGCCAATTTTTTCTCTTTTTAAATGAAATACTTTAGTCGAAAAATGTCTTACATTAGGCAAACAGTGCTTTTTTCATCTTTTCAACTTTAGTGAGAGTTGACAATGTTGTCGTTGTGGTAATATGGTTATTTCAAGTCGTAAGAGTGAAGTAAAAATTAAAAAAAATGAAATGTAGACTGAAGTATTTCATTTCAGAAAAAGAAGACCTATAGGTCTTATAAGTCTGTTTAACTTAGTTCTTCACTGATCGGTCAACAAAATATGCTACAGCAGCGCCCTCTACAAATGGTAACAATAGTGTAGATTCTGAATATTTGGCAACATCGGGACCAAATTTGGGTAACATTAGGGTAGTTGCGGAAAAATTACAAAAAAAAATAATTTTTGTGCCTATGCTCAAGTGCTTTTCAATGCGGTACACGGTATTTGTAAAATTTTTTTCCTCAACGATGGATAGCTCAATTGAACGGGAATAACATGACCTAGAAAGAGAAAAGAACGCTCTTTATGATTGTCTAAGTCGCTCTGCGATTGGTCGACGGGGAACCAATCCCCAAGCATGCGAACATACCCTTTTAGAATAAAATAAATAACAAATTCGATAGCAGCGCCATCTACACGTTTCCATCAGAAATAAAAAGTTGGAACCGAGATATAAAAAAAATAGCGCTGTTCGGTTTTTTATGATACACCCATCCACCTACAGTGTCACTCTAAATTAGCCCACCAAATTCTGCCCTGATACGTTGAGTAGTTTTGGAGTTCTCCTATTTTTGTGTTTCTGCATATTAGGGGTTGTAGGGCCTTTAAGGGTGGTTTTCCGCAAAATATGAATAACTCCTTTGTTGAATCATTAATGGAAAGCCAATGACGCCAATTTCGACCAATAGCTATTAAGCGAAATTTCGAGTTGCAACCCCTGATTTCCACGCCATCTGTTCGATTTTGCGGAAAATGCTTTCCCCGCAGACTTCGTGGTAATATCTGTCCGGGATCCACACGACCGAGATTCACCCGATTTCCGTGGCGATTCATTGTTGACAACAATGATTCACCATGGAAATAGGGTGAATCCCGGTCGTGTGGATCCCGGACAGACTATAGTATGTTCGTACGTCAGGTTTTAAATAGCTGCGTGCAATTCTTGGGGAGTTATCGTATTTTTTGTGGTTTTTATCCCCTAAATTTCATCCCCCGAAATTGACACCCCCTCAGATTTAACAGATTTGAAGGTCGGACGTGCTCACCAAGTTTCAGAAAGATACCCCCACTACTTCCCGAGTTTTTGCAATTCATAGTTTTTCGGTTTTCCCCTTGGCCCGATATGGCAATCCCCGCCTTGTTGTTCGGGATACAAAGCCATATACCAAGTTTCAGCCCGATATCTCAATCCGTTCTCAAGTGTGCCTCGCATTCTGCTATGTCACTAAAACGCTTTTTAGAAAATCGCACACCTTACATGGGATGGCACCGTTCGATTTTCCCGATTTTTTGGCATAATGTTCTTTAGACCCAAAGAAACAACTTTTTCTTATGAAATTTTTGTGTAGCTAAACAGCTTGTGCCCGAAAAATGGTCCCAAAAATTAAAAATCTAAATACGCCAAAAATATAAATGAACCAAAATTTGGAGTTTAAATCGATTTATTTGTAACATTGTACCATAAATTGAATACTACCACATCTCTACAGCATTTCGAAATCACTTACTCACTGTTACACACTTAGCTACTTATTGTTTAAAAAGTCAGAAATATCTTAGGAAAAGCATAAAAGTATTTTGAAACGGTCATCGGGTGGTAGGTACGTGACGTTTTGTTTTTGATGCCACTCTGAAGGGGTGGTCATATATTCTTTCCACTTCCGGTTAACAGGAAGCAACTACAGTTTTGTTTTTCATTTTTTGAAATGGAAAATTCACATTTTACTCAAATAATTTAGAACTGACCTCAGAATTTACCAATATTTCTATATAGAAAAAATTCAGCAGAGAAGCGGCTGGAACCTCCCCATCGCGTGGATCTTTGTATTCTGTGTAGATAGTAGTCAATTCAACAGAATTTTTTTAATCCTTGACTAATTTCGCAATTTTCTGACAAATACCGACATCACCTCGGACATCACCCATCACATTTGACAATATGTTCCTTTTAAGGTTAATCTTTTGCCACCTTTTTGACAATAACTGCCACTTTATGTCATCCACTGTCAGCCCGCTCCCTTTTATTGAGAAAGAATTTTTTCTCTATTTTCTACTGAAATGGCCGAAACTGTGAACACATTTTTAGAACCAGAATTTGATCGCCTTTCTAATGGCGACATAAAAAATGAGGTCTTGTATTTAAAATTTTAAGTTGATATGCTTAAATGGGACTTCCCGTGAGCCAATTGCTTTCAAAAGCCTTTCAGGTCTTCAATGGGTCACCCGATTTCCATGTACCAAATTTCAGCCAAATCGATTCAGTAATTTGGGCTATAATGTATTTTTACTGTTATTATAAAATTTTGCTTTTTTGAACCAAACAGCGCTAAATGCGAATTAATTTTGTCCTACTTAAAACCAGAATTTGAAGACCTTTCTGATAGTGACAATAAATCTTTCAAAAACTTGTTTTTAATGGTCAAATGAAAAAATAATTTTAAATTTGGAAATTGGTGTGCCAAAACGGCACTTTCCGTAAGTCGATTGAATTCAAAATTTGTTCAGCTCTTCGACGTGTAATACAATCCCCATGTGCAAAATTTCAGCCAAAACGGTTCAGGGGCTTGGGTTGTACCGCGATTTTAAAGTCCGATAAAAATCAATTTTTTTTTTATTTTTGGTCAAAAGGGCACTAACAATGAATACACTTTTAGAAGCAGAATTTGAAGGTCTTCCTTATGGTGAAGTGAAAAATGGGGGTTTGCATTTAAAATTTAAAAGTTGATGTGCCAAAATGGCATTTCCGGTTGCACGATTGGCTCCAAAAGCTTTTCAGATCTAAGTTAGGTTACGAGATGCCTATGTTCCAAATTTCAACTAAATCGGTCTAGTAGTTTTGGCTGTGGCGTGATTACAAACGAACGTACGTACGAACGTACGTACGTACGTACGTACATACACACAGACACATTTTAAAAACCCCTTTTTTGGGTTCCTGAGACCTCAAAACATAAAGATCTGGTGCTATCTCAAATTCGAAAATTTTAGTGATTGCAGTAACCTCCCATTTTTTTTAAATTGTGATGGGGTTGGGGAGGTTAAAAAGCATTTATTATAATATTACATAAAGTCAAAGGATCGAAAAAGAGAAGAAACTGCAATGAAACGAATATTTTTAGGGGTTAAAAGGATATTGAAACGAATGCTGATCAACCCTGTTTGGAGGAGAACACCTACGCGGGTATTAAAACGCTTTTTTCACTTCCGGTATAACCGGAAATGACCTTAACTTTGTTTTTTCAAATGGAATCATTGTTTTTTTTAACTGATTCGCAATCTACATTTTTTTGATTAAGAAACATGTATCGCTTTATCGGAAATGCAGCCAAAGATTTGTAAAAGCCTCAAAGAAGTCAGTAAAAAATTGAGATTTTCTGTTGCAAATTCATCTGGTGGAATTAGATTTTCTTTTGTCTTCATTTCATTCATTTATAGAAAACGAGATACCTAGTACATTGGAGGATATAATTTCCAGTTAAACTCAGGCGCGGCTGGTGGTATGAGGCAGCTGAGGCAGAGCCTCAGCAAAGATTTTTCGGGTAGAACGGCCATTTGGAGTGATTAGTGGAGTTATTTAAACATCTATAAAATACAAATCCAAAAATTAATTTCTTGAAGGATGCAACAAGTAATGCTCAGGTGTATGTTTGGCGCACAAACAATAGCGCTCATGCAGGGCGACGCAACGTTTTCGAACGGCTAGTCAACAGCCGCGGCAAGGCCACGCTGTGCCTCCTCCGTCTATCCAACAATACCAATGTTTAGCGAAAGGATAGTATAATATAGTCGCTACCTTTCGGTAGAGTAGGCGTGGCTGCCTCAAACGGCGAAGTCCAATAGCAACTTAATATTTAAATTTCCCGCTTGGTTCCATGCTGCAACTCTGTACTTTACCAAATCAACGGCCAGTTGAATGGCCGCCATATGACACTTTGATTCTTTGATCGGTGTGTGTCTAATCTGAGGATTTAAGTTGTGCTGTTAAAAAGTTTAGTTGTGTTGTGTATTAGTTCTGAAGTTGTGTTTAATAAGTAGGTAGTGTTATGGTGGGTTTATGCTCACTTAACATTTAACATTCAACATTTACCACTTAAGATTTATGTAGTTAAAAGTGAGGTTATTACATAGAAGTACTCATTGCAAGTTTACGCATGATTTAAGACTTAACATTTAAGATTTACCGTATTTAACATTTAGGGGATGGCCTTGAAAGATCGTTAACTTGAACTTTCTTAAATCTAAAATCTTAAATTTTAGGTGTAATGACATGTGCGCTTGCGTGAAATTGGTGATTTTTTTAAGGGTTTTTGATTTGAATTTGTTTTCCCATTGTTTGTTTTTCCTTATTTTTCATTTTTCGTGAGTGGTGAGTGTACGATACAACAATAATAATGGACACTGAGTGGGATGATGAACAATTAATTAATTGGGTTAGTTCGGCAGTTCCCACAATTATGGAAGAAAGATTCGGCTAGCTTCAAAAACAAAGAATAGAAACAAAATGCCTGGAAATCCATTTCTTGCATAATGGCAATTCCCAGTGGTAGGACATTTTTTATTATCCTCCCCAACCTTATACAATTTTAAAAAACATAAAGAGTAACGTTGAACCTTGCTATCATGTGATGTCAAAAGGTCTTGTGATTGGTTACATTTAACATTTTAATTTTCAACATAAACGTCGCAGATTTTGATTAAATCTTAAATGGTAAATCATAAATGTTAAATGTTAGGTGTTAAATGAGCATAAACCCACCATTAGTGTTGTTAATTGTTCAATCATAACTATAAGTAAGTAGGAAAGTTGGTTGCAATAGCCTTTTGAAGCAGTACCCATTCTTTGATGGAACACAATTAAAAAATGAACTCTGCGTTCTTTATCGCGACAATATTTTAGAAGGATCTAAAACACCAACTGAAATGTTAAAATTCATGTATGAGAATAATCTTGTGGATTGTCTAGGACAACTTTATAAATTGGTTACAGTGGTAGTTACTATTCCGGTAACCTCGACTTCGGTGGAAAGGACTTTTTCCACCCTAAAGAGAACAAAGACATGCTCAAGAAATTCAATGGGTCAGGAGTTTCTGGGGAAACTGGCGTTAATTTCTATTGAGAAGGAATTAGTTAATGAGTTAACCCAAGATAAGGCATTCTATGATAGCGTGATAGACCATTTTGCTAGAAAGAAAGACAGAAGAATTCCTCTGACTTTCCGAAAAAATTAGGTAGTTTCAATTATTATGCTGTCAATTTTTACTTTAAACGCCAGTAGGCCATGAAACTTTTCTATACTGATTCCTAATTTTCTAGATTCAAAGAAATACATACAGGGTATCCCTCGACGAGCGTCAGTTAGCCGTATCTGGAGAACTGTTTTTAGCATCGTCATGAAAATTTGTACACAGGGGTTTCAAGTAATTTTGAATCGACGTAAAATATTTTCATCAATGGCGCGCTTCCGGTTATACCGGAAATAGGTACTAACTTTCTTATTTTAAATGGAACACCCTTTATATTATGATATTTTTGGATTCTACGTTTAATTATAGGTGAACTGTTACTAAGAATTGCTATGCCAAAAATCAACCGTTTTTGAGAAAATCAAGAATTTCGCTCTTTTATGTCAAGTGCAGGCCTAACTTCAAAAAGCTGTAACATCCTTACAGTATGAAATGAGGAAACGATATTAATTTAGCATAAAGATTAATGTAGGGTGTATCCGCCCGTGCACTCAAATTGGGTCAAATACATACAGGGTGTTCTCTGAAAAATTTTAAACATCATCAACTTCATTGGTCAAAAAGTCAATTTTTTCAAATGGAATGCCTCAACTATTTTATGGCACCTCGTTGCAGAATTTAATTGTCTATCATTTTAGTCTACATGTTTGCCATATTTTAAAAAAAGTTTTTGTGATATTTCAAAGTATTTGGAATTTGAACAAAATTTCATATTTAGCACGATTTAATAACCAAAGTTAGCTATGATTTTAGGAGCTTTTAGAGTTCCTTAAGGCCGCTCAAACGAAAATTGAAGCCCATTTTAATCCTGTTTTAAAATATGAAATTCTAGTCAAATTCCAAATACTTAGAAATATCACAAAAACTGTTTATTTAAATATGGCAAACATTTAGACTAAACTGATAGACAATTAAATTCTGCATCGATGTGCCATAAAATAGTTGGGGCATTGCATTTGAAAAAATTGTCTATTTGACCAATGAAGTTGATGAAGTTTAAAAATTTGCAGAGAACACCCTGTATGTATTTGAACCAATTTGACTCCAGGGGCGGACACACCCTACATTAATCTTCATGCACAATTAATATTGTTTTCTCATGTCATACTGTAAGGATGTTACAGCTTTTTGAAGTTAGGCCTGCACTTGGCATAATAAAGCGAAATTCTTGATTTCCTCAAAAATGGTTGATTTTTGGCATAGCAATTCTTAGTAAAAGTTTGCCCAGAATGAAACGTAGAATCCAAAAATATTATAATATACAGGGTGTTCCATTTAAAATAAGGAAGTTAGTATCTATTTCCGGTATAACCGGAAGTGCGCCATTGATGAAAATATTTTACGTCGATTCAAAATTAACTGAAACCCCTGTGCACAAATTTTCAAGACGATGCTAAAAACAGTTCTCCAGATACGGCTAACTGACGTTCGTCGAGGGATACCCTGTATATAGATATATCGGAAATTCAAAAGCGGGCATTATTAATATTCTTATGTTAAAATAATAAAAACTTGGTGCAATAAGGGGGGGGGGGCAAAAATTTTCCTTCGCCCCCCCCCTTCCCACAACAATATATCATAAATAACCCTGGAAGTGCCTCACCAGGTTAGTTTTACACGAGCCGCCACTGGTTAAACTAGAAATATCAGACTAGATTCTCAAAAAATATGTAGTGATGTGATTTTGCTATTCTCGATAATCTGAATGCACCGGTTTTCTCGACATTTTTGTAAATTATGATCATGAAAAAGTTGTAGATTCCGAATCTGTATTGAAAAATTGGTAAATTCCAAATAGACTGAGAAAAATGTGAGTCTTTCCATTCCAAACAACAAAAATTGAGGTCATTTCTGGTCAAACCTTATTCGCATTTTTTCGGCCATCCCTTATACGAAATACTGTAGAGTGTAGAGGGATGTGTTAATATACAATGTATGGCAAAATGTTAGAAACAAACCTATTTAAACTCCTAATGTTTCGTTATTTTAATTTTTGACATTCTTTGATTTTTAATTTTTGAAACCATTTTTCGGCACAACATGGCTTTTGTTTCTTTCGTTCTAAAGTACATTATACCAAAAAAAACCCGGGAAAATCGAATGGTGCCTAAAATCCCATGTAAGGTGTGCCATGTCCTTTGTTATTTATTTTTCATGTAATTTAAAACAAATTGTACATTTTTAAACTACTGAAACTTTCTTCTCTTGCCACATTTTCTCAACCCTTTAAACGCCTTTTGCTTAAGTCAGCGACCCGACAACGACCTAAAATAACTCAATTCACCTCCAATTCTTGCCTTAATCCGTTAACAGCCTCCACTTCTCCCCTTTTGATATTCCAGGGTTTATCCACCCAACTAGGTATAATTAAAGCTCCCTCCCGCCTCAGGATCAGATTCAACGTTCATAATTTCCTGCAAACCACTCGACGCAACTTAGCCTACATTAGTGTAACTTAAGCTCGATCCCCGAGATGCAGATAATTGCGTATTGAGACTCACTGGGAAATTAATTAAAACTTTTACGAAGCTAAGCTCCGGTGCGTTGCCACTACGGCATTATGCTCGTCGCCACGACACGGCAAATCCCTTGATGGCGCACAACAGACAGCAACGTCGAGCCTCTCTCTATTAAAAGCCATTGTCTCAATCCCTGCGATATCAGAAACAGACGGAAACAATGGAGGAGCGGAATTGCTGACACATCCACTACGGTGAGGTGGGTATTAAGTGCATTTCGTGATATTTTCTTGAAAGGGCTGCGAAATTTTTTCTTTATTACAGAGTCTATATTTTAAATTATTAATGAATAAGGGTTTTCAGCATAAAAGGATGGAAGATGTGCCATGTCAGACCCCCTATGCGCCGCCATAAACAGTATACCATCTGCGCATAGTGCGCTGCCGCTTGATTGGCTTGACGTCACAATTAGAAAAGGACCCTCTTATACTAAAAACCCTTATTCATGTCGAGTTATAAACACGCGATGAAAACATTTCTGTTATCTCACTGATCGTTACTATTCAAATTTTGGTAATCTCTGTCAAAAAAGACCAATTTGGTTACATTGTTGAAAAGTTAATTTTCTGTCTTTACTCAAAATCTAGAAAGCCTATTAAAGTTTTATCAATGCCATTGAATTGACAGATGTCAAAAATAGAAAAGTTGCAAATTTCATTTAAATAGCATCAACTGCTAGGGAGCTATGAAGTTTTTTTTAGTTTCTTCGGAATAACTCAGGAACGATTCAAGATATCGAAGAATTCTTTAGTGATTCTCAATTACCTTAAAAAAACTGCAACTTTTTTGTAATTTAACCGAAATGTCAAAAGTCAATCGTTTCCGAGTTATTGGGTCTAGAATGTCAGCCATTGAGTATGGTTTTTTGCTAATATTTCAGAAAACACTTCATCTACGGTTTTCATATTTTGCACATTAAATTAGCTCTTGAGTTGGTGGTACTTATGTTTTGATTTATTTTGTTTATTTGCCAGTATTTGATGGATTAGGAGGGTGCTCCAGAGATATATTCGTATAAAAACATATTCCACAGAAATTGCTGTTAGGTATACTACTTACCTATTTTTTATGATAAAGCAACTTAAAACAAAACTTCCCCTCTTAAAACTTCTGCGTTTACTTTGGAGAAAAATCAAATTGTCGTCGCAAATTTTCACATTTACAGTACCCTAAACGACCCTAAATGTGAAAATTGACCACGGCTACTTGATTTTTTCTCGAAATCGGTCGTGTAGACTTAAAAATCTCAAGAAACTTTTTCCACTGTTTTTTCCTTTAGTTGCGCGAAAAATCAAATTGTCGTAAATTTTCACATTGAGAGTAGCCTAAATGTGAAAATTTGCGACGCAAACAAAAAAAAATTGAGAGAGCAAAAAGTTTTGTTGTAAGTTGCTTTATCATAAAAATTAGATACCTAACAGCTGTCGAATAAAATTTTTTAGGAATATTTCTGTCCGGCCCTTGTCGTTTACTAACAAATAAGCAAAATGTACCAAAACATAAGTAGGTATACTCAAGAGCTAATTAAATGTGCAAAACATGAAAACCCCAAATAAAGTGGTTTCTAGAATATTAACGTAAAACCATACTCAATGTGTCACATTAATTCTAAACCCAATAAATAAATAAAAGGATTGACTTTTGAAATATTTATGAAATATTTTCGACATATTTTATGTAAGGAAGCTCTGGTTAAGCCTTGGCATTATAATTAAGGGACCCCCTGTATACAGAATTATTAAGAATCTGAAAAGAATTCCCCAATTAGTGTGATTCGTTCCTGAGTTATCACACAAAATCTGAAAACTGACAATTTAAAGAAAAATTAATATCTTCCTAACGATTGATGTTATTTAAATGAAATTTGGAACTTCTGCATTTTTGACAGCTGTCAATTGAATGGCATTGACAGAAATTTTCTAGGCCTTCCAGATTTTGAATAAAGATGATGGTGTCAAAATTTATTACTTATGGTGGCCATAAAAGAATCAACAGTTGACTGTTGTTATTCAAAATCCAGAAGGCCTAGAAAATTTCTGTCGATGCCGTTCAATTGACAGCTTTCAAAAATATAAAAGTTCCAAGTTTCATTTAAATAACATCAATCGTTAGGAAGATATTAATTTAAAGCCATGACCTGTCACCTGCTCTGGAGCGGTTTCTCGCGCTTGCCGCGATCGATGGTCGGGTTGGCACCTGTGTCGCGCTCCTTTCTTTGCTATGGCATAGACAAAGACGGGTACAGTTGCGCTGAACCTGACCGTCTTCTTCTGGTCGGCGCGCAGAAGCTGCTTTTGACTTTATTGTGACCTTTTCCCACCACCCACCAAATTTCCCCAAAGCTGTTATTTTTCTTTGACCCAAACGTTTTTTCGTTTTCCAGGCAACTGTTTTGCATTTTGTGTTAATTTCTTTTATAGTTACGCGTAGAAACGCGTCCTAAGCAGTAAGTAAAGTTTGTGAAACGAGACTTTGAAACTACCTCGTGTAATCAAACATCAGTTCCTCTTTGAAAAATGGACCAAGCTTTCCCCAAACATTAACTCGTAAAAGGGGTTAATGGGAATACGTGCATAATATATTCTTAATCAACACGTTTAATAGACGTAAATTTTTATATGTATATTAAACGTTGTGTTTCAATGGATATTAAACGTTGAAACGGGCGGACATTTGGCGGTATATCACACGTTGAAATTTGCCATATATAGACGAATATGTCTGACATTTAAAAAACGTTTTATATACCATCCTGTATTACTTGGCTTGGGGTAGGTAGGTATATTTTAAATGACGGTTCTTTTGGGTTTAGTACCAGTCGCTGGTTCCTATTCCAAGTTATTCTCTAACGATACGAAATTAGGCGACTATTGACTGAATTAAAAACTTTAATTTTTTACACACAATTAATAGTATATTATTAAACGAGCACATTATGAAGGATATTATTCACGCGGTTGAGTTTAGAACCCGAGCGTAGCGAGGGTTGTAAACAACCAAGTGAATAATGACCCGTAAGGTGCGAGTTAAATACGACGTTTTATCCACGATTATTGAAATACATTTATCCAAGATTATTGAAATTCTTCAAAAATTTTTATCACTTTATACCGGGTGGACCAACACTATTGCCCACCTCAATAATTGCCCTTTACCTTGAAGCTAGAGTTTTGATTTTTTTACAGGGTGTATGGGTACTAAAAACCCTTCAGAGGACGTAAAAATTTTTTTGATTGGCCCAAAAATGTGACGTCACGAAATTTTCAATGGGGCTATTTTCATGAAATAAATAATTTTTGCCCATAGGTTGGTTATTTAGGGCCTTAGGATCACGCTAAACTGATTATTTAATTTTTTGGACATCAGGTTACCAAACTGCAGAAGCTAAAAATCACGTCAATTTTTCTCACAAGTCGCCCATGAAACAACACCTAATCATTGCGAGGTACGTCCTTTATCGATAGGCGGATATTCAGAAATGTCAGTGTCAGCTTGTCATGTCGGCAGGGTCATCAAACCACATTATTCTTAATTTTCGAATTCATTCAATTAATCAATTAATTTTCCCGGAAAATTATTCAAACAAAACGCCCAAAGTTTGTTTAAGCGCGTGCGTAGTGTATTGCGCGTCAAATTAAATCAGACATAACCTCGTTTTGGAGAAATTTATCCAAATTTAAATTACAACCAGCACCAAGTACGTTTACCCATTACCCATTTGAAGGGCCTTCTGATTTGGTAAGTTTTTGGAATTTCGGTCGATTTATTTAATTGTAAAATTGAAAATTTTAGGTGACGAAGATGATATGTGTGAACCCAAAACCTAGTAACTGGTAGCATTGTTGGTGGTATCTACTCTGCAGAAGGTCCATTAGATAATAAAGAAGCTTACTTTCAAGTGTGGAAGATTGGTCCACTGAAATTGTTGATAAAATTGAGACTGTTCCTGTTACGTTGTTAGATTTGACTCCTGATAATAAAAGCTATTCAAAGTATTTTGTAACTTAAGTAAATTGTTGAAATTCATGATGTGACAGTGCTCTGGATTTACTTAATTTCATAACGATGGGTAAGTATTAACCTACCTCCAGAAATATCAAAAATTAAGACCACACGACAGATTTTTTAACAATTTTTATTATTTTATTAATCAATCAGACAACTTGCAGCTTTGCTGTGTTTACGGACAAAGCGTCACTAATTTGGCACTGTTCATAGGTGGTACACTTGCACTGAGAAGAATAGTCCTGGTTTGTCGATTAGCTGACACTCTCCGTGATAACATTTTTGAGAATCAATTATTATGTTGCAAACAGGCTGTCTGATGAGGCTTGCAGAGAACCTACCAACAGGCCAGACACTGCCATTATTAGATTTTGGGTTCACAAAAGTGCCCCATCGTTTTATTAAACATTTTTGGTCTCCATCTAAAATTTTCAATTTTACAATTAAATAAATCGACCTAAATTCCAAAAACTTACCAAATCAGAAAGCGTACAATGGGTAAACGTACTTGGTGCTGGTTGTAAATTACATTTGGAAAAATTTCACCAAAACGAGGTTATGTGCGTTATGTGTCATTTTATCGATATGGAATTACGCACGCGCTTGTCCCACACAAACCCTATGCTTCAGGGGTTTTGTTTGAATAATTTTCCGGGAAAATTAATTAATTAATTGAATGAATTCGAAAATTAAGAATAATGTGGTTTGATGACCCTGCCGACATGACAAGCTGATACTGACATTTCTGAATATCCGCCGATCGATAAAGGACATACCTCGCAATGATTAGGTGTTGTTTCATAGGCGACTTGTGAGAAAAATTGACGAGATTTTTAGGTTCTGCAGTTTGGTAACCTGATGTCCAAAAAATTAAATAATCAGTCTAGTGTGATCCTAAGACCCTAAATAACCAACCTGTGGGCAAAAGTTATTTATTTCATGAAAATAGCCCAATTGAAAATCTCGTGACGTCACATTTTTGGGCCAATCAAAAAAATTTTTACGTCCTCTGAAGGGTTTTTAGTACCCATACACCCTGTAAAAAAATCAAAACTCTAGCTTCAAGGTAAAGGGCAATTATTGAGGTGGGCAATAGTGTTGGTCCACCCTGTATTTATTGTAAACATAAACCAACAAAAACAAAAAGTTGACAAATGATAGGAACAGCTTGATGCCTGATCTACTTTGGCACACTTTCGCTTGATTTTGAAACGTCATGATCTTCATTGGATAGGCAGCCAACATTTAGAGGTGCTGTGAAATAATGTGACTGAAGCCTGACTTTTTACAATAATTCTCGCTGTATTTTATGAACAGGATTATGTATTCACAGTTATGTACATAACATAACAATGGCATTATTTAATAATCGTGGATAAACTTTATTATACCTTCCTGCTTGCCGTGAAATCGAAGTTAACCTACTTAGGTACCTACGCTCCTACGTAAAATTCTTCCGCCTTTCTGAAGAAACAACGATACTAATTTACCCCGTAATTTACACACACTTTTGCAAAACAATTTGCACCACGTGCGAAGTTTGATGCCCCTGCATTCAACGGAGTGTGTACTAGGTCATCTATAATAATTATTTAGGTGATGATCGATAACGGACACCGATCTTTTGGAGTAGAATGTTAGAAACTGCAAAATATTAACTCAAACTGAAAAAAACAGAATTGGTCTTAAGAATAGTAACTCCTCACGTATAAAAGTTTCGTAATGTCTGTATTGAATCAGAAGATGCTTGCGGAAATTCACCACGAAAAATAATGAAATTGGATTATCTAGATAGACGCAATCGTGGAGCCAGAAACAGAAATGGATGTATATATCGGGTGTCCCAAAAAAACCCGGACAAAATATTTTTGGGAATAAGTCTGCCATTTCTTAACAGATTTGGATGAACGTGGTCTTAAATTAGAGCCAAAGAATCAGGCTTTCGACTGTATGAGAAACTACGGCAGATGGCGCTGCCGTAGTAGTGCTATTGATACTTGCTTTAAAGATTTATTTTAGCTGCATGGGGATTGGTCACGACCAATCGGTATGACAGTCGAATAGCCTTGAACATCTTTCTTTCTTGTTCAAAAATAATTTTTCAGAAGTCGATTTGGCTTAAGCATTAATTTTCTGTAATTTAAAAAAAAAATGTGTTTTTGAGTATTTTCACGCATTAATGGCCATGGCCAAAGAACAGTAATGCAAATAAATCTTAATTTTCAATTATAAATGAACGAATATGGTGAAAACTATGGCGTAGATGCAAGTGGGGGGCAACTGAACAGTTATCATTGACAATTTTTTTTAGAAATATTGACCAATGATAACGATCCATTATTCAATTTTAGCCAATCACAACCGATTTGTTTTGACAAATTTGGGAGTAGTTCAAATTAGTGAAAAAATCCCTGTCATATTGAAAAAATCCCTGTCATATGGTGAAAAAATCCCTGTCACTTTTGACAGCTTCAGATTCATAATTTTAAAAAATCCAAAGCACTCGAAACTAGTAAATCACTTTTACAAGACTACCTGCTCACAAAATAATTCACGTGATTTTCGGAAATCATTCCTTGAGTTCAGCTGCAGTGAGTAATCTTGCGAAGAAGGGTATTTCCAAGCAGTAAGTTATAAAAATAACAGGACACGCTGCTTCTACTTCCCTAAAACTGTACATGCAACTGAATGAAGAGCATCATGCAAGTAAGAACAACATGCACATTGTAAGATTAATCAGCAATATTTTTGCAGGTGGGTGTAGAGTGTAGGGTCTAGGTAATCAATGAACACTTGTTTCATAAATAAGCAGTGTTCAGTTTGATTTTTGGATATCTATTCCTTCTGACCCATTACACACTGGAGACTGCACTCTGAATCTGATATTAATTATTCACAACACTACCTATTTGAGGATTAGCATCGTACGACAAGACAAATTGTATTCCCATACAGAAACCAGCTGTTCATGTTGCCAGTGGGCAGGAATTTTGTGATGATGTGGTTTATCTGGGTTTATCATAATTCATAATCCAGTATTCAACGCGCGAACTTGGCCCATTTTAATATACCTACTTAGCCATCTCGTTAGCCATCATCAGTCACCATTATTGCTAAAATGTAAATTATTAAAACCAGTTAAAATCTCTATTAAAATCATTAATTTTTAAATCTCAAAATGAAATAAACAATTTTAATTAAAGTCATACCCACTTATTTAGTATTTTCCTCGGTATTTCCTAACAAAATAAAAATAATGATTCATTCAGAAACGATATCTGACAGCTTGTTCCTGTCATTGAAGTTAAAGTAGGTAATATTCAACTGCCACACTTATAGCCTACTACCATGCTGACACGGGGAGAAGTTAGGTGCAATATTTCTTTCAAAAAATTGTCTTCCGAAAAGCACTCGAGAAATGGTAATTTTTCATGAAATGAAATAGGTTCACCCTCGATAAATGTCCCTCGGGCGTTTGCCTACTGTTTGTTTTAGAAAAAAAGCCTCGACTGCGTCTCGGCTTCTTTTCGTCCAAACAGTAGGCAAAAGCCCTCGTAGACATTATTACTCGTGTAACCAACTTCATTTCAGAAAAATTACCATTTCTCTAGTGCTCTTATATATGAAAATTAACCCCTATGTGCATCAATGGTTACTTTAGTCATGGTTATGGAAGCATGAAAATACGCAAAAACACTTTTTTTTTAGAAAAATCACAGAAAATTAATGCTTACGCCAAATGGACTTCTGAAATAAGATTTTTGAAGAAAAAAGAAAGATCTTCAAGGCTATTTGGGTCTCATACCCATTGGTTGTTGTCCGACCAATCCCCACGCACCTAAAATAAGCCTTAAAGACAAGTATCAATAAGGCTGCTACAGTAGCGCCATCTGTCGACGTTTCTTGCAAAGTTCGAAAGCGTGATTTAAGACCAAGTCTATCCAAATCGGTTAAGAGAAGGCTGACTTGTTTCAAAGACTATTTTGTCCGGGTTTTTTTGGGACACCCGATATAACCTACTTGATGAAGATCAGTTTGTAACTCCAAATTATTACAATTATTTCCATGAAAAAAAATTCTTCTTGGGAACAAGCGTTCTCCCATGCGATTGATGTCATTTTGAACTGAAGAAATCGTCCTTTGCAAGGAATTGATTAATTTTTAACTATAATTACCAAGACGATTATGCGGACAGGTTCTACTGAATAATAGACTGAATTAGTGTAACCGCCAAATAGAGCTGCAAATTATCGCAATGGAATTGTTACGGGAACTGTGTCAGCGCGATCTTTCAAGCCGTTGTTCAGCTTTTGACCTAATTTCTTTACAGAGAATTGCTATGCACGCTAAAATATGAAGTTTTTACTTTATTTCTGTACTGAAAGAATGATTGCTAATGAAGAAATAATTTTAATAATCGAAAATAAGTCAGAAATGTGCACGAGATAATGTCGTAACTTTATTCCGAACGTGCGGTAGCGCAATTGGGGAAGCGATAACTTGACTCCCGATCGAATAAGAACCGACACACGTCGTCGCCAGTTTAATGTTCAATATCTAATTGAAGAAGAAAAGTGTTCTTAATTAACGAACTAATTTTAAATTCTGAACCGGTAGATAACGAATAAAAACCTCAAAATATGGAAATGAAACTTTCGTCTTGCGCACAGATGAAAAAATTCCCCCGTTGCCGTAATTTGAATTTTGAGTTCAATGTGAATATCTACAAAAATAGTTTGAAAAATTACCTTTCGGATAGCCTTTACTGATAACAGCTTGGATTAATTGTATTAGCGGTAGCAATTATTTTAGTTGTGATGTAGGACGAAAGTTTCATTTCCTTTACGTATAGGTACTTGTGGTTGGGTTGTTAAGAAACTTTTTTCAAATTATTTCCGTTTAAACTCTGGAAGCGCCATAAGACTCCCTTTGTACTTAATTTAAAATACGAGTACGCGCTATTTCTAAAACCTAAATATTGCGGCCTATTCATCAAAGTTTGCAAAACACTAAAAGAACTGCTAGCTCAAAAAAACAACGGAAGTACAAAGTCATTAAAACCCCTAAAATTACTAAGATAAGCCCATTTCTAGCGTCATAATTTATGCTTAGGTAATCAATAAGTTTCCGCTTTTTGAGCTCCGCTTGGAGGGAGATGTCATCCTAATCTACTTCTGAAACTTTAACCCATTCAAATGAATCAGTTACCACAGAACTTGCTTCGGTCTTCTGGTCTTCTAATAACACGAAAATAAGCCAAATATGCAATTTGGCTTTTGGGGGATGAAATATTGCGAAGGGATCGAAAAAGTCAAAAAGGCAAGAACAATCCATATGAGTAAAATTTATTACCAAAAAAGGCAAAACAAGAGGGGTGAACATGAACTGTAGTTAAGTAGAACTAGCGAAGGTAAATTTTGCTTTTTGAGGGTTCACATATCATGAAAGGGGTTGAAAAATCGTGATTGGGTTAAAAATTAATCAAAATGACTTTGAATTATCCAAAAATCACCTGCGTCACCTGACGAATCCGAGTCTGCGGTCTCTGTTTGTAGGCTCCTCAGTTTTATTTTGGACTACACCTCCGTTATATTGTCTTCATATTCGGTCACTTTGGTGAACTCATCCTCGTATTCTTCTTTTTCAAGGACACTTCGTACGGTCTGCCGCCACTATTCGTTCGCGAATCACCTCTAGCTCGTCTTAGGTAACACTTTCCGGTTCCAAAAGTTCTTTCGCCGCGTTTCGACGCGTTTTTCGTTCGATACGTTCCATCTTCAGCACTTTCACGTTCTTTCTCAACCACGGGCGTTCATAGGTCGGGTTTCAGCACCAAAATGTGATATCTCGAGAGGTTTCAGCACCAAAATGTGATATGTGATATAAGTACTGAAGATAATTAAACACTATATTAAAACGAATACAAAATAAGGTAATAGGAGTTCTGACTTCGTTCTACTGCCTTCTATGACGCTTCTCTCATACTACCTACTTCTTTCCGCGCTGCTCTCTCTTCGCTCCCGGCAATCTTCGGAAGTTTTCGCATCGACTCCGTCTTCTGGGTTATTTTCCACATTAGTAGGGTAGGGGTTGGTTTTAGGTTGACCGAAATCTATCGAACCCCATAATTTTATTCCACCATTTAACATGAACTATTTCAACAATTAAATTTCACCCCCCCTTGTTAGATTGTAATGAAAATTTGCCCATCCGCCTACAGTGTCGCTGTAAGTTAACACAGTAAATCCAGCCCTGATACGTTGAGCAGTTTTTGAGTTCATCCTAACCTACTTCTGAAACTTTAACCCATTCAAATGAGTCAATTACCATATAACTTGCCTCGGTTTTGATTCTGGTCTCCAAAATTGACGAGTAGAAAAGTTAAGTTTCAGAAGTACCTATTTGATGGTTGGAATAATAATAATAATAATTTTAAAGTATCGGTGCAGCATTTGCCTAAAGCAACCAACTTCTAAGCAATATATACAGGGTGAGTCAACAAGGCGACGGCGGTCCATAACTTCTGAACCCTTCCAGATAGGGAATCAATTCAAACGCCATTATGTACAACACCGCCAATTCTACTTCCTAAAAATACTTTCAACTATACAGGCTGTCCCAAAACACTTGCAACGCATGGCAACTTGATTTTTTTAAATGGAACACCACCATTTTGATGCCATATTCTGGATCACCTATAACATAGCTTTACATCGACATAAGACATTCGGTGGTTTAAGGCTCTGTTCTCAAGTAATTAATTCTTTTTGAAAAATTTCGACTATTGCGGGTGCTTCTTAAAAAAATTCCTGAGAACTCAATTTTGTATCTAGAGAGCTGAGGTTCGGTACGAGTATAAAGGAAGGTCTATTCAAGCTATCTGACATGATAACTATCATGATCACTATACAGGGTGTTAAAAATTCTGTGTCAAGTTTGGAAAATTTCAAATATGCAAAACTCCATTTTTTCAAATGGCACCCCCTGCTATTATTGTGCCATGGGGTTCGGCTGTTGAAGTACTTTATTTTTTATTAAGTATGTCCTATACCTAAAGTCAATACTTCAAAAGATATTCTTTGTCTTATTTATTTTATTGAAGATTATTACGATCTCAATTAAAGCATGCCATGGACTGTATGACAGTTATGATTAACATTGTTTATTTACATAGTTACCAGACAGTTTGTCACATTTATTGACATACACAATGAATTTCAACCATAAGCAATAAACCATGTCAATGAATTCTTTCTGGTTGTGTATGTCAATAAATGTGACAAACTGTCTGGTAACTATGTAAATAAACAAGGTTAATCGTAACTGTCATACAATCCATGGCATTCTTTAATTGAGATCGTAATAATCTTCAATAAAATAATTAAGACAAAGAATATCTTTTGAAGTATTGACTTTAGGTATAGGACATACTTAATAAAAAATAAAGTAATTCAACATCCCAACCCCATGGCACAATAATAGCAGGGGGTGCCATTTGAAAAAATGGAGTTTTGCATATTTGAAATTTTCCAAACTTGACACAGAATTTTTGACACCCTGTATAGTGATAATGATAGTTATCATGTTAGATAGATAGAATGGACCTTCCTTCATGTTCGTACCGAATCTCAGCTCTCTAGATACAAAATTGAGTTCTCAGGATTTTTTTTAAGAAGCACCCGCAATGGTCGAAATTTTTCAAAAAGAATTAATTACTTTAGAACAGAGCCTTAAAACATGGAATGTCTTATGTCGATGTAAAGCTATGTTATAGGTGATCCAGAATATGTCATCAAAATGGTGGTGTTCCATTTAAAAAAATGAAGTTGCCATGCATTGCAAGTGTTTTGGGACAGCCTGTATAGTTGAAAGTATTTTTAGGATGTAGAATTGGCGGTGTTGTACATAATGGCGTTTGAATTGATTTCCTATCTGGAAGGGTTCAGAAGTTATGGACCGCCGTCACCTTGTTGACTCACCCTGTATATATATATTGTATTAAAATCAACCCCTGGGCTACTAACATCACCTAAAATTCTACAAATTATTCGAATATAGAGGGTGATTCACGAAGACCGTTCATTAGAAGAAACTTTTGGCGATCCACTTGTACAGTCGAAAAACTAAATAATGCACTTTTTGTTGATCTGTTGGCCGGATAATTCTTTATCTGCACACGGTCCGAAATTCCTGAGCGCTCAAGACCCGAGTGCATGACTTACTTTCTCGACTGTACTAGAATTTTGAAATTTGGTACTATACCATAATCGTCCACACACACCAAGAATAAAATATTCCCAAGCCCCCAGCACATCAGGTTTTACCGGAAGTGGCTGCCATCTTGGTTATTTTAAATAGAGAGCCCTCGTTTTGACTTTAGATTCGGATTTGTCTCTTAATTGTGAGTTTATCGCACCCGCATTTTGCCTACCTGTCACCGTTTTTGACAAAATTTGTATCCAAAAAAATTGATTTGCAATGCGTAATAGAAAAAATTGTATCTTCCAAACGATTGATGATTAAGGAACTAAACTGGGAGGGTTGGAACTAGAATCTCTGAGCTTTCTTTGGATGCCTCACCTGATCATGTTGAGTTAACAGTATGGCTGAAAATATTTTTTTTAAATGGCAGAGAAACTGTCCACAACTTAATTTTTCAAAATTATCAATACCATAATTTTATGTGGCCAAAAGATGCAAAATTAAATTTCCGTTCGACTAGTATTAGCACTCCCTATACCTATTTTCAACATTTTTGAAAATATTTGGAATAAATTTATTTTTCGTCGATCGTACTGGAAACGCCACATTCTTGACATGCAATTATCATCCGAAAGCTTACGTTTCCAGGACTATGTCATTTGCTAGGCAACACGCACCAGCTGTACAGAAATAACGCTTTTTCCGGCCTAGGCCGGAAAAGTATTCCTGTACTTCTCTTAAAAAATCGTCCGCTATGGCCCAAAAGCAATCCCCGCCTTACCTTTCGGAAGACCAAGCTGCCTACCAAGTTTCAGCTCGATATCTCACTCCGTTCTCAAGTTATCCGACGGAAAGACTGAGGGGCGAGCGAGCGAATAAACTAAAACAAGAGTGCCTCGCATTCTTCTGCGGCACTAAAAGCTTTATGAGTTTTCAACCAAGAACCAACCCCTAGGCTACTAACACCCCCTCACTTTCAACAGACTTGAATGTCGAACGTGCATACCAAGTTTCAGTAAGATACCTCCAGTAGTTCTCGAGTTATTGCAATAAATAGTTTTTTTGTTTTTCACCCCTAACTCTCATCCCCTTGGTCCGATATGGTCCAAAAGCAATCCACGCCTTTCTTTTCGGGAGAGAAAGCTACTAAATATTACCTCGATATATCAATGCGTTCTCAAGTTATGCGACGGATAGACTCGACGAGCGATCAAGCGAGTGAGCGAACGAGCGAATAATGAAAGACTGCACTAAAGCAGAAAAGTAGGTACACAAATTCAAAATTTTCAAAATCTTTGTGATGATCGAAAACGGATTAGTGTCTAATCAGGAAAAGGCATCTTGCCTTGGAGTCATTTCTTGTCTAGTCTTGAATTTAAACTCAAGACTGAAATTGACTGTTGTCTCGAAAAAAGCCGTAGGTAACATTTAATTTCTTGCCTTGTGCTTAGAATTCTTCAAACTTTTTAGTCTTTTAGTCAGTATCTTTGCGATTGAGGGTCAATCATGCACGTACACCACCAACAAAAAATAACCCAAATTCTTTACTTTATTCTTCAAAAATTTTAGTCACTTTTCATTTGACTAGCAAAGAAATATTCAATACTTCAGAATTTTTGTGTAACTTTTAGATTCCGTGCTTTTATTGGAGCAATGACCACCAGCGCCGAAACAGAACAGAAATTTTTATTCCTTTAGAGAAACACAGTTGTATATAGGACATGTTAATACACAAGTGGATGGTTGGTTGAAAGCTTGGTCCATTTTATTTCAAAGAGGAACTGATGTTTGATTACACAAGGTAGTTTCACAGTCTCGTTCCACAAAATTTACTTACTGTTTACTAAAGAGAGACTGTGAAACTACCTTGTGTAATCACAAGTGGATGGTTTCATAAAACGATTTTTTATTTATTACATTGTACCTACATTATGAAGATTCCTTTAGGGAAGAATATGTAACTTTCAAGCCTGCTTCAGCTGATACAAAGCAACAGCATATGAGGCAGAAACCCTCAAAAACTGCAACATCCCCCATTATATCATGAAAAACTTCGAAATTCTTACGTTGACAAAAAGTTGATGATCCACCCTAACTCCTGCCAAAGTTACTGACGTAGGCACTAGTGAATTCACCAAAATCATTTGAACAGCTTTTCGATTTTTACTATCCCAAGCCAACCACGGGCAACTCTGCGCAATTCCACCTATTTTTTCAGACTAAAAAATCAGAAGTGTATTATAAAGCCGCTTCTGAGCTACCACCTCATCTATAAGTTGTTGTCCACTGGCACAAAAAAGTCCAAGTATCAACATCGATAATCCAAACACGGAAATGCAGCGGAATTTCAACACGATCGAGCCACTGCTCCAAAACTATTTTCGGTTAATAAAGAGAATAATTTGATTACCTCAAGCACGAAGAAATAAATTCCAACAAATGTTAAAGTTCCAAAGAGTAGAACAGGAAATATTCCAGGTTTCACTACAGTTTCTATAAAGTTGTTGGCAGTCCTAAAATGGTCAAAAATAATAGAAACTACAAAAGCATAGAGCTGCCATGATATTTGCTGACTTTTTTAATTTTGTAATTTACAGAAAAAGTGTAAACTTACAGAAAAAGTGTAAATTTACAGAAAAAGGGTAAATGTACAGAAAAAAGTGTAAACTTACAGAAAAAGTGTAAGGTTACAGAAAAAGTATAAGTTTACAGAAAAAGTGTAAGTTTACAGAAAAAGTGTAAATTTACAGAAAAAAGTGTAAATTTACAGAAAAAGTGTGTTGACAGAAAAAGTGTAAGTTTACAGAAAAAGTGTAAGTTTACAGAAAAAGTGTAAATTTACAGAAAAAAGTGTAAATTTACAGAAAAAGTGTGTTGACAGATAAAGTGTAAATTTACAGAAAAAGTGTAAAACCGAAAAAAGTGTAAGTTTACAGAAAAAAGTGTTTTACAGAAAGAAGTGTAAGTTTACAGAAAAAGGGTAAATTTACAGAAAAAAGTGTAAATTTACAGAAAAAGTGTATTGACAGAGAAAGTGTAAAACAGAAAAAGTGTGAGTTTACAGAAAAAGTGTAAGTTTACAGAAAAAGTGTAAATTTACAGAAAAAATGTGTTAACAGAAAAAGTGTAATTTACAGAAAAAAGTGTAAACTTACAGAAAAAGTGTAAGTTTACAGAAAAAGTTTAAATTTACAGAAAAAGTGGAAAACCGAAAAAGTGTAAATTTACAGAAAAAGTGTGTTGACAGAAAAAGTGTGTTCACAGAAAAAGTGTAAATTTACAGAAAAAAGTGTAAATTTACAGAAAAAGTGTATTGACAGAGAAAGTGTGAAACAGAAAAAGTGTAAGTTTACAGAAAAAGTGTAAATTTACAGAAAAAGTGTAAAACCGAAAAAAGTGTTTTACAGAAAAAAGTGTAAGTTTACAGAAAAAGTGTAAATTTACAGAAAAAATGTGTTAACAGAAAAAGTGTAATTTACAGAAAAAAGTGTAAACTTACAGAAAAAGTGTAAGTTTACAGAAAAAGTTTAAATTTACAGAAAAAGTGGAAAACCGAAAAAGTGTAAATTTATGTACAGAAAAAGTGTGTTGACAGAAAAAGTGTAAATTTACAGAAAAAGTGTAAAACCGAAAAAAGTAAGTTTACAGAAAAGTGTTTTACAGAAAAAAGTGTAAGTTTACAGAAAAAGTGTAAATTTACAGAAAAAATGTGTTAACAGAAAAAGTGTAATTTACAGAAAAAAGTGTAAACTTACAGAAAAAGTGTAAGTTTACAGAAAAAGTTTAAATTTACAGAAAAAGTGGAAAACCGAAAGAATGTAAATTTACAGAAAAAGTGTGTTGACAGAAAAAGTGTAAATTTACAGAAAAAGTGTAAAACCGAAAAAAGTAAGTTTACAGAAAAGTGTTTTACAGAAAAAAGTGTAAGTTTACAGAAAAAGTGTAAATTTACAGAAAAAATGTGTTAACAGAAAAAGTGTAATTTACAGAAAAAAGTGTAAACTTACAGAAAAAGTGTAAGTTTACAGAAAAAGTTTAAATTTACAGAAAAAGTGGAAAACCGAAAAAGTGTAAATTTACAGAAAAAGTGTGTTGACAGAAAAAGTGTAAACAGAAAAAGTGTAAATTTACAGAAAAAGTGTGTTGACAGATAAAGTGTAAATTTACAGAAAAAGTGTAAAACCGAAAAAAGTGTAAGTTTACAGAAAAAAGTGTTTTACAGAAAGAAGTGTAAGTTTACAGAAAAAGGGTAAATTTACAGAAAAAAGTGTAAATTTACAGAAAAAGTGTAAGTTTACAGAAAAAGTGTGTTCACAGAAAAAGTGTAAATTTACAGAAAAAAGTGTAAATTTACAGAAAAAGTGTATTGACAGAGAAAGTGTAAAACAGAAAAAGTGTAAGTTTACAGAAAAAGTGTAAATTTACAGAAAAAGTGTAAAACCGAAAAAAGTAAGTTTACAGAAAAAGGTGTTTTACAGAAAAAAGTGTAAGTTTACAGAAAAAGTGTAAATGTACAGAAAAAAGTGTAAATTTACAGAAAAAGTGTAAAATTACAGAAAAAGTGTAAAATTACAGAAAAAGTGTAAGTTTACAGAAAAAGTGTAAAATTACAGAAAAAGTGTAAAATTACAGAAAAAGTGTAAGTTTACAGAAAAAGTGTAAATTTACAGAAAAAGTGTAAAGCCGAAAAAAGTGTAAGTTTACAGAAAAAGTGTTTTACAGAAAAAAGTGTAAGTTTACAGAAAAAGTGTAAATTTACAGAAAAAAGTGTAAATTTACAGAAAAAGTGTGTTGACAGAAAAAGTGCAAAATTTACAGAAAAAAGTGTAAATTTACAGAAAAAGTGTAAAACCGAGAGTGCAGGATTATGAGTCATTTTGCTACATTTTTTATAGAGCTGAATCAGTAGAGTTTCTGGGAGTTCACTTAGATAATAAATTAAGTTGGAATGCGCATGGTGATGCCCTTGCAAAAAAACTGTGCAGGAGCGTTTTCCTGCTTCGAAATTTGAAACATCGCATACCTGCGGAATCGTTGTGATGTGCATATTTCGCCGTATGCGAATCGCATCTAACTTATGATCTTCTATGTTGGGGTCACTCCAGCACTATGACCAGGATATTTAAACTACAGCGGCGAATAATTAGAATACTGGCTGGACTTGGATATAGGGAGGATTGCCGGGCCTATTTTCAATCCTTAAAAATACTAACATTACCCTGTCTATATATATTGACGTGCCTTATACACATTAAAAACAACTTAGTTGAATATCAACGACATTGTGACTTACATAAATACAATACACGCCATAATAATGATATCTGTCCAAGAACAATGAGACTTGCCAGAACTCAAAACAGCACAGAGTATTACTGCATTAAATTATACAGGGTGAGTCAACAAGGCGACGGCGGTCCATAACTTCTGAACCCTTCCAGATAAGAAATCAATTCAAACGCCATTATATACAACACCGCCCATTCTACATCCTAAAAATACTTTCAACTATACAGGGTGTCCCAAAACACTTGCAACGCATGGCAACTTGATTTTTTAAAATGGAACACCACCATTTTGGTGCCATATTCTGGATCACCTATAACATAGCTTTACATCAACATAAGACATTTGATGTTTTAACGCTCTGTTCTAAAGTAATTAATTCTTTTTGAAAAATTTCAATCATTGCGGGTGCTTCTTAAAAAAATTCCTGAGAACTCAATTTTGTATCTAGAGAGCTGAGATTCGGTATGAATATGAAGGAAGGCTCATTCTATCTATCCAACATGATAACTATCATTATCACAATACAGGGTGTTAAAAATTCTGTGTCAAGTTTGGAAAATTTCAAATATTCAAAACTCCATTTTTTCAATTGGCACCCCCTGTTATTATTGTGCCATGGGGTTCGTCTGTTGAATTACTTTATTTTTTATTAAGTATGTCCTATACCTAAAGTCAATACTTCAAAAGATATTCTTTGTCTTATTTATTTTATTGAAGATTATTACGATCTCAATTAAAGATTGCCATGGACGGTATGACAGTTATGATTAACATTGTTTATTTACATAGTTACCAGACAGTTTGTCAGATTTATTGACATACACAACCAGGAAGAAATCATTGACATGGTTTACCGCTTATGGTTGAAATTCATTGTGTATGTCAATAAATGTGACAAACTGTCTGGTAACCATGTAAATAAACAATGTTAGTCGTAACTGTCATACAGTCCCTGGCATTCTTTAATTGAGATCGTAATAATCTTCAATAAAATAAATAAGACAAAGAATATCTTTTGAAGTATTGACTTTAGGTATAGGACATACTTAATAAAAAATAAAGTAATCCAACAGCCGAACCCCATGGCACAATAATAACAGGGGGTGCCATTTGAAAAAATGGAGTTTTGCATATTTGAAATTTTCCAAACTTGACACAGAATTTTTAACACCCTGTATAGTGATAATGATAGTTATCATGTTAGATAGATAGAGTAGACCTTCCTTCATATTCGTACCGAATCTCAGCCCTCTAGATACAAAATTGAGTTCTCAGGAATTTTTTTAAGAAGCACCCGCAATGATCGAAATTTTTCAAAAAGAATTAATTACTTTAGAACAGAGCTTTAAAACATCAAATGTCTTATGTCGATGTAAAGCTATGTTACAGATGATCCAGAATATGGCATCAAAATGATGGTGTTCCATTAAAAAAAATCAAGTTGGCATGCCTTGCAAGTGTTTTGGGACACCCTGTATAGTTGAAAGTATTTTTAGTATGTAGAATTGGCGGTGTTGTACATAATGGCGTTTGAATTGATTTCCTATCTGGAAGGGTTCAGAAGTTATGGACCGCCGTCGCCTTGTTGACTCACCCTGTATAATAAATTGCCTCCTTCTCTCAAGGAAATGGGCACAGAAAAATTCAAATTTTGCCTGAAGAGCTTCCTGCTGGAAAGGACATATTATGAAGTGGAGGAATTTTTAATGGATAGGGTCGTAGATTTGTAATTCGGTTTCTGTGGTTGTATTTGTGATTGTGTTTTAATCTGTTATACCATAACTTTGACATGTACAACACCTCGGCGTGACAAGTATGAATATACATTATTATTATTAGAGCTGCTATCAAGCTGTGTAATTAATAAAATGACCAAAAACACTAAAACAACAAATCTTGCATTCTGAAAAAACAATGAAAATTTAAATTTAAAAATTTACTGCTCAATTTATGTACTTTTTGTTTATTGCTAAATTATGCAAGCATTTACGATGGATTCTTTATTCTATTCATCTTAAAATTTGGCCGTAAAGGCCGTATATTAATGCGTTTGGACTACCCTGTACAACTCGGTAACGGTGTTCTCAGAACGAAAATATAAATTTACACTTTTTCTGTAAATTTACACCTTTTCTGTAAATTTACACGTTTTCTGTAAATTTACACCATTTCTGTAAAATTACACTTTTTGTGTAAATTTACACTTTTATCTGTAAATTTACACTTTTTCTGTAAACTTACACTTTTTCTGTAAATTTACACTTTTTTCTGTAAATTTACACTTTTTCTGTAAACTTACACTTTTTCTGTAAATTTACACTTTTTTCTGTGAATTTACACATTTTCTGTAAATTTACACGTTTTCTGTAAATTTACACCATTTCTGTAAAATTACACTTTTTGTGTAAATTTACACTTTTATCTGTTTTACACTTTTTCTGTAAACTTACACTTTTTCTGTAAATTTACACTTTTTTCTGTAAATTTACACTTTTTCTGTAAACTTACACTTTTTCTGTAAACTTACACTTTTTCTGTAAATTTACACTTTTTTCTGTAAATTTACACTTTTTCTGTAAACTTACACTTTTTCTGTAAATTTACACTTTTTTCTGTGAATTTACACATTTTCTGTTTTACACTTTTTCTGTTTCACACATTTTCTGTAAATTTACACTTTTTTGGTAAATTTACACTTTTTCTGTAAATTACAAAATAAAAAAGTCAGAAAATATCACGGCAGCTCTACGCTTTCGTAAGAAACAGACCTCTTCAAGACAACGTGCTGTTTAACACAAATCGTCAGTCTTCTATAAATTTCTCTTTGGTATTTCTGATTTTCGATTGAATCCCCTTCTTCGATTGCTTTAAAATCGCTGGAAATCCTAGTCAGACGTTCATTAAGCACGTAAAGTTGAAAACAAATTCTTTTCACAAAAACCAGCAACGTCATGCAGATGCAAATCGTCCCATAAATGTTCGTATAGTGCGTGAAGAGATAAATTATTTTGATCGGAAACGAAAAGCTTTTGAAATATGCATCAAACGCATTCAGACAAAGGAATTCTTCTTCAAGATTGTCGAAAACATAGGAAAACGCGAAACAGCAATTAGCTGCAACTGTTATCACTACAATAATCCACCCTTGCAAGACTAGAATTTCACGATTTAGTTTATTTTCGGTTGATGTTCCTGCTGATTTTATCGACCAACTGATTTTCTCGATTTTTTTGAATGTTGTGGTCACCTTCCAGGAAACCACGGAATGGTAGAAAGTGCAATACATTAACTGCAATACGGATTTGGACTTAGAAGTAGTAAAAATTTCTCACGTATAAAGTTAAAGCCTCGTATTGTCCGTATTGAACCAGAAGTGGTTTGCTGAAGTTCACCACGAAATAGTGAAACTGGATTAAGTAGAAGCAGACGAGCAGCCAGAAGCAGAAATGGATGAACTTGGCGAAGACCGTTTTGTAACTCCAAATTATTACAATTCGTTCCATAAAAGAAAATTCTTCTTTGAGATTATCCTTCTGTACTGTGATTGATTTCATTTTGAAGTGGAATTAATTAATTTTTAAATATAATTGCCAGCAAGATTATCCAGACCTGTTTCTACTAAAGAAATGATGAAAATCGATAAATCTTCTAAAATTGCTACATACTTTAAGGGGGATGTTTCCACAACTAGAATTTTAACACTCTAAGAAGTCAGAAGATCTTGCCTCTGCGTCAGAGTTCAAAAAACGCAAGTCAGAAGAAGTAGAAATATTTTATGTTGGCAATAGTGCAGCTGTTTCTGTTCACACCATTAATATTTCCTGTAGCGTTGGTCACCTTAACCCTAATTTATTATTATGGGACCTAAATTTGGCGCTCTGGCAGGTTGATGTTGGTTGTTGGAAGCATTTCCTCGGGTTGGAAACAACTTTGTTTTTCTTTTCGTCAATTTGATTTTTTTTCAATTTTTTTCAATTTTCAACAGAATCTCGGAATTTGCAATCAGGTGTCCCAAAAAAAACCGAACAAAATATTTTTGGGAATAAGTCTGCCATTTCTTAACCGATTTGGATGAACGTGGTTTTAAATTAAAGCCAAAGAATCAGGCTTTCGACTGATGAGAAACTACGACAGATAGCGCTGCCGTAGTAGTCTTGTTGATACTTGCCATAAAGGTTTATTTTAGCTGCATGGGGATTGGTCAGTCAACGACCAATCGGTATGAAACTAGATTACCTCAAATGTTAAAGTTCCGAGAAGAACATATAAACCACTGCTGGTTTCACTATAGTTTCTAAAAATTGTTGGCAGCCCTAAAATGTTCAAAAGAAAATTTCTTGCTGCAAAGACAAACAAACCTCTTTAGGACAACATTCTTTCTATAAATTTCTTTTTTCTATATCTGATCGAAGATCAAATCTCTTTCTTCGATACCTTTAAAATCTTTGGAAATCTTAGTTAGGCGCCCAATAAAACGTAATGCTGAATGCAAATCCTCTTTACAAGAACTAGCAACATCACATCTAGAAATACTTATATAGTGGGCACAGAGAAATAAACTAGTTTACCTGAAACAAACAGCCTTTGAAATATGTATCAAAAACACTCAGGCAAAAGAATTCCAAATAAAGACTGTTGAAAGCATTATGAAAACGCCAAACAGCAGTTAACTGCACTGCAGTTGTTATCACTACAGTGATCCACACTTGCAAAACAAAAATTCCACCATTTAGTTTATTTTCGGTTGATCTTCCCGTTGATTTCTTTGAATGTTGCAGTCACCCTCCTAGAAATCGCTAAATGGTAGAAAGCACAACACATTAACTGCAAGGTAGACTTGTACTTAGGTAAATAATGCAGAATTTTGCCTGAAAAAATCGTCCTTTGTAGAGAATTAATAAAATTTTAACTATAATTGCCAACAGTATTAAGTATTATCTAGACGGGCTTGCTTTGAATAGTTCATCAAAGTAATCGAAACACTTAAATACTTGCGGAAGTTCGTTAAAACGACTTATTTTTAGTTCGGCCGAAAATTCTGAAATTTGGCAGCATAAAAGTATGATTTTAGTGCCGTAGCAAAAATGCGAGGCACTCTTGGTTTAGCTTATTCGCTCGCTCGCTCGCTCGCTCAATCGCTCCTCAAGTCTGTCAGTCGGATAACTTGAGAACGAAAGCAGATATCGAGCTGAAATTTTGTACACGGGTGTATACCCGGAAAATCTCGGCGGGGATTGCTTTTGGACCATATCGGGCCACGGGGGTGGGAGTTAGGGGTGAAAACCGAAAAACTATTAATTGCAATAACTCGAGAACTAGTGGACCTATCTTTATGAAAATTGGTATGTACGTTCGACCCTCAAGCCTGTTGAAGCCGAAGGGGTGCTAATTTCGAGGGATGAAATTTGGGGGGTGAAAACCACAAAAAATATGATAACTCCGCAAGGGTTGCACGCATCTGTCGGAAACTCAACGTACACACATATATCGGTGAAATCTTGCGGGGGATGCGTTTTTCGCAAAATCGAACAGATGGGGTGGAAATTAGGGGTTGCAACTCGAAATTCCGCTTAATAAGTGTTGGTCGAAATTGGCGTCATTCGATAGCTTTCCATTAATGATTCAAAAAAGGTGTCATTCATATTTTGAGAAAAACCACCAATTTGGTGTATGAATTTCCAGTAACATTGTAGGCGGATGGACAAATTTTTAATAATATCTAACAAGGGGGATGAAATTTAAGGGTTGAAACTTGAAATTTCTTCAAGTAAATGGTAGCCTAAAATTACGGGGTTCGATAGATTTCGTTCAACTATTGAAAAAAGGTCTTATGAGTTTTCAACTTAAAACCAACCACTAGGCTATTAACCACCCCTAACTCTTTACAAGCGGATAAATATATTTTATTTATTTTTTCTGAAAACCTATTGATTTATTTATGAACAACTGAAGTCAGTAAATACGCAAGGAGTTATGTAACACCGGAAAAATAAACTCACCCCTGTAAATTATAAAGGGGTGAAACCATGATGGGTTGAAAACTTGAATGTATAAATCACCTTAATTTTTCAACGAATTGGGTTAAGGTGGTGAAATTGAAAACACAACTTCCTTTAGGGCATGTGGGGGCGGTGAAATAGGGGGTTGGAGTTTAGGGGTTGAAACGTCCATAAAGTCCTGTAATTTGACACAGAGAAGAATATCTTCTGCGAAACTGTAACATCTTACACACTGCATCTTCGAGAAGGGAAGAGTGAATTTTAGGAGAAAATTATCGAAGGGGATGAAAGTTAGGGGTGGAAACTCGAATTTTCAATGAATAACGTATAGTTGAAAAGAATACCATTCGATAGCTTTCTACTGATTGTACAAAAAAGGTCTTATTCATCATTCGCGAGAAACGACCCTTAAAGGCGGTACAACCCCTTAAGGCTGTAATGCTCCTAGTGATTTGACACGGGTTCGTAAAAACAATATTTCTCCCTTAATTCTAGCTCTAGGACATTGCAATAAAAAGTAATAAATAGTAAAATGAATATCGGAGGTACCTATAGAGAGTTATTTTTAAAGTTGATGCTAGTTATTTAAAAAAAAAATCGCGGATCTAGTCGATATTGGCGGCATTATTGGCCCATTATTTTCAGCAGTGAAGAAAAAATCGTTCTATAGGTACTTCAAACCAACCTTTTGCAACATACTCCCCCTTAGTCTACATTGATACGACGATTGGTCTTTGAGAAAAACCGATGTTACAAACCGATGTTTTGCCTGATTTTTCAACACAATTGCATACATTTCAGGAGCAAGCAAAGTAATATTCGATATGTCCGACATCTTAAACACGCCCCTTTTATGACTTTTAGGATTTATGAAGCTACACTGTAAAAATTTAAAACCTGTTTGCCTGACCTACTGTTATCCACGTTTTGCAAAATATTAAAACCATCCCTAAATTTTATGGTGAATAGGACAGTTATTATGAATCGAGTGCCATTCCCCCCTTAATGCAAAAAGCCAACGGAAGATGTATATCAATGCGATGTGTATCCCTGTAGATGTTTATCACAGTGAATGATTTATTTTAAAGTAGTTTTGGGTGCAGATTTTACAAATCTGCCCCTAGTACTAGTGCCGAGGAATATATGCTTCAAAGTGAAGCCAAGGGAAGATGTATATCAATGTGATGAGTAGAATTACAGCAAATGATACGAAATTAAGCCAATTGTGAAGAGGATTAAAAAATTGAAAAAGATAAACATATAATCCAAATGAGTGATATTTCAGAAGAAAAACAAAATTGCACCAATTTTGCAAAATTCATAATTAGAGGTGAAAACTCTAAGGGCGTGAAAATTAACTGATGTTAAAGTTAGCTTTTTAAGAACACGAAAAATAGGCTTTTGTGAAAGAGAATTTTCGGGGGATGAGATCTAAATTTCATCCCCCAAAATTGACACCCCCTCACCTTCAACAACTTGTACGTCAAAAGTGCATACCAAGTTTCAGTAACACAGGTTCTCGAGTTATTACAATTACTAATTTTTCAAAAACGCGCCTTCCCACCATTCTACTGCGAACGCTGACTAAACGCTTGAAGATGGATTAAAATCGTATAAGGAATAAATGTCGGCAACGAATAGATGTACAAAAAAGTCAGCGACGGCATACAGGGTGGGTAATTTTTCGATGCTCACCATTGGGGTCTCCTAAACTGTAAAAGATACAGGGTCGGTTAAATTACAGAAAAGTTGGGCAATTTCTTGGCGAATAAGAATCTGAAGAGAATTTCCCGATATTGTTATTCGTTCCTGAATTATCACAAAAAATCTGAAAATGGCAATTTAAAGAAAAATTAATATCTTCCTAGCGATTCATGTTATTTAAATGAAACTCGGAACTTTTGCATTTCTGACAGCTGTCAATTGAATGGCACTGCTAGGAATTTTCTAGGCCTTCTAGATTTTGAGTAGAGACAGTCAACTTTTCTTTTTCTTATGGGCGCCACATTGAATTTTAACACCGCCGGATACACGGAAAAATTAGCTTTTCAAAAATGTAACCAAGATGGACGTTTTTAAAAAAATATGTGAAACCCCGAGTTACACCACCGCAGGACGTGTTTTATTACTGTTGAATTCAATTGTTTTCACATGTTATAAGAGATTGAAGAAGTTGCCGTACTTTTTTGCCGATTTAGGCCGATTTTGCAAATTACTCCTACCAATTTTTAAATTCTGACATCTGTCAAAAAAGTTCAAGTTGAGTACATTTTTGAAAAGCCAATTTTTTGTGCCAATTTAATGGTGCCAAAATTCAATATGGCGGCCATAAATTAATCAAAAGTAGACTGTCTTTATTCAAAATCTAGAAGGCCTAGAACATTTCTGTTGATGCCATTCAATGGATAGCTTTCAAAAATATAAAAGTTCCAAGTTTCATTTGAATAACATTAGTCGTTAGGAAGATATTAATTTTTCTTTTATTTGGCAATTTTCTGATTTTTTGTGATAACTCAGGAACGAATCAAAATATTGGGGAGCTCTCTTCAAATTCTTAATCAGCAACAAATGGCGCAACTTTTCTGTAATTTAACCGACCCCATATCTTTGACTGTTTAGGAGATCCCAATGGTGAGTATCCAAAAATTTTTGTAGATTTATTCGTTGTCGACATTTTTTCCTTATACAATTTTAATCTATCTTCAAACGTTTAGGCGGCGGAAGCGCGAGAAAACGCGTTTTTTTTCTCTCGAAACCGAAAAACTATTAATTGTAATAACTCGAGAACCAGTGGAGGTATCTTACTGAAACTTGGCATGAACTTTTGACGTACAAGTCTGTTGAAGGTGAGGGGGTGTAAATTTTGGTGGATTAGATCTCATCCCCCGAAAATTTTCTTACACAAAAGCTTATTTTCCGTGTTATTAAACCGATAACTTTAACGTCAGTTCATTTTTACGCCCTTACAGTTTTCATCCCCCATCACAATTTTCTGACCCCTAATTAAGAATTTTGCAAGGGGCAGATTTGTACAATCTGCACCCAAAACTACGTTAAAATAAATCATGCACGGTGATAAACATCTACAGGGACACACATCGCATTGATATACATCTTCCGTTGGCTTTTATTTAAATTTCTACCATCTACCTCCTCCGCGCTCCTCCCTGCAAATCGTTTAAAAAGCTGGACAAGATTTTAAAAAGCCCTAAAAAATTAATTTTTTTTATTATAATTTTTTAATCGGCTACCTGGTCGCAAATCGCTTAAACTCAAAAATATTTTTAAACGTCCAAAAATCTCGTCCCAATTATGGAAGGGAATCCCGGACGGGATTGGACCTTTCGGGATTTCGGGATTAGAATCCGTACGGGATTGGAACTTTCGGGATTCGATAAATTCAATCCCGGGATTTTTCGGAGTCCCGGGATTGCTCACGGCAAAATTATTGAGCGGTGGATTCTGTTTTCAAATTATGCCAATACAAATAAAATGGAAATGCGGGAGTAGAAAATTTTATATAATTAGAATAATGAATTTAAATGATACAAAAATACAAGTAATCTGCTTGAATGCCTAAATATAAATGCCAAATGTATAAGTTGCGCAAAATGCCATGCAAAACCCTATAAATTCTTTACCAGAGTCTTTTATTTTTAGGTAGAATATAGGAAAAATGAAGCCCAATAGTTTGTTATGGCTAAGGCGTGACTCAATGGGCCCGAAAATGGTTCCACAAATATCAATTTACACCAGTGTTTTATTTATTATTTCCTGACAGGATTTTACAGTAATGGCAGCAGCTGATTTTTGCTCCGAAATCCCGAAAATCCCGGGATTGGCTTGTCGGGATTTTCGGGACTGCGCAAATTCCGGGATTGACTTTTGGGGATTGAATTTAGTCCGGGATCCCGGGATTGCCATCCCTAGTCCCAATGCAAATAGTATTGGCGCTCCGGCTAAAGCTCCAAGGTGGAAGGGGAAGCGGCTTTATGCACGTGCTTCAAGGCCGCTCAAGATAAAAAACTAGAACCATTTTCTATAACAGCGTGCTCTCGCATGCGGTATAGAACAATGGACCTCTATCCCATAATGGTTTTTGGTGGGGATTCCTTACCACACGTCGTCCTACACGTAAGCCATTTGAATGGGATAGCTTCATCCTTGTTCGAACTTTACGTTCCTTCTCGCGAAAATTTTTACGAACAGGAGCATTACAGCCATAACCATGAAGAATCGTGTGAGATGCTGCATTGAAATGAACGGTGCCCACTTTGAGCACCTACTGTAATTTTTTTTGAATATTAAACGTTCCCATTATTACCCATGCGTTAAATTTTTTAAACATGTCTAATGAAAACTCTTTACCAAAAGCACAACTTTTATCATTATTCTTTAATTTGCCGTTAGTGATCTGTAAGTATTGGAAAAATTTACCAGCTGTAAAAATATTCTATTGACGCGCGCAGTGACTTAAATTTTTCAGCTAATCTCAGGAAATTCTATTTCTAATGTTCCAATCCGTTTAAAGATCGGCTTGGGTAGTGTTAGCAGTTCTTGCTAACAATAATAATTATTGTTGCTAGCTTAAACGGGTGCTTTCTACATTTGTCTCCGTGTAGCTGCTTCATACAACCTTTGAGCTTCACATCACCGTTGGCTTTTCCATAAATGAAATGCATTTCTGCCATTTCTTGAACGCTGTAATTCGCCATTGTTTAAAGAAAAACGACTAGCTGAATTGTCAAAGGCGAGTACGTCAGTTAAAAGACTGACGCCAACGTTGATTGTCTCAAAAGAAAAGCCCATCATCCATTATTTAAAATGCGATTTTAAGGAAAAGGGTTGGTCCTACGGGTGCACACCAAGAGTACCTTTTTTTATAAAACTGATCGAAGAATCATATTTTTGCCTCAGCAGTTCAATATTAGTGCGATTAAAAAAAATATGGCCATTTTTACAAAACGGCCCCCCCATATCGTACGCCCCTGGACGTTGTTGGCCTTTTTCGTTGCCACCAATCGGTTTTCCATATAAAAATTACTTTGTACACCAATTTTGAAGCTTTCATAACCATTGGTGTTCGAAATAAATAATAAAAACTTCATTTTGGGCTCACCTTCAAAGAGCCCTAGCAGCCACAGGAAGCATTTCCGGACACGGGTTCATAGGAACTTTTCCTCCTAATTTTTGATGTAGAATTACCATCCGGAATATGTACAACGTACAAACGTACGTACGTACATACACACAGACACATTTTAAAAACCCCTTTTTTGGGTTCCTGAGACCTCAAAACGTAAAGATCTGGTGGTATCTCAAATTCGAAAATTTTAGTGATTGCAGTAACCTCCCATTTTATTTAAATTGTGCTGGGGTTGGGGAGGTTAAAAAGAATTACCTGAATTAAAACAAAATTTGGAAAATTTTGAAAAATTAACACTCGGGGCTGAAAAATTGCGAAAGGGGATGCTTTTGTGGGGGTTGAAATACACACTTATACCTACCTATTGCGAAGGAAACTGGAAAATTATAAAAGGTAAACTGAATCCCAAATTAATGCGTTCAATTTTATTACCGACGAAAAACGAAATTACCACTCAGGTCAAAAGTCTTAAAGGTGGATGAAAAGTTAAAAGATCTGAGGATTAACCGTGGCTAAGTAAAATTACGGAAAACAACACCAAAATAACCCAATTATGTAAATTTAGCGTTTGAAGAGTTGAAACATTGCGAAGAAGGATGAAAAAAGTGAAAAATGTAATCATCATCAAAATGAGTTCTTTTATTACCGAAGAAAAACGAAATTACGCTATTTTGCCAAATTATCACTTAGGGGGTTGAAAAGTCAGAAGGGATGAAAAATAATCGTATTTAAAGAGAATTACAGAAAATAACACGAAAATAAGCCCTTTATGGAAATTTGGCTTTTGGGGGTTGAAGAAGTGAAAAAGGCAAGAACAATGTATATGAGTAAAATATGTTAAATCATAATGAAAATTTGCCCATCCACTTGCAGCGTCGCTGCAAATGACCACACTAAATCCAGCCCTGATACGTTGAGCATTTTTTGAGTTCACGCATTTTTTTGTGTTTCGGCATGTTAGGGGTTGTAGCGCCTATAAGGGTGGCTTTTCTCAAAATATGAATGACACCTTTTTTGAATCATTAATGGAAAGCTATCGAATGACGCCAATTTCGACCAATACTTATTAAGCGGAATTTCGAGTTGCAACCCCAAATTTCCACCCCATCTGTTCGATTTTGCTAAAAACGCATCCCCTGCAAGATTTCACCGATATATGTGTGTACGTTGAGTTTCCGACAGATGCGTGCAACCCTTGTGGAGTTATCATATTTTTTGTGGTTTTCATCCCCTAAATTTCATCCCCCGAAATTAGCACCCCTTCAGCTTTAACAGACTTGAGGGTCGAACGCACGTACCAAGTTTCAGAAAGATACGTCCACTAGTTCTCGAGTTATTGCAATTAATAATTTTTCGGTTTTTCACCCCTAACTCCCACCCCCGTGGCCCGATATGGCCCAAAAGCAATCCCCGCCGAGATTTCCCGGGTATACACCCTTGTACAAAATTTCAGCTCGATATCTGCTTTCGTTCTCAAGTTATCCGACTGACAGACTTGAGGAGCGATCGAGCGAGCGAGCGAATAAGCTAAACCAAGAGTGCCTCGCATTTTGCTACGGCACTAAAATTTGATTCAAACTATTGATTTACTTTTGAAAAATTGTTGTTATTTCTCGATCTCCTTAAAAATCAGTATAACATGGACAATAGAAAAAAATTGCACATCTCTTATGAAATAAGCAATAGGGGATTAAATTTGGATAAAATAAGCTTCATTTTGAGTAATTTTTAAATGGATTAAAAGCGACGTACTTTGTGAAAAATCGCAATAATTGAAACAAACAACATTTTCAAGTACTATTCAAACAGTTACCAAAAAAATGCCTACACTAGTCGAAAAGAGCATCTATTCTTTTATAAGAATCACTTAAAAGATCTTTCCTTTATTTTGAAAATTTTCGTTTCGTAACCAGTGTTTCAAAAAAATCCACCATGTATATTACCATCAATTAAGTTATGAAGGGTGAAAATATGTCATTTGGTCATTCCAAAACACATAAATGTTATGCTGATCACAATCGGATAGAAAATAAAATTGGCTGCCAAAAGGTGGCCGAGTTCCCGTGGAATATACCGAAAAGTAAAAAATCAAAAAAAAACAAAGACAAATAAAAGGAAATGTAATTGCGCAGTTGAATTTGTATCAAAAAAATAAGGTTAACGTGTACTTGCGGTTTTGAAAAATCTTGCTTTTTGACCGATTTCTTCGATGTTTTTGAAAATCTAGGGTGGCCGTGACTGTACTAACAGTCCAGCATGATACATGCTTCTGACTCAGAAAAAATCGTAGATTCCGAATCCGTTGATAAAAAAGTGTCATTTCATTTGAGAAAACAAAGTTAAGGCCATTTCCGGTTAAACCGGAAGTAGAAAAAAATAAGTGTCCCCTCCATGAAATATGTATTCGTATATTCCCAATATGCTGTGATTTAGAATTGTAAATACCTATGATATGTGCTCCATCTCATGATTGAGGGATCTAATACTAATACTGCCAGATGTAAGGAAATAACGAGGGAAATAGCAACATATTTTACTAATATACCAACAATGAGACCGGCTCGTCATGAAACTTGTATAAAATTTTGAGCACTATGTCTATGAGACATTATTTTGAAACACACGCAAAATCTCCAGCTTTTTCCCCGGAAATCCTGGAAGCGCCATCAGAGTCGCAAAAAACGCTTCCATAATTCCAGTCTCATCCCACGTTGTCTTTCATTCCTCCGACATAAAACTGAGCTAAAGTTATAAAACTTTCGAATGACTTTCAGCCAGGCTCATAAATTTTTATAACTATAACCTGCAGCTTCCAAATTTGAATTATCGATCGAAAATGTTTCGTCGTTTCGAATTAACCGATCCATCCTCGACAGCCGCAATTATTCACCGACGCAAAAATAAGCATGATTGATGGCATCAAGTGGATTTCGCCGAGATAGCCGCTGTGATTTATTACCTATGCTCCGGGAAAAAAACTCACCTTTGATTGTCTTCTAACGTTGAGCACTTGAGGTAGGTTGAACACACTCGCGATTTATTGCCAAATAAGTGTCACTTTAATTGATAATTTAGGGGAAAATCGGATTTGAATGTAGGTTACATGCAACAGAAGTAGTGTTTACAGTTTTGCTTCCCCGGGGTGGGATAGATGGCGCTGATTCTGCAGGATTTCTAGCCCTGGAGAAAGGGTAGGTATCGATTAGCTGAGCTGAGGGTTGGGGATGTCAATTTGAATTTGGCGCCGTTTCGTCAAATGGTGAAAATGGACTTATTAGTTGCAAAGTTTCGCAATTATCAAGTTCCTGAATTTGATAGTTGAATAGAGTTGCAGTTTGCAGTAGTTTCCATTAGAGATTGCATTTAAAGTCGATGGACAGTTAAAGTTAAGATCGAGTTTTGAATAGTTTCAATGTGATGGCCCAAATGTTAAATTTATTTCATGTCCATTTTTTGTGTTCAGGGGTTAATAAAGGGGTGGGTTTCGAAGGTGCAATTTTTTGCGCTCAATTAGTCCTCCAGTAACAAGCGGTCTAAGGGTTAAATTTCCTCCGAGGTAATTATTTATGTTTGAGGGTTGAATGGTGCGAGTTACGCAGGTACAGATTTTATCCGTTGGTGCTCCAAAGACTAAATTTTCTCCATGCCAATTTTTCGTATCTGGAGGTTGAAAGGGGTGGTTTCAAGGGTTAAATTTCCTCCAAGGCAACTATTTGTGTTCGGGGGTCGAAGTTTGAGGGTTTTGGGGGTGCAATTTTTTGCGTTCAAAATGATACCTATAAGTGGTCAAAGGGTTAAATTCCGTCCAAGTAGATTTTTGTGTTTCGGTGTTGAAGGAGGTGAGTTCAATACAACTCTCTCGGTTTTTGTGTTGAATTAGTCTCCTCCGGTAAGGGGTAGTCCAAAGGTAAAATTTTGTCCATGGCAATTTTTTGTGCTCTATGGTTGAAGAGGGTGGGTTTTGAGGGTACAATTTTTTGCCTCCAATTAGTTTCCCCCGGTAATAGGTGGTCCAAGGGTTCCTACATTTCCTCTAAGTAAATCTTTTGCGTTTCAAGATTGAAGGGGTAGAGTTTTAGAGGTGCAATTTTGTTTTCTTCCGGTCGTAGGTGGTCTAAGGGTTTAAAAGGGCGCAAAATATGCTCAAAACTTTTTTTGGACCATTGATGGAAAATTGTCGACAGGCTTGAGTTTCAATCAACCTTAGGTGAGATTTCGAGTTTCAACCCCCAATTTCCACCCCATCTGCCCCGTCTTGCAGAAAAACAACCCCACATCAAATATTATCAAAATATAGGTAGGTACATATGTGTGTGTGTCGGGTTTCGGACCTCGACGTGCAACATAATTATTTGCGGAGTTTTCGTGTTTTTGTGATTCTCAACCCCTAAATTTTATCCCCAATATTGGCACCCCTTACCTTCAACCGTCAAAAGCGGATATCAAAATACGTCCTCCGTTCATATTTTTCATCTATCTTCAATCTTTGGAGACAGCAAATTACGACCAAATGTCGAAAATCGCAATTTTTTTCGGTTTTTCACCCATAACTCCGACTCATACAGTCCGATATGGCCCAAAAACAATCTCCGCTGAGATTTTCAGGTTATACAATACAGTTCTTGTACAAAATTTCAGCTCGGTATTTGCTTCCGTTCTCAAGTTATGCGACGGATAGGGCAGACGGTCGAGCTACCGAGCCGCCCGCTGAACGTGCGATTTCACCAAAAAACCACCGGAAGATGTACATCAATGCGATGTGTATCTTTGTAGATATTTATCAAGTTAATGTGTATGTATGGGAATTACACGAAAAATAAGACAATTTTGCAAATTTGTTCTGGAAGGGATGAAATATAATAGTGAAGAGGGTGGAAAAGTTGTAAAGAGTGGAAATATAATCCAAATGAATAGAGTACCTAGTTATCGGTAAAAACAAGATTCGGCGAATTTTGTAAAATGGCGCTCAGTGGCTTGAAGGGGGATGAAGATTAACTGAAACCACAAACAATACAAACAACAAAATCCGGTTAAATTCCCTAAGTTATTAAAATTTCGCAAAGGTAACTAAAACAAATGTACATAGCTTATCACAACTGAAACAAACGCAAAAGTGTTTTATTGCTAAAGCCAACCAACTAAACTTACTAAGGCCTCAACCAATGCCCTAAACCTAATGACCTTGAACTTAAAGGTCCAAAACTAAATAGTGGCCTCACGTTGGGCGCCAAAATGACACGGTCAGATCTCGCAGGGAGTAGGGTAGGCCCACTGGTCAAGAGGGCCCACAGCTGACAAGCGTGTACCGAAAAACGAGAGTTCTTAAAAATAAATCGCAAGCCCGATCCCAGAGCGGTGGATCTTCTCCCGTACGGGAGGTAGGTAGCGAATAGGCAGGCTACTAATGGAAGCTGGAAATTAAGTAGAATTACAAAATATAACACGAAAATAAGCCAATAATGCAATTTACATTCTTGTAGGATTGAAATATACCGGGTGACAACGAGACCATGTTCATGTACTCCCCAATAACTTTTTCAATTAACAAGATAAAAATCTGAAAAAAATCACAGTGAACATGCTCACCATTTTTTTTCCGGTATATATTTTTAATTTAAATAATCCGAGCATCAATTTCGGGACCGGCGAAAGCTCGGCCTTGAGACTCGAAAGCGAACCGTGATTGGCAGTGATGAACCGTGCCGTGTGGAGTATGAAGCCTTATTCGGAGGGCTTCAAAATATGGAAAAACGTTTTTCGTGGATAACAAAATTTTTCCAAATGGTAGGTACCAGACATTTTCTCTAAGTGCAATGATACCACCAACTTGGCATTTTTGGCCACAAAAAATGAGTACCCACCCTCTAGATCCACAACCAAATTTCCCAAAACAAAGGAAAAGACTCAATTAAATTACACTACAATACTCAATTTGACTCCTAGATTCCAAAAATATAAAAATGTGCCTGGTATCTCATTTAAAAATTCAAAACTAAAGCCATTTCCGGAAGTGATAGAAAATTCTAATGTACCTATGTCAAAAAATGTGATGTGCGATGCGACTTTAATCATGATAATTAAAAAAAGTAATTGGAGCGTACATGGTCTTGTTGTCACCCGGTACACTCAGGTACCTATTGCAAAGCAGGCTGATGGAAAATTGTAAATGGTAAACTTATGGTAAATGGTAAATGGTAAAATTACCTGAATTTTGCACAATTAGAACTTAGGGGGTTGAAAAATCGTAAATCGTAAAACCGTACAAATGAATCTTTGTGGTGCCTCGACATAGTGTTGAGGGAAGGATTGCGGCCCAAACACTCCTCTTATACCAGAGTCCAGCAGGTGAGTATTTTTGAATGAAAAAAAAATGTAAACGCTGAAACTTTTTCTTTGGAATGCGAATGGTCAGATTTGGGAGCCTCGAAAAGCATATTAAAGTTTCGACCGCCGGTGCCGCCCCAGTCGAGATCACCCCCAAAATCGTACAAATGATGTGCAAAAATTAAGATCTTAAATTCTCTACCTGTAACGCTCATGACGAACAAGAATCGACCCAGATGGTTGCTTTTGGAGCAGACATGAAATATGGAAAACGGTAAAATGTGGAAAATGGTTTTCGCTGCAAAATTCAAAATCATAACGAAAACCGCCTCGGCCGGTTTCGAAAAATGTACAAAATTGGTGAGTTTCAAGTTCGGTTCTATGTTGTTACTTCCCCAACCCCAAAATTAAAACAAAATTAAAGGTTATTGCAATTACTAAAATTTTCGAATTCGAAATAAGGCCGATTTACACGTTTCGAGGTCTTAGGAATTCAAAAAAGTAGTTTTTAAAATGTGTCTGTGTGTATGTGCGTCCGTACCTAGGTACGTAAGTTCGTAAACACGCCACAGCCTAAACTACTAGACCGATTTGGCACCTCATAACCTAACTTAGATATGAAAAGCTTTTGAAGCCAATCGTGCCAATGTAAATACCATTTTGGCACATCAACTTTTAAATTGTAAATCGAAGAGGAATGAAAATTCAAACTCAAAGTCGATCCCACACGACTTTGAGTTTGAATTTTCATTCCTCTTCGATTTAAATACTTAGCCCACTAAGAGTAAAATGGATCACCGCCTCTCGCAACGTTTTTTTAAATTGTAAGTGTAAACCCCCATTTTTCACGTCACCATTCCAAAGATCTATTCACTCTCAGTGTCCCTTTGCCAAAAGCTAAAAATTTCGAGATTTTGATCGGACTTAAAATCGCGGTACGAACATACAGCCCCCCTGAACCGATTTGACTGAAATATTGCGCAGGGAGATGTAATACCACCATCCAAAACAAAAGTTTTTGAGATATTCATCATTATGATCATCAGAAAAGTCTTAGGTCAAATTCTGGTTTTAAAACAAAATCGAAAAAAACCGGACAAAATCCATTCGCATTTACTACCTTTTGTGTAAAAATCGAAATTCTTGTAATAAATAACACTAAAAACACATTATAGGCCAAAGTGCGGGAATGGGACATTTCGCCGTCGCCGCTTCGCCGCCGCCATTTCGCCGTCAGCCTTCTAACAGTAAATTTTTTGTGTTTGGGGGTTGAAGAGAGTGCAATTTCTTTCCGTTCAATTATTGTTTTACGGTAACAGGTGCTCCAAAGGCAAAATTTCGTCTATGCCAATTTTTTGTATTTGGAGTTTGATGGGGGTATCTCTCGGGGCTACAACTTTTCGCGTTCAGTTAGTCTGTTTCTGTTGTAAATAGTTCAAGGGCTAAATTTCCTCCAAGTCAATTAGTTGTGTTCGGGGTTGCATTCAAATAGTCTCCTACGATAACGAATGGTGAGTGGTCCAATGGTTATTCGTATTTCGTTCTGCGGTGCGTTTCCCTGACGGGTCCGCTGCATTCAGACCTTATGGTCCATTATGCCCGCACTGTGACAGTTATCCATTTCCTACAGGGACCCCGGTTCTGCAAAGACCCAGTACTTCTGCTGTAGAAACTGAATAGCGTTAATCGGGTGCTAGAAAAGCCACCCCGCTTTGCTATACCACGGCGCGTACTTCTGCTCTTTAGGGAGTTTGTTGAAGCTTCGTCCCGCGAACCCACTATAACCGGCTGGTCTTTTTCAGCCCTGCCGGATACACCTGGTTTCTTGGTGTCGAATGCAGCTTAAAGTGTACCCTTAAAGGGTTCAGTTGAGGTATCAATTTATGTCCCTCTATGTTACAAACTGCAGACATCTTCCCCCAGTGTGGCCGACGGTTCTTGGTGGACAGCCCCATCAGCCACAACTGGTTGTTGGTGCCACAGTCCCTGAGGGTCTGCCAGTGTCACGGTACCTGTGCAACTGTGGTATCTTTTTCAGTCCCATCAGTCACAACTAGTCCCTAGCGTCCTGCGCAGCACTATAACTACCCTTCCGTACAGACTGCAGACATCTTCCCCCCGTGTGGCCGATGGTTCCTGGTGGACAGCCCCATCGGCCACAACTGGTTGTTGGTGCCACAGTCCCTGAGGGTCTGCCAGTGTCACGGTACCTGTGCAACTGCGGTGTCTTTTTCAGTCCCATCAGTCACAATTAGTCCCTAGTCACAAAAGTCTGATAGGTCCAGTTATCAACCTGTCCCTATCGCAACCGCGAGGTATTTTTTTTTCCCCCTCCGTACAGACAACAGAAGTATCAGTCTTCCAGTCCCTCTGTTCAGACTACTAGGTCCCGAAGTCTCAGAGCAGCTATGGGTGTCTTTCGACCCCATTTGCCGCATTGAGGCCTCCAGTATCCTCCTAAATCTGGTCTGAAATTCCCAGTTAACCCCGGGAATTCGGTCCGCCCTCATGAAGCCCGGCGCATGAGGGTAAGGCTATTACTCTGAGAGGGCGCCCGGTGTCTCAGAGGGGCTGGTTCGCGGTAGCGGCTTTGGTACAGACACGTGAGGGTTTTAAGCCCCAGGTCTGCACGTATGACCGTAACTAACCAGCGGACTGGCCATTCCCCTATCCACCACCCGGGGACGCGCCCGATGGGCACCCAACCGCACGGGGTCCAATGGTTAAATTCCATCCATCATTTTTTTGTGCTTCGGGGTTGAAGGGGGTGAGTTGGGGAGCAGTTTTTTTTGTTCAATTCAATTCTTTCGGTTGTAGGCGATGCAAGGACTAAATTTCTTCCAAGTCAAGTTTCTGTGGTTGGGGGTTGAAGGAAGCGAGTCTCAGGGATGAAATTTTTTGTGTTCAGTTAGTATCCTTCGGTGGTTGAACTTTCTCCATGTCAACCAAAACGTTTAGAAATTATGGGTTGGTTGACCGGTGGCGAAATGGCCTACGGCGAAATGGTCCACGGCGACATATCGACGGCGAAATGTCCTAGACCGCCAAAGTACTGGATCGATTTTGCTCAAATTTGGTACATGGAGAGATGACCCGTTGAAGAGCTGAAAGGCTTTTGGGAGCAATTGATCCACGGGAAGTGCCATTTAGGCACATCAACTTTAAAGTTTTAGGTACCTGCAAGACACGGAAATCAAAGACCTTTCTTCAAAGCTTATTTTCTAGTTTGGATGCAGCATTTCCTACTATCCTCATATTTTCGTAACTTCGCACAATTACAGTTATTTCACATTTCCTGAATCTAGGCAAACATAGTGTCCACAGATTTTCCGATTTTCATTAGTAATATGATAAGTCGTCTCTTGATTGCCGCAGGTTTGACGTCCGAATGGTTGAACTACGAGTCAAAATGGTAGATTTTTTTTAGTTCAAAAAGACGACGAGAGCTTACTCGAGTCGTCTTTGACCGAAAAAGAATCTATCATTGTCGAGTAGTGAATCCATGAGGACTCAACAAGGCAATCAAGAGACGACGAATCATATTTTACAGATTATTTTATAAATTAAAAGTATTGAAGTAGCTCCCAAAGTACACTCGTATCAGGTCGTTTAAAAATGTTGGATCATCGCTATCAGTTGTCAGTCACTTGTCAACTGAGTGTCACGTCACAAAATACGAGAGAAATTATTTATTTTCAACAAGATTTAAAGATTAATATATACCTACGGCTGATTAGGGCGATTTCATTTTAGTGCCGTAGCAAAATGCGAGGCACTCTTGGTTTAGCTTATTCGCTCGCTCCTCAAGTCTGTCAGTCGGATAACTTGAGAACGAAAGCAGATACTGAGCTGAAGTTTTGTACAAGGGTGCATACCCGGAAAATCTCGGCGGAGATTGCTTTTGGGCCATATCGGGCCACGGGGGTGGGAGTTAGGGGTGAAAAACCGAAAAGCTATTAATTGCAATAACTCGAGAACTAGTGGACGTATCTTTCTGAAACTTGGTATGTGCGTTCGACCCTCAAGTCTGTTGAAGTTGAAGGGGTGCTAATTTCGGGGGATGAAATTTAGGGGATGAAAACCACAAAAAATATGATAACTCCGCAAGGGTTGCACGCATCTGTCGGAAACTCAACGTACACACATATATCGGTGAAATCTTGCAGCGGATGCGTTTTTCGCAAAATCGAACAGATATGGGGTGGAAATTTGGGGTTGCAGCTCGAAATTCCGCTTAATAAGTATTGGTCTAAATTGGTCATTCGATAGCTTTCCATTAATGATTCAAAAAAGGTGTCATTCATATTTTGAGAAAAACCAGCCTTATAGGCGCTACAACCCCTAACATGCAGAAACACAAATATACGAGAAGTCAAAAACTACTCAACGTATCAAGGCAGAATTTGGTGTATGAATTTCCAGTGACATTGTAGGCGGATGGACAAATTTTTAATAATATCTAACAAGGGGGATGAAATTTAAGGGTTGAAACTTGAAATTTCTTCAAGTAAATGGTAGCCTAAAATTACGGGGTTCGATAGATTTCGTTCAACTATTGAAAAAAGGTCTTATGAGTTTTCAACATAAAACCAACCCCTAGGCTATTAACCACCCCTAACTCTTTACAAGCGGATAAATATATTTTATTTATTTTTTCTGAAAACCTATTGATTCATTTATGAACAACTGAAGTCAGTAAATACGCAAGGAGTTATGTAACACCGGAAAAATAAACTCACCCCTGTAAATCATAAAGGGGTGAAACCATGATGGGTTGAAAACATGAATGTATAAATCACCTTAATTCTTCAACGAATTGGGTTAAGGTGGTGAAATTGAAAACACAACTTCCTTTAGGGCATGTGGGGGTGGTGAAATAGGGGGTTGGAGTTTAGGGGTTGAAACGTCCATAAAGTCCTGTAATTTGACACAGAGAAGCAATATCTTCTGCGAAATTGTGACATCTTACGCACTGCATCTTCGAGAAGGGAAGAGTGAATTTTAGGAGAAATTTATCGAAGGGGATGAAAGTTAGGGGTGGAAACTCGAATTTTTACTGAATAATGTAGGGTTGAAATTAATACCATTCGATAGCTTTCTATTGATTGTACAAAAAAGGTCTTATTCATAATTCGCGAAAAACCACTCTTAAAGGCGGTACAACCCCCTAACATACCGAAATACAAAAAAATGTAAGAACTCAAAAACTGCTCAACGTATCAGGGCTGGATTTGGTGTGGTCATTTGCAGCGACGCTGCAAGTGGATGGGCAAATTTTCATTATGATTTAACGAGGGGGATGAAATTTAAGGGTTGAAACTAGAAATGTTTTCATGTAGGTAAGTGGTGAAATAAAATTATGGAGTTCGATAGATTTCGGTTAATTATTGAAAAAAAGCCTTATGAGTCTTCAACCTAAAACCAACCCCTACGCTACTAACAACCCCTGAGCCCTACCAAGCGGAGTAAATACATTTTAATTATTTTTTTGGGCTTTCTTCTGATTTTTGGATAAGTCAAAGTCATTTTCATTAATTTTTAACCCATTCACAATTTTTCAACCCCTTTCATGATATGTGAACCCGCAAAAATTAAAATTTACCCAGACCGCTTCTTTTTCGTGTGATGTTCGCTAGTTCTATACTTAACTACAGTTCATTTCCACCCCTCTTGACTTCTTATCCCCCTTATCAATTTTTCAACCCCCCCAGGGTTAATTTTTTTTGTAGAATTCGCGCAGTTTTGCCTTTTTTCGTTAACATATTTTACTCATATACATTGTTCTTGCCTTTTTCACTTCTTCAACCCCCTTCGCAATATTTCAACCCCCAAAAGCCAAATTTCCATAATGGGCTTATTTTCGTGTTATTTTCTGCAATTCTGTTTAAATACGATTGTTTTTCATCCCTTCTGACTTTTCATCCCCTTTTACGATTTTTCAACCCCCTAAGTGCTAATTTGGCAAAATAGCGTAATTCCGTTTTTCTTCGGTAATAAAAGAACTCATTTGGATCATGATTACATTTTTCACTTTTTTCATCCCTCTTCGCAATGTTTCAACTCTTCAAACGTTAAATTTACATAATTGGGTTATTTTGGTGTTGTTTTCCGTAATTTTACTTAGCCACGGTTAATCCTCAGATCCTTTAACCTTTCATCCACCTTTAAGACTTTTCAACCCCCTGAGTGGTAATTTCGTTTTTCGTCGGTAATAAAATTGAACGCATTAATTTGGGATTCAGTTTACCTTTTATAATTTTCCAGTTTCCTTCGCAATAGGTAGGTATAAGTGCGTATTTCAACCCCCACAAAAGCATCCCCTTTCGCAATTTTTCAGCAACGAGTGTTAATTTTTCAAAATTTTCCAAATTTTGTTTTAATTCAGGTAATTCTTTTTATTTACTCATTCCTGTTCATTTTCTATTTTGAAATTCTGTACCAACAGATTTTTAACAATTCGCCTTTTTGACACATCTGTGCGTTTTTGCGGAGGCACTACTACTAGGTGCAGATTGATAAAATCTGCACCCGATTCCACCAGTAAGACCAGCCGCCCCTACATACACATTAACTTGATAAACCGAGATATACATCGCATTGATATACATCTTCCGTTGGCTTTTATTTTAACCGCATTATAATATTCTTGGTATGAAATTTGGTGGAATACCAAAAACTTCACAATGGAGTACTTACTAGGTGAACTCTTGTTCGGGGGCATCTACCTACACTAAGAAAAGAATGGACGAAACAAAACTGGTATGAAGAATATGGGAAGCGAAGACCAATTAGACGCGACACCAGGAAGACCGCAGGACACCGGGGGAGTTTATTAGAAGAGATTTGATAAATTGAAAAAATAACTAATAGCTCAAAAAGAGGAGGACCTGCTCATATCCAGTGTTTAAAATAACGTTAAGTTCCTGTTGTTGGCTCGTGAGTTTTAGGAGAATGTTATAAAGTGCTACAAATTTACATGCCGGCGAGTGACTTTGTTGTAATTATAACAACACAGTTTAAAATGACTCAACAATTTTCTGTACAAATCTAGTAACCGTATCTTTTTATAAATCTGATTAAATGTATACTTTGAGTATATTTTAATTTTTGCCATTTTTTAATGACAGTTGTGTTAAATGTCGCAGGATTACCAGTTGATTTGAACTATGACTGTCGTCTTATCAATAGTAATACGACGAGTAGTCTCTTGATTGCCGCGGGTTTTGACGTCCGAATGGTTGTCAACTATTTGCAGATTATTTTATAAATTAAAGTAGGTATTGAGTAAGTAGTGTCAAGTTGACGTTGTAGTATTATCACTGCAATCAGAATTTGATTGGTTACTGGTATACTAAATGCTGCTTTGGATTGGTTCAATACTTAATCTAAAAAATAATCAACAGAGTGAGGCTAGAGTCATATTGTCTACAACAGTCAACACTTCATTATGCACTCACAGCCACAACCAAACGGTCTTTCATTTTCGCTTCAACTTTGCAATGTACACATATTTTCTCCATTCAAGATGTCTATTGTATCCTACAATCTTCCACCGAGCTTTTCATAGACATCCTCAGGTTTTTACACAAAAAGCAGAGGGTCTACTGCAGAACCTTGCGGTTTGCGGTACTCCATCATGAATTAGCAAACGAACCACGCTATCCACCCGTTCTCTGCATAATTCTCGCAACAAAATAATTCGAAGTGAATGGAAAACTCCTGCCAAATATGAACAACGACCTCCATCGAGCTGTATCGAACAGGCGCATCTCATTTTCCGTTCCATTACTCTCCGATGAATAACTCCCAAAACTTCAGCGTTTTCCTCCAAATGGAGTTTCAGTGTAATTGGATCGTGTTCTTCTCCGTAATTAAAACTTGTCGAGAGCGTTACAATTAAATCATGTTTAAGTACGGCGTTCATTAGTTAATCGAGACGAAACTCCATCCGACGAGGCGCCCGCCTCATCGACCTAAGACTTAGAGCTTCTTTGAATATGTCGATAAATGCGAGGTGACAGGGCGCGAAAACGAATTCTTAATCAGGCGGCTTTCTGATGGAAATGCGGGGGAGGGTTTTTTCTTGGAAATTTAATTTGTCAGTCTTATTGGCGGATGTTTTTCTCGCGAGGGTTTTAAATTAGTTTCAATGGAGACGGAGATTAAATCTGGTCTTTGTAACTTGAGTTTAGTGAATGAAAAACAAATTGTTCTTGTTATTTCTGTTGGAAGGAAATAAGTTGTAACTGGTCAAAAGAAAATTCGTTGATTTAATTGCTGGTTGGCTGGTGGCAGCCACTGACGCAATCTGACTCGTCCAATAGAAACTGAAATAAGTATGTTTGAAATCAACTGGCAACACTGACTAAAAACAGTTGGCAACATTTCCTATATATATAGGTACAATATATTCCAGTGCATGAAGGCATTCAGTCTACGCAGTAGGTAAAACAGTCCGGCTGTATTATCGGCTCTGCTAATTTTAGTGCCGGAGCAAAAGCCAACGGAAGATGTATATCAATGCGATGTATATCTCGCTAGATGTTTATCAAGTTAATGTGTATGTAGGGGCGGCTGGTTTTACTGGTGGAATCGGGTGCAGATTTTATCAATCTGCACCTAATAGTAGTGCCTCCGCAAACGCACAGATGTGTCAAAAAGGCGAAATGTTAAAAAATTGTTGTTACAAAATTTAAAAATAGAAAATGAACAGGAATGAGTAAATGAAAAGAATTACCGGATTAAAACAAAATTTGGCGAATTTTGAAAAATTAACACTCGGGGCGGAAAAATTGTGAAAGGTGATGAAAAGTCAAGAGGAATGAAAATTAAGTGTGATTAAGTAGAATTACGAAATAAAACACGAAAATAACCAAATTATGCAATTAAACTTTTGTGGGGGTTGAAATACGCACTTATACCTACCTATTGCGAAGGAAAGTGAAAAATTGTAAAAGGTAAACTGAATCCCAAATGCGTTCAATTTTATGACCGACGAAGAACGAAATTATGCGAATTTTGCAAAATTAGCACTTAGGGGGTTGAAAAATCGTAAAGGTGGATGAAAAGTCAAAAAAGATGAGGATTAACCGTGGCTAAGTAAAATTACGGAAAGTAACACCAAAATAACCCAATTATGTAAATTTAGTGTTTGAAGAGTTGAAACGTTGCGAAGGGGATGAAAAAAGTGAAAAATTTAATCATCATCCAAATGAGTTCATTTATTACAGAAGAAAAACGAAATTACCCAAATTTTGCCAAATTAGCACTTAGGGGGTTGAAAAATTGTAAAGGGGGATGAAAAGTCAAAAGGGATGAAAATTAACCGTAATTAAGCAGAATTACTGAAAATAACACGAAAGTAAGCCAATTTATCTTCTGGGGGTTGAAATGTTGCGAAGGGGGTCGGAAAAGTGAAAAAGATAAACATAATCCAAATGTGTTCAATTTATTACCGAAGGAAAACTAAATTACGTGAATTTTGCAAAATAAACGCTTTGGGGGTTGAAAAATTGTAAAGGGGGATGAAAAGTTAAAGGGGATGAGCATTAATCGTAATTAAATAGAATTACAGAAAATAACACGAAAATAAACCAATTATGCAATTTGACTTTTGGGGGTTGAAACATTGCGAAGGGGTCGAACAAGTGAAAAAGTAAAATGAATAAAATTCGGTAAAATTTATTACCGAAAAAAGGCAAAACTCCGCGAATTTTACAAAATTAACGCTCGGGGGGTGGGGGGGTGAAAAATTGTTAAAATACTAGTTGAGCGCAAATGAAGATTTGGACCAGTGTTATTGGAGGATAGGTACCAATTAAACGCCCCCGAAACCCACCCCCTTAATCTAAAATCCGCTCACTGTACCCGCAGGTTGCACCAATCTGATTGCCAGACCAAAAAAAAACACGTTTTAACCGAAAAGTAACTTCAGAACTTTATTGAAATCCTTCAAATTCTACAATTTAACTTACTTAGAGATATCTACAGCGCTTATCGTATTTCCCCTTGAGATTATCTTAAAACTAGCAGCATCACCGTCTTCAGGTACAATCATCAATCTTAAATTACACTTGTACAAGAGTTAAGACACTTATGAATGCTTTTGAGGTGTGATTTTAATCATCTGTGCCCCTTAACCATTAACATTATCACATAATTATCTTGTACTGTAGAAAATAATTTAACCTAAAAGCCACTTGGAGGCGGTCAACGCGTCCTTGGCGGTGCTAAATCGTAAATTCTGAGTGCCGAGTCTAAGGAACTCATACCGAGTATCAATGTCGAATGAATTTTTTTTTACAAAATAATAAATAATTTACTTGAGCTGGACCAGCACCATGAAGTAGGTGACCACGGCGCCAAGAACCTGCAAGTTGTCGAGTTACGGAAAAATTGTTCGAAAAAATAGCTCGAAAAACAATCGTTCGAAAGGAAAATCGTTGCCAAAGCAAATTTTTCTGAAAACAAACAATTTCAACAATTGTTTTTCGAACAACTTACACAAAATTGCTTTTCGTAGCTAGGACTGCAAACAACCAAGTGAATATTGCCCATAATGTGCGAGTTAAATACGACGTTTTATCCACGATTATTGAAATATATTTATCCAAGATTATTGAAATTCTTCAAAAATTTTTATCACTTTATATTTATTGTAAACACAAACCAACAAAAACAAAAAGTTGGCAAATTATAGGAACAGCTTGATGCTTGATCTACTTTGGCACACTTTCGCTTGAATTTGAAATGGAAATCTGGAAATAGAGATACCGATAAACACAACAACAAGACTAGGCAGGAGAACGTGTTTGGTAAAGCTAAAGAACTTCGAAGACAAGAAGAGAATAATGAAGAATAAGAGTAAATTAAAAGAATATAAAGAAGAAAGAATATACATTAACAACGATCTAACAGTAAAAGAAAGAGAGATACAAAGACAGATACAGAAAATAGCAGAAGAGAGAAAGGAAGGAAAAGACGTAAAAATTGGCTACCGAAAACTAGCAATTGATGGAAGGGAATGGAAATGGAATAGAGAAAGAGACATTCTAGAAGTGCAACCAACAAAAAACTAAAAAAAAAGTGTAGGACGGAACATAGCAAGCAGACGAAGGCAATGAAAAAGGATATGAGACCGGAGAAAACAAATAAACGCAATGTTATAGATAGAGAAAGGGAAACAGATATATGCAACAGTACAACAGAAGGTTAAGAGAAAGAAGAAACATTCAGAGGAAGAGGGAAGAACCGAGGGGCTATGCACACTATGCACCCCTCGATGCACTTGGAATTAATTGTACAAAAATTTGGAATTTGTGGATTTTTTATGAAATTATGGGAATTTTCACGGAATTATTGAAATTTTCATGGAATTATTGGAATATTTGGCATTATTGCTTGAATATTTGGAATTATTGGAATTTTTTTGGAATTATTGGAATTTTCTTGGCGTTATTGGATTTTTTTGTAATTATTGGAATTTTTTGGAATTATTGGAATTCTTGTGCGATTATTTGGAATTTTTTTGATTTATTGGAATTTTTTGGAATTAATAAAATTTTTTGGAATTATTAAAATTTTTTGGAATTATTGGAATTTTTTTGGAATTGGAATTTTTGTGCGATTATTTGGAATTTTTTTGGAATTAAAATTTTATTGTACAAGGAAACAAGGGCTGCATAGCCCCTCTATGCACTTATAATTAATTGTACAAAAATTGGGAATTTGTGGATTTTTTATGGAATTATGGGAATTTTCACGGAATTATTGAAATTTTCATGGAATTATTGGAATATTTGGCATTATTGCTTGAATTTTTTGAATTATTGGAATTTTCTTGGCGTTATTGGATTTTTTTGTAATTATTGGAATTTTTGTGCGATTTGGAATTTTTTTGGAATTATTGGAATTTTTTTGTAATTATTTAATTTTTTTGGAATTATTGGAATTTTTTGGAATTATTGGAATTTTTGTGCGATTATTTGGAATTTTTTTGGAATTATTGGAATTTTTTTGTAATTATTGAATTTTTTTGGAATTATTGGAATTTTTGTGCGATTAAATGGATTTTTTTTGAAATTATTGGAATTTCTTTGGATTTATTGGAATTTTTTGGAATTATTAAAATTTTTTGGAATTATTTGAATTTTTTTGGAATTATTGCAATTTTTTTGGAATTGGAAATTTTGGGCGATTATTTGCAATTTTTTTGGAATTAGAATTTTATTGTACAAGGAAACAAGGGCTGCATAGCCCCTCTATGCACTTGGAATTAATTGTACAAAAATTGGGAATTTGTGGATTTTTTATGGAATTATGGGAATTTTCACGGAATTATTGAAATTTTCATGGAATTATTGGAATATTTGTGCGATTATTTGGAATTTTTTTGAAATTATTGGAATTTTTTTGTATTTATTAGAATTTTTTGGAATTATTAAATTTTTTTGGAATTATTGGAATTTTTTTGGAATTATTGCAATTTTTTTGGAATTATTGGAATTTTTGTGCGATTATTTGGAATTTTTTTGGAATTAGAATTTTATTGTACAAGGAAACAAGGGCAGCCCTTCGGGAAGAACGGATCAGAAGCAGGGAAAGAAAAGAAAACAAGAGGAGAAAAAGGGAAAATAAGATGTAAATTCCTGTTCTGGAACGTAGCCGGGATAAGAAAGAAGGATGAAGAAGTATGGAATTATATAAAAGAATTTGACGTAGTAGGGCTGACGGAGACATGGATAGAAAAAGAGGGTTGGGAGAAAACACAAAAAAATTACCGAACGACTACAGCTGGGAATAGCAGGGAAGGCAAAAGAAAAGGGGAATCAAGGAAATAAAAGAAGAAAAAGAAGGGAGGAAGAAGGTATAATGGATAAAAAAGTGATAATAGACAATAAGAAGTGGAGAATAATGATAGTGTACAGCAGGGACAGGAAAACAATGAAAAAGAAAATAGAAGAGAGGATAGAAGAAGGGAAAGGACGCATACTTATAGGGGGGGATCTCAACGCAAGACTGGGCGAAAGGGGAGCAAGAACATGGACAGAAAACAGAGGAACCGCAAGAAGAGAAACAAAAAACAAAGCAAAGAATAAACAAGGTAAAATCCTAGAAGAACTTGTAGAAGAAAGGGGGTGGGAAGTATTAAATGGAAATAAAGAAGGGGATGAAAAGGGGGAGTTTACATATGTAGGAGTAAATGAGGAATCTGTAATAGATTACGTAATAGTGAATGAAGAAGCATGGGAAGAAGTAGAGAGGTTCAGAATAGGGGAAATGGTAGAATCAGACCACATGCCGTTAGAGGAAGCAATAAGAAGAGAGGAGGAAGAAAAAAGAAACAAAGGCAGAGGAACAAGGAGGGTAATAAAGAAAGAAAGGTGGGATGGAGACACAATCAAAGAATACAGGCAAAACCTGGGAAAAGCAAAATTCGATGCAAAGGGAGTAGAAGAAAAATTACCGAGCTGGAGAGAATTATAGGAGGGGCAGTAACAAGAGAGGAAATAACACTAAAGGGAGGGAGTCAAGGAAGAAGTAGGGGCTGGTTTGATATAGAATGTAAGAGGGCAAAAACTCAAAAAGAGAGACGAGGAGAGAATTAAGGAAATGGAAAAAAGGAAAAACGACAAGGGAAGAATACATAAAGGTCAAAGGGTAATACAAGAACAAATGCAAGAAAAGGAAGAGACAAATGAAGGAAGACGAGGAACAAAAAATAAGAAGTATAATGACCGAAAAGGCGAGAAGGTGGAGAGGGGAAGATAGAGATGGCGGAAAGCACCAGGAAAGGATGGGATAAGAAATGAAGCGTGGATGTATGGTACGGAGGAAATGATAGACAGACTGGTAGAGATCGCGAGTGGAGTATGGAAGAGAAAAAGAGAGAGAAAGAAAAGGGAAGGAAAGGCAAAGATATTACGAGAGGAACGGATACGCAAGGGAGGATATAGAAAGACGCAGGGAACAGGGGAGATGGATGAATGGAGCGATGTGGGAAAGAGATATAGACATAGATGTACAGGAAAGAAGAACAAAAATCAGAGAATCAAGATATAACGCAGATATACTTGGAGAAGGAGAGTGGGAAAGAAAAAAGAATGATAGCGAGATTCAGATGCGGGAATGAGGAGAGGGAAAACAAGTTCTGGCTGAAGGAAGAAGAGAGAAAGTACAGAATATGTGGAGAGGAGAAAGAGACAGTAGATCACCTGCTGAAAGAGTGTGTGGGAATGAGAGAGGAGGAAAGGGAGAGAAAGAGTATTCTGAACGAATGAGGAGAGGGAATAGAATGGATGAAGGAAGTCGAGAGAGCGAGAGAAAGAAGGGGGGGGGAGAAGAGAAAACAGAAGACAACTGAGAGAGGAAGAAGTAGCCGAAAAGAAAAAAGAAAAGAAAACTAGACCAAAACATGTAAATTTGTAAATATGTAAGGTATAATAATAAAGTTATCCAATCTTATGGACTATAAGTCACGCTGTATGTTATGAACAGCATTATCTATCCATAGTTACGTACATTATAACAATGGCATTATTTAATAATCGTGGATAAAACAATTCACCTTTGGAATAATTTTCCGAATATGGTTTACCTAAGGGTGGGGGATGGAGGGATGACTTACCGAGGCGAAAAGATCCAGAGAGATGGTGAAAAACTTGGCGCCGGAAATTGACATCGCCTTTTGACATTGCTGGCAGACGATTTGGACGAAGGTCTTTGCCTCTTCGGAGCCGTCATACCAGTGACAGCTGTAAGCAGCCTCCATAACCGAAGAACTTTCCTCTATGAGTCGGTTGCCGAATATGCAGAAGTGGAATACTTGGGCGAGGGCGAAGAGGAGGTAGCCTATGACGGTTGCCGCGTACACGTCCACGCCAGTGATCTAAAGAAATAAATTTTTTCGTTCTTTATTTTGTTAAGATAAAGTGAAAATAAACTAATTGAAAAAGTTGTCCAGGAATATTTTCTTTATATTTTACAACAATTCTCTAGACAGAGCTAATTGTCAGTTACAAGTGACAATTGTTGGTTACAAGTGACAATTAATTGTCGGTTAGAAGTGAATTGTCACTTAACAACTGACAATTATTGTCACTTGCAAGTGACAATTTGCTATTGCAAGAAAGTTTATTTTTCTGAAAATTTTAAAAACTTTGTTGTGGCCCCTCTACGCCTTCGTGTAAATCAGACCATGGCTGGTGTGAATAAAGTGTTACAAGATGCTCATATACTCACATTAACAAAGGATGCAAATACAAGTTTCTCGTACATGAGAAGAGGATAAAACTATAAGCAAAAGCTTTTTTACCATTTATTCATACCGGCCAAGGTTGTTAATAAATTGCTCCAGGTGCATGTCAATTTGTCAATTTTATTTGTATGTAACATTTTGTAACATTTGTAACATGCCTAGTTTACCAACCCTTCGTGTGGCGCATTCAAAACGATCCAGTCTTAATAACTTTTGAGATCGACTTGTGGTTTTCGACAGGTTCGACAGGTAATTTTGACTTTGTTCAGAATGTGCAATTTACCCCAACCCTTAACAAGTTCAAAATCTTAAACGTCAAAATAGGTAGGTACCTCGAGTCACACATCAAATGAAAGTTCTTGAAAAATGCTATTCACTGTTCTAAGTACTTTGAAAATTTAGCGAACCGTTTTCATGTTAGAGACAAACATGTAATGTATTAGAATTTACTATAAATTGCAAATTCGTGGAAAGTTTTACAAAACTCGATGAAAAGTTTGTTGATAAATATGTGGACTAAAAATGTGACTAATCGTTGTTAGCTTTGTTTGGACAGGTCTATCGAGTTTTCTCGGAAAGGGTGCGTTCTATCGATAGTGAGAGGTTCATTTAACCCCCACCCCTTCGGGTTAAGACGCCTCTGACAAGAATTTTAAAATTTTAACCAAAACGTTAGAATGGCCATGCACCAGAGGCGTACTGTACCAAATTTCACGTTTCGATATGAACCCATTCCGGAAATATTCAGAAAAAACCTGTATTTACATATCTTTCAAGGGTTCAAATTGTTACAGTGCGGCCGTTAGCTGGCGGGCGTAAATGGCAACGTCGCAATTCCCTCTAGGTTGACAAGCAAACCCCTTCTCTTTATAAGTCCTTATAAGTTATAAGTCATGTATGGTATAATCCATAACGAATAATTTGAAATTGGGACTCACTGGAAATTTCCATTAGGATCGTAGCAATAATTTTAAATTTAGAAAATATCTTTATACAGGATGTTTCATAATAACTTTCCAATATCTCAGGGAATGCACGCCTCTGATGAAAATAAAAATTCAAAAAAAATTCATTGCTTTTATTGCCAGAGAAAGTTTTTGTTTGGAGGGGTGAGCTAACCCCCCTACGTTGAAAATACTGCGCATTAATGTATTCAAGGTGTAGACAACTAGGAGTCTGTACACCACAATTTCTAAAATATTTCCATAATTCGCCTCAGTTTCTTACATCTTCTATTACCTACTCGCTTTTGGCTCCGCCAAAGCTCGCAAGGCTTCGGCTTCGCCTCAGTTTTTTCACAGCCAAGGCGAACCCGAAGTTTTGCGAGCTTTGGCGGAGCCAAAAGCGAGTAGTCAGTCGAAGGTGTAAGAAACTAAGGCGAAGCCGAAGTTTCGCGAGCTTTGGCGGAGCCAAAAGCGAGCAGTGCATTGAAGCTGTAATTAACTGATATGAAGCCACCACATTTCTATAGTGGTCATCCACCAGGCTTCACCTCAGTTTTTTACTGCTAGAAACAGGCGAAGATTTGGAGATGACTAAAGAAATTTGGTGCCTTTGAATCAGTTGTTTAGTTTTCTATTGACTTCTCGCTTTTGGCTCCGCCAAAACTCGCAAAACTTCGGCTTCGCCTCACTTTCTTACATCTTCTATTGCCTACTCGCTTTTGGCTCCGCCAAAGCTCGCAAGGCTTCGGCTTCGCCTCAGTTTTTTTACAGCCAAAACGAACCCGTAGTTTTGCGAGCTTTGGCGGAGCCAAAAGCGAGTAGTCAAAGGAAGATGTAAGAAACTGAGGCGAAGCCGAAGTTTTGCGAGCTTTGGCGGAGCCAAAAGCGAGTAGTGAGTCGAAGATGTAAGAAACTGAGGCGAAGCCGAAGCTTCGCGAGCTTTGGCGGAGCCAAAAGCGAGCAGTGCATTGAAACTGTAATTAACTGATATGAAGCCACTACATTTCTATAGCGGTCATCTACCAGGCTCCATCTCAGTTTTTTACTGCTAGAAACAGGCGAAGATTTGAAGATGACTATAGAAATTTGGTGCCTTTGCCTCAGTTGTTTAGTTTTCTATTGACTTCTCGCTTTTGGCTCCGCCAAAACTCGCAAAACTTCGGCTTCGCCTCACTTTCTTACATCTTCTATTGCCTACTCGCTTTTGGCTCCGCTAAAGCTCGCAAGGCTTCGGCTTCGCCTCAGTTTTTTTACAGCCAAGGCGAACCCGTAGTTTTGCGAGCTTTGGCGGAGCCAAAAGCGAGCAGTCAGTCGAAGATGTAAGAAACTGAGGCGAAGCCGAAGTTTCGCGAGCTTTGGTGGAGCCAAAAGCGAGCAGTTCATTTAAACTGTAATTAACTGATATGAAGCCACCACATTTCTATAGTGGCCATCCACCTGGCTTCACCTCAGTTTTTTACTGCTAGAAACAGGCGAAGATTTGGAGATGATTAAAGAAATTTGGTGCCTTTGCCTCAGTTGTTTAGTTTTCTATTAACTACTCGCTTTTGGCTCAGCCAAAACTCGCAAAACTTCGGCTTCGCTACAATTTCTTACATCTTCAACTGATTACTCGCTTTTGGCTCCGCCAAAAGCTCGCAAAACTTCGGCTTCGCCTCACTTTCTTACATCTTCTATTGCCTACACGCTTTTGGCTCCGCCAAAGCTCGCAAGGCTTCGGTTTCGCCTCAGTTTTTTTACAGCCAAGGCGAACCCGCAGTTTCGCGAGCTTTGGCGGAGCCAAAAGCGAGCAGTTCATTTAAACTGTAATTAACTGATATGAAGCCACCACATTTCTATAGTGGTCATCCACCAGGCTTCACCTCAGTTTTTTACTGCTAGAAACAGGCGAAGATTTGGAGATTACTATAGAAATTTGGCGCCTTTGCCTCAGTTGTTTAGTTTTCTATTGACTACTCGCTTTTGGCTCAGCCGAAACTCGCAAAACTTCGGCTTCGCCTCACTTTCTTACATCTTCTATTGCCTACTCGCTTTTGGCTCCGCCAAAGCTCGCAAGGCTGCGGCTTCGCCTCAGTTTTTTTACAGCCAAGGCGAACCCGTAGTTTTGCGAACTTTGGCGGAGCCAAAAGCGAGCAGTCAGTCGAAGATGTAAGAAACTGAGGCGAAGCCGAAGTTTCGCGAGCTTTGGCGGAGCCAAAAGCGAGCAGTTCATTTAAACTGTAATTAACTGATATGAAGCCACCACATTTCTATAGTGGTCATCCACCAGGCTTCACCTCAGTTTTTTACTGCTAGAAACAGGCGAAGATTTGGAGATTACTATAGAAATTTGGCGCCTTTGCCGCAGTTGTTTAGTTTTCTATTGACTACTCGCTTTTGGCTCAGCCAAAACTCGCAAAACTTCGGCTTCGCCTCACTTTCTTACATCTTCTATTGCCTACTCGCTTTTGGCTCCGCCAAAGCTCGCAAGGCTGCGGCTTCGCCTCATTTTTTTACAGCCAAGGCGAACCCGTAGTTTTGCGAGCTTTGGCGGAGCCAAAAGTGAGCAGTCAGTCGAAGATGTAAGAAACTGAGGCGAAGCCGAAGATGTAAGAAACTGAGGCGAAGCCGAAGATGTAAGAAACTGAGGCGAAGCCGAAGATGTAAGAAACTGAGGCGAAGCCGAAGTTTCGCGAGCTTTGGCGGAGCCAAAAGCGAGCAGTTCATTTAAACTGTAATTAACTGATATGAAGCCACCACATTTCTATAGTGGTCATCCACCAGGCTTCACCTCAGTTTTTTACTGCTAGAAACAGGCGAAGATTTGGAGATTACTATAGAAATTTGGCGCCTTTGCCTCAGTTGTTTAGTTTTCTATTGACTGCTCGCTTTTGGCTCCGCCAAAGCTCGCAAAACTTCGGCTTCGCCACAGTTTCTTACATCTTTCCTAGCTCTCTTAAGAAGCATTTCCGAACCCATGTTGATAGGAACTTTTCTTCCTATCTTTTATGTAGGATCACCTCTTGAAATATTGGAACGTTATTATGAAACACCCTGTTTGTATAAATTAAAAATCTGTAAAAATTCCTTTAACTTAGTCAGCGTAAGACCTAAAATCAATTATTTTTTACAAAATCTCTATGGTTCCTTCATTGGTAAATGGTCGTGTAAATTGTGGCAAAAATCTAAAATTCCAAAATCTCTAAAAGTAGATACATTTAGGATAAAGAGACAGGTAATCTGCCTAATATGGCTAAGGTTTTTCCTTGGTCTTCAAGACTCTTCAATTTCATTAACTTCCTTTACAAAATCTTTGAAGACAACATCGAGCAATTTGAAGATTTCATTTCTATAATCTTCAATTTTTTTCCAAGAGACAAAGACTTAACACGTAATCTCAACCTGATGAAAAAAATTTTTAAAAAAATCATCTTACCTTGGTTGCCTGGTAGGCGAGCAACGTCAGCATAATCGTCGACGTCAGCATGTGCAAAAGCAACGCCACCCCGTAAGCATCCCCAATGGCCGTCACCAGCCTGCAAGTCACCAATACCCAATCAATAATAACACAATTATAAACACTCCAAATCTTCCCACCCCCATTAAAAATTCATCGCGGTCGATAGATACCTGACAACGTGTTTGTGTCTCTCAACCCAATACTTAATCGCGGACCTGACCATCAGCTCCTGCTTCTTCGTCAAACCGTTTGGACCAACCCCCCCTCCGAAATTCTGCAGGGCTCCACTGCGGAAATGACCCCCCAGCTCCTGGCGGGTACTGTAAATCCCCTTCAAGCTCGCATCGTCATTCTTCGCATTGTAATCGTTTTCTATTAAATTATCGGTGGATGTAGCACTGGGAGCTCGGAATAGGTCTGCGCTTTTGGGGACGTAAGTGTCGAGGGTTGCTGACAGTTCCATGAGGGGTTTCATTATTTCTTTTAAGTGTTGAAGTTGCTCGCAGGCGAATATTAGCCATGAACAGAATAAGCTGTCAAGGAGGTTGGCGTGGGCCACCGAAAAGTAGACGTAATAGACCTGGAAGAAAATAAGAAATTTGTCGCTGAAATAAAAAGTAATTGTTCTTTCAGAGTCAAATTGGGGTTCAAACTGCCCTGCGTACTCATAGACGGATTTGTAACCAGAGATGTGCGATTACGTGTAAACAATAATTGTTTACGTTTACATGTAAACAATGTAAACAATTATTTAAGGTTAGATTTACTTAACCTAAAATATTGACTTTTCAACCAAGTCGTGAATGCAAAATGGCAGGGTGCCCTACTAGCAATAACTTCGAAAAGTATACGTTCAATTTGATTGCGAAAGGGCGACAATATCATGCGAAGTGCCTTGTTTGCAATAAACAGTTAAGCAATTCGGAATCTTGGCTAAAATCGCACCGGTAAGTTAATCTATAGCAATTCATTTTACATCGCAACTCTATTTGTTATAATATTTCTATAGAATAACAACTAGCCACAAATATTTATTTTATCAGAAATGTCTGCAAGGCTGATAATATTGTCAGAGAAACCGAGGCAAAGGCAATAATTTGTGTTAATACTGTAGTAAAAGTCAGAATTATAATAATATATCTGTATTTTCTAGTTGTTTACATTGTTAACATTGTTTACATTGTTTACGTGCAAAATTTGGAGTAAACATTCTAATTGTTTACACGTAAACAATTCAATAGTTTACTTTACATTGTTTACGCGCCCATCTATGTTTGTAACCTCAAGAGGCTGCTGCGGTATGTACCTATGTGGTAGTTAGGCCAATAGAGTTTACTACCGCGGCTATAGATGTTTGCACGCAAATTATCGAAGGGGATGAAAGTTAGGGGTGGAAACTCGAATTTTCAATGAATAATGTATAGTTGAAAATAATACCATTCGATAGCCTTCTATTGATGGTACAAAAAAGATCTTATTCATCATTCGCGAAAAACGACCCTTAAACGCGGTACAACCCCTTAACGTATCAGGGCTGAATTTGATGTGGTAATTTACAGCGCCACTGTAGGCGGATGGGCAAATTGTCATTAATATCTGACAAGGGGGATGAAATTTAAGGGTTGAAATAGGACATTTTTTCATGTAAGTGATGGAATAAAATTATGGGGTTCGATAGATTTCGGTCAACCATTGAAAAAAGTCTTATGAGTCTTCAACCTAAAACCAACTCCTACGCTACTATAACAACCCCTAAGCCCTAGCAAGCAGAGTGACTACATTTTATTTTTTTTTTGCTTTCTTCTGATTTGTTAATAATTCAAAGTCATTTTCATTAATTTTTAACCCATCCACAATTTTTCAACCCCTTTCATGATATGTGAACCCTCAAAGAGCAATTTACCCAGACCGCTTCTTTTTCGTGTGATTTTCGCTAGTTCTACTTAACTACCGTTCATTTTCATCCCTTTTAACTTTTCATCCCCCTTAACAATTTTTCAACCCCCTAAGTGTTTATTTTGCAAAACTTACGTAATTTAGTTTTCCTTTGGTAATAAATTAAACTCGTTTGGATTAAGTTTATCTTTTTCACTTTTCCAACCCCCTTGGCAACATTTCAACCCCCAAAAGCTAAATTTGCATAATTGGCTTATTTTCGTGTTATTTTCTGTAATTCTACTTAATTAAGATTAATTCTCATCCACTTTGACGTTTCATCCCCCTTTACAATTTTTCAACCCCTTAGGTGTTAATTTTGCCAAATTCGGATATTTTCGTTTTTCTTCTGTAATAAATTGAACCCATTTGGATGATGATTAAATTTTTAGTTTTTTCATCCCCCTTCGCAATGTTTCAACTCTTCAAATACTAAATTTACATAATTGGGTTATTTTGGTGTTATTTTCCGTGATTTTACTTAGCCACGGTTAATCCTCATACCTTTTGACTTTTCATCCACCTTACGATTTTCAACCCCCTAAGTGCTAATTTTGCAAAATTCGCATAATTTCGTTTTCCGTCGGTCATGAAATTGAACGCATTTGGGATTCAGTTTACCTTTTAAAATTTTTCAGTGTCCTTCGCAATAGGTAGGTATAAGTGCGTATTTCAGCCCCCACAAAAGTTTTAATTGCATAATTTGGTTATTTTCGTGTTTTATTTCGTACTTAATCACACTTAATTTTCATTCCTCTTGACTTTTCATCACCTTTCACAATTTTGCAGCCCCAAGTGTTAATTTTTCAAAATTCGCCAAATTTTGTTTTAATTCCGGTAATTCTTTTCATTTACTCATTCCTGTTCATTTTCTATTTTTAAATTTTGTAACAACAATTTTTTAACAATTCGCATTTTTGACACATCTGTGCGTTTTTGCGGAGGCACTACTACTAGGTACAGATTGATAAAATATGCACCCGATTCCACCAGTAAGACCAGCCTCCCCCACATACACATTAACTTGATAAACGTCTACAGAGATATACATCTCATTGATATACATCTTCCTTTGGCTTTTCTAAGAAGGTCTATACATGTTCACCTCTTCAGGACGCCCCCAAAACAAATGATCCAAGCAAAAATCCCCGACTTGGCCGTAAAACTCAAAGGGGCTCACATGGCATTTAATGAAATAATCTGTGGCCCATTTTATAGCTTCCAATCCATTCTTAAATTCCCCTTTGGAGGCTTTAGTTAAAATTTTGAAGGTTTACATCCCCTATCTGATTCTATGTAGCCTTCTTTGAAGGAGAGCAGAATAGAATCGTGGAGGAGAATTTTACAAAATCGCTGGCTAAAAAAATCCAATCAAATCCAATTCATTGAAAAATTGCGGTAATTTAGAGATTCATTCTGAGCACAAATTACTAATACAAAAATTTTATTACCGCACATAATTTAAAGATATCTAATTATAATACATCTTTTTCGAAAAATTTGCAGGGTCACAAGGATAACCTCTCATCATTACTGTTATGATAATTAATTTTTTTGAAAACATTCAAAATAATATTTACCAAACAGCAGTGTTTAGAGTGGTTCCGGATTAGGAGAGCGATAGTTCCATCTTCACTCAGGTACGACTTACTTAGATTTTTCTTAAAGTTTCTTATTTTTCTAATCTCCTGGAAAGAATGAAGACGACGTTTATCATTTGCCAAACTTTTGCTGCCGTCTTTTGTTTGTTTTTGCCAAGAGGAGTTATTGGTTTTAACGTCAACCCCCCAACAGGTTGTGAAGTAGTACGCGTTCGCGATTGGGACGACTGGGTATCCCCTTACGACGAACCTGAATCTTCGGAAGCAATGCCAGAATTATCCGTTGAAGAAGAATTACTTCCGCCAACATTTCGTATTTCCATAACTTGCAGCGATGTGCCACCCTTGCTAAATTACTTCACCTTCACAGAATCATTCGACTTTCGGAGCTATAAGGATCAAGTCTTAACCATAACGAACTCTATAATTCCAACTCTTCGAGCCAAAAATAGCCTCCACATTTTTCAGAGTATCAAAAAGCTCATCTTGGAAAAACAAGGGATCGAAGAGATTGAAAGTGGTGCCTTCGACAATTTACAAATCTTAAGGAACTTAAATCTTAATCAAAATCACGTTAAAAGAATCCAATTTGGAGTCTTCAACTCGCTGAAGAGACTCACCATTCTAAGCATATCGAGCAATAGCATCGAGGAAATTGCCCAAAACGCTTTCCAAGAAATGGTGAAGCTAAAAACGATTTTTTTGAACAACAACAAACTTAAGGTTTTGCCAGAAAATCTGTTCAAAGGTTTGAACAATTTGAGGTACTTGGATGTGTCTTCGAATCCTTTGAGGGAGCTCCATGATCCTGGGTTTGGTTCTGTGGAAGCTATAATAATGGAAAGGACGGAATTAAGAAATATCGATGTGGATTTCTCCAAGCTTAATCTAACGAAAATGAGGTGGGCTGAAAACCAATTACAGGAAATTGATTTTGCGAAAATGCCAAGGGGTAGTTCGATCTTGCTGTCGCACAATAAAATAAGGGTGGTAAGAAATTGGGGTCAAGTAGGAGGTACTCTTCTGGATTTGGCTTATAATAATCTCACTTATGCGGAATTACCTGCAAATGTAATCACGGTGTCATTTTCTCAGAATCAAATGAAAAATTTGACAAAATCTTTGATGCCCAAAATTTTGGAAATCCTCAAGTTGGATCACAATAATTTCGAGAATATCACTCACGATCAATTTTTGGGGTTGCAAAATCTTCTTGAACTACAGTTGTCCTTTAACCGGATCGTCAGAATCGACAATGACAGTTTCACTTCCATGCCAAACCTGGTGGAATTAAGCTTGAAAGATAATCTGTTACAGAAAATTCTGCCAGGAACCTTTGATGCATTACCAAAAATGAAGGTTCTGGACCTTTCCAATAATAAGATCGAAGAACTGGAAGGGGTTTTGCACGGAATGCAAGTGTTGGAAAATTTGAGGGTTGACTCAAACCATCTGTTGAGAATCGAATTTTCTGGGCTACCACAATTGAAATTTATTTGGTTGAATCAGAATAGCTTTATTTGCAGTGATTTACCACAGGCGTTGTTTTTCTTGCAAGTGAGACAAGTGGTGGTTAAGGATAGGGGCAGCTGGGTAGGGGCTGATAATATAAATGGGGTTTCGTGCGTGCATAAACATGCCAAGAGGTAATTAGAAGGTTGAGCTTCGAGCACAATATTATTTTTACTCTTTTATATGCTAAATCTCATGCGAATTCTATTTATGTGAATCGCCATATTCTTTTGAAGAAAAAATTAGTTTGGAACTAACAGTAATTCAGTGTTTCAGTGTTTGTAATTTTTATTTGGGGTTTATTATTTTGTCCTTTGTATTGGTAATAAGATTCATGCTGATTGACTGTCTTTTAATAAATTCCTTCTATCTCCTCTATAAACTTGAACGAAGAAGATTTCTTTCAGCTTTCAACCAATGTAATGTAATAGTGTGTACAATTTTCCGTTGCCAGATCCAATATTAGTCATGCATTACACTGTTACAGATCTTAATTCGCAGATTTAGAACTGCCTGAATTTTCCACAAAAGTAGCATTTTATGTAAGAAGTGGCAAAAATACATACATTGAAGAACGAGGCGAAGCCGAGTTCTGTAAGTATGTACCTGCTTAAGAAATGATGCATTTTCTCACGTGCTACATACAAGATTTGTTTTGTTTTAGCTTATTCGCTCGCTCGCTCCTCAATCTGTCCGTCACACAACTTGAGAACGGATTAAGATATCGAGCTGAAACTTGGTTGGCAGCTTCGTCTCCCGAAAAGTTAAGATAGCTTTTGTGCCATATCGAACCAAGGGGTTGGGAGTTAGGAGTAAAAAACCGAAAAATTATTAATTGCAATAACTCGAGAACTAGTGGAGGTATCCTGCTGAAACTTGGCATGCACGTTTGACCCTCAACTCTGTTGAAGGTGAAGGGGTGCTAATTTCGGGGGATGAACTTTAGGGGATGAAAACCACAAAAATATGATAACTCCGCAAGGGTTGCACGCATATGTCGGTGAAATCTTGCGGGGGATTGCAACTCGAAATTTTGCTTAATAAAGTGGCGGCCAAATGAACCTTTCAGGCTAAAATTCTCCCGTCTGTTCAAGTCACAATAACTTTTCACACAGCGCCGCAATTGTGAATCGCTTTCTTACATTAGAAAGATCATTTTATTGGCTTCATTCCAGTGTTGGGAGTGTTGGTTAGGAGTGTTGGTGTTTTCATCCATGGCTCGACATGGTTATTTCCAAACAACTTGCAAAAATATCTCGAGACCCTTTTGTCGTTTTTTGCCGATAACACTTCTTCCTCCAGGAATTAAAAAATTACTTTTTTTTCATTAACCCCCTGATAACACATTTTATGTGGAACATTTACAACGAACCTTCATTCTCACATCTACAGCTAGAAAGGGCTTTCTCGCGGAGTATTTTGATGCGTCATTTGAGAATGTTACGTTAAGGAAATAGTAGCATATAAGACGGGGTTCGATAGATTTCGGTCAACTATTCAAAAAAGGTCTAATGAGTTTTCAACCTAAAACCAACCCCTAGGCTACTAACAACCCCTAAGCCCTAGCAGGCCGGAATAAATACATTTTATTTATTTTTTTGGGCTTTCTTCTCATTTTTCGATAAGGCAATATTTCAACTCCCAAAAGCCTTTGCATAATTGGCTTATTTATGCTTATTTTCCTGTCATTTTCTGTAATTCTGTTTAATTACGACTAATTTTCATCCCCTTTGACTTTTCATCCCCCTTTACGATTTTGAAACTCCCTAGTGCATATAATTTGGCAAAATTTTTCAATTTTCACATATTTTAACTTTTGAAACGCTAAATTTACATAATTGGGTTATTTTGGTATTATTTTCCGTAATTTTACGTAACCACGATTAATCCTCATACCCAGTGACAATTATTGTCTAATGTAGACAATTGTAGACAATAATAGACAATTCTTTTTGAGGTTAGAAGCATTGTCGCAGTCTTTCGAATATCTTGCACACGAATCACACGATAAAACAAAATAATGGCATCTCGGAGTCGTCCACGCAACAAAAGCTTTTCCTTAGGTTTCGATTTGAAGAAAATGAAAAAGGCGGTATGTGGCGTTTGCAAATACATCTGCCGAACGCCTTAAAGATACACAGGTATAAGTTAAAATTTATTCTTACTGTAATATTTAAAAACTGGTAAAGGTAAAGACGTTATGTGGCATGACAATTATTGGTAAAAATAGAAAATAAAGTATTGGTTGTGATCTGATCAGTGATGGGCGCAAGATTTGTCTACAATTGTCTACATTTTAATTGTCTACGCGCCCATCACTGCTCATACCTTTTGACTTTTCAACCACCTTTACGATTTTTCAACCCCCAAAATTCGCATAATTTCGTTTTTCATCCCCTTTCGCAATTTTTCAGCCCCGAGTGTTAATTTTTCAAAATTCGCCAAATTTTGTTGTAATTCCGGCAATTCTTTTCATTTACTCAACCCTCAAAATTTTTGTTCTTTCTGATCATTTTCTACTTTTGAATTCTGTAACAGCAATTTTTTAACATTTCGCCTTTTTGACACATCTGTGCATCTGCGAAGGCACTACTACTAGATGCACATTGATAAAATCTGCACCCGATTCCACCAGTAAGACCAGCCGCTCCTACATACACATTAACGTGATATCTACAGGGATACACATCGCATTGATATACGCTTTCCGAGGGCTTTTTCAGAAGCCCGATCGAAACAGTCTAAAATTATACTTGGCAAACCATTGCAAAAAAATGTATGAAAAGATGGTAATGGTTGAAAAAAATTAACGAAATACAAGTTACAAAACTACCCCGAAAGCTAAAAAATATTGACAGAAAATAATTGGAATAGCGCACATTGAAATAGCAGAACTAAAATTTTTCTGGAACTGTACAGCTCTAATTTGTAAGGGTAACTTTTGACAATTTGATCGAAATTTAACGGCAACGCAGAAACATTACATAACCCAAATCTTCAAGGGTTTATTTTTATTGTTAGCAGCGGTGTCACAGATAAAAGAACCTTCGGCTTTTTCGTGAATATTTTTCTTTGCACTTTACTCAAAACTGCACGCACAAAGGCCATTTTAGGCCTATTCAGAGCAATTGCAGTATTTTGATATTTGTCATCTTTTCTGACGTACCGCATTGAAATCACTTTAACCAACTCACTTGTCAGTAAAATTCCTTGCAAAATTTCCTCATACCAACCTAAAATACAAATTTTGACGTTCTGTCACTTCAATAGAAAATGAATGGAGTGTAGGTATATATTTACTTGGAAACATGAAGCTAACTATTAATATAGGTACCTAGATCAAATCCTAAAAAGCTTTGTTTTAAGAAATACAAGAGAGTCTAAAATTATAATGACTAATGGTTACTGGAACCTCCCCATCTTTCATTTCCGGGTCTTGTGTTTCAAATTTTAAAGTTGCTATGTCTAAGTGGCACTTCCCGTGGACCAATTTGAAGACCTTTCTGACGGTGACAATAAATCTTTCAAAAACTTGTTTTGGATGGTTACCTAAATGAGAGAATAATTTAAAATGCGGAAATTGGTGTGCCAAAACGGCACTTTCCGTGGATCGATTGAGTCCAAAAAAAATTTCAGCTCTTCGACGTGTAATGTGCAAAATTTCAGCCAAATCGGTTCAGGGGCTTGGGCTGTACCGCGATTTAAATGTCCGATAAAAATCTCGATTTTTTTAGTTTTTGGTCACTGAAAGTGAAGTCGAATTTGAAGTGATTTGAAGTGTATGACATGCGTGTTAAATTTGATTTTATTTAGTTCCGCTGCGCGTCGTACCCCAAATTTCCCTTCTCACAAAATAAAATACCACTTTTAACTCATATATCATAAATACCTAACTATTTTAAAATCCTGTGCGAAAATTGCTATTTTTCCGACTAATTTCAGTTAGGAAATGCAACATATTTCCGCACTAGTGCGAAATGTGAATTACACTGCGAAAAATTTATTCATTTGCACACTAGTGGAAAAAGTAATTATTAACCAAAAGATAATTTCTTTAATTGTTTTCAATCACCGTTATAATGACTGAGGCCCAGTTTTTCCATCTTCGATAACCTCCGGTTTACCTAACCAACAGTTTGTCGCATAGCAACGAGTGTTCTGATTGGCTGTATCCTAGCTACTAACTGATGGTTTGGTAAACTGGAGGTTACCGAAGATGGAAAAACCCGGCCTCAACATTTCATGTAGGTTATGAAAAAACACCAATTTTTAGAATCCGTCGGGTTTTGTAATTGATTAAAAATAAAATTTCGGTTTTTAACAATAGATTTGGGAAATGCCAAAAAATTTTGGAATCCGCTTTTCTCGAAGACGGTTGGCCCTACGGAGAAACAACAAGAGGGACTTTTTTATGTGATTTTAGTCATAGAACCATATTATGGCGAGGTGAAAAGGCTGAGGCCTGCCCTGTTTCGAACCCCCCTGCTAAAATCCGTTTTTGGCTGATAACATGCAAAATTTCATTGCTGTAACCCAAACGGTTCCTGATTTATTCAATAAAAACCGTTTGGGCGCCCCCTTCAGAGGACCGTAGCCGTTAGGAGCGCTTTTCGGACACATCTTCATAATTTTTCGATATAGAATCACCCCTGAAAATTAATGACTGCATACCTGAATCACCCTGTATGAACATCATTTTCTTTTTACATTTGCCATAACTGTTGGACAGTTTAATTTAGTCCACGGATACCTATTAAACTGAACTGTATGTTATTTTACCTAATTGCCTTTTGAAAAGTTGGATTTTACACAATTAGGTAAAATGTTGTACGGAATACGTGATGAAAAGCCTAAATTGTTTGACTCGCATAATGTTGCAAAACTCGCTATCGCTCGTTTTGGCAAATATTACGACTCATCAAACAATATTGGACTTTTCATAACTAATTACGTAAATAACTAATACCTTAACAGCATAAGGGCAGGTTGACTTTCTGTTTAGGCGGCTAAAAAATGTGGTATGGGGAAGTTAAAACATATATAGCATTTTCTTTTCCTAGGAAAATGGAGAAACTGAAAATGAACACCACATTAAATTTAAGTAATTTTTAGAAATTATAATATATCGCTCATCAATATCTCACAGTAATGAAAGAGATCAACATTTTTGTTCACTTCCGGGCAAGTTTTATTTTTTTTATAAATTCATTAAAATTTATTCATTTACGACCATGTAACCGAAAATCATTACCTAATAAACAATCAAAGACACATAAAACACTTCACTGAACAATTTCATAAAGCGTTTCGGTGTTAAGCATTCAATTTTGATTAATTAATAACAATAAATGTTATTATAATCTGACAATATTTAGGAGACCTGATGGGAATAACAAAAATGCACCCTCTAATAAACTTCCTGTTGTTCGCAAAGCACGGCATGAGGCCATAGCATGCGGTGAAAGAGCAACCAATCTACCTATAAATTTAGAGGTGGGCGCGCGGAAATATTTACCTACCTGCCCGCTTAAAACTTTTGCGGGCCAGTACACACACACACATTTTTAAAACCTCTTTTTTGGGTTCCTGAGTCCTCAAAACGTGAAGATCTGGTGTTATCTCAAATTCGAAAATTTTACTGATTGCAGTAACCTCCCTTTTTTTTAAGTGGTGAAGTGGGGTGGGAAAGTCCCGGGGAAGGTTTAAAATGTTGAAAAATTAATTACAGCAAGTAATGGGCCATTTGCCTATCGAAAAATCTTCGACAATAGCACTAAATTAATGCAACTATACAGGATATTCCCTAAGGTGCTTGGTTTCCAAGATACAGTGTGTGCAAATATTTTTGATTTTCTACAAAATTTTCAGTTTACGCCTTAGGATGCTCAGTAGAAACGTATACCAAGTTTCAACAAAATATTTAGCGAGTTTTAGATACAGGGTGATTCACGAAGACCGTTCATTAGAAACTTTTGGGGATCCACTTATAGTAGAATTTTGAAATTTGGTACTACACCATAATCGCCCACTCGCACCAAAAATAAAATATTTCCAAGCCCCCTGTACATCCTAAAAAAACAGGGCTTCCAGCGCCAACTTTGCAAAAATAAATGATAAAAATGACTGACTACTTCCAAAAAATGACCCAAAAAATGATCTCGGTAAATAAGGAAATAACAAGAAATTAAAGGAAACTGATATAATATTCGAAAGTAACACAAGCTAAACAATTTCTAAAACTAAAAACTAAATTTTTTTTGTTTCTTGACCAGAAAGTTATCAATTAAAGTAGGTAGGTTGTGTGCGCGAAGGACCGTAGCGGAAGCGAAATGCGAAAATGCGAAAATGCGAATGAAATAAACAGCGAAAAAAAAAGCGGAAAAAATAAACTTACCCAAGTTTCCTAGCCGCCTGCGATGGGCACAAACGGTCGGTTGAAGGGTAGGTAATGGGGTTAAAGGGAAATGAAGGAAAATCTCGAGGAAAATTGAGTAAATTGCTATTTTTACAAAATAACTTGCGACTCGCGTTCTGCGACCGATTTTAACAATCTTCTCACGAACTTTTTTTTATCTCAACCTTTTCTTTTTTGAACCAAAAGAAAAATAATCAGAAACGAAGCCACCTGCGACATCTATCGCTCGATTAAAAATGAAAATAAATAATTTTATAGAAAACTGCGTAGACATCCTCCCCGCCTTGAAAGGAAGTCTTTCAACAACGCAACAATAAATGAAAGAAAGTAAGTGAATAAGTACAAACGCTAAATGCATAGCAACGTCAGCAGAACAATCCGAAAACAAAATACTGTCTTGCTGATGCCGCCGAAAGTAACCCGAATGAGTAACAAATAAACATAAAATATGAATATGAAAGAAAAGAAACGCTAATTCTGCAGCTCCATACGAATGCACCATAGGTATGGGGCTAATTTACTGAGTTGGCAAAGGGCATAACCGCACTACTGGACGCTTGTAAATGCCCGTTTTCGTTTTCATGTTGGCTACGCGAATCGTACCATCTTTACCGGGAAAAACATCCACAACGACGCCAAGAGGCCAACTGAGCGGTGGAGCGTTATCATGTTGAATTATGACGAGAGTTCCTGGCCTAACAGGACAGGTTGGTGAACGCCACTTTTGACGCAACTGAAGCTCATGCAAGTACTCAACCCTCCATCTTTTCCAGTATGACTGGACAATTTGGTCCAACAATTCCTTGCGAGTTTTAATGGGAGTTGTTGATAAATCTAAAGCTGGCAAATGCTTCAGTGGCGTCAAAGTCAAAAAATGAGCGGGAGTCAAAGCTAAAGGTTCTGAAGGGTCACAGCTCAGCCAACAAAGAGGTCTGGAATTTAATAGAGCTTCAACTTGAGTCAATACTGTCATAAACTCTTCGTAAGACAAAACCTGATCCCCGATGACCTTGGCAAGAGGCGTTTTGACTGACTTAATGCCAGATTCCCAGATACCTCCAAAGTGAGGGGCGTTAGGGAGATTGAATTTCCAGCAAATGCGATTATCAGCGAGGTCTCGACCTAGAACCTGCACAAAATCATCTGAGCTTACGAACTCATACACTTTATCAAGCTCGTTCTTGGCACCTTGAAAATTCGTACCGCAGTCTGAGTACATAACAGCACACGGCCCACGACGAGAAAGGAAACGTGAAAAGGCCGCCAGAAAGGCATTGGTGGACAAATCAGAGGCCAGCTCAAGACGCAAAGCACGGGTGGTTAGGCATACAAATAAGCATAGATACGCTTTCTGAGTCTTAACTCCTCTATGACGACTTAGAGTAATTCTAAAGGGACCACCGTAATCCACTCCCGTATGGCAAAATGGTTTAGCTTCGGTTACTCGAGGAGCGGGAAGATCAGCCATTAAAGGTATCTGCGCGCGAGGTTTCACCCTAAAACAATGATTACAAGATCGACACCTTTGGCGGACCACTGACCTTGCAGACAAGATCCAATACTTTTGACGGAGAAGCGATAATAAGAGATGAGGTCCTGCATGCAAGTTTTCAGTGTGGAAGTGTTCGATTAGAAGAACAACAAAAGGATGTGACTTAGGCCGCAAAATCGGATGCTGCTGATCATAATCCAAAGTGGAGTTTGACAGGCGACCTCCAACCCTTATGAGGCCGCTACGAATAAAGGGCCTTAAGGATGAAAGGGAGGGACAAATGCGATTGGCTTTTAGCAAGTCGAATTCTTTACTAAAACTGGCCGTTTGAACTACTTTCAACAAGGCAGTCTCTGCTGATTCAAAATCTAGGGCAAGGTATATTCCAGGAAATGCGCGTTTGGGCAACAAACGGGAGAATCTCAATATCTGAACCACTACCACCAGCAGTTTTCTCCAATTGGAGATTCGGTTAATCAAATCAAATCGCTTGTTCCTCAAGAGCTAAATCTGGATTTACCACGAAAGGAGTGACAGGCCAACAGTTTCTATCTTGCGACAGCCATTCTGGACCGGTCAACCAAGGCGCGTGTGCGACGAGTTGCGAAGGAGTTAGCCCTCGAGAAAGACAATCAGCGGGATTATCTTGCCCATTTACATGTGACCAGTGGAGCGGTGGCAGAAGGGTTTGAATTTTCTGAATGCGATTAGCGACAAAAGTTTTAAAGCGAGAAGGATCACCTTGGATCCAATGCAACGTAATCGTAGAATCGGAAAAGGCAGATATATCACTGATGATTATTCGAGTGCTGTATATCTCTCGTATAAACTGTATAAGTTTAGCGAGCAACATAGCAGCAGAAAGTTCTAGGCGAGGTATTGTGATGAGCTTAAGCGGCGACACTTTAGATTTTGCGCAAACGAGAGACGTTCGTATTAAATTATTCGGCAAAATAACTTGACAGAAAACTACAGCTCCGTACCCTTTAGCACTGGCATCGGCGAATCCTACAAGTTGAATAGTAGAGCTTTCCTGTACTGACAAATGTCTAGGAATTCGAAGATCTGATAGATTTGAGCTCGTGATAAAACTGGAACCACAAGGATTGTACATAAGCAGGAGGTTCGGAGTCCCAATCAAGTTTGAGCTTCCAAAATTCTCGAATAAGAAGTTTTGCGTAGAAAATCACAGGCGACAAAAATCCTAAAGGGTCGTACAACCGGGCTACAGTCGATAAGACATTCCGTTTGGTGCAAACACAATCAGGCATTGCAACTTTAAAACTAAAAACATCCTTCGAGGAGTGCCACTGAAGTCCCAAGACTTTTGATGCGCTCTCTTCGAACTCCAGTGTTCCTAGAAGGCAGTTTTCTGGCGGAATGGCTCTCAGCAATTGAGGGGAATTTGAGCACCATTTTACCAAATCAAAACCTCCGGCCTTGAACAATTCAATCAACTCATGATAAAGGTTCTCGGCTTGGGAAAAATCACTAACTGATGAAACAAAATCATCCATATAAGTGTCCCTTAAAATGGCATCAGCTGCCATAGGGAACGTACCAGACTCGTCCATTGCTAGTTGTCTGACGGTGCGTAGAGCTAAATAAGGAGAGGATTTAAACCCAAATGCAACGCGATTTAGCTCATAAACAGAAACAGGAAGATCCTGAGAAAATCTCCAGAGCATTCTCTGAAATTTCCGGTCTTCAGGAGCGATCAATATTTGATGAAACATCTTTTTTAGATCTGCTGTCATAGCAACCTCGAATAAGCGAAAGTTCAACAGAACTGTTACAATATCAGCTTGTAACTTAGAGCCTTTATGCAAAAGGTCATTAATAGAGACACCATTACTAGTCTTGGCACTCGCGTCCAAAACTATTCTAAGGGGAGTACTGATGCTTTCTGGCTTAAAAACACCACTATGCGGAACATAATAAGAAGGTTGCGGAGGGTCAGCTTCTAAAACTGGGGACAAGAACTCATTATCCATTTGCTCTTGCATGACGTTACAATACGACTGGTGAAATTCAGGTGCGCGTGCGAAATGTCTTTCCAGAGAAGAAAATCTTTTACCGGCCATGGAGTAAGAATCCCCTAAAAGCTCTGGACTTTGTTTGAAAGGCAAACGAACAATATACCTCCCAGAGCTGTCGCGTCGAAAACTCGAAATAAAGAAATCCTCACAAGCCTGATCATCTTGGTCTAGGATACATGCAGAGGGGCCTACTTCCTCAAGTTCCCAAAATTTTTGAACAAGATTCACAATCGGCCCTTCATCCATGAAAGCGGAAAATGAATACGTGGCGATATCGGAAGAAGAAATGGGAGCCCTACCAGAAATAATATATCCCAAAGTGGTTTCAAAAGCGTGAATCAAGCCCAAGGAATCTGAAATTTTCCTAGATCGTAAAATTTTAGCGTAGAGCTCGACACCTAAAATGCCATCGACCTCACCAGGGGTAGCGAAACTGTCATCTGCCAGGGGCAAGTCGTTCAAAAACGTAAATTGAGACACATCAGAACTCATTGTGGGCAATTTGTCGGCAATATTTTCCACAAGGAAGGCTTCAAAAGGATATTCAGTAGAATTGAAGCGAGAGGCAATAATTAAATTAGTGCGCCCTGAAATCTTTTGCGGGGTTACTCCCATTCCAGAAACGGAATTGGCATACTGAACAATGGGGAGTCGTAACCGTTTAGCACATGATTTAGTCAAGAAGTTGGACTGACTACCACTATCAATGAGAAGACGAACCTTGTAGCGATTATCATTAGGTAAAATAAGATTAACTACGGCTGTAGACAAGAGAACTGTGGAGTCTTTATGGCTAGTGGTTGAGCAGTAAGAACTGACAATAGGAATAGTGTCAGTGGGTGCCGGTGGGTTTGAATCTACCGGAGCAGGCGGAATTGTGGGAGGCGTTTCTGTTGGCGCAGAGTCGTTAGGCGATAAGAAATGTAGCAAAGAATGGTGTCGTTGAGAACACGTGCGGCAAAAGTTCTTTGACTGACAAGAACTTGTCTTGTGCATGTGACTCAGGCAATTCAAGCATAGCCCTTTGTCCTTGCAAAAGCGAAATCTGTCTTTAGGAGACAGCTTAATAAATTTATCGCAGGAAAATAAAGCGTGAGCGTTATTACAGGAGACGCAGGCGAAAGAATTGTGCGAATTCGCTAAAAAAGATCGTGTGGGTTGACTTGAACCAAGAGGCTTCGAAGCAGGTGCTTTGCTTGAAGTGGGTTTAGCATTAGGTTTATCGTTGAGGGCCAAAATTTTGGCTTGCTCTCGAACGAAATTCAAGATCTCATTATAAGTTGGCTGTTGCTGATTTGAGCGTCGGGACATTTCAAAAAGCTTAGCTGTATCTTTGTCTATCTTGGACAGTGCAATATAAGCTAACATAAAATCGGATAAATCGGCAATGTTTAAGTTGCTAAGAGCTTTAACTGAAGCATCAAATTTTTCTAAAAATGCGTTAAGACACTGAACACTTTCAGTTTGAGCGGGCTTAAAATTAATGATCTGCTCCATATAGCAATTAGCCAATGCCCGTTTATCGTCATATTTATCCACTAAGGCTTTCCAGATAATTGGATAGTTAGCGGCGTTTGGAGTTATCCCGGCACAGACAGTCAAGGCTTTCCCGGTCAGCTTTCCCAATAAATAGTGCAGTTTATGTATAGGGTCGATGTCGGGATTACTATGAATGAGCGCTTTAAAGGTTTCGTGAAAAACAGGCCAATCGGCTGCTACTCCACCAAAGGCAGGCAATTCAATTTTGGGCAACCTCATGATGGTTTTTTGAGGCCCTGGGGGAAGTGCAGCCGCTTGCGTCGGCGGTGTTGGTTGGAATACTATCTTTGAGGCGCGCTGTATGTGACAAACCATTTCATCGACAGTATCCAATACAGCAAAACTAGGAACGAATGCGGGATCTATTTGCAATTTTAATTCATTGATGCGTTCCATTATTTCATTTAACTGTTCTCGAGTTTCTGGAAGCGTTTCATAACGAATTTTGAAAAATGCGAGTTCCTGTTTATCCTTTAAATTTTTGGTTGAATCGTACAAGCGTTGAATCCGCAGAAATAACGCCTCTTTTTTGGAAGTTAAAACTTTTAATTTATTTGCGTCGGCCATCTCCACTTAAACAGTAAAGTTGTTGACCGATAAATATGCGAGCAAAAAGCGAAATAGGCGATAAGCGTGGTCGCAGAAACAACAATATGACCCTTTATGAATCGGGAAAATTAAGGCGGTATAAACAACCCTCAAATCAAAGGCGAAGAGACGTTGCATGCATTGCGTAGGCGGAAAATTGAAAATGAAAGCGAAAAAATGCGGAAAATTAAGCGGAAAAATGCGGAAAATAAAGCGAAAAAATGCGCTGGCGAATCCGTGGCTCGAATGAGACCAAAATGTGTGCGCGAAGGACCGTAGCGGAAGCGAAATGCGAAAATGCGAAAATGCGAATGAAATAAACAGCGAAAAAAAAAGCGGAAAAAATAAACTTACCCAAGTTTCCTAGCCGCCTGCGATGGGCACAAACGGTCGGTTGAAGGGTAGGTAATGGGGTTAAAGGGAAATGAAGGAAAATCTCGAGGAAAATTGAGTAAATTGCTATTTTTACAAAATAACTTGCGACTCGCGTTCTGCGACCAATTTTAACAATCTTCTCACGAACTTTTTTTTATCTCAACCTTTTCTTTTTTGAACCAAAAGAAAAATAATCAGAAACGAAGCCACCTGCGACATCTATCGCTCGATTAAAAATGAAAATAAATAATTTTATAGAAAACTGCGCAGACATAGGTACTTCTTTTCAAATTTTCTTCTCCAATTCATTTTTTCTTATTAGAACTCGCGAGAAGGCACTGAGCAACTTAAACACCCCCTAGGTTAATCAGTCTTATTCTGTATGCCATTGGAACTTTCAATTGTCTTAAAATTCTGAATTTTCAATAAATCCAATGAGAAAGTCAATGGGTCATACAGAATACGATCCAGACATGACAGACATAACATGACAGAATTGTCTAATTTCCAATATTGAAAAATCCATATGGCATACAGAATAAGACTGATTGGCTCGATGGCTTGTAATGCTTTTGGCAGGTTTTTTCAGTGCCGTGACGTTCTCTTTATCAGTGGCGTAGAGTGGGATCTATCAATAACTTATCATTTGAGGAGAAAATCTATTTTGACCCAAAAAATGACAATAAATGACTACTAAAAAAATAAATGACTATAAATGATTTAAATGACTTCACTGGAAGCCCTGCAAAAAGAAATTTTTTGCAATATATTTTTTTTAAATAGGAATACCATAATTTTATGTGGCCGAAAGATGCGAAATTAAATTTCCTTTGGACTAGTATTAGCATTCCTTATACCTATTTTCAACATTTTTGAAAATATTTCGAATAAATAATGTGTTTGAGTGATTTAAGGAAAATGATCCAAGCAAGCTTTGGATCAAAAATTAGTTACAGTTCGTTCTACACTTTCAAAAATTTGTTCTAAGCCGATTTTGACAAATTAAATTCGTTGACTAATTTACGAGCGTCGAATTACAAATCGACAACATAAAGCTATAATTTGTCTTCTATTTGTAGATGCGTTCAGCAACTGTGAAAGAATTAAGTGTCCAAGGGGGGCTTACCTTTCCTAACAATTGCCAAAAGTGAACAAAAACCAATTTTTGAAAGATGGGAAAGTCTTTTTGAACATTTCTTCTCTTCAAGAGCTCCTAAAGTAACATTATTTAAACTTTAAAAACGTGTTAATTTTTGATATCTTTGAAAATATTAAAAATAGACATAGGGAATGTTATCAGTCTTACTGAAATTTAATTTTGCTTCTTTTGACTGCATAAAATTTTGATACACGCATCTTGAAAAAATGGAGTTGTGGGTAGTCCTTTTCCGCGGTTTTTGAAAATTAATTTCCGCCATACCGTTACGTTAACAAGAACAATTGAGTAATCAAAAGAAAGCTCAAATCTTCTAGTTTCAACCCTATCAGGTTGGTTCCTTAATCTTCAACCGTTCGGAAGCTATAAATTTTTCTATTACGGTTTGCAAATCGATTTTTTGATACATATTTTGACACACGTCAAAAACCGTTATGGTGTAGTACCAAATTTCAAAATTCTACTACAAGTGCATCCCCAAAAGTTTCTAATGAACGGTTTTCGTAGCAAAATAAATTTTTCTTTTGAAATTTGCACCCCCCGTATCTTGGAAACTAAGCACTTTAGGACATTTGTCCATAGAAAGTTTTCGTCTTAGAATAATGTGACGATAACACCCTGAAGTTTGTCGGTGTACTTAGAGAACGCCCTATACAGGGTGAGTCTGAAAGACTCCACGTCCTTTATACCACAGAATCTACTGTTCAAATGATGAAGCCTGGTGCAAAAATTATTGGTCAATTGTGATTCCTCTTGATGTTATAAGCCGCCAAAGATCTTAATTTTTAAAGGTCCTTTTTAAATATCTTTCGAAAAGTGTACAGTAGGATTTTCAATTTTTGCACAGCATTGTTACAGACCAAAAAGCAACTGCTGATGGACTTAAGACATTATCCAAAAAGCGGATCCCTGTTATACAGGCTGGCCCCGATGTTATTTGCCCTTGAACTTTTTTGTTTGAAAATATTGCTATTTTGCCTATGCGGCCGTATTCCCCGTTCAATTCTAAAACTTTTTTGGCTCTTAAAATTTTTCGAAAAAACTAACCACTCACGAGGAAAATTGAAAAAACCGAAGACATGATCATCGTGATAAACCTACAATTTCAATAAAAATCAGTGTATGTTGGCACGCATCACACATTTCAACTGTTTTTTTGCACTGAAGGTGTTGCCCAGAACCATTGCTCACAACTGAAGAAAGAACATTGATGGTAATTTCACTTTTTTATGAGGTAGACTCATCATTGGTTTTAAGGTGATTACCCCTGCATCACGTTTTCGGTTTTTTCAATTTTTCTCGTGAGTGGTTAGTTTTTCCGAAAAATTTTAAGAGCCAAAGAAGTTTTTGAATTGAACGGGGAATACGGCCGCAGAGGCAAATTAGCAATATTTTCAAACATAAAAAAGTTCAAGGGCAAATAACATCGAGGCCATCCTGTAGGACAGATCCGCTTTTTGGATAATATCTTAAGTACCATCAGCAGTTTCTTCTTGGTCTGTAACAATGCTGTGCAAAAATTCAAAATCCTACGATACACCTTTCGAAAGATATTTAAAAAGAACGTTCAAAAATGAAGATCTTTGGCGGCTTATAACATCAAGAGGAATCACAATTGACCAATAATTTTTGCACCAAGCTTCATCATTTGAACAGTAGATTCTGTGGTAAAGGATGTGGAGTCTTTCAGACTCACCCTGTATATCCTGTTAGAAGATAAACCTTCGTCTAATTTCATGCATCTTAATCCTACCTGGAATCCTAAAGTGATATAGTAGGGCATGCCACTCATAGCATCCCACGGGTACCACCCCTTCACCAACAACCTCGGAATCTCTTCAGTAATAGTCTCGTTTTCATTGTCTGGATCCCGTATTAAATGCACGCTCGGTCCCACGAAAGTAATAGCCGTCCAGGCCGTTCCAGTAAATAGAATCCAGGTACTGACGATATACAGAAGTCTCCTCATTTTTTTGAGGGCTATCGCGTGGTAGCGGTTGTTGGACTCCAGGAAGAGGGGGTGGCTGTTGGGTTGGTTCCATATCCCTAGGGTTCTGTAGAAAAGCTTGGACCTGGAGGCGAAGTAGACGAATTTCGTCAGGGTGTGGGTGAAGAAGAGGACTGTGATGGTGTTGGCGGCGAGGTTGTCGACGACGTCGCGTTCTTGGATCAGGTTGATGAAGTTCGCTCTGGAATTATCGATGGGGTGAGTTAATAATTTATGGAGCGTGGGTTGACGCTGAGAAAGTTTTCAATGGATGAATAATTTAGGGATGATTCGCTTAGAATTGTCTTTGTTTTGCTTTAATGATTTTATTGCCTTTCAATGTTTCTATTGTTCTTGTGTTTGAGAGGGTTTAAGGAAACTATTGTTCTTTCCGCGGGACTGGATTGACTATTTAGGGAAACTGTTTAACAACATTTCGAGCAATGAAAAGGTGCCGCAAGCGTGGGGTAACAAGTGTTGTAAAGGTGAAATATTTCATTTCATTGAAATATTTCACACCCCTTGAGATATTTCATGAAACTTATTTTAAAAATGCAGCAGAGAAGAATCTTCGATTTCTTTGTAGATAGTAGTCAATTTCGACGGAAAAGTTTTAGACTTCTCGTCTGTAACAAATTTCGGAATTGTCTGACAAATAACGACGTCACCAATCACATTTGACATGTTCCTTTTAAGGTTAATATTTCGCCTGTTTTTTTGACAATAACTGCCACTTTACATCATCCACTGACAGTGCGCTCCTTTTTAATGAGAAACAATTTTTTCTCTATTTTTCGCGGAAACGGCAGAAAGTGTGAATCGGGGTGTGAATACATTTTTACAACCAGAATTTAATCATCTTTCTAATGGCGACATAAAAAAGAGGCTTTGTACTTAAAATTTAAAGTTGATAAGGCAAAAGGACACTTCCCGTGGGCCAATTTACCAAATTTCAGCCAAATCGATTCAGTAATTTGGGCTATAATGTATTTTTAGTGTTATTATAAAAATTCGATTTTTTGACCCAACTAAATGCGAATAAATTTTGTCTTATTTAAAGCCAGAATTTGAAGACTTTTCTGATGATGATAATAAATCTTTCAAAAACTTACTTTGGATGGTTAAATGAGAGAATAATTTTAAATTTAAAAATCGGTGTGCCAAAACGGCACTTTCCGTCGCACAGAAGTCGGTATAGCCAGATTACAAGGATTATTTTATTCATTAAGTATTGAACCAATCCAAAACAGCATTTAATATACCAGTAACCAATCAAATCCTGATTACAGTGATAATACTACAACGTCAACACTACTTACTCAATACTTTAATTTATAAAATAATCTGCAAAACACGATTCGTAGTCTTTTGGTTGCTTTGTTGAATCTTCATGGATGCACTAGTTGTCAAATGGTAGATTTTTTTTTAGCCTAAAAATGTACCATTTTGACTCGTAGTTGACAACCATTCGGACGTCAAAACCCGCGGCAATCAAGAGACTACTCGTCGTATTACTTTTGAAAAAACAATAATTTTATAACGTAAGATTTTTGAGTGTATTGTGGAATTAATTAATTTAAAAACGACCAAACTTAACTAAATTAAGTGAATCTACAATATCAAAACACTTTAAAAGGTTGCTACAATCTCTAGTTGTACGAAACTGGTTAAAAACTTTATTTTATCATAACAAAGTAGAGCTCTTTATATCCCACAATTTTGAGTCAATTTTACTGTAAGAATCCAAGTTTATCCACATTTGTCATAAAATTTGAACCATTCTTTTGAAGTTTTAATAAATTCTACTTTAAGTATATCTCTCAAGACAACTATCAATTTCTAAAAGCTAATTACCTCATTCTACCAAAAATATAATTAGGCAGTGAATTTTATGTACAATATAATCGAGTATAAAGGTAGGCATACCTGAAGTAAATAACTTTAAATGTGCTGTAACGCTCTGCAAAAAATTTAGCTGCGCATACTTGCCCCTATTTTCCACGTATTTGCCTAACAAATATAGACATAATTTTTCCACCAAAACCAGGCACTGTGCAAACCGATGTTCAAAATTTCAGTCAAATCGGCTCAGGAGCTGCTTAGGATGTACCGCGATTTTAGAGTCCGATAAAAATCTCGAATTTTTTAGTATTTGGTCAAACGGGCACTGAGAGTGAATACATGTTTCGAAGCGGAATGTGAAGGCCTTTCTTATGGTGACGTGAAAAATGGGGGTTTGCATTTAAAATTTAAAAGTTGATGTGCCAAAATGCACGATTGGCTCCAAAAGCTTGTCAGATCTAAGTTAAGCTATGAGATGCCTATTTTCCAAATTTCAGCCAAATCGCTCCAGTAGTTTGGGCTGTAGAGCGTTTACAAACGCACGTACGTACATACACACTGAGACCTCAAAACGTGAAGATCTGGTGTTATCTCGAATCCGAAAATTTTAGTGATTGCAGTAACCTCCCTTTTTTTAAGTGGTGGGTGGGGAGGCTAATAATGATTTGTAGGCCTAAAACCAATTCATATTATTCAGTGTAACTTTTGAATGAGTGGATGGATTTAAACTATCGAACAAACCTCGGATGCTATGATAGTTATAACATTCCTAGGTATGTTACTAGTTATTTGAATTGAGGACACCTCTAGTGTCCTCTAATGGCCAAATTTTTTCAGTTGCATGAAGGTCCTTTGTGATGCATCATTTTAAAGCACAACAAATTCTCTGTGATGCAAAAAATTTTTATCGGTTTAGGCGATTAAAGCCAAAATTAATAAAATTTTGCATTAATTTTGACAATCGAGATGACAGGATTTGAATGGAGTTATTGTGGTCAGGAATGGTTAATGGGCTTGTTGTTTAGAAACCATTAGACAACGTTATGATCTGCTTACCAGCCTATTTTGATGCAATTTTAAGAACGCTTTAATCATCTGAAAACGGTAATAGTATATTCCGTAACGAGAGTTGTAAGAAGCATATTATGAGACACATTCATATAATCTAAGGGATAATTTGAATATGAAAGTCGACATTTGTAAAACTTCTAAATGTTCTACAGGGGTTTGTCTTACTATAACAAATTACCAGTGTATGTTAAAAAGTGCGAAAATTTGCTTGAATTTAAAAAACATGTTGGAAGTTATACCGGGTGTATCATTTTCCGCGCCGTATAGGAGATTAACATGGGAAAACGAATTTTATTTTTTCCTTGCTTCAGGAAAAGATTTAAATCAATGGTAGCTTATCCAGTGGATAGACCCGGCTGGCCGGTATCCTGAAAAAAAAGATTACCTGCTAGTGCCCTTTGGTTACTTAGCAGGAATTTTTGAAAAATTGGATTTTAAAACGACGCGCGCATTACTTCGTGTACTTTCGGTGTCCTTCGAAGCTTTACGTAAATTGTCAGCCAGGGCCGAATCTGCGATTTTTGACCTAATTGTTGACATTAAGAAAGCCGTGGCTTGAAATTATTGTTTTAAATCTGGAGCAAATCGTTCTTTTTTGCCTTCTTGCTGACGCAGAATTAGTGTACCTACCAGCGGCGACAAGCGGCAGCCGACAAGGGTTCGGTCAGACTTGGTTGACGACCTAACCTCAAAAATTTACTTGGTCAAGTAAATTACTTTGAATTGCAATTATGAGGTAATATTGTTAGTGGTAGTTCGAACAAGGATCAGAAGGCATTCTCGGGTTTGGCAATGACCTCCCATCGTAAACTGTTTTTATCTTTTACGTTACCTATTTGTATTAAAAGGTTTTGTAAGTGAAGACACAAGTAGGAGTTACATGTTTTCGTGGAGAGAACATTTTGTATTCCCTTAATTAGTTGTAGACAGTTAGAAGATGTTTGGTAATGTTTAAGAACCCTGTTTGGAAAAGAAGCTGCTGACAACATCGGTACTGGTAATTAAATTGGAACTTGAGACATCATGTTGTATTTACCTAATAAAATGCTTTTTGAACTTATTTCCAAATTTTTCAGTTCAAAAGAATCAAATTTTGCCCATTATTGGCTAAATTGTTATTGAATATTAATCACTAGCAGAGTGGCACTAAAGAATAGATTGTTAAAACTGAGTAATGGAAGAAGCCAAGAACGCGTTTAAAATTCTTTTTCTACGATCACTATTAAAAATACTTGTTTTAACGTATGTTGACAATTGTTAAAAATGACATTTTATGATACCAGTATTAAAAGTCAGTTCGAAGGGATGGGCCACTCCGCTGCGCGTCGTGTCCCAAACTTCCCTTCTCACAAAATAAAATACCACTTTTAACACTTATATCATAAATAACTATTTTCTACGACCACTATTAAAAATACTTGTTTTAACGTTTGTTGACGATTGTTAAAAATGACATTTTATGATACCAGTATTAAAAGTCATTTACTTTTAACATTTATGTTAAAAGTGATTTACTTTTAACACTCAGTGTTAAAAGTGACAATGCAACAACAATTAAACAAGCCCCGACAACAAATTGTCACTATACCTTAGTTACAGCGAATTTCATGCACGTTTTCAACTAATAATATGAAAACTTTTGCTTTTAATCGTGTTTGTAGAAAAAATAGTGTATGATATGCGTGTTAAAAGTGATTTTATTTTGTTCGAAGGGATGGGCAACTCCGCTGCGCGTCGTGTCCCAAACTTCCCTTCTCACAAAATAAAATGCCACTTTTAACACTTATATCATAAATAACTATTATTAATAATAGTTTTTTAAAACATCGACAGCTGGCACAATTCCATTTTTGTATCTTTACATCAATCCTGACTAAATTGTAGCAATATCACAAACCACCACTACTTTTAATAACACTCCGTCATGCAGTGCATAAAGAATTAAATAACAATTAGTAACTTTCCAGTATAATTCTTCTTGCTCAATTTTTCAATGGGAATGAGTAAACGGATGAATTTTCCCCTGGTCCAGGGCAGTAAGATGGCATGGCATCCTGAAATAAATGTGATCACTGTTTATTTATTATGAGGGAGGTACCTATCCCTATCACAAAAAATATCCATTGTACCTACCTAATCCTTGTTGGCAATCCCCAATATCACAGTAAGGCTCATCCGAAGGGTTATTGGTAAATGGGTTGTTGGCCTGGGACAAGGGTTTTCTCTGGAATAAGCCGTTGTTGTTTCGTCGATGTTAATTTCATAATCATAACAATCCAACCAATGGCTGTGTCAAAAGTCTTGTTGTCACCTGTCAATCTAATTTCCATTCTGTCGACATATGTTTTTTCGCGCTAACTTTACCAGTCAGCCTGGTCGCCTACTTGGTCATGTTTTTGTCTTTTGTTTGTAGCATACATAAGAAAGAGCGCGACAACATTAGTGTTCACGTTACCTGGTCAACGTGGTCTGCGCAGTGACGCGTTGACGTTAGGCGCTTTCCTTTTACACATTTACCTGAGGAGCCTCAGTTAATCTCAGCAATTTGATTGGTTCATTTGTAATTGACCAATCAAATAGCTGAGTTTTCTCAGACAAATGTGTAAATGGAAAGCAGCTATTGTTGACACTGTGTAAGTACTACAACGCCAATTTACCCACCCAGCAGCACTACTTAACTGAACGCACCCCGCACGGTGTCAACAACCAGGCGACTGGTAACCTTAGCGCGAAAAAACCTACGTCGACAAAATGGAAATTAGATTGACAGGTGACAACAAGACTTTTGACACAGCTTTTGGTTGGATTGTTATGATTATGAAATTAACATCGACGAAACAACAACGGCTTATTCCAGAGAAAACCCTTGTCCCAGGCCAACAACCCATTTACCAATAACCCTTCGGATGAGCCTTACTGTGATATTGTGGATTGCCAACAAGGATTAGGTAGGTACAATGGATATTTTTTGTGATAGGGATAGGTACCTCTCTCATAATAAATAAACAGTGATCACATTTATATCAGGATGCCATGCCATCTTACTGCCCTGGACCAGGGGAAAATTCATCCGTTTACTCATTCCCATTGAAAAATTGAGCAAGAAGAATTATACTGGAAAGTTACTAATTCTTACTTATTTAATTCTTTATGCACTGCATGACGGAGTGTTATTAAAAGTAGTGGTGGTTTGTGATATTGCTACAATTTAGTCAGGATTGATGTAAAGATACAAAAATGGAATTGTGCCAGCTGTCGATGTTTTAAAAAACTATTATTAATAATAGTTATTTATGATATAAGTGTTAAAAGTGGTATTTTATTTTGTGAGAAGGGAAGTTTGGACACGACGCGCAGCGGAGTGGCCCATCCCTTCGAACAAAATAAAATCACTTTTAACACTCATATCATACACTATTTTTTCTACAAACACGATTAAAAGTAAAAATTTTCATATTATTAGTTGAAAACGTCCATGAAATTCGCTGTAACTAAGGTATAGTGACAATTTGTTGCCGGGGCTTGTTTAATTGTTGTTGCATTGTCACTTTTAACGCTGAGTGTTAAAATTAAATCACTTTTAACATAAATGTTAAAAGTAAATGACTTTTAATACTGGTAATCATAAAATGCCATTTTTAACAATTGTCAACAAACGTTAAAACAACTGTTTTTAATAGTGTTTGTAGAAAAAGAATTTTAAACGCGTTCTTGGCTTCTTCCATTACTCAGTTTTAACAATCAATTCTTTAGTGCCACTCTGCTAGTGATTAATATTCAATAACAATTTAGCCAATAATGGGCAAAATTTGATTCTTTTGAACTGAAAAATTTGGAAATAATTTCAAAAAGCATTTTATTAGGTAAATACAACATGATGTCTCAAGTTCCAATTTAATTACCAGTACCGATGTTGTCAGCAGCTGCTTTTCCAAACAGGGTTCTTAAACATTACAAAACATCTTCTAACTGTCTACAACTAATTAAGGGAATACAAAATGTTCTCTCCACGGAAACATGTAACTCCTACTTGTGTCTTCACTTACAAAACCTTTTAACACAAATAGGTAACGTAAAAGATAAAGACAGTTTACGATGGGAGGTCATTGCCAAACCCGAGAATGCCTTCTGATCCTTGTTCGAACTACCACTAACAATATTGCCACCTAAAGTAGAATAATTGATTAATTAAACGCTAACACCGAGTAAGAGCTTACCTCATAATTGCAATTCAAAGTAATTTACTTGACCAAGTAAATTTTTGAGGTTAGGTCGTCAACCAAGTCTGACCGAACCCTTGTCGGCTGCCGCTTGTCGCCGCTGGTAGGTACACTAATTCTGCGTCAGCAAGAAGGCAAAAAAGAACGATTTGCTCCAGATTTAAAACAATAATTTCAAGCCACGGCTTTCTTAATGTCAACAATTAGGTCAAAAATCGCAGATTCGGCCCTGGCTGACAATTTACGTAAAGCTTCGAAGGACACCGAAAGTACACGAAGTAATGCGCGCGTCGTTTTAAAATCCAATTTTTCAAAAATTCCTGCTAAGTAACCAAAGGGCACTAGCAGGTAATCTTTTTTTCAGGATACCGGCCAGCCGGGTCTATCCACTGGATAAGCTACCATTGATTTAAATCTGTTCCTGGAGCAAGGAAAAAATAAAATTCGTTTTCCCATGTTAATCTCCTATACGGCGCGGAAAATGATACACCCGGTATAAAGATGTAATAATATGTGCTTTTTCCTATATTTCGTTTTTTTTTGTAAATTGTAAAGCCTAAAGCTTAATAAAGTTATATTTTTTGTGGAAGAAGTTGTAATAATTCCACAGTGCGTAATTGCCTTACAACTCGAGTTGCGTACGATACTTTTTCTACGACCACACAATAGGAATAGAAATTTTCTCAAAAAATAGGTGATAAATTGAAGAACTTTTTTGAGAGGAATATTTCGGAAATATCTTCGGACAAGTCAACCTTATTTTTTGATGTGAATCCAGAGGTGTAGTCAGATATTTTTTAGCACTTTCGGTTCAACCTGAAATGACCATTCCTAATTTATATTTTTCAAATGGAATCATACTTTTTCTCAACGGATTCGGAATCTACGATTTTGGGTCAACTTTACTTTAGCGGAAACCTTGTATGAACTCAAACTGCATATATTCCTGTTCAGAATGATGAGCTGAGTACAAAAGCACCCGATTTTTCTTGCGCAAACGAACCGTTGCCAAGTTACAGGTTTCCGCTAAACTAAAGTCTATAGGGACTTTACTTTAGCGGAAACCACGTACACGTTAAAACTTTACATATTCTGGTTGAGAATGACGAGCTGATTTCAACGACACGTCATTTTTCTTGCGCAAACGCACTGTTGCCAAGTTTCCCCTAATTTTATGAAGTTCTTATATGAATATTTTAGCAAAAACCATGCAATATATCTGGGAAGGAAACGACACGAAAATACGTGCAAATTCTCTTCCCGACCCTATGACACAGATCAATGAGTAGTGTTTCGTATCGCTCAGCTTAATATCGATATTGTAAAAATTTAGTTTAGGTATTTTAGCTGACAAGGAGATGGTTTTCCATATGGTTTCACGAACCTTATCCATTTTATATGGAGCCTCAAATCCTCTTCCCGACCCTAAAACACAGGTCAATAAGTAGTATTTAATACCTACTTTTCGCTTAGCCTAATATTGCTAGTTAAAAAAACAAGAATGTGAAGACGAGGTGAAGACAATCATTTATTGTCATTCATTCGCTCCATATAAAAATGGAAACGTCTGGTGACACCATATGGAAAGCCTTGTCAACTAAAATAACTAAATTAAAATTTTACAATATCGATATTAAGCTGAGCGATGCGAAATACTACTCATTGATCTGTGTCATGGCTTTTGCTAAACTTGGCCACAGTGCACCTGCGCAAGAAAAATGACGTGACGTTGAATCAGCTCGTCATTCTCAACCAGAACATACAAAGTTTTAACGTGCACGTGGTTTATATAGGGACTTTAGCGGAAACCTGTGACTTGGCAACGTTGCTTTTGCGCAAGAAAAAACGAGTACCGTTATATTCAGTTCATCATTCTCAACGGGAGTATGTGCAGTTTTAGTGCTAACAAGGTTTCCGTTAAAGTAAAGTTAACCCCGTCCCTACGGACTTTAGTTTAGCGGAAACCTGTAACTTGGCAACGGTGCGTTTCCGCAAGAAAAAACAGGTACCGTTGTACTCAGCTCATCATTCCGAACGGGAATATGTGCAGTTTCAGTACATACACGGTTTCCGCTAAAGTAAAGTTAAGCCACGATTTTTTCTTAGTGCATCTCTCGCAAAAGATGTTATGCAAATTTACTCTGCATTATTTTGGTTCCTGAAACAATTTTTTCCAGCATAAATAATTGGTTCGTATAAAAATAAATGAAAATCAATAAAGAATACTGTTCATCACTGCATTTGTAATAAAATTATCTTTCAAACAATGTATCACAAGTGGGAGGTTGCCATTTAAAATTTCAAGGCTGGGGTAGCTGGGGGTAGTGGGTGCATTGTGAAATATCATCCATGCACGGATTTAAGTGTCCCCCTCGAAATAAAAATCGAACGTAACAACCTATAGATTCAAGATTTTTCATAATCCCGATCAAAACTGATTGGGGAATCCGCCTAATGAATGCAAATTTAGTTGTCGCGCTGCATATCGTGGTGATTGAAAATCGGCGCTAATCTTATATCCTTTGCAACCTTTCTTTCAATCAATAAGAACATTAGCGACTTGCAACGATTAATCACAAACGGAAGCGATTGTAATCGACGTTTTCTCGGGTATTAGGTAATAATGTTTATCCCCAAAATTATTTTTCTACTTCTTGGGGGTTGAATAGAACCCTCATTTTTTACTAACGGTCCACAGCTTATCAAACCGGTTCTTAAAATGGCTTTAACCGACTCTCCTTGATCTATCGAGTCGAAAACTACACATATTCCACTTGTAAACTTATCAAATGCTAATTGCTTTCAAACTGCTGCTCCTCTGTATTTTTCCCAATAATTTTCCAAATCGTCTCGACTAAAATAAGTATAAAAGAAAATTCAAGCAGTTCTTAGTACAAGTACAACTTGCAAGATGATCAAGTTAACGTTCTTAGTGCTCTTTTGCATCTTCTTCCCCACAAACTGCGAATATTTTGGTAAAACAATTTTTTTTTATTTTAAAAAATTTTACTAATTTTATTACTGGTTAGATTATGAATGGAAAGACTATACAGGAGACATCCCTGCAGATGCCGTAATTGCTGGGAGGAACGCAAGTGGAGAATTGATCTACATAGGCCAAGCTTACTACAAGGGTTGGGGAATCATCCCCACCCAAATTGATCGAGGGGTTCTCCAAGTTCACTTTGCCTTGGAAGAACCCAAAACTGTGGACACCCACGTTAAGATTATGTGTGGACGGCAGGAGTATTTCCATTGGATGGAAACTACTAACGAGAAGTTAGAAGCAGATCTAATGGGCAAATATGCCGTTGTTGGAGGTCATCAGGATGACAAGGGGTTGACGTATGTTGGCCGAGTTAAAAGAGGAGAGGGATATGTCGTCGGGCAAATTGCCACTTTCCTCCCTGATCGTCCTTTGTGGTGGTCAGATGGGGTGAATCAGGAGAAATTCACGGAATACGAGGTGATGGTTTATAATCCGCATTACAGCTGGAACGAGTTGTACTATGATTTTTATGAGAATTGGGAAAAAAGTCGTAAGATGTAAAGAAACATATTTTGAATTTTAACACATTTGGGATTGAAGGGAATTAACATGCTAAAGTTGGTAAACCTGTAATGTTGTACATAAAGTTCTATGAATTTAGAATTCAATAAATAACATTTTCTTCAGTTGGTATTCTTGAAGTTAGTAGGGGAGAGTGTAGGAGTCGTTCGGGTACTTTTTACAAAAAAAAAATTTTTGGCAATACCTGCGTTGTAAGTTCTCCATTAGTGCCAAAATTCTCTGACAAAACATTATGCATACGGCATAAGTATTCAATCTTATGGAAATTTTTTATGCGTTTGAGTAGAGGGAGAAATTAGGCGCCTTCTGATTGGTCACCTTTCGTATGCCGTATGCATTATGCGCGTATGCAATGTGTGTGGGCCCATCTTTACCAGTTATGTCGTTTCTTAAGCACAGCGCAGCGTTGTAATATTTACTTACAGTCCATGGGCTGTAAGTGTTAGTGTGTAAGTGCAAGGTGTGTGCAGTATTTATCTCTTCCTGCCTCACCTTTTAATTTCTATTTTTCTTCAATAACATTATTCTGTATATTTCTTAATGGATTCTTGTAAGCATTTTTTCTACGTTCAAGTATGTAGACCAAGTTAATATTTTCATTCCCGAGAAAAAAATTAATTTCATAATGGCAATTTTGTTGCCAAATAACTTAGTTAGAAATGGAGACAATTAATTATGATGTTCACTAATGTCACTCTCATTGTAAAGAACAGAGTTTCTCAAAAAATAATAACTTATTTTAACAACAATAGCGTTTTTGACTAACTCGTTAATAATAATAGGGGTATTAGGTACTATTAACTTTAGAAAATTTGAATGAGCTATAAATGAACTTACTATTTTCAGTCACGTGGTCGCGTGAATGAATAGATTTTATTGAATTTCTAAATTAAATGTCCTTTCAAGGGCCGGTTGTATAAAACCTTTAATACTGGACTTAACCCTAAGTAGTCCATTATGATAATATAAACAATAATTGCTGTCAACAATTTGTTGTTATATAATTTTTAAGCATTATCTTTGAAACTACATTAAATGTTTTATACAATCCCGAATAATTGAATTAAATATAATATTTCCAGTTTATTTTTATTTAAAACTTCAAAAAAAAATGTTGCTCCATTTTGCCTAATTAAAAAGTCAATAATCTGCCCTTTGCAGTTAAGATACAGCAAATTATTCTAATTATTCCAATTATTGAAGAAGCGATAGAAACGCACATTGGTGTAATAATTATATCCATAGCAATTTTTTTATTTATTACAAAAATTTCATTGATTTTGCGGGTCAGTGTACGTACGTTTGCACGCACGCTTGTGAACACGCCACAGCCAAAACTACTAGACCGCTTTGACTGAAATTTGGTACGTAGGCATCTCATAACCCAACTTAGTTCTGAAAAGCTTTTGGAAAAAATAGTGCAACCAGAAATGCCATTTTAGCACATCAACTTTTAAATTTTAAGTGCAAACCCCCATTTTTCACGTCACTATAAAAAAGAGAGAGGCTTTTGGGAGCAATTGGTCCACGGGAAGTGCCATTTAGGGATATGGGGAGGTTCCAGCTGCTTCTCTGCTACCATTTTTACATATTCCATTTAATTTTCGAGAAAGGGGTGGATAGTTTTAGCTGCAATATTATGCCTAGAAAATTTCTGTCGATGCCATTCGAAAAATGTTAAGTTCCAAGCTTCATCTAAATATAATTAATAATTAGAATTAAATTTTGAAAGCTTCACAGTTAGAGGTGTCATATCTTAAGTTCAGTTTGTCTCGTGGAGCCTGAAATCACGTCAAAGTCAACGTGTTTGACTTTTTGCAGAAAAAGTGTTTTCACTGTCCGAGTACTTTTCGTCTTTATTTGTAAGAATATTGACTTTGTTCAGCCAATCTTTTGCTCTTGTCAATTATGTTACGCGATTGAGATAATATGGGAACGTATTTGTAACAAAAAAGTTTAACCTATACCTACATATTGGTTAAAAAAATATATAGGTATACACAATATTGGAACCCGAAGTACATTTGGACAATTAAAGACTGGCACAGTCTAACTGGTATTCTTCAATAGAAAAATAAACTCCAATATTTTTTCATTATCCCAACGAGTGCCTCAACTTCGAAAAGAGCAGGTTATAAAATTAGGCGAAGTACAATTATGCCGCCCCAACTGTGGGGATAGATAGTAATGGACGTGGGGGGGGGGGGTGATGAAAATCCACCGCAGGAGAAAATTTAAAAAAATTTCAAGGTCACGCATTTTCTAAGCACTTCACAATGTTAGTGCAAGGATGAAATTATTTGAAAAAGTTAACTGCCATAAGGAGAATTTTTTATCGAGATCGCATTTCTCACAAAAAGAGTAAAATAGGACATTTCTGCATGAAATTTTTGAATCACAGGGACTCCCTCTACTCCCCCTATAACCGCCCTTGCTTAAGTATAGGTACCTACATGCCGCGGGACTCGAGACAGTTTTTCTTATGCCGAAATAATTATTTTTTATTCCCATTTTTGATGATATTGAGAGGATTTTCGTAAATGGATAACAAGACCAAGAAGCAAATGAACCTGAGGTAGAGGGGGAAGAATCTCAGATTGATGATCCATTAATATGTGATGAATGTATTTTTTGTACATAAACAATCACATAAGGGAATAAAAAATAATTATTTCGGCATAAGAAAAACTACTTCGAGTCCCGCGGCGCGCTAGGGTTGCCTAATTAACTTGCTCCCTCAATAAGGAAGTTGTACAAAAAAATTAAAGAGTCCTTTTTTGTTGTAAATTTCGTAGATAATACGATGCATTTGATTAAAATGGTCTCAAGTGAATTCTAACACCCTTAAACAGCAATGAAAGTTGACCCAAGAAAAATTTTTAATTTTGCTATTCGCGTATCTGCAAAATAAACTAAAAACGTTTGGGATATTAATTGCGCCATGAAAAACATTCTTCGATGTCCTCAGATGATATGTGATTTTTTCAAAATTTTAGTGCTACAACACATTTTTAAGAGGCGTTGTAAAATCTACGAAATTTGACGTTTCCGAGTCCGGTAAGTCAGAGTTTGATGGCGTGTACAACCTAAACGACTGACTTGGCGGCTATAGCTGCTGAGACAGCTCTTGTAGAGAATTTAATGCTCTACAGAAAAGGTAAGTATACTTTATTAGCCTATCTTGCTTAGTTTTCGAGATATTTACGAAAGAACGGAAAACGAGTTCTTCATTCTTAAAATTACAAATAACTTTTCATGCCCGGAGGTACAAACGGGTACAAAGTTTTCCCAGATGCTGGAGCCTATTTGTGATCCATCTATCGTGGTTGCAGCCTGTTAGGACTTAGTCCCGGGTAAAATTCTAATATGACTAGACTTTACATATAATGGACTTATTGTATTTTGGATATTCAGACGCAGACGACTACTCGCTTTCGGCTCCGCCGAAAGCTCGCGTTACATGTACGTTCTTGTTAACGAGCCAAGAAGGGAAAACAGTTAGCGGCAGGTAATTTTTTGTGAATTCTTAATCAGAATGATGTAATTTTTAGTTTCTTCGAGTTATCTTCTTTTAGTGCCGGAGCAAAAGCCAACGGAAGATGTATATCAATGCGATGTATATCTCGGTAGATGTTTAACAAGTTAATGTGTATGTAGGGGCGGTAGGTCTTACTGGTGGAATCGGGTGCAGATTTTATCAATCTGCACCTAGTAGTAGTGCCTCCGCAAACGCACAGATGTGTCAAAAAGGCGAAATGTTAAAAAAATTGTTGTTACAAAATTTAAAAATAGAAAATGAATAGGAATGAGTAGATGAAAAGAATTACCGGGCTGAAAAATTGTGAAAGGTGATGAAAAGTCAAAAGGAATGAAAATTAAGTGTGATTAAGTAGAATTACGAAATAAAACACGACAATAACCAAATTATGCAATTAAAACTTTTGTGGTGGTTGAAATGCGCACTTATACCTACCTATTGCAAAAGGAAACTGAAAAATTGTAAAAGGTAAACTGAATCCCAAATGCGTTCAATTTTATGACCGACGAAAAACGAAATTATGCGAATTTTGCAAAATTAGCACTTAGGGGGTTGAAAAATCGTAGAGGTGGATGAAAAATCAAAAGGTATGAGGATTAACCGTGGCTAAGTAAAATTACGGAAAATAACATCAAATTAACCCAATTATGTAAATTTTGCATTTGAAGACTTGAAACATTGCCAATGCAAATTTTACTTTTAGGGGTTGAAACATTGCGAAGGAGTCGAAAATGTAAAAAAGGCAAGAACAATCAATATGAGTAAAATTCGGTAAAATTTATTACCGAAAAAAGGCAAAACAGCGCGAATTGTACAAAATTAACGCTCGGGGGGGAGAAAAATTGTTAAGGGAGATGAAAAATCAAAAGGGATGAAAATGTACTGTAGTTAAGTAGAACTAGCGAAAATCACACTAAAAAGAAGCGGTCTGGGTAAATTTTGATCTTTGAGGATTCACATATCATGAAAGGGGTTGAAAAATTGTGGATGGGTTAAAAATTAATGAAAATGACTGAATTATTAACAAATCCGAAGAAAGCAAAAAAAAAATAAATAAAATGTATTTACTCCGCTTGCTAGGGCTTAGGGGTTGTTAGTAGCGTAGGGGTTGGTTTTAGGTTGAATACTCATAAGACTTTTTTTCCACCTACAGCGTCGCTGTAAATTACTACACCAAATCCAGCCCTGATACGTAGAGCAGTTTTTGAGTTCTCGCATTTTTGTGTTTCGGCATGTTAGGGGGTTGTACGGCCTTTAAGGGTGGTTTTTCGCGAATGATGAATAAGACCTTTTTTGTACCATTAATAGAAATCTATCGAATGGTATTAATTTCAACCCTACATTATTCAGTAAAAATTCGAGTTTCCACCCCTAACTTTCATCCCCTTCGATAAATTTCTCCTAAAATTCACCCTTCCCTTCTTGAAGATGTAGTGTGTAAGATGTCACAATTTCGCAGAAGATATTGCTTCTCTGTGTCAAATTACAGGGCTTTATGGACGTTTCAACCCCTAAACTCCAACCCCCTATTTCACCACCCCCACATGCCCTAAAGGAAGTTGTGTTTTCAATTTCACCACCCTAACCCAATTCGTTTAAAAATTAAGGTCATTTGTAGATTCATGTTTTCAACACCTCATGATTTCACCCCTTTATGATTTATAGGGGTGGGTTTATTTTCCCGGTGTGACATAACTCCTTGCGTATTTACTGACTTCAGTTGATCATAAATAAATCAATAGGGTTTTAGAAAAAATAAATAAAATATAATTATCCGCTTGCAAAAAGTTAGGGGTGGTTAATGGTCTAGGGGTTGGTTTTAGATTGAAAACTCATAAGACCTTTTTTCAATAGTTGACCGAAATCTATCGAACCCCGTAATTTTAGGCTACTATTTACTTGAAGAAATTCCAAGTTTCAACCCTTAAATTTCATCCCCCTTGTTAGATAAAGGGGTGAAATAATGGGGGGTTGAAAACAAAAATCTACAAATCACCGGAATTTTTCAACGAATTGGGTTGGGGTGGTGAAATTGAAAACACAACTTCCTTTAGGGCATGTGGGGCTGGTGAAATAGGGGGTTGGAGTTTAGCGGTTGAAACGTCCATAAAGCCCTGTAATTTGACACAGAGAAGCAATATCTTCTGCGAAACTGTGACATCTTACACGCTGCATCTCCGGGAAGGGAAGAGTGAATTTTAGGAGAAAATTATCGAAGGGGATGAAAGTTAGGGGTGGAAACTGGAATTTTCAATGAATAATGTGGAGTTGAAAATAATACCGTTCGATATCTTTTATTTTAAAGGACTTCCAAGAAAGTTTCTGATGACAACAGAAGTTCTACAGTTTAGGTTTCACGCCAAAAGTCTTCATACAGTCAAAAACTTGCTTCATATCGCGGCAAACTTTAATGGGATTCATCTTTCTAGCACAATCCAGTAATTTTGTTCGAACATCATCCTCGAGTTCTTGAAATGTCTCCATAGCTTTAATCTTGTCAAAGTTAAAGAAGCCGTCACTTTTCAGACAACCATCTTCTTCGTTGACACATTTGAAGAAACACAAACCTTGTTCCGAAAATTCACTTTCTGTATGAATTTGGGCCTTAAGTTCTTCCTTCGTAACTTTACTGCTCTCCAAACATTTTTCCATAATTTTTTTTCGTGCCTCAGTCATCTGCATTAATTAATTTGCTTTTAATTATTTTTCAAAATATATTTACCTCGGGCATCATGCAGCACCCCAGTTGGCAGAGGGTGAAACAGAGAGCAAAGAAACGTAAACTCATTTTGGTGGCGTCTGAATTTTCAGATTATCTGCACTTTATTTATAGTCCAATGTGGCTAGTTTTGTGCAATTATGTTACAAATTATGTATTGAAACCATATTTACATAACAAACTACTCGTCATTATTAAATTTATTTTTTAGCAAAAATTCAAGCGTGAAACCTCTAATTTTGTCCGCACTGATAATTTGATTTTTTTTTACTTTTATTGTTAGCCAGGTAATTGGGATAATTTTGTACAAAATTGCTCAGCAAACATCAATGCAGGTTCCAATTTTTTCTAACAATTGTTTTTTTGCTAAATGTCTAGTCATTCATGATTCAAAAAAGGTGTCATTCATATTTTGAGAAAAACCACCCTTATAGGCGCTGCAACCCCTAACATGCAGAAACACAAAAATGCGAAAACTCAAAAACTACTCAACGTATCAAGGCATAATTTGGTGTGTTAATTTTCAGTGACATTGTAGGTGGATGGACAAACTTTCACTAAAATCTAACAAGGGGGATGAAATTTAAGGGTTGAAACTTGGAATTTCTTCAAGTAAATGGTAGCATAAAATTACGGGGTTCGATAGATTTCGGTCAACTATTGAAAAAAGGTCTTATGAGTTTTCAACCTAAAACCAACCCCCCTAGGCTATTAACCGCCCCTAACTCTTTGCAAGCGGATAAATGTATTTTATTAATTTTTTCTGAAACCTTATTGACTTATTTATGAACCACTGAAGTCAGTAAATACGCAAGGAGTTATGTAACACCGGAAAAATAAACTCGCCCCTGTAAATCATAAAGGGGTGAAATCATAAGGGTTGAAAACATGAATCTACAAATCACCGGAATTTTTCAACGAATTGGGTTAGGGTGGTGAAATTGAAAACACAACTTCCTTTAGGGCATGTGGGGGTGGTGAAATAGGGGGTTCGAGTTTAGGGGTGGAACGTCCATAAAACCCTGCAATTTGACACAGAGAAGCAATATCTTCTGCGAAACTGTCACATCTTACACACTGCATCTTCGAGAAGGGAACAGTGAATTTTAGGAGAAAATTATCGTTGATAACTTCGTTCGATAACTTTCTACTGATGGTACAAGAAAGGTCTTGTTGATCATTGGCGAAAAACGACCCTTAAAGGCGGTACAACCCTTTAACATGCCGAAACACAAAAATGCGAGAACTCAAAAACTGCTCAACGTATCAGGGCTGAATTTCATGTGGTAATTTACAGCGCCACTGTAGGCGGATGGGCCAATTTTCATTAATATCTAACAAGGGGGATGAAATTTAAGGGTTGAAACTGGAAATTTTTTCATGTAAGTGGTGGAATAAAATTATGGGGTTCGATAGACTTCGGTCAACGATTGAAAAAAGTCTTATGAGTATTTAACCTAAAACCAACCCCTACACTACTAACTACCCCTAAGTCCTAGCAAGCGGAGTAAATACATTTTATTTATTTTTTTTTGCTTTCTTCTGGTTTGTTAATAATTCAAAGTCATTTTCATTCAAAGAGTTCTACTTAACTACAGTTCATTTCCAACCCTCTTGACTTTTCATCCCCCTTATCAATTTTTCAATCCCCCGAGCGTTAATTTTGTAAAATTCGCGCAGTTTTGCCTTTTTTCGTTAACAAATTTTACTCATATTTACCTACTGCTCTTGCCTTTTTCACTTCTTCGACCCCCTTCGCAATATTTCTACCCCCAAAAGCCAAATTTCCGTAATTGGGTTATTTTCGTGTTATGTTCTGCAATTCTGTTTAATTACGTTTAATTTTCATCCCTTTTGACTTTTCATCCCCCTTTACGATTTTTCAACCCCCTAAGTGGTAATTTTGCAAAATTCGCATAATTTCGTATTTCAATCCCCACAAAAGTTCCAATTGCATAATTTGGTTATTTTCGTGTTATATTTCGTAATTCTACTTAATCACACTTCATTCCTCTTTATTTTTCATCCCGTTTCGCAATTTTTCAGCTCCGAGTGTTAATTTTTCAAAATTCGCCAAATTTTGTTTTAATTCCGGCAATTCTTTTCATTTACTCATTCCTGTTCATTATCTATTTATAAATTCTGTAACAACAATTATTTAATATTTCGCCTTTTTGACACATCTGTGCGTTTGCGGATACTAGGTGCAGATTGATAAAATCTGCAAAGTAGGTATTCACAGTTTCTGCAATTTAAATGGGAAATAGAGAAAAAAACTCATAAAGTGGCAGTTATTGTCAAAAAGGTGGCAAAATATTAACCTTAAAAGGAACATATTCAGGCTTATTGTGGTGAACATTGTAATGTTCCAATAATTAAAATTTTCAATATTGGCAAAATTCAAGAATTGAATTGACTCCTAGTTTCGTGACTTATTAATATTATTTCAATAATTGGCAATTAGGTAGTTTAATTATTGGAAAATTTTAATGAACAACCAATAAAGTGAAGTATGTGGAGCAATACTACCAACAGCGTATTTTTTGGTGTTTTTGGTTTAGGAAATTTCTGGGCTTTAATCCCTGGAAAGCCGTTTGGCAAATTCATAAATTTTCGTTTTTGATCAGCTTTTTCTGCATTAGTTGTTGGAAAGTTCATTGAGAACATTAGTAACAAGTTCAATGCTCTTGCTAACTGATGTTTGGCACAGAAAAATTCATGTCTTGCCCTACGGATTTTTGATAAGTTCCTTGTGAATAAAAGTGAAGAGCACAAAGCACAATTAAACTGATTGGTAGAGACATTTCTTCTTGCATTTGTTCCGGAAAATGTGGGCTCATTTGCTGAATTAGAAAAAACGCAGTATCTCGTCTTAATCTGTATAATCCTCTAAATAATGCTGCAGAAGGTATTAAAAATGGATCAGAAGCATCTCGTAAGGCTCTTTTCTGTATTCTAATACCTGTGCCCTGTGTAGCTTATGTCAAGAAAAACATTTATTCACCTAAGCCATACCTTTCCTCTTCTTCCCTTACTAGAAGGGACGCTCTTGGGTTGTACCCTGCACTTTATGATTAAGGGCTGGTACTTTGCGCACTTCTTACCTAGATGCCAAAGATCACTTTTTGAGGTGTTGCCAAGTTTGAAGCCTATGCGGCCACTCGCTTTGGCGGGTTGCCTATCTCTATAGGGCGTACTTCCCGAAACTTTAATTTAAAATGCAAACCCCCATTTTTCACGTCACCATAAATAAAGGCCTTTAAATTCTGCTTCTAAAGATGTATTCACTATTAGTGCCTTTTTGACAAAACTTCAAATGAAGATGTATTCACTATTTGTGCCTTTTTGACAAAACTTCAAATATTCGAGATTTTTTAACATACTTTAAAAACGCGATACAGCCGAAACCTCAGGACCGATTTAGCTGAAATTTTGCACATGGAGATTGTATTACCGGTATTATAGCTGAAAAAAATTTGGAGGCAATCGACACACGGAAAGTGCCGTTTTGGCACATCAATTTTCAAATCTAAACTTATTCTCATTTTACGATTTTAACAAGTTTTTGAAAATTTTATTGTCACCATCAGAAAGGTCTTCAAATTCTGGTTTTGAATAATACAAAATTCATTCGCATTTAGTCCCCTTTGGATAAAAAAATCGAAATTTTGTAACAACATTAAAAATACATTATAGCCCAAACTACTGAAACGATTTGGCTGAAATTTGGTACATGGAGATTGGGTGATCCGTGGAAGAGTCTTGATAGCGAAAAAGCTAGCTAAATAAGCGATTCGGGAAAGTACGCCCTATAGAGATAGGCAACCCGCCAAAGCGAGTGGCCGCATAGACTTCAAACTTGGCAACACCTCAAAAAGTGATCTTTGGCATCTAGGTAAGAAGTGTGCAAAGTACCAGCCCTTAATCATAAAGTGCAGGGTAACCCCCCGATTTTCCCAAGAGCGTCCGTACTATACAGCCCTTATCAATAAAATAACATTCAAATCCATTTTTCTAAAGATTTTTGAAAGAAATTGCTGATTAAAGCAAATATGAATTATTGTTTACGATTATTGAAACATTATTGAGCACCACAATTGCATTAAATTCAATTATCTGAGTACTTTTCAATAATGGAAAAACTATTAATTATTAGTTGTCCACGGTATTCGCCATTAGTTCAAATATTGGAAATTTCTAGATTATTAGCAAAATGCCAATAATTAAAAATCCACCACAATAAGCCTGATTGTCAAATGTGATGGGTGATGTCGGTATTTGTCAGAAAATTACGAAATTATTCGCGAAAATCAGCAAAGCGCTGATGCCAGCCGACTCGCAACTGTTGGAGCGACAACAGTTTCAGATGCGTTGGCTGATGAATGCAACCATTCTCTCGCTGACTCGGAATTTTGGGAATAATTCTGTGAAATTTTACGTTTTGGGTACTTAAGTTGAACAATTGTAAATCCAGGAAAACTTGTGTTTTAAAAAATCGACGTAGCGATGCCACCAACTGACACTGTCAGGCACGTCACCTAGAATTCCCCCCTCCGGCTCCCCGGCATCGCTGAGACGGCCATTTTGTGGTTTAGCAATGCCATCTATTAGCAGCTGATTTTCGCGAATCACAGACGAAAATCATAAAAAAAATTCTGTTCAATTGACTGCCTATACTATCTACACATAATGCAAATGTCCACGCGATGGGGAGGTTCCAGCCGCTTCTCTGCTGCATTATTTTTTTTATTATCACTTCATTGACTAGGCTATAATTTGCGTGAATTTAAAAAGTTTTTTTATCAACCGTCCTTTTCCGACTTTAACCGACGCAAGTTTTTTTCGCGGAAATCACCGATCTAGATCCGATCTAGAACCAGAAATTTAACAGAATCTTTTAGACTTTATAACGGATAGTCAGAATTTGCCTATAACAATTATTATTGTTGACGAAAAGATCAAAAACGATTTTTTAGCGAATGTGTCCAAATTTTAACTAGGTGGGTACTTATTCTTAGCGAGGTTTCTATATTTTATGTAATTCATGTTTCTTCTTGAAACGCTCTGCATTTTTGAACGCAACCACGCAGCAAATACGATAGAAGCGTAAAAGCCTGCAAAAGACTGCAAAAGAAAGCTCAGAGGAGCATAAAAAATAATAATTGGAAGTTGCAAAAAAATTCTGAAATTTCCAAAATTCTATGCAAAAACTGTAATTTTCTTGTACCTGTTAGGTACAATTGAATAATTAGATATAGCATTGTTTGCAGTCGACTAAAAGCAGCTAACAATGATGCAAAACGGGACATGACTCAAGAAAGAAACCTATCTAATTTTTCCATACTCACCCATACTGCAGCAGCACAAAGACCAGATGCACGCAGCAGTACCCCAGTCTCAGAGTATGCAGGGCCCCCGAATTATCCGCGTGGTAATTGAGCATAAAATGCCCCGAAGCCTGCATAATCCGAATATTGGGCATCAGATCGGCCACAAGGCCGCTGACCTTAAATTTCATCATCTGGAACCCAAAAATTGAGCCCCCAAAACCTCCCCAAAATCTTTTTACCTTGCCACCACTTTTTATTCACAACCCCACATCAAGAACCTGCCACACCAAGACACCCTCGACAAGTAACCGCGTCCGATCAATCCTGATGATTCATAAAAATGCAAAATTTTCTGAAATCGTGGACCAATGGACTAGATCCCCCGCCTTCCATTGGTGGGAAAAGAGTCACGTGGCGAATCCACCCCTGCGATATGATACTTGTAATTTAGAGCACGGATCTTGAAATATTCATCGTCGGGTTGCTGCCGTCCTGATGACTTGTCATCAATTGATTTTAATTTAATATTCTTCTAATAGCGTTTAGTTCGCTTCGTATCGATCCAGCGGGTTTAAGATCCGGACCAGAGGATTTAAATTCAAAAATTATTCACGTTCACAAGTCATTTCCGCCACAATGCGCAATGTTTTTTGTATTAATTCCGGTATTCTGGTTCGATTCTGCTTTAATTAGTGGTGAAATTCCGAGTCGAGCATTAATTTATGTTGATTTATTTCATTAAAGCTGAATTAGCGTCGATATTAGGATAAGAATTAGACGCAATGTTTAGCTAAATGGACGTAATGTTGTCATTATTTTGTCGTTTATTATTCATTGAATAGAAATGTCAAGGGGAGGTTGGAAATTCCAGGAGTTTCTGGGGCGGACCATTTAGCTTAATGATACGTTTCGGCTTTCGCGGCATCTTCAGGGTCAGATTTACGTTTAGATAATTACGTTCCTCGTAGGACCACTGAGAGAATATTTTCAATTATTTTTATTTATCTGACTGACTGCTTGAATAAAACAATGTCCAGACAGTGCATCAAACCAATGCAAGACATCAAGGAACCGTGACTAAAATTTTCGGTACAAATAATGATATATGGACCTATTTTTTTGATCTACGTAATCGATGACGTCCATTGGCCGATCTGAACTTACTTAAAGTCGACTCATTTTTTGTAGATAATTTCTTTAAGATGACTTAAAATAATTCTCATTTTTTTAAAACCGTTCAAGTTCTAATGACCCAAGAACGGAATTCAAGTTTGTGATGTTAACATAGGTGGTAGGTATTAGTGTTTAAAATTGTGTGTATATTGCAGCTTTGTTTGTGTCTAATTTATGTAATACTAATTTTATCCTACCTACATAAAAAATTATTCTATTATTGATTTAAGTAACTTACAGAAACTGCGACTTAAAATTAATTTAACTGGCATAATAAGTCAGGATATCTGATGTCGTGGAACCGAAGCAACTTAATAATAGGTACCTATGGGATGTACACATAAGTACCTACTTAAGTTAAGTCAAAACTGTAAGTACAGCTTTAGAGATTAAACTAAATTAGCTACTAAATTCTGCTTTTTAACAAAAAGGTAACGCTTCCTTAAGTTTTGATATCATGCAGATACGACTTTCTTTTAAGAATAAGATCACTTAAGAAGCGACGTTTCATGAATTTTACTTAAACTATACAAAATTCGAGACCAAATTTTGAAAATTGATTGTGTACATATATATAACGTATGTTTAGAATTAAATCAGCAGTCCTGAAGAATTGGAAAGTTTTCCGAAACGTTTACCATATGAATTAAGCTTACCTACCTTTTTTCAAAAACTAACTAAGTACAAATCATAAGTAGAAGGTAATCATTCGATATAATTTTTTGTGCGTTTGATAGTTTAGCCGAAAAATGCTAAAAACTAGCGCCATGTCCACGTCTGCGAGTAGGTTTTCGCCAAAAGAGGGATGAAGCTTACACTTGGGGGGTGTTAAGTTTGCGGCCCTTCATTTCAGGGCCCATCAGCAGTCCGTCCCGAAAATACCGCGCAATATTTTGCTGGTGGATTCTGTAATTAAAAATATTAATAAAAGTTCCTATCAACATAGGTTGAGAAACGCTTCCTAAGGGGGCTGCGCCCCTCTAAATGTAAACCTCATAAGATGAATTTTTGCTAATTGTTTGAAAACGGCTCAAGATGAAGCAGTGAAATTTTTCATGTCTGCTAGTTTTTTAACGCCCTACAAGATGGTGTAAGAATAATTTGAGGAATTTTATCGAAAATGCCCCATATGGGGGGGCTGTGTTGAATGAATCACCATAACTTTTTTATTTTCGACGTTTTACAGGTTTTGATTACACATTGTGGAACCCTAAACTTTTCTGAGAAGAAAAGTTACTCTTGTTGAAAGTCGATAAAAGGCACCGTTAACGAGGAAAATCGATTCCCCCATTTTGTTGCAATGAGGGTGCTCCATAATTATTTGCGATAAAATTGGACGGACAATCAAGATACCTAAGGAAGGATCTGTCTGTCAGGTGTATGTCAGAAATTTCTTTACGTGCAATTTTTTGTCGCAAAAGTGGAACAATTTAAAAATGAACAAACTGCCGATACGTTGATTTAACCCCCCAAAGAGGCACCAGCAGCATCTCGAACGATGAAAACGAACCGTTGGGAATTTTAAATCACCACCGGAAAATTCACTTCTCTCAGGTTTGTATCCAAAAAAATGAGCGTAGCAACTACACTGACACTCAAAACCAAATTAGATGAAATTATTTTGTAATTTTATAATAATAATAGTAATAATACTAATGCAAAAACTGTTCAAAGTGACCCCCGCCTTCACGAATACATACTCGGGCCCGCTTGATTACAGCACGGGAAGCCCTCAGCGTATGAAACCTATCGTTTCTTAATTCATCTCTGGCCTGGTGTATTCTCTCTTGAAGCTGTTCAAGCGTATCCACTTCAAGGGGGAATACCAAACGATGCATATTACTCCAAAAATAAAAGTCGAGTGGTGTCAGATCGGGCGAGCGCGGTGGCCAAGGTATCGGACCACCTCTTCCAATCCATCTGCCTGGAAAATGTTGGTTCAGCCAATCTCGAACGTGGTGTTCAAAATGAGCAGGGGCACCATCGTGTTGGTAATACATGTTTTGCCTTATGTTAAGAGGAATATTTTCTAAAAGAGGTCCAAGAGTGTTGCGTAAAAAATGAAGGTAGGCTCGGCCGTTAAGGCGATTTGGGAGTTCTACAGGTCCAATTACTTGATCACCTATGATGCCTGCCCAAAGATTCACAGAAAAGCTGTGCTGAAAATTTGTCCGACGAATAACTCTAGGGTTCTCGTAGGACCAGTAGTGCGTATTGCGCATATTAAACACGCCATTCCTAGTGAACATGGATTCGTCGGTCCATAAAATGTATGGTAGTACATTTTGATGTGCCAATATCCACTGACTCAATTGAATTCTTCTCGGGAAATCTGCTTCCGTCAATTCCTGAACTCTTCTGAAGTGGTAAGCATGTAATCCCTGTATCCTTGTCATCCTTCCTAACTGAAATAATAAATTTTTGCTTCTTAACCCACACCACAATTTTTGTCTTACAATTGATCGAGGTATGTTCATTAGACGGGAAAGAGTTCGTAAGCTGATGCCAGGATTATCTTCGAAATAATTTTGGGCTAAATCGAGGCGATAGTTTCCCTGGGGTCTTCAGTGCCCTGAAGTTAACGACAATTTTCCAGCGACACAATGGCCGCCGGTTTCGTCGGAAATGTTCGGGTGGAAATGGCTGTGTGCTAAATCAGAGCTTACCTGTCACTTCACGAGTTATAAAAACGTTTTAAATTCGAAGCATAAACAAACAGTCGTCTTAAATATATTAATGTTGTTAACTAATTAATACAATCCGTTGTTTACTACTGGAATAAAGTGCTTCTGCCTCAGAAATCAAAAGTTTCATGTTTATATTATTTTTTCTACGACCACTATTGTAAATAGCCAATTTTGTACAATATACAATCTAAGTAAGCCGTTCCTTACGCACAGAAATCTAAAACTGTGCGTAAAGAGTGAAAATCGCACAGTTTTCAATGGTCATTTGTCAAATGTCATTTTTCACTCATTGTTGAATTTATCATTCTTATTCTCCCCTTATTAATAAGGATATTTTTAAAACATATCGACTACTCTTCCAGGATAAAATTTACAGTTCAACCACAAAGGAAAATCCGAGGTAAAATCAAAGAAAATCAAAAAAAAGTTAGGTTATATCGCAGGGCGTTTTGGTTCGAAAATATCTTGGGACCGGTAAGTTGTATTTCTTCATATTATCTTGAACCTTTGAGCGAGTATTTTAAAGAAAGTGTCATAACATAGACTACTGGCAGGTTTTTGGTACCCTGGATTCCCAGGAACAATAAACCGTTAATTTAGTTGACTTTAAGAGAAGTAATTTCATATTGTAACCCTGAACCAATTATTTATGCTGGAGAAAAAACATTTCAGGAACCAAATAGGTAATGCAGAGTGCATAACATAATTTGTGTGAGATGCACTCAGAAAAATGGAAGATTCCGAATCCGTTGAGAAAAAGTATGCTTCCATTTGAAAAATAAAAATTATGGTAATTTCCGGTTGAACCGGATGTACTAAAAATATCTGACTACCACTGGATTCACATCAAAAAAGTAAGGTTGACCTGTCCGAGGATATTTCCAAAAGTTCTTGAATTTATTACCTATTTTTGAAAAGTTAAGTAGGTACCTATTGTGTGGTCATAGAAAAAGTATCGTACGCAACTCGAGTTGTAAGGCAATTACGCACTCTGGAATTATACACTCGCCGCTACGCGGCTCGTGTACAACTTCTTCCACACGTGCGTAATATGCTTCTTACAACTCTCGTTACGTAATATACTATTACGGTTACGTGACGTTAACAGAAACGTCAGTCCTGTTAGGTTTAAGGTTAGAATGTCCAAAATCTCTTAAACATCGGTTCTTGGTTTTCTCAAGCGGTTGTTCATTTATACCAATTACTTTAATAATTCCTCTACACCGGAGGCTGAACTGAGCAAAAGGACAAGTTGCAAGAGGAGCTGTAAGTGGACGAAAAAAATTCAATCTAACCTGACAACTACACATTGCAAATTTACGATTTATTTTTGAACAACTTCCCAATCCTTGAATCTAACACCAATGTGACCAGTCACTCTTTTATGCCTGAGGTGTAATTGAGCGAAAGGACAAAGTGCAACAAGAGCTAAAAGTGGACGAAAAAAATTCAATTTAGGCTGACACCTAGAAATTTCAGATTTCAGATTTTTTTTGAACAACTTCCCAATCCTTGAATCTAACACCAATTTGACCAGTCACTCTTTTATTCCTGGGGCGTAACTGAGCAAAAGGATAAAGTGCAACAAGAGCTGAAAGTGGACGAAAAAAATTCAATTTAAGCTGACACCTAGAAATTTCAGATTTCAGATTTTTTTTGAACAACTTCCCAATCCTTGAATCTAACACCAATTTGACCAGTCACTCTTTTATTCCTGGGGCGTAACTGAGCAAAAGGATAAAGTGCAACAAGAGCTGAAAGTGGACGAAAAAAATTCAATCTAACCTGACAACTACACATTGCAAATTTACGATTTATTTTTGAACAACTTCCCAATCCTTGAATCTAACACCAATTTGACCAGTCACTCTTTTATTCCTGAGGCGTAACTGAGCAAAAGGACAAAGTGCAACAAGAACTGTGAGTGGACGAAAAAAATTCAATCTAACCCTGAGACCTAGACATTGCAGATTTATTATTTTTTTGAACAACTTCCCAATCCTTGAATCTAACACCAATTTGACCAGTCACTCTTTTATGCCTGAGGTGTAACTGAGCAAAAGGACAAAGTGCAACAAGAGCTAAAAGTGGACGAAAAAAATTCAATCTAACCTGACACCTAGACATTGCAGATTTATGATTTTTTTTGAACAACTTCCCAATCCTTGAATCTAACACCAATATGACCAGTCACTCTTTTATGCCTGAGGCGTAATTGAGCGAAAGGACAAAGTGCAACAAGAGCTAAAAGTGGACGAAAAAAATTCAATTTAAGCTGACACCTAGAGATTTCAGATTTCAGATTTTTTTTGAACAACTTCCCAATCCTTGAATCTAACACCAATTTGACCAATCACTCTTTTATTCCTGGGGCGTAACTGAGCAAAAGGATAAAGTGCAACAAGAGCTGAAAGTGGACGAAAAAAATTCAATCTAACCTGACACCCAGAAATTGCAGATTTATGATTTTTTTTGAACAACTTCCCATTCCTTGAACCTATGAACACCAATTTGACCAGTCACTCTTTTATTCCTGAGGCGTAACTGAGCAAAAGGACAAAGTGCAACAAGAACTGTGAGTGGACGAAAAAAATTCAATCTAACCCTGAGACCTAGACATTGCAGATTTATTATTTTTTTGAACAACTTCCCAATCCTTGAATCTAACACCAATTTGACCAGTCACTCTTTTATGCCTGAGGTGTAACTGAGCAAAAGGACAAAGTGCAACAAGAGCTAAAAGTGGACGAAAAAAATTCAATCTAACCTGACACCTAGACATTGCAGATTTATGATTTTTTTTGAACAACTTCCCAATCCTTGAATCTAACACCAATATGACCAGTCACTCTTTTATGCCTGAGGCGTAATTGAGCGAAAGGACAAAGTGCAACAAGAGCTAAAAGTGGACGAAAAAAATTCAATTTAAGCTGACACCTAGAGATTTCAGATTTTTTTTGAACAACTTCCCAATCCTTGAATCTAACACCAATTTGACCAATCACTCTTTTATTCCTGGGGCGTAACTGAGCAAAAGGATAAAGTGCAACAAGAGCTGAAAGTGGACGAAAAAAATTCAATCTAACCTGACACCCAGAAATTGCAGATTTATGATTTTTTTTGAACAACTTCCCATTCCTTGAACCTATGAACACCAATTTGACCAGTCACTCTTTTATGCCTGAGGCGTAACTGAGCAAAATGACAAAGTGCAACAAGAGCTGAAAGTGGAGGAAAAAAATTCAGTCAAACCTGCCTAGATATTGCAGATTTATGATCTTAGTGCCGTAGCAAAATGCGAAGCGCTCTTGTTTTAGCTTATTCGTCCGCTCGCTCGCTAGCCGTATCGCTCCTCACTCTGTCCAAGCGATAACTTGAGAGAGGATTGAGATATCGGGCTGAAACTTGGTATACGGCTTTGTCTCCCGAAACGTAAGGCGGGGATAACTTGTGGGCCATATGGCCCAAAGGGGGTGGGAGCTAGTTGTGAAGGGGTGGAGGTATCCTTCTGAAACTTGGTAGACACGTTCGACCATCAAGTCTGTTGAAAGTGAGGACCCCCTCACCAATTTCGGGGAATGAAAACCACAAAAAATATGATAACTCCGCAACGGTTGCACGCAGCTATTTCAAACTCAACGTACACACATTTTTCGATGTAATGTTGCGGGGGATGCATTTTCAATAAAATGGGACACATGGGGTGGAAATTAGGGGTTGTAACTCAAAATTCCGCATAATAAGTATTCGTCGAAAATAGCGTCATTCGATAGCTTTCTGTTAATGATTCAAAAAAAATGTTATTCATATTTTGCGAAAAACCACCCTTAAAGGCGCTACAACCCCTAACATGCAGAACCACAATAACACGAGAACTCAAAATCTGCTTAGCGGATCAAGGCAGAATTTGGTAAGGTAATTTCCAGCGACACTGTAGGCAAGTGAACAAGTTTTCACCAAGATCTAACAAGGGGGAAGAAATTTAAGGGTTGAAACTGGAAATTTCTTCAAATAAATGGTGGTATAAAATTAAGGGGTTCGATAGTTTTCGGTTAACCATTGAAATAGTAGGTATATTAAAAAAACGCTTTATGAATGTTCAACCTAAAACTAACCCCTAGGCTACTAACAACCCCTAACCTAACCCATAGCAAGCGCAGTAAATAAATTTTATTTATTTTCTCCGGGATTCTTTCGATAACTCGCGAAGTCATTTTTATGTGGAGTTAGGTTAAAGGATTGGGAACTTGTTCAAAAAGAATCATAAATCCGCAATTTATAAGTGTCAGATTATATTGAATTTTTTTCGTCCACTTTTAGCTCTTGTTGCACTTTGTCCTTTTGCTCAGTTACGCCTCAGGCATAAAAGAGTGACTGGTCAAATTGGTGTTAGATTCAAGGATTGGGAAGTTGTTCAAAAAAAATCATAAATCTGCAATTTCTAGGTGTCAGGTTAAATTGAATTTTTTTCGTCCACTTTTAGCTCTTGTTGCACTTTGTCCTTTTGCTCAGTTACACCTCAGGCATAAAAGAGTGACTGGTCAAATTGGTGTTAGATTCAAGGATTGGGAAGTTGTTCAAAAAAAATCATAAATCTGCAATTTCTAGGTGTCAGGTTAAATTGAATTTTTTTCGTCCACTTTCAGCTCTTGTTGCACTTTGTCCTTTTGCTCAGTTACACCTCAGGCATAAAAGAGTGACTGGTCAAATTGGTGTAAGATTCACGGACTGGGAAGTTGTTCAAAAAAAATCATAAATCTGCAATTTCTAGGTGTCAGGTTAAATTGAATTTTTTTCGTCCACTTTTAGCTCTTGCTGCACTTTGTCCTTTTGCTCAGTTACACCTCAGGCATAAAAGAGTGACTGGTCAAATTGGTGTTAGATTCAAGGATTGGGAAGTTGTTCAAAAAAAATCATAAATCTGCAATTTCTAGGTGTCAGGTTAAATTGAATTTTTTTCGTCCACTTTTAGCTCTTGTTGCACTTTGTCCTTTTGCTCAGTTACACCTCAGGCATAAAAGAGTGACTGGTCAAATTGGTGTTAGATTCAAGGATTGGGAAGTTGTTCAAAAAAAATCATAAATCTGCAATTTCTAGGTGTCAGGTTAAATTGAATTTTTTTCGTCCACTTTCAGCTCTTGTTGCACTTTGTCCTTTTGCTCAGTTACACCTCAGGCATAAAAGAGTGACTGGTCAAATTGGTGTTAGATTCAAGGATTGGGAAGTTGTTCAAAAAAAATCATAAATCTGCAGTTCCTAGGTGTCAGGTTAAATTGAATTTTTTTCGTCCACTTTCAGTTCTTGTTGCACTTTGTCCTTTTGCTCAGTTACGCCTCAAGCATAAAAGAGTGACTGGTCAAATTTGTGTTAGGCTGAAGGATTGGGAAGTTGTTCAAAAAAAATCATAAAGCTGCAATTTCTAGGTGTCAGGTTAAATTGAATTTTTTTCGTCCACTTTTAGCTCTTGTTGCACTTTGTCCTCTTGCTCAGTTACACCTCAGGCATAAAAGAGTGACTGGTCAAATTGGTGTTAGATTCAGGGATTGGAAAGTTGTTCAAAAAAAATCATAAATCTGCAATTTCTAGGTGTCAGGTTAAATTGAATTTTTTTCGTCCACTTTTAGCTCTTGTTGCACTTTGTCCTTTTGCTCAGTTACACCTCAGGCATAAAAGAGTGACTGGTCAAATTGGTGTTAGATTCAGGGATTGGAAAGTTGTTCAAAAAAAATCATAAATCTGCAATTTATAGGTGTCAGGTTAAATTGAATTTCTTTCGTCCACTTTTAGCTCTTGTTGCACTTTGTCCTTTTGCTCAGTTACACCTCAGGCATAAAAGAGTGACTGGTCAAATTGGTGTTAGATTCAAGGATTGGGAAGTTGTTCAAAAAAAATCATAAATCTGCAATTTCTAGGTGTCAGGTTAAATTGAATTTTTTTCGTCCACTTTTAGCTCTTGTTGCACTTTGTCCTTTTGCTCAGTTACACCTCAGGTAGACCTGTGCGGCGGCGTAACACGGAATTTGACTCAGCGGCGATCGGCGCGCCGGCGTAAACGCCGGCGAACAGTTTTGCAACGGCGTCAACCGGCGCGCCGGCGCTGATTTTTGTTTTTCATGTTTTTTTTCATGATTTCAAGCAAACGCATAAATACCTATTAATTTTATATAATTTTAAGCGCAAAAAACACTTGTAATAATAATTTTTAATGAAGTTAGTGACAAGGGGAACGAGAAAACATATAAAAAGACGAAATTGGTACATTCACCTACAATTTTTGTTGAAAGTAGTAAGAACCGTAGGAACCGTCCCATTAATAAAAAACACCCTCGACCCTCAAAAACACCTGTTAAAGACCCCGTCACGGCGCATTATACGGCGCACGGCGTACCAGTGTACAGTCACCGCACCAGTCACGTGACTCGAGTCGAGCTTTTAAAAAACTTCTACTGTATTAAGGGTTGCTCACCTAACACTATGTTCTTTTAAAATTAACGAAGCCCTCAGAATCTCAGCAGATTATACGTCCCGGCCCCGGCGTCACCGCCGGGAAAAAACCAGCGGCGGCGCGCCGGCGCGCCGTGTGAATTTAATCGGCGGCGGCGTAGGGTATGTTTTTGTCGGCGGCGGCGGCGGCGCTCGGCGGCGCACAGGTCTAACCTCAGGCATAAAAGAGTGACTGGTCAAATTGGTGTTAGATTCAGGGATTGGGAAGTTGTTCAAAAAAAATCATAAATCTGCAATGTCTAGGTCTCAAGGTTAGATTGAATTTTTTTCGTCCACTTACAGTTCTTGTTGCACTTTGTCCTTTTGCTCAGCTACGCCTCAGGAATAAAAGAGTGACTGGTCAAATTGGTGTTAGATTCAAGGATTGGGAAGTTGTTCAAAAATAAATCGTAAATTTGCAATGTGTAGTTGTCAGGTTAGATTGAATTTTTTTCGTCCACTTACAGCTCCTCTTGCAACTTGTCCTTTTGCTCAGTTCAGCCTCCGGTGTAGAGGAATTATTAAAGTAATTGGTATAAATGAACAACCGCTTGAGAAAACCAAGAACCGATGTTTAAGAGATTTTGGACATTCTAACCTTAAACGTAACAGGACTGACGTTTCTGTTAACGTCATGTAACCGTAAAATAATATAAAGATGAAACCTTTGATTTCTGAGGCAGAAGCACTTTATTCCAGTAGTAAACAACAGATTTTATTAATTAGTTAACAACATTAATATATTTAAGACGACTGTTTGTTTGTGCTTCGAATTTAAAACGTTTTTATAACTCGTGAAGTGACAGGTAAGCTCTGATTTAGCACACAGCCATTTCCTCCCGAACATTTCCGACGAAACCGGCGGCCATTGTGTCGCTGAAAAATTGTCGTTAACTTCAGGGCACTGGGGTCTTCCCCCTCCTCGACCTCTACGAAAATTACCATGGGCAGTCAAATTTCTGTGTAGAGTCACAAAAGTACGCCGGCCAGGTGCTATGCGATTGGGAAATCTTCTTCGATATTCTCTTTCGGCCGCCAGAGCACTGCCATTGCAGAAACCATAGACGAAATGCATATCGGCCATTTCTTGATTTGAAAATCGAACCATTTTCGCGACAAAAAATTGGACGTAAACAAATTTCTGACATACACCTGACAGACAGATCCTTAGGCATCTTGATTGTCCGTCCAATTTTATCGCAAATAATTATGGAGCACCCTTATTGCAACAAAATGGGAGAATCGATTTTGCTCGCTAACGGTGCCTTTTATCGACTTTCAACAAGAGTAACTTTTCTTCTCAGAAAACTTTAGGGTTCCACAATGTGTAATGAAAAACTGTAAAACGTCGAAAATAAAAAAGTTATGGTGATTCATACAACACGGCCCCCCCATATGGGGCATTTTCGATAAAAATCCTCAAATTATTCTTACACCGTCTTGTAGGGCGTTAAAAAACTAGTAGACATGAAAAATTTCATTGCTTCATCTTGAGCCGTTTTCAAACAATTAGCAAAAATTCATCTCATGAGGTTTACCTTTAGAGGGGCGCAGCCCCCTTAGGAAGCGTTTCTCGACCTATGTTGATAGGAACTTTTATTAATATTTTTAATCATAGAATCCACCAGCAAAATATTGAGCGGTACTTTCGGGACACGGTGTATAAATAAGTTCTACTCAAAAATCTATTTTGACTATTGTACAACTTCGGACGTCGTTTGTCGGTGTCGGTGCAAATGATCCTAACAGGTTTGAACATTGAAGATATTTGAAACAAATAAAAATATGTTTTTTTAAAAGCGGGTAATTGCACAGTTGAATTTATATCGGAAAAGTTGACGCATTTTTGGGTTTTTCCAAAAATCTCAATTATTCACCGACTTCTTCGATATTTTTGAAATTCTAACACATGTTGCTATAAGTCGCAGCGTCTGAATTCGTTCAGAAAAAAATTGGCAGCAAAGAGGGGGCTGAAACCTCTCTTGCGTTTAAAATTTTAAAGTTGATATGCCAAAATGGTACTTCCCGCGGACCGATTGGTTTAAAAAGCATTCCAGTTTTTCAGCGGGTCACACAATCTCCATGTATCAAATTTCAGCCAAATCAATTTAGTAGTTCGGACTGTAGTGTGTTTTAAATCTATTTACAAAATTTCATTTTTTTGCCTAAATGGCGCTAACTGTAAATTCATTTTGCTTTACTTAAACCAGAATTTCAAGGCTTTTTCGATGGTGACAATTAATTTTTCAAAAACTTGATTTAAATACCAAGAATTTTAAAAATTCTAAATTGATGTGCCAAAATATCACTCGCCGTGGGTTGATTGCCGAAAAAAACTTTTAGGCTTTTCGACGGGTAATACGATCTCCAATTTTTTAGCTTTCTGTCCAAAGGGAACTTAGACTGAAGCAGAATTTGAAGGTCTTTCTTATGGTGACATCAAGAATGGGGGTTAGTATTTAAAATTTTAAAGTTGACTTGCCAAATTTGGCATTTCCGGTTGCACGCAGCCTCCACGTACCAATTTTCAGCCAAATCGGTCTGGAAGTTTTGGCTATAGTGTGTTCCTTAATGTTCTTCTAAAACCTTCATTTCTTTGGCCTAAAGGCCACTAAGTGTGAATACATTCTTTTCTCTTTATCTGGAACCAAGAAAACCTTTCTAATGGTGAAATTGCATTTTGAGATTTTCAAAATTTATATGCCAAAATGGCACTTGCCGTGGGCAAATTGCTTCCAAAAACTGTTTTGCTTTTCAATGGGTAAAACTATGTCCAAGTAGGTACAAATTTCAGCCAAATCGGCCAAAGAGGTTTGGGCTGTAGCGTGTTTCTAAAGTGCGCTAAAAATCTAGAATTTTTGAACTCTCCGCAAAAAGGGCACGAATGCAGAATACATTCCTTGGAAACAGAATTTTAAGGTCGTTCTTAAAACATGGGGGTTGTATTTAAAATTTCAAAGTTGATGTGCCAAAATGATATTTCCGGTTGCACGATTGGCTCCAAAAGTTTTTCAAATCTAAGTTGGGATATGAGATGCCTTTTTACCAAATTTCAGCCAAATCGGATAAGTAGTTTGGGTCAGTAGAGTATTTACAAACATTTGCACGTATAGCATAGCGCAGAATAGTCAACATAGCGTAATGTAACGTAATATAACGTAAAGATCTGGTCCCCTATTCAGTAACTTCCCATTTTGTAAATTGTGTGGTTGGGGAGGTTAAAATTCCTCTCGAAAAAGTTCTTGATTTTATTCCTTACTTTTGAAAAGCACTATGCTTAAGTTAAGTCTTAGCAGCTTAAGTGCTTATATTATATTGTACACATACGGGTAACAGTAAGTATAAGTTTATTTCCCCTTTTCAGGTCTTCAGATTGATATTATTTTAATTCGAAACATATCCCTATGCTGCATTTTCGCTTGCGCATGTCAATGAATGGACATATGTGAAACTAAAAGTTCAATACATTGCACTACAAAAATGATGTAACTATAATCCGTTTATGATGTTTAAAAACCACAGTAAGCCATGATATGTTTTTCTTAAGTTGGTCACCATTAAATTACCAAAATATTTGACGGAAATTCGTAGCTGGTTTTGTCACATTTCTACTTTGATTGATATTTGGCAAATATTTATTTGGTCATTGTTAAGTTGAGTCAATACAATTATTACCATGATGAACATTTACACAAAAATACTGAAACGCTACGTACTCCTACTTAGTGCAGAAGCGCCAAATTGGGCTTAGACATTCATAGGCATTTGGTTATGATCTGGTACGCTTATAATTATTGATGAAATTTTACGATTTAGGTATACTTATTAGTTAGATTGGAAGAAAGTCGAATAAATTGGCAATAAAATCAAGGAAACAGCAAGTGAACGCAATTAAATGAGGAAGGAAGTCCCTCTGGACATATTATTAATCTTATTGTTTTAAGAGAGTTACGACCTTTAAGTGTACCTAGTAGATAAAGACAAAAATTTATTGTAACACATGTTTCAAGGTTACCAATAAGGTAATCTTCTCTACCTGGCTTTATATACGATATTTAATTCTAATAAACCTATAACATGTAAATAATTTTTGTCTAATTCGATCTGCGATATATCTATTTGTCGGTAAGTTTCAGTAGCCCGAAAAGGTCTGCTAGTGCTATCGTGTCTGTTATTAAAGGAACAGTAAACTTAAAAATATAAATTTTTCAAAAATTAGTTTAATTGATAGTTTATAGCATTTTATAAATGTTGCCGTAAATAAAATTATCCCAAATAACTTCAATTCGTTGCTATCATCGTTTGAGTGAGGCGCGTGACGTCATTTGTGATACAGTTGCCCGCTCGTGCTTGCCAGCCTGCAGTAGAAATAATTATTGTTTCTTCTGTAACTTTTGAACGAGTGGATGGATTTCAGAAATTGTTGCATTGGTTTACAGAGGATTTAAAGTCTTTAAAATGATCTATCACAAAAGGTCCAAATGTAATTTAAGAATTTACTTTTGATCGGGTTGGAAGGTAGACGGATATTAATAGTTATTTATGATATAAGTGTTAAAAGTGGTATTTTATTTTGTGAGAAGGGAAGTTTGGACACGACGCGCAGCGGAGTGGCCCATCCCTTCGAACAAAATAAAATCACTTTTAACACTCATATCATACACTATTTTTTCTACAAACACGATTAAAAGTAAAAATTTTCATATTATTAGTTGAAAATTCGCTGTAACTAAGGTATAGTGACAATTTGTTGCCGGGGCTTGTTTAATTGTTGTTGCATTGTCACTTTTAACGCTGAGTGTTAAAAGTAAATCACTTTTAACATAAATGTTAAAAGTAAATGACTTTTAATACTGGTAATCATAAAATGCCATTTTTAACAATTGTCAACAAACGTTAAAACAACTGTTTTTAATAGTGTTTGTAGAAAAAAAAAATGCAGCAGAGAAGCGGCTGGAACCTCCCCATCGCGTGGATCTTTGTATTCTGTGTAGATAGTAGTCAATTCAACAGATTTTTTTTTATCCTTATCGTCTGACGTCTGTGACTAATTTCGCAATTTTCTGACAAATACCGACATCACCTCGTACATCACCCATCACATTTGACAATATGTTCCTTTTAAGGTTAATCTTTTGCCAACTTTTTGACAATAACTGCCACTTTATGTCATCCACTGTCAGCCGCCTGCTCCCTTTTAATGAGAAAGAATTTTTTCAATATTTTCCACTGAAATGGCAGAAACTGTGAATACATTTTTAGAACCAGAATTTGATCGTCTTTCTAATGGCGACATAAAAAAGAGGCCTTGTATTTAAAATTTTAAGTTGATATGCTTAAATGGCAGTTCGCGTGGGCCAATTGCTCCCAAAAACCTTTCAGGTCTTCAACGGGTCACCTAATCTCCATGTACCAAATTTCAGCCAAATCGATTCAGTAATTTGGGCTATAATGTGTTTTTACTGTTATTATAAAATTTCGATTTTTTGAACCAAACAGCGCTAAATGCGAATTAATTTTGTCCTATTTAAAACCAAGATTTGAAGACCCTTCTGATGGTGACAATAAATCTTTCAAAAACTTGTTTTTAATGGTTTAATGATTGAATAATTTTAAATTTGGAAATTGGTGTGCCAAAAGGACACTTTCCGTGAGTCGATGGAATTCAAAATTTGTTCAGCTTTTCGAGGTGTAATACAATCCCTATGTGCAAAATTTCAGCCAAATCGATTCAGGGGCTTGGGCTGTACCGCGATTTTAAAGTTTGATAAAAATCAATTTTTTTTTAAATTTTTGGTCAAAAGGGCACTAAGAATGAATACATTTTTAGAAGCAGAATTTGAAGGTCTTTCTTATGGTGACGTGAAAAATGGGGGTTTGCATTTAAAATTTAAAAGTTGATGTGCCAAAATGGCATTTCCGGTTGCACGATTGGCTCCAAAAGCCTTTCAGATCTAAGTTGGGTTATGAGATGCCTACGTACCAAATTGCAGCCAAATCGGCCCAGTAGTTTTGGCTGTGGCGTGTTTACAAACGTACGTACGTACGAACGTACGTACGAACATACACACAGACACATTTTATAAACCACTTTTCTGGGTTCCTGAGACCTCAAAACGTGGAGATCTGGTGCTATCTCAAATTCGAAAATTTTAGTGATTGCAGTAACCTCCCATTTTTTTAAAATTGTGATGGGGTTGGGGAGGTTAATACCGGGTGGACCAACACTATTGCCCACCTCAAAAATTGCCCTTTATTTTAAAGCTGGGACTTCGAAATTTTTACAGTGTATATGGCTACCAAGGACCCTTCAAATGAGGGCAAAAGTTTATCTGTCATGCAAAAACTGTGACGTCACGAAATTTTGAAATATCGTTTTTCCAAGAAAAAAAAAATTTTTACCCATAAAATCGTTTTTTGGGCTAATACCTTTATGTTAAGCCCATTTTTTTAAATTTCCGTCATCAGATTAGCCAACTGTAGCAAGCTAAAAATGGTCCATTTTAATTCACAAGTCGGCCACGTAAACAATTGACTACTATGCGAGGGCTTTCTTGGATAACAGCGTACGCTTTTTTCATCTGTCACCAGTTGACAGCGACACGACGCGGCCATTGAACTGCGAAATTGTTTTTAATTTTAATAAACGTGGATTTTTGTAACGAATAATGTTGAAATATCGGTTTAAACTGGGCATCCACCATTTAATTCGCCCACCCAAGGTGCCAGGAGAGGTTACGAACACGGACATTTTATCAGATGGCGGGGGCGGCGCGGCGTGAAGAGGGGCTCCAGTTTGTGTGAGGGGGTTTTTTCAAATAGCCATTTCCATAATTCGCATTATTCCATACTTATGTAATTCCACAGGTAATTATTTTGTTGTTATGGCTTGTTTTTTAGTTGGCATTTTTAGGTTAAGTGAGTCGACTTAGTTTGCCCCGTTGAGACTAATATCGAGGACTAAGATATTCACAGCCCAGAATTTAACAGCAACTCGTGTCAAATAAGGACCAAGGAATCGTTTTGCATAACATAATTCATATTCAAAGATAAACTGTAATCGAAGGTGGTGCAAGTGTCAGTTTTCGATTGGCAAATACCTCGTAGGTACCTCCTAAACAAAATCAAGACGTTAATAATTGATGCTTTGACGTTGGTGAAGCTCAAGTTATTATTTGAACAACAGAAGCAAGAAGGTGCAATGTGGAATTTAATAATCATCATCATGGTGGGCAAATAAGGACTAATTAATCATTGATCACACGACAAGCCATCCAGTGCATAAACAAGACGTGTGTGTGTGCCTGAGTTTCAATTTTTGTCATTAGAATGAACTAAGAATACTGAGATTATTCTTTCGTTTATTAAACAATAATTGCCTATTAAGTAAATTTCGAGGGGTCATCCACCACTGGCATTAGGTGTACATTTTAAAGGCATTACGAGCATTATTCTAGCATTATCGGCATTACGCATTACAGGTAGTATCCAGCAGTAGCCTCGGCAGTAGTGGCATTAATATGCAATAACTGGCATTAGTGGCAATATCTAGCAGTAAACAGGCAGTATATGGCAGTATTTCGGGCATTATTAAGCATTACGCCCTAAAACTACAGGAATTGCTCAATAATGCCAATGAATGCCGATAATGCCAAATCGGCATTATCGGCATTCGGTGTACAAATTTGAAGGTGGTGGATGACCCCTCGGTAAATTTAATAAATCAGGCTTTCATATTTTTACTTGAATTTCGCGCATTTATTTCATTACGCGCGTTAATTTCCCGCTCAAACTCTTGCAACCCCTTTTAGCTAATCATTAGTCACCCACTAGTGTGATTAGTGTGTGAATTACAATAGTGTTGCAGTGTTTAGGTTGCTAATTTTGAGAAAAATTGCTATTTTGTGAAATCTTCAACCTCTTGAAGAGAAGTGTTTTCCAAGTTAGTTTTACATACCTACTTGTTAGCTGTTTTCACAGCTCTTATCCTGGTTTCCCTCCAGGGAAGCTTTCACGCGTTTTTCTGTGTTGTGAGTGTTAATTATAATTACGTGTAGAAGTGAATCTTGGTGAATTTCCTATACCTAGTGTTAATTAATAGTTTTATTCTATTTTAGTGGAGTGCATTTAATTTTCATCATGCCGATGCAACATCTTTCCTTTTCAGACAAGGTCGACATGACCTTGATTTTTGGAGAATGCCAGCAAAATGCAATGCAAGCAGCAGAATTGTATGCCCAACGTTACCCAGACAGACTTCAACCAGATAGACGAACATTTAAAAGAATTGTAGAGAAACTTAGAGAGACAGGCAGTTTGAAGCCCAAGAAAAAGACAGTGATAAATCCCGCTGTGACTCATGAAATCAATCAAGCCATTGTTTTGAACATAGCTGAAAATAATCCCCAAGTCAGCAGTCGAGAAATGAAGCAATCAAGCGGCATAAGTAAGTCATCGATTCTAAGAATATTAAAAAGGCACAAATTCCATGCATATCACATCGAACTGCATCAGGAACTACATGGAGAGGATTTTATGAACAGGGTGAGATTTTGCACGTGGGCCCAAGAGAAACTGCAGGAAAATCAGGATTTCTTCAAGTTTGTGCTTTTCACCGATGAATGCACATTCAAATCTAATGGGCACGTAAACAGGCATAATATGCACTATTGGTCGGTGGTTAACCCACATTGGATAAGAGAAGAAAAAACACAAGACATATGGTCACTGAACGTGTGGGGAGGAATTATTGACAACCGATTAGTTGGTCCATTCTCTTTTGAAGGCCATCTGACTGGTGCGATGTATGCAGAGTTCTTAAGAAATTCATTAGATGACTTACTAGAAGATGTGCCATTAAATGTGATTCAAAATTTGTGGTTTCAGCAAGATGATGCGCCTCCACATTTCAGTCGAGAAGCTCGTGGTGTGGCAGATGAAAAGTTTCCAGATAAATGGATTGGTCGTGGTGGTCCAATTGCTTGGCCAGTTAGATCTCCCGATCTCACACCTATGGATTTTTTCACATGGGGAGTTGTGCAAGAAATTGTGTACAGATGTGGTAGTGAGTAATGCATCACTTTAGGTAAGTACAAGCCGTAAGTTCCTTGTACACAATTTTGTCTATGATGATTAGTAGAGCTCTTTCACAATATTTGAAGGATCCACAATTCTGAGACATCCAAAACAGCTAAAAGACCATAGTTTATGTAACACAATCAGTCAATCAAATTCAATTTATTGTTGTTAGTTTGATCATACAGGATTTAAGTTTCAATTTATATCCTTGAAAAATTATAATTATTGTGATTGCAACTTCAACTTTACAGCAACACACTTTCGCCAGCTAAAAACACTTGGTTTTACATCACCCAACAATTTACCAAACAATTTAACCCAACTAGTTAAGAAATGGCATCGGGGCTATAATTCTTCTACCTTCGGCTACAGTTTATCTCTGAATTTTAATTATGTTAGTTGAAACGATAGTTTAACAATTCCTTTGCACTTATCTAGATCAGATTATGTTAAATTTAGAGGCTGTAAATATCAATTTTGTTATGCAAAACGATTCCTTGGTCCTTATTTGACACGAGTTGCTGTTAAATTCTGGGCTGTGAATATCTTAGTCCTCGATATTAGTCTCAACGGGGCAAACTAAGTCGACTCACTTAACCTAAAAATGCCAACTAAAAAACAGGCCATAACAACAAAATAATTACCTGTGGAATTACATAAGTATGGAATAATGCGAATTATGGAAATGGCTATTTGAAAAAACCCCCTCACACAAACCGGAGCCCTTCACACAAACTGGAGCCCCTCTTCACGCCGCGCCGCGACCGCCATCTGATAAAATGTCCGTGTTCGTAACCTCTCCTGGCCCCTTGGGTGGGCGAATTAAATGGTGGATGCCCAGTTTAAACCGATATTTCAACATTATTCGTTACAAAAATCCACGTTTATTAAAATTAAAAACAATTTCGCAGTTCAATGGCCGCGTCGTGTCGCTGTCAACTGGTGACAGATGAAAAAAGCGTACGCTGTTATCCAAGAAAGCCCTCGCATAGTAGTCAATTGTTTACGTGGTCGACTTGTGAATTAAAATGGACCATTTTTAGCTTGCTACAGTTGGCTAATCTGATGACGGAAATTTAAAAAAATGGGCTTAACATAAAGGTATTAGCCCAAAAAACGATTTTATGGGTAAAAATTTTTTCTTTCTTGGAAAAACGACATTTCAAAATTTCGTGACGTCACAGTTTTTGCATGACAGATAAACTTTTGCCCTCATTTGAAGGGTCCTTGGTAGCCATATACACTGTAAAAATTTCGAAGTCCCAGCTTTAAAATAAAGGGCAATTTTTGAGGTGGGCAATAGTGTTGGTCCACCCGGTATTTACAGCATTGGATTGGTACTAAAATTAGCTTTCAAATGATGTATTGCAAGTGAGGGGTTGCCGCTTGAAATTAGGAAATGCTTTAATGCAGCGCCAATGCTTTCCAAGTGCAAGTACACGCGGCTTATCACATATGACGTCATGACGGATCTTTGCGGCGCTGTTTGGAGTTGAAAATAAAATAATTTTGTGTCTTTTTAAGCAATTTATAAAGTTATTGCTTAGTATTTACAACGAGTATAATCCAATTTACCAATGCCAATACTTCATACAATGGACTCAAAAAATGCAGCAGAGAAGCGGCTCGAACCTCCCCATTGCGTATATCTTTGATTTTTGTGTAGATAGGTGTCAAATCAATGGAAAAAATGTATGCCTCTCGTTTGTGACTAATTTCGCAAATGTCTGACAAATAACGACATCACCTCGGACATCCCCCATGACATTTGTCACCATGTTCTTTTTAAAGTTAATATTTTGTCATTTTCTTGGCAATAACTGGGGGCCGATTTTTGACTTCGTTCGCTATTTAACGTAGACGCTAATAAACGAACGTTCAGAAACGAATGCGGTTCATAAAGTTAATTTTTGACGGCATTCGTTTTGGGAAAAGCGTGCATTCGTTTTTAAGCGAACGATGCATATGGCAACGTCGAGAGTCACCGCGGATCGGGCACACATAACCTCAAATGCCGTCGTATCAGCGGCAAATTTTAAATTTCGTATTTAAGTTTGTATTAAATTTAAAGTCGCAAAAATTATAGTAGAATAAATAGGAGAGTACGTGCAGTTCACAATTGAATTTTTTGACATCCCATGGCGTAGAAACGGCTTAGCATTTAAAGTAATAAAACATCTGGAAATGGGACAAACAAATTGTTGCGAAATGCCGGCCGGCGCGGCGGCGGCGGCATTTCGGCAAAAGCCAAGAGTCCACATCTGCCGCATCACCATAAAATTACAATTTGGAAAATAAGGGATTAAGCTGAAGTAGGTAAAGAAAAGTTAGTTTTATTATTTTATTATAGTTTCGTTTCAATTTGTGGGGTTCTAACATGGGGTTCTAACAAATCGATCAAATACCTACATAACTCCTTTGACAAACGAAACATTTTAATAAATTGATTGTCACTCAAGCATTCAAATGGATCTCGGGGGTTCCGCAAATTATTTGCATGCCGTTGATGCTCAGCATCTTCTAAATTGTTGATAGCCACAATTTGCATTAATTCGTCCATTATATATAATTTGATTAAAAATAAAATAAAGCGTCTGAATTATACAACTTTAACTTGAAAATACACGCTACCACCTTCTTGTTGACAATGATCAGCTGCGACTAATACACAAAACCAGGGGCGGACTGGTCTATTGGGCGATCGGGCGATCGCCCGGTGGGCCGCAGGCCAACGGGCCGGCCCGGCTGGCTATAAAAAATTTTTTACAAATTATTTTTTGTAATAAAAAATTTTATAGCCGGCCGAGCCGGCCCATTGGCCGGCCCGGCCGGCTATAAAAAATTTTTTACAAATTATTTTTTGTAGTAAAATATTTTATGCACAATCATATCGTAATTTGACAATTATGTAGGATTTTTTCTGACATAAGCGTCTCTTTATAGCCCATGGACCTCTTTTTAGACCGTCGGTCTATAAAGACATGTCACAATAAATAAAACCTAAATAAATGTTTGAGTCAATTGTCTCCCAAAATTAAATACAAACTATGGAAATTATACTCTAATTTATTGGTATATTATTTTTGAAAATTACCTAATATTGACGATACAATTTGAACAATTATTCATGACAACGTTCGGAATTAACATTTCATTTTGATTATAGAGATTTGATTTGTTGTAGTTAACCAGACTACTAGAAGGCGTGTTATCTCTTGGGCCGATGCCAGTTGCGGAATAATTCTCCTTTCCACCGCCAAACACCTTTTCAGCTTAAGGTCACTAGATACGCACCGCTTCGCTTCTAAGGTAGCGTCATCCCATTCCGAAAAAAATAGTGCCATATCTGTAAGAGAGGTCTCGACAAAGACCACAAATCTAGGGATTTCTACGGCTTATGGTTGCCGGTGTCTGTCAATTTGACACCTAATCTGTTTGACACTGTCAGGATCACATAACCGTGTCACGTGAAATTTTTTTTGCTTGATTTTTAATTTAATAGAGGCATAAATAACACTGAAATTGTGTGACGGTGCCCCTTTCTTGTGTTTTGGTCACCGGTCACTTAAGTTGAGGACAGCCTCCACCCTGCAAGGTCAATCGGTTGCCTCGATTGATGCTCCAAGTGCAGGTGCGATTTTCCCACCCCCTTTATTTCCTCAAATAATAAGAAATTATAAATGTTTTGTGCTGCAGCTTATTACTGGGACGCACCGACTGTCCATCCGCTTGTTAACATTAGCACGTGTTAATTAAATTTTCTTGCCGACTCCTGCTAATGTAATCTCGCACCCGGAGACCCATGAAGCTATGGTTGTGAAAAATATAAAACAGTGACTGACCCCTGGAAGTGAGAATATGGCATAAACTATTGAATTGCAACTTATCAAGTAAGTATAAATAGAAATATTTATTTGCTTATGTTTCGTACATTTAAATACCACAAAACATTCATAATTCTCTCCATATATCTAGAGGTGTGGTAATACTGATACTTCCAGGTGCAGATCCTTCTTGAGGCTGTGTTTCTAACCAACAAAGAAGTCACCCTGGCAAAAATGCAGTTACAGAGAAGATGTTTAAGTGGCATGAACATAATCTCATTTTAACATTGTTTACATCACATAAATAAATTCTTCTTTGATCACCCTCAGTTAATTTCTGAATTTTATTTCACCGCTCCTGCTTGTTATTATTGGAAATACCTAAAACAGGATACATTTGAGCCATATAAAAAGTACATATGTAACCTGACTCTGAGGGGCTTCGAAAAAATTTACGCCTCTTTTTCTGGCGTTTTCGTCGGTCAGTGCAGGACTTTATAGCACATGCGAAACTCATCGTCAAAGAAAACGGAATATTGATGAATAAATTGTAAGTTAAACAAACCAAACAAGTAACTGCTTGACACTTCGCAGACAAAATCGACAACTGTCAATAAATCACTATCCCAGAGGTTTTTCCGTCACGTCACCGTGGGTTACGTCAAACACTACTCATCTCTTTATTTCCATATGTCCATCGCTTACATTGCTGGACCATGGCGCTACCTTAGAACCGAAGCGGTTCGTATCAAGTGACCTTATTTCAGCTAGCCTAACTTTGTTGGAAACAGAATCCTCGATATATTGTTCCGCCACCGATGTTGACTTCCAGCCCCCAATTTGCTTGATACCAAGCATCCCTTCACCAGAATTGGCTAATACTGTGGCCTGAGGACCGACGGAATGCGTGCCCAGTGTATAATTCGGGATTAGGCAGTTTAAGGAAAGCAGCAATTTTTCTTGGTATATCCCGAAAAATATTCTTCACAACCACTCCTGTCTTGAGCACTTTCCGTTTCTAAATGCGAGAAAGAAGCGGCGGCTCTCCGTGTTTGGTGGCCGAAAAGCAGCGTACTTCTGGTAAAACTCCAAGAGGCTCGGTGATTTATGGTTGTCCACGACACTAAACATACGGTTCGTCTTGGTTTTAGTGTCTCGCAAAGTAATCAGCAGTGTGGATTTTACTTCCTGTATATCGTCTAATTCTAAGTAGGTGAGCTCTTGTCTGCGGCACGCTCCAGCTATTCCAAAAATTAAGGCTACCTGTTCAAATAAAGGTTGATTATTAAATTATTTTGAAACTTTGCTTACCTTATTCATTAAATATATTTCGTCTAGAAAAAAGATTCTATTTCTTCCATAGTCAGAACCTTGGACTTTTTAGGCTTAAATCCTTCTGATTTTCTTTTCAAAAATCCAAAAAGGGAGGAATAATTGCTAATATCCACTTGATGATTCACTTTTATTGTGGCCTTCAGCATCGAATAGTACGACCAAAGGGATGAAGGTTTTTTGTCCTTAGAAAGGTGCCAGAAATAAGCCAAAAGACTCTTTTCGCAATGGTAATTTTCAATACAGTCTTTCATATTACACCACTTCACATAGTCGCTGTACGTTTTCTCGTAGAGTTACTTGGATTTTTCGGGTAGCAGCCCACTACTTCTGGCTTTCTCAGCGGCCTCATCAATTTCGTTAACTTCCATACTTTGTATATAAACACAGAATATAAAGCAGAGCTCAAAATTTTTGCACAAATTGACAAAATGGCAACCTTTGTTACTGTCAATGCTATAGTTACGCAAACAAAATCTATCTGAACGACGTGATGATCATTTTATTTCTTGCAATTTTAGATTTATTTTATTTTAGGGACAACGATTGTGCATAAAATAGTGTATACACTACGGGCATAACTTGCTTTTATGACCCTACAGCATTTTCCTAGCCCTCGCTAGCGCTCGGGCTCGAAATAACGCTTCGGCTCATAAAAGCCTTGTTATGCCCTTAATATATAAATAACTATTATAGCCGGCCGGGCCGGCCCATTACAATATTAAATAAAAAAAAGGCGGTCTCGGAGACGGCAGGAACTTCTACGCCGCACTGCATTGGATTAATAACAGCAGCATTTATTAAATTTTTAAATATTTAAAATAAGAAAGTTGCTATGCCAAAAGGGCACTTCGGGTTGACTGATCGGCTTCAAAATCTAATCAGCTCCTCTCCCGCACAGACAATAAAATAAATTGCCACGAAAATGACATTTTTCGAAAAAATGGCACTAAGGTTTTCTTCTTGAAAAAAAATCAGTTATCAAATCCGGTAATAAAAATATACATTTATGCATAGTTTTTTTTTCACGGCACCATTATTTGGTCAAAAGGGCCCAAGTGTGAATACATTTTTAGAAGCAGAATTTGAAGAGCATTCATATGGTAATGCGAAAAATGGGGGTTTGCATTTAAATTTTTAAAGTTGATGTGCCAAAAAGGCACTTTCCGTGAGCCGGTGTAGCCCAGATTCTAATCAGCACCTACAAATCTCCCAGTGAATATGTGTGCCAAATTTCATCAAAATCAGTTCAGTAGTTTCGGCTGTAGCGTGTCCACAGACACACGGACTGACACACACACAGACACACATTTTTCAAAAATAGGTTTTTTGGGTTCCTGGGACCCCGAAACGTAAAGATTTGATGTCAGTTCAATTTCGAATTTTTGATCGATTTTATATACTGCTCCGCCTTGAGCGTAGAAATTAAAAAATATACAGGGTGAGTCAACAAGGCGACGGCGGTCCATAACTTCTGAACCCTTCCAGATAGGGAATCAATTCAAACGCCATTATGTACAACACCGCCAATTCTACTTCCTAAAAATACTTTCAACTATACAGGCTGTCCCAAAACACTTGCAAAGCATGGCAACTTGATTTTTTTAAATGGAACACCACCATTTTGATGCCATATTCTGGATCACCTATAACATAGCTTTACATCGACATAAGACATTCGATGGTTTAAGGCTCTGTTCTCAAGTAATTAATTCTTTTTGAAAAATTTCGACTATTGCGGGTGCTTCTTAAAAAAATTCCTGAGAACTCAATTTTGTATCTAGAGAGCTGAGGTTCGGTACGAGTATAAAGGAAGGTCTATTCAAGCTATCTGACATGATAACTATCATGATCACTATACAGGGTGTTAAAAATTCTGTGTCAAGTTTGGAAAATTTCAAATATGCAAAACTCCATTTTTTCAAATGGCACCCCCTGCTATTATTGTGCCATGGGGTTCGGCTGTTGAAGTACTTTATTTTTTATTAAGTATGTCCTATACCTAAAGTCAATACTTCAAAAGATATTCTTTGTCTTATTTATTTTATTGAAGATTATTACGATCTCAATTAAAGCATGCCATGGACTGTATGACAGTTATGATTAACATTGTTTATTTACATAGTTACCAGACAGTTTGTCACAATGAATTTCAACCATAAGCAATAAACCATGTCAATGAATTCTTTCTGGTTGTGTATGTCAATAAATGTGACAAACTGTCTGGTAACTATGTAAATAAACAAGGTTAATCGTAACTGTCATACAATCCATGGCATTCTTTAATTGAGATCGTAATAATCTTCAATAAAATAATTAAGACAAAGAATATCTTTTGAAGTATTGACTTTAGGTATAGGACATACTTAATAAAAAATAAAGTAATTCAACATCCCAACCCCATGGCACAATAATAGCAGGGGGTGCCATTTGAAAAAATGGAGTTTTGCATATTTGAAATTTTCCAAACTTGACACAGAATTTTTGACACCCTGTATAGTGATAATGATAGTTATCATGTTAGATAGATAGAATGGACCTTCCTTCATGTTCGTACAGAATCTCCGCTCTCTAGATACAAAATTGAGTTCTCAGGATTTTTTTTAAGAAGCACCCGCAATGATTGAAATTTTTCAAAAAGAATTAATTACTTTAGAACAGAGCGTTAAAACATCAAATGTCTTATGTTGATGTAAAGCTATGTTATAGGTGATCCAGAATATGTCATCAAAATGGTGGTGTTCCATTTAAAAAAATGAAGTTGCCATGCATTGCAAGTGTTTTGGGACAGCCTGTATAGTTGAAAGTATTTTTAGGATGTAGAATTGGCGGTGTTGTACATAATGGCGTTTGAATTGATTTCCTATCTGGAAGGGTTCAGAAGTTATGGACCGCCGTCACCTTGTTGACTCACCCTGTATATCAGGAATTATAAGAACTTGCTAATTTGAGACAGGCTGACAGGGTGAAAATTTAATGTGTTTGTTTTGACTTCACGATGAGCCCAAGTGGTAAGCTCCTATTTATGTAATTTATCGTTATCGCCGCCTTTGAGCCCCATTATTGTCGAGTCACATTATTGTTCAGTGTTCCTGTTACTAGCGCATTTCTCATTTCTCCGAATTGAACCATTTTTTGCCTCCCGCTTGTCACCCTGACGCCGGATTTGTATACAAACGGGTCATATTTTATATTTTAATTTTACAGCCAAACTTGGCCGTAAATATTTTTTTACATGGGTGCTTAGACATTATTTTATTTTTTAATTTACCACCTCTTAAAAAATGATCAATTGACACCCCCTTTCCTTAAATTGGCACAAGGCCCTAAATTGCCTTGCACAGCTTAAGTAGTAAGCAAATAAGGCTGCGAGTAGTCTTTTCAAAGTGTGTGTGACTTTTAAAGACCTAAAGCTCGGTTTAAAGGGTGACGTTTATTGTGATATTGCTGATCGTGCTGCGAGCATATCGCATTATAAGGTAAGGTAAAAGACTTGCAAATATTACATAAGTGATAGCAGTTTTTGGCATCCTCCTATAGTGAGAAAAATGGATGAAGGCCCTAAACGAAAAAAGGTGAAAGGCGGTGCTGAAAAGCAGAGAGAGAAAAAATTGAAAACATTATCTGAACAGGCCAAATCTTTGAAACCCCTTTCTTTTTTTTTTCGCCAAAAAGTAGTACCGCAGCCGAAACTGAATTGGATATGGGTGGCACATCTCAGTCATCTCATGAAATCTGGATCTGGTGATGTTAATGTCCACGAACAACAGCCTGTTGACGTGACACCGACAATAGAAAGGCCTAATAATCCTCCATCTCCATTAACTTCGGCCGAAATTTTTGACGAAACACCAACACCGGCAACTCAGGCAATCGCAATTGCTCCAATTCCATCAACCTCAGCTGAACCCGAAGTTTTTAAAGAGCAAGGGCTTTTGGAAAATGCTGAGGTGACTGTTACTTTTACTGAAGGAGAAGGAGACACATTTTTCCGTCCACCCAAAACCTATGAACTCGACGCGTTTTTTAAATTTCATCCGGTACAGCCATACGACACAAGCGATCTCCCTTTTAATCCGCTTAACTTATTTAAGAGAAAAGACGGAGTTAATCGCGTGTGGTTAAGTTATTTTAAAAAGGACAAATCATTATTTTGTACGGTTTGCATGGCTTTCGGCAAGGATCGCAGTGCATTCAAGGAAGGATTAAAAAATGTTAGCGTCAAACATATATACCAGCGTGTTGTTGAACATGAAACCAGTAAAACCCATCTACATTCTGTAGATTCATATTTACTTTTCGCTAAAAAAGCCAATATCACATCTTTAATGTTGAGGGACAAAAATATTCGCGTTCAACAAGTTGAGGCCAAAAGAAATATTGTTTTACGGATCATCGAAATCGTGAAAACAATAGAAAGGTGTGGAATTGCCTACAGAGGTCACCGAAACGAAGATCTACTGTCACTATGCAATACGGATCAAAATCATGGAAATTTTCTAGAATTAGTAATGTTGCTAAAAAAATTTGATCCACTTTTGAATGCCCACATAGAAAAGGTCATTGCAGAAAAAGAAAAAAAGCACAATAAGGGAAAAAAGGGAAGAGGAAATATTGTTACTTTTTTATCGAAAAAATCAAACAAATCATGAAGAAAAAAATTTCTGATGAAGTAAAAGCTGCGAAAATGTATTCCCTACAAATAGACACAACTCAAGATATAACGGTTACTGATCAAACATCGATTATTGTCAGATATGTAGATAGTAATGCCACAGTTCATGAAACATTACTGTCTTTAACAGAATAGGTACTCAATCCTTCAAAGGAAAAGCTCTGTTTGAACTTGTTTCACAGGAATTGTCGCAGAACAATATTGAAGTATCACATTGTATGATGTATGACGGGGCTGCTAATATGCAGGGTCAATACAACGGGTTCACTGCTTGGCTGGCAACTGTCAACCCTGAACAAATACACATTTGGTGTTATGCTCATGTTTTAAATCTAGTCATGTCTGATATTACTCAACGGCCTAATCAGTGCGCCTCCTTTTTTGGTTTATTGAATTCCATAGCGGTCTTTTTTAAGGAATCACACACGAGAATGGATTTTTGGAGAGACAAAGAATCATCCTCTCGAAAAGTGTTAAATACTATAGGAGAAACAAGATGGGATTCGAAATTCAATGCTGTGTTAAAAATCTTTGGCAAATTTGAAGATCCAATCAATGATCCAAGTCAGTCTGTTTTTATTGATCTTCTAAAAGTGCTAAAGAAACTTTCTGAATCAGATTTGAATGCAGATATTAAGTTTAAAGCTGTAACATTTCTGAATGCGCTTACTAAATATGAGACTATTCTAACTGCTAATATGTACCTGCGAATTTTTCATTATACATCTCCTACATCCAAATATTTACAAACTTCGGGGTTAGACTTAATAAAAGCTCATGTAATGGTTACAGACACAAAGTGTTCACTGTCAAAAATCTCCAGGGATTTTGCAAAGTTAAAAGATACTGCAGACAAGTTTGTTGAGTGGGCGAACAGCATGTTGATCGATGAAGACATATTAGTAGACCATGAAATGCAGCCTATAAAAATTAGGCACAAGAAGGTCATGCCGGATGAAACCGCCAAAGATCAACCGATAACAGATCCTTTTAAAAAATTTGAATGTGAAGTTTACAATGTCGTAATGGACACTGCCGTTCAAAGCTTAAATGATAGGTATGTTAAGAATAAGAACATTTATTCATTAATTTATATGTTTGATCCCAATCAGTTCGAATCTCTATCCGAAAATAATTTGCCGCTGGAATCCTTTACTGTATTAAGTAATATTTTATCAAAGTTTGATAATAACGCCACGGCGAGTAATCTTAGAGAGGAGCTTTTAGATTTTTCCAAAAAATGGCCTCATTTAAAACAGTCAAATCCCGATTAAATAGATTTGAGTGAAGCAACAGAAGACACCACAATTTGCAAATCGTGCAAACAATGTATACTTTGTTGCTTCATTTTTTTAAAAAAGTATAATTTCTATTCTTCGGCTTATCAATATTTGTTTCTGGCTTACAAATTTCTTCTCACTCTATCAGTAGCTTCAACTTCTTGCGAAAGAAGCTTTTCTAAAGTAAAAATAGTAAAGAACAGATTACGCAGCACCTTAACCAATGATCATTTAGAGACTTTTGTTATGATGTCGGCCGAACCAAGAATTCTTTCTGAAGTCAATTCTAATACAGTAGTAGACAGCTTGCGCTTGTAGATTATCGGGTTTATTTGGAAAATGTGCAAGATTCAATCAAGCGGGATCCAAAATATTTCTGGAGTTATATTCGAGACAAAAAACATAGTTCTTCCATTCCTTCTAAACTTACTTATAATGATGCTGAATTTAGCAATCCTCAAGATATTGTTGATAATTTCAAGCTTTACTTTGCGTCTGTGTTTAATATGAATTCTGAGCCTGTTTTCAATCTTTTCAAGGAAAGTTTTACCATCAATAATTCGTCTTTGATTCATATAAGTAAAATAACACAGGGTGACATTGTGAGAGCAATTAAAAGAATTAAACCTAACACTAACTGTGGTTTTGATGCCATTCCTGCTTTTTTTGTTAAAGACTGTTGTGCTGTTCTGCTGGAGCCATTGCAAACTTTGTTTAATAAATGCATCAATCTTCAAATATTTCCTGATGTTTGGAAAAAGGCTCGTGTTTGTCCTGTCTTTAAATGTGGCGTACAATCTGACATTAAAAATTACAGGCCGATTTCAATTTTGTGCAATTTTTCTAAATTGTTTGAAAGTATTATATACTACTATGTGTACCCATCAATTGCCCGCTTAATTTCAATACACCAGCACGGATTTATGTCTGGTCGATCTACTGCCACTAACTTACTTACTACGCTACAGTATCTTTCTGATCAACTTGATCAGGGTAAGCAAGTAGATATAATTTATACTGACATTAGTAAAGCGTTCGACAGAGTTGTCCACAAGATACTACTTTTAAAGTTACACAATTTTGGTTTATCTAATTCATTAATATCGTTAATTGCCTCTTATCTATGCAACCGCCAACAGCTTGTTGTTCATAATGGCTTCTGCTCTCAACCATTTGTGCAATATTCCGGAATCCCGCAAGGTTCCAACTTGGGACCACTGTTTTTTTTAATGTATATCAATGATATTACTAGCTCTATTAAGAATTGCTACTTTGAATTATTTGCGGATGACTTAAAGATATATAGAGTCATACAAAGTGCTCTTGATTGTGGTGAGCTACAAGATGACTTAGAAAATGTTGTGTCTTGGTGTTGCATGAATGGTTTTGAGTTGAACGTTAGAAAGTGTTCTGTTGTCTCGTACACTAGGAAGAAAGATGTTATTAGTTATCCATACAGCATTGATGAGGTTGAATTAGTGAAAGCCACCACTGTGACTGAAGGACTTAGGTGTAACGTTTGATAATAAATTATCATTTAATGTGCATATGAATTCTGTTGTCAACTCAGCATATAAAGTTCTTGGTTTCGTTGTAAGAAATACTAAATCCTTTACTGATTCTGTTTCTTTAAAGTGTTTATACTTCTCTCTAGTTCGCAGTCGGCTTGAGTATTGTTCAGTTGTTTGGGCGCCTTTTTATAATGTAGGATCAATTAATCTTGAGGCCGTGCAAAGGCGCTTTCTAAAATTTTTACATTTTCAATGTCACCATGTTTATCCAGATTATAAAATTCCGCAATCACAATTATTAAGTATTTTTGATTTCGATTCATTAAAATTAAGGAGAATTATGACATCGGTTGTCTTCATGCGCAAGCTGTTGCATGGTGGCGTTGATTGCCCTCAGCTGCTATCTCTAGTTAGTTTTAACGTGCCTAGGCTCAATTCCAGATATGCTGTTGATTTCTCACTAAAAACCTGTCGAACAAATTTGGGTTTGAAGGCACCATTGTATGTAATGTCTGGTTACTGCAATCACCTGGTCGAATTGTGTGACATATATGCTGATAATGTTGGGATATTGATTGATGTTGCTAAGGTAAAATTTGCTCATTGCATTTAACTGATAAAATGATTGTGTATATGCCTTGATCTCTTGTTCCTTTTTATGTTTGCTTCTTAGTATTTAAGCTTTATTGAATATGTTTAGAGTCTGCAATATCTTAATTTTGTTATTATCTTGCTTCAATATTATTTTGTTCTATTTTTGTCCTATAAATGGAGTTATCTGTTGGGCAATAAAGTATTATTATTATTATTATTATTATTATTATGAAAAAAATTTTCGCCTGCGGCGCTCACTGGAGGGCGAAGCCCCCCTGACCCCCCCCCGCACCATTACTATTATTATTATGGGCCGGTCCGCTCTATGAGCCCGGGCCGGTCTGTAGCACCCAGTCCGCCCCTGCACAAAACGGGCGCCATCCAAGCACACGGCTAAAAACGAATGGTGCAAAGCGTATGGCCGAAAATTGCCTTTATGAAATCCTACCGGCAAAACTATTCGTTTATAAAAAGCGAATGGTCAAAAATCGGCCCCCTGGCCACCTTACGTCCGCTCCCTTTTAACGAAAAATAATTTTTCCCTATTTTCCACGAATACATTTTTAGAACCAGAAATTCATTGTCTTTCTAACGACTACATAAAAAACAAGGCCTTGTATTTAAGATTTTAAGTTATATGCCAAAAGGGTACTTCCCGTGGACCAATTGCTCCCAAAAACCTTTCAGCTCTTCAACGAGTCACCCAATCTCCATGAATCAAATTTGTACAAAATTGATCCAATAGTTTGGACTATAATGTGCTTTTAGTGTTATTACATTTTCATTCTTTTTCCCAAAGGGCATTAAATGCGAATAATTTTTGTTATATTTAAATGAGAGTATAGCTTTAATTTTGAAAATTGGTGGTGCCGAAAACGCACATGCCTCCAAAAAAAATTCAGCTCTTTGACGTGTGATACAATCTCCATGATTGTGCCAAGTTCCAGCCAACTTGGTCCTGTATCGCGTTTTTAAGATACGTTAAAAATCTTGAATATTTCAGTTTTTGTCAAAAATGCACTAGGAGTAAATACATCTTATTTACATAGAAATAGAATTTGAAGGCCTTATTCTTATGGTGACGTGAAAAATGGGGGTTTGTATTTAAAATTTAAAAGTTAATGTTCCAAAATGGCATTTATGGTTTGCACGATTGGCTCCAAAAGCCTCTAAGTTCTAGGTTGAGTTATCAGATGCCCACGTACCAAATTTCAGCAAAATCGGTCTGGTAGTTTTGGCTGTAGCCTGTTTACAAACGTACGAACATACACACAGACACATTTTTAAAACCACTTTTTTGGATTTCTGAAACCTTAAAACGTGAAGATCTGGTGTTATCTCAAATTCTAAAATTTTAGTGATTGTAGCAGACTAAGTGGTGAAGTGGAGTGGCGAGGTTAATAAGCAATTCAATTATAACTTTGAGAACTTGCCTGTATACCTACACGGCTTAGGGGTTAATTCTAAGTTGTTTATGTCATGACGTAATGACACAAATCTTATTAGGGCATAACTCAGAAGATCTCGCTAGTATTACTGTTTTGCAGAGTTCTGCATTATTATTTTGCTGAATTTCGTGCGGCAGCCATTTTGAACAACCACAATTTCAATTTTCATTTGTCACTCAAGCGGCGGTGATGGGTGGTATTAGTCACGTCGCACAGTGGTTCAGACTATTACATTTCGCGGCCAAAAATCATAAAAATTGAATCAACGGAATAGCCTTAAGTATTTCATATCTTAATAATCAAGTATTTATAAGTCTATAAAAAGGCAAAACAAATCGCAATTGCTTAGTCCTTCATTTGATTACTAAGTGTCAACTGTGACTTTCTTTAAAAGTCGATTTCTATAGTTACCCACAAATAAACATTTTTTTGAAATAGAGGGATTAGTGCGACGTAAGTTTTTTCAAAAATCAATTTTATGCACCGTTATCTGTAACTGACGTAGGTATATTTTTTATCATTTTTCAACATTCATTTTTCTTTCTCTGCGATAAAATTAAGTTTATATTATGAAACCAATTCTTTAGTGTTTTACCTTGACTTATAGCCAAGTGCGGGGTGTTTCCGGACCAAACTTTTAGACTCTGATGATAGCCCTAATTGAGTACTTAAATCCTGAACTAAGATTAGCTGCCCTCTTTTGCCCTTTTGGTTATGAGGCTATATTTAAATAAACAGTACGAGTAGGGATACGTCCAGAAGAAGATTTTAATAGCTATTATTTGTAGGTACCTACTACTTGTGAAAGTACCTAACCTAACTTTTTTTCATGAGTTTAAAGTTTGATTCACGACGCCGAAGGAGGAATGTATCAATCAAAACAGTGAAAAAAAATTGTGATGGAGTTGGGGAGGTTAAAAGATATTTTTTCATTAGGTGTTGCACGCGCAATTTTTTGTTTATTCATCTCTCATTCACTTCCCAAATCGATTTAATTTTTTTCAATATATTTCCCGGTTTGGCCGTCACTTGATTGACAAAACCTCCAAGTTTCATATAATTTTAGGAGAAAAACTATTTTTTCAGTCCCCCTAATTGACTCCCCAAAATGATTTAATTTTTTTAAATTTTTTTTCGATTAGCCGTCACTTGCTTGACCAAACCTACAAGTTTCATCATTCTAGGAGAAAAAACATTTTTTCAGAGCCCCTCTTTTGGCCCACAAATAGATTTAATTTTTTTCAATAATTTTCCCGGCATTGTTGACATACTTCCGCTCAGCATTGGAAGTTTCAAATTTCTGGCCGTTTTTTAGGGATTCTGAACCATTGTGCGTCGCCAGCCTTGCCGTGTTATCAAGGTAATAATGTAGAACTCTGATACTAATAGCGACCTCTTCTGAGTTATGCACTATTCAGGTTTGTGTCATTACTTCATGACATAAACCAACTTGGAATTAGCCCCTAAGCAGGATTTATGAGCGTCTTAAACCGCGGTGGCATAGGGTGTATAGGTATAAACCACCCGATAAAGTGACTTATGAATTAACCTCGGTTTAGCCTAAAATTTGTTAATATCAGGCAACAGCCAATCAGAAAGCTTAACCCTGACGTTTAAATCAGATTTAAGCTACCCTCAGAATGAATAACTGACCCTTCAGTTTTAGTGCCGAAGCATATGTGCAGGCACTGTAGTTTTAGTGAACTCGCTCGCTCGCTCGCTCGCTCGGCCGGCAGTCTGTCTACACTGTCCATCGCATAACTTGAGAACGAAAGCACATATCGAGCTGAAATTTTGTACACAAGTGTATACCCCGAAAATCTCGGCGGGGATAGTTTTTGGGCAATATCGTGCAAGGGGGGTGGGAGTTAGGGGTGAAAAACTGAAGAATTGTCGGCAATGAAAAGATCTACAAAAATGTCCGAGACGTCATATAGATATCTACGATGGGTAGCCCACCGAGATCGTTTTTGTGTTTTAATTTTTGACGAAAATAGCTTCAGTGGCTTATTGTCGGCTATTGGTAACAGATATTTATATGCTGTCGCGGACTTTTTTGCAGGTCTATTCGTTGCCGACATTTCTCGCTTCTACGATTTTAATCCATCTTCAGGCAGCATTCGCAGTAGAAGCGCGAGAATGCGAGATTTTTTTCGGGACCGAAAAACTATTAATTGTAATAACTCAAGAAGCAGTGGAGATATTTTACTGAAACTTGGTATGCGTTTTTGACGTAGAAGTCTGTTGAAGATGAGGGGGTGTCAATTTTGGGGGATGAAATTTAGGGGTTGAAAATCACAAAAATACGAAAACTCAAATATTTTGCACATGGAGGTCTGAAACCACATATATTTTGACATTATTTGATAAGGGATGGTTTTTTCTGCAAGATGAAACAGAAAGGGGTGCAAATTAGGGGTTGAAATTCGAAATTTCACATGTGTTGCTTGAAATTCAAGCAATTCGATAACTTTTAATCAATGGCCCAGAAAAAGTTTTGAGCATATATATTTAGTCCTTAGACCCTTAGATCACCTACGACAGGAAGAGAAAAAAATTGCACCTCCAAAACTCAACCCCTTCAACCTTGAAACAAAAAAATCGCTTAGAGGAAATGTAATCCTTGGACCACCTATTACCGGAGGAAACTAATTGAACACAAAAAAATGCACCCCTGAAACTCCCCCCTTCAACCCCCAACCACAAAAACTTGACTTGGAGGAAATTTAACCCTTGCACCGCCTACAACCGAAAGAATTGAATTGAGCAAAAAACTACGCACCTAAACCTCACCCCTCTTCAACTCCGAAACACAAAAAAATTACTTGGGCGGAATTGAATCCTTTTACCACTCATTATCGCAGGAGACTATTTTGAAAGCAAAAAATTGTACCCCCGAAGCCCACAGTCTTCAACCCTCGAACACAAATAATTGACTTGCATGAAATTGAGCCCTTGGACTATCTACAACAGAAACAGACTAACTGAACGCAAGAAGTTGCAACCCCGAAAACCACCCCCTTCAAGCCCCAAATATGAAAAATTGACAAACATAAATAATTGACTCGGTGGAAATTTAACCCTTAGACTATACTTGTTACTGGAAGATACTAATTGAGCGCAAATTAATTTAAGGTTTGGACCACTGTTATTTGAGGATAGGTACCAAGTAAGCGCCCTCGAAACCCACCCCCTTCAACCCTTGAGAATAATAATTGAACGGAAAAAATTGCACCCCCTTCAACCCGCAATACAAAAAATTGACTTGGTGGAAATTTGATGCTTGACCTATATGTACTTAGAACCGGAAAGTACTAATTGAACGCAAAAAAATTGATCAATTGATACACCTTCACAAATCCTTTATCATGAGCATATATGCTTCGGCACTACCACTCGATATATGAATCATTCCCGGTGAATAAACATTACTTATTTACATTACTATTACTATTACATTATTTATTTATGGTATAGACAATCTTTGACCAAAAATAGTTGAATCTCTATTTGATTTTCATACTTAGAATCAAATCCTGACTTCTAGTGGAAACCAACAACAATCTAATGGAATATTCCTCCGAACCTCCTTCCTGTCCACGCATCGAAGTCTCCAAAATTCCGTCGCTTTCACAGCCCTCAACCCAATTCATTAATTAATTTTCCGCTCTGCTAAATCCCAGAAAACCATACGAGCACATTTGCACACATTAAATGATGCCATTAATTAAACATAAAGGATGAACTACAAGTCAGTTTCCTCGTAGAAAGTGCCCCCTCCCCACTCACTGATTGGTTAAGTCAACCCCGCTTAGCGGATTCTCGTGTTTATCACTGGAACATACCGACGGTATAAGACGGATCGTGAGAGGCTTTCTCGCAGTCTTGGACGCAGTGCTGTGTGTTTTCTGTGATTTATTTTTTTTGTTGAGTAAGTGAAAGTCCGCTCCATTCTTGTGTTGATATTATGAAATAGGAAATTGGTATTTTTTATTATTATGTAGGTTAACATTGACTGGTTTTGCGAAAAGCGTGCCATTAACACTTGCTTAACCGTAATGAATAATTAAATTATTAATTTGGTTTTCAAAATGTATATATTAGCTAAATATGGGGAACTCCGCGCTTAGCTAAATGTTAGTTTTCTGACGGTTATATAAGCAGAATCTGCTTAAGTTGTGTAACTGATTTTCACTCAAGTCAAATTGAAATAAATTTTGTGCCCTGAAAAAGGAATCAAAAGCTGAATTAATTCTCCTCTAATAATAATTGACATGTCAATGATCTACTTATAGGTAATGCAAAAAAGTTTCAAGGCAAAATACGCACTGAAAATCTTAATAAACTGAACAATTTGACTGACTTACCTAAGTCATTTTGAAAGTATCTTAACCAGTTCTTCAAACTTTAACCCACGTGCTTCATCAATAACGGATTCTTAGTCTTCAAAATTCTATTGGTGAGTATTCGCTCAAAAATCTTCAAAAAATAGTGAAATGATCAAAATTCGATAGTTGTTTGTCTGGTAAATCGACAAAAATTAAGCACGTCGGGGTGGGGTGAGCATTTTCAAAATCCCCGACTATATTCAGCTACACAAACTGACAGTTCAAAACTTAGCTTTAAAATTCCTTGAATTATCTTCAAAAGCCAACGGAAGATGTATATCAATGCGATGTGTATCCCTGTAGATGTTTATTCACCGTGAATGATTCATATATCGAGTGGTGGTTTTGGGTGCAGATGTAATTTGCACCTAGTAGTAGTGCCGAAGCATATGCTCATGATAAAGAATTCGTGAGGGTGTATCAATTGATGAATTTTTTTGCGTTCAATTAGTATCTTCCGGTTGTAAGTACTTACATATAGGTCAAGCATCAAATTTCCACCAAGTCAATTTTTTGTGTTGGAGGTTGAAGGGGGTGCAATTTTTTCTGTTCAATTAACATCCTCAGGGGTTGAAGAGGGTGGGTTTCGGGGGCGCTTAACAGTGGTCCAAATCTTAAATTCATTTGCGGTCAATTAGTATCTTCCAGTAACAAGTAGTCTAAGGGTTAAATTTCCACCGAGTCAATTATTTATGTTTGTCAACTTTTCGTATTTGGTGGTGGTTTTCGGGGTTGCAACTTTCTGCGTTCAGTTAGTCTGTTTCTGTTGTAGATAGTCCAAGGGCTCAATTTGATCCGAGTCAATTATTTGTGTTCGAAGGTTGAAGACTGTGTGTACAATTTTTTGCGTTCAAAATAGTCTCCTGCGATAATGAGTGGTAAAAGGATTAAATTCCGTCCAAGTAATTTTTTTGTGTTTCTGGGTTGAAGGGGGTGAGTTTTAGAGGCGTAGTTTTTTTGTTCAATTCAACTCTTTGGGTTGTAGACGGTGCAAGGGTTAAATTTCCTCCAAGTCAAGTGTTTGTGGTTGGGGGTTGAAGGGGGCGAGTTTCAGGGGTGCAATTTTTTGTTTTCAATTAGTTTCCTCCGCTAATGGGTGGTCCAAGGGTTACATTTCCTCTAAGTGAATTTTTCGTTTCAAGGTTGAAGGGGTTGAGTTTTAGAGGTGCAATTTTTTTCTCTTCCTGTCGTAGGTGATCTAAGGGTCTAAGGACTAAATACATGCTCAAAACTTTCTCTAGGCCATTGATTAAAAGTTATCGAATTGCTTGAATTTCAAGCAACACTTATGTGAAATTTCGAGTTTCAACCCCTTTTGTACCCCTTTCTGTTTCATCTTGCAGAAAAAAAACCGTCCCTTATCAAATAATATCAAAATATATGTGGTTTCAGACCTCCATGTGCAAAATATTTGAGAAGTTTTCGTATTTTTGTGATTTTCAACCCCTAAATTTCATCCCCCAAAATTGACACCCCCTCACCTACAACAGACTTGTACGTCAAAAACGCAACTTTGTGGTTAACATTAAAATAATTTGAAGTAGAGATCCATTCTCAAAATGGCATTAATCATGATGAAACTAATTAAATTGACTATCCTTGCTTTTTGTACCTTTAAAGATTCTAGGCCGAATCTCTTTTTGATACCTACCTTGGGGATATTATTTTGTCAGAGTATCTTCAAAAGCCAAAAAAATTAACCAAAAATTAACAAAATACTTAGAAAAAATGTAAAGATAATATTTAATTCTTGAGTGGTACCTATAAAAAAGATCCTTAGGTAGGTGCTTATCTTGAAATGCGAGGATGCTTAAGAATCATTAATATTCAATTGAAAGAGAGTTTTTTTGTGAAATGGAACCATGACAAACTTTGAAGACTGGCTTAGACAATTCTTCAAAATTACTTATTTAGATGCCTTGAAATTAACACTGGTGGTTAATAATGGGCCTTTCCAACAATTTTTGAAAATTATAAGACAATAAAGAATAATCTACACTTCGCCAAGACCTCTTCAACAAATAAAACGTTTAAAAATTTCGTATTTTCATAAAAAAAAAAGGCAGCAGAGAAGCGGCTGGAACCTCCCCAACGCGTGGGTCTTTGATTTCCGTGACTTGTGTTTAAGATTTTAAAGTTAATATGCCTAAATGGCACTTCCCGTTAACCAATTGCTCCCAAAAGCCTTTCAGCTCTTCAACGGGTCACCTGACCTCCATGTACCAAATTTCAGACAAATCCTTCCAGTAGTTTGAGCTATAACGTGGTTTCAGTGTTACTTCAAAATTTCGATTTTTCTACCCAAAGGGTAATAAATGCGAATAAATTTTATCTCATTTAAAACCAGAATTCGAAGACCTTTCTAATGGTGGCAATTAATCTTTCAAAAATTTGTTTTGGATGGGTAAATGAGAGAATACTTTAAATTTGGAAATTGGTGTGCCAAAGCGGCACTTTCCGTGGGTCGATTGAATCCAACATTTGTTCAGCTCTTCGACGTGTAATACAATCCCCATGTGCAAAATTTTAGCCAAATCGGTTCAGGGGCTTGGGCTGTACCGCGATTTTAAAGTCCGATAAAAATCTCGATATTTTTAGTTTTTGGTCAAAAGGGCACTGACAGTGAATACATCTTTGGAAGCAGAATCTGAAGGCCTTTCTTATTGTGACGTGAAAGATGGGGGTTTACATTTAAAATTTAAAAGTTGATGTGCCAAAACGGCATTTCTGGTTGCACGATTGGCTCCAAAAGCTTTTCAGATCTAAGTTGGGTTATCACATGCACACGTACCAAATTTCAGCCAAATCGGTCGAGTAGTTTGGGCTGTGGCGTGTTTACGAACGAACGAACGAACGAACGAACGAACGAACGTACGTACGAACGAACGTACGTACATACATACAGACACATTTTAAAAACCACTTTTTTGGGTTTCTGAGACCTCAAAACGTACAGATCCGGTCTTATCTCGAATTCGAAAATTTTAGTGATTGCAGTAACCTCCCTTTTTTTTTAAATGGTGAAGTGGAGTGGGGAGGTTAAAAATTAAAAATTCTGAATATTCCGAGCCATATATGTTGATAAATGGCGTTATTGGCTTCAGCTCCGTCGGTACGTAGTTAATGGGTGGAGTTTCCCGCATGTCCCCTTCTAACTGGTTGCATTTGATTTAAACTTTTGGCCACAAATTACAGTTACAATTTCTTTCTATTTTTAACTCGATCGGAAAATTGCAAAAATTTAATAGCCAAAAACATGAAATCTTTAAGTTTTAGGGTCCTGGGAACCCAAAAAAGTGATTTTTGAGAAAATTTATGTCTCCGTGCCTGTCTTTCTGTCCGTCTGTCTGTCTGTCTGTCTGTCTGTCTGTCTGTCTGTCCGTCTGTCTGTCTGTCTGTCTGTCTCTGTCTGTCTGTCTGTCCGTAAGCATGCAGCAGCTCAAACTACTGAACATATCAAGATGAAATTTGACACACATACTCACTGGACAACTTGTAGGTGCTGATTAGACTTTGGGCCACATCGGCTCACGGAAAGTGCCTTTTTGGCCTATGAACTTTAAAAATTTAAATGCAAACCCCTATTTTTCGCGTAACCATATGAATGCTCTTCGAATTCTGCTTCCAAAAATGTATAAACACTTAATACCCTTTGGCAAAAAAATCATCAAAGACACGCGGAAGCCGAAACTACTAAAGACATCGAGATGAAATTTTACGCAGACGTTCTGTGAACACCCTGTAGATGATGATGCGATGTTTCGGGCAAATCGGTTGCTTACATTATATACAGATTTATATGTCTATATGGCGCCTCGCCTACGTTTACATAGGGAGCGCCTCACCGATAAATTCGGGGAAAAAGTTCGCTTTTTTTGCGAACGCTGCCTAAACGTTTGGAGATGAAACAAAATCTTATACAGAAGAATTGTTGGCAACAAATAGATCTACAAAAAAGTCCCCGACAGCATATAAGTATCTATATTAGGTAGCCTACAATAATTGTTTTTATGTTTAATTTTTTTGTAAAAATCAGTTGGACTCTTTGTTGTGGGCTATTCTTCGTAGATACCTATATGCTGTCGCGGACTTTTTGGTAGATCTTTTCGTAGCCAACAATTCTTCTATTTATAATTTTGTTATATCTTCAACCGTTTACTCAGTGTTCACGTTTTAAATTAGGTATTAAAGCAGGGTTTTTTGTGGACTTGCACGCAACTAATAACTGAAACGTTTTAAATAGGGTCAGTGGTTGACTTTTATTTTATTTTTATTTAAATTTAACATTGTGGTTAAAGTCCATCAGCTAGTAAATTCGGGTAAACTCTATGCTACTTTAAACTTTAAAACACAAACGTGACAAAACACTGTTCTCGTCTTGTGTAGTCAAGAGGTCTGACTGAGTGAGTCTGAGGCTCAAGGCCAAAAGAGAAGGCAAGACGTGAGGAAGTTTCGGACGTGGCTAAAAGTGTCTAAAAACTAAAGCGATTTAATTTCTTTGTAATAATGGCGATAAGGTCAATAATAGGGTCGAAAACCTTAGATGTAGATACCATTTTTTCGAAAAATGTTATTTCAATTATGATAAGCTTCCTTGTAGGTTATTCTGTTGCGATAAATTGGCGCCTTCAATCGATAGAACCTACCTTTAGCGATAACCTGATCATATGGTTGGTTCACGATCTGTACCTACGTTTACAACAGTAGAAGTTTCTACCGTCTCCGAGACTGCAAATTTTTTTAAATAACTTAGAAACATTTACGGCACAAACTAGTGGAATAACCGTCATAGAAATTGGTTAATTTTGCAAGCGTGACAAAAAAGCGGTATTTTTTTAAGTTGGAAAGGCCCATTGTACGAGTTCACCCGTATTCGAAGTTAGTGACAAATCCACGAAATCTTTAAATTTTGGAAAATATCTCGAAAGTGTTAAAAACTTCAAAAAATTTACTTTAATTTCAAAAGAAGAAAAGGCGATCTGACCTACAGCAGCTTTTAACAAATTAGCAACAATTCTATACGAAAAAATGAAGAGGTTTCACGATCTTGAAAGAACGGACTACCTACTTACTGGTATTTCTTAAATCTTTCTTAAATAAGGTTTTTGACTGTCAAGTTTATTATTGCCACATAGCAAAAACCTGAAAGAATTTTGTTGGTCATTGATCTTCGCGGTTAAGGATCATTGCAATTATTACAGTGGCCAAACAATAATTTTTTTCGCTGCCGAATATATTTCGATATTAGGTACTCTGGACGGGAATTCTGTAACAACGATAACGGGATGTCGTTATCGGTAAACGTCGGTAATATATCGATAACGCCAACAATATTCTATAAACCACCGAAACGACAAATTTCGCTAAAATTGTAGTTAAATTGCCGAAATTTGTCGTTTACATTACGAGAGGTAAGAGACCCCTCGCTAAGAGTTTTTATCAAGTTGACAGTTGACATATCATCAGTGTAATTGCAATAATTTAATTCGAAAACCCCAGAAAACTATTTAAAGTATGGCTGGGGGTTTTTTGCCTTGGAAATTATTAGTTCTGCGTGAGAGAGTTCGAATTTATGAATTTCGGGCCATACGAAGACGCATGAGAGATGCTCAAAATCCATATACTTTACCGCATTACACTTTTATAAAATACTTTTCGTACTTATATTATAAGCCCCGAACTAGCCATGCACCTCACAAATTTGCTACGTTCTGATTTGGTGCGCGAACGTACAACAGGATTGGCCCCTGAAATACAGGTACATAGAAATTTTCAACATTCTATCGTAATTTTGTACTATTTATCAATTTTTTTTTGCTGTAGGTTTTGATAGCTGTTAATTTTTATGCTCGTGGAAGCTATCAAAGTTGTGTTGGTAGTAACTGTTTCCTTGTTGCGAGTCAACCTGCTGTGAGTCGTTATAACAGATTCTATCAATCGACGCTTACTACGGCAATATATCAAATTTCCAATAACAACAAATGCACGCGCATGCCAACGTTCACCCCCACTAGAACTCTTGTGACATAGATTTTAGTTCTGATTGGCGGAGACACGACGGCAACACTGCAAAGTCGGTAACGTTCGGTATCCCTAAATGTAACGACAGCCGTCGTTAAGGCTCATTTACAGAATTGGTAATCCAGCCGCGATTCGTTAAAACAAGCGATAGAAGTCGCTATCGGTAAAATTACCGACTTATTTTGCGATGTTACAGAATTCCCGTCCTGGGATGTTTGCCAAATTAGCGGGTTACGGAAAATTTTTGGAATGCATTTGCTCGAATGGTAAGTTGTTCGAAAGACAATTGTTTGAAAAGTAAATCGTTCGACAGACAATTGCTCGAATGTTAAATTGTTCGAAAGGTATTTGTTCGAAAATCAAAAATTTTAAAAACTGACCTAACCTGACATAGACCTTGAACAGCCCCAGATTCTCGCCCTGCAAGACCGATATTTCGGCGAGTTCTCGCTTTCGGCTTCGCCGAACGCTCGCGCTAAAGTTTCATCGCGCAAAATTCGAGAAAAAATGTGAAATTTAAAAAACTTGACCTGACATAGACCTGAACTTCACTGCAAGACCGATATTTTGACGAGTTCTCGCTTTCGGCTGCATTGCACTTTCAACGGGTAAAATTTGACTGTATGTGTGTGTGTAATGGCGAAGAATGCACATTATTGTACAACAATCGTCTTTCGAACAATTGTCTTTCGAACAAATTACCTTTTGAACAATTGTCTTTCGAACGATTGTTTTTCGAATAATTTGTTTTCTAACTATTTTCCGGATACGCAAATTATCTCTCGATTTGAAGCTAATGGATTTCGATTTTATATCTTTATAAAGAGTGTCCCAAAAAAAACCGAACGATTAATTTTTGGCTATAGCTTTGTTATTATTGAACCGATTTTGCCCAATTTTCTAGAGGACGTAGTCAAAAGATGAGGCTTTTAGAGTCAATCATCATTTTCCAGATGGCGCTACCAGCAAATTTTTTGTTGGTATTTATTACAAAGTCTTTGTTTGATTGGCTGGAGTTGAAGCATATATGAACCGTTTAAAATAAAAATAGTGTAAATTTAAAGCTGATGCTTTTCTCTTCCAAAGCAACTTTACAAAATTTTATTCTGAACGTTCTTGATTAATTTACAATTTTTTTTGTAATGCTCTAAATCATGGATTTTTAAAATTTATTATTTATTCCTCGACCGATTTTGGCAAAAATTTACGGATCTTTAGTGATACTATAAATCTTTCACAAAATAACGTTGCTTCACTGGTATTTAATTCAAGTGCTCTAGTTACGAAGTGTTAAAAATTACTTTTTTCCAGAATAAGATTTTATAAAGTCCGTTTGGAAGAGGAAAGCATCAGCTTTCATCCTACACAAATTTCATTTTGATCGGTACACAAATGATTGAACTCCAGCCAATCAAAAAATGGCTTCGTAAAAAACCGCCAAAAAAGAATTATTAGTGGCGCCATCTGGAAAATGAGTGTCAATTCTAAGAGCCTCATCTTTTGGCTACGCCCTGTGCAAAATTTGGGAAAATCGGTAAAATAATAATGAAGTTATAACCAAAAATGAATCGTTCGGTTTTTTTGGGACACCCTTATCTTTATCTTTATATCTATTATTTACTCAACGCCAAAACTAAAATCCAGCGAAAACGGTCGCATGTGAGCATGTATATCAATTTGATGAACCATAAAAAAATCAAAGGTTGGAAACCTTACTATACAGGGTCCTGCAACAGTGCTACGGGCTTCCATAGCGTCTAAAGTTAGGAATTTCGTTCAGGTACATATACTTAAACTATTAATGAAGGCGCATTTCAGGATAATGTTGAGGAGGAAATGTCGTCTTCTTTAAATGGAATGCCCGGTATATTTTAGCATATTTACAACCCCCTTAGAAGCCTTTATTCATCCCTACAATATTATTACTTTTGAACCTCTGGTTTGGGAGTAAAAAAATATTTTCAAAAAAAGTGCAAGTTTACACCATTCTGCTTAAAAATTACCCATTTACGCAGGGACAGTTTTTATAAGAAAATAAGACGAGGACCTTGTTATAGAAGCTCGAAGGAATCTCTGATTCAATTTTAGTTGTCGCCCTATGTACAGGGCGAGGAACAGGGTGTTCAAAATTAATTTTCTAAATTTGAGAACTTTGAAGCTGTTTTTCTCAACTTTTTCAAATGGAACACCCTGTATATTTTTGGCTAGTGTAATGTAGAATTTATAAGCGAATATTTTTTGTTATGCAAACGTGTTGGTTATTTTCATCCGTTTTCGAGTTATTCGGAAAAATTACAAGTCTTTTTGTATGCAGACAATTTTAACTTCTAAAATTGCAACATAAGCACTCAGGCTAATACTGTATAGTACAATGAACAATTTCATTTGTTCATGAAGACATTTCCACTACCCTTCCTTAACAACTTCATTTGAAATTTTGGTATTTTTGTTTGTAGGAGTAGGCAAATTATTTTTATACTAAATGCTAAAGATAATAGAAATGCCTTTTCAAGAACCAATTAAATCGTTCATGAACCAAAATAGAGAACATTTTGAACATTTATTTTTTTGTAAGTACTTAACAATTGTCTACAAGCAAGAAAATTTGTAATATTTGCGAATAACTCGAAAACGGATGAAAATTACCAATATGTTTGTAGGACAAAAAACGTTCCTTTATGAATTCTACATTACGCTAGCTAAAAATATACAGGGTGTTCCATTTGAAAAAGTTGAGAAAAATGACTTCAAAACTCTCAAATTTTGAAAATCAATTTTGAACACCCTGTACATAGCGTAACAACTAAAACTGAATCAGAGCCGTTGTCAAGCCTCTGCAATAAGGTCTTCATCTTACTTTCTTATAAAAACTGTACCTGCGTAAATGGGGAATTTTTAAGCAGAATGATGTAAACTCCCACTTTTTTTGAAAATATTTTTTTACTCCCAAACCAGAGGTTCAAAAGCCGTAATATTTTAGGGATGAATAAAGGCTCTTAAGTGCGTTGCAAATGTGCTAAAATATACCGGGCATGCCATTTAAAAAAAGACGACTTTTCCTCCTCAAAATTTGTCGGGCCACCCTGTACAATTAAAAATATTTTCCTGAAATGCGCCTTCATTAATAGTTTAAGTATGTACCTGAACGAAATTCCTAACTCCGATGGTTTAGGCGCTATGGAAGCCCGACGCACTGTTGCAGGACCCTGTATAAAACCTTTTATAATTCAACATATCAGTAACAATGTGTAAATAAATTAATAAAGGTTTAAATTATTCTAAAGTATCACCAATTTATAATGCAATCTATCATTACATTTAACTAATTTCTGTTTCCATAAAGAGGCATCTATGCCTGATCAAAAGCCAAAGCCATAATTTACAAACACTGAAAACATAGGTACTCTGAATCAGCAACACAATTTCATCCTAAAATGGCTCATATACTATACCTAATGGTTTTTTTTTGAAAACAAGACAACCAAAATAATTCACAGTTAACCCTCCTAAAATGATCCATGTTCCAAAATTTTTACTCCGGTTGCCAAAATTCGAAACTTTTGACAGAAACTTATTGGAAATCTATTTTCAATTTTAAGTTACGAAGGTACTTGAAATTTATTTTGGGAAATTAGAGCTAAGACAAAATGTCTCACGATCGAACCTAAGGCTGCTTTTGTCTTCTTTCGATCAAGGTCGTTCAAGTTTTCTAAACTGCAACATTTTTAATTTTTGCACTTTTTTAGAACCATATTCATAGACAAAATCTCTCAAAATATGCAGTTAATGTTGAAGTGAATAAATGGTTAAAAATTTCTACTCCAGGTTTTAAGTTTTACGGATGTTGAAATGTGAAGATATTTTAAAGATTTCCAAATTTAGATTTTTATTGTTCAAAATAAAAGCAGCGAATGAAGAATTATAATTTTTGTTTCCTGGTATCAAACTTGAACTTAACCGGAACTTAACGGAATTGACTTATTTAGCGAAATCGATCCTACATTCGTTTTCGTCCAAGATTTTGACGCAACATAAAATTTTTTTCTGACATTTTGACTCAATTTCAAACCCCCGAACGCCTCTTTATTGCTATCATTATCCGTCGCGGCCCAATTATATTTTAGAAAGCACCTTATTCTCTTTGTGTAACACAAGAGCGATTGCATTAATTCCGTCTAAATTTTTTTCATCGCGAAATTACAAGTCTCAACCCAGTTAAACACCAGAATGATTCATGCTAGAGTGCCATTCTGAATAGAAAATGTTTATATAACGTCTTTCCGCTATTGGACATCTTTTTTTCTGCACGGGTCAATCAATGGCGACATAAATATAGAAGCACAGTCAATAGCGGCTTGAATTATTAACGGAAGGTCAGACATTGAGCCGCTGAATTATTGTTCTATCAAAGTTTCATCCAAGACTTTCTTCGGATAAAAGCGGTAAAAAATTTATAAGTCCAGGCGAAGTGGCACACTAACCTTGAGGCGATAACCTATTATACAATCAATCTTTGTTTCAATTTACGAAATGATAATAATATTTTATTGCGTAAGTGCTGTAACGCGACTTTCTTCGACCTGGATTCGGAGGAAAATACTCTGCGATGGTACCTGTTGCTGGTTTGAGATTGTTAAATTTTTCCGTCATTAAAAACTTACGGTCCGTGGATTTTGCTGGGGATTAATTAGCGAGAAATTATTGTTTTGTAGTCTTAAGTGCATCTCTGTTTGACGCGTTCAAGGATTTTCATGCAAATTTTTCACAGAAAAAAAAATTTGACGTCGTTTTGCAATGTTTTCTGAGTTGAAAGCAATTAAAATGACAATTTTTTTTTAGAAATATTGACCAATGATAACGATCCATTATTCAATTTTAGCCAATCACAACCGATTTGTTTTGACAAATTTGGGAGTAGTTCAAATGAGTGAAAAAATCCCTGTCATATTGAAAAAATTCCTGTCATATGGTGAAAAAATCCCTGTCACTTTTGACAGCTTCAGATTCATAATTTTAAAAAATCCAAAGCACTCGAAACTAGTAAATCACTTTTACAAGACTACCTGCTCACAAAATAATTCACGTGATTTTCGGAAATCATTCCTTGAGTTCAGCTGCAGTGAGTAATCTTGCGAAGAAGGGTATTTCCGAGCAGTAAGTTATAAAAATAACAGGACACGCTGCTTCTACTTCCCTAAAACTGTACATGCGACTGAATGAAGAGCATCATGCCAGTAAGAACAACATGCACATTGTAAGATTAATCAGCAATATTTTTGCAGGTGGGTGTAGAGTGTAAGGTCTAGATAATTAATGAACACTTGTTTCATAAATAAGAAGTGTTCAGTTTGATTTTTGGATACCTATTCCTTCTGACCCATTACACACTGGACACTGCATTCTGAATCTGATATTAATTATTCACAACACTACCTATTTGGGGATTAGCATCGTACGACAAGAAATTGTATTCCCAGCTGTTAATGTTGCCAGTGGGCAGGAATTTTGTGATAATGTGGTTTATCTGGGTTTATCATAATTCATAATCCAGTATTCAACGCGCGAACTTGGCCCACTTTAATATACCTACTTAGCCATCTCGTTAGCCATCATCAGTCACCATTATTGCTAAAATGTAAATTATTAAAACCAGTTAAAATCCCTAATAAAATCATTAATTCTTAAATCTCAAAATGAAATAAACAATTTTAATTAAAGTCATACCCACTTATTTAGTATTTTCCTCGGTATTTCCTAACAAAATAAAAATAATGATTCATTCAGAAACGATCTGACAGCTTGTTCCTGTCATTGAAGTTAAATTAGGTAATATTCAACTGCCACACTTATAACCTACTACCATGCTGACACGGGGAGAAGTTAGGTGCAATATTTCTTTCAAAAAATTGTCTTCCGAAAAGCACTCGAGAAATGGTAATTTTTCATGAAATGAAATAGGTTCACCCTCGATAAATGTCCCTCGGGCGTTTGCCTACTGTTTGTTTTGGAAAAAAAGCCTCGACTGCGTCTCGGCTTCTTTTCGTCCAAACAGTAGGCAAAAGCCCTCGTAGACATTATTACTCGTGTAACCAACTTCATTTCAGAAAAATTACCATTTCTCTAGTGCTCTTATACAGGGTGAGTCAACAAGGCGACGGCGGTCCATAACTTCTGAACCCTTCCAGATAGGGAATCAATTCAAACGCCATTATGTACAACACCGCCAATTCTACTTCCTAAAAATACTTTCAACTATACAGGCTGTCCCAAAACACTTGCAACGCATGGCAACTTGATTTTTTTAAATGGAACACCACCATTTTGATGCCATATTCTGGATCACCTATAACATAGCTTTACATCGACATAAGACATTCGATGGTTTAAGGCTCTGTTCTCAAGTAATTAATTCTTTTTGAAAAATTTCGACTATTGCGGGTGCTTCTTAAAAAAATTCCTGAGAACTCAATTTTGTATCTAGAGAGCTGAGGTTCGGTACGAGTATAAAGGAAGGTCTATTCAAACTATCTGACATGATAACTATCATGATCACTATACAGGGTGTTAAAAATTCTGTGTCAAGTTTGGAAAATTTCAAATATGCAAAACTCCATTTTTTCAAATGGCACCCCCTGCTATTATTGTGCCATGGGGTTCGGCTGTTGAAGTACTTTATTTTTTATTAAGTATGTCCTATACCTAAAGTCAATACTTCAAAAGATATTCTTTGTCTTATTTATTTTATTGAAGATTATTACGATCTCAATTAAAGCATGCCATGGACTGTATGACAGTTATGATTAACATTGTTTATTTACATAGTTACCAGACAGTTTGTCACATTTATTGACATACACAATGAATTTCAACCATAAGCAATAAACCATGTCAATGAATTCTTTCTGGTTGTGTATGTCAATAAATGTGACAAACTGTCTGGTAACTATGTAAATAAACAAGGTTAATCGTAACTGTCATACAATCCATGGCATTCTTTAATAAAGCTATGTTATAGGTGATCCAGAATATGTCATCAAAATGGTGGTGTTCCATTTAAAAAAATGAAGTTGCCATGCATTGCAAGTGTTTTGGGACAGCCTGTATAGTTGAAAGTATTTTTAGGATGTAGAATTGGCGCTGTTGTACATAATGGCGTTTGAATTGATTTCCTATCTGGAAGGGTTCAGAAGTTATGGACCGCCGTCACCTTGTTGACTCACCCTGTATATGAAAAAAATTTATTTCTTTATTATTATTTTGTAAATAAGAAAGAATCGCATTCAGTCATTTCGTAGCTTAGTCCTATGAAAGTTCTCTCAAAAAACTACCAAAATTCAAAATGTTAGATCATTTTTTGTAATTTCTTCAAAAATTGGTCATTTTGATTAACTTTTGCAATAATTTTGAAAAAAACAATATTTTGCAATTTTTCTATTTCTGGACTTTCCTTCTGTTGCGGCCCAATTATATTTTAGAAAGTTCCAAGTGCATCTCTGCTTGACGCGTTCAAGGATTTTTATGCTAATTTTTCATAGGAAGTTGCGGCCAGAAAAAAAATTTGACGTCGTTTTGCAATTTTTCCTGAGTTGAAAGCAATTAAAATGAAAAAAATTTATTTCTTTATTATTATTTTGTAAACAAGAAAGAATCGCATTCAGTCATTTCGTAGCCTAGTCCTACGAAAGTTCTCTCAAAAAACTACCAAAATTCAAAATGTTCGACCATTTTTTGTAATTTCTTCAAAAATTGGTCATTTTGACTAACTTTTGCAATAATTTTGAAAAAAACAATATTTTGCAATTTTTCTATTTCTGGGCACCATTTTTTGTAATTTCTTCAAAAATTAGTCATTTTGACTAACTTTTGCAATAATTTTGAAAAAAACAATATTTTGCAATTTTTCTATTTCTGGACTTTCCTTCTGTTGTGGCCCAATTATATTTTAGAAAGTTTCAAGTGCATCTCTGTTTGACGCGTTCAAGGATTTTTATGCAAATTTTTCAGAGGAAGTTACGGCCAGAAAATAAATTTAACGTCGTTTTGCAATTTTTCCTGAGTTGAAAGCAATTAAAATGAAAAAAATTGATTTCTTTATTAGGTATTATTTTGTAAATAGGAAAGAATCGCATTCAGTCATTTCGTAGCCTAGTCCTATGAAAGTTCTCTCAAAAAACTACCAAAATTCAAAATGTTCGACCATTTTTTGTAATTTCTTCAAAAATTGGTCATTTTGACTAACTTTTGCAATAATTTTGAAAAAAACAATATTTTGCAATTTTTCTATTTCTGGACTTTCCTTCTGTTGTGGCCCAATTATATTTTAGAAAGTTTCAAGTGCATCTCTGTTTGACGCGTTCAAGGATTTTTATGCAAATTTTTCATAGGAAGTTGCGGCCAGAAAAAAAATTTGACGTCGTTTTGCAATTTTTTCTGAGTTGAAAGCAATTAAAATGAAAAAAATTGATTTCTTTATTATTATTTTGTAAATAAGAAAGAATCGCATTCAGTCATTTCGTAGCCTAGCCCTATGAAAGTTTTCTCAAAAAAGTACCAAAATTCAAAATGTTAGACAATTTTTTGCAATTTCTTCAAAAATTGGTCATTTTGACTAACTTTTGCAATAATTTTGAAAAAAACAATATTTTGCAATTTTTCTATTTCTGGGCACCATTTTTTGTAATTTCTTCAAAAATTAGTCATTTTGACTAACTTTTGCAATAATTTTGAAAAAAACAATATTTTGCAATTTTTCTATTTCTGGACTTTCCTTCTGTTGTGGCCCAATTATATTTTAGAAAGTTTCAAGTGCATCTCTGTTTGACGCGTTCAAGGATTTTTATGCAAATTTTTCAGAGGAAGTTACGGCCAGAAAATAAATTTAACGTCGTTTTGCAATTTTTCCTGAGTTGAAAGCAATTAAAATGAAAAAAATTGATTTCTTTATTAGGTATTATTTTGTAAATAGGAAAGAATCGCATTCAGTCATTTCGTAGCCTAGTCCTATGAAAGTTCTCTCAAAAAACTACCAAAATTCAAAATGTTCGACCATTTTTTGTAATTTCTTCAAAAATTGGTCATTTTGACTAACTTTTGCAATAATTTTGAAAAAAACAATATTTTGCAATTTTTCTATTTCTGGGCACCATTTTTTGTAATTTCTTCAAAAATTAGTCATTTTGACTAACTTTTGCAATAATTTTGAAAAAAACAATATTTTGCAATTTTTCTATTTCTGGACTTTCCTTCTGTTGTGGCCCAATTATATTTTAGAAAGTTTCAAGTGCATCTCTGTTTGACGCGTTCAAGGATTTTTATGCAAATTTTTCATAGGAAGTTGCGGCCAGAAAAAAAATTTGACGTCGTTTTGCAATTTTTTCTGAGTTGAAAGCAATTAAAATGAAAAAAATTGATTTCTTTATTATTATTTTGTAAATAAGAAAGAATCGCATTCAGTCATTTCGTAGCCTAGTCCTACGAAAGTTCTCTCAAAAAACTACCAAAATTCAAAATGTTAGACAATTTTTTGCAATTTCTTCAAAAATTGGTCATTTTGACTAACTTTTGCAATAATTTTGAAAAAAACAATATTTTGCAATTTTTCTATTTCTGGACTTTCCTTCTGTTGTGGCCCAATTATATTTTAGAAAGTTTCAAGTGCATCTCTGTTTGACGCGTTCAAGGATTTTTATGCAAATTTTTCAGAGGAAGTTACGGCCAGAAAATAAATTTAACGTCGTTTTGCAATTTTTTCTGAGTTGAAAGCAATTAAAATGAAAAAAATTGATTTCTTTATTATTATTTTGTAAATAAGAAAGAATCGCATTCAGTCATTTCGTAGCCTAGTCCTATGAAAGTTCTCTCAAAAAACTACCAAAATTCAAAATGTTCGACCATTTTTTGTAATTTCTTCAAAAATTGGTCATTTTGACTAACTTTTGCAATAATTTTGAAAAAAACAATATTTTGCAATTTTTCTATTTCTGGGCACCATTTTTTGTAATTTCTTCAAAAATTAGTCATTTTGACTAACTTTTGCAATAATTTTGAAAAAAACAATATTTTGCAAATTTTCTATTTCTGGACTTTCCATCTGTTGCGGCCCAATTATATTTTAGAAAGTTTCAAGTGCATCTCTGTTTGACGCGTTCAAGGATTTTTATGCAAATTTTTCATAGGAAGTTGCGGGCAGAAAAAAAATTTGACGTCGTTTTGCAATTTTTTCTGAGTTGAAAGCAATTAAAATGAAAAAAATTGATTTCTTTATTATTATTTTGTAAATAGGAAAGAATCGCATTCAGTCATTTCGTAGCCTAGTCCTATGAAAGTTCTCTCAAAAAACTACCAAAATTCAAAATGTTCGACCATTTTTTGTAATTTCTTCAAAAATTGGTCATTTTGACTAACTTTTGCAATAATTTTGAAAAAAACAATATTTTGCAATTTTTCTATTTCTGGGCACCATTTTTTGTAATTTCTTCAAAAATTAGTCATTTTGACTAACTTTTGCAATAATTTTGAAAAAAACAATATTTTGCAAATTTTCTATTTCTGGACTTTCCATCTGTAGCGGCCCAATTATATTTTAGAAAGTTTCAAGTGCATCTCTGTTTGACGCGTTCAAGGATTTTTATGCAAATTTTTCAGAGGAATTTACGGTCAGAAAATAAATTTAACGTCGTTTTGCAATTTTTTCTGAGTTGAAAGCAATTAAAATGAAAAAAATTGATTTCTTTATTATTATTTTGTAAACAAGAAAGAATCGCATTCAGTCATTTCGTAGCCTAGTCCTACGAAAGTTCTCTCAAAAAACTACCAAAATTCAAAATGTTCGACCATTTTTTGTAATTTCTTCAAAAATTGGTCATTTTGACTAACTTTTGCAATAATTTTGAAAAAAACAATATTTTGCAATTTTTCTATTTCTGGGCACCATTTTTTGTAATTTCTTCAAAAATTAGTCATTTTGACTAACTTTTGCAATAATTTTGAAAAAAACAATATTTTGCAATTTTTCTATTTCTGGACTTTCCTTCTGTTGTGGCCCAATTATATTTTAGAAAGTTTCAAGTGCATCTCTGTTTGACGCGTTCAAGGATTTTTATGCAAATTTTTCAGAGGAAGTTACGGCCAGAAAATAAATTTAACGTCGTTTTGCAATTTTTCCTGAGTTGAAAGCAATTAAAATGAAAAAAATTGATTTCTTTATTAGGTATTATTTTGTAAATAGGAAAGAATCGCATTCAGTCATTTCGTAGCCTAGTCCTATGAAAGTTCTCTCAAAAAACTACCAAAATTCAAAATGTTCGACCATTTTTTGTAATTTCTTCAAAAATTGGTCATTTTGACTAACTTTTGCAATAATTTTGAAAAAAACAATATTTTGCAATTTTTCTATTTCTGGACTTTCCTTCTGTTGTGGCCCAATTATATTTTAGAAAGTTTCAAGTGCATCTCTGTTTGACGCGTTCAAGGATTTTTATGCAAATTTTTCATAGGAAGTTGCGGCCAGAAAAAAAATTTGACGTCGTTTTGCAATTTTTTCTGAGTTGAAAGCAATTAAAATGAAAAAAATTGATTTCTTTATTATTATTTTGTAAATAAGAAAGAATCGCATTCAGTCATTTCGTAGCCTAGCCCTATGAAAGTTTTCTCAAAAAAGTACCAAAATTCAAAATGTTAGACAATTTTTTGCAATTTCTTCAAAAATTGGTCATTTTGACTAACTTTTGCAATAATTTTGAAAAAAACAATATTTTGCAATTTTTCTATTTCTGGGCACCATTTTTTGTAATTTCTTCAAAAATTAGTCATTTTGACTAACTTTTGCAATAATTTTGAAAAAAACAATATTTTGCAATTTTTCTATTTCTGGACTTTCCTTCTGTTGTGGCCCAATTATATTTTAGAAAGTTTCAAGTGCATCTCTGTTTGACGCGTTCAAGGATTTTTATGCAAATTTTTCAGAGGAAGTTACGGCCAGAAAATAAATTTAACGTCGTTTTGCAATTTTTCCTGAGTTGAAAGCAATTAAAATGAAAAAAATTGATTTCTTTATTAGGTATTATTTTGTAAATAGGAAAGAATCGCATTCAGTCATTTCGTAGCCTAGTCCTATGAAAGTTCTCTCAAAAAACTACCAAAATTCAAAATGTTCGACCATTTTTTGTAATTTCTTCAAAAATTGGTCATTTTGACTAACTTTTGCAATAATTTTGAAAAAAACAATATTTTGCAATTTTTCTATTTCTGGGCACCATTTTTTGTAATTTCTTCAAAAATTAGTCATTTTGACTAACTTTTGCAATAATTTTGAAAAAAACAATATTTTGCAATTTTTCTATTTCTGGACTTTCCTTCTGTTGTGGCCCAATTATATTTTAGAAAGTTTCAAGTGCATCTCTGTTTGACGCGTTCAAGGATTTTTATGCAAATTTTTCATAGGAAGTTGCGGCCAGAAAAAAAATTTGACGTCGTTTTGCAATTTTTTCTGAGTTGAAAGCAATTAAAATGAAAAAAATTGATTTCTTTATTATTATTTTGTAAATAAGAAAGAATCGCATTCAGTCATTTCGTAGCCTAGTCCTACGAAAGTTCTCTCAAAAAACTACCAAAATTCAAAATGTTAGACAATTTTTTGCAATTTCTTCAAAAATTGGTCATTTTGACTAACTTTTGCAATAATTTTGAAAAAAACAATATTTTGCAATTTTTCTATTTCTGGACTTTCCTTCTGTTGTGGCCCAATTATATTTTAGAAAGTTTCAAGTGCATCTCTGTTTGACGCGTTCAAGGATTTTTATGCAAATTTTTCAGAGGAAGTTACGGCCAGAAAATAAATTTAACGTCGTTTTGCAATTTTTTCTGAGTTGAAAGCAATTAAAATGAAAAAAATTGATTTCTTTATTATTATTTTGTAAATAAGAAAGAATCGCATTCAGTCATTTCGTAGCCTAGTCCTATGAAAGTTCTCTCAAAAAACTACCAAAATTCAAAATGTTCGACCATTTTTTGTAATTTCTTCAAAAATTGGTCATTTTGACTAACTTTTGCAATAATTTTGAAAAAAACAATATTTTGCAATTTTTCTATTTCTGGGCACCATTTTTTGTAATTTCTTCAAAAATTAGTCATTTTGACTAACTTTTGCAATAATTTTGAAAAAAACAATATTTTGCAAATTTTCTATTTCTGGACTTTCCATCTGTTGCGGCCCAATTATATTTTAGAAAGTTTCAAGTGCATCTCTGTTTGACGCGTTCAAGGATTTTTATGCAAATTTTTCATAGGAAGTTGCGGGCAGAAAAAAAATTTGACGTCGTTTTGCAATTTTTTCTGAGTTGAAAGCAATTAAAATGAAAAAAATTGATTTCTTTATTATTATTTTGTAAATAGGAAAGAATCGCATTCAGTCATTTCGTAGCCTAGTCCTATGAAAGTTCTCTCAAAAAACTACCAAAATTCAAAATGTTCGACCATTTTTTGTAATTTCTTCAAAAATTGGTCATTTTGACTAACTTTTGCAATAATTTTGAAAAAAACAATATTTTGCAATTTTTCTATTTCTGGGCACCATTTTTTGTAATTTCTTCAAAAATTAGTCATTTTGACTAACTTTTGCAATAATTTTGAAAAAAACAATATTTTGCAAATTTTCTATTTCTGGACTTTCCATCTGTAGCGGCCCAATTATATTTTAGAAAGTTTCAAGTGCATCTCTGTTTGACGCGTTCAAGGATTTTTATGCAAATTTTTCAGAGGAATTTACGGTCAGAAAATAAATTTAACGTCGTTTTGCAATTTTTTCTGAGTTGAAAGCAATTAAAATGAAAAAAATTGATTTCTTTATTATTATTTTGTAAATAAGAAAGAATCGCATTCAGTCATTTCGTAGCCTAGTCCTATGAAAGTTCTCTCAAAAAACTACCAAAATTCAAAATGTTCGACCATTTTTTGTAATTTCTTCAAAAATTGGTCATTTTGACTAACTTTTGCAATAATTTTGAAAAAAACAATATTTTGCAATTTTTCTATTTCTGGGCACCATTTTTTGTAATTTCTTCAAAAATTAGTCATTTTGACTAACTTTTGCAATAATTTTGAAAAAAACAATATTTTGCAATTTTTCTATTTCTGGACTTTCCTTCTGTTGTGGCCCAATTATATTTTAGAAAGTTTCAAGTGCATCTCTGTTTGACGCGTTCAAGGATTTTTATGCAAATTTTTCATAGGAAGTTGCGGCCAGAAAAAAAATTTGACGTCGTTTTGCAATTTTTTCTGAGTTGAAAGCAATTAAAATGAAAAAAATTGATTTCTTTATTATTATTTTGTAAATAAGAAAGAATCGCATTCAGTCATTTCGTAGCCTAGTCCTACGAAAGTTCTCTCAAAAAACTACCAAAATTCAAAATGTTAGACAATTTTTTGCAATTTCTTCAAAAATTGGTCATTTTGACTAACTTTTGCAATAATTTTGAAAAAAACAATATTTTGCAATTTTTCTATTTCTGGACTTTCCTTCTGTTGTGGCCCAATTATATTTTAGAAAGTTTCAAGTGCATCTCTGTTTGACGCGTTCAAGGATTTTTATGCAAATTTTTCAGAGGAAGTTACGGCCAGAAAATAAATTTAACGTCGTTTTGCAATTTTTTCTGAGTTGAAAGCAATTAAAATGAAAAAAATTGATTTCTTTATTATTATTTTGTAAATAAGAAAGAATCGCATTCAGTCATTTCGTAGCCTAGTCCTATGAAAGTTCTCTCAAAAAACTACCAAAATTCAAAATGTTCGACCATTTTTTGTAATTTCTTCAAAAATTGGTCATTTTGACTAACTTTTGCAATAATTTTGAAAAAAACAATATTTTGCAATTTTTCTATTTCTGGGCACCATTTTTTGTAATTTCTTCAAAAATTAGTCATTTTGACTAACTTTTGCAATAATTTTGAAAAAAACAATATTTTGCAAATTTTCTATTTCTGGACTTTCCATCTGTTGCGGCCCAATTATATTTTAGAAAGTTTCAAGTGCATCTCTGTTTGACGCGTTCAAGGATTTTTATGCAAATTTTTCATAGGAAGTTGCGGGCAGAAAAAAAATTTGACGTCGTTTTGCAATTTTTTCTGAGTTGAAAGCAATTAAAATGAAAAAAATTGATTTCTTTATTATTATTTTGTAAATAGGAAAGAATCGCATTCAGTCATTTCGTAGCCTAGTCCTATGAAAGTTCTCTCAAAAAACTACCAAAATTCAAAATGTTCGACCATTTTTTGTAATTTCTTCAAAAATTGGTCATTTTGACTAACTTTTGCAATAATTTTGAAAAAAACAATATTTTGCAATTTTTCTATTTCTGGGCACCATTTTTTGTAATTTCTTCAAAAATTAGTCATTTTGACTAACTTTTGCAATAATTTTGAAAAAAACAATATTTTGCAAATTTTCTATTTCTGGACTTTCCATCTGTAGCGGCCCAATTATATTTTAGAAAGTTTCAAGTGCATCTCTGTTTGACGCGTTCAAGGATTTTTATGCAAATTTTTCAGAGGAATTTACGGTCAGAAAATAAATTTAACGTCGTTTTGCAATTTTTTCTGAGTTGAAAGCAATTAAAATGAAAAAAATTGATTTCTTTATTATTATTTTGTAAACAAGAAAGAATCGCATTCAGTCATTTCGTAGCCTAGTCCTACGAAAGTTCTCTCAAAAAACTACCAAAATTCAAAATGTTCGACCATTTTTTGTAATTTCTTCAAAAATTGGTCATTTTGACTAACTTTTGCAATAATTTTGAAAAAAACAATATTTTGCAATTTTTCTATTTCTGGGCACCATTTTTTGTAATTTCTTCAAAAATTAGTCATTTTGACTAACTTTTGCAATAATTTTGAAAAAAACAATATTTTGCAATTTTTCTATTTCTGGACTTTCCTTCTGTTGTGGCCCAATTATATTTTAGAAAGTTTCAAGTGCATCTCTGTTTGACGCGTTCAAGGATTTTTATGCAAATTTTTCAGAGGAAGTTACGGCCAGAAAATAAATTTAACGTCGTTTTGCAATTTTTCCTGAGTTGAAAGCAATTAAAATGAAAAAAATTGATTTCTTTATTAGGTATTATTTTGTAAATAGGAAAGAATCGCATTCAGTCATTTCGTAGCCTAGTCCTATGAAAGTTCTCTCAAAAAACTACCAAAATTCAAAATGTTCGACCATTTTTTGTAATTTCTTCAAAAATTGGTCATTTTGACTAACTTTTGCAATAATTTTGAAAAAAACAATATTTTGCAATTTTTCTATTTCTGGACTTTCCTTCTGTTGTGGCCCAATTATATTTTAGAAAGTTTCAAGTGCATCTCTGTTTGACGCGTTCAAGGATTTTTATGCAAATTTTTCATAGGAAGTTGCGGCCAGAAAAAAAATTTGACGTCGTTTTGCAATTTTTTCTGAGTTGAAAGCAATTAAAATGAAAAAAATTGATTTCTTTATTATTATTTTGTAAATAAGAAAGAATCGCATTCAGTCATTTCGTAGCCTAGCCCTATGAAAGTTTTCTCAAAAAAGTACCAAAATTCAAAATGTTAGACAATTTTTTGCAATTTCTTCAAAAATTGGTCATTTTGACTAACTTTTGCAATAATTTTGAAAAAAACAATATTTTGCAATTTTTCTATTTCTGGGCACCATTTTTTGTAATTTCTTCAAAAATTAGTCATTTTGACTAACTTTTGCAATAATTTTGAAAAAAACAATATTTTGCAATTTTTCTATTTCTGGACTTTCCTTCTGTTGTGGCCCAATTATATTTTAGAAAGTTTCAAGTGCATCTCTGTTTGACGCGTTCAAGGATTTTTATGCAAATTTTTCAGAGGAAGTTACGGCCAGAAAATAAATTTAACGTCGTTTTGCAATTTTTCCTGAGTTGAAAGCAATTAAAATGAAAAAAATTGATTTCTTTATTAGGTATTATTTTGTAAATAGGAAAGAATCGCATTCAGTCATTTCGTAGCCTAGTCCTATGAAAGTTCTCTCAAAAAACTACCAAAATTCAAAATGTTCGACCATTTTTTGTAATTTCTTCAAAAATTGGTCATTTTGACTAACTTTTGCAATAATTTTGAAAAAAACAATATTTTGCAATTTTTCTATTTCTGGGCACCATTTTTTGTAATTTCTTCAAAAATTAGTCATTTTGACTAACTTTTGCAATAATTTTGAAAAAAACAATATTTTGCAATTTTTCTATTTCTGGACTTTCCTTCTGTTGTGGCCCAATTATATTTTAGAAAGTTTCAAGTGCATCTCTGTTTGACGCGTTCAAGGATTTTTATGCAAATTTTTCATAGGAAGTTGCGGCCAGAAAAAAAATTTGACGTCGTTTTGCAATTTTTTCTGAGTTGAAAGCAATTAAAATGAAAAAAATTGATTTCTTTATTATTATTTTGTAAATAAGAAAGAATCGCATTCAGTCATTTCGTAGCCTAGTCCTACGAAAGTTCTCTCAAAAAACTACCAAAATTCAAAATGTTAGACAATTTTTTGCAATTTCTTCAAAAATTGGTCATTTTGACTAACTTTTGCAATAATTTTGAAAAAAACAATATTTTGCAATTTTTCTATTTCTGGACTTTCCTTCTGTTGTGGCCCAATTATATTTTAGAAAGTTTCAAGTGCATCTCTGTTTGACGCGTTCAAGGATTTTTATGCAAATTTTTCAGAGGAAGTTACGGCCAGAAAATAAATTTAACGTCGTTTTGCAATTTTTTCTGAGTTGAAAGCAATTAAAATGAAAAAAATTGATTTCTTTATTATTATTTTGTAAATAAGAAAGAATCGCATTCAGTCATTTCGTAGCCTAGTCCTATGAAAGTTCTCTCAAAAAACTACCAAAATTCAAAATGTTCGACCATTTTTTGTAATTTCTTCAAAAATTGGTCATTTTGACTAACTTTTGCAATAATTTTGAAAAAAACAATATTTTGCAATTTTTCTATTTCTGGGCACCATTTTTTGTAATTTCTTCAAAAATTAGTCATTTTGACTAACTTTTGCAATAATTTTGAAAAAAACAATATTTTGCAAATTTTCTATTTCTGGACTTTCCATCTGTTGCGGCCCAATTATATTTTAGAAAGTTTCAAGTGCATCTCTGTTTGACGCGTTCAAGGATTTTTATGCAAATTTTTCATAGGAAGTTGCGGGCAGAAAAAAAATTTGACGTCGTTTTGCAATTTTTTCTGAGTTGAAAGCAATTAAAATGAAAAAAATTGATTTCTTTATTATTATTTTGTAAATAGGAAAGAATCGCATTCAGTCATTTCGTAGCCTAGTCCTATGAAAGTTCTCTCAAAAAACTACCAAAATTCAAAATGTTCGACCATTTTTTGTAATTTCTTCAAAAATTGGTCATTTTGACTAACTTTTGCAATAATTTTGAAAAAAACAATATTTTGCAATTTTTCTATTTCTGGGCACCATTTTTTGTAATTTCTTCAAAAATTAGTCATTTTGACTAACTTTTGCAATAATTTTGAAAAAAACAATATTTTGCAAATTTTCTATTTCTGGACTTTCCATCTGTAGCGGCCCAATTATATTTTAGAAAGTTTCAAGTGCATCTCTGTTTGACGCGTTCAAGGATTTTTATGCAAATTTTTCAGAGGAATTTACGGTCAGAAAATAAATTTAACGTCGTTTTGCAATTTTTTCTGAGTTGAAAGCAATTAAAATGAAAAAAATTGATTTCTTTATTATTATTTTGTAAATAAGAAAGAATCGCATTCAGTCATTTCGTAGCCTAGTCCTATGAAAGTTCTCTCAAAAAACTACCAAAATTCAAAATGTTCGACCATTTTTTGTAATTTCTTCAAAAATTGGTCATTTTGACTAACTTTTGCAATAATTTTGAAAAAAACAATATTTTGCAATTTTTCTATTTCTGGGCACCATTTTTTGTAATTTCTTCAAAAATTAGTCATTTTGACTAACTTTTGCAATAATTTTGAAAAAAACAATATTTTGCAAATTTTCTATTTCTGGACTTTCCATCTGTTGCGGCCCAATTATATTTTAGAAAGTTTCAAGTGCATCTCTGTTTGACGCGTTCAAGGATTTTTATGCAAATTTTTCATAGGAAGTTGCGGGCAGAAAAAAAATTTGACGTCGTTTTGCAATTTTTTCTGAGTTGAAAGCAATTAAAATGAAAAAAATTGATTTCTTTATTATTATTTTGTAAATAGGAAAGAATCGCATTCAGTCATTTCGTAGCCTAGTCCTATGAAAGTTCTCTCAAAAAACTACCAAAATTCAAAATGTTCGACCATTTTTTGTAATTTCTTCAAAAATTGGTCATTTTGACTAACTTTTGCAATAATTTTGAAAAAAACAATATTTTGCAATTTTTCTATTTCTGGGCACCATTTTTTGTAATTTCTTCAAAAATTAGTCATTTTGACTAACTTTTGCAATAATTTTGAAAAAAACAATATTTTGCAAATTTTCTATTTCTGGACTTTCCATCTGTAGCGGCCCAATTATATTTTAGAAAGTTTCAAGTGCATCTCTGTTTGACGCGTTCAAGGATTTTTATGCAAATTTTTCAGAGGAATTTACGGTCAGAAAATAAATTTAACGTCGTTTTGCAATTTTTTCTGAGTTGAAAGCAATTAAAATGAAAAAAATTGATTTCTTTATTATTATTTTGTAAATAGGAAAGAATCGCATTCAGTCATTTCGTAGCCTAGTCCTATGAAAGTTCTCTCAAAAAACTACCAAAATTCAAAATGTTCGACCATTTTTTGTAATTTCTTCAAAAATTGGTCATTTTGACTAACTTTTGCAATAATTTTGAAAAAAACAATATTTTGCAATTTTTCTATTTCTGGGCACCATTTTTTGTAATTTCTTCAAAAATTAGTCATTTTGACTAACTTTTGCAATAATTTTGAAAAAAACAATATTTTGCAAATTTTCTATTTCTGGACTTTCCATCTGTAGCGGCCCAATTATATTTTAGAAAGTTTCAAGTGCATCTCTGTTTGACGCGTTCAAGGATTTTTATGCAAATTTTTCAGAGGAATTTACGGTCAGAAAATAAATTTAACGTCGTTTTGCAATTTTTTCTGAGTTGAAAGCAATTAAAATGAAAAAAATTGATTTCTTTATTATTATTTTGTAAATAAGAAAGAATCGCATTCAGTCATTTCGTAGCCTAGCCCTATGAAAGTTCTCTCAAAAAAGTACCAAAATTCAAAATGTTAGACAATTTTTTGCAATTTCTTCAAAAATTGGTCATTTTGACTAACTTTTGCAATAATTTTGAAAAAAACAATATTTTGCAATTTTTCTATTTCTGGGCACCATTTTTTGTAATTTCTTCAAAAATTAGTCATTTTGACTAACTTTTGCAATAATTTTGAAAAAAACAATATTTTGCAATTTTTCTATTTCTGGACTTTCCTTCTGTTGTGGCCCAATTATATTTTAGAAAGTTTCAAGTGCGTCTCTGTTTGACGCGTTCAAGGATTTTTATGCTAATTTTTCATAGGAAGTTGCTGCCAGAAAAAAAATTTGACGTCGTTTTGCAATTTTTTGCGAGTTGAAAGCAATTAAAATGAAAAAAATTGATTTCTTTATTATTATTTTGTAAATAAGAAAGAATCGCATTCAGTCATTTCGTAGCCTAGCCCTATGAAAGTTCTCTCAAAAAAGTACCAAAATTCAAAATGTTAGACAATTTTTTGCAATTTCTTCAAAAATTGGTCATTTTGACTAACTTTTGCAATAATTTTGAAAAAAACAATATTTTGCAATTTTTCTATTTCTGGACTTTCCTTCTGTTGTGGCCCAATTATATTTTAGAAAGTTTCAAGTGCGTCTCTGTTTGACGCGTTCAAGGATTTTTATGCTAATTTTTCATAGGAAGTTGCGGCCAGAAAAAAAATTTGACGTCGTTTTGCAATTTTTTCTGAGTTGAAAGCAATTAAAATGAAAAAAATTGATTTCTTTATTATTATTTTGTAAATAGGAAAGAATCGCATTCAGTCATTTCGTAGCCTAGTCCTATGAAAGTTCTCTCAAAAAACTACCAAAATTCAAAATGTTCGACCATTTTTTGTAATTTCTTCAAAAATTGGTCATTTTGACTAACTTTTGCAATAATTTTGAAAAAAACAATATTTTGCAATTTTTCTATTTCTGGACTTTCCTTCTGTTGTGGCCCAATTATATTTTAGAAAGTTTCAAGTGCATCTCTGTTTGACGCGTTCAAGGATTTTTATGCAAATTTTTCATAGGAAGTTGCGGCCAGAAAAAAAATTTGACGTCGTTTTGCAATTTTTTCTGAGTTGAAAGCAATTAAAATGAAAAAAATTGATTTCTTTATTATTATTTTGTAAATAAGAAAGAATCGCATTCAGTCATTTCGTAGCCTAGCCCTATGAAAGTTTTCTCAAAAAAGTACCAAAATTCAAAATGTTAGACAATTTTTTGCAATTTCTTCAAAAATTGGTCATTTTGACTAACTTTTGCAATAATTTTGAAAAAAACAATATTTTGCAATTTTTCTATTTCTGGGCACCATTTTTTGTAATTTCTTCAAAAATTAGTCATTTTGACTAACTTTTGCAATAATTTTGAAAAAAACAATATTTTGCAATTTTTCTATTTCTGGACTTTCCTTCTGTTGTGGCCCAATTATATTTTAGAAAGTTTCAAGTGCATCTCTGTTTGACGCGTTCAAGGATTTTTATGCAAATTTTTCAGAGGAAGTTACGGCCAGAAAATAAATTTAACGTCGTTTTGCAATTTTTCCTGAGTTGAAAGCAATTAAAATGAAAAAAATTGATTTCTTTATTAGGTATTATTTTGTAAATAGGAAAGAATCGCATTCAGTCATTTCGTAGCCTAGTCCTATGAAAGTTCTCTCAAAAAACTACCAAAATTCAAAATGTTCGACCATTTTTTGTAATTTCTTCAAAAATTGGTCATTTTGACTAACTTTTGCAATAATTTTGAAAAAAACAATATTTTGCAATTTTTCTATTTCTGGACTTTCCTTCTGTTGTGGCCCAATTATATTTTAGAAAGTTTCAAGTGCATCTCTGTTTGACGCGTTCAAGGATTTTTATGCAAATTTTTCATAGGAAGTTGCGGCCAGAAAAAAAATTTGACGTCGTTTTGCAATTTTTTCTGAGTTGAAAGCAATTAAAATGAAAAAAATTGATTTCTTTATTATTATTTTGTAAATAAGAAAGAATCGCATTCAGTCATTTCGTAGCCTAGCCCTATGAAAGTTTTCTCAAAAAAGTACCAAAATTCAAAATGTTAGACAATTTTTTGCAATTTCTTCAAAAATTGGTCATTTTGACTAACTTTTGCAATAATTTTGAAAAAAACAATATTTTGCAATTTTTCTATTTCTGGGCACCATTTTTTGTAATTTCTTCAAAAATTAGTCATTTTGACTAACTTTTGCAATAATTTTGAAAAAAACAATATTTTGCAATTTTTCTATTTCTGGACTTTCCTTCTGTTGTGGCCCAATTATATTTTAGAAAGTTTCAAGTGCATCTCTGTTTGACGCGTTCAAGGATTTTTATGCAAATTTTTCAGAGGAAGTTACGGCCAGAAAATAAATTTAACGTCGTTTTGCAATTTTTCCTGAGTTGAAAGCAATTAAAATGAAAAAAATTGATTTCTTTATTAGGTATTATTTTGTAAATAGGAAAGAATCGCATTCAGTCATTTCGTAGCCTAGTCCTATGAAAGTTCTCTCAAAAAACTACCAAAATTCAAAATGTTCGACCATTTTTTGTAATTTCTTCAAAAATTGGTCATTTTGACTAACTTTTGCAATAATTTTGAAAAAAACAATATTTTGCAATTTTTCTATTTCTGGGCACCATTTTTTGTAATTTCTTCAAAAATTAGTCATTTTGACTAACTTTTGCAATAATTTTGAAAAAAACAATATTTTGCAATTTTTCTATTTCTGGACTTTCCTTCTGTTGTGGCCCAATTATATTTTAGAAAGTTTCAAGTGCATCTCTGTTTGACGCGTTCAAGGATTTTTATGCAAATTTTTCATAGGAAGTTGCGGCCAGAAAAAAAATTTGACGTCGTTTTGCAATTTTTTCTGAGTTGAAAGCAATTAAAATGAAAAAAATTGATTTCTTTATTATTATTTTGTAAATAAGAAAGAATCGCATTCAGTCATTTCGTAGCCTAGTCCTACGAAAGTTCTCTCAAAAAACTACCAAAATTCAAAATGTTAGACAATTTTTTGCAATTTCTTCAAAAATTGGTCATTTTGACTAACTTTTGCAATAATTTTGAAAAAAACAATATTTTGCAATTTTTCTATTTCTGGACTTTCCTTCTGTTGTGGCCCAATTATATTTTAGAAAGTTTCAAGTGCATCTCTGTTTGACGCGTTCAAGGATTTTTATGCAAATTTTTCAGAGGAAGTTACGGCCAGAAAATAAATTTAACGTCGTTTTGCAATTTTTTCTGAGTTGAAAGCAATTAAAATGAAAAAAATTGATTTCTTTATTATTATTTTGTAAATAAGAAAGAATCGCATTCAGTCATTTCGTAGCCTAGTCCTATGAAAGTTCTCTCAAAAAACTACCAAAATTCAAAATGTTCGACCATTTTTTGTAATTTCTTCAAAAATTGGTCATTTTGACTAACTTTTGCAATAATTTTGAAAAAAACAATATTTTGCAATTTTTCTATTTCTGGGCACCATTTTTTGTAATTTCTTCAAAAATTAGTCATTTTGACTAACTTTTGCAATAATTTTGAAAAAAACAATATTTTGCAAATTTTCTATTTCTGGACTTTCCATCTGTTGCGGCCCAATTATATTTTAGAAAGTTTCAAGTGCATCTCTGTTTGACGCGTTCAAGGATTTTTATGCAAATTTTTCATAGGAAGTTGCGGGCAGAAAAAAAATTTGACGTCGTTTTGCAATTTTTTCTGAGTTGAAAGCAATTAAAATGAAAAAAATTGATTTCTTTATTATTATTTTGTAAATAGGAAAGAATCGCATTCAGTCATTTCGTAGCCTAGTCCTATGAAAGTTCTCTCAAAAAACTACCAAAATTCAAAATGTTCGACCATTTTTTGTAATTTCTTCAAAAATTGGTCATTTTGACTAACTTTTGCAATAATTTTGAAAAAAACAATATTTTGCAATTTTTCTATTTCTGGGCACCATTTTTTGTAATTTCTTCAAAAATTAGTCATTTTGACTAACTTTTGCAATAATTTTGAAAAAAACAATATTTTGCAAATTTTCTATTTCTGGACTTTCCATCTGTAGCGGCCCAATTATATTTTAGAAAGTTTCAAGTGCATCTCTGTTTGACGCGTTCAAGGATTTTTATGCAAATTTTTCAGAGGAATTTACGGTCAGAAAATAAATTTAACGTCGTTTTGCAATTTTTTCTGAGTTGAAAGCAATTAAAATGAAAAAAATTGATTTCTTTATTATTATTTTGTAAACAAGAAAGAATCGCATTCAGTCATTTCGTAGCCTAGTCCTACGAAAGTTCTCTCAAAAAACTACCAAAATTCAAAATGTTCGACCATTTTTTGTAATTTCTTCAAAAATTGGTCATTTTGACTAACTTTTGCAATAATTTTGAAAAAAACAATATTTTGCAATTTTTCTATTTCTGGGCACCATTTTTTGTAATTTCTTCAAAAATTAGTCATTTTGACTAACTTTTGCAATAATTTTGAAAAAAACAATATTTTGCAATTTTTCTATTTCTGGACTTTCCTTCTGTTGTGGCCCAATTATATTTTAGAAAGTTTCAAGTGCATCTCTGTTTGACGCGTTCAAGGATTTTTATGCAAATTTTTCAGAGGAAGTTACGGCCAGAAAATAAATTTAACGTCGTTTTGCAATTTTTCCTGAGTTGAAAGCAATTAAAATGAAAAAAATTGATTTCTTTATTAGGTATTATTTTGTAAATAGGAAAGAATCGCATTCAGTCATTTCGTAGCCTAGTCCTATGAAAGTTCTCTCAAAAAACTACCAAAATTCAAAATGTTCGACCATTTTTTGTAATTTCTTCAAAAATTGGTCATTTTGACTAACTTTTGCAATAATTTTGAAAAAAACAATATTTTGCAATTTTTCTATTTCTGGACTTTCCTTCTGTTGTGGCCCAATTATATTTTAGAAAGTTTCAAGTGCATCTCTGTTTGACGCGTTCAAGGATTTTTATGCAAATTTTTCATAGGAAGTTGCGGCCAGAAAAAAAATTTGACGTCGTTTTGCAATTTTTTCTGAGTTGAAAGCAATTAAAATGAAAAAAATTGATTTCTTTATTATTATTTTGTAAATAAGAAAGAATCGCATTCAGTCATTTCGTAGCCTAGCCCTATGAAAGTTTTCTCAAAAAAGTACCAAAATTCAAAATGTTAGACAATTTTTTGCAATTTCTTCAAAAATTGGTCATTTTGACTAACTTTTGCAATAATTTTGAAAAAAACAATATTTTGCAATTTTTCTATTTCTGGGCACCATTTTTTGTAATTTCTTCAAAAATTAGTCATTTTGACTAACTTTTGCAATAATTTTGAAAAAAACAATATTTTGCAATTTTTCTATTTCTGGACTTTCCTTCTGTTGTGGCCCAATTATATTTTAGAAAGTTTCAAGTGCATCTCTGTTTGACGCGTTCAAGGATTTTTATGCAAATTTTTCAGAGGAAGTTACGGCCAGAAAATAAATTTAACGTCGTTTTGCAATTTTTCCTGAGTTGAAAGCAATTAAAATGAAAAAAATTGATTTCTTTATTAGGTATTATTTTGTAAATAGGAAAGAATCGCATTCAGTCATTTCGTAGCCTAGTCCTATGAAAGTTCTCTCAAAAAACTACCAAAATTCAAAATGTTCGACCATTTTTTGTAATTTCTTCAAAAATTGGTCATTTTGACTAACTTTTGCAATAATTTTGAAAAAAACAATATTTTGCAATTTTTCTATTTCTGGGCACCATTTTTTGTAATTTCTTCAAAAATTAGTCATTTTGACTAACTTTTGCAATAATTTTGAAAAAAACAATATTTTGCAATTTTTCTATTTCTGGACTTTCCTTCTGTTGTGGCCCAATTATATTTTAGAAAGTTTCAAGTGCATCTCTGTTTGACGCGTTCAAGGATTTTTATGCAAATTTTTCATAGGAAGTTGCGGCCAGAAAAAAAATTTGACGTCGTTTTGCAATTTTTTCTGAGTTGAAAGCAATTAAAATGAAAAAAATTGATTTCTTTATTATTATTTTGTAAATAAGAAAGAATCGCATTCAGTCATTTCGTAGCCTAGTCCTACGAAAGTTCTCTCAAAAAACTACCAAAATTCAAAATGTTAGACAATTTTTTGCAATTTCTTCAAAAATTGGTCATTTTGACTAACTTTTGCAATAATTTTGAAAAAAACAATATTTTGCAATTTTTCTATTTCTGGACTTTCCTTCTGTTGTGGCCCAATTATATTTTAGAAAGTTTCAAGTGCATCTCTGTTTGACGCGTTCAAGGATTTTTATGCAAATTTTTCAGAGGAAGTTACGGCCAGAAAATAAATTTAACGTCGTTTTGCAATTTTTTCTGAGTTGAAAGCAATTAAAATGAAAAAAATTGATTTCTTTATTATTATTTTGTAAATAAGAAAGAATCGCATTCAGTCATTTCGTAGCCTAGTCCTATGAAAGTTCTCTCAAAAAACTACCAAAATTCAAAATGTTCGACCATTTTTTGTAATTTCTTCAAAAATTGGTCATTTTGACTAACTTTTGCAATAATTTTGAAAAAAACAATATTTTGCAATTTTTCTATTTCTGGGCACCATTTTTTGTAATTTCTTCAAAAATTAGTCATTTTGACTAACTTTTGCAATAATTTTGAAAAAAACAATATTTTGCAAATTTTCTATTTCTGGACTTTCCATCTGTTGCGGCCCAATTATATTTTAGAAAGTTTCAAGTGCATCTCTGTTTGACGCGTTCAAGGATTTTTATGCAAATTTTTCATAGGAAGTTGCGGGCAGAAAAAAAATTTGACGTCGTTTTGCAATTTTTTCTGAGTTGAAAGCAATTAAAATGAAAAAAATTGATTTCTTTATTATTATTTTGTAAATAGGAAAGAATCGCATTCAGTCATTTCGTAGCCTAGTCCTATGAAAGTTCTCTCAAAAAACTACCAAAATTCAAAATGTTCGACCATTTTTTGTAATTTCTTCAAAAATTGGTCATTTTGACTAACTTTTGCAATAATTTTGAAAAAAACAATATTTTGCAATTTTTCTATTTCTGGGCACCATTTTTTGTAATTTCTTCAAAAATTAGTCATTTTGACTAACTTTTGCAATAATTTTGAAAAAAACAATATTTTGCAAATTTTCTATTTCTGGACTTTCCATCTGTAGCGGCCCAATTATATTTTAGAAAGTTTCAAGTGCATCTCTGTTTGACGCGTTCAAGGATTTTTATGCAAATTTTTCAGAGGAATTTACGGTCAGAAAATAAATTTAACGTCGTTTTGCAATTTTTTCTGAGTTGAAAGCAATTAAAATGAAAAAAATTGATTTCTTTATTATTATTTTGTAAATAAGAAAGAATCGCATTCAGTCATTTCGTAGCCTAGTCCTATGAAAGTTCTCTCAAAAAACTACCAAAATTCAAAATGTTCGACCATTTTTTGTAATTTCTTCAAAAATTGGTCATTTTGACTAACTTTTGCAATAATTTTGAAAAAAACAATATTTTGCAATTTTTCTATTTCTGGGCACCATTTTTTGTAATTTCTTCAAAAATTAGTCATTTTGACTAACTTTTGCAATAATTTTGAAAAAAACAATATTTTGCAAATTTTCTATTTCTGGACTTTCCATCTGTTGCGGCCCAATTATATTTTAGAAAGTTTCAAGTGCATCTCTGTTTGACGCGTTCAAGGATTTTTATGCAAATTTTTCATAGGAAGTTGCGGGCAGAAAAAAAATTTGACGTCGTTTTGCAATTTTTTCTGAGTTGAAAGCAATTAAAATGAAAAAAATTGATTTCTTTATTATTATTTTGTAAATAGGAAAGAATCGCATTCAGTCATTTCGTAGCCTAGTCCTATGAAAGTTCTCTCAAAAAACTACCAAAATTCAAAATGTTCGACCATTTTTTGTAATTTCTTCAAAAATTGGTCATTTTGACTAACTTTTGCAATAATTTTGAAAAAAACAATATTTTGCAATTTTTCTATTTCTGGGCACCATTTTTTGTAATTTCTTCAAAAATTAGTCATTTTGACTAACTTTTGCAATAATTTTGAAAAAAACAATATTTTGCAAATTTTCTATTTCTGGACTTTCCATCTGTAGCGGCCCAATTATATTTTAGAAAGTTTCAAGTGCATCTCTGTTTGACGCGTTCAAGGATTTTTATGCAAATTTTTCAGAGGAATTTACGGTCAGAAAATAAATTTAACGTCGTTTTGCAATTTTTTCTGAGTTGAAAGCAATTAAAATGAAAAAAATTGATTTCTTTATTATTATTTTGTAAATAGGAAAGAATCGCATTCAGTCATTTCGTAGCCTAGTCCTATGAAAGTTCTCTCAAAAAACTACCAAAATTCAAAATGTTCGACCATTTTTTGTAATTTCTTCAAAAATTGGTCATTTTGACTAACTTTTGCAATAATTTTGAAAAAAACAATATTTTGCAATTTTTCTATTTCTGGGCACCATTTTTTGTAATTTCTTCAAAAATTAGTCATTTTGACTAACTTTTGCAATAATTTTGAAAAAAACAATATTTTGCAAATTTTCTATTTCTGGACTTTCCATCTGTAGCGGCCCAATTATATTTTAGAAAGTTTCAAGTGCATCTCTGTTTGACGCGTTCAAGGATTTTTATGCAAATTTTTCAGAGGAATTTACGGTCAGAAAATAAATTTAACGTCGTTTTGCAATTTTTTCTGAGTTGAAAGCAATTAAAATGAAAAAAATTGATTTCTTTATTATTATTTTGTAAATAAGAAAGAATCGCATTCAGTCATTTCGTAGCCTAGCCCTATGAAAGTTCTCTCAAAAAAGTACCAAAATTCAAAATGTTAGACAATTTTTTGCAATTTCTTCAAAAATTGGTCATTTTGACTAACTTTTGCAATAATTTTGAAAAAAACAATATTTTGCAATTTTTCTATTTCTGGGCACCATTTTTTGTAATTTCTTCAAAAATTAGTCATTTTGACTAACTTTTGCAATAATTTTGAAAAAAACAATATTTTGCAATTTTTCTATTTCTGGACTTTCCTTCTGTTGTGGCCCAATTATATTTTAGAAAGTTTCAAGTGCGTCTCTGTTTGACGCGTTCAAGGATTTTTATGCTAATTTTTCATAGGAAGTTGCTGCCAGAAAAAAAATTTGACGTCGTTTTGCAATTTTTTGCGAGTTGAAAGCAATTAAAATGAAAAAAATTGATTTCTTTATTATTATTTTGTAAATAAGAAAGAATCGCATTCAGTCATTTCGTAGCCTAGCCCTATGAAAGTTCTCTCAAAAAAGTACCAAAATTCAAAATGTTAGACAATTTTTTGCAATTTCTTCAAAAATTGGTCATTTTGACTAACTTTTGCAATAATTTTGAAAAAAACAATATTTTGCAATTTTTCTATTTCTGGACTTTCCTTCTGTTGTGGCCCAATTATATTTTAGAAAGTTTCAAGTGCGTCTCTGTTTGACGCGTTCAAGGATTTTTATGCTAATTTTTCATAGGAAGTTGCGGCCAGAAAAAAAATTTGACGTCGTTTTGCAATTTTTTCTGAGTTGAAAGCAATTAAAATGAAAAAAATTGATTTCTTTATTATTATTTTGTAAATAGGAAAGAATCGCATTCAGTCATTTCGTAGCCTAGTCCTATGAAAGTTCTCTCAAAAAACTACCAAAATTCAAAATGTTCGGCCATTTTTTGTAATTTCTTCAAAAATTGGTCATTTTGACTAACTTTTGCAATAATTTTGAAAAAAACAATATTTTGCAATTTTTCTATTTCTGGACTTTCCTTCTGTTGTGGCCCAATTATATTTTAGAAAGTTTCAAGTGCGTCTCTGTTTGACGCGTTCAAGGATTTTTATGCTAATTTTTCATAGGAAGTTGCGGCCAGAAAAAAAATTTGACGTCGTTTTGCAATTTTTTCTGAGTTGAAAGCAATTAAAATGAAAAAAATTGATTTCTTTATTATTATTTTGTAAATAGGAAAGAATCGCATTCAGTCATTTCGTAGCCTAGTCCTATGAAAGTTCTCTCAAAAAACTACCAAAATTCAAAATGTTAGACAATTTTTTGCAATTTCTTCAAAAATTGGTCATTTTGACTAACTTTTGCGACAATTTTGAAAAAAACAATATTTTGCAATTTTACCATTTCTGGACATTCCTCGGGATATTCAAAGAGAAACATTAAATTTTCTGACATTTTGACTCAATTTCAAAATCCCGAACGCCTCTTCATTGCTATCATTATCTATTGCGGCCCAATTATATTTTAGAAAGTCTCAAGTGCATCTCTGTTTGACGCGTTCAAGGACTTTTATCCTAATTTTAAAGTTTTCCGCTCAAAAAACTACCAAAATTCAAAATGTTGGACCATTTTTTGTAATTTCTTCAAAAATTAGTCATTTTGACTAACTTTTGCAATAATTTTGAAAAAAACAATATTTTGCAAATTTTCTATTTCTGGACTTTCCATCTGTTGCGGCCCAATTATATTTTAGAAAGTTTCAAGTGCATCTCTGTTTGACGCGTTCAAGGATTTTTATGCAAATTTTTCATAGGAAGTTGCGGGCAGAAAAAAATTTGACGTCGTTTTGCAATTTTTTCTGAGTTGAAAGCAATTAAAATGAAAAAAATTGATTTCTTTATTATTATTTTGTAAATAGGAAAGAATCGCATTCAGTCATTTCGTAGCCTAGTCCTATGAAAGTTCTCTCAAAAAACTACCAAAATTCAAAATGTTCGGCCATTTTTTGTAATTTCTTCAAAAATTGGTCATTTTGACTAACTTTTGCAATAATTTTGAAAAAAACAATATTTTGCAATTTTTCCATTTCTGGAATCATTATCTATTGCGGCCCAATTATATTTTAGAAAGTCTCAAGTGCATCTATGTTTGACGCGTTCAAGAATTTTTATGCTAATTTTTCACAGGAACTTACGGTCAAAAAAAAAATTTGACGTCGTTTTGCAATTTGAGTTGAAAGCAATTAAAATGAAAAAAACTGATTTCTTTATTGTTATTATATTGTAAACAAGAAAGAATCGCATTTAGTCATTTCGTATTGAAAGTTCTTCTCTCAAAAAACTACCAAAATTCAAAATGTAAATAATTTGTAATTTCTTCAAAAATTGGTCATTTTGACTAACTTTTGCAATAATTTTGAAAAAAAACAATATTTTGCAATTTTTCTATTTCTGGACGTACCTCGGGACATTCAAAAAGAAACATTTTTAATTTTTTTGACGTATACATAATATTTTAATTTTTCTGTAACAAAAATGTACTCAAGAAAAAAGTTATCAGTTATTACACCATTTTGGAGCTTAGACAAAAAAACATCGAGGCACGGATAACCATTTTCTTACTTTTTGTTTCACACAAAAACGATTCGTGGGTAACAGGCGTTCTTTCTCGATTCATTTAATGTGACAAAAAATGTCTTGCACAGACGAGAAAACTTATTCTTTCTCATCCGTCTGAAAGCGGGAAAATCTCATTTTCGCCTAGTGTAGCAAAAAGAAACGAGGATCAGTTTAGCATGCAAAAATGTCAATTTGAAATAGATGTAAAAGTAGAAATACATGTCCTCCGAAGTTGCCTGACTAGTTAAAATATAAAAAATACTCGGTCGGTCGGAGATATTAAAATTAAGATTAAAAATCAAGATAATAAAAGGGTTGTTTTTGATGTGAATGCAAGCAATGCATGTTAACAACCATTTGTCAAAATTAGTAGGTAATAAGGCAATTTCCATGTATTTCCTTATGTCATTGCCTACCTAGTGAAATAATAAATTAAGTGATTAAAGTGTCAAATTTTCAAAGTCGTTTGCCTGTGAACAGTTCAATTCCACAGTATGTGCGAAGCCTTGAGTATTTTTTATTCTATATTCTTTACGTATTATTTATACAGGGTGTCCCAATTGTCTGTATTCGGTCGATATCTCCGTTACTATCAGAGATAGCGAAAAACTGTTAAATTCAAAGTTGCAGAGGATCAAAGACTGCATATTTCAAAAATACAATCATGTATACAGGGTGTTCCACTAAGAAATAACGACACAAACATATCAAACATATCAATTTTTTCTTATATGCCTTGATAAAATCCAAGTAACATTTATTAATAATTTCTTCGTCTAAAGTTATTGGTTTACAAGATATTGGCAATTTTGTGTGAAAAATATAAATACCCTCAAAATATTAGGTCTATGGAAATTGCAATTGCTGATAACATTTTTGACGCATACAATGACATGTAGCCAAAGCCACCCTCTAAAACATCACGAAGATATTATTGAAAATTATGTGTTAGTGTATAAAACCTCTAATAAAACGAAAAATACGAAACATAGATATAGGGATATGTTATATCAGATGAAAGCAAATTTAATTCTACAGCTGATGGCTATAACATTTGATAGTAATTCCATTTAAAAATATTGAAATTTTAACGTCTAAATATTCGAAAGTTCATAATGTTGCTGGAGACGCACTTAACGAGTTAGGACCGCTTTCAAGAGCTTGAAAGATAGACCAAACCTTCCTTAATGACATGCCAAGTTTCCAAAACTAAAGGTTTAAAACTGTTTGACGGATGATTTTTTAAAACAAGTACTGCAAAAGTAATTTTTCCCACAAAATTGCCAATATCTTCTAAACGATTAACTTCAGGTGAAAAAATTATTATTGTATGTTAACTGGAATTCATCGAAGAATCTAAAAAAAAATTCACATACCGGGCGTGCCATTTGAAAAAAAAATTGGGACACCCGTATATATTCTTTATCGTATTAGGCATTTTTTTATAGAAAAATTTTATGAAGAAAAGTTGCTCAGGATGGCTCCAAATGGCTAAATCCGAAGCTTCAGGAAAAAATAAAAATGTCGAATTTCTTGAGAAAAAATCACAAAATTACGAAAAGTTCAATATTTTTGCAACATAATGGGTGCTGTGAAATAAAAAAGCAATTGAAATGAATTGATTTGACATTTGCTGTCGGCTATGGATGGATAAAACTTAAAAATAGCAGAAAAATTGAAATTATTAAGATAGGGTAAGATTTTCGTTTTTCAAGGGACACCCTTAACTAATCTGTCGCAATGTGCCATAAACAGCAAGCATATGCGCTTCCATTGTTTTAACCTCCCCAAACCCAACACAATTTTTAAAAAATGGGAGGTTACTGCAATCACTAAAATTTTCGAATTCGAGATGAGACCGGATCTATGCGTTTTGAGGTCTCAGGAACCCAAAAAAGTGGTTTTTAAAATGTGTCTGTGTGTATGTTCGTACGTACGTACGTTCGTACGTTCGTACGTACGTTTGTAAACACGCCACAGCCAAAACTACTAGACCGATTTGGCTGAAATTTGGTATGTGGGCATCTAACAACCTAACTTAGATCTGAAAAGCTTTTGGAGCCAATCGTGCCGCCGGAAATGCCCTTTTGGCACATCAACTTTTAAATTTTAAATGCAAACCCCCATTTTTCACTTCACCATAAGAAAGGCCTTCAAATTCTGCTTCTAAAAATGCATGCACTCTTAGTGCCTTTTTGACAAAAATTGAAATATTCGGGATTGTTAACGTACTTTAAAAACACGATACATCCGAAACCTCTGGACCGATTTTGCTGAAATTTTGTACATGGAGACTGTATTATACATCCAAGGGCTAAAAAATGTTTGGAGGCAATCGACCCACGGAAAGTGCCGTTTTGGCACATCAATTTTCTATTTTAAATATACTCTAATTTTACCACCCTAAACATTTTTTTTTCAAATTTATGGTCAGCATCAGGAAGGTCTTCAAATACTTGTTCTAAATAAGATAAAATTCATTCGCATTTACTGTCCTTTGACTGTTTGGTACATTGTCGAACAAAACATAACAAATTTTCTGTTGAACTGACTACTATCTACCCAGAATATAAAGATCCACGCGATGGGGAGGTTCCAGCCGCTTCTCTGCTGCATTTTTTTTATTTCACATCATCCGTTATGTTGCAAAAATATTGACTTATTCGTTATTTTATGATTCTTCCTCATGAAATTCAACATTTTAACCTCCCCAACTCCAACAAAATTTTAAAAAAATGGGAGGTTACTGCAATCACTAAAATTTTCGAATTCGAGATAGCACCAGATCTTCACGTTTTGAGGTCTCAGGAACCCAAAAAAGCGGTTTTCAAAATGTGTCTGTGTGTGTGTACGTACGTACGTACGTACGTTTGTAAACACGCCACAGCCAAAACTACTAAACCGATTTGTCTGAAATTTGGTGCGTAGGCATCTCATAACCCAACTTAGATCTGAAAAGCTTTTGGAGCCAATCGTGCAACTAGAAATGCCATTTTGGCACATCAACTTTTAAATTTTAAATGCAAACCCCCATTTTTCACGTCACGATAGGACAGGCCTTCAAATTCTGCTTCTAAAAATGCATTCATTCTTAGTGCCCTTTTGACCAAAAATTTAAAAAAAAAAGATTTTTATCGGACTTTTAAATCGCGGTACAGCCCAAGCCCCTGAACCGATTTTTCTGAAATTTTGCACATGGGCATTGTATTGCACGTCGAAGAGCCGAACAAATTTTGGATTCAATCGGCCCACGGAAAGTGCCGTTTTGGCACATCAATTTCCAACTTTAAAATTATTCACTCATTTAACCATCCAAAACAAGTTTTTGAAAGACTTATTGTCACAATCAGAAAGGTCTTCAAATTCTGGTTTTAAATAAGACAAAATTCGTTCGCATTTAGTGCTCTTTGGGTCAAAAAATCGAAATTTTGTAGTACCACTAAAAATACACTATAGCCCAGATTAGTGAATCGATTTGGCTGAAATTTGCTACATGGAGATTGGGTGACCCGTTGAAGACCTGAAAGGCTTTTGGAAGCAATTGGTCCACGGGAAGTGCCATTTAAGCATATCAACTTTAAATTTTAAAGCAAGGCCTCCTTTTTTATGTCGCCATTAGAAAGACGATCAAATTCTGGTTCTAAAAATATATTCACAGTTTCTACCATTTCAGTGGAAAATAGAGAAAAAATTCTTTCTCATTGAAAGGGAGCGGGCTGACAGTGGATGACAAATTCTGTTGAATTGACTACTATCTACACAGAATACAAAGATCCACGCGATGGGGAGGTTCCAGCCGCTTCTCTGCTGCATTTTTTATTTCAAATTTTATTTATTTTATTTCCCAAAAAATACATATTTTCACCCCAAACTGAAGATTCTTACCCGTCAGCTTATCGGTATCGACCTAGCTTGAATTAGCTACTGCATCGATTTAATGACAATATAACGCAGAAAAACGTAAGTATAAACAGTAAACATTTCTTTTACGACTGGAAATGCTCATTAAAAGCCAATACCTCGTTAAATCGAGCCATAAATAAATTCCTTCGCGACATGATCTGGGTTAGATTATTAACATTCTGTTGAATAAAAAAACAATTGATTCTCCAATACATGACGTGTCCGCGGAAATACATTATTTTCCACTAAATAATCGACTTTAATGTTCCGATAAACGGCATCAATTATTTAATAAACAATAATAGAAAAAATTACACTGAAACTGAGAGGTCGAATTAATTCTGTTTGCAGACGTTCAAAAATGACTCTAGTCCAGCCCAGCCCTGAGCTTCAGATCCACATCAGGAAAGAGCTTAATGAGGATGTCAACACCAGAGATAGCGATCTGCAGGCTATCAAGGATTGGCTGGTGAAGCAGCCGCATTTACCCGACGCTTGGGGTGAGTTTTCCGATCTTGAAAAAATATAAAAGGGGTTGTTTATTTTTTTATTTCGAACAAAATTAAATCACTTTTAAAACGCATATCCATGTCATACACTACTTTTTCTACGTCAAATTTTGACGATCCGTCAAAAAAGTCCATTTTGATCACATTTTTGAAAAGTTAATTTTTTGTGTCCGATGGTGTTAAAAAAAAAGAACCACCCTGTTATATAAATATTCTTGAAGGAAATTTAACACTCTCAAACTTTCTTCCTGACGACTTTTCTGCAACACCAAAGACTGAGGAATTAGAAGCAAAAGTTTGTTTTGACAATTGCCGTCTTTTGAGAGCGGATATCTTGAAAACGGTGCATTTTTCCTTAATAATGTATAATAGCAGAGTTGCAGAAAATTTTATAAGCTTTCATTTTCATACAACTGTTTTTTCGCTAGGACGCACCATCTTCGAGTTATAAGCGAAAAAGCAAAAGAAGGGACCTTTCCAACCCCCTTTCCCCCTGAAGCGAACGGGGTAGGGGCGGGGACTTTTAGTATGTTTACCTCGTAACTACCCCCAACACATTCCCGAAGAGAAAAATTCTCCCCCCTTCCATTGTCTCTACAATCCCATTTTGCGCATTCGTTGAATGGACTAAGACGTCATTTATATGGATATAGTTTACTGAAGCATGTATAGTGACGTCACTTTTACGACTTTTTAAAAAGCTTGTTTTTAACTTCTACCTACGCTTCAGCAGTTACTGGAAACGATCGAAAAACCGAATTTCCAAAAACATAAAATCTTTACGTTTTAGTATCCTGGAACCCAAAAAAGTGGTTTTTGAAAACTATCGGTCTGTCTGTAAATACGTTACAGCCCAAACTACTGAACCGAAGAACAACTATGTAAACGTATGGGAGGCGCCATATAGACGTATAAATTTGGATAGGTACAAAATCGGATCATCACCTACAAAGTGCTCACTGAACCTGTGCGTAAAATTTCATCTCGATATCTTCAGTAATTGATGATATTTGCTTTTCTATGGTGATGTGAAAAATTAAGGTTTAAATTTTTGAAATTGATGTGCCAAAATGGCGCTTTCGGCCGATCGATTTGGCGGTGCAAAATTTAATCAATTCTTTCATAAATCATGTAATAATAATAATAATAATAATAAAGTTTATTGTTTCTCAGGAAATACATCCTATAACAATGGGTTGAATTGTGTGAATTAATTAAATTGAATTAAGAGTAAAGGTTACATAAGGGAATTAGCTCAAGTGTGCCAAAAAGAAAAAAAAAATACAAAAAGAATTAAGGGGAAGTTAAAGTGATTTAAAAAAAACAAATACAAAAAGAATGAAAAACTATTCGTTGAGCAGAAAAGAGCGAAGCCTCAAAACGGAGGAAATGTGGTGAACTATTGAACGAGTAGATTTAGATTCATTGGTAAGATTGTTAAGCGCATTGATCAATGTTTCTAAATTGGTGAAATTGTTGCCTGCTTTACGTCTCAGCGGTGCGTACATGGGGCAGTCAAAAAATAGATGATTTAATGTTTCTTGTGAGCGAAGATTGAATATAGTGCATAAATCATGTAATGTGCACATCAGATCGATTCAACTGTTTTGGCTATAGCGTGTTTAAGGCATAGACATTTAAAAAAAAATTTTTTGGGTTCCCAGGACTCTAAAACATCCCTAAAGGGTTGACGTTTTTGGAAATTCGATTTTTCGATCGATTCCAATCCTACTACTACTACTCTAAAGTGTAGACGTTAAAAATACGAAAAGAAGAGATGATTGACCACTGTGAGATAGTGCAGTAGGTTTTATTGTTGGAATTTCCATTGCTTGTTGCTATTACGGTATATTATAGAACAAAGGAAAGAGATGAAAACACTCACTGCAAAGTAATTATTAGTGTTACCGTCGACTTAGCGGTTGGCAGGCCTCCAGGACTTAGTGAGAATGGTACCTGGTTAACTGTAACTAATAAGCACAATAGATGAATGTCGCTTCCAGGACTACGAATGGTCATTGAACGTAATTATCAACGCTATTTAATATTTTGCCACATCTAATTAATTCAGTGTTACCAATCCTAAGCAGCATTTTCCATCAAAGTTGTTTAGATTTTAAATGGTTTCTAATGTAAGTACTGGTCGAGGTAGTGGTCATTTTGGACGTGAAATATTACTTTAAAATTGGATGAAAAGATAGTTATTCCGTAGCAATAACTTGCATTTCATATAATACTATAAAGTTATTTACTTTAGCCCTTTTTTCGCGATTTCGTCCGGTTGACCGCAAATTCATAACTGTGATTGGTGCATTTACCTAAAACGTTTCCTAGAAATTTGTTTCCTAAAATTGTCAAATTAATGTCAGTTTCTAACACACCTCCGTGAGAAGGTTTTAAACGGTCAGCGCTATGACATTGTCGCTAGACAATAATCTGCAAAATAGTTAAATGCACCAATCACAGTTATGAATTTGCGGTTAACCGGGAGAAATCGCGAAAAAAAAGGCTTTTGTAACAAAAAGCAACAAGTTTGGCCACAATATGACACACGATTTACCCTAACGTCAAATTGACTTTAAAGTTAGGTTTGCAAAAGTCAATATTAGATACTTTGTCAAGCCACTCCCTATAGACTCAACGGTAACTTTTCCTTTAAGGTCGTTTCCTGCCAGAATTTTTACGTAATTTAACCTTAACAACCCCAGAATTCTAAAAAAATGGGATTGATTGCAATCACTAAAATTTGAGAACTCAAGATAAGCCCGGTTTTGAGGTCTCAGGAGCTAATAAAGATATACCTTGTTTTTAAATTTTTGCGTCTGTCCAAACTACTAGACCACTTTGGCTGAAATTTGGTACACAGGCATCTCGTAACCTACCTAAATTAGATCTGAAAAGCTTTTGGCAACTCTAAATGCCAATTTGGCACATCAACTTTTAAATTTTAAATGCAAACCCCCATTTTTGACGTCACTATAAGAAAAGCCTTCAAATTCTGCTTCTAAGGATGTATTCACTCTTAGTGCAACAAAAATTCAAATAGGTGTTCGAGATTTTTAACGAACTATAAAAACGCGTTATACATCCTCAAATTTCTGGACCGATTTGGCTGAAGTTTTGCGCATGGAGATTGCATTACACGTCAAAGAGCTGAAATGTTTTTGGAGGCAATCAACCATCCAAAACAAGTTTTTGATAAATTTATTGTCACCATCAGGAAGGACTGCAAATTCTGATTTGAAATAAGACAAAATTTATTCGCCTTTAGTGCCCTTTGTATGGAGGTTCCACACGTTTCTTTGCTCCCCAGTTTCTACAAGTGATTATGACCGAGTAATTTTTTTTTAATTCCTTAGTTTAGTCATTCTCACTCAAAATTTTAACTTTCGTAGTCTTTACTTTACGGAACCTTTAAGGTTAACTTTAAGTTAGATTTGTTGAAAGCTTGGTCCATTTTCAAAGAGGAACTGATGTTTGATTACACAGGGTAGGTTCAAAGTCTTGTTCCACAAATTTTACTTACCTACTGCTTAGGACGCGTTTCGGAGTGTTACTGCATCTTCGGCTAGAAAATAAATTGACACAAAATACAAAACAGTTGCCTGGAAAACGAAAAAACGTTTTTGCCAAAGATTAAAGACAGTTTGACTTACCTTTAGTTGACTCGAAACGAAGTTCCTTTACTTATAGTAAAATATAAGGAGAAGTATTAGATAAGTACCTACCTGCTTTGAAATATTTTGTGTGTAGGTAGGTACGCCATTTTTGTTGGTAATAGTGAGGTTACAGTTGTCTGAAATTTTAACCTCAAAACCAGAAATATATTGTTGATTGAAATAAAAAAGATCTTATTTTGTCGTCAAATCTATTCCCCACTTTGGTCGTAACGTGGTCGCAACAAATACACGTAATAGTAAAATTTACTTTCATTCCAACTCCCAGGTATGACTTTAAATGTTGTTGATTTTCTGTTTCTGCTTTCATAACACCAAAATTACCTATACTTAAAGTGTTTTCAAAATAATAATTAGTTAGACGTGGATGTTATAAACAGTTGGCAAAAACAAAATGAATAAAAGGCAATTTTGTCTCTGCATACCTAATTCATGTTTGCAGGCTTATTATTCTAAACACAATAGATTTGAAACACCTAATTTGAAACACCTACAAGAATATGAACTTGCTTTGGATAGGTACCTACAAATAAAAATTTTCTAATAAGTAGTGCCAACTTGAATTCAGTGTTACCAACAAACTTTAACTGAAACTTTAATTTCTGGTTCCGCGGAGTCCGGATCCGAAACGTTTTAGCTTGCTAAATCCTTAAATCTAAACAATAGTGTGAAATATGAACAATTATATCTTAGATGGCTGACAACAATAAGAAGAAGAACTCAATAAGTCAATTTAATTCGTCTGTCACTTTTATATCTAATAGCTGCTGTTATCTGTTTAACCATTGAATATACACTGTTTAGCTACTTAACTCGCTTGAATAACAACAGGTTATGGGCCCAGCGAAAGAGTAGCCCCGAAAACGTGTAAGAAGTGCATTATTGAACGTGCATACCGTTGATCTGTTTACTTTTCTGTTCGAGGTTTACCTTCAAAGTCTATGGCGGTCTTAGCGGAAGAAAGGCTGAAGATTCCCTTATTTGATGGAACAGGGTTCGATAACTGGAAGTTTCGCATGGAAACATTGTTGGAAGAACTGGAACTGTTGGAATTAATTGAAGAGCCGTTTACGGAAAAAGTAAAAATTGGAGAGAACGCCGAAGAGCAAGTTGCAGCAGGAAAGCGGAAAGAACTGGAAAATTGGCGAAAGAAGGACAAAAAGTGTAAAAGTCAAATCGTCCAAAGAATAGCAGACAGTCATCTTGAGTATGTGAAGGATGCAGAAACAGCTTTCGACATGTGGAAAACTCTATCTGAAACTTTTGTTAAAAGGGGAATTGCCAGTCAACTCTTACTAAGGAAATCCCTTCTCACTTTGAAGTTCGATGTCACTCAGAATTTGAGTTCACATTTTCTGAGATTTGATAAATTGGTAAGGGAGCTTCGTTCTACTGGCGCTACTTTAGAAGAGACTGATGTCGTATGCCACCTCCTGCTGACATTGCCGAAAGATTACGATGCGGTCGTAACTGCCTTGGAAACACTCTCTGCGGATAAACTAATGTTGGGATTTGTGAAGAATCGCTTGCTGGAGGAAGAGCAGAAAAGAAAAGAAACAAAGAAGAACTCCAGGAATGAAAATCAAGAAAGTGTAGCGTTTGCGTCTTCTACTGTCAAGAACACAAATAGTACAAAAAATTCTACTGAAAAATTCAAATACAAATGCCATGAATGCGGACTTGTGGGACACAAACGATCTCAGTGCAGGAAGAGGCAGCAGAAAGGACGAACAAATCAAGAAAATGAACAAGCTAAAATTTCGTCTGCGGAGGCTGAGGAAGATTACTGTTTCCCTGCAATAGCTGGAATGACTACAGATTACTCATGGTATCTGGATTCGGGCGCTTCAGAACATATGTCTCGCACGAGTAAAATTATGATAAACATCAGAAGCCTGAAAAATCCTGTGAAGATTAGAAGTGCGAAGTCTGGTGTCACAGTCAGTTCTCGCAGGGAGTAGGGTAGGCCCACTGGTCAAGAGGGCCCACAGCTGACGAGTGCATACTCAAAAAGGAGTTCTGAAAAATAAATCGCAAGCCCGATCCCAGGGCGGTGGATCTTCTCCCGTACGGGAGGTAGGTAGCGAATAGGCAGGCTACTAATTGAAGTTGGTAATTAAGGACGCCACTGGCTTTATTTACCCTGATGCGACGACGTCGAAAGCCAGAAATCACAAGATAAATCTCCTATAAACTGAGGGGAGTGGCTAGCTTTAGCAATAACACACACACATAAAAACTATGTACATTTATATATATCAGTTTGATACAAAAGTTCGTTTACAAGTTATAATCAATATTTCACAACTTAAAAATGATAACAGCAGGATCGTACCGCAATCCGGACGAAACAGAGCCTTACCGGAGCTCCAACTTAATTGACCGGGAAATTTCGAGCGCAAATTGGACGGTCGCAGGTACCTACTAATCCGCAAAATGACGCAAATGTTCGGGCAAGTTAGTGAAGGGTCGAATTAAGCGGAGGCCTTAACGGCCACACGTAAAGTACCGCCACGAACGGATATTTTTGGTACTAAATGGCTGAAGGCCAAATTAATAACAATTAAGATTATGAATTTACAATTAAATGGCAAAATTTAAATAATGTCGCAGAAAAGACAAATTCGCACTGAATAAAATAAATTAAAGGGGGTGAAGCCCAAATACACAATTCAAAATAACTCGAAGGGGGTGCAGATTGTGTTCAATCACTTCAACAATAAGTCGAAGGGTCAGTTCCGAATGTGGCGAAGCCCTTCGGTGTTAAAAGGAACGAACTCACCAAATACAGCGCTGAAGGAAGTCAAGGGCTACAGCGAACAGCTATGCTGAGCCAAGATCGTCGCCCCCTTGCCTGGGGGTAGCTTCGAGCAAATGTGGCTGACTCGGCCTCGATGCCTACAGCCGGGTGTTTAGGCTGAGGATTACTTCCGCCACAGTGGAGGGACTGAACTGGTGTTTCCACAATCGACAAGATTCTAACCGGAATCACACGAAGATGGGGGGAGAATCTCCAACCCTATAAATAACCAACACAGGGTGGTCTTCAACCCCTCGAAACACGTAAGGGAGGGTACTCCAAACCCAACCGAAATTGCTAAGGCACTTAAGCCCTACCCAAAAATAGGGGCATTCCAGCCCTATCCGAAAAGAAAACAGAGGGTACTCAAGCCCTACCCTAGAAATGGGACATTCCAGCCCTATCCGAAAAGTACTGAGGGCACTCAAGCCCTACCCGAAAATAGGAGCGTCAAGCCCTATCCGAAAACCCTAAAATAAATATTAGAACAAGAAATATTTCATAAAAGCTTTACCTCGTGGGGACGAGGGCGTACTCTCAAACAACCGACGAAGAAATTCTGCTTCGAGGTCGCCAAAACCCGATAAACGGCATGTTGGGACGCCGATCAAGGGCACTTCACCAACCTTGGGGCGGAATCCTGCAATCTCCCGAGGGAATTTACACAAATCCCAGGAGCACGGCCCAAGCCTCTTGTCACGTCAATTGACTAAACCGGAAAGACCTCAGAAAATGGCCGAAAGCCTGACGGAAGACACAGCGCCCTCTCTTCAATCTTCCGGAACTAAAATTCCCCCAGACAGAATAACGTTGGTAGCCCAGATTCCCTAGTTCGTAGATGTAAACAAACAACTTAACCTCGAAATCTGACAGTTGTTGATAGTCCCCAAATTAATGATAATTCTGCCAAATTGGCCGTGAAACCAAGCCTTAATTACCGAAACGGGGTACGGATCCCTATAAAACCACCAGGTAAGTAATTCTTTACCATGTGACTTATTTATCGACACTAAACTTTGAGACAACTTCGCCATCTGTAACCGCCCCCAAAAGACGCCGATCTTCCGCCGCCACCACACGCAGCCTGCAGAGGGAGGCCGCGAATGATAACCGAAAACTAACTGCAAAATAGCAGCGGAGAAAGAGATACGAACAATATCCACCCTCGAAGGTGGAGCAGCTCGGGAGCTCGAAAATGAACGTGACACTGGTCAATGCTTGGTTGCTGAGAAAAGAGGTGATGTTAAAATTAGAACCAAGGTTGGAAATTCGGAAATACCTGTTCTAATTAAGGATGTACTCTTTGTTCCTGGACTTGAATTGAATTTACTATCAGTAAGAAAATTGGAAATGAATGGTTTAAAAGTTGTTTTTGAAAATGGCAAAGGAAGAATATTTAAAATTGAGAAAGTTATTGCCGTTGCTGATCGAAATAGTAAGTTGTATGAACTTGCACTGTCTACGCCTGTTCTTCAAGAAGCTCACTGTGTGCAAGACATTGGAACCGAACTCTGGCATAGACGTCTGGGTCATATTAGTTATACAAACTTAAAGAAATTGGGAACTATGGTTAATGGACTAACTGGAATTTTGGGAAATACGTATGACGGAATTTGTCAGGTCTGTGTTGAAGGAAAACAAACATGTCTACCTCACAATAAGGAACGCGTACGAGCTACTACACCTTTGAAATTGATACACAGTGATCTGTTTGGACCAGTTCGACCGGAATCTCATGACGGAAAAAGATATGTGCTAGAATTTATTGATGATTTTACACATTTCTCGGCAGTTTACATTCTAAAAAGTAAATCTGAGGTCTTTAGATATTTCAAGGCATATGAGGCAATGGCTACTGCTCATTTTAATAAGAAGATTAGTAGATTCAGGTGCGACAATGGCCGGGAATACTTATCAAATGAAATGAAGGAATACTTCGAGAAGAAAGGTATCCAAATGGAATGTACAATAAGATACACACCACAGCAAAATGGGGTCTCAGAAAGAATGAATCGGACTATTATCGAAAAGGCACGTTGTATGATGGTTGACTCAAAACTTCTCGTAAATGACAAGAGTTTGTGGTCAGAAGCTGTTCTGACTGCTGCATATTTGATCAATCCTACAATCAAGTCCTACGACTGCTGTAAACGGAAAAACCCCAGCTGAGTTGTGGTATGGAAGTAAACCAGATTTGAAGAAGGTAAAATTATTTGGGTGTTTGGCTTATCTGCATATTCCAAAGGAAACTAACAGAGAAAAATTCGAATCTCGAAGCATGAAGTGCATTTTCTTGGGTTATTGTCCAAATGGGTACAGACTTTGGTCACCTATAGAAAGGAAAATTATTACTGGACACGATGTTGTGTTTGATGAGACGAAAAATATTACAAACATGGTGGAATTTGAGCATGTGAGAATAAATGAAGAGAAACATTCTAATGAAGCTAATGAAGCCGACAAACTTGAAGGAAACATTCAAGAAGAACCAGTTAATGAAGAAGAGGAGAACGGAAATAGTGGAATATTGCGCAGAAGTACAAGAGTCAGAAAGGAACCCTCGTACTTAGAAGACTACTATGCCGTTTTGGCATTGAGTGCGGAATCCTTTGTGGAAGCCGTTCCTGAAACGTACGGGGACATTGAAAACAAAGAAGACAAAGAAGAATGGTATAAAGCGGCGCGTGAAGAAATGGATTCTATAATAAAGAACGACAATACTTTCATACTAATTTTATTATCTACGTTAGGGTAAAATTTAGTAATCAAGAGTAAAATGTTTTAATAAGTATTTTAATTAGGTACTGAATAAGGTAGTTTTATGAGGTACTACTTACTAGAAGTAGTTGATATTTTATACAGTTAATGAAGCGGTCATAAACTAAAGAATTTATGGGGGGCATTTCACACCCCAAAAATTTGTACATACACCACTGCCGAATTTTCAGGGCACTGGTGTAAATTTGTACAACACTGTCGACTGTGAAATCCCCCGACAGCCTTAAAATTCATAGACCACTGTCGAATTTGCTCAATTTTTGCAATCACTGCCTAACATTTCCCACTAACACTGCCGAAAATTTGTAAGTACACCACTGCCGACTGCGAAATCCCCCCAAAGAATTTATTTAATTGAACATCTGTCTAAGGGGTGCCGGTCATTTCCCCGACAGTCGATTGCCCGATATCGATATCCCGACAAGTAAATTGTTCGACAGTACGGACTATTAGCGTGACGTAAGTCCGCCATCTTTGTTGGGCTAGGTTGAGGTTGTTACCATGGCAATGAAGGTAAGCAAAGTGAAAATTTCATTGGGTAATAGATTCAATTATTGCAGCACAAGGCCCATTGTAGATATGATGTAACGATTTAATTGATAACAATTCTTCAAATTATTATGTCTTAAAACGCAGCACACTAACTGTAAATAAAGAATTTGGAGAAAAATGCCAATACCTTGAATTTGTACATTGAAATCTCGGTTTGTTTGGCTTCAGTGGGAATCGTTGACTACTATGACCATACACAACAAAGATGGCGGCTTCACGTAATCGCTAATAGCGCGTATTTGGTTGCCCGACATCGATATCCCGACAAGTCGATTGCCCGACAATAAATTGCCCGACATCGATATCCCGACAAGTCAGTTGTTCGACATTCAGTTGCCCGACAAACGATACCCCATCAAGTCAATTGCCCGACAATCAATTGCGATACATTGCTCGACATCGATATTCCTAAAAGTCAATTGTTCGACAATCAGCTCACGGCAAGTGCCATTTTGGCGCATCAATTTTGAAAATTTAAAAGCATTCTCCTGGGTCTAAACCCGAAACTGAAGCCAGCCTTATTTACTGCGCTAATGCGACAGCAAAACATTGATCCCCATTGGGGAGGTTCCAACCGCTTTTTCTGCTGACCTTTTTTTCAACCTCCATTCAGGTCTATGCCAGGTCAGTTTTTTTTAGTAACTATATTTCTCAAATAATTCTGTCCGCTTATTTGAAAGTTTAACTGAAATTAACTGCGCTAATGCAACAGCAAAATGTATGGATCCACCGCCGGTGGGGAGGTTTCAGCCGCTTTTTTGCTGCCCATTTTTTTTTCGACTTCCATTTGGGTCTATGTTAGGACTGGTTTTTCTTAGTACCTATATTTCTCAAATTCTGTCCACTTATTTGAAACTAACGGGTGTCCCAAAAAAAACCGAACGATTTGTTTTCGGTTTTAACTTTATTATTATTTTACCGATTTTCCCAAATTTTGCACAGGACGTAACCAAAAGTTGAGGCTTTTTGAATAGGCAATCATTTTCCAGATGGCCACTAATAAAATTTATTTTTGCGGTTTTTTACGAACCCATTTTTTGATTGGTTGGAGTTCAATCATTTGTGTACCAATCGAAATGAAATTTGTGTAGGATGAAAGGAAAGGTAATGTTTTCCTCTTCCAAAAGAACTCTATAAAATCTTGTATAAATTTACAGCTTTTATGTAAATTTACAGTTGTTTCTTCCGAAATTTACACATTTTTTGTGGTAATTTGGAAATAAAAAAAGAGAAAAATGTGGCACTTCTTTACGCTTCCGTAGTATATCGATGTCGGGCAATTGATTGTCGGGATATTACGAAGGCGTAGAACGGACACAAGTAAAAAGTTTTCATATTTTCGACTTCGAACACAAAAATTTCGACTTCCAACTCGAAGATTTCGACTTCAAACACGAAATTTCGACTCGGAACTCGAAATTGAATCTACCGTGCAAGTTCTACTTCCCATCTCGAAAATTATATTAATGCGCATGGACGAAGTTCGAACGGCGCAAGCGTCGCACATCAGATGGTACACAGCACACAAACAGACCACAGACCATGCGCCGTTCGAACTTCGTCCATGCGCATTAATATAATTTTCGAGTTAGGAAGTAGGACTTGCGCGGTAGATTCAATTTCGAGTTTGAAGTCGAAATTTCGAGTTCCAAGTCGAAATTTTGTGCTTGAAGTCGAAATTTCGAGTTTGAAGTCAAAATTTTCGAATTCAAACTCGAAAATATGAAAATTTTGTACCCGTGTCCGTTCTACGTCTTCGTAGAATATCGATGTCGGGCAACCGAATTGTCGAACAATTGACTTTTCGGGATATCGCTGTCGGGCAAATGCTTGTCTAACAATATGATCACGAGGGTTTTTTCAAATACTATACAATACATACTTTATCTTGTTTTTCCATTATAAATCAATTATAAAACCTATACAAGACCCATTATTCTTAAAATCGTGAGTTGGAGTGATTAGCCACTAAACGTTAAATATCTTTTCAGACGAACAGAGAATAATGACATTCCTCCGAGGCTGCAACTTCTCCTTGGAAAAGTGCAAGAAAAAACTCGACATGTACTTCACGATGCGAGCAGCCATCCCCGAATTCTTCACGAATCGCGACATCACAAGGCCGGAACTCCAGGAAATCACGAAGATTTCGTAAGCAAAAAATTTTTGATTAAAAATCAACCCCATATTCTTAGGCAAGCGCCCCCATTACCAGGGCTGACTCCCGACGGCAAAAGAGTGATCATCATGAGAGCCTCCAAGAAGGACATCGAAACCCCCAACCTCGCCGACGCTATGAAGCTCGCCCTCATGGTCGGGGATATTCGCCTGGCAGCCGAGGAGGTAGGCGTCGCCGGTGACGTCTACGTCCTCGACGCCAGCGTCGCCTCCGTCCAACACTTCGCAAAAATCACCCCCACCATCGTCAAGAAATTTCTCGTCTGCGTCCAGGAGGCCTACCCAGTCAAGGTCAAGGAAGTCCACGTGGTGAACGCATCCCCCGTGGTGGACACCATCGTCAACTGGGTCAAGCCCTTCCTTAAGGAGAAAATCCGCAACAGGATTCACCTTCACAGCGAATTGGAGTCCTTGTACCAGTTCGTGCCCAAGGACGTACTCCCAGAGGAGTACGGGGGGAGCGCAGGCACGATGGAGGAGTTCACCTCCCAGTGGCTGAAGAAGTTGGAGGAGTATACTCCCTGGTTCAAGGAGCAGGAGGAAATCAAGGCCGATGAGTCGAAGCGTCCAGGGAAGCCAACCAACTACGACGACCTGTTTGGGCTTGATGGCAGCTTCAGGCAGCTTACCATTGATTAGGTTTTTTGAAGATTTTCACAATTTTTTGTGCTCAAAATAAATGTATTTTTGTATTCATTCAGTTAATAAATTTTCTAAGTAAAGCCGAAAGAAAGATTTCTTGTGGGGTGAAAGGCCAAGAAGCAGTTGATAGCGTAGTGGCCGAATTTTTGGCTCCAAAGGGACCGCAGCGCCATTTTCTGTCGTGACAATGATCCTAAATTTCGACTAAACATCAGTGGATGCCAAATTGCGGCCGATAACTATTTAACTATCACTAAACGTTTCAGGAATTAGGGGAAGGAGGGTAACAGTGAGACGCTATTTTTTTACCCAATTTTTTTTTGTTAGAAAACGCGCCTTGAAGAGACTATTTAAGTATTAATAATGGTACAAAAGATAGTGATGTTACTGCTAAACTTACTTAAAAAATTTAACCGGTTTGGGGCTCTGTTTCACTGTAACGGGAACGGGAACAGGGAGACGCGTCGTATAATCTATTACAAAATATAAAGGCAACAGGAAGATGTACATCAATGCGATGTGTGTCCATATAGATGTTTATCAGGTTAATGTTTATAGGTGCCTCCGCAGACGTGCAGATGTGTCCAAAAGGCGAAATGTCAAAAATTAAATGTTAAAAAGTAGGAAATGAACAGAAAAAGCACAAAAATTTGGAAGATCTGCCGAACTAACACTCAGGTGGCTGAAACTATGGAAGGGACGAGAACTTCAAGGAAAAGAAAATTCACTACAGTTACCTAAATAGAAACGTTAAAGGGGGTTGAAAAGTAAAAAGAGTGACAATATAAAGCAAATGAATGAATGAAAAGAATTGCCGGAATTAAAACAAAATTTTGCTAAATTAACGCTCAGATGTCTGAAAAATTAACAGTGATTAGGTAGAGTTACGAAATATAACACGAAAATAACCAAATTATGCAATTAAAACCTTTGGGAGGGTTGAAATACCTACATACTTATTCCTACCTATTGCGAAGGATACTGGAAAATTGTAGAAGGTAAACTGAATCCCAAATGAGATCAATCTATTACCGACGAAACAGTTAATGTTCAGTGACATTGCAGGCGGATAAACGAATTCTCAGTAAGATCTAATAAGGGGGATGAAATTTCTTCAAGTAAATGGTGGCATAAAATTACGGGGTTCGATAGATTTGGATAGTTTAGAAGTCAATAAATTCGCAAGGATTTATGGTACCTAACACTGGAAAAATAAACTCACCCCTGTAAACCATAGAGGGGTGAAATCCTGAGGGGTTGAAAACTTGAATCTATAAATCACCGCAATTTTTCAAAATTCGCATAATTTTGTTTGTAATAAAATTGAACTCATTTGGGATTCAGTTTATCTTTTACAATTTTCCGGTTTCCTTCGCAATAGGTATAGGTATACCTAAATATGGATTTTAACCCCCACAAAAGTTTTAATTGCATAATTTGGTTATTTTCGTGTTATATTTCGTAATTCTACTTAATCACACTTAATTTTCATTCCTCTTGATTTTTCATCCCCTTTCGCAATTTTTCAGTCCCCTGAGTATTAATTTTTCAAAACTCGCCAAATTTTGTTTTAATTCCGACAAATATTTTCATTCTTTTTAGTGCCGTAGCAGAATGCGGAGGCACTGTAGCAGATATCGAGCTGAAATTTTGTACACAGGTGTATATACCCCGAGAATCTCGGTGGCGATTTTTTTTAGGTCATATCGAACCATAGTAGTCGAAGATACAGATGAAAAACCGAAAGAAATTGCTATTTTCTACGTTTGATCGCGAACGCTGCCTCAACGCTTGAAATTAGGTCAAAAGTTTGAAAGGAGGAATTGTCGGCATTAAAAGGATCTACAAAAAAGTCCGCGACGGCCTATAGCTATCTATACCGGTTCCACGACTCCTCATCACACGACACTCCATCACGCGACATCACATCACGGATCTTACATCACGGCGACAGTTCATCACTGGCACTTAATCACACCCCAATTCATCACATTACATAATTTGCCCAGAGTCTAAATGTTTTATTTATTAATTAAAACAACCCAATCACATTTTATTCGTAGGACTTAAGTATATCAGTGTTTGATTTCCTCGACAAGTTGATCCATACGAAAACGTTTCCACTTCCATCTTAATGTTCCACAAATTTCGAAATAACACTGACTTCACTGTATAAATAACTACACGAAGATACGGATCATATGAATTATCGAATAATACTGAAGAAATTGTAGATTTTGGCTTATATTTATATGAAAATTAGAACCCTTCTGATAATGAATCCCTCATTTGCAAAAAAGGATTAGCCAAGGTGCACTGGCTCTGTAATTCATTGAATATTGTTTGATAACGGATGATATTAAATATAAGTCATATAAGCAAGATGATGAATATGATGTGATGAATTGGGGTGTGATTAAGTGCCACAGTGATAAACTGTCGCCGTGATTAAGTGTCCGTGATGAGATGTCGGGTGATGAAATGTCGTGTGATGGTGGATCCGGACACCACCCCAGCAGCACACTTTTATTGGCCCAACATATTTCTCAAATATTGGGGCAACATGTAAACGTCAGATTTTTTCTTAATGGCCCTATATTTACAGGAATATTGGCCCAACGTGCATTTGTTTTATAGGGAAAACATTGTTTAATAATCATTAGCCAATATATCTTTTAAATATTCGCCCCAGATTGGTTTCTTTCGGTGACCCGTCAAAATGGCCTGCGACAAAATAGCCCGGACAAAATAGCCCCCGACAAAATAGCCACCGACAAAATAGCCCCCGTCAAAATAGCCCCCCGACAAAATAGCCTACGACAAAATAGCCCCCCGACAAAATAGCCCCCCCACAAAATCGTCACTTGGATAAGTTAAATTTGACTTGTTTTTAAAATGTCTTATTTTGTTTATTCTCAGGTAGTGTTACCTGGTACCTACCGTAATTATTGCATTCCACACTAATTACCCCCGTTTATAGCTACTTGAGAGGGGCAAAATCAAAATTTACCTGAAAGGGTAGTTTTCAAATCTTTATTCAGTTGCAATTTACGTGTCGACTTGTTTGTTAACAGTAGCGATTATGGAAATAGTCTCGTCTCAGAAAGGCAAAAATATTTTGCTAAAAGACGGCTTACCGTCAAGCCCGTGTAAATACAGATGAAAGTGTGTCTTGGAGGTGCACAAAAGTGTTTTGCAAAGGGCGTCTAAAGGTTCGCGGCAATGCAATAACTTCAGTTAGTGAACATAACCATGCGCCCAGTGAAGAAGTTAATCTGGCCAAGAAGGTGCGAAACAATATTCGGGAACGTGCCTCCAGTGTAATGGAACGTCCAAGGCAAATAATTCTACGGTGCACAGAGGGTGAGTTTTATTTTTAGCTCAATAATTGAGGAGAAACTTTTGAAGCCGCAACATGTCCACGTTTGGGAAGCCCATGTTTTAACAGTGATTTTGGAATAAGCTTGGTATTATTTAAATTTTATGCAGTCAAAGAAGTGGCGCATAATACGTTTTGAAAACTTGGTCCTCAATTTACAATCATGTGCAAAATTGACAGTGAGCGAAAAGCTCGGCATTAATTTTATTTTTATACTCATTTGTTTTTCCAGGAATTCCACTTCAAGTAGCCCCCTATTTGCCGGCGTATAATGCGTCACAAAGGACAATTGAAAGAATGAGGAATAAGGAACTGCCACAAGCGAATCCAAGAACAATTGCAGATATAATCATTCCAGAACGTTTACAAAGGACGTCTAGGGATATGCCTTTCTTATTGTTGGATTCTGGTAATGACGATCCCGATCGATTTATGTTTGGCACTCAAGGCAACTTAAGAGTTCTTCAAGAAAATCGCGATTGGTTTATGGATGGCACATTTAAAGTGGCGCCAGAAATCTTTTTCCAATTGTTCACCGTCCACGCGCTGGTTGATAATTCTGCAGTGCCTCTGGTCTATGTTTTAATGCAAGACAAACGCGAGGCTTCTTACACCAGAGTGCTCCAACATCTTAAAGACTTAAATCCTAATATGGTGCCGACAAGTGTTTTGACTGATTTTGAAAAAGGGCTTCAAAATTCCATTATGACAGTTTTTCCAGAAGCGCGTCACTTCGGGTGTTTATTCCATTTGGGACAGTGTCTGTGGCGCAAAGTTCAAAATCTTGGTCTAGCAATTGACTACCAGAACAATGAAAACCTGCGTGTTCACATTAAAATGCTTTTGGCATTAAGTTTTGTTCCAACAGAAGATGTAATAATTGCATTTGAAACTTTGACAGAAGACTGCCCTCCTGAAATGGATGATCTCATAAGTTATTGGGAAGATACATATATTGGAAGACTAAGAAGAAATCGAAGACTTGCACCGACTTTTCCGATATCCATTTGGAATGTGTATAGTCGTGTAATGGAAGGGCTTCCAAGCACAAACAACTCGATGGAAGCGTGGCATCGAGCATTCCAGTTGACTGTTGACTGCATTCACCCATCAATTTACAAATTAATTAATCACTTCTTAAGGGAACAAAATAAAATCGAATTAGAAATGGAACGTTATGCTGCCGGTTTTAGAAAACCTGAGGCTTCCAAGTGCAAATACGTTCAATTAAATAGAAGATTGTTGACGCTAGTGCAAAATTACGACCGCAATAACGATTTCCTCGTTTATCTTAGAGGAATTTCCTATAATTTGGAGATTTAGAAAAATTGCAATATATTATATTGTCGTTGTGTAACCTACACAACAGTAATAGGCGCTGTTATACAATTTCATGTTTTATGTCTTTTTATTTATGATTCAAGTTTCATCAGCGTATATTTTGAAAATTTTTAAAGATTTTATTCTTTTTCATGTTTTTATGTTTTGTTTGTAGATTTTCAATATAATAAATATACTCGTAATTTTACCATTCAGAGACTTTTGTTTTTACTTCTGTATTTTTAACTTCTACGCTCAAGGCGGAGCAGTATATAAAATCGATCAAAAATTCGAAATTGAACTGACATCAAATCTTTACGTTTCGGGGTCCCAGGAACCCAAAAAACCTATTTTTGAAAAATGTGTGTCTGTCCGTGTGTCTGTCCGTATGTCTGTGGACACGCTACAGCCGAAACTACTGAACTGATTTTGATGAAATTTGGCACACATATTCAGTGGGAGATTTGTAGGTGCTGATTAGAATCTGGGCTACACCGGCTCACGGAAAGTGCCTTTTTGGCACATCAACTTTAAAAATTTAAATGCAAACCCCCATTTTTCGCACTACCATATGAATGCTCTTCAAATTCTGCTTCTAAAAATGTATTCACACTTGGGCCCTTTTGACCAAAAAATGGTGCCGTGAAAAAAAAACTATGCATAAATGTATATTTTTATTACCGGATTTGATAACTGATTTTTTTTCAAGCCGAAAACCTTAGCGCCATTTTTTCGAAAAATGTCATTTTAGTGGCAATTTATTTTATTGTCTGTGCGGGAGAGGAGCTGATTAGATTTTGAAGCCGATCATTTCTTATTTTAAATATTTAAAAATTTAATAAATGCTGCTGTTATTAATCCAATGCAGTGCGGCGTAGAAGTTCCTGCCGTCTCCGAGACCGCCTTTTTTTTTTATTAACGCAGAAATAACAGATATTTATTTTATTAGGAGTTTAGCAAGACATCATGTGACGGGTCACATAATGTTGCTTAAACTCCGAATAAAACACAATATTTTATTTTCAAAAGAAATTAAAAATCGAAAATTTTCTACTCATGTCTGTTGCGCGTCACTTTGACACTTTCCAAATTGAAAATTATAGGCGCTTTCCTTTTACACATTTATCTAAGCATCCTCAGTTAATCTCAGCAATTTGATTGGTTTATTTGAATATTGACCAATCAAATTGCTGAGACAAGTGAGCCTTCTCAGATAAAGTGTATAAATGGAAAGCAGCTAACGATGAATCCAAACTCCTCCGGAGTTTAACACTTCGCTAAAAATGGTGTCATAGAAATGACGGTTATACCTTTGAACCTTGTCAACACAGTCATTTAAATAATTGTTATGTGACGTTTGAAAATAAAATTAATTTTTTTATTCAAATTTTGTTGCATATTTAAAACAACTAAACCTGACTTCTGACTATTATTTTAAACAATATAAACACATATTTAACATAAAATATCAACAAATCCACATTTGTGAAGTTTCAAGAACAGATAATAAATCATAAAAAATGTCTACAATTTGTCATTAAATCGAAAACAAACAAATGAGTTAAACAAACCGATTGTGTCGGGGGCTCTTTTGACGGAGGCTATTTTGTCGGTGGGCTATTTTGACGGGGATATTTTGTCTGGGGCTATTTTGTCGCTGGGCTATTTTGTCGGGGCTATTTTGTCGGGGCCATTTTGTCGCGGGCTATTTTGTCGGGGGCCGTTTCTTTCATAGGAGCAATGTAATAGGAAATCATTAGAAATATATTACTAATTACTATTATTAATTTGTATAAAAAAACATTACAAATTTTTGATTTTTATCGCTCCCCCATTCCCCCTTCACGGTCTTTAGATCTCGCCAGGTAAGTACAGGGAAATTGATCGTTGCACCTCGACCTCTGTAGCCTCCGGGCACCTCTTTCTAACGGCACCTAGAACGAAAAATCAGCAACTGTCAAGTAGATTTGCAGAAAATTAACTTACGTAGTATGGCCCCACGGCATCTCATTTGGTAAAAGACAACCTTGTGGACAGTGTCACCTCCACAAAGGTAAAGATGATTCACCTGAAAACACATTATTGAGGAATTTTGCAAAACAATATCTCATAGTTACCAATGTATTCATCTTTTCTGCTGCCATCTTGAAAATATTTGACTTCGATTCGTCATGATCGATTATGGTCGCATACCAAATTCGAAGATCCTCATCACGTCATCTGTTAGGAAGTCAAACAGTTTCCAACGAACCCTTTCAAAACCACCCTGTATATAAAAGAGTAATCAAAAAGTACGTAAATGGCATGTACTTTTATGTACATACAGTAATTAGATATCCTAATAAAGCAGCTTCACAATATTTAAAGCACTGAATGGCAAAATAGCCTTTAAATAGCTGATAACTGGCACAACTCTAACCCAACAAAATTACATGCTGTCTGGCTTAAAACATCGTTATTTAAGAGTTACTTACCCAACAAAAGATTCAATACCACAAGCACTAAAACCAGACAAATTCACTTAATGCACACCCCGGCTTTTAGGTTAGCGCAATTTTTTCCTGTCTAGACTTGACTGGAGTGTCCGACCAGCAGGTCACGTACACCATCTGCGACTGCGCGCACAGCTGTGACCAGCCTGCGTGCATCGTCCAAGAATGGCCAATGCAGGCCCTAACAAATATTTTATAATTTAAAGTTTAGGTATGTGCTGTTTGATTAATGAAATCAAATATTTATTGCACATAGGTACCGAACGAATTTTATTAATAAACTGCATCCTGCTTCTAACCTTCCGATCCCCATATCCGTAATTCATCTTTTATCAAATAAAATTTTAATAAATATGTAGGTAATATATGTATTGCATTCGGTAATTTTCATGTGCATGTATTATGGTAGGTACTTATTTTCTGAGTAATTAAATTAGTGCATTAATTACTATTTATGAAATAATATTCTACCACATTCTACCCATATTGGGGGCATGTTTATGATTTCAACATGCAAAGATACTATATAGGACCTACATTGGTCAAACATGGATTATACAGGGTGAGTCAACAAGGCGACGGCGGTCCATAACTTCTGAACCCTTCCAGATAGGGAATCAATTCAAACGCCATTATGTACAACACCGCCAATTCTACTTCCTAAAAATACTTTCAACTATACAGGCTGTCCCAAAACACTTGCAACGCATGGCAACTTGATTTTTTTAAATGGAACACCACCATTTTGATGCCATATTCTGGATCACCTATAACATAGCTTTACATCGACATAAGACATTCGATGGTTTAAGGCTCTGTTCTCAAGTAATTAATTCTTTTTGAAAAATTTCGACTATTGCGGGTGCTTCTTAAAAAAATTCCTGATAACTCAATTTTGTATCTAGAGAGCTGAGGTTCGGTACGAGTATAAAGGAAGGTCTATTCAAGCTATCTGACATGATAACTATCATGATCACTATACAGGGTGTTAAAAATTCTGTGTCAAGTTTGGAAAATTTCAAATATGCAAAACTCCATTTTTTCAAATGGCACCCCCTGCTATTATTGTGCCATGGGGTTCGGCTGTTGAAGTACTTTATTTTTTATTAAGTATGTCCTATACCTAAAGTCAATACTTCAAAAGATATTCTTTGTCTTATTTATTTTATTGAAGATTATTACGATCTCAATTAAAGCATGCCATGGACTGTATGACAGTTATGATTAACATTGTTTATTTACATAGTTACCAGACAGTTTGTCACATTTATTGACATACACAATGAATTTCAACCATAAGCAATAAACCATGTCAATGAATTCTTTCTGGTTGTGTATGTCAATAAATGTGACAAACTGTCTGGTAACTATGTAAATAAACAAGGTTAATCGTAACTGTCATACAATCCATGGCATTCTTTAATTGAGATCGTAATAATCTTCAATAAAATAATTAAGACAAAGAATATCTTTTGAAGTATTGACTTTAGGTATAGGACATACTTAATAAAAAATAAAGTAATTCAACATCCCAACCCCATGGCACAATAATAGCAGGGGGTGCCATTTGAAAAAATGGAGTTTGGCATATTTGAAATTTTCCAAACTTGACACAGAATTTTTGACACCCTGTATAGTGATAATGATAGTTATCATGTTAGATAGATAGAATGGACCTTCCTTCATGTTCGTACCGAATCTCAGCTCTCTAGATACAAAATTGAGTTCTCAGGATTTTTTTAAGAAGCACCCGCAATGGTCGAAATTTTTCAAAAAGAATTAATTATTTTAGAACAGAGCCTTAAAACATGGAATGTCTTATGTCGATGTAAAGCTATGTTATAGGTGATCCAGAATATGTCATCAAAATGGTGGTGTTCCATTTAAAAAAATGAAGTTGCCATGCATTGCAAGTGTTTTGGGACAGCCTGTATAGTTGAAAGTATTTTTAGGATGTAGAATTGGCGGTGTTGTACATAATGGCGTTTGAATTGATTTCCTATCTGGAAGGGTTCAGAAGTTATGGACCGCCGTCACCTTGTTGACTCACCCTGTATATATTGGCAAATATTTTTCCACCAATGCACAGCCAATATTGGCTAAAAGTTTGAAATATTGGGCCACGATTAATATATTGGCCCAACGTAGGCTCTACGTTGGCCCCATATTTGGTGCTGCTTGGGCATCTATACCGTAGCCAACGGTGATCGTTTCTGTGTTTTAATTTTTGACGAAAATGGCTTCGGTCGCTTATTGTTGACTATCCGTAACAGATATTTAGATGCTGTCACAGACTTTTTTGTAGGTCTATTCCTCGTCGACATTTTTTCCTTATACGATTTTAATCCATCTTCAAGAGTGGTCTCATACTACTGGACTCAAATTTTCTGCTGACAAAACCAAATGCATTCTCTTCTCTAAACGTAAAAGCGCCTACCAATCGAACCTACGGTTGTGCGGTAACTCTATAAGTGCTACTCAACAAATTAGATTATTGGGGGTAGTCTTCGACTCAGGTCTCACATGGAAACCTCACATAGAGCATCTACAATCATCAACCACGAACCTACTAAACCTACTAAAGACTCTGGCAAACCATACTTGGGGAGCGGACACACAGACATTACTAATGTTATATAAGAGCCTGATCCGGTCTCGTCTTGAATATGGGCTCATCGCTTATGGATCCTGTCGTAAATCCCACCTCAAGAAAATCGAAATCATCCAGAACAAGGCCCTCCGCATTATCTTTGGTGCCTTCTGCACTACCCCCGTTGATAGCCTATATGCTCTAGCAAATGAGCTACCTTTAAGCATAAAACAGATTTACCTAAGTGCAGTCTACGCCGCTAAAACAGCTTCGAATCCCCATCATCCAAATATCCAAACCGTATCTGTAAATCAAAATCGCCATGACATATATGATAATCACCCTCATCTAATTCCTCCCTTCTCTGAAAGACTGCGCCGTAACTCAGAAGATTTCTCGCTACCCTTCACCGCCCTTCAATGCCCAATCGTGAGTCAAATCCCTCCCTGGACAATCCCTCAACCAAATGTTTACCTAAACCTAGCCCAACATGACAAGAAGACCACCAACCCAACGCTTCTCGTGAAACTCTTCGAAGATCTTCGCCATCGATTACCAGATGCTCTCTATTTATACACAGATGGATCCAAGAACAATTCAGGATGTGGTGCCGCCATCTACTCCACAAACTTCATCAAGCAACAGTGTCCTCTGTGCTGAACTCTTCGCCATACAGGAAGCACTCCGATACATAATTCTATCATCAGAGCAGTCTTTCACAATTTGCTCCGACTCTCTAAGTGCTCTCCAGGCAATCCTTCACATGTACTCGCCTAATCCAATAGTTCAGTGCATTAAGGAACTACACTGCAACGTCCTGTGTCAAAACAAGGAAGTACGCTACATCTTTGTACCATCTCACATTGGAATAAGAGGCAATGAAGAGGCCGACTCTCTAGCGAGGCAATCAACGACAAACACACAGGCAGAAGCATCAAGCTCACTATATCTTCTATCAGATGCCAAAAGCCTCTTCCAAAAGGACAGTATCCGAAAATGGCAAAATCTATGGAACAACAACTCATCATTCCTCCATCAAGTCAAACCTAATGTCCAAGAAATACTATCGCTACCGAGTGACCGAAAGTCCCAAGTTAGACTTTCCCGCCTTCGCCTTGGTCACACACGTTTAACTCAGCAGTGGCTATTGGAAGGTGCCGTAGAACAATCAACATGCAGCCTTTGCGGAGACCCCCTCACTGTCGAACACTTATTTACTTGTCCTAGGCTCGAAAAGTACAGGCTCGACTTTAAGATCAGGGACTGCCCCTCAGCCCTACGAAGAAACTGGAATAGCACCAAAAATTACCTGATCGAAACAAAACATCTACAGAAAATCTAACTTAAAAAAAAAATGCAGCAGAGAAGCGGCTGGAACCTCCCCATCGCGTGGATCTTTATATTCTGTGTAGATAGTAGTCAATTCAACAAAACTTTTTTAATCCTTGACTAATTTCGCAATTCTCTGACAAATACCGACGTCACCTCGGACATCACCCATCACGTTTGACAATATGTTCCTTTTAAGGTTAATCTTTTGCCACCTTTTTGACAATAACTGCCACTTTATGTCATCCACTGTCAGCCCGCTCCCTTTTAATGAGAAAGAGTTTTTTCTCTATTTTCCACTGAGATGGCAGAAACTGTGAACACATTTTTAGAACCAGAATTTTATCGCCTTTCTAATGGCGACATAAAGAAGGAGATCTTGTATTTAAAATTTTAAGTTGATATGCTTAAATGGGACTTCCCGTGGGCCAATTGCTTTCGAAAGCCTTTCAGGTCTTCAACGGGTTACCCAACCTCCATGTACCAAATTTCAGCCAAATCGATTCAGTAATTTGGGCTATAATGTATTTTTACTGTTATTATAAAATTTCGATTTTTTGAACCAAACAGCGCTAAATGCGAATTAATTTTGTCCTATTTAAAACCAGAATTTGAAGACCTTTCTGATGGTGACAATAAATCTTTCAAAAACCTGTTTTTAATGGTCAAATGAGAGAATAATTTTAAATTTGGAAATTGGTATGCCAAAACGGCACTTTCCGTGAGTCGATTGAATTCAAAATTTGTTCAGCTCTTCGACGTGTAATACAATCCCCATGTGAAAAATTTCGGCCAAATCGGTTCAGGGGCTTGGGCTGTGCCGCGATTTTAAAGTCCGATAAAAATCAATTTTTTTTTTATTTTTGGTCAAAAGGGCACTAAGAATGAATACACTTTTAGAAGCAGAATTTGAAGTTCTTCCTTATGGTGACGTGAAAAATGGGGGTTTGCATTTAAAATTTAAAAGTTGATGTGCCAAAATGGCATTTCCGCTTGCACGATTGCCTCCAAAAGCTTTTCAGATCTAAGTTAGGTTACGGGATGCCTATGCTCCAAATTTCAGCCAAATCGGTCTAGTAGTTTTGGCTGTGGCGTGATTACAAACGAACGTACGTACGTACGTACGAACGTACGAACGTACAAACGTACGTACATACACACAGACACATTTTAAAAACCCCTTTTTTGGGTTCCTGAGACCTCAAAACGTGAAGATCTGGTGCTATCTCAAATTCGAAAATTTTAGTGATTGCAGTAACCTCCCATTTTTTTTAAATTGTGATGGAGTTGGGGAGGTTAAAATATTATTGCAAATGACGTGTATTATAGTATTATTAGGTAACTAACTTTGTAGCGCTAATAATCATTTTTGATTGAAGCGATTATTAAAATTAAAAAAAAAAAAAAAATCCATCTTCAAGCGTTTAGGCAGCATTCGCAGTAGAATAGCGAGAAGCTGCGTTTTTTTTCCCGGGAGCGCTAAATTATTAATTGTAAGAACTCGAGAACGAGTGGAGGTATCTGACTGAAACTTGGTTTTCGAGTTCTACCATCTAGGTGAAGGGGCGCCAATTTTGGGGGATGAAGTTTAGGTAGTTGTTGAAAATCAAAAAAATACGAAAACCACTCAAATATGTTGCACGTGGAGGTCTGGAACCCGACACACAGTTAGAAATAAACTCACCCTTGTAAATAAGTGGTGAAGTAATGAGGGGGTGAAAAGATGAATTTCTAAATTACCGCAATTTTTCAACAAATTGGATTAGGGTGATGAAATTGAAACCACATCTTTCTTTAGAGCATGTGAAGGTGGTAAAATAGGTTGGAATTTAGGGGTTGAAATGCTCATGAAGCTTTGTAACTTTACACAGAGAAAAATATCTGATGTGAAACTGTCAGGTTTTACACACTGTATCGTAGAGAAAGGAGGAGTGAATTCTAGGACAAATTTATCATCCCCTTCGATAAATTTAAAGTTAAGTGTGAAAACTCGACTTTTTACCGAATAATGTAGATTTGAACTTAATACAATACGAAAGCTTTCTACTAATGGTACAAAAAAGGTCTTATTCATAATTCGTACTGCCCTTAAAGGCGCTACAACTCCTGACAATCCGAAACACAAACACTAAAATGCGAAAACTTAAATACTGCTCAACGTATCAAGGCTGGGTTTGGTGTGTTAATCTACAGCGACACTGTAGGTGGATGGTCAAATTTTCATTATGACCTTTGATCTAACAAGAGGGATGAAATTGAAGGGTTGAAACTGGGAAATTTTTAAGGTAAATAGTGGAATAAAATTATGGGGTTCGAAAGATTTCCGTCAACCATTGAAAAAAGTCTTACAAGTCTTCAATCTAATGCTAGTACTGAGGCTACCAATAATCCCTACCCTTGGCCAGCGGAATAAATACATTTTTTACCTATTTATCATTTCGGGTTTTTATGTGCTTCCTCTGTAGGTAATTCGAAGTCATTTTAATTAACTTTTAAACTACATATCTATAATTTTTCAACCTCTTTCACCCTCAAAACCCACAAAAAGCAAAATGTACGCAGACCGCTTCACAATTTTTCAACCCCGTGAGCGTTAATTTTGTAAATTTAGCGTAATTTTGTCTTTCTGCGGTAATAAATTTTGCTCATTTAGATTTAACTTTCTCCACTCCTTTCACAATATTTCAACCCACAAAACCCTAAATAATTGGGTTATTTTCATGTTGTTTTCTGTAATTACTTACCTATCTACAGTTAATTTTCATACACTATGACTTTTCATCCCCCTTTACGATTTTTCAACCCCCGAGTATTAATTTTGCAAAATTTGCGTAATTTCGCGCTTTTCTTTACCTCTTTCACTTTTTTTAATCCCATTCTCAATATTTCCGATTTCCATTCTCCAAACGCTAAATTTACATAATTGGGTTATTTTGGTGTTCTTCTCTGTAATTTTTTACTTAACAGCAGTTTATTTTCGTACCCTTTGACTTTTCATCCCCCTTTACGATTTCTCAACCCCTGAAGTGCTAATTCCGCAACATTCGCGTAATTTCGTTTTTCGTCGGTAATAAATTGAACTCTTCTGGAAAAAAAAACTCTGCAAAAAATCTATTGGGCCTGTTTCCACTTGCAAAAACATCTTACTTCAATGTCTTCATAAAAAAAGTAAGAACTTTGATTCATTGATTATTTGTGGACAAGATTGTAGGTAGGTATCTTAATTTGTTGTAAATTTCGTCTCACTTAGAAAATTTCCCGATATTTTGCCTCGTTCTCGAGTTATCACAAAATATCTGAAAATAGGCATCTTGCATCAATTTTGTTTTTGATGTTAAATTGAAGTTCGGGATATATTTAATCCTTCCAGATACCTTAAATTCCAATATCTTGTCCGTGGAGCTCAAAAAAAAATGAGAAAGTAGCATTTCTAAACTTCCCGCCAAAAGACCAGCCCAGCCATTCGAACATAATTTTCTTACATGTGACAACGTCGCTGTCTAACCTGACCCGACGTCTTTCATTCATAAATCTTAAATATTTTATAGTAGTCACCAGTACTCTTCGCCAGTGGGTACAAAGGTACAAGATGCCAACCCAAGCAACAAATAACATTGTACTTACCTCCTTTTACAACGTTGGAGGTTACTTTTGATCCCTCTTATTGTCAACTGCCATCAAGGCTGACTTTTCAAATTAATTATTAAACGTCACCCTCAAATAAACTGTTGTCAGATTGCATCCGCTGTACGATTTATGACGTCACAAGTCGTACAACGGCGTTTCTGACTTATTTATTTATTTACAAATAAACAAACGTTTTTTAAATAAAATTGATGTTCGCTGACGATTCCTTGTATCTTTATTGATGCATTTACATTAAAATAGCCCGAAATTAGGAAATGTGCAAGATGCCTATTGCCTATTTACTAAAGAAAAATTAATATCTTCCTAACGATTGATGTTGTTTAAATGAAACTTGAAACTTTTATATTTTTGACATCTGTCAATTGAACAGCATCGACAAAAATTTTCTAGGCTCTCTGGATTTTGAATAAAGACAGTCAACTTTTGATTCTTTTATGGCTGCCATATTAAATTTTAACACCATCATCCCACGAAAAAATTGGCTTTTCAAAAATGTACTCAACATGAATTTTTTTAACAAATGTCAAAATTTGAAAATTAGCAGGAATAATTTGCAAAATCAGCCTAAACTTAGATGAAAAACATTTGCAAAAAAGTACGCCGACTTCTTCAATCTCTTATAACATGTGAAAACAATTGAATTCAACAGTAATAAATTACGTCTTGCGGTCGTGTGACTCGGGCTTTCACATATTTTTTGAAAAACGTCCATGTTGGTCACATTTTTGAAAAGCTAATTTTTCTGTGTATCCGGCATTGTCAAAATTCAATATGGCGCCCATCAGAAAAAGAAAAGTTGACTGTCTCTATTCAAAATGTAAAAGGCCCTGAAAATTTCTGTCAATGTCATTCAATTGACACCTGTCAAAAATATAAAAGTTCCAAGTTTTATTTAAATAACATCAATCGTTAAGAAGATATTAATTTTTCTTTAAATTTGTGATAACTCAAGAACGAATCAAAATATCGGGGAATTCTCTTTAGATTCTTAATCATCAACAAATAGTGCAACTTTTCTGTAATTTAACCGACCCCGTATCTTTTATCGTTTAAGAGATCCCAATGGTGATCATCGAAAAATTACCCACGCTGTATACATAGGGCCGATTAGGACTTAGGGCCGATTGTATAAAAAATTATCCCTTTATTAAATTTAATACTGGGGTTAGTCGCTATTCAACGAGTCTTCTGATTGGCTCAGATCACGCTCAGACATAGAAAATGTTGTATATAACGCGATTATCCCCACGATTATTTTTTATCTATTTACAATCCACCCTTATTTTCATAACTCATAGGCAGATCCACAGATAAATAGGTTTGTTGGTCAACTACATACCTATTAAAAAAATAAGCTGTCCCTAAATCTTCAAACCAAATATAACCACCTAAAAGCTCCCAATAAAGCTCAGAATCGAGCCCACACCGCCATCTCTCCTCGCCAATCTTATCCACTGCCAACTCAACGTAAAACCACCTGTCCATACATCCAAGATTCATCATCGTTTCAAAAGTGAAAGGCATACCGTATCGCACCGTCCAAGACGGTCTCTACTCGCGCAGGTTCAAGTGAAATCATCCAAATGCTGTTAAAACAACATTAAAACCATGCCATCATTAGTCAGACTTTTACCGGTACAGCATTAAGCAGGGTAAGTTGAACTATTTTCCTCTCAATAATTATCTTTTAACTACCTACATTTCATATTTACATTAATTACTTATTTATTATATGATGATTTACCTTGAGAGAAAAAATTCATAGGCGCATCAGTCAAAAAATTAAGATATCTACGTGCAGAAATGTTGGGTTTTTGGTTGCGTAACGACGTTCGCTGGAATTGTGGTAATTGCAATGCAAAGTAATTGATGGGTTTTATATTCGCGACGCGTCTTACATATCCGGCCGTTGTTGAAGAAGTGTCGAATCGAAGCGATCTGCGATAAGAACGGGAGCTGATTTGTGACCCTAAACTGTGAATTTCAGAAAATAATAATAGTAATAATATTAATGAGGAAGTTGCTGGTTTAAATTCAGTGGCGACATCTTCTGGAAGTTGGCAAATGTATTTAAAGAACGGTTGGTTAAACTGGTCCTATTTATTTGAAGACTTTAGTTAGTAGTAGGCCCTTGACACTGTTAAATTGGAGAATCATAAATAGGGACTCGACTTTAGGTAAAATCCCTTCTTTCCCCCTTTTATGTACACAAAAAAACTTGAAAATAAATCTGTTTCGTAAAAATTCGAGTTATATGACCTATAAAACCTATTTCGGGACTTAACAACCTATTACAATTAATTTTTCGCACAATCGTATGTTATAACTATCTTACCGACGTAGTTAAAATAAGGTGTAAGTTTAACTTACCAAGCACGGTTTGGTTTCCCAGGCAACGAAAAATAACAGTGCTGTTATGAATTCATAACAGCACGCATATCTGACACAGGCATGGTAAGTGAAACAATTGAACTGCCAAAGGTATCGAGAGCATTTCGAAAATTCGGCGATATGTCAAACAGGATTTTTTTAATGGCTGACGAAAAATGTTCAATAAGCTAATTTCGATTGTGCGAAAAATCATATACGATACACGGTTGTTAAGTACATCTAACATAATCTCGGAAATTGAAAAACTCGTCTTCGACTCGTTTTTGCAAACCTTTCCTCGATTCTGTTATACTGTACTTACCAACCTAATATCGTAATATACTATAACCTAAAAGATTTTTTTGTAACTTAAAATAGCGTTTTTTGCTACCTAAAGAACCTAATACCCTGTTTTTTGTTATAGATAATTTGGAAAATAATTAAATTTTTTACACAAACCGCTAAAATTTTTAGTGGTAGCGTGATTTTTTAAGTTTTTGTTTTAAATTCGAAATGTGGTGCATTTAACTAAAAACCTATTTAGCCTAAAAACGTGTTTTATATAACCTAGTTAGGTATCTTTTTTCAATTTTAATAGAGCTTAGAATCCGGTCCCTAATCATAAAGTTGGAAGAATTGTTTATGTTTATAATGCATTGCACGAAAAATGTTTGGTAGGTGCAGTTAGGGGGTAAACCGCTAACCGTATTTTGTGCACCAGACATCCTCTGAAATCCCCGGACATCCCTCTGAAATCCTCGGACTTCCTCCTGAAATCCCCGGACTTCCCCCTAAATTGTACACCTGACATCCCCAGCGGTTTGCCCCCCAGGTCAGCCAAAATGCATTATTTAATTTCTCGACTGTACCTACTCCTGTTTCTGTTCTACATTCAAGTACATCTGTATACCAACCTTGCACAACTAAATTATTCTATAAAAAATCGAAGAGGAATGAAAATTCAAACTCAAAGTCAAAGTCAAAGTCAAAGTCAAAGTTTGAATTTTCATTCATTCCTCTTCGATTTAAATACTTAGCCCACTTCGAGTAAAATGGATCACCGCCTCTCGCAACGTTTAAATTATTCTATACTTGCAGAGTATTTGGTTGTTCACCATTGGGATCTCTGAATACCACAAGAGTTAGAAGAACGGCTAAATTTGGAGGGCTGATCACTCAAAAAAGCCAACGGAAGATGTATATCAATGCGATGTATATCTCGGTAGACGTTTATCAAGTTAATGTGCATGTAGGGACGGCTGGTCTTACTGGTGGAATCGGGTGCAGATTTTATCAATCTGCACCTAGTAGTAGTGCCTCCGCAAAAACGCACAGATGTGTCAAAAAGGCGAAATGTTAAAAAAATGCTGTTACAAAATTTAAAAATAGGAAATGAACAGGAATGAGTAAATGAAAAGAATTACCGGAATTAAAACAAAATTTGGCGAATTTTGAAAAATTAACACTTGGGGCTGAAAAATTATGAAAGGGGATGAAAAGTCAAGAGGAATGAAAATTAAGTGTGATTAAGTAGAATTAGATACGAAAGAAAACACGAAAATAAATAAATTATGCAATTAAAACTTTTATGGGGTTTGAAATGCGCACTTATACCTACCTATTGCGAAGGAAACTGAAAAATTGTAAAAGGTAAACTGAATCCCAAATGCGTTCAATTTTATGACCGACGAAAAACGAAATTATGTGAATTTTGCAAAATTAGCACTTAGGGGGTTGAAAAGTCAAAAGGTGTGAGAATTAACCGTGGCTAAGTAAAATTACGGAAAATAACACCAAAATAACCCAATTATGTAAATTTTGCATTTGAAGAGTTGAAAAGATTGCGAAGGGGGATGAAAAAATTGAAAAATTTAATCATCATCCAAATGGGTTCATTAATTTCAACCCTACATTATTCAGTAAAAATTCGAGTTTCCACCCCTAACTTTCACCCCCTTCAATAAATTTCTCCTAAAATTCACTCCTCCCTTCTCGAAGATGCAGTGTGTAAGATGTCACAGTTTTGCAGAAGATATTGCTTCTCTGTGTCAAATTACAGGGCTTTATGGACGTTTCAACCCCTAAACTCCAACCCCCTATTTCACCACCCCCACATGCCCTAAAGGAAGTTGTGTTTTCAATTTCACCACCTTAACCCAATTCGTTGAAAAATTAAGGTGATTTATACATTCATGTTTTCAACCCATCATGGTTTCACCCCTTTATGATTTACAGGGGTGAATTTATTTTTCCGGTGTTACATAACTCCTTGCGTATTTACTGACTTCAGTTGTTCATAAATAAATCAATAGGTTTTCAGAAAAAATTAATAAAATATATTTATCCCCTTGCAAAGAGTTAGGGGTGGTTTTAGGTTGAAAACTCATAAGACCTTTTTCAATGGTTGACCGAAATCAATCGAACCCCGTAATTTTAGGCTACCATTTACTTGAAGAAATTTCAAGTTTCAATCCTTAAATTTCATCCCCCTTGTTAGATATTATTGAAAATTTGTCCATCCGCCTACAATGTCACTGGAAATTCATACACCAAATTTTGCCTTGATACGTTGAGTAGTTTTTGAGTTTTCGTATTTTTGTGTTTCTGCATGTTAGGGGTTGTAGCGCCTATAAGGGTGTTTTTTCTCAAAATATGAGTGACACCTTTTTTGACCCATTAATGGAAAGCTATCGAATGACGCCAATTTCGACCAATACTTATTAGGCGGAATTTCGAGTTGCAACCCCTAATTTCCACCCCATCTGTTCGATTTTACGAAAAAGGCATCCCCCGCAAGCTTTCACCGATATATGTGTGTACGTTAAGTTTCCGACAGCTGCGTGCAACCCTTATGGAGTTATCATATTTTTTGTGGTTTTCATCCCCTAAATTTCATCCTCCGAAATTAGCACCCTTTCACTTTCAACAGACTTGAGGGTCGAACGTACATACCAAGTTTCAGAAAGATACCTCCACTAGTTCTCGACTTATTGCAGTTAATAGTTTTTCGGTTTTTCACCCCTAACTCCCACCCCCCTGGTCCGATATGGCCCAAAAGCAATCCCCGCCGAGATTTTCCGGGTATACACCCGTGTACAAAATTTCAGCTCGATATCTGCTTTCGTTCTCAAGGTATGCGATGGACAGAGTAGACGGACGGCCGGCCGAGCGAGCGAATTCACTAAAACTATAGTGCCTCGCATTTTAGTGCCGTAGCAGAATGCGGAGGTACTCTTGTCTTAGCTTATTCGCTCGCTCGCTCGCTCGCTCGATCGCTCCTCAGTCTGTCCGTCGGATAACTTGAGAACGGATTGAGATATCGAGCTGAAACTTGGTAGGCAGCTTCGTCTCCCGAAAAGTAAGGCGGGGATTGCTTTTGGGCCATATCGGACCAAGGGGGTGGGAGCTAGGGGTGAAAAACCGAAAAACTACTAATTTCAATAACTCGAGAACTAGTGGAGATATCTTGCTGAAAATTAGTATGCACGTTCGACCTTCAAGTCTGTTGAAAGTGAGGGGGTGCCAATTTCGGGGGATGAAATTTAGGGGATGAAAACCACAAAAAATATGATAACTCCGCAAGGGTTGCACGCAGCTGTCGGAAACTCAACGTACACACATATATCGGTGAAATCTTGTGGGCGATGCGTTTTTTCGTAAAATCGAACAAATGGGGTGGAAATTAGGGGTAGCAACTCGAAATTCCGCTTAATAAGTACTAGTCGAAATTGGCGTCATTCGATAGCTTTCCATTAATTATTCAAAAAAGGTGTCATTCATATTTTGCGAAAAACCACCCTTATAGGCGCTACAACCCCTAACATGCAGAAACACAAAAATACGAGAACTCAAAAACTACTCAACGTATCAAGGCAGAATTTGGTTTGTGAATTTCCAGTGACATTATAGGTGGATGGACAAATTTTCAAAAATATCTAACAAAGGGGATGAAATTTAAGGGTTGAAACTTGAAATTTCTTCAAGTAAATGGTAGCCTAAAATTACGGGGTTCGATAGATTTCGGTCAACTATTGAAAAAAGGTCTTATGAGTTTTCAATCTAAAACCCACCCCTGGGCCATTAACCACCCCTAACTCTTTGCAAGTCGATAATTATATTTTATTTATTTTTTCTGAAACCCTATTGGTTTATTTATGAACAACTGAAGTCAGTAAATACGCAAGGAGTTATGTCACACCGGAAAAATAAACTCACCCCTGTAAATCATAAAGGGGTGAAATCATGAGGTGTTGAAAACATGAATCTACAAATTACCTTAATTTTTAAACGAATTGCGTTAGGGTGGTGAAATTGAAAACACAACTTCCTTTAGGGCATGTGGGGGTGGTGAAATAGGGGGTTGGAGTTTAGGGGTTGAAACGTCCATAAAGCCCTGTAATTTGACACAGAGAAGCAATATCTTCTGCGAAACTGTGACATCTTACACACTGCATCTTCGAGAAGGGAAGATCGAATTTTAGGAGAAAATTATCGAAGGGGATGAAAGTTAGGGGTGGAAACTCGAATTTTCAATGAAGAATGTATAGTTGAAAATATTACCATTCGAAAGCTTTCTATTGATGGTACAAAAAAGGTCATATTCATCATTCGCGAAAAACGACCCTTAAAGGCGGTACAACCCCCTAACATGCCGAAACAAAAAAATGCGAGAACTCAAAAACTGCTCAACGTATCAGGGCTAAATTTGATGTGGTAATTTACAGCGCCACTGTAGGCGGATGGGCAAATTTTCATTAATATCTAACAAGGGGGATGAAATTTAAGGGTTGAAACTGGAAATTTTTTCATGTAAGTGGTGGAATAAAATTATGGGGTTCAATAGATTTCGGTCAACCATTGAAAAAAATCTTATGAGTCTTCATCCTAAAACCAACCCCTACGCTACTAACAACCCCTAAGCCCTAGCAAGCGGAGTAAATATATTTCATTTATTTTTTTTTTGCTTTCTTCTAATTTGTTATTAATTTAAAGTGATTTTCATTAATTTTTGACCCATCCACAATTTTTCAACCCCTTTCATGATATGTGAACCCTCAAAGAGCAAAATTTACCCAGACCGCTTCTTTTTCGGGTGATTTCCGCTGGTTAATTTTGTAAAATTCGCGCAGTTTTGCCTTATGAATTGTTCTTGCCTTTTTCACTTTTTCGACCCCTTCGCAATGTTTCAACCCCCAAAAGTCAAATTTGCATAATTGGCTTATTTTCGTGTTATTTTCTGTAATTCTACTTAATTACGATTAATTCTCATCCCTTTTAACTTTTCATCCCCCTTTACAATTTTTCAACCCCCTAAGTGTTTATTTTGCAAAATTCACATAATTTAGTTTTCCTTCGGTAATAAATTGAACTCAATTGGATTATGTTTATCTTTTTCACTTTTCCAACCCCCTTCGCAACATTTCAACCCCCAAAATCTAAATTTGCATAATTGGTTTACTTTCGTGTTATTTTCTGTAATTCTGCTTAATTACGATTAATTCTCATCCACTTTGACGTTTCATCCCCCTTTACAATTTTTCAACCCCCTAGGTGTTAGTTTTGCCAAATTCGGATATTTTCGTTTTTCTTCTGTAATAAATTGAACCCATTTGGATGATGATTAAATTTTTCACTTTTTTCATCCTCCTTCGCAATGTTTCAAGTCTTCAAATGCTAAATTTACATAATTGGGTTAATTTGGTGTTATTTTCCGTAATTTTACTTAGCCACGGTTAATCCTGATACCTTTTGATTTTTCATCCACCTTTACGATTTTTCAACCCCCTAAGTGCTAATTTTGCAAAATTCGCATAATTTCGTTTTTCGACGGTTATAAAATTGAACGCATTTGGGATTCAGTTTACCTTTTACAATTTTTCAGTTTCCTTCGCAATAGGTAGGTATAAGTGCTTATTTCAACCCCCACAAAAGTTTTTATTGCATAATTTGGTTATTTTAGTGTTTTATTTCGTAATTCTACTTAATCCACACTTCATTTTCATTCCTCTTGACTTTTCATCACCTTTTTTCATTACCTTGGACTTCTCATTCCCTTTTTCAACCCCCTTTAGTGCTAATTCTACATACCTACTTCGCAAATATGATGTTTTTTTGTTAACTCTCTACTGTTTAATTATGTACGGCCAATTTTCATAATTTCGTCTTTTTAACACCACTGTGCGTCTGCGGAGGCACTACTACTAGGTGCAGATTTATAAAATCTGCACCCGACTCCACCAGTAAATTCAGCTCGCCCCTACATACACATTAACAAGGTAAACATCTACAGGGACACACATCGCATTGATATACATCTTTCGTTGGCTTTTGCTTCGGCACTAAAAATTGTGTACAATTAATTCCAATCGGGAATTAAATCCAATAATTCCAGTTTAATTCCATTAATTTCGATTTAGTTCCATTAATTCCATTATTTCCGTCAATTCCAGATCAATTCCAGATTAATTCCATCAATTCCATATTAATTTCGTTACTAATTCCATTAGGTAATTAATTCTTTTCCAATACAGGGTGGTTCCTTTTTCACTGCCCACCATTGGCATCTCCAAAACGTAAGAGGTAGGAGGTCGGTTAAATTAGAGAAAGGTTACACTATTTCTTGTCGATTAAGAATCGGAGTAGAATTTCCCGATATCTTGATTCGTTCTTGAGTTATCCCGAAAAAAGTGATGGGGGAAAAAACTGAAAAATGCGACTTTCCAGAAAATTTCATATATTTCTTGTAATTGACGTTATTTAATTGAAACTTTGAATTTTTATATGTTTTTTCGGGATAATTCAAGAACGAATCAAGATACCGGAAAATTTTCTTCAGATTCCTAATCAACCACCAAGAAATAGTGCAACTTTTCTATAATTTAACCGACTCCGCATATTTTACCGTTTAGGAGATCCCAATGGGGAGCAGTGAATTTAGCGCCAAAACCTATGAGATTCAATCTCCCTTGGTCAAACCAAGCGAGATCATCTCCAACAAAATCCCAGTGGTATTTCGATGAAAATGAAGAACAGGGCATGATTCTATTGCAAATCAATGTGTCGGAAGAAAAAATGTAGATTTATTGGCTGGGAGAGCCTTAGACAAAATATTGTCCAAGATTATTTTGCGTAAGATTAGCAAATATTTTAATTGATATTCATTTTAATCGCAGAAATGTTTGTATCGGGTGTCCCAAAAAAACCGGACAAAATATATTTAGTAATAAGTCAGCCATTTCTCAACCGATTTGGATGGACCTCATCTTCAATGAAAGCTAAAGAACCAAGCTTTCGAATCATGCAAGAAACTATCACAGATGGCGCTGCCGTACGGACCCTATTGATACTTAGTTTAAGTCTATTTTAGGTGTTTGGAGATTGGTCAGACAAGAACCAATCGTTATGTGACTCAAATGGCCTCGAAGATCGTTCTTTTTTCTGCAAAAATCTTTTTTCAAAAGTCGGTTTTATTTACGCATTCATTTTCTGCGATTTTTTAAAAATGTGTCTTTTTACACCTTAGGTCACCTTAATAACCCCGCTAATAGGTAACTGATGAGCAAAGTTAGTTACGCACAAACAGCATAGTTTTTGGTTATAAATTATCGGATTTGATGAAAACAGAGGTGACTGCTAATGAGGGATAAATTGGCGAGCTATTACTGAAAATTAAGCTGTTTTGGATCACTGTTACTTTAGTCATATCATAAAAGTGTGAAAATAAGGGAAAAAGCATTTTAAAAAAAAATCGCTTAAAATTAATGCTTAAACCAAATCAACTTCTGAGAAAAGGCTTTTGAAGGCAAAAGAACGATCTTGAAGGATTTCAGAGTTTTATAACGATTGGTTGTTTTTTCACCAATCCCCACGCACTTAAAATAAGCCTTAAAAACAACTATTTATTTTGAAACTAATACATTTAGAATCAGAATTTGAAGGCCTTTCTTACGGTGACGTCAAAAATGGATGTTTGCATTTAAAATTAACTTAAGTTGCGCATTTTAGTTTGTCGTGATCTGCGAGATGCACAAACGCGAGGTCAGTCCATAGCTCACGAGAAATTGAAATGCCTCTACCAATAGGTATGCCAATTTTCAGCCAAATCGGTCAACTAGTTTAGCCTGTGGCGTGTTTACGAACGTCCGTACACACATACACACATTTTAAAAGCCAACGGAAGATGTATATTGTATATATAGTATATACAGGGTAGTTCCTTTTATCACTGCTCACCATTGGCATCTCTTAAATGGTAAGAGTTACAGAGTCGGTTAAATTAGATTGGTGGTAGATTGGTGATTAAGAATCTGAAAAGAACTCCCCGATGTCTTAATTCGTTCTTGAGTTATTCCGAAAAATCTGAAACTTGTTATTTTTTATCAAAATTAATATCTCCCTAACGATTGATTCTATTTAAATTTAAAAATATTTTAATGGCAGCGAAAAAATTTTTGTAGACGTCTAGATTTTGAGCAATTATGTACGGTCAACTTTTGATTTGTTTTTCAAAAATATAACCAGCAAGAGCTTTATTAAAAAAATGTGAAAAATTTGAAGAATATATCAAAATTTATTTTATTGAATTTTCAATACAATTATTTTAAACATTAAGAGGGATTAAAAAAGTTAGTGTACCTACCATTTTTACTTTTTTTCAAAAAGTTTTGCACTAATTTTACAAATTATTCATACCAATTTTAGAATTTTGAAGATTTTTCAAACAAGCCCATATTAATTACAAGTCAATTTTTTTCGGTGTCCCATGGTGTCAAAATTCAATATGTCGGCCATAAGAGAATGAAAAGTTGACTGTCATTACTCAAAATCTAGAAGGCCTAAACAATTTCTGTGGATATCATTCGCTTGACAGCTGTCAAAAATACAAAAGTTACAAGTTTAATTTAAATAGCATCAACCGTTAGGGAGATATATATTTTTATTTAAAATCGCAAAGTCAATATTTTTCGGAATAACTCAGGAGCGAATTAACATAACGCCGATTTGTCTTCAGATTCTTAATCACAAAGAAATAGCGCAACTTTCCGCTAATTTAACCGACTCCGTATCTCTTGCCGTTTAGGAGATGTAAGCAGTGAAAAAGGAACCACCCTATGGACTATACAGGGTGGGTAATTTTTCGATGCTCACTATTGGTATCTCGGAAACCATAAGAGATAGAGAGTAAGTTAAATTAGAGAAAAGTTGCGCGATTTTATGCTGAAAAATAATCTGAAGAAATATCTTGAATATCTTTACTACTTTTGAAGATATTGGCGGAAAACTGAAACATTGTATTATTAAATTTGGCACGTTTGTATTATTCAGTATAGGGCATTCGATGACGCAATTAAAAATTGTTTTTACTCTCTAGCTTTTGTGTTGCGGCAGTCAACTTTCTTATTTCTTATGCCCGCCATATTGGATTTTAACATCAAATATGTAAAAAAATTAGCTTCTCAAAAATGTAACTAACATGAACTTTTTTGAAAAAACATGTCAAAGTACGCGTGACACGCCTTCTAGATCTATTTGATTATCGTTAGAAATTCAAATGTCTTTAACGTCATAAGAGATGAAAAAAGTTTTTGTCCTTTTTTGTATTTTTTTTTCACAAGTTTAGGCTGATTTTACAAATTACTCATATCAATGTTAACTTTTAACGGTCTGCCAAAAAAATCCATTTTGATAACATTTTTCACAAGCTAATTTTTTTGTGTATTTGATGGTGCTACAATCCAATATGGCGGCCATAAGAGAATCGAAAGCTGTCTACCGTTACTAAAAATTTAGAAGGCCTAGAAAATTTCTGACAATGCCATTCAATTGACAGCTGTCAAAAATATTAAAGTGCCAGCTGCCATTAAAATAACATCAATCGTAAGAAAGATTATGAGTTTTTCTTTGAAATCGCAATTTTCAGTTTTTTCGTGATAACTCAGGAACGAATCAAGATATCGGGAAATTCTCTTCAGATTCTTAATCGCCAAGAAATGGTGCAACTTTTCTCTAATTTAACTTACTCTCTATCTCTTATGGTTTCCGAGATCCCAATGGTGAGCATCGAAAAATTACCCACCCTGTATAGAGGGTCCTGCAACAGTGCATCAGTCATTTCAGTTAGGAATTTCGTTCAAGTGCATACTTAAACTTAACTTAACTTAACGTAAAGGCGCGTTTCAGGAATACATTTTAAAATGTACCTACAGGGTATTCCAAGAATTTGGGAACAAAAAAATATTTTTAAAAACAATTTTTGCTCAATTCTCCGTTGCAGTAGTTACTGAAGGTGCTTCGTTTTAAATGGAACACCCTGTGTAATATAATTTCGCTAATTAATAATAAACTGTGGTTATGTAATTGTTTCTTTACAAATTGTCACTTTTTTCTATCCGGAGAAGTAACTAAGCACGAACTGATGCGGAACAGGACTATGAAATTACGAACCGTTCTAGCGCTCAAACGTCAAGTCCTAGAAGAAAAATGTACAGAACCGTTTTTGTAGCAAATTTCAAGTAGAATAATTTTTATAATGAGATGCTTTGCTCTAAAACTCACATTTACGGAGATAATTGCAATTGTTAGTACTAATACTTAAGCAATGACAGTACATAAATTACAACTTCATACCTTCTACCGTTTTCGAGTTATTGCACAGAGGGCCCTTGGCTACAAATATAGTGAACCCCTCAACACATGTACCAAGTTTCTTCTCGATATCTTCTACAGTTTCAACCGTAGCGCCTTCAGGATCACGCAGAATCACGGACAGACATACAGACATACGCGCAAACGCACAGGCACGCATTTGTCAAGAATCCTCCCCTTGGGTTCTTGGGAACCTAAAACATCAAGATTTGAGGTTCTTCGCAAATCAATTTCGTGCGTAACTTTAGAAACATCTTGCGCTGACGTGCAATGCTAAAAAACACTCTGGGGCCTAAACGGCAAGTCCTATAAGAAAAATGTGTAGAGCCCTTTTGTAGACAATTTCCTGCAGAATAATTCTTCTAATAACGCGTTTTGCTCTAAAGTGCATATTAAGCGAGATAATTGTGAGAAAACAAGGTGTACCAAATTTTTTTTCTTATTAGACCAAATTATCATCCCTTGCTGATTGGCCTAAACTCCATTATTGCAACTTTGATGTCCAAAAACCTGTGAATCATCATTAATTGCTGGCCAACCTAAAAACAAATAATTGCTGAATATAACTAACTCAATTTTTTACAGATGGCTCTCTTCCACTCTCTGCCTATCATCCTTCTCCTCCTCCTCACTCTTACTTCATGCCTCCCCTCCTTTACCCCCGACTACAAAAAAGCCCTCAAATTCTCCCTCCTCTTCTACGAAGCCCAACGCTCAGGCCGCCTCCCCCCCACTAACCGCATCCCCTGGCGAGGCGACTCAGCAACCAATGATAAAGGATCCAACAACGAAGACCTAACAGGCGGTTACTACGACGGTACCTCCCTTAAATTTCCCGCAAACTCTCACGAATCTTTTTTCAGCCAGCGATTTTGTAAAATTCTCCTTCACGATGGCCTTCACCACCACGATTCTATCCTGGGGGATGATTTCCTTCAAAGAAGGCTACATAGAATCAGGTAGGGGATGTAAGCCTTCAAAATTTTAACCAAAACCTCCAAAGGGGAATTTATCAATGGATTGGAAGCTATAAAATGGGCCACAGATTATTTCATTAAATGCCATGTGAGCCCTTTTGAGTTTTACGGCCAAGTCGGTGATTTTTCCTTGGATCATTTGTTTTGGGGGCGTCCTGAAGAGATGAACATGTCTAGACCTGCTTATAAAATCGATAAGGATAGCCCAGGATCGGAGTTAGCAGGAGAAGCATCTGCGGCTCTAAGTGCTGCTAGTATAATCTTCTCAGAAGAAGACTCAGTATACTCTGCGGAGTTACTTAAACATTCTGTAGAACTCTACGATTTTGCTTGTACTTATCGAGGGTTGTACCACGATGCTATTCCAGGGGGTAAAATTTACTACGAATCTACAGGATACGGAGACGAATTAACCTGGGCGGCAATTTGGCTCTACAAAGCTACAAACGACTCGAAATATTTAGAAGAAGCAGAAATCTTCTACTCGAAATTTCGAATCAAAGATCGCCCAAGCGAATTTTTCCACAACAAGAAAACAGCAGGGATTCAACTCCTTCTAGCTCAGGAAACTCTCAAAGTTGAGTATTTAGACGCCGTGCAAGACTTTTGTCATTACTCCAAGGAGGAGCAAACCAGAACTCCGAAAGGTTTAATATTTATTGAAAAATTTGGAACACTCTCTCACGCAGCTAATGTTGCATTTCTCTGCCTCCAAGCTAGCAAGAACCTTAATAAAAGTTACGTTTCTTTTGCCAAAGAACAAATTGATTATATTCTAGGCTCCAAGGGGAGGAGTTTCGTCGTGGGATTTGGGAAGAACTACCCCAAACGTCCTCACCATTCTTCCAGGTAAGAAAAAAGTGAAGAAATTTTGTTAAAAAATTAAACCTAGCTCCTGTCCGGAAAAGACAGAGCCTTGTGGGTGGAAGGAATTCACAGCAAAAGGACCAAATCCACAGATTCTGTATGGAGCTTTGGTGAGTGGTCCCGACCAGAATGACCATTATGAAGATTTGAGGGAAGAATTTTTGTACAATGAGGTTACGTTGGATTATAACGCAGGGTTTCAAAGTGCTCTTGCTGGACTCGTTTGGTGTGAGATTAAAGATTGTAGGTAGGTTTCAGTGCTTTATGTGATATTTTATTTAGATTGGATTGAAAATTATGTAGAAAAGAATTATCTCACTTAGGTTACCTACTTAAAAAAATTACAAAAGTTCAGTTTAGACCAAAGATGTGACAAAAAATTTCTATTACTTATATACAAATAAACTTTTGATTTGATTGGCAGAATGCTTCAAATTGAGTTAAATTTTATTGTCGAACCTCTAACTCATTTAATTAATATTTTCTTTGAGACTAGAGATCTGCCGTCACACTGGAAGGTTGCGCTGGTGAAACCAGTTCCCAAGAAAAGTAATCCGTCAGCTCTTGTTGATTTCAGGCCTATCAGCTTGCTCCCAAATTGTTTGAAAATTGCTGAAAAAGTTTTCTCCATGCAGTTCAGTAAATTCTTGGAAGAGAGAAATATATTTCCTAGCATTCAATCTGCTTATAGGAAACATTTCAGTACTACTACAGTGTTGTGTTCACTTACTGACGATATATTACGGGGTTTCAATGGTGGTAAACTGACGTCACTCACGCTGTTAGATATGTCAAAAGCGTTTGATAGCCTAAACATTGAATTGCTTCTAAATAAATTGAACTATTATGGTGTAAGTGGCTCTGTTTTGAACTGGCTGGCTAGCTACCTTAACGATAGAATTCAATTTACTCATATTGATGGCCAGAGTTCTAAACCGCTAATCTTAACAGCGGGGGTACCCCAAGGGTCTGTTTTGGGGCCAACTCTCTTTTCAGTGTATTCAGCGGATATTGTACATGTTCCGAACCATTGCTCCTTGTATATATATGCAGACGATATTCAAGTCCTTTTATCTTTTGCCCCTAATGAATTAGATCACAATATTTTGCTAATTAATACAGATCTTGATAAAATTTACATGTGGACTCGGCAAAATTCGCTGCTTTTAAATGCTACAAAGTCTAAAACCATTTTGTTCGGTACCAGACAAAAACTTGCTCAGATTCAGGGGAACTGTGATTTGAAAATTAATGACGTCTTGATACCGCAATGTGATGTTGTGAAGAATTTGGGTATTCTCTTCGATCGTTCACTGATGTTTTTGGAGCAGGTTAATTCCATATGCCAGAGAGCGTTTCTGGCGCTAAAACAGATTTCACCTTTTTACAAAGACTTAGATAGTGCGACCAAAAAACAATTAACTGAGGTACTAGTACTGTCTTTATTAAATTATGCAGATATGGCTTATGCGCCTTGTTTGACATTGCATTTGAAACACCGGCTTCAGCTTGTTCAGAATTATTGTGTTAGATTTATAGTTTTTGTTCCCTTCCCGAATCATATCACTCCATACTTGCGTGACCTTGGAATGCTAAAATTGCATGAACGTCGTATGCTTCACTATGCCTCTTTGGTGTTAAAGATAAGAATTTTTGATTCTCCCAAATACTTGAGTTCTAAAATCTTGTTGCGGTCTGCCGTGCACGACCGTTCCCTTAGGTTCAGTGAATTGATGTTTTGTGTCCCAAGTTTTAATTCTTCAAGTTTTCGTGGTTCTTTTTCGTACTTGGCTTCACATTTACTCAACTTCTTTGCTCTAAATTTTGAAAATATATCTATACAATCAATTATCGGTTCTCTGAAGGATTCAATGTCTACAGGAAAGCAATTGTCAATTAATTTGCAACTGTTTTGACCTTTTTTAGCTCTTTGAGTTTTTTTTTTTTTTTTTCTCATACTTCGACTGTTATGTTGTCTTTTTGAAATTAAGGGTAGGATAATATCAGCTTGCTGTTCCTATCCTATTGTGTAGTAGCGATTTATTATTATATTATATTATAATTATAATTTGAGCATTTATATGAATACTTTTAAGTTTTGTATTGCTGGCTACGCAATAAAATTATTATTATTATTATTATTATTCAAAAAATTGATTTGCTTTTTGAAATCTCTGAAAAACTTTAACCTTCAAACAAAGCTAGTTAATTTTTTTTCCCACAAATTTCAGCTAAGATAATATGCATCATATTTCCGCACTAGGACGAAAAGTAAACTACAAACAGTAGGAGAATTAATTAACCTACCTGCCTAAAGACAATTTTGTTAATTTTTTTCAACCATCACGATCTTTTCATACATTTTTTTGCAATGGTTTGCCAATTACAATTTTAGAATGTTTCGATCGGGTTTATGAAAAAACCCCCGGAAGATGTATATCAATGCGATGTGTATCCCTGTAGATGTTTATAACGTTAATGTGTATGTAGGGGCGGCTGGTCTTACTGGTGGAATCGGGTGCAGATTTTATCAATCTGCACCTAGTAGTAGTGCCTCCGCAAAAACGCACAGATGTGTCAAAAAGGCGAAATGTAAAAAATTGTTGTTACAAAATTTAAAAATAGAAAATGAACAGGAATGAATAAATGAATAGAATTACCGGAATGAAAACAAAGTTTGGCGAATTTTGAAAAATTAACACTCGGAGCTAAAAAATTGTGAAAGGTGATGAAAAATCAAGAGGAATGAAAATTAAGTGTGATTAAGTAGAATTACGAAATAAAACATGCAAATAACCAAATTATGCAATCAAAACTTTTGTGGGGGTTGAAATACGCACTTATACCTACCTATTGCGAAGGAAATTGAAAAATTGTAAAAGGTAAACTGAATCCCAAATGCGTTCAATTTTATGACCGACGAAAAACGTCAAATTACGTGAATTTTGCAAAATAAACACTTAGGGGGTTGAAAAATTGTATAGGGAGATGAAAAGTTAAGGGGGATGAGAATTAATCGTAATTAAGTAGAATTACAGAAAATAACACGAAAATAAGCCAATTATGCAAAAACTTTTGGGGGTTGAAACATTGCGAAGGGGTCGAAAAAGTTGAAAAGGCAAGTACAATCCATATGAGTAAAATTCTGTAGCAAAACTGCGCGAATTTTACAAAATTAACGCTCGGTTGGAAGAAAAATTGTTAAGGGGGATGAACAATCAAAAGGGGTGGAAATGTACTGTAGTTAAGTAGGAAAATCACACGAAAAAGAAGCGGTCTGGGTCAATTATGCTCTTTGAGGGTTCACATATCATGAAAGGGGTTGAAAAATTGTGGATGGGTTATAAGTTAATGAAAATGACTTTTAATTATTAACAAATCAGAAGAAAGCAAAAGAAAAGTAAATAAAATGTATTTACTCCGCTTAAGGGTTGTTAGTAGCGTAGGGGTTGAAGATAGGTTGAAGATTCATAAGACTTTTTTCAATGGTTGACCGAAGTCTATCGAACCCTATAATTTTATTCCACCACTTACAAGACAAAATTTCCAGTTTCAACCCTTAAATTTCATCCCCCTTTTCAGATATTAATGAAAATTTGCCCATCCGCCTACAGTGGCGCTGTAAATTACCACATCAAATTTAGCTCTGATACGTTGAGCAGTTTTTGAGTTTATGCATTTTTGTGCTTCGGCAGGTTAAGGGGTTGTACCGCCTTTAAGGGTCGTTTTCCGCGAATGATGAATAAGACCTTTTTTGTACCATCAATGGAAAGCTATCGAATGGTATTATTTTCAACTATTCATTATTCAGTGAAAATTCAAGTTTCCACCCCTAACTTTCATCCCCGTCGATAAATTTCTCCTAAAATTCACCCTTCCCTTCTCGAAGATGCAGTGTGTAAGATGTCAGTTTCGCAGAAAATATTGCTTCTCCGTGTCAAATTACAGGGCTTTATGGACGTTTCAACCCCTAAACTCAAACCCCCTATTTCACCACCCCCACAAGCACTAAAGAAAGTTGTGTTTTCAATTTCACCACCCTAACCCAATTCGTTTAAAAATTAAGGTGATTTGTAGATTCATGTTTTCAACACCTCATGATTTCACCCTTTTACGATTTACAGGGGTGAGTTTATTTTTCCGGTGTTACATAGCTCCTTGCGTATTTACTGACTTTAGCTGTTCATAAATAAATCAATAAGGTTTCAGAAAAAATAAATAGAATATAATTATCCGCTTGCAAAGAGTTAGGGGTGGTTAATAGCCTAGGGGTCGGTTTTAGATTGAAAACCTATAAGACCTTTTTTCAATTGTTGACCGAAATCTATCGAACCCCGTAATTTTATGCTACCATTTACTTGAAGAAATTTCAAGTTTCAGCCCTTAAATTTCATCCCCCTTGTTAGATCTTATTGAAAATTTATCCATCCACCTACAATGTCACTGAAAATTAACACCAAATTCTGCCTTGATACGTTGAGTAGTTTTTGAGTTTTTGGGTATTTTTGTGCTTCTGCATGTTAGGGGTTGTAGCGCCTATAAGGGTGGTTTTTCTCAAAATATGAATTACTTTTTTTGAATCATTAATGGAAAGCTATCGAATGACGCCAATTTCGACCAATACTTATTAAGCGGAATTTCGAGTTGCAACCCCTAATTTCCACCCCATCTGTTCGATTTTACGAGAAAACGCATCCCCCGCAAGATTTCACCGATATGTGTGTGTACGTTGAGTTTCCGACAGCTGCGTGCAACCCTTGCGGAGTTATCATATTTTTTGTGGTTTTCATCCCCTAAATTTCATCCCCCGAAATTAGCGCCCTTTCATTTTCAACAGACTTGAGGGTCGAACGTACATACCAAGTTTCAGGAAGATACGTCCACTAGTTCTCGAGTTATTGCTGTTAATAGTTTTTCGGTTTTCACCCCTAAGTCCCCCTTGGTTCGATATGGCCCAAAGGCAATCCCCGCCGAGATTTTCCGGGTATACACCCGTATACAAAATTCCAGCTCTATAGGTATCTGCTTTCGTTCTCAAGTTATCCGACGGACAGACTAGACGAGCGAGCGAATAATCAAAGACACACAAAAAATGTTCTTCTTAAGTTAAGAATTGAAGTATTTTTAAAATTATTTAATCAGATTTAGTGTTTTTGTATTTAAGTTAAGTAAATAATCTCCAAATTTAGCAGATGGAAATACTGAGCTCAACAATATAGCTTTATTACCTAAAATCCTAAAACTAAATATACTTCCTCAGGTATAGTACAATAATCATTAGTAATATGATAAGTCGTCTCTTGATTGCCGCGGGTTTGACGTCCGAATGATTGAACTACGAGTCAAAATGGTAGATTTTTTTTAGGTCAAAAAGACGCCGAGAGCTTGCTCGAGTCGTCTTTGGCCGAAAAAAAATCTACCATTTGACAAGTAGTGAATCCATGAGGACTCAACAAGGCAATCAAGAGACGACGAATCATATTTTACAGATTATTTTATAAATTAAAAGTATTGAAGTAGTTCCAAAGACGTTCGAATCTAGGTAGTGTAAAAATGTTGGATCATCGCTGTCAGTTGTCAGTCACTTGTCAACTGAGTGTCACGTCACAAAATAGAAGTGAAATTATTTATTTTCAACAAGATTTAAACATTTATGTTTACCTACGACTGATTACGGCGATTGAATTTTATTTTAAGCGCATTATAACATTCTTGGTATGAAATTTGGTAGAATACCTAAAACTTTACAATGGAGTACTTATTAGGTGAACTCTTGTTCGGGGGCATCTACCTACTATGAAAAGAATGGACGAAACAAAACTGGTACGAAGGATATAGGAAGCGAAGACCAATTAGACGCGACACAGGAAGACCGAAGGACACCGGGGAGAGTTTATTAGAAGAGATTTGCATTTCAAAAGTTGATAAATTGAAAAAATAACTGATAGCTCAAAAAGAGGAGGACCTGCTCATATCCAGTGTTTAAAATAATGTTAAGTTCCTGTTGTTGGCTCATGAGTTTTAGGAGAATGTTATAAAGTGCTACAAATTTACATTCCGGCGAGTGACTTTGGTGTAATTATAACAAGATACCACACAGTTTAAAATTACCCAACAATTTTCTGTACAAATCTGGTAACCGTATCTTTTTCTAAATCTGATTAAATGTTTACTTTGAGTATATTTTTACTTTTGCCATTTTTCAATGACAGTTGTGTTAAATGTCGTAGGATTACCAGTTGATTTGAACTACGACTGTCGTCTTATCACTGTAATCTAGAGGTTGCTAGGTTACTGTGAACAAAATCTAGCTTTGGATTGGTTCAATACTTAATGTATAAAATAATCTTCTTAATACCACTCAATTCAAGCACTTCCTTTAAGAATTCGTTAAAACTGAATATTAGTGTTACAATTAATTTATGTTAGAAAATGATAAATTTGTGTGTATCATTATGTATTCTAATATTTAGTTTTTCCACAAAGTATTAATGAAGTTAGCTTAGCATATATCTAAGAGTAACATTTTCATACCAAGGATCGTTTTCTTTGGGGAAGAATTGTAATTCTTGGTTTTAGTATAGGTGTCAATTGGTAGGTGCGCGTCTATGGGGAGCAACGAGGTCACGTAGTCACTATGCATGGTGTTGTGTACTGAGTGTGAATACTGTGAATGATAATAATGGAGAGTTTTACAAATTTGTGTCCTGAAGATCCTCCAAATGGGAAGAAACTTATTTCGAAAAGTTATTAACATTATTGAAAGTTATGTTTTGTGTTATTGTTCTCAATGTTCGTAAAGGTTTTGTATAGTAGGGAAAGTGATCTAAAATGATCCTAGGAGGTGAAATGATCCCCCCCTTTAAAATAAACGTGAATGGTGCCATCTCACAAAATTGTTGTAAAAGTTGCTCTACGTCGATAAGGTGACTTTCTAGCTACGACAGTTTATGCACCCAATTGTTTTTGACAGAAGTCTTCACGTTCTTTTAAATTTTACAGGTCTGATCTAAGGTAGGTGCTATTTCAACCAGCTTTAGGTATTTTATTTAACATCTAAGAAAAATTTCAAATGTAGAGCTGAACTTAGCGGATATCAAAGTGTCAGGTTAGAACATTTTGCAAAAGTTTCCCTTATATGTTTTGTTAACATAAAGCCTTATGTATTGTTCATGCACTTGGGGCAAACCGATCCCCAAATGTTTGGGGTAAAATGATCCCAACTTTTTTCGTTCTTTATGTTGTAATATTAAAATTACTAAAATAGGTTTCTTTTTCCAATCAAAGTGTCACATAATTTAATCATTTATGTGAAAAAAAACTACCAGATAAGAGTGATATGCGTATAACACCTTGGAAGCCGTTCAGCAAAGAAATGTTACCAATTAAACCAACAAGTACCCAACCCAGGTAGCACATAATGTCCAGTGGATCAAACGGACATTTGTTAAATGTCCATTATTGTTCCATGCCTATCCATGGGACATCAAGGATAACCAATGGAATAACAGTGGATGACGTGACAACTTCTTAAAAGAACGTATTTTGGTTGTAAACAGCCTAAATTTCCGTCACCTTGCCTGCGAACCATTCTGCTTTATTTGTAGATTAATTATTTATTGAATAGAGCTTCACGTGCCGTTTGCGCCTACGGTACTTCCATAGTGGTTGCATAGTAGGTCCGGCATGGAACAGCATGATGCGCATAACCTCGACGCCAATTGAGCGCCATTGCGTGGTGCGCCATTGTCTGGACTGAGTGGGTGCGGTCTGCTGTCACTGGGTCTGCAGACAACATTAAAGGCTGAGAAGGTGAGTGATCGAAATTGCATTAACGCCATAGATAACCCACATTATATATATATGATTAACGCCACGTAATTATATAGTAGTACTTTTATGTAATAACACGTTAACCGTGTTTTTCCTGGTGCATGTTTGGCGCCAAATTCCTGAAATTTTTATTTAGTGGTTCAGCAAACTATCTAAAGTAGGTGTATCTACAATATTTCTTGTGCATCACTATGAACGACTACATTTTATATTAACTTTTTGAAAAAGGCTCTCGTTTCATTTGCATTGATGCTGTTCAGAAGCTCTGTCAGAAGTGAGGTTAGGTTAGACAATGTGGACCCCCATCCTCCAAGAAAGTGTTTTTTAATGGCTGATTTTTGAGGGGTACCTACAGTTAAGAAGCTGCAATTAATCGTGGTGTGAGTTGTGAGTGTTGGATATGGTATTGAATCCTTTGTTGCCTACCTTAGTACTCGCTATTTAGAATTTATGCATTTTTCATTTTTTATATTTGCAGCGATGTATTAACTGAAGGATTATACATCATGGTCTGTTCTTTTTAGGAAACCTACATACAGCAGATCGAAGCCATCTGTTTTTAAATCGAGATGTCTAAAAATTGTAAAAGAAAAGCCCAAAGGGACTTACTAAAAGAATTAAAAGGTTCTTTGTGTCTACTAGAAGACAGGAATGTAGAATTCCCGAGGGAATTTCCCTCAGTTACTAATGGTTTTAAAGAAAACCCTCAAGAAAACCAAAGTGATCAAGTAATAAATTCCAAAGAACTCGTAGATACATCGTCATCGTTTTATGCTGGATCAACGCCCAATAATATTCCAGCCGAGGAAGTATCAATTCATAACACAAAAAACTCTAATCCAAGTACCGATGAAGAGGATCTTGTAAAATCACAAAATAACGATGAAAACTTTTTGGTAGAACTTAGAGAGTGGGCCGTTGGCTGCAATATTAACCATTGTTCTCTTTCTAAGTTACTTGTTGTTTTAAAGAAAAGAGATGGATTGTCCTATCTACCGAAAGATGCAAGGACTCTTTTAAAGACTCCACGTATCACCGAAGTACAAGATTTAAAACCAGGACAGTTTTACTACTTTGGCATTCAAAAAGGCTTAGAGGATTTGTTTGCCTCAAATAAAGACGTTGCTTTAGAAACCTTAGCGACTGTAATTAACCTGGCAGTGAATGTTGACGGATTACCTATAACTAAAAATCCAAACTCATCTTTCTGGCCTATTTTGGGTTTAGTAACGTCAGTTAAAGCTTTACAAAAACAAGTGTTCTTAATTGCACTGTATTATGGGACACAAAAACCTGACAGTGCTAATGATTTTTTAAAATCGTTTGTTAAAGAAGCACGAAAAACTAATTATTGAAGGTTTCAGTTTTCATGATAGAAATTTCACCATAAGGATTCACATATTGAGTTGCGACTTACCTGCAAAGTCGTTTGTGCTGTATACAAAGGGGCATACAGGATACTTCTCCTGTTATAAGTGTTTGCAGGAAGGGGAATATGTTGGGAATACTGTTTGTTTTCCGGAACTTCAGTTTATTGAACGCACACATCAGTCATTTTGTACAAAAAGTCAACCGGAACATCACTTGCCTACTGATAATACTATACTTCTGGAACTTCCTTTCTTTGATGTTATCAAAAATACCCCAACAGATTACATGCACTGTGTACTCTTAGGAGTCGTAAAACGCTTTTTAGCTCACAGTAGGTTTGGTCTCATTTTAGGGAACCCTCCACATAAACTCAGAGCAAGTGACGTCATTTTATTATCAAATAAGTACCTAGATATGAAGTTATATATTACAAAAGAATTTGCTAGAGGTCCCCGTTCCCTCAATGAGTGTCATAGATTCAAAGCAACAGAGTACAGATTTTTGCTCTTATATGCAGGCCCAGTCATTTTTAAGGGTGTACTAAAACAAAATTATTATGTGTTGTTTTTAACGCTTCATATTGCAATTAGGATTTTGGCTAGTGAAGACCTGTGTTCTTCACAAGAAAATGTTGACTATGCGTCACTGTTGTTGAATTATTTTGTTGAAAATTGTATCAGAATTTATGGCCCGGAGTTTGCTTCACTTAACGTTCACAGTCTGCTCCATTTGCCCGGCGATGTCAACATTTTTGGGCCATTGGATTCATTTAGCGCCTTCCCATTTGAGAATTATATGAAAATCTTGAAGAAATTTGTAAGAAATACACCGTTACCTTTACAACAAGTCGTACGCCGTATTAGCGAGAGAGGTAGTGTACAGAATTCATTTAGCGCGTTTGAACGTTCAGTTGGAAGTTCTAGGAAAATTAAAGTTGGAAATTGCACATTATTTGGAACACAAAATGAAACAAAGTTCAAGAAGTTACAATGTGAAAAATTTGAACTGATCTTGAACACTGCAGATTGTTATGTTGAGCTCAAAGACCATACAATATCAAAAATTGTGGGCATTCACCTGAATACTTCAAACGAAATAACTTTTACTTCAAATCGTTTTTTAATTCAAGAAGACTTTTACACTGAACCCTGCAATTCGTCTCTGCTTGGAATCTATTCCTGCAAAATTTTAAGCAATACATCAGTGTTCGTTTTCGATTTAGAAAGTATAATCCGTAAAGTTATGCTGTTCCCATTTGGAGCTGGATCTTTTGTGTCATTTCCTCTATTACATATTTAACGTAGTTTATTTATTTATATTAAAAATGTTGTCAGTATACAAAACTAGTGAATCCCTTATATTTTTGGATTTTATAATGATTTGTTACTACTCATCAAGATTTTTGTTTACGCGCATACTTTAATGTGCTACTACTTTTTGCAGTTGACAACAAGAAATCTGCCAGAGACTCGTTAATGTGGTTGGTATGAAGACTTTTTTTATAATAACAACCTGATTGTGCTTTTCCTCATATTCAATAGTTACCATGGCGAAATATTTTGCTGTAGTCCACTTCTTAGAGGAGAACAATATGGAAATTATTTCAAGTAATTGGTTATTGGACGACAAAAGTTGTGTTTACCCCAACAAAAAAGTGGATAACTACACGAATTTCGTATCTAGACATCCCTTTCCTGGAGAAGGCTGGGAAAAATACAGCATAGAAATAGTAAAAATCACAGGTATGGATATATTTGTTGGTTTTATATTTGAATATGATGTTTAAAAAGGATTTATTTGCAGACTCTTTGACTGACGCAAAAACAAAATTAAGACGTGCTGTGAAAAACAGCGACGACAGCAGCACTGATATGCAGAATGAATTGAATTTTAAAAGAAAACGGAAGAGGAATTCTAAATTTTATTCGGGCGAAGATGATGATGAAGAAGTTAGACATCATACAAAGGAACCTATTTTCAAGGCCCCACCTAAGCCTAAAATATTCAAACGTATACTTGCCAATGGTAATCATAATAATCAAATGTAGTGGATAATGCCGTGGATTATTATTTCAAGTTTTTATTGTTATTGTTTTTATTTCAGACTGCCATAGTAGTCACTCTCTTACTAGAGAAAAGGATATCCCCCCTAGTCATCAGAAGGATACCCCCCCTAGTCATCAAACGGATATCCCCCCTAGTCATTCGCCTCCTATGTCCAGGAGCCCGATATTTCCAACACGGAGGGTAAACGTGGATAAATCTTCACCCATAGTTTCCGGTTGTATTACTCCTTCAAAGAACAGAACCTGTACGCTTTCTAAGCTTGCAAAAGCGGCCACTGCTGTGAAAACTTCACTTGTTCGTCCTACAGGAAATTCCAATAGTAAGTTATTTAATATTTAATATTTCTCGTATATCATTAATTTCAAAATTTTATTTTCGTTTTAAGTAATATGCGAGGACAAACTATCATCAGGCATCATTAAACGCCCACAAAGTGTAACTACAACGTGCAGCAGTCCCGCTTCAACACTGAGTGTAGATAGCTTTGAAGAAAATTACAAAGGTAAATTTTTGGCTTCATAAATTATGCATATGTATATTAATTAATACCTGGGTTACAAATAATTCGTAGAAATATAAGTGTTTGACTTTATGTTTCAGGTTTTGTAAATGACAATGGTGATAATAATTCTGGAGGTAAAAAAGAATCATTTTGAATTTGTGTTATAAATGTATTCAATGTTTTCAGAATTTCAACGTCAAGTATTGAGACAATTGTTAATAATTAAAAACATTTTGAAGGAACATACAGAAAACTTTAATATAATCATGAACTCGAAAGAAGAAACTACTAATACAGCTTTTAACACATGGTTGGAAATCCTTCCTCTGAACGACATAGCCTTAGTAGATCAGTTTGACGATTTTCTAAAAAATGATGAAAACAACTTTAAGTTACTTGTAAGAATTTTGTTGAAGTTGCAAGTTTTGGTTTAGTCATTTGTTTGCAGGTGACGGAATTGCGTTTCATGAAAGAGCCCAAAAAAATTATGTACAAGTTTTTTACCAACCGGATCGGTATGAAATTTAGTTGGGAGGGAACTAAGGATAAAAGCGCTCTTAAAAACACTTCATTTGCAAAAGCCCTACTGCGTAAGTTTTGTTTTAATTAAATATTCCTTAATTAATTAATTGCTTTCAGGAGCTATGAGACTTGGTAATCGAGATGATCAACAAACAATTTGTATTGTAAAAAAGTGGCTTGTGAGGGCCAAAGAGAGGTTCCTAAATGAGATCAAGTAAGTTAAACCTGTTTCGCTGGTAGTTTAGTAAAGTTGGATTCATTATCAGGAGACAACATGCAACCGATGATGTTGAAATTAGATTGGAGGAGAATGACATTAGCGAAGAGGAGAGAGACATTCGGGAAGAGGAGGAGTATGACATTCGCGAAGAGGAGGAGTATGACATTCGCGAAGAGGAGAGAAACAGTCGGGAAGAAGAGGGGATTGACAATCAGGAAGAACAGGAGAATGACATTCGGGGAGAGGATGACGATGTTACTCAGGAAGGTAATGACAATGATAATGAGGTGCAAGAATATGAGGACATTGAGTAGTAGCCTGCAGCCTTTCAAGAACAGCTTAAAGGAAAAGCATGATTTTTGAAATTTGTTTTTTTGAATTCATTTTGTTTGTTTCATTTGTTTATTTTTTTCGTTTGTTTCGTTTCTGTTTCATGTCTAATTTAAGAATTTAAGAAATAATACATTATTTTTTAAATGAAGCACTGGTTTTATTATTATTATTATTATTATTATGGCATCCATAGTTTTGTTTGGTGTATATTCTATGCACGTTCGACAGACGTACCAGTGAAGTACGTATGGATGTCCATCTGTATGTACAATGAATTCCTAAAAGCGACATATCAGTACTCCAATGGATGTCCACTGTAATCCCTATGTAATCCATATGGATGATCCATGACATGTATACTGATTGAATAGGGATGTTCTATGGAATTACAATGTAGCTTGGTGTGCTACCTGGGAAGTAACACAGGACGGCGACTGGACGTCCACCAAACGTCCATATTCGTCCTGTACGGGACCGTACTATTTATGGTCGTATCATGGACGTACATTTGCGGACGATTTTCGAACGAACATCAAACGGACATTCTATGTACGTTCTCAGCTGGACGGTTCCTGACCGAACCAAAAATGGATGTACGATGGATATTCGCTCATGAACTGTTTGCGAACAAACCTACTTAGGACGTTTTATGTACGTCCCTATATAAACAGTCCTTGGATGAACCGATAATGTACATTCAATGGACGTTTTCGCTCAAACTCTTTACGGATAAACAAAAAAAATTGTAAAATGTTTACATCGCTGTGTAAAAATTGTAATATTAAACAGACTGCATCTGTTTGTCCCTGAATTGCTCTCTGTAAAGCAATAGTCAGAATACCCAGTAATGGTCCATCTTTCGACGGTTTCTGGACGTCCGCTGAAGGTCATTGCATGTACGTTTTCAAACGTATCGTTCCTGGACGAAACAGAAACTGCCGTACAGTGGACGTTCGATCACGGATTGTTTCTGAACAGACTTAAGTAGGATGTTCCACGTGCGTCCCTATATAAACAGTCTTCGGGTGAATGATGAATTTAATAATGTAGATTCTATGGACGTTCGCTTTCGTACTCTTTACGGACTAACCAAAATTTTTGTAAAATAGTTTGCATCCCTGAAATGCAGCAATGAAAATACAACCGTTGTGCTGCTTATGATTAACAAAGTCTCCGCAAGATCTATAAATTTACATGAATTATTTGAGATATTTATATAATGCAGGTACTAAGTATCTATCATTATCTACACTTTCTTTTATTTTCGAGCCGATTGAACAACCAAATGGAACGAAATGAATCTGGGCTGATGAACAATTAAGTGTTGTGATTATTATTTATTTAGCCGACTAGGGAATGCAAGGTCGTGCAGACTGCAGATGGTATTTATTGCTGCGACTCTTTTGTCCACTTGCGGAGGGTAAACGCAGGTAGTCCGAGGAACAGGGACACTTGTAGGTTTTAAGTTAGTCTCTACGAGAAATTTGCTCTGGGTCATGTGTAATGGTTGGTATGCCAATATATTAATTAAATCCATTTGTGTATTATTGGGAGTGTTTTCCGTGGAGGTGTTAACGTGAGTGTATCATAAAGAAATTTTAGAATTCCAGACCAATTGGCCATCGTCTTTACAAACATCGTGACATCATCAGCAATCAGCACAAAGGCAAACAAAGGTTTGTAACGCTCATCATGAGTACCTATAGTCATAAGAGTATACCTACATTTTTTTAGAAATTGCATTTCACGATCAAAAATTCACTCACATTCAATTAAATGCGTCCATCATAAACATTTAGGTAATACTTCTTATTGATATTTCATGATCGATTTTGAAAATTCTTGTAAATGTAAAATTTTCCGTCTTATTAATGACTAATGAGCCTGGAATCTATTTTAATTCGTAATTGTCTTATTTCAGAATCAACGCAAATTGACCAGGATTTCCAGCACAACAGAGAAAGGCGTGGAGAAATGCGTACGAGAGGAGCACATTATTATTTAATTTAATAGTCGGTGGAAAAATGCACTAGTGAAAATCAAGTGTTTCGGTGTAGTGGGGTGTTTCTAGTGATAGTGCAAGTACTTACATGTTACTTATTGTTCAAGTTTTGATGTGTTTTAACGAATTTTCGCCATTAATGGTCCCATATTATATTGTAATAAGCTATTAAATAAACCTACATATTTTATAAAACATAGATCTATTTATTTTATTAATTATTATGCCCATCCTGGCGTATGTTCAAAAAGTGATCCGTATGACGTTCAGAAAGCATTTTGTAGATAGTACCATAATGGTACATAGGTCGTTCGCTGGAAATTCATTGACTGTCCATCAGAGGACGACCAGGAGAAAATAGCGGGTCCTCCGGAACCGAATGGGCTGTCCCTGGGTCATCTTAATGTGAGGCATGTTAATATCCAAGGTCTAGCACTAGCAGAGAAAAAGAACCCTAGCAGAAGTAAGTCAACGTTTAATATATTAAATCTAAATATACAATGCGTAACAAATAAAATTAATCACTTAAACATGTATCTATCGCAGAATGATGTGGATGTAGTAAGTTTGACAGAGCATTGGTTACCTGAAACAGCTGCAAATCATCTTGCTGTTCCCAAATATAACTTAGGAAGTATTCTATGTAGGAAAACCTACAAACATGGTGGCGTCGTACTACTTGTAAAAGACACTGTAAAATTTACAGAAATAGAACAAGTTAAGGACATGTCCAGTGAGAAGAACATAGAAATGGTTGCAATTGAAGTTAAAAACAGGAACCTAATAATAATATCAATTTACAGATCTCCTACGGGAGACTTCGAATTATTTCTTCAAAAATTGAATGAAGCATTGACATCTGTGAGAGGAGATAGGAAATTACTTATCGCTGGTGATTTTAATGTCAATTTTTTACAAGAATCCACTTATAAGACAAACCTAATAAACTTGCTTGATTCCTTCGGACTGGAAATAACAACATATGAACCATCAAGAGTAACTCTCACAAGCTCCTCATGCATCGACAACATAGTTACCAATATGGCCAAAGATAACTTCACTGTCAACACCGTCAATCTTCACATGTCTGACCATTTTGCCCAAATATTAAAGTTAAATTGCTCTGGCAGACACATATCTAAGGAAATAGAGATTATTGAAAGGAAAGTCACGATTGAAAATACCCACCTACTTATACAGCACTTAGTAAATATATCTTGGGACAGCCTAGCAAGTGTGGAATCAGCGGTAGAAGCCTATGATTACTTTCATAATATGCTTACCGAAGTGTTAAACATTTATCTTCCTGCAATCAGGAGAAAAATTAAGTTAAACTCAACAACAATCAAGAAAGATTTAATGAAATGCAGCAACAATCTACAGGTTATGAAAAATAGATTAGACGCATTAGGCACTATTGCCCAAGTAAAGAGAGATGAAGAATCTTACGATAATTACAAATCCTACAAAACCCAGTTCATTCATTGCCTTGATGAAGAAAGAAGAACCTATAATTTCAATTACATAAATAACTCATGCAACAAACAAAAAGCAATCTGGGATGTTATAAAGCGAGAAACCAAATCAACAGATAAAAAGCGCCATATGGACATAAATCTCTCTGCAGAAGACTTTAGTGACTTTTTCGCAGACATAGCGACCAACATTTTGTTAAGCTTAGACAAAACAGAGAGATCTGCACAAAGCTTGCTGGAGAAATGCGATTGCAACAGCGTCTCGTCCTGTTTCTTTGATCCAACAAATACTGCAGAAATAACCCAAATTATAGCAAATCTGAAGAATAAAACATCTGAAGATATATATGGCATGTCCAATAACCTTATCAAGAAAATATCAGTCGCCATCAGCTGTCCCCTCGCAACAATTATAAACAGGTGCCTGGAAGAAGGAGTGTTTCCCTCGAAGATGAAAACTGCAAAAGTTGTTCCAGTGTTCAAAAAAGGAGACCCAAACAAGTGCGATAGTTATCGGCCAATCTCAATTATTCCAACATTCTCCAAGATTTTCGAAATAGTCATCAAGAACAAAATAGTAAACTTCTTTGAAAAACAACAACTATTTACGGCACAACAACATGGATATCGCAAAAATAGGTCTACTGTAACAGCTATTAATGATGTCATACAGCATGTGATTAAAGCCGAAGATGAAATGTCTGAGGTGATGCTTGCTTGCTGTGATCTCTCAAAAGCATTCGACACAGTACAGCACATGCTTTTGCTGGAGAAGTTAGAATACTATGGTTTTCGCGGTGTTCCTCTAAGATTATTAGAGTCCTACTTAACCGATAGATGTCAGTCTGTGAAATGGAATAACAGTTTCTCAAAAAATCAAGTAGTAAAACACGGCGTGCCACAGGGCTCAACACTCGGTCCGATTTTGTTCATCATATATTTAAATGATTTGCTACCCAATGTATCGCATTATGCTGCATGTTTGTATGCAGACGACACGTCGTTTGTCCTGAAAAGTGAGACCGTTGACCAACTAAAAACACAATTAGAGGAAACCTTAAGTGAATCTAAATTATGGATGACCGTAAACAAGTTAAGCTTAAATGACAAAAAAAGTCAGACAATGATCTTCGGACATGAGAAACAAGAAAGCATCAAATTTCTTGGAATTCACCTGGATAGCAATCTGAAATGGACGTCCCATATTAGTCACTTAAATAAGAAGCTCTCTTCTGCTATTTATACTATAAGGGTTCTTATGAGGACAGCGAATAAAGAAGCGGCAAAAGCGGCGTATTCTGCTAATTTTCACAGTTGCCTCAACTATGGAATACTCTTCTGGGGAACAGCATCTGAGGTGCAAAGTGTTTTTGTGTTACAGAAGAAAGCGATTAGAGTATTGTGCGGTTTGAGTTACAACGATTCCTGTAGAGAGTTCTTCAAAATGGAAGGAGTTTTAACTGTCCCGTCTCTATATATCTGTAATTGTCTATGTTATGTTCATGAGCATCCAAACGAATTTAAACTGAACTCTTTGCACCACGAATATAATACAAGGAACAAACAATCTCTTCAAATACCTTTACATCGCCTTAAACGAACTCAGCAAGGTGTCGACTACTGGGGTCCTAAATTATATAACAAACTGCCAAATGAATTCAAAAACCTTCTGAAGATACAGTTCAAGCATAAAATTAAAATAAAGCTAATTTCTAATGCATATTACTCCATTGATGAGTTCTTACAACAACAATAATGGTATTTCTATTGTTTGCACTATTCCAGAATGTTACCAATAGTATGTATGTTTTATGTTTTCTATTTCTGTTAATTTCATGTTTTCCTACTACTGTGTAGAAACCTATACAATTATTACCTCTGACACTATTTGTAATCTTTATTTATTACAAATAAAGGGTATTATTATTATTATTATTATTATTATTAATGGATGGACTGTGGACTACAACGGGACCAACAATTTGTTCTTAGATGGTCCTAAAATCGTCCACAATGATCTCTAAATCGTACGATTATGGCCCGTTATGCTTCCAGATTAATCAAAAATCGTCCATATGACGTTCACGAATCATCCCTACATAGTGCCATAACCGTACATGTGTCGTCCGAGTCCGACCAGATGGTTCTGAATCTGTCCATTTTTGTGCACCGGGAATGTTCTATGAACGTCCATTTATTGTCCACAGGCCGACCACTGGATGGTCCTAGAACCACCTCACGGACCAAAATGGATGAATAATGGACGTACATAAGACATTTGTGTGTTACTTGGGTAAGGAGTTTTTGGTTCCACTGATGGTGCTAAAGCGGTGAGTCAAGGGCACAGACAAATTTTATAAAGTTTACAATAGGTAAATACATATTATAGAGCAGTGATCATTTTACCCCAGCCCCATGTCTAAAATAATCCCTTTGCATGCTCGTGGTACAAATTTTTTCATCGTCGTCCTTTTCGAAGTTTAATTCACAAAAAAATTATGTAAACTACCAAAGGTTGTATCTTGTTTCCATAAAAAAAATCAGATTAAAAAAACCAGTTAATTCGGTTTTACAGCGATTCTTCCGTTAGGGGGATTATATTGCACCATTCTCCCCTAAGTCATATGTATGTTACCTAATTGTGTAACTAACCAATAGGTTACTTTTCTGTTCTTCGCATATGCGTTATGATTAGGTATCTGCTTTATTTCTAAAAATTAAAAGCTTTTCTCAATCGTTGTCTTCTCCCTGTTTAACCTAGGTACTATTTTCTCTCATCAGGTTCTGCTTATATGATCTCGACTCCTTTTCGTGCGATGTTCGAATTTGCTTTAATTTTGTGGTTTAGATAAGTGCACAGTTTATTTCAAAGACACGGTATAGGCCGAGGTTTAAATCAATTGTGAAGACACCAATACTGCTAAATTACTAATTTTCATTATCAATTTACATACTCCTGTGAAGAAAATTTTACATTTGTTTGATTCACAACGCAAAAATTTACATCAACCTAAATTTTGGATGCAGAATGAAAAAAAAACAGTAAGTACTTTATAATAATTATAAGAATATCAATATTCTAAAAACAATATTATTACGGTTTAAGCATAGGTACCCCTTGGTAAATGCAATGATATGAAGGGTATAGCATTAAAGACATCGTATGCTCTAGGTAAGAATAGAAAAGCTTATTTACAGCGTCATTAATCTTTGGATTAAGTCGACCAGTTTATAAGATTAATAATATTAATTCTCATTTAAAGTGTATTCGTTAAGAAGTCCATTGTTTACAGAAAGAATACAGTAAGTTAAAATTTAATTTTTTGTATTATTGGGTAAACAATCTAATTTACTAGATGATAGTGAGTATAATACAGTACCTACATTTAAGAATACATAGTGTCACGCCATATAGAAGCTTATTATCATCTTGCTCTGAGAGTAATAATCTTGCTTGAAGAAGATCATTTTTTGTGTGCAAGAGTACCTCCGCATTCCATTCTGCTACGGCACTAAAAGCAATTCTCGCCGAGTGTTTTGAGGTTCACAAAATTGAATACCGAGTTTCAGCTCGATATCTCAATCCTCAAATGATGCAAATACTTACATTTTGTCAGAAATTTCAATTTATTGACTTAATTTCTAATGGATCAAATAATTAAGTATAGGTCAATTTTTTGAGCCCACCTTGTTAAGCTTGAGGGCTAGAAGGAGATGAAGAAAAAGAAAAAAGAAAAAATAAAGAATTCCAACTTATTGAATTGATTTCTCATGGATTAAATACCTATATATATTTTTTGAGCTCAAAGTATTACGCTTGAGGGCTAAGCGAAGCAGATGGTTTTAACAAAATAATGTAAAATTTAAGTTGACTTCAATTGAAACACAGCGATGGTATAGGAAACAGAAGCGTTCAAAAACTGCAAATATTCTAATAACAACATGAATTCACAGAAAATCCTTACGCTGATAATCAGTCTATGGTCGACCCGAACTCCAGCAAGGGTCACGGACATAGGCTGAAGAGAATTCACTAAAATCATTTGAACAACTTTCCTATTTCTGATGTCCCACGCCAACCATGGACAATTCTGCGCAATGTCCGCTATTTTCTCTGACTAAAATTAGAAGTTTTACAATTGAGCAGAAGAATTTTAAGTGCCACATTTTTCTCTTTTTTTATCTCCAAATTACCACAAAAAATGTGTAAGTTTCTGAAGAAAAAACTGTAAATTTACACAATTTTTGTGTCAATTTACAGTTTTTGTGTAAATTTACAATTTTTGTGTAAATTTACAGGTTTTGTGTAAATTTACAGTTTTTGTGTAAATTTACAGTTTTTTCTTCCGAAATTTACACATTTTTTGTTGTAATTTGGAAACAATAAAAGAGAAAAATGTGGCACTTCTACGCTTCCGTAAAATTTGGACTTTTACTTCATCTATGAGTTCTTGTCCACTAATGTTGAAAATTCCACTGGATAATACGCCGACTATCAAGATACTGAGACCACGAATTTTTAACACCATTGATCCCACACTCCAAGTCTCAAATACAGTGAAATATATGCCGAGGAGAGCTACAATTCCCAACAAAATTAATGGAACTATAGCAGGTCTGATTAAATTCTCTATAGCCCTTTTGATTATGCTGAAATTTTAAAACTTGAAATTTCGTTTAGCCGAAAAAACAAACCCTTTCAATATAGCATGCTGCTCGACGCAGTTGCACAATCTCTTATGAATTTCTTCTTGGTAGTTCTGGTTGACGATCAAATCTCTTTCTTTGAAACAGTCAAAATCCGTGGAGATTCCTACTAGTCGCTCACTGAGAATGCAAATCTGAATGCAAATTCTTTTGATAAAAAAATGGGCAGCTACGGAAGCGGCTGGAACCTCCCCACTTGGTGACTGATCCAATCCTATCACTAATATCACTTAAATTTTACTATTTACTATGCCTAAGTTTTACTCCACCAAACCAAATGTGTTTTCTGTGAGTTTTCTGAATTTTACGATCTTTTGCCAAAAGGGCATTAAGGTTGAGTACAATTTTGAAAACAAAATTTGAAGACTTTTCATGTGCTGATAGAGAAAATAGGAGTTCATTATTCAAATTTCAAAGTTGATATGCCAAAATGGCACTTGCCGCCCTCGGATTGCCACCAGAATTAAATCAGCTCTTCGGCGGGTGACAGTATCTCTACCTACCAAATTTCAGCCAAATCGATCCAGCAGTTTGGGCTGTAGCGTGTTATTTAATGTTTCTTCAATACTTCGAATTTTTCGATTTTATGCCTAAAAGGCGCTAAGTGTGGGTACACTTTCAGATACAGAATGTCAAGACCTTTCATGCGCTGTTAAGAAAAATTAGTGTTCATCAGTCAAATTTCATAGTTTACATGCCTAAAAGGCACTTGGCATCTTCGGATTCGCAAAAAAATTAACTGGGCTCACCAGAAGGCCAACACTAACCTGCATACCAAATTTCACTAAAATCCGTTCGGTAGTTTCCGAGAAATCGTGCTCACATACGTACATACGTACGTACATACACACAGACATTTTTTAAAAACCACTTTTTCGTGATCCTGAGACCTTGAAACGTAAAGATCTGGTGTTATCTCAATTTCGAATTTTGGACTGATTGCAGTAACCTTCCATTTTTATATTGGTTGTGGGGAGGTTAAAACAAACATCGACATGCAAATGCAAAAGAGAGCGTAGACCATTACATACATGGTACTCAAATATATTTTCTGTAACAAAAACGAATAACGTTTGAAATATTTCTCACAAACAGAAATATAAAGGAACATATTGTCGAGATCGGCAAAAATATCTGAATAAACCAAGAAAACGATTAATAATAGTATTATAGTTAGCCTTATCCAGAGTTGTATTATAACAACCTGTCGATTCAACTTATTTTGCTTTGACTTTCCAGCCAGTTTTATAGACCAACTGATTTCTTTGAATTTTTGGAACCAATTAACCAGCCGTTGATTTAGAACCAGGGAATGGTAGAACCCACAAAAGATTAACTGTAAAAACAATTGTACTTACTCTAAAAAAAATTAAGGTTTTCATACGTATGGTATAAAAGCCTGAGATTGTCCATATTGAAAGAAGAGCGGCTTGCTGAAGTTTGAAACGAAATAGTGAAACTGAATTAAATAGAAGAAAAACTGGAACAAGAAGCAGAAATAGACGATTCTTGTAAAGACCGCCTTGTAGCTCCAGTTTATCACGATTCTTTCCAAGAAAGAGTATTCCTCTTGAGGATAAACAGTGTGCCACGTAGTCGATGTCATTGTAAACTGAAAGAAATTGACGAATAAGTTTAGAACGCTATTCAGTCTAGAATTTTCACTTAAATCATTCGCAATCGATCTACACTTTAAGAAAACTGTAATTTTAATGCCGTAGCAGTATGCGAGGCACTCTTCTTTTAGCTTATTCGCTCGCTCGTTCGTTCGTCGCATCGATCGCTCCTTATTTCTGTCCGCGGCATAACCTGAGAACGGATTGAGCCAAGGGGGTGGGAGCGATGAAATCTTACTGTGGATGCATTTTCAATAAAATCGGACATGAGGTGGAAATTAGGGGTTGTAAATAGCGCCATTCGAGAACTCAAAAACTACTTAGCGCATCAAAGCAAAATTTGGTAAGGTAATTTCCAGTGACTCTGTAGGCGGATGAACAAATTTTCGCTAAGATCTAACGAGGGGGATGGAATTTAAGGGTTGAAACTGGAAATTTCTACAAATAAATCGTGGTATAAAATTACGGGGTTCGATAGTTTTCGGTTTTTTTGTTCATTTGCTACTTTTTAACTGTAACAACAATTTTTTATCATTTCGCCTTTTTGACACATCTGTGTTTCTGTGGAGGCACTACTACTAGGTGCAGATTGATAAAATCTGCACCCGATTCCACCAGTAAGATTAGCCGCCCCTACATACACGTTAACGTTACAAGGAATACACATCGCATTGATGTACATCTTCCGGAGGCTTTTAATGTTTCCATGTTTTTTTCAGAATAATAAGTATAGTACTTGAATTTAATGCAAAACAATTATCGTTAGTAGTAATATCCTTGGTTACCTTTTGTGTAAACAAGACAATATAAAATCTGACCGCTTCTCGCTTATCCGCTTTTAGTGCCGAAACATATGCGTAGGCACTCTAGTTTTAGTGCCGTAGCAGAATGCGAGGGACTATTGTTTTAGCTTATTCGCTCGCTCGCTCAAGTCTGCTCCTCGGATAACTTGAAAACGAAAGAAGATATCAACCTGAAATTTTGTACACGGGTGTATACCTGGAAAATCTCGGCGGGAATTGCTTTTGGATTATAATAACTCGAGAACTAGTGGAGGTATCTTGCTGAAAATTGGTGCGCACGTTCTACCTGCAGGTCTGTTGAAGGTGAAGGGGTGTCAATTTCGGGGGATGAAATTTGGGAGATGAAAACTGTAAAAAATATGGTAACTCCGCAGCTATTTGAGACTCAACGTAAACATATATTTCGATAAAATCTTGCGGTGGATGTTTTTCCTCAAAATCGAACAGAGGAGGTGAAAAATAGGGGTTGTTACTCAAAGTTCTGCTTAATATCTAAGTATTCTTCGAAATTGGCGTCATTCGATAGCTTTCCGTTAATGATTAAAAAAGCCAACGAAAGATGTATATCAATGCGATGTATATCTCGGTGGACGTTTATCAAGTTAATGTGCATGTAGGGGCGACTGGTCTTACTGGTGGAATCGGGTGCAGATTTTATCAATCTGCACCTAGTAGTAGTGCCTCCGCAAACGCACAGATGTGTCAAAAAGGCGAAATGTTAAAAAATTGTTGTTACAAAACTTAAAAATTGAAAATGAACAGGAATGAGTAAATGAAAAGAATTACCGGAATTAAAACAAAATTTGGCGAATTTTGAAAAATTAACACTCGAGGCTGAAAAATTGTTAAAGGGGATGAAAAGTCAAGAGGAATGAAAATTAAGTGTGATTAAGTAGAATTAGGTACGAAAGAAAACACGAAAATAAATAAATTATGCAATTAAAACTTTTGTGGGGTTTGAAATGCGCACTTATACCTACCTATTGCGAAGGAAACTGAAAAATTGTGAAAGGTAAACTGAATCCCAAATGCGTTCAATTTTATGACCGACGAAAAACGAAATTATGCGAATTTTGCAAAATTAACACTTAGGGGGTTGAAAAATCGTAAAGGTGGATGAAAAGTCAAAAGGTATGAATCACTGATCAGATCACAACCCACACTTTATTTTCTATTTTTACCAATAATTGTCATGTCATATAACGTCTTTACCTTTACCAGTTTTTAAATATTACGATAAGAATAAATTTTAACTTACCTGTATCTTTAGGTGTTCGGCAGATATATTTGCAAGAGATTTACGGCAAATCTTGCAATACGCCACATACCTACCCCTTTTTCACATTCAAAAATATGGTTAAGCCTAAGTTTTAGACCCTCCAAAATTCTGATCAATCATAACTGCGAAACTAATTTATGTAAAGAGTGATCGTTGCGACATTTTAAAGGCCTAGGAAAGAAGTTCCTTTTGATATAATAAGACACGATAATTTTTTTATATAAGAAATTCCGGCCAGGGCCAAATTTGGATCCCTACAAAAATTTAGACAGATATAACTCGAGAACGAATTGTCGCACAAACTTAACTGAAACGCTATTTGGAAGACCCTTGTGCGAGGATTAATATGATGTACGACAAAGCACCCCTTTCTCATTTTCAAAAATATGACAAGCTAAATCTTTGGAATTTGAAAAACTAATTAACGCGAGAAGTTGCTAGTGGGGCAATTTAAAGGCCTTGAAAGGACCTATCGTATGATGTTTTACGTCATAGTGATTTTTTTTTCCTTTAGTGTTATGGGAAGGATCAAATTTATACTTCCACAAAATTTTAAGTAGATGTAAATCGAAAACGAATTAACATAAAAACTCGAATGAAACGTTGTATGAAAGCCCTTCGAATGAGCTTTGATTTCGTGTACCACAAATTACCCCTTCCTCATTATTAAAAAAGTGTTAGGGCTAAATTTTAGACCCTTGCAAAAAAATTTATCGATTGTAACTGTATAAGTAGGTACCGCCCTTTTTCATTTTTCTTCAAATCGAAATCTAAGGAAAAGCTTTTTTGTTGCGTGGACGACCCCGAGATGCCATTATTTTGCTTTATCGTGTGATTCGTGTGTAAAGACGTTCGAAAGACTGGGACAATGATTCTAACCTAAAAATAACCTCAAAAAGAATTGTCTATTGTCTACAATAAATTGTCTACATTAGACAATAATTGTCTACATGCAATTGCCCATCACTGGGAATGAGGATTAATCGTGGTTACGTAAAATTACGGAAAATAACACCAAAATAACCCAATTATGTAAATTTAGCGTTTCAAAAGTTGAAATATTGCGAAGGGGGACGAAAAAAGTGAAAAGTGAAAAATCTTGCCAAATCAAATGCACTGGGGGGTTGAGAAATCGTAAAGGTAGATGAAAAGTCAAAGGGGATGAAAATTACTCGTAATTAAACAGCGAATTACAGAAAATGACACGAAAATAAGCCAATTATGCAAAAGCTTTTGGGGGTTGAAATATTGCCTTATCGAAAAATCAGAGGAAAGCCAAACAAAATGTATTTACTCTGCCGGCTAGAGCTGGGGGTTCGTTTTAGGTTGAAAACTCATAAGCCCTTTTTTCAATAGTTGACCGAAATCTATCCAACCCCGTCGTTTTATGCTACTATTTACTTGAAGAAATTTCAAGTTTCAACCCCTAAATTTCATCCCCCTTGATAGATCTTAGTCCATCCACCTACAATGTAAAAAATTAAACTTAACACACTAAATTCTGCCCTGATTCGTTGAGTAGTTTTTGAGTTCTCGTATTTTTGTGTTTCTGCATGTTAGGGGTTGTAGCGCCTTTAAGGGCGAATATGAATGACTCTTTTTTTGAATCATTAATGGTAAGCTATCGAATGATGCCAATTTCGACCAATTTCGAGTTGCAACCCCTAATTTCCACCCCATTTGTTCGATTTTACGAAAAACATCCCCCGCAAGATTTCACCGACATAGGTATGTGTGTACGTCGAGTTTGCATACCAAATTTCAGCAAGATACCTCCACTAGTTTTCGAGTTATTGCAATTAATAGTTTTTCGGTTTTTCACCCCTAACTCCCACCTGGGGGGCTGATCACTAGTGGAATTAGTTGTAGGTATATCCGACTTGGAATTAATTTCGGAATTATAGAATTACTACGGAATTATTCTGGAATTGATGGAATTTAAAAGGAATTAATGGAATTAGTTGGAATTAGCCGGAATTAGCCTGATTTAGTTGGAATTAGTTGGAATTAACTGGAATGATTATGGAATTATTTGGAATTGATAAATAAGGAATTATGTGGAATTGATAAGTACCTACATCATTTAAAAGGAATTAAAGGAATTAGTTGGAATTATTCGGAATTATTTGGAACTGACGCGGAATTGATTGGAATTAATTTTTAACACATTTTTAACATTTGCTTTTAATCCAAAATTGTCGACTCGCACTCAACAATGGGCCTATACAGCGATTTTTTTTTATTGGTGAATATCAATCTACATTAAAAATAAAAATACCCGTATTTTTTTATTTTGGAATATTCCCATTAGTAGACCTCTAAAAAAATGTTGAAAATTTGAAGAAATCTGAGCCTGATGAAACGCAGGCGAGTAGGCGGGGATAGTGACGTAAAGTAGTAAGATCCAATCACCTTGTAAGCGTGATTGCTTTGCCAATTCTGATTGTTGAATAGTATACGTCACGCGCTTCACTCTCGGTGCCGAACCAATAGAAAATGAGGTCAATAGCCAGGCAAGTTGGTTCCGTTTGAATGCAAAATGAATTGCGCAGAACTTTGAATGAATTTTTTAAAGTCAGGGTTTACGTTAGGGTTGCAGTTTTGCCATGACAATTAAGAATAATTTTTAGTAATGGCCTGAACATAACGGATTCTTGAATTTACACAAAACTGTCCATCGAGTCGACAATTGTCAACTTTTCAATTATCGAACGGGTCGATAATTGTCGAGTGCTAGTTGACAATTGTCTACCCGACAATTGACGACCAAATCGACAATTGATGACCCCATCGGCAATTATCATGTGGTCAATTGTCGATCGAGTCGACAATTATTGTATAGTGCGAGTGGACAAATTTGCATCCGGTCGACAATTGTCGAGTGTACGTCGACAATTATTTTGGATTAAAAAGCTATGTTAAAAATGTGACCCCTCTACGCCTTCGTGACATTATACTGGGGGGCTTATCACTAGGTAGTGGATTTAGTTTTACATCCGACTTGGAATTAATTCTGGAATTATTCTGGAGTTGATTGAATTTAAAAGGAATTAAGGGAATTAGTTGGAATTAGCCGGAATTAGTAATGAAATTAATATGGGATTGATGGAATTAATCTGGAATTGTTGGAATTAATCGTTAATTGATGGAATTAATCTGGAGGGGAAGCCGGGGCATAATGGGCACCTTAAGCAAGAATGGGGATAAATTTGATATTGCACCCACAAAATCTTCAAATAAAACAAAAATGGTTTGCTTTTTATATTTATTCCTTTAATACAAACAATATCTTACGATAAGTACATATGAAAATAAACTGTGATTTTTTTAAGCAAATTTGTCAAATGCTCATTATGCCCCGGCCCTGGGGCAAAACGGGCCTAGTGTGGGGCATTATGGGCATACCCTTTTTCGAAGCAATTTTAATGTCCAAATTGAATCTGTAATTTTTATACGACGTTGAAGGGTTGTTCGAGGGATTGCAAATTGATCGCAGGTAATTTACAACTCATATTGTTAACTACGGCGTCTATAGCATTAGACCATGGTTTCTTGTATTGCAGTTTTTTTTCATAGTTCTGCACCATTTTATTGTATCAGACGTATCTCTGCAAGAAAATGGCAACATATTATCTGGTAGCACGAGCAAAGTATACTCCGGGGCATAATGGGCATGCCCATTATACCCCGTTCATTTTGCCCCAGGCGACATTTTTTGAAAATACAATTTGCTAATCGTCATGAAGAAAGATTCGATCCTACCGATGACGCCAATATAAAGTTAAAGGCTCTGTACATACCTGAAACTAACAATCCAGAGCGAATTGGTCGTTGAAGGACAAAGGATCCGTCTCAAAAATTCACAACAATTTTAAGGCTAAAGCATAAAACATAACATATGTCCACCCTTCCGCGAGTGATAGTGCACTGGCCCTTTCACTCCGTAAGTATCACTGCCGGGCACTACTGACACTGTTGGTAACATGTTGCCAGATGTATCTAACGCAAAACCGACGTAATTTTGAGTGCTCGTTGTGCCCCGGGTGTCCATTATGCCCCGGCTTCCCCGAATTGATGGAATTAATCTGGAATTGATCTGGAATTGACGGAATTAAGGGAATTAATGGAACTAAATCGGAATTAATGGAATTAGAATGGAATTAATGGAATTAAACTGGAATTATTGGATTTAATTCCCGATTGGAATTAATTGTACACAATTTTTTTGAGTGATCAGCCCCCCACTCCCACCCCCTTGGTCCGATATGGCCCAAAAGCAATCCTTACTTTTTAGGAGACGAAGCTGCCTACCAAGTTTCAGCTCGATATCTCAATTCGTTCTCAAGTTATGCGACGGACAGACTGAGGAGCAAGCGAGCGAATAAGCTAAAACAAAACAAAGCTTCGCCTCGTTCTTGAATGTATGTATTTTTGGGGGGTAAACCGCTAACCGTATTTTGTACATCAGACATCCTCTGAAATCCCCGGACATCCCCCTGAAATCCTCGGACTTCCCCTTGAAATCTTCAGACATCCCCCTGAAATCCCTCTTGAAATCCCCGGACTTTCCCCTAAATTGTACAGGATCTTTTTTTATTATTGTCCCACTTTTAAATTGTCATATCTCCTTTATTACTTGAGATATTCGCCTGAAATAAAAACAGGATGGTAGACTGGACTCCCAGGTTTTGTTGTGGACCTTAATCCCAGCGATCACCGTCGGATCTTAAGCGCTGCGAATGCAACTTGCTTTTTTTGAAACGGGACAGCCTTTATATTCTTACACGGATCGATAGGGAATTTTCTTCTGATTTTATTGATATAGGGTAGTTGATATCTCGGGTTGATAGTTTGCGAGAAAAAAATTCGTGAAAATAAATTGTTTTTATAACTTATGGCTATGTAGTGGAGGTCTGAGTATTCTAAGAAAATTGTAACCTTCTTTAGTATCATAGTAGCAAAGTAGGTAACTGATTTATTCACCTTAAAACATTACAAATTAAAAATTTCAAAATGATTGCTATTTCCATTTAGACATTCTCGACGATTCTAATTAGTGCTGTCAGGAACCGTGATTTTTTAGAACCGAGGACCCGTTAAAATAAATACCCGGAACCGTATTACCCGGGTAACGGGTAATAGGTTCGGTTCCGGGTATGGAACCGGGTTTAGAACCGAGGACCCGTTCAAATAACTACCCGAACACGTATTTCAACGAGATGGATTATTTCATTTTAAAACGGAAATCCGAGAATGGTAAACTCGGTTCCAAGTAATCCGGGTACCCGGAAATAAATTACCCGGGTATTCGGGTCCTTGCCAATCCGGTTCTACCCGGTTCCGGGTACCCGGAATCGTCTGACAGCACTAATTCTAATGGTCCGATTATTTCAAATTAATTTTTTTTTCTCGAAAACTATCAACCCCAGATATCAACTACCCTATATCAATGAAATCAGAAGAAAATTCACTATCGATCCGTGCAAGAATATACCGGGTGTCCCATTTAAAAAAAAGCAAGTTGCATCCACAGCGTTTAACATCCGACGGTGATCGCTGAGAGTAAGCTCCAGAACAAAACTTGGGAGTACGGTCTACCATCTAATTTTTATTTCAGGTGAATAGCTCAAGTAATAAAGGAGATGTTCCAATTTAAAAGTGGGACAATAATAAAAAAAGACCCTGTACACCTGACAACCCCAGCGGTTTGCCCCCCAGTTGAAAGCTGAAACAAATCTGCTTCGTTCAAGTTTATGGAGGAGATAGAAGGAATTTATTAAAAGACAGTCAATCAGCATGAATTTTATTACAATACAAAAGGACAAAATAATAGTACAAGAAATAAAAATTACAAAAACTGAAACAATCATAAAAAAAATTACAAAAAAAAAATTCACATGTTCACAAGTCTGTAGAGAATTGCTGTGTTAGTTCCAAACTAATTTTGGCTTCAAAATAATATGGCGATTTAGTATATAAAAGAGTAAAAATACAGGTACTTAAAGCTCAACCTTCTAAGTACCTACCTCTTGGCATGTTTATGCACGCACGAAACCCCATTTATATTATCATCCCCTGACCAGCTGCCCCTATCCTTAACCTCCACTTGTCTCACTTGCAAGAAAAACAGCGCCGGCATTAAATCACTGCAAATAAAGCTATTCTGATTCAACCAAATCATTTTCAATTGTGGTAGTCCAGAAAATTCGATTCTCAACAAATGGTTTGAGTCAACCCTCAAATTTTCCAACCCTTCCATACCGTGCAAAACCCCGTCCAGTTCTTCGATCTTATTATTGGAAAGGTCCAGAACCTTCAATTTTGGTAATGCATCAAAGGTTCCTGGCAGAATTTTCTGTAACAGATTATCTTTCAAACCTAATTCCACCAGGTTTGGCATGGAGGTGAAACTGTCATTGTCGATTCTGACGATCCGGTTAAAGGACAACTGTAGTTCACGAAGATTTTGCAGCCCCAAAAATTGATCGTGAGTGATATTCTCGAAATTATTGTGATCCAACTTGAGCACTTCCAAAATCTTGGGCATCACAGATTTTGTCAAATTTTTGATTTGATTTTGAGAAAATGACACCGAGATTACTTTTGCAGGTAATTCCGCATAAGTGAGATTATTAAAAGCCAAATCCAGAAGAGTACCGTCTCCTATTTGTCCCCAATTTCTTACCACCCTTATTTTATTGTGCGACAGCAAGATCGAACTACCCCTTGGCATTTTCGCAAAATCAATTTCCTGCAATTGGTTTTCAGCCCACCTCATTTTCGTCAGATTAAGCTTGGAGAAATCCACATCAACGTTTCTTAATTCAGTCTTTACCATTATTATAGCTTCCACAGAACCAAAACCAGGATCATGGAGCTCCCTCAAAGGATTCGAAGACACATCCAAGTACCTCAAATTGTCCAAACCTTTGAACAGATTTTCTGGCAAAACTTTGAGTTTGTTGTTGTTCAAAAAAATCGTTTTTAGCTTGACCATCCCTTGGAAAGCGTTTTGGGCAATTTCCTCGATGCTATTACCCGATATGCTTAGAATGGTGAGTCTCTTCAGCGAGTTGAAGACTCCAAATTGGATTCTTTTAACATGATTTTGATTAAGATTTAAGTTTCTTAAGATTTTTAAATTGTCGAAGGCACCGCTTTCAATCTCTTCAATCCCTTGTTTTTCCAAGATGAGCTTTTTGATACTCGGAAAAATGTGGAGGCTATTGTTGGCTCGAAGAGTTGGAATTATAGAGTTCGTTATGGTTAAGACTTGATCCTTATAGTTCCGAAAGTCGAATAATTCTGTGAAGCTGAAGTAATTTAGCAAGGGTGGCACATTGCTGCAAGTTATGGAAACACGAAATGATGAGAAAATTAATTCTTCTTCAACGGATAATTCTGGTACTGCTTCCGAAGATTCAGGTTCGTCGTAAGAGGATACCCAATCGTCCCAATCGCGAACTCGTACTGCTTCACAACCTGTTAGGGGGTTGACGTTAAAACCAATAACTCCTCTTGGCAAAAACAAACAAAAGACGGCAGCAAAAGTTTGGCAAATGATAAACGTCGTCTTCATTCTTTCCAGGAGATTAGAAAAATAAGAAACTTTAAGAAAAATCTAAGTAAGTCGTACCTGAGTGAAGATAATGGAACTAACACTCTCCTAATCCCGAACCACTCTAAACGCTAATGCTTGGTAAATATTATTATGAATGTTTTCAAAAGAATTAATTATCATAACAGTAATGATGAGAGGTTATCTTTGTGACCCTGCAAATTTTTCGAAAGAGATGTATTATGATTATTTTTAAATTATGTACCCCCGCTACAGTTGGCGAATTGTAAGATTAGTTGGTATTTTGGAGATTCTCGTATTAGTCGTAATTTTTTTTATTTATACCTAATTTTAAAAATGCCAACAGGGAAATAGGCACAGCTTTTCGGAGAAATTATAATGAATGATCAGTACACATTGCCGTATCCAATGATCTAACTCCCTCCCCCTCTCCCTCTCCTAGATCTTACTCTTATTATCAAATGGGGTGGAAATTAGGGGTTGTAACTCAAAATTCCGCTTAATAAGTATTGGTCTAAACTCTTAACCAACATTTGAAGTAACATCAACTGCAAATAGTGTTTTATAACGTGTTCCAAAATTTTAAATAATAATTTTATACCAGCATGATTTCACCTTTACTGCGTTTCCTTGGCTTAGATTCACTGTTCAAATATCACAAGCAACTTGAAATGAATTGCCTTTTCACGTTTAAAAGACGTTCTTTCAACAATAACAACTCTTACAAACTGATTTTTCCTCCATTCGTGAAATAGTCTCACCAAATTTCACTCGTGCGCGGGATTTTATCGCAAAATTTTCGAGTGGAAATCAGAGGAGAGGTTGCAACTCGAAATTCCGTTTAATAAGTATCTGTCGAAATTGGCGTCATTCGATAGCTTTCCATTAATTATTCAAAAAAGATGCTATACTTATTTTGCGAAAAACCACCCTTAAAGGCGCTACAACCCCTAACATGCAGAAACAAAAACACGAGAACCCAAAAACTAATCCGCATATCAAAGCAGAATTTGGTGTTTTAACTTACAATGACACTGTGGGCGGATGGACAAATTTTTCACTAAGATGTACGAAAGGGGATGAAATTTAAGGGCTGAAACTGGAAATTTCTTGAAGTAACTAGTGGTACATATAGAATTACGGCGTTTCATAGATTTCGGTCAACCATTGAAAAAAGATCTTATGAGTTTTCATTGTTTTCAACCTAAAACTAACCCTTAGGTAGTGTTGTAAATTTCATTTCATTCAAATATTTCACACCCCTTGAAATATTTCATGAAACTTATTTTAAAAAACGCCCAAAATGAGTCGACATGACATGTGAATGACATATTCCATCCACCACCGAGGTTCGTATAATAACAATCTTTGGTATAACTTCAAAAATGGGGAAATATTCCTAAGGCTATTTTATTCAAAGTTTTTTTATTTTTTTTGTTAATATACCTAGTCCCAAATTTTGCCGAATTTCTTAAAATTAAAAAGTAGTGTTGAAACCTGTGGGTTGTACTTAATTTGTAACTAAAAAATATTAATTCGTGTAAATTTTTAAACTGGACTAAAGTTAGAATATCTTTCATATGAAACATTTCATGAAATATTTCGTGAAACATTTCATGAAATATTTCAAAAAAATAAGTTTCATGAAATTTTTACAACACTACCCTTAGGCCATTAAGAACCCCTAACACTTTGCAAGCGCGGATAAATACATTTTATTTATCTTTTCTAAAATCCTATTGATTTATTTATGAACACCCGATGTATGTAAATACGCAAGAAGTTATGTAACACCATAGCAATTAATAAACTCACCCCTTTAAATCATAAAGGGGTGAAGTCATGAGGGAGTAACTAGGTAAATCTCTGAACTGCCGCAATTTTTCAAAGAATGTGAATTTTAGGACAAATTTATCGAAAGGGATGAAAGTTAGGGATTGAAACTCGAATTTTCAACGAATAATATAAGGCCGAAATTAATACCATTCGATAGCTTTCTATTGATAGTACAAAAAAGGTCTTAACCGTCATTCGCGAAAAACCACCCTTAAATGCGCTACAACCCCTAACATGTCGAAACACAAAAATATATACAAGAAATCAAAAACGGCTCAACGGTATTATGGCTGTAGCCGGATGGGCAAATTTCCATTAAGATCTAACAAGGTGGATGAGATTTAAAGGGTTGAAAATGGGAAAATTTTCAGGTAAATGGTGAAATAAAATTATGGGGTTCGATAGATTTAGGTTAACCATTGAAAAAAGTCTTATGTATGAGTTTTCAACCTAAAATCAACCTCAATCGGAGTAAATAAAATTTTTTATTATTTTTTCGGGCTTTTTTATGATTTTTCTGTAATTTTGTAATTCGAAGTAGTAATTCAATGTCATTTTAACTAATTTTCACCCACTTGACTTTTCATCCCCCTCACCATTTTTCTTTGCTAGTTCTACTTACAGTTAATTTTCGCTCCCTTGACTTTTCCTCATCTTTCCTCGGTAATAACTTTTATCGTGCTTATGAATTATGTTACCTTTTCCACTTTTTCAACCCTCCAAAAGCTAAACTTGCATAATTGGCTTATTCTTGTGTTATTTCCTGTAATTCAGTTTAACTACGGTTAACTTTCACCCCCTTTTACTTTTCATCCCCCTTTACCATTTTTCAAACCCATAGGCTCCTGTTTTGCTAAATTGGCAAAATTTCGTTAATAAATTTAACTTATTTGAATTTTTTCGCTCTTTCCAACCTCTTTCGTAATATTTCAACCCTTTTCGCAATATTTCAACCACCCAAAATTTTAATTTGCATAGTTAAAATTGCACCCCCGAAGACATTGACATGGAGAAAATTTTATCTTTGGACCACCTCTTACCGCAGGATACTAATTGAACGCAAAAAATTGCATCACTGAAACTCGCCCCCTTCAACCCTCAAACACAAACTTGACTTACAGGAAATTTAACCCTTGGACCGCCTACAACCGAAAGAGTTCAATTTAACGAAAAAATTGCACCCCTAAAACTCACCCCCTTCAACCCCAAAAAACAAAAAAAATACTTAGACGAAATTTAAGCCTTGGACCATTTATTAACCCAGGAGACTAATTGAAAGCAAAAAATTACACCCCCAAAAACCATCCCCTTCAACCCCCAAACACGAAAAATTTACATAAAGGAGAACCCCGGAAAAATGGCCAAAAATTAGAAACTTTCAATGTTGAACGGAAGTACGTTTTCAATAACGGGAAAAATATTTCAAAAATTAAATCGATTAAGGGGGCGAATTAGGGGGCGTGAAAACAGTTTTTTATGAAACTTGGAAGTTTTGAAAATCAGATGACGACATAAACGGGAAAAATATTGAAAAAAATTAGGTCGATCCGGGGGGGCAAATTAAGTGGGGCGAAAAAACTTTTTGTCTTCTAAAATCTCGCCTAAAATTATGAAAATTGCTCGAAAAATTGGAATGTTTGTCAATTACGTTACGAGAAGACCGGAAAAAATATCGAAAGAAATTAAATCGGTCTGGGGGGTGTAAAAACCATGTGTCTCTAAAATTATGAAAATTGGAAATTTTGTCAATTAGATGACGACAAAAACGTAAAAAACATTGAAAAAAATAAAGTCGGCCTGGTGGATGTTAAGGGGAGGGAGTAAAACTTTGTATCTCCTGAAATTGTTCGTACTTGTTTATTTTAATATAGTCTATCGGGCTTAGGGGCAAAAGGGGCAAAAAATCTCAACTCTGGATTCAAGTAGGTACTCAATTAGGGCTATCATCAGAGCGTAAAATTTTCATGCGGAAACCCTGCGCACTTGGTGAAAAGTCGAGGTAAAAATTGATATTTAAGGCTGCTCAGTTAATTTGGTTTTTATGATTTTTGGCCACAAAATTTAATAATTGAATCACTGTGCAAGGGGGTGGGAGCTAGGGGTGAAAAACCGAAAAATTATTAATTGTAATAACTCGAGAACTACTGAAGGCGTATGAAGCTTGGTATTCACGTTCGACCTTCAAGTCTGCTGAAAGTGAGGGGCTGCCAATTTCGGGGGATGAAATTTAGGGAATGAAAACCACAAAATATATGATAACTCGAAATCGTTTTCATTAATTTTAACCCATCCACATTTTTTCAACCCCTTTCATGATATGTGAACCCTCAAGAAGCAAAACCGCTTCTTTTTCGTGTAATTTTCATTTTTTCGACACCCTTCGCAAGATTTCAACCCCCAAAAGCCAAATTTGACCTTTCATCCCCCTTTACGATTTTTCAACCCCCTATGTGCTAATTTGGCAAAATTTGCGTAATTTCGTTTTTCTTCGGTAATAAATGAACTCATTTGGATGATGATTACATTTTTCACTTTTCTCATCCCCCTTCGCAATGTTTCAACTCTTCAAACGCTAAATTTACATAATTGGGTTATTTTGGTGTTATTTTCCGTAATTTTACTTAGCCACGGTTAATCCTCAACCCCCTAAGTGCTAATTTTCCAAAACTCGCATAATTTCGTTTTTCGTCGCTCAGAAAATTGAACGCATTTTGTATTCAGTTTACCTTTTACAATTTTCCAGTTTCCTTCGCAATAGGTAGGTATAAGTGCGTATTTCAACCCCCACAAAAGTTTTAATTGCATAATTTGGTTATTTTCGTGTTTTATTTCGTAATTCTACTTGATCACACTTAATCTTCATTCCTCTTGACTTTTCATCCCCTTTCACAATTTTTCAGCCCCAAGTGTTAATTTTTCAAAATTCGCCAAATTTTGATTTAATTCCGGTAATTCTTTTCATTTACTCATTCCTGTTCATTTTCTATTTTTAAATTTTGTAACAATTTTTTAACATTTCGTCTTTTTGACACGTGTGCGTTTGCGGAGGCACTACTACTAGGTGCAGATTGATAAAATCTGCACCCGATTCCACCAGTAAGACCGGCTGGTAACTTGATAAACTTCTACCGAGATATACATCGCATTGATATACATCTTCCGTTGGATTTTTAAATGTGTCTCTTGTGTATGTGCGTAGTTCTTTAAAAACGCTACAGCCCAAACTACTGGACCGATTTGGCTGAAATTTGGTACATAGGCCTCTCATAATAAATCTGAAAAGCTTTTGGAGCCAATCCAAATTCAGTAGTCAAAATAATACTTACTTAAAGTAAGTCTGCTCCAGAGGGCTACGTGATTCAGCTTTTCCTAATCAGATAAGAATCGATAACATCAAAATCGTCTATTTAATCGCACGTGGCTCTTATTGCCAAACGAGATGATATTAATTTATCGCTAAATCTCAGTCGAGTTCAGTCATGGTCGCGATAATATTCCTAACCCTTCTTTTACTCTTCGCAAAATGTGCAGAAAATTCAAAAATTCTCGGAGTATTTCCAATACCAAGCCCAAGCCACTACTCCCTTGGAAACGCCTTGATGAAGGGTCTAGCCGAGAGCGGCCATGACGTCACCATAATCTCACCCTTCCATGAAAACAACCCTCCAAGCACCTACCACGAGATTTTTCTACCAGAACTCAGAAAAGAATTCGAAAGTAAGTTTTCAAAAGTAATCAAAAAATGTAGCAATTTTTTTAGAACATCAGCTGAATATGTTTGAGGTCGAGAGTGTTAACCCCTTGGTATTTTTTCCAATGATAACGAGTATGCTGAAAAATTTCTCTGAGATAGCACTGGAGACTGGAAAGATGCGGCAATTTTTATCCAGTGACGAAAAATTTGATTTGGTTATTGTCGAGGACTTTTACATAGAGCCTTTGAAAGCTTTTGCGAATCATTTCAAGGCGCCTTTAGTAACGTTTTCCTCGCAAGGGTCGAGCTTTTGGAACAACCCTCTGGTGGGGAATCCTGCACCCCTTTCGTACGTTCCAGATAACTTCCAGCAATTTTCTAGCAAAATGAATTTCTGGGAGAGAACTATTAACACTTTCATGTACTTGGAGCAAGAAGCCTGGTATACATTTTATTTATACCCTTACTACAACAGAGTTATCAAGAAATATTTCCCAAACCCTCCAGAACTAAGCGAAATAACTCACAACACTTCTCTAGTCCTTCTCAACTCATTTCCTGGACTCAGCCAACCTGTACCTCACGTCCCGAATATGATAGAAATCGGAGGGTTTCACATCAAACCTCCGGAAAAACTACCCCACGATTTACAACAATTCCTGGATGAAGCACAAAATGGGGTGGTTTATTTCAGCATGGGATCAAATCTACGAAGCTCCGATCTTCCCAAAGAAAAACTGAAGGTTTTCCTCGAAGCTTTTTCTGAGCTTCCTCAGAAAATTCTCTGGAAATGGGAGGAAGATTCGTTGCCTGGTCAACCGAGCAACGTTAAGCTCAGCAAATGATTGCCTCAACCAGCAATTCTAGCTCATCCCAACGTAAAACTCTTTATTACCCACGGAGGGTGGTTGAGTACCACGGAAACTATTTATTTCGGGGTGCCAATTTTGGCGATTCCTGTTTTTGGGGATCAGAAAATGAACGCGCAGAAAGCTGTCGACAGTGGTTTTGCCTTGACGATTCCTTTCCAAGAACTGGAGAAGGGGTTGTTGTCAAAAAATTTGAAAGAGTTGTTGGGAAATGAGAAATATGGTCAAGAGGCTAAGAAGAGGTCTAGTTTGTTCCATGATCGACTTAAGGGTCCTATGGAGACTGCACTGTACTGGGTCGAGTATGTGATAAGGCAAGGGGGTGCCCCACATTTGAGGGTGGCAGGGGTGGATCTTCCCTGGTACAAATATCATTTGGTGGACGTAATTTTGTTTGGAGGAATAGTTACCTTGGTCTTGGTGGCCTTGTTGAAACAAATTTTTGCTAGATTTGTGAAAGTTGTTAAAATAAAAAGTGATTAATCCCAATAATAGTTACTTACAAGGCAAAAAAATTGCAGATTTACTGCCGCAACTGACGTTTCATAGCCGAGGCTAGGAATCTGTTTTTTTGCCGTGTTGGACGCACAATTTCTTCGCCGATTGTCATTAAAAAAGTGCCGCCGGCAGTAAAAATGCAGTTTTAATGACTATCCAGGAAAAAATATTTTGTAAACCGTTGCACAGTTTAGATGGTACTTCTTAATAATCCTCGAAAGATATTTCTTCCGAAAAAGCCGCCGGAAGATGTATATCAATGCGATGTGTATCCCTGCAGATGTTTATCACGTTAATGTGCATGTAGGGGCGGCTGGTCTTACTGGTGGAATCAGGTGCAGATCTTATCAATCTGCACCTAGTAGTAGTGCCTCCGCAGATGCACAGATGTGCCAAAAAGGCGAAATGTTAAAAATTTATTGTTCAAAATCACCCTGTTATGCAATTAAAACTTTTGTGTTGGTTGAAATACCTAGTATTGCGAGGAAAACTGGGAAATCCACAGGAGTTCAACTTTATTACCGACGAAAAAGGAAATTACGCGAATTTTGCAAAATTAGCACTTAGGGGGTTGAAAAATCGGGATGAAAAGTCAAAGTGTATGAGAATTAATTGCTCTTAAGTAAAATAGCACCAAAATGACCCAAATTTTGCGTTTGGAGAGTTGAAATATTGCGAATGGGGTTGAAAAAAGTGAAAAAGGTAAGCATCGTCCAAATGAGTTCAATTTATTACCGAAGAAAAACGAAATTACGCCAATTTTGCACAAATAACACTAAGGGGGTTGAAAAATCGTAAAGGGAAATAGCACACCTTTTTGTGTTAGATGTTAAGAAACTGAAACTACTACTGCCGTTGTTTTCCTTCTTATGATCTTTTTCTATTGCTTATTTTCACATATTTTTTATGTAAATTTTTGGTTTTAGGTATTACAGTAGGTGGGTACATATGAAACATTTACTTATTTACTGGCTGTATAACTTACTGCCTCGCTTACTGCCCATATACCTACAATACTATTTATTTATTTTCTCGAATTTTGTATTAACTTTTTATAAAAGTATTGTTTATTGGGAGCATATGTCTGCATATTATATTATTTATATGGGACAAGTGGAAAAGCAGAGCTGTGCCATCTGGGCTCAGCAACTGAACTTGTTCCCTTTGCCGCATAATATTTAATTGTTTTCTTAGTGTTATTGTGGGTTAACTTGTATTATGAGGCAATAAATCTTATATTATTATTAAAAGTCGTATTGCGAAGGGCGTCGAAAAACTGAAAAAAAACAAAACAGTCTATTTGAAAAAAAAAAATTAGTGCAGAAGGACAAACTTGCGCAACTCGAGGGGTTGAAAAATTGTGAAGGGGGATGAAAAGTCAAGGGGGTGAAAATTATTAACTGTAGTTAAGTAGAACAAGCGAAAATTAACAAAAAAGCGGTCTGCGTAAATTTAGCTTTGTGAGGGTGAAATGGGTTGAAAAATTATAAATAGCTTAAAAGTTAATCAAAAGCCAACGGAAGATGTATATCAATGCGATGTGTATCCCTGTAGATGTTTATTCAGCGTGAATGATTCACATGTTCATGACAAATTTCCACGAAGTTAATTTTTTGTGTTGGGGGTTGAAGGGGGTGGGTTTCGAGGGCGCTTACTTGGTAGGTACCTATCCTCCAATAACAGTGGTCCAAATCTTAAATTCATTTGCGCTCAATTAGTATCTTCCAGTAACAATTAGTCTAAGAGTTAAATTTCCACCGAGTCAATTATTTATGTTTGTCAATTTTTCGTATTTGGGGGTAGAAGAGGGTGGTTTTCGGGGTTGCAACTTTTTGCGTTCAATTAGTCTGTTTCTGTTGTAGATAATCCAAGGGCTCAATTTCATCCAAGTCAATTATTTGTGTTCGAGGGTTGAAGACTGTTGGTTTTGGGGGTACAATTTTTTGCGTTCAAAATAATCTTCTGCGATAATGAGTGGTAAAAGGATTAAATTCCGTCCAAGTCATTTTTTTGTGTTTCGGGGTTGAAGGGGGTGAGTTTTAGGGGCGTAGTTTTTTTGTTCAATTCAACTCTTTCGGTTGTAGGCGGTGCAAGGGTTAAATTTCCTCCAAGTCAAGTTTTTGTGGTTTGGGGTTGAAGGGGGCGAGTTTCAGGGGTGCAATTTTTTGTGTTCAATTAGTTTCCTCCGGTAATAGGTGGTCCAGGGGTTACATTTCCTCTAAGTGAAATTTTTAAGTCTCAAGATTGAAGGGGTTGAGTTTTATTCCCATCAAAATTTAAAAAAAAAAATCACTTTTTCGATCCCCTTCGCAATATTTCTAAATTTGCATAATTGGCTTTTTTGCCAAAATTCGCGTAATTTCGTTTTTCGAACTCATTTGAATTCAGTTTAATTTCCACTATTTTTCAGCCCCTTCGCGACAGGTGCACAAGTGTTTCAACCCCCACAAAAGTCAGCCTTGCATAATTGGCTTATTTTCAGGTTATATTTTGTAATTTAGTCTTAATTACAGTTAATTTTCACCTCTCTTGACTTTTATCCACTTTCGCAAATTCGCCAGATTTAGTTTTTTTCCGATAACTCCTCATTATTTACTCATTTGCATTATATTTTCAGTCTTTACGATTTTTTCAGCCTCTTCGCAGTATTTCATCCCCTCCAAAACATAAATTTGCAAAACTGTCTTATTTTACGTGTTAGTTTTGGTATTTCTACTTAACTGCAATAAATTTCTTCTTGCCTGTATTGCCAATTCTACAGACTTCGCAAAATTTTAGTATTTTTTGTTCATTAACCGCCCCAACCCCATCACAATTTTTAAAAAATGCAATCACTAAAATTTTCGAATTTGACATAACATCAGATCTATACGATTTGAGGTCCCAGGAAGCCAAAAAAGAGGTTTCTAAAATCTGTCTGTATGTATGTAATGTACATTAGTAATAGTTGCCAATAACTCGAAAACGGATGAAAATAACCAACATGTTCGCATTACAAAAAATATTCGCTTTTAAATTCTGCATTACACTAGTTGAAAATATACAGGCTGTTCCATTTGAAAAAGTTGAGAAAAGCAACTTCAAAATTTTCAAGTTTTGAAAATTTATTTTGAACACCCTGTACATAGCGAAATAACGAAAACAAGACCAGAGCTTCCTAAAAGCCTGTACAACAGGGTCCTTATCTTATTTTCGTTTAAAAGATGCACCCGTGTGAATGGAGAATTTTTAAATGAGGTGATGTAAACTTCAATTTTTTTCAAAAATATTTTTTTGTTCCCTAACCACATACTTAAAAGCCGTAGTATTTTAGGGATGAACAAAGGCTCCTAAAGGGATTGCAAATATGCTAAAATATACCGGGCATTCCATTTAAAAAAAGGCAACTTCGACCTGTCAAAAATTTTTAAACTTGAACAAACTTTTTGAAGCCGACCCGACGAGAAATTTGAAGCAAAATGGAACTCGGCAATCACAGAAAACCTAAACTTTACTAAATTAAGACATTTTTGAAACCTATTTGACATCTCACGCGCTATTTACGGTTTTCATTTGTTTTACTTACAGCGCATGTATGCCGTTATGGCTCATAACGGCACTGTTATTTTTTTATTATAGTAACTATGCTAAGTTGAAATATCGAAGCGATTGTGTGAAAACTTGTAAATATCATCATCACGGCCAAACATTACGTCATATTGGATTAGTATAAAGTATTAATGTACCTCTACTTACATGAAACATGTACATCTTTTTTATTAAACTGATAAATTCAGGGTAACATGCAAAAGCAAAAAAATACGTTGTTATATTAGTACCTACCTTTTGTTAGCTACATTCTGCTGAACGGTTAGGTATGTGTCCGTTTTTTTTCTATCGTCTTTGCTAATCTCATTATTTTTTTCAGCCAAGATGCAGCTTATTTTTCTAGCAATATTTTTCTTAATTCTTACGACAGTAGCTTTGAAAAAATATTTTTGGGACAGAAGACTGCTGTATTATTATTCGCTGCGATTCAGGGGTGCCATAGGCCTACCTCTTGTAGGAAGCTTGCACAGATTCATTTCCTCAAAAAGTAATTTAAAGAAAATCCTAAATAAACAACAAAATTTTTATAATCCCTAAAGATAATTTAGTTAATTTTTTTTTATGAAAAAACACCAATAGTTTTGGAATGTTTCAATAGTGATTATGAAAAATTATGTATGCAACACTTACTTGTGTGCTTACAAAACTCTTCATAACCTCGTTTTGCAATAAGCACACTCGTAAGGAAATAATGTATTTTTCCCACTTGTTATATAAACGGTTATTTTCAGACCTTGCCGACGTGTTTAAGAATCTTTCTAAAGACTATTCAGATCTTTACAAATTATGGATAGGGGAGAAACTTTACATCGTGTCTTCGAGACCGAGCGACATTGCAATTGTGATGAAAACAGACCTGGAAAAGGATGTGCACTTGTACTCGCTTGCCAAAGATGTCATTGGAGATAGTTTGTTAACGGCAGATTGTAAGTATCGGGTGTCCGAAAAAAAACGGACAAAATATTTTTCGAAATAAGTCAAAAATTTCTCAACCGATTTGGATGGACGTGGTCTTAAATTAAATCTAAAGAATCAGGCTTTAGGACTTTGGAAGAAACGTCGTCAGATGAGGCTGCTGTAGTAGCCTTATTGATACTTGTTTTTAAGGGTTGTTTTAAGTGCGTGGGGATTGGTCGGATAACAACGTTTTGTGAACTATAAAAATTGTCTTGTGTAAAGAAGACCTGGAATTCACGAAGACATCAAGTGCGATTTTAGTTCCTTTGGCCACTTTTCATGAAGAAAGCCCGAAAAGTCCTGTATGTAACTGAATACAGTGTGAGCAAACGGCTCAAACCCCAATTTTAATGTTGTTCTTCAAAATAGCATAGGGTTGTCTGACTAAAACTACATAAAAAAGCTCCTCTTATTGTTACTCCATAGGACTAACCGTTTTGGAGAAAAGTCGAATCAAAAATTTATCTGTATTGACCGGGCTGATCAAGAAGGGACAATTTATTTTTATTAAATTACAAAAGTGAACGGATTCTAATAATTAGTAACTAAAGTAATCTGGTGATGCTTAATAATGTCAGATAGTATGCAAAAACTTAATGAGTGATTAAATAAAAATCGAATTTTCGACGCCCCCTTCAGGGGGCCGTAGCACCCTTAGGACACTTGTTTATAGGAACTTTTCTTCATATTTTTCGACGTAGAATCACCCCTGAAAATTAATGACTGCATACGAGAATCACCCTGTATGCATTTTTGAGCAAGGAGGAAGTGTATTGTAGTATTTCTAGTTAATAAGAAACAAACAAACAATCCCTAATCTATATCGAGATAGAATACAGAAAGTTGAAATTAATCACGTACAATGCTTTTGCATGCGTGTATCGATATTTATACAGGGTGTAACAGAAACATATGGCAAAAATACAAGACGAAAATTCTCGAAAAAGTTTTGCCTAACGGCGGTAGGGCTGACCAAGGTGAAGGGATGGATAACGGTTTTTTTTAGAATAACTCCGGAAATAATTTTAATTAATAAATTGTTTTTTGGCTATACGTTTATCTTATTATTAGACACAAGTAAAAATTTCACCAAAAGCGACAAAGAGGAAAATGGTTTTTCATCTGCAGCTACTTTTAAATTCAATTAGTTTTTAGCATTTTTCGGCTAAATTTTCAAACGGACAGAAAATTACTCTAATCGGGAATATTCCTCGTGAAATTTTGCATTAAAAAGTCCTTTTCATCATTTTGCTTATCCCCGCTAGATTGATTTTCGGTGCGAGCGAAAAACAACCCTCAACATCGGACGTCGTTTGCAAGAATTAGGTGAGGATAAGTAAAATGATGAAAAGGACTTTTTTAATGCAGAATTTCATAAGAAATGTTTTTGAATAGAATAATTTTTTTGTCAGACAGATAGCCTCGCCGAAAAATGCTAAAAACTAGCGCCATGTCACGTTTGGGGGTGGTTTTCGCCAAATAAGGGATGAAGCGCACACTTGCGGGGTGGGAACTTTTCGGAATTTCAATTCAGGTGCCATCAGGAGCCCGTAGCCAAAATTTCAAAAATATATAAATTACGAAGGGGAAACAACCAACGAAAATTTGTACACCATAAATCCTTTTTGGTTAATAAATCTCCGTAAATCCTCATAAATCCCCATAAATCCTCGTAAATCCCCATAAATTCTCGTAAATCCACATACAGATCTAATTGGGGCCCTTTATTATCAATATTATTGCCATTAATGATAATGTCGAAAATCTTTGAAAATTTCAAGGTCACGCATCTTCTAAAGGATAAAATTAAATTGTACTGCGACCTAACATTCGATAAACACATAAAGTGCGCATGCGCCAAAGAGCACATGGCTTCAATAATTCCTCGGTAAATCCCAATAATTCCTCGATAAATCCTCGTAAATCCTCATAAATCCCATAAATCCCAATAAATCCTGGTAAATCCTAATAAATCCTCGTAAATCCCAATAAATCCCCATAAATCCGGTAAATCCTCAGACTTGTACACCATAAATCCTAGGTTGTCTACCCCTCGATAAATTATTTCTTCTAAAAAACCTAACTTGACTGGACTAATTAATACGTGAAAATACTCAAAAACACATTTTAAAAAAAAATCACAGAAAATTAATACTTAAGCCAAATCAACTTCTGAAAACAGATTTTTGAACAAGAAAGAAAGATCTTCGAGGCTACTTGAGTGTCATACCGATTGGTCGTTGGCTGACCAATCCCCATGCAGCTAAAGTAAGCCTTTAAAACAAGTATCAATAGGACTACGACAGCAGCGCCCTCTACCGTAGTTTCTTATACAGTCGAAAACCTGATTCGTTCGCTTTAATCTAAGACCACGTTCATCCAAATCGATTAAGAAATGGCAGACCTATTTCCAAAAATATCCTGTCCGGTTTTTTTTGGGACACCCCATAGGTATTCTTTTGTATTTTTTTACAGTATGGAAATGGAAAAGTCACAGGAAAGTTGCTGCTCCAATGTTAAGCAAAATAAAACTCGTTCCTTACACTGAAACCTTTGCAATTGAAGCGGAAAAACTCATTTCCAAATTAGAAAGAAATTGCGGGGGAGGATTTTTTGACATAAGCCTTCACGTTCATGTTTCTACCCTAAATATGGTGATGGGTAAATCATTATATGTTTTCGTTTTCTCATTTTCTACATTTCTACCCTTTCTTTTTCAACTTTCCTTTCAGAAACCCTGCTGGACTCGCCTTTTGAATCCGACGAAATAGCCATGGAATATGTCAGCCGGATTCACAGGTAAAACTGCAAAAATAAGATTTGTAAATACTTTTATTTCTCTGCAGAATTGTAAAATTGTTCGTTGCCAAGATTTTAACCGGATTTTTTTGGAAATTAACCCCACTTTCAAAGGAATGTGACATGAATATCGAAAAAGTGCGAAATATTTATAGAGAGGTAAATGAAAAATGAAGCTAACAGTTTCAATTAATATTGGAAATTATAGGTTGTGAATAGCAAAGAAATTCAAGCTAACAGAAGGGGTAAGTATTTATATTAGTCCAAGAGCTACGGGAACAAATACAACTTTTTGTTTTTGCAATGATTTGATCTTGACAATGAAAAATTAAAAATTCTTCACTGCCAAAATCAAAACGAAAGCGGCTGGTTTGAGCTCATGGTCTCAAACAGGGAACGACAGACAGCTGTTTCGATCTCTTGGATCTCATCAGTGTCGTGCACCCCGAATGAAACCACAAACTCAAACCAGCCAACCTTTAAACAGAAAAAGCGACGAAATAAGAGTGTTGTGTCGAAAACCACGACCTCTGTGAGAGGTGGGGACTACTAGCTTCCATGATGTCAAAGACATCTAAAGAAAACTAGCGGCTGACAAAGTCAGCTCGCCCCGGGCTTCGACACTACTCCTGTTTAGCAACAGGTGGCGTGAATGCAATGATTCGATTGTGACAATGAAAAATTAAAAATTCTTCACTGCCACAACCAAAACGAAAGCGGCTGGTTTGAGCTCATGGTCTCAAACAGGGAACGACAGACAGCTGTTTCGATCTCTTGGATCTCATCAGTGTCGTGCACCCCGAATGTAGCTAATTTTTCATTGTCACAATCGAATCATTGCATTCACGCCACCTGTTGCTAAACAGGAGTAGTGTCGAAGCCCGGGGCGAGCTGACTTTGTCAGCCGCTAGTTTTCTTTAGATGTCTTTGACATCATGGAAGCTAGTAGTCCCCACCTCTCACAGAGGTCGTGGTTTTCGACACAACACTCTTATTTTTTTGTTTTTGAGTACACAAGCACCACTATAGCGCATTGGAAAGCCATTAACGCCACTAAGACAAATCCGGGCAAAAAATTCAAAATACACCTTTAAAAGTGCACAGCATGAAATGGGTATCAAATGAAAGCCCTTGATTTGCGGATGTAGAAAAACCCGGGCAGACGTTTCATACCGGCAGCTTTCCTCTCGACAGACGCCCTCAAAGTTGTTAAAAAATTACATAATTAAACTTTAAAAGTACACCCATCGAAAGTACATGCAAAAAATTAAGAAAAATTCGCTGAATGCGAATATGCAAAAACATCGTCGGCAAACGGCAGCGTTTTTTAATCAGACGCTGTTTTATTAAATCGTCACGTCTCACTTTATCCTATTGTGGGCGATGCGCTGGAGCGTGATGCGAGATGCGCGACTTATTGGGCGTATTTTAACATACACCTAAAGGAAATTATACATATAGAGAACTTTTAGTTAAGTACATTTATTCACATAAAAGGTTTCATTTACAAAAAACAAAAATTAATTTCATTCGTCATCACTGGAACAACAATAATTGTCAAAGTTTTCATCGTCTTCGTCCTGAAAATGTTTATTAACGCCTCGATTAACGCATACCTACATCGTTTAGAGACTATGGAAATTGATTCCCAAAGAACCAATTAATAACAAATTTCCCATTTTCTAAGGACCATTCATGTTGTGTTAGGTTATAAAAACGAGGCCCTTTCAAGGCCCTTTCAAGCAGTTGATCGATTTGAATGAACCTTTTTTCCACTGATAGCCCATTTCATTGGCTACGACATGACATATTCCCCCGATTCTGAAAGAAATTTTTCTAATTTTTTTTGCCTGTTTGAGAAGACGTCTCAGGCTCATACCTTCAGACGTTTTTTTGAAATTTGCTCCATCTCCTCTAATTAGGGTGCAGGGCACAAAGACAAGGAGAAAATAATGAAGAATAAGAATAAATTAAAAGAATATAAAGAAGAAAGAATATAAATTAACAACGATCTAACAGTAAAAGAAAGAGAGATACAAAGACAGACACAGAAAATAGCAGAAGAAGAGAGAAAGGAAGGAAAAAAAGTAAAAATTGGCTACCGAAAACTAGCAATCGATGGAAGGGAATGGAAATGGAATAGAGAAAGAGACATTCTAGAAGTGCAACCAACAAAAAACAAAAAAAGAATGTAGGACGGAACATAGCAAGCAGACGAAGGCAATGAAAAAGGATATGAGACCGGAGAAAATAAATAAACGCAATGCTATAGATAGAGAAAGGGAAACAGATATATACAACAGTATAACAGAAGGACAAGAGAAAGAAGAAACATTCAGAGGAAGAGGGAAGAACGGATCAGAAGCAGGGAAAGAAAAGAAGATGTATGTTCTAGAACGTAGCCGGGATAAGAAACAAGGATGAAGAAGTATGGAATTATAAAGGCTGTCCCAAAAAAAACCGAACGATTTATTTTTGGTCATAACTTTATTATTAAAGGGCGGATTAAAAAGCATTTATTTTCCAGAAATAAGCGCCTATAAAAAGCTTCAAAAATCGAAAATTAAGCTACAAAAAAGTAAAAATAAGCACCTAAAAGTTCAACTATTTCAAAATTGCAAATTGAAAATTTAAATTTTCGTTAATTGCAGGAAATGCCTAACAGAAATGAAACTTGATTTTTATATATCAAAAATTGTATTGAACAGGTTAATTAACCCTTTCGGGACGGCATAGGTTTTGAACGGCCGAGCCTCACAGACGGCTGCGGAAGGCCTTGCGGGTGCGTATGCTTTCCGTCCCACAGGGTGACCATAATGTTGTCGGATACGTACGCTTCCCGTCACGACACGGGGTACTATTAGGTTTATTATGTACGTGGAAATTTTTATTATATGAGTTATAATTTTATTCCTGTTGCGCCTTGACGAAAGACGGAAATCAGCACCGCAATACCGTCACACACAGCGTAAATGAACGAAAAAGTACCCCATTGGCATGCACCGCATTGAATCACCCATGCGCAAAAAACGATCTCAGCCAGTTGCGACCGTTGGGACAAGTTGTAGTAGGGGTAATGGACCTATAGTATAAGCGGGTCCGTCCGGCTCCTGTGTTAAACCCCATATCCAGCCTTGCGTAGATATCCGATTCCCGGTAGAAGATCACGGTAAATTTTTGCGGATCCGTCCGGCTCCCGTCGCGAAAGGGTTAAGGAAACTTGTTTCTCCGATTGTATGCGCGGTCACCCATCTCTGTCACTCCTCGGTCGGCTTTGTTCTCTACCTACGCATAGACAAAGCAACCTTAAGTTAAGGTTTTTTTCATTTCAGTGCCAGTACCTTATCTTAGTCAATTAAGGTTGCGAAATTGCAATTAAAGGTCGGCCGGGAAATAAGTAAAAATATAACATCGACTAAAAACGTGGTAAGCTAGCAAGAAAAAGCACTAATAAGCTAGAAAAGACTTAAAAAAGCTCATAAAATCCGTAAATAAGCACTTACGCGAATTTTAGGCAAAAATAAGCAAAATAAGCAAAATAAAATTAGTGTCAAATGATTCGAAATTTTATGAAACGGAAAGAAACAAGAGCATTTCGTTCTGCTTACAATATTTAAAAATAGCAAAATGCCAGAAATCCGCCCTCTATTTATTATTATTGGACCGATTTTCATGAATTTTGTACGGGACGTAGCTAAAAGAGGAGGCTTTCAGAATCGGTAACCATTTTCCAGATGGCGCCACTAATACATTTTCTGTGGCAGTTTTTTACAAGAACACTTTTTGATTGGCTGGAGTTGAACCGGCGCCCCGACAAAATAGCCCGCGACAAAATGGCCCCGACAAAATAGCCCCGACAAAATAGCCCAGCGACAAAATAGCCCCAGACAAAATATCCCCGTCAAAATAGCCCACCGACAAAATAGCCTCCGTCAAAATAGCCCCCCGTCAAAAGAGCCCCCGACACAATCGGTTTGTTTAACTCATTTGTTTGTTTTCGATTTAATGACAAATTGTAGACATTTTTTATGATTTACTATCTGTTCTTGAAACTTCACAAATGTGGATTTGTTGATATTTTATGTTAAATATGTGTTTATATTGTTTAAAATAATAGTCAGAAGTCAGGTTTAGTTGTTTTAAATATGCAACAAAATTTGAATAAAAAAATTTATTTTATTTTCAAACGTCACATAACAATTATTTAAATGACTGTGTTGACAAGGTTCAAAGGTATAACCGTCATTTCTATGACACCATTTTTAGCGAAGTGTTAAACTCCGGAGGAGTTTGGATTCATCGTTAGCTGCTTTCCATTTATACACTTTATCTGAGAAGGCTCACTTGTCTCAGCAATTTGATTGGTCAATATTCAAATAAACCAATCAAATTGCTGAGATTAACTGAGGCTGCTTAGATAAATGTGTAAAAGGAAAGCGCCTATAATTTTCAATTTGGGAAAGTGTCAAAGTGACGCGCAACAGACATGAGTAGAAAATTTTCGATTTTTTCTTTTGAAAATAAAATATTGTGTTTTATTCGGAGTTTAAGCAACATTATGTGATGTGACCCGTCACATGATGTCTTGCTAAACTCCTAATAAAATAAATATCTGTTATTTCTGCGTTAATAAAAAAAAAGGCGGTCTCGGAGACGGCAGGAACTTCTACGCCGCACTGCATTGGATTAATAACAGCAGCATTTATTAAATTTTTAAATATTTAAAATAAGAAATGATCGGCTTCAAAATCTAATCAGCTCCTCTCCCGCACAGACAATAAAATAAATTGCCACTAAAATGACATTTTTCGAAAAAATGGCGCTAAGGTTTTCGGCTTGAAAAAAAATCAGTTATCAAATCCGGTAATAAAAATATACATTTATGCATAGTTTTTTTTCACGGCACCATTTTTTGGTCAAAAGGGCCCAAGTGTGAATACATTTTTAGAAGCAGAATTTGAAGAGCATTCATATGGTAGTGCGAAAAATGGGGGTTTGCATTTAAATTTTTAAAGTTGATGTGCCAAAAAGGCACTTTCCGTGAGCCGGTGTAGCCCAGATTCTAATCAGCACCTACAAATCTCCCACTGAATATGTGTGCCAAATTTCATCAAAATCAGTTCAGTAGTTTCGGCTGTAGCGTGTCCACAGACATACGGACAGACACACGGACAGACACACATTTTTCAAAAATAGGTTTTTTGGGTTCCTGGGACCCCGAAACGTAAAGATTTGATGTCAGTTCAATTTCGAATTTTTGATCGATTTTATATACTGCTCCGCCTTGAGCGTAGAAGTTAAAAATACAGAAGTAAAAACAAAAGTCTCTGAATGGTAAAATTACGAGTATATTTATTATATTGAAAATCTACAAACAAAACATAAAAACATGAAAAAGAATAAAATCTTTAAAAATTTTCAAAATATACGCTGATGAAACTTGAATCATAAATAAAAAGACATAAAACAAATTTATGAAATTGTATAACAGCGCCTATTACTGTTATGTAGGTTACACAACGACAATATAATATATTGCAATTTTTCTAAATCTCCAAATTATAGGAAATTCCTCTAAGATAAACGAGGAAATCGTTATTGCGGTCGTAATTTTGCACTAGCGTCAACAATCTTCTATTTAATTGAACGTATTTGCACTTGGAAGCCTCAGGTTTTCTAAAACCGGCAGCATAACGTTCCATTTCTAATTCGATTTTATTTTGTTCCCTTAAGAAGTGATTAATTAATTTGTAAATTGATGGGTGAATGCAGTCAACAGTCAACTGGAATGCTCGATGCCACGCTTCCATCGAGTTGTTTGTGCGTGGAAGCCCTTCCATTACACGACTATACACATTCCAAATGGATATCGGAAAAGTCGGTGCAAGTCTTCGATTTCTTCTTAGTCTTCCAATATATGTATCTTCCCAATAACTTATGAGATCATCCATTTCAGGAGGGCAGTCTTCTGTCAAAGTTTCAAATGCAATTATTACATCTTCTGTTGGAACAAAACTTAATGCCAAAAGCATTTTAATGTGAACACGCAGGTTTTCATTGTTCTGGTAGTCAATTGCTAGACCAAGATTTTGAACTTTGCGCCACAGACACTGTCCCAAATGGAATAAACACCCGAAGTGACGCGCTTCTGGAAAAACTGTCATAATGGAATTTTGAAGCCCTTTTTCAAAATCAGTCAAAACACTTGTCGGCACCATATTAGGATTTAAGTCTTTAAGATGTTGGAGCACTCTGGTGTAAGAAGCCTCGCGTTTGTCTTGCATTAAAACATAGACCAGAGGCACTGCAGAATTATCAACCAGCGCGTGGACGGTGAACAATTGGAAAAAGATTTCTGGCGCCACTTTAAATGTGCCATCCATAAACCAATCGCGATTTTCTTGAAGAACTCTTAAGTTGTCTTGAGTGCCAAACATTATAAATCGATCGGGATCGTCATTACCAGAATCCAACAATAAGAAAGGCATATCCCTAGACGTCCTTTGTAAACGTTCTGGAATGATTATATCTGAAATTGTTCTTGGATTCGCTTGTGGCAGTTCCTTATTCCTCATTCTTTCAATTGTCCTTTGTGACGCATTATACGCCGGCAAATAGGGGGCTACTTGAAGTGGAATTCCTGGAAAAACAAATGAGTATAAAAATAAAATTAATGCCGAGCTTTTCGCTCACTGTCAATTTTGCACATGATTGTAAATTGAGGACCAAGTTTTCAAAACGTATTATGCGCCACTTCTTTGACTGCATAAAATTTAAATAATACCAAGCTTATTCCAAAATCACTGTTAAAACATGGGCTTCCCAAACGTGGACATGTTGCGGCTTCAAAAGTTTCTCCTCAATTATTGAGCTAAAAATAAAACTCACCCTCTGTGCACCGTAGAATTATTTGCCTTGGACGTTCCATTACACTGGAGGCACGTTCCCGAATATTGTTTCGCACCTTCTTGGCCAGATTAACTTCTTCACTGGGCGCATGGTTATGTTCACTAACTGAAGTTATTGCATTGCCGCGAACCTTTAGACGCCCTTTGCAAAACGCTTTTGTGCACCTCCAAGACACACTTTTATCTGTATTTACACGGGCTTGACGGTAAGCCGTCTTTTAGCAAAATATTTTTGCCTTTCTGAGACGAGACTATTTCCATAATCGCTACTGTTAACAAGTCGACACGTAAATTGCAACTGAATAAAGATTTGAAAACTACCCTTTCAGGTAAATTTTGATTTTGCCCCTCTCAAGTAGCTATAAACGGGGGTAATTAGTGTGGAATGCAATAATTACGGTAGGTACCAGGTAACACTACCTGAGAATAAACAAAATAAGACATTTTAAAAACAAGTCAAATTTAACTTATCCAAGTGACGATTTTGTGGGGGGGCTATTTTGTCGGGGGGCTATTTTGTCGGGGGGCTATTTTGTCGTAGGCTATTTTGTCGGGGGGCTATTTTGTCGGTGGCTATTTTGTCGGGGGCTATTTTGTCGGGGCTATTTTGTCGCAGGCCATTTTGACGGGTCACCAGTTGAACCATCTGTGAACCGATCAAAATTAAATTAGTGGAGAATGGAAGCTAATGTTTACCTTTTCCAAAGCAACTCTACAAAATTTTATTCTGACCGTTCTTGATTAAGTTATAATTTTTTTTGTGATGCTTTAAAACAAGGATTTTTGAAGATTAATTTTTTATTTGACCACCGATCTTGGCAAAATTTGCAGAATCATAAGTAACACCATCAATATTTCACAAAATGATGTTACTTTGTAGATGGCGCCACCCCAGCAAATTTTTATAACACGTTTGATTAAAAAATTAAAAGAGAATAATATGAATGTGTAATTAATAAAAAATGTTAGCACTAAAAGCGACTGCAGATAACAGGCTGGATTGGAATAGACAACAATGCTTTATTATAAAATAAACAAAATATGTGCTTTATAACACTCATAAGCTAAAGAACAATTTGCCCAGTTCACAAACAAGTCAATGTTAGACCATTTTTCTTTTGGGTCTAATTTATTTTAACATTTTGTATAACGATATAGTACCTAAGCAGAGAGTACCTAACGTTATTTTACGAAAGATTCCGAAAATTTTGTCAAGATCGGTAGCGAAATATAAAATAAATCTTAAAAAATCTGTTTTACAGCATCACTGAAAAAATTGTAAAATAATCAAGAACGTTCAGAATAAAATTTTGTAAAGTTGCTATGGAAGAGAAAAGCATCAGCTTTAAGCTTACACTATTTTCCTTTTGATCGCTTGACAGATGGTTCAACTCCAACCAATCAATAAGTGGCCTTGTAAAAAACTGCCATAAAAAATTTATTAGTAGCGCCATCTGGAAAACGGTTGTCGATTCTAAGAGCCTCATCTTTTGACTACGTCTTGTACCAAATTGGGGAAAATCGGTTGAATAATAATAAAGTTATAGCCAAAAATAAATCGTTCGGTTTTTTTTGGGACAGCTTTTATAAAAGAATTTGACATAGTAGGGCTGACAGAGACATGGGTAGAAGAAGAGGGTTGGGAGAAAACACAAAAAAAATTACCGAACGATTAGAGCTGGGAATGGCAGGGAGCCATAAGGCAAAAGAGAAGGGGCAGAGCGAAGGGTAGGATTCTGTTGGGGATAAAAAAGGGAATCAAGGAAATAAAAAGGGAGGAAGAAGGTATAATGAATGAAAAAGTGATAACAGACAATAAGAAGTGGAGAATAATGATAGTGTACAGCAGGGACATGAAGGCAATGAAAAGAAAATAGAAGAGAGGATAGAAGAAGGGAAAGGAGAACGCAAATTTATAGGGGGGGATTTCAACGCAAGACTGGGCGAAAGGGGAGCAAGAACATGGACAGAAAACAGAGGAACCGCAAGAAGAGAAACAAAAGACAAAGCAGAGAATAAAAAAGGAAAAATCTTTGAAGAACTTGTAGAAGAAAGGGGGTGGGAAGTATTAAAAGGAAATAAAGAAGGGGATGAAAAGGGGGAGTTTACATATCTAGGAGCAAATAGGGAATATGTAATAGATTACGTAATAGTGAATGAAGAAGCATGGGAAGAAGTAGAGAGGTTCAGAATAAGGGAAATGGCAGAATCAGACCACATGCCGTTAGAGGGGGCAATAAGAAGAAATGAGGAAGGAAAAAGAAACAAAGAGGAACAAGGAGGGTAATAAGGCAAAACCTGGGAAAAGCTAAATTCGAAGCAAAGGGAGTAGAAGAAAAAATTGCAGAGCTGGAGAGAATTAGGAGGGGCGGTAACAAGAGAGGAAATAACACTAAAGGGAGGGAGTCAAGGAAGTGGTAGTGGATGGTTTGATATAGAATGTAAGAGGGCAAAAGGAGAGACGAGGAGAGAATTAAGGAAATGGAAAAAAGGAAAAGCGACAAGGGAAGAATACATAAAGGCCAAAGGAAAATACAAGGAAAGGAAGAGACAAGTGAAGGAAGAAGAGGAACAAAAAATAAGATGTATAACGACCGAAAAAGAAGCATGGAAATACATAAATCAAGAGAGGGGAAAGGCAAGAAGGTGGAGAGGGGAAGATAGAGATGGCGGAATGGAGAAGGCACTTTGTAGAGTTACTAGAGGGAGAAGAAGAAAGAAGGGACAGTTGGGAGGAGGGGGAAATGGAAAGTACAGAAATTACAAAAGAGAAAGTGCAGAGGCAGATAGAGAAATTGCAAAAAGGCAAAGCACCAGGAAGGGATGGGATAAGAAATGAAGCGTGGATGTATGTGGTACGGAGGAAATGATAGACAGACTGGTAGAGATCGTGAATGGAGTATGGAAGGGAGAGGGGTTTCCCCGGCAATGGAGAGATTGGGTAATTTGCCCGATACGTAAGAAAGGGAACGAAAAAGAGTAAGTTAAAAGTGGAGACGGAAAAGGGAAGTGAAATATGAGGGCAGAATGGAAGAAAAGGGAAGGAAAGGCAGAGATATTAGGAAAGGAACGGATACGTAAGGGAGGATATAGAAATACGCAGGGAACAATGAAGATGGATGAATGGAGCGATGTGGGAAAGAGATAGAGACATAGATGTACAGGAAAGAACAAAAATCAGAAAATCAAGATATAACGCAAAATATGAGAATATAATAAATAAGTGAAGGGTTACCAAGTTACTTGGAGAGGGAGAGTGGGAAAGAAAAAAGAATGACAGCGAGATTCAGATGCGGAAATGAGGAGAGGGAAAACAAGTTCTGGCTGAAGGAAGAAGAGAAAAAGTGCAGAGTATGTGGAGAGGAGAGGGAGAGACAATAGATCACCTGCTGAAAGTGTGAGTGGGAATGAGAGAGTGGCGTTAATGGCTTTCCAATGCGCGTGGTACTTTTGTGTACTCAAAAAGTTGTATTTTTCACCGTAGCTCTTGAACTATATGAGCGAAGTAAGTATGAGTTGAATAAAAACGTAACTATGCTTACAGTGAGTCTTTTGAGTCATTTAATTGAAACAACTAAGGATGATGAGAGCTGGAATTTGGACGATCGAATTGATTTTTGCCTAACTATGGCAACAACTGCTTCGCACAGTACTTCTTGGGCATTGAATTTCATATTTACTGTTCTAGGTATACATCAAGATATTCAGGTATGGTGTAATCAAGAATTATTTAGGTACCGTAAAGTGGGGTGGCTTTGGCACTCGGTGTGAGGTTGGCCACTTTTTAGAATTTGTTAGTGGCGCTCTGTACAATGTTGATGTTTATTATTTGGCAGTTTAAAATACTGTAGCATATAGGGCAAACCTTCCTCTTACCTCCAGTATAATTTTTTTCGTAATCAATTGCTTGGTTATTGCAAGAAAAATATTTTTCAGACTACAAAAATTCTACCAAAATTGAAGGTCAAAAAACTTCTCCTGCCCCTACTAGGTAAGTGACTGGAGCAGAAATTCTTCACGCCCTTGTGATTGTACATCCTTTCCCTTGTAGTACCACCCAAATGAATGGGGATAAATCACCCTCCTGTCTCCTAGAGGGTGGCCAAACTTAGACCGACATTTTTATAGGTTGGGAGGGTAAGTTTGGCCGCCCTAGGAGCCAGGGGGTGATTTACCCCCACTAAATTTGGGTGGTACTACAAGGGGAAAGATGTGCAATAACAAGGCCGGTGAAGAATTTCCGCTCCAGTCACTTATTTAGTGAAGTTGAGACAGAAGTTTGGAATGAAATTTGAGAGAAATTTGTTTGTTTTTATATGATGTGACGGTTCTGGAATTATTTCTTTCGTGTTGGGAAAATGAGATTTTCCGAAATAATTCTCCGTCACTCTTCTTCACATTTCCTTCCACAAAATTACCTTCCCCACTGGAAGTGGAGGACTCCCGGTTGTGAAAATACAATGCAGCAACCCCTAAAGACACTTTGTGTAGTGCTCCTAGTGATAAAAGACACTTCTGGACGATATCTTCGCCAGTGTTTCTTCGGTTCATGACCTCTCGGCATGTTACAAATTCTCTCCGACAACTCGAACTGCTTTCGACGAATGGGGGAAAACATCTCCTTACAGGCTTCCACAGGGAATGCACACGCCTCAGGGAGGTCCCACGATGACAACAAGGGGGCCCAGACGGAATCCTCGCCTCAAAGGGGGCACCTACTGGTAACGAACCGTCTGAGGTAATTATAGCCGAAACGAGACGTACCTGATGTCGTGAAGAATCAGTCACACCAGAGGAAGGCGAATTCAGGATGAATACCCCTCAAAAGGGGCGAAAGACCGCGAGAAGAATCAACGAAGAACCGAGTGAGGTTAGATTCACGAGATTCACGAGTAGCAATAGGCTACTGGCCGAGCCGTGCACGAACGCTACGAGAGGGCGCCACGCGCAACCCGTCGCAGCGGCTGAAATGCCGGCTTCGAATATAAGACGCGGTTCACTTCATTGAAGACAGAAGACAGTGTTAAGTCACTCGCTCCGGCCTTCGGGCTCGGACTTGGACATGGACTTGGATCTCGGTAAGAGGTAGTGGAAGCACATTAGCTCCACGAAGATGGCCCAGGACGCCAAATTTCCTGGTGTACGGCGGAAAGGCGGACTTCTAGTCCCTTTCCTGACCAGCGTCGCATAAAATCCCCACTAGGTGGACATAGCCACGATATTGGCTCGAGTTGGATATGTCATCCACTCGACGCGGGAATTTTGAATGTTTGATTGTTTGTGCGTTTACAAATACGTTGTGCATTTGTTTGATTGGTATTGGTTCGAGTTGGATATGTCGTCCACTCGACGCGGGAATTTTGAATCTGTTGTTTGATTGTGTGTTTATCACGATGTTGTGTATTTGTTTTGTAAACGGTACTTGTTTGTTTGTTTATCAATGCGTTGTGTATTTGTCCGCGTTCCGGAAATACTCGGTAGTTAGTGTTTTAATTAGTTGTAAGGTCATTTAGGATAATTAGATGTAGGTCCGTACTTTCGTTCTTTGTAAATTGTTTGTAACTCGCTCGGCTCTTTCTCTTTCGTTTATTAAACATCTTTTACTTAGTAAATTGTTCGTCTTATTGAGTAAATGGCGTCCGAACTCGTCAACCCCGACCCTTCTCCACTGTCAGCTATGCCGGATAGCAAATCCCCCCCCCCCCTTATAATGCTGCACCGCCTACCACGTTGCTTCCCGGTGCGTTAAAGTAACTCATTTTCTCCTGGTCTTTTGGAGTTGGTATTAGTAAAGACCACGGTGGCGCCCTGTTTGATTGGTTCGATTCGGGAAGTGACGTAGGTAATAACGGCGGAAAGGCATTATAATGAATATTGTCTATTTTTATAAATAAAGTATCTTTTTGACGTTCAATAGAATATAAAGCATTTATCACACAGAAAATATGCGTTACAAGGGTTTTATACCCTCCAAAATTGGCAAACGCTAAAAAAAAATTTTTTTGTGGCCAATCTTAAACCTATCACGTGGTCAATTTGACCCCCACTTGCCAGATAGCATTAGCCACCCTATTTTTTTGGAATATTTTTGTTCAAATTGAATGAATTAAAATATGCATAGCACAGTGTGAAAGTACGAATCGAGACCCGTACCTACATACACAAAATTTATAATAAATCGGCCAACTGTCAAAAGTTACAGCATTTTAAACTTGAAAAGTGGCCAATTCGACCCCACTTTACGGTACTCGTAATTGTGATCAAATAAAAACATTGAATGTATAGGAGAAAGTTTTGCAAGAACAATTGAGCATTTTTGACAACATTGAAAGACATCCGACGGCAGAAGACTTAAATCAAATGGTTTATTTGGAAAGAGTTATCAACGAAACCTTGAGGCTTTTCCCCCTTGCACCTATACTTGCGAGGGCAATTCAAAGATACGTAAAACTGGATGACCACCACACCTTGCCGAAGGGTTCGGGTTTCATTGCTGACATAATGGAACTTCATAGAAATCCAAAATACTGGCCCGATCCACTAAAATTTGATCCAGACAGATTCTTGCCAGAAGAAGCGTGCAAACGCCCGCCTGGAGTTTACCTCCCTTTCAGTCTGGGTGCCAGAAACTGCGTCGGTAATTGGAATATTTTAAAATTTTGAAAAAAAATTGTGTGTTAATTTGAAATGATCGGCAAGAAAATTGTGTCCAAAAAACAGTAGATTTAGTGCCTTGGCAGGTTTCGTATATTTATAATGTTACGAAATACCTGCCGTGGCAGTAAATCTATCATGTTCTTGCCTAGTTAAACAAATAACTGTTTTCAGGAACACATTATGCGATGATGGAAATGAAAATTGTCGTTTCGAAATTTGCGAGACGTTTTAAAATAGAGTCACCATTCAAGTCACTAAGTGATATTGAGCTTAATTATGACCTTGTTTTGGTAATGGAGGGAGGTTGCCAAATCGCCTTACATCCAAGAACTGTTGGTAGAAAAACTGAGGAAATGTAAAAATTCTTAAAATTATTTAATCATATATGTAATAGGTATGAAAATCTAGAACAATACACACTATTTCCTTCATCATTTGCTTATAAACTCCTTTAAGATGAATGTTTAAAATTTTCCACGTTAAAAATTCATTTCGAAGTGTCAAAAAAACGGTCTGCCACTTCGCCTGCGGGACAAAATGTGTCTGTCAATCGCATTTCCTAGAAATTTGATTAATAAAATTGTCAAACTACGGAGAATGTATATCAATGCGATGTATATTTAGGTAGATGTTTATCAAGTTAATGTGTATGTAGGGGTGGCTGGTCTTACTGGTGGAATCGGGTGCAGATTTTATCAATCTGCACCTAGTAGTAGTGCCTCCGCAAAATCGCACAGATGTGTCAAAAAGGCGAAATGTTAAAAAAATGCTGTTACAAAATTTAAAAATAGGAAATGAACAGGAATGAGTAAATGAAAAGAATTACCGGAATTAAAACAAAATTTGGCGAATTTTGAAAAATTAACACCCGGGGCTGAAAAATTGTGAAAGGGGATGAAAAGTCAAGAGGAATGAAAATTAAGTGTGATTAAGTATAATTACGAAATAAAACACGAAAATAAATAAATCATGCAATTAAAACTTTTGTGGGGGTTGAAATACGCACTTATACCTACCTATTGCGAAGGAAACTGAAAAATTGTCAAACGTAAACTGGATCCCAAATACGTTCAATTTTATGACCGACGAAAAACGAAATTATGCGAATTTTGCTAAATTAGCACTTAGGGGGTTGAAAAATCGTAAAGGTGTATGTATGAGGATTAACCGTGGCTAACTAAGTAAAATTACGGAAAATAACACCAAAATAACCCAATTATGTAAATTTAGCATTTGAAGAGTTGAAACATTGCGAAGGGGGATGAAAAAAGTGAAAAATGTAATCATAATCCAAATGGGTTCTATTTATTGCAGAAGAAAAACGAAAATATCCGAATTTGGCAGAATTAACACCTAGGGGGTTGAAAAATTGTAAAGGGGGATGAAACGTCAAAGTGGATGAGAATTAATCGTAATTAAGCAGAATTACAGAAAATAACACGAAAGTAAACCAATTATGCAAATTTAGCTTTTGGGGGTTGAAATGTTGCGAAGGGGGTTGGAAAAGTGAAAAAGATAAACATAATCCAAATAAGTTCAATTTATTACCGAAGGAAAACTAAATTACGTGAATTTTGCAAAATAAACACTTAGGGGGTTGAAAAATTGTAAAGGGGGATGAAAAGTTAAAAGGGATGAGAATTAATCGTAATTAAGTAGAATTACAGAAAGTAACACGAAAATAAGCCAATTATGCAAATTTGACTTTTGGGGGTTGAAACATTGCGAAGGGGTCGAAAAAGTGAAAAAGGTAAGAACAATCCATGTGAGTAAAATTCGGTAAAATTTATTACCGAAAAAAGGCAAAATTTGGGGCTTAACATTAATTTAAGTACTTTGAGAACACTGTTTTTTTGTTTCTTATTTAAAAAAATTAATTATCGCAAACATCCGTTTTATTTACCTAATTTCGAACTGTTGCAATATCATCATTTTAAGGTCATTTTGAAGCTTATATTATAACCCCTTTGTATTAAGGGTATAGCCATGCAGTGGTTATCAAAAAATGCATTTCAAAAACAAAAATTTTATTCGCAAAAAACCGTATAAACTGTTCCATATATCCCCGCTCTACTGTACCCTTCGTAGTCCCTAAAATTTCCACAAATTGGTTTTTGACAGTTTACTCGTGATTTTTTGCCGCGGAAATCATCACTCGTCTAGCGCTTGGCAAAAAATCAGGAAATTTTTGGTGTCACTTGACGTATGTATTATACAGGGCGTTCCAACGAAAACTTTCCACCCGGAATATCTCGATCAAACAAATCGAGATTTTTATAAGAAGGGGAAGCTTAAATCTGTACCTACTTAGTCAAATTTTACAATGCACCCCCTCCCTAACCTCAAGCTTCTCCAACGTCAAGATTCAAGATATCAAATACCAACCACCCACTTGCATTATTTAAAGAATAATTACGAAATCCATTCACTCCTTTAAAAGTTACAGCAGAACCCTGAAACCAGTAGGTAGCTATTTTCTACGCCCAAAACCAACTCATGTTCTTCAGCGCAATTTTTGAAGGAGTGGATTGGTTTCAGAAGTTTTTGCATGGACTTCCACCGATTTCATCCCCTTTAAAATGATTACAAAAGGCCATAATTCGCAATGAAATTAGTTAGACTCATCTCAAGTGGTGGGTTATTGCCATTTAAAATCTTGAAATTGGGGTGAGCTGGGCTTAGAGGGTGCGTTGTATAATTTGACCGGGCGCCGATTTAATTGTCCCCCCTCCATATAAAAAGCCAACGGAAGATGTATATCAATGCGATGTATATCTCGGTAGACGTTTATCAAGTTAATGTGCATGTAGGGGCGGCTGGTCTTACTGGTGGAATCGGGTGCAGATTTTATCAATCTGCACCTAGTAGTAGTGCCTCCGCAAACGCACAGATGTGTCAAAAAGGCGAAATGTTAAAAAATTGTTGTTACAAAATTTAAAAATAGAAAATGAACAGGAATGAACAAATGAAAAGGATTACCGGAATTAAAGTATAGAACTAGCGAAAATCACACGAAAAAGAAGCGGTCTGGGTAAATTTTGCTCTTTGAGGGTTCACATATCATGAAAGGGGTTGAAAAATTGTGGATGGGTTAAAAATGGTTGACCGAAATCTATCGAACCCCATAATTTTATTCCACCACTTACATGACAAAATTTCCAGTTTCAACCCTTAAATTTCATCCCCCTTGTTAGATATTATTGAAAATTTGCCCTCGGCCTACAGTGGCGCTGTAAATTACCACATCAAATTTAGCCCTGATACGTTGAGGAGTTTTTGAGTTCTCGCATTTTTTTGTGTTTCGGCAGGTTAAGGGGCTGTACCGCCTTTAAGGGTCGTTTTTCGCGAATGATGAATAAGACCTTTTATGTACCATCAATAGAAAGCTATCGAATGGTATTATCTTCAACTATACATTATTCAGTAGAAATTCAAGTTTCCACCCCTAACTTTCATCCCCTTCGATAAATTTCTCCTAAAATTCACCCTTCCCTTCTCGAAGACGCAGTGTGTAAGATGTCACAGTTTCGCAGAAGATATTGCTTCTCTGTGTCAAATTACAGGGCTTTATGGACGTTTCTACCCCTAAGCTCCAACCCCCTATTTCACCACCCCCACATGCCCTAAAGGAAGTTGGGTTTTCAATTTCACCACCCTAACCCAATTCGTTTAAAAATCAAGGTGATTTGTAGATTCATGTTTTCAACACCTCATGATTTCACCCCTTTATGATTTACAGGGGTGAGTTTATTTTTCCGGTGTGACATAACTCCTTGCGTATTTACTGACTTCAGTTGTTCATAAATAAATCAATAGGGATTCAGAAAGAATAAATAAAATATAAATATCCGCTTGCAAAGAGTTAGGGGTGGTTAATGGCCTAGGGGTTGGTTTTAGATTGAAAACTCATAAGACCTTTTTTCAATAGTTGACCGAAATCTATCGAACCCCGTAATTTTAGGCTACCATTTACTTGAAGAAATTTCAAGTTTCAACCCTTAAATTTCATCCCCCTTGTTAAATTTTAGTGAAAGTTTGTCCATCAACCTACAATGTCACTGAAAATTAACACACCAAATTATGCCTTGATACGTTAAGTAGTTTTTGTTTTCGCATTTTTGTGTTTCTGCATGTTAGGGTGTCACGTTCATTTTCGAGCTCCCGAGCTGTTCCACTTTCGAGGGTGGATATTGCTCGGTTTCTCCTTCTCCGCTGCTATTTTGGATCATCGGTTATAATTCTCGGCCTCCCTCTGCAGGGGTCGTGTGGTGGCAGCGGAAGATCGGCGTCTTTTGGGGGCGGCTTCGGGTGGCGAATTTGCCTTAAAGTTTAGTGTCGATAAATAAGTCACATGGTAAAGAATTACTTACCTGGTGATTTATTAGGGATTCGTCATCCCGTTTCGGTAATTAAGTCTGGGTTTCACGGCCAATTTGGCCGAATCATCATTAAATTGCGAAATATCAACAACTGTCAGATTTCGAGGTTAAGTTAGTTTTATCAACGAGCTAGGGAATTTGGGCTACCAATGTTAATCTGTCTGGGGGAATTGTGGTTCCGATAGGTGCCAGAGAGGGCGCTGTGTCGTCCGTCAGGCTTCCGGCCATTTTCTGACCTTCTTTCCGGTCAGGCAATTGACGTAACAAGAGGTCGTGGACGGCGTCCTGGTATTTGTGTGAATTCCCTCGGGAGATTGCAGGATTCCGCCCCAGGTTGGTGAAGTGCCCTTGATCGGTGGCCCCAACATTCCGTTTGTCGGGTTTTGGTGACCTCAAAGCAGAATTTCTTCGTCGGTTGTTTGACAGTACACCCTCTACCACGAGGTAAAACTTTAATGGAAGATTTCTTGTTCTAATATTTATTTTAGGGTTTTCTTAGGTAGGGCTTGAATGCCCCCATTTTTCGGATAGGGCTTGAACGCTCCTATTTTGTTTGGGTAGGGCTTAAGTGCCTTAGCATTTTTCGGGTGGGAATTGGAGTACCCTTCCTTCAGTGTTTTTCGAGGGGTTTGAAGACCACCCTGTGTTGGTTATATTTATAGGGTTGGAGATTCTCCCCCCATCTTCGTGTTGTTCCGGTTAGAATATTGTGGATTGTTGAAGCACTCGTTCAGTCCAACCACTGTGGCGGATATTTTCCTTCCCCGGCTGGAGGTATCGAGAGATTGAGACAGGACCGGCCATATCTGCTCGAGGCCACCCCCAGGCTAGGGGGCGACGATCTTGGCTCAGCACAGCTGTTCGCTGGAGGGTGTGAAAACAATCTGCACCCCCTTGAGTTATTTTGAATTGTGTATTTGGGCTTCACCCCCTTTAATTTGTTTTATTCAGTACGAATTTGTCTTTTTCTGCTACTTTACTCAAATTTTGCCATTTAATTGTAAACTCATAATCTTTAACTGTTATTAATTTGGCCTTCAGCCATTTAGTACCAAAAATATCCGTTCGTGGCGGTACTTTACGTGTGGCCGTTTATGGCCTCCGCTTAATTCGACCCTTCACTAACTTGCGCGATCATTTGCGTCATTTTGCGGATTGGTAGGTACCTGCGGCCGTCCAATTTGCGCTCGAAATTTACCGGTCAACTAAGTTGGAGCTCCGTTAAGGCTCTGTTTCGTCCGGATTGCGGTACGATTCTGCTGTCATCATTTTAAGTTATGAAATTATCACCACTATAACTTGTAAACGAATTTTTGTATCAACCTGATATATATATATGTACATAGTTTTAATGTTTGGAGAAGATCCACCGCCCTGGGATCGGGCTTGCGATTTATTTTTCAGAACTCCTTTTTTGAGCATGCACTTGTCAGCTGTGGGCCCTCTTGACCAGTGGGCCTACCCTACTCCCTGCGAGAACTGACTGTGACAAGGGGTTGTAGCGCCTATAAGGGCGGTTTTTCTCAAAATATGAATGACACCTTTTTTGAATCATTAATGGAAAGCTATCGAATGACGCCAATTTCGACCAATACTTATTAAGCGGAATTTCGAGTTGCAACCCCTAATTTCTACCCCATCTGTTCGATTTTACGAAAAAACGCATCCTCCGCAAGATTTCATCGATATATGTGTGTACGTTGAGTTTCCGACAGCTGCGTGCAACCCTTGCGGAGTTATCATATTTTTTGTGGTTTTCATCCCCTAAATTTCATCCCCCGAAATTAGCGCCCTTTCACTTTCAACAGACTTGAGGGTCGAACGTGCATACCAAGTTTCAGAATGATACGTCCACTAGTTCTCGAGTGATTGCAGTTAATAGTTTTTCGGTTTTTCACCCCTAACTCCCACCCCCGTGGTCCGATATGGCCCAAAAGCAATCCCCGCCGAGATTTTATAGGTATACACCCGTGTACAAAATTTCAGCTCGATATCTCAATTTTTAATTTTTTTCTGAAATTTCCACCGTCTAAAATGATCAGTATGGAATGTATTACAGTTTTTTTAAAACTTGCCTCCCTCTTTGAATCGTTATGTGGTATGAAGGATGTGGTGTCGTTCAGACTCACCCTGTATAGGTATGCTCAAAATTTTTTCTGGGCCATTGATGAAAAGTTATCGAATTGAATTTCAAGCAACACGTATGTGAAATTTCGAGTTTCGACCCCTGATTTGCACCCCTTCTCTCTCTCATCCTGCAGAAAAACAACCATCCCTTATCAGATATTGTCGAAATATGTGTGTGTCGGGTTTCAGACCTCCACGTGCAAAATATTTGAGAAGTTTTCGTATATTTTTGTGATTTTCAACCCCTAAATTCCATCAGTCACACTGTAAATTCATCGGAAGAAGCTCAAACAGAATTTTTATTGTCCTTCAATTTACAAAGTTTCATATATTGGATCAGCAGAAAACCTAACTTTTTCACCAGCAGCAAAATGCTCAAATACTAACAACTCATTGTTCCCAACCTTTAAAAACGCCCCTGGTAAATAAATAGCTTGCTGCGGCCCAACCGCCGCATATTTCCCCAAAAGGAACCCATTAATAATAACCATCCCCTTAGACCACCCCCTCATATCCACATAAGTATCTCTCGGAGCGTCAACACTCAAAATCGCCCTGTACAAAATCGGACCGGGTTCAAAACCATCAACTTCCTCCCAACCACTCAAATTCCTAGTCCAATCCGTCTTGAACTCCAGTGGAAAATGTTGCCATAAAACCGAATCGTCTTGTCCATCAAAAGTGACAGTGTTATTAACCCCCAACCCCTTAAACTGGAGGTTCATTTGCCCCGCGTTTACTCGCCCCCACCCCTCCACTACCAAATCTAGCACTGAATTCTTCAAATCAGTTTCCGTTAAAGTTATGGTGGAAGAATTGGTTTTCCAATAACCAAAGCCATTGAAATCCTCGCTGCTTCTTAAGGGTTGTTGCAATAATTTTCCGTTTACTAGTACCAAAAGAGTGTCGTGAATATGTCCTGAAATAGTCAAAACGGAATTTGCGGGGATGTCAATTTCTTGACGGTAAACCACGTATCCAAAGCTTTGCTCCAATTCTTCCATGGATAAAGGAGTTTGAGAAAAAATTGTTGGTGATATTTGGTTAATTAAATCCAGGAATTTGAGTTGACTCTGAAGAGGAATGGAAGAGTAGACTGCTCTCGGCAAAATTCTTGGCATTTCAGGGTTTGACAATTTAACAGGATTGTACGTTTCTAGAAGTTCTTTTATAATGTAGTATTCAGCTGTGTAATCTCCTGCTTCTGACAAGGGAGCGACGTAGTCATAACTTGTAGTTACTGGAAGAACAATGGAAGTATAATCATCGTCTGTGTTGATTGCTCCATTGTAATACCCCCAGTTACTACCCCCGTGGAACATATACAAATTAATGGAGGCAGGATAAGTTAAAATTTTTTCGTAAACTTCTCTAAAAGTTGCATTGTCGATTTCGTGGTGTTGATCAGTCCAAGCATCAAAATGTCCAGACCAGAACTCCATTACCATTGCTGGTTTTCCTGACTGGAAAGTTAAAAGTTGATCCAGCTCTTCAACAGGATCATAAGTGGTACCAAAATTTATAGTTTGAAGAATAACCCCTGGGATAGTACCAATACTCCCCATCCTAGCCCCATCTGAGCTTACTAACAACTCCACAACTCCATTCTTGCGAAAAATATCAACCAACCCCTCCAAATACATGTAATCTTTAGGATCAGGAGCGTAAGCATACTCATTCTCCACTTGAAATGCCACAATTGCACCCCCAATCACAAACTGAAGATCCACTACTCGTCTGAAAAGTTCCCTGAAATACCTTTCAACGTAAGTCAAGTAAGTACTAGTCCGTACTGTAACTCCCTCAATGGTTAGAAGATAGCTAGGAAGGCCTCCAAACTCAAACTCAGAGCAGATGTAAGGCCCTGGACGTAGAATAACAAACAGGTCTTCCTCCTGAGCCGTTTTAATAAACTCTCTGACGTCCAGAAAGTCCTCCATGTCGGAACCTCCATCCCCAAAATCGAACTTGCCAAATTCGTACTCGTGCATGTTCCATGGTACGTAAGTTTCGACAGTGTTCAATCCCGCAGCTCGAAGTTTTCGAAGACGGTCTCGCCAGTAGGCTCGTGGGACTCGAAAATAGTGGATGGCTCCACTGTAGATGGAAATATTTTTTCCGTTGAGGGTGAAGAAGGATTGAGCGGTTGAGAGGCCGGAAGTTATGCCGTCGGAAGTGTAGTACTCGTAAAGAGTTGGGGGGTCAGCCGCAAGGGCCGTGAGAAACGTGAGGAGGATTATTGACAACATTTTGATACTGAGAATCAATGCAAAACACTCGGAAATTTATATCAAGATTTAAGATAAAAATTTTAATGGACGATGTTGAGAATTTTCCAGATTGGCGTGATAAGGTCGTGAAACTGTTTGTTCTAAAAAGCCAACGGAAGATGTATATCACTGCGATGTATATCTCGGTAGACGTTTAACAAGTTAATGTGTATGTAGGGGCGGCTGGTCTTACTGGTGGAATCGGGTGCAGATTTTATCCTAGTAGTAGTGCCTCCGCAAACGCACAGATGTGTCAAAAAGGCGAAATGTTAAAAAATTTCAAAATAGAAAATGAACAGGAATGAGTAAATGAAAAGAATTACCGGAATTAAGATAAGATTTGGCGAATTATTAACACTCGGGGCTGAAAAATTGTGAAAGGGGATGAAAAGTCAAGAGGAATGAAAATTAAGTGTGAATTAAGTTAGAATTACGAAATAAAACACGAAAATAAATAAATTATGCAATTAAAACTTTTGTGGGGGTTGAAATACGCACTTACCTACCTATTGCGAAGGAAACTGAAAAGTTGTAAAAGGTAAACTGAATCCCAAATGCGTTCAATTTTATGACCGACGAAAAACGAAATTATACGAATTTTGCAAAATTAGGTAGTACCTCGGGTAGTACTTTCGTAAAGGTGGATGAAAAATCAAAAGGCATGAAGATTAACCGTGGCTAAGTAAAATTACGGAAAATAACACCAAAATAACCCAATTTTGTAAATTTAGCATTTGAAGAGTTAAAACATTGCGAAGGTGGATGAAAAAAGTGAAAAATTTAATCATCATCCAAATGGGTTCAATTTACTACAGAAGAAAAACGAAAATGTCCGAATTGGGCAAAATTAACACCTAGGGGGTTGAAAAATTGTAAAGGGGGATGAAACGTCAAAGTGGATGAGAATTAATCGTAATTAAGCAGAATTACAGAAAATAATACGAAAGTAAACAAATTATGCAAATTTAGCTTTTGGGGGTTGATATGTTGTGAAGGGGGTTGGAAAAGTGAAAAAGATAAACATAATCCAAATGAATTCAATTTATTACCGAAGGAAAACTAAATTACGTGAATTTTGCAAAACAAATACTTAGGGGGTTGAAAAATTGTAAAGGGGGATGAAAAGTTAAAAGGGATGAGAATTAATCGTAATTAAGTAGAATTACAGAAAATAACACGAAAATAAGCCAATTATGCAAATTACTTTTGGGGGTTGAAACATTGCGAAGGAGTCGAAAAAGTGAAAAAGGCAAGAACAATCCATATGAGTAAAATTCGGTAAAATTTGTTACCGAAAAAAAGCAAAACTGCGCGAATTTTCCAAAATTAACGCTCGGGGGGGAGAAAAATTGTTAAGGAGGATGAAAAATCAAAAGGGGTGAAAATGTACTGTAGTTCAGTAGAACTAGCGAAAATCACACTAAAAGGAGGCGGTCTTTGTAAATTTTGCTCTTTGAGGGTTCACATATCATGAAAGGGGTTGAAAAATTGTGGATGGGTTAAAAATTAATGAAAATGACTTTGAATTATTAACAAATCAGAAGAAAGTCAAAAAAAAATTAAATGTATTTACTCCGCTTGCTAGGGCTTAGTGGTTGTTAGTAGCGGAGGGGTTGGTTTTAGGTTGAAGACTAATAAGACTTTTCTCAATGGTTGACCGAAGTCCATCGAACCCGTAATTTTATGCTACCATTTACTTGAAGAAATTTCAAGTTTCAACCCTTAAATTTCATCCCCCTTGTTAGAATTTAGTGAAAATTTGTCCATCCACCTACAATGTCACTGAAAATTAACACACCAAATTATGCCTTGATACGTGGAGTAGTTTTTGAGTTTTCGCATTTTTGTGTTTCTGCATGTTAGGGGTTGTAGCGCCTATAAGGGTGCTTTTTCTCAAAATATGAACGACACCTTTGTTGAATTATTACTGGAAAGCTATCGAATGACGCCAATTTCGACCAATACTTATTAAGCAGAATTTCGAATTGCAACCCCTAATTTCCACCCCATCTGTTCGATTTTACGAAAAAACGCATCCCCCGCAAGATTTTATCGATATATGTGTGTACGTTGAGTTTCCGACAGCTGCGTGCAACCCTTGCGGAGTTATCATATTTTTTGTGGTTTTCATCCCCTAAATTTCATCCCCCGAAATTAGCGCCCTTTTACTTTCGACAGACTTGAGGGTCGAACGTACATACCAAGTTTCAGAAAGATACGTCCACTAGTTCTCGAGTTATTGCAGTTAATAATTTTTCGGTTTTTCACCCCTAACTCCCACCCCCGTGATCCGATATGGCCCAAAAACTATAGTGCCTCGCATTTTGCTCCGGCACTAAAATGGGCAGCTCCGAAAGCGGCTAGAACCTCCCCACTTGGTGATTGATCCAATCCTATCATCTATAAATTTCAATCTACATTCTCTACATAAGAATTTTGGAATTTTTTCAAATTTTATTGTTTTATTGTTCACTGCTAAAAGGGCACCAAGGTTGATTGCATTTTTAGAAACAGAATTTGAACACCTTTCATGTGTTGTAAAACAAAATAAATGGTGCTCATCTTATTAATGTTGCCAAAAAAATTAGGAAAATTTTCGACCTTGCTATACCTAAATGTTACCCCAACCTTGAAACGTTTGCTGGGATTTTTCTAAATTTTACGATTTTTTGCCAAAAAGGAGGATATTTTTGGAAACTGCATTTGGAGATATTTCTTGTGCTGATAAAGAAAATAGATGTTTGTTAATTAAATTTGTTGATATGCCAAAATAATGATTCTAGCCGTTCGCTGATTGCCACCAAAATTAAATCAGCTCTTCCGCTATAGAATGGTATCTCCACCTACCAAATTTCACCCAAATCGATGGAGTAGTTTGGGCTGTAGCGTGCTTTTTAATGTTTCTTCGTCTCGATTTTTTTGATTTTGTGCCAAAAAGGCGCTAAGTGGGAATACATTTCTAGACACAGAATTTGAAGGCCTTTCATGTGCTGATAAGGAAAAGGTACTTATCGTTTGCGGATAGGCAAAAAATTAACCGGGCTCACCAGAAGACCAACCATTCCAAATTTCATTAAAATCGGTAGTGATCCTGGGACCTCGAAACGTGAAAATCTGGTGTTTTCTCAATATTTTCTAATAACACTGGGGGGCAAACAGCTGGGGGTGTCAGGTGTACAATTTAGGGGATTTCAGGGGGATTTCAGGCGGAAGTCCGAGAATTTCTGGGGTATGTCCGGAGATTTCAGAGGATGTCTGCTGTTCAAAATACGGTTAGCAGTTTACCCCCCCCCCCCCTCCCCATATGACACTAAAAACACGCAAGGCGTCATTTTTTATGTCATCATTAGAAAGATCATTAAATTTTGGTTCTAAAAATCTATTCACAGTTCCTATCATTTCGGCGGAAAATAATCAAAATTCTCATTCTCCTTTAAAACTTGCAGACTGAATTATATTAACCTTAAATGTCGCTATTCAGAAAGTGTGAAATTAGTCACAATGACGACCGGTCTAAAAAGTTTCATAATTTATGAGGATTTTCTATAAAGGCATACTGAATTGTAAATTTTTTAATCCATATCGTTGGACTATAAACTGTTGAAAGTAAGTAAATAAGCAATTTATTGCTCATAATTGAAAAATCAAACTTACCTGTATAATAGTTCGATTCTAATTGTGTTAAGGCTCATCATCCGAGTAATCACTAGATTATGACTTGTAGTACGACGAATTCGTACACTTCCTACACAAATTTTAAAGAGCTCCCGCCACAAAAAAGTAACCAGGCGCGTCACCCAATTCCCTAACTATTGCCTACTGGCAACCCTGTCTGTCATTAATTTTAAAAGGAATGAGCGACAATCAGGCAAAGGGATCTGTACACACAGGGTGGGTGGGACGTGATTACTCGGATGATGAGCCTTAACACAATTAGAATCGAACTATACAGGTAAGTTTGATTTTTCAATTGTATTACAGGCTCATCATCCTTCGTAATCACTAGATTATGACTTGTAGACGTTCAAAGTCTGATTGGAGCGAATGGTCTCGCCCATAACTAGAGTATACCTGAAAGTATCACTCGTGGAAAACATTCTTTCAGGTAAACAAGAACTTTAATAACTATAAGTAAACGTAAAAACAATATAATTACTGTAAGAAAGGCAAGGCTGATGGAGTGCTGCCAATTTCGGACTCTAAAGGTCTCTGGTAAAATCGCTCAAAAGTGGTGGATTTCTGAGTCCAACCAGCTGTTCGTTTGATTTCTTCCAATGACACGCCATTTCTACTAAGAGCCGATGTCACGGCGTGTCTGGTCGAGTGCGCCTTGAATACAGACGTATCCACTCCTGCTGATTGAAGAATGTCTTTTATCCATCGGCTTATAGTAATCGTTGAAACCCTCTGATGAGGTGAACGGCTTGATAATAGTAAATAGTCCTCCGACGCCCTTAACGGCTCGGTTCGAGTAATGTATTCTTTCAATGTGACAGCGACACACGTCTGCGTCTGTGAAGGATTATATGTTAAACACAGAGATGGAAGAATGCCCGTTCGGGTGCTAGTTTTAACTGGATCAGTTATAGAGATCTTGAAACCCGATTCAGATTCAACTATATTGGATAGTTTGATCAAGCTTAGAGTTTGGGTTCGCTGAGCGCTAGCCAACGCTAATAAAATACAGAGCTTCTTCGACATCTCCAACGAAAGGGTGTCATTGGGCCATAAAGTTTCTAAATACCCTAACACCAGTTGTGGATCCCAGGTATATTCGTATCTTGGTTTAGCAGGATGTAAGCGGCGAATACCTTTAAGAAATCTTTTGATTTCAGAGTTATTGCCTATACCTATCTCCTGGAAGTAATAACGCTAAAGCTGACCGGTGACAATTAAATGTTGTATAATTGGGTTCCCTTGACTTGTGTATAAAAGGAAACTTAATACCTCGGGAGGTGAAGCCGCATACTTGTCCACGTTGGATTCATCACAATATTTCCACCATAGCTTGTATGTACTTTGGTATTGCGCCATCGTGGAAGAGGAAATTGATGCTAGCATGGTAATAATTGCACCTTCCTGGATGCCCCTACGCCTCAGCGCCTCCCGGAGACAATCCCGGCCAGTAACGTAAGCTTCCTCGCAAGGGGGTGCGTCTGCCTGCAAGGTGAAGATAAAAGATTCCAATTAGGACTTAACACCACAAGTTCTCTAACCAAATATTTTCGATATAATGGGTAGAACACTTGAGAAGGCCAGTTAGGAATAACTAAAATACCCGTGGCCTTATCTGCCATTATTTTGCTGATAGTTCTTAAAATTAAAGCAAAAGGGGGAAAGGCGTAGAAAAAGTTATTTCCCCAATAGAGCGTGAAAGCATCAACTGCAACAGAATGTGGGTCTGACAACCACGACACATAATCAGGACATTTCGTATTTATATAGGAAGCAAAAAGATCAATTTTTGGCATGCCAAGCTCTTGGACGATTTGGTCAAAGGCCCATGATGCCATTTCCCACTCGGTTTCCAAGGAGGGCATTCGGGATTCTCTGTCAGCTAAGAAATTGTCCTTTGAGCTAATATAAGAAGCATGGAGCCAAATGTTTCGTGCCTCGCACCATTGCCATATCTCCCTGGCCATAAGCGACAATTTGGGATATTTTATGCTGCCCATTCGATTAATATAAGCTAGAACTGTCTGGTTATCTATACGAACCAGGACGTTACAGTTTTTAAAATTATTTGCAAAGGATTTTAAAGCCAGAAAAACAGTTTTTAGTTCCAAGAAATTTATATGTTCTCTACTGTCAATGTTACTCCACCAACCGTGAGTGGTACCTTTGTCACAAGCCACTCCCCAACCGGATCTACTGGCATCTGTATATAGAACTAGACTATATTCGTCACGTCTGATCGGACAATACGAGTGTTCAATGTGTCTTTCCCACCATACAAAATCAGGGTTCAGAGATTGTGGGACTGTCATCCTTGAATTATAATTGTTTAAGCCTTGTTGCAGAGCGTGAAACTTTACCCTTTCAAAAGATTTTGTATATAGCCAGCTATAATTCACTGCTGGGCAAGCCGAGACTAAAGTGCCTATCAAATGAGCAAAATGTCTTATTTTGCATGTTTTTGCGTTTTTAAAATGTGTAATTAAACATTTGATTTTTTAAATTTTCTCACTGGGTAGAGACAAATGCATAGAAACACTATTAAAAAGGAATCCCAAGAATTTGCATTGTTGGGAGGGAGACAGTTGACTCTTCTCAATGTTAATTTAAAAACCTAATTTTTGTAACAGGTTTATGGCGAACAGCAAATTATCTCTACAGCTCTCTGCAGTGTCTGCCAAAATGAGGAAATCATCTAAATACACCACACACGAGATGTTATTTTCTCTCAGAACAGTAATAAGCGGCTTTGTTAACTTGGTAAATGTCACTGGTGCTGTGGACAGCCCAAACGGCAAACATGTGAATTCATAAGTTACATTACTGAACCTAAAGCGTAGAAACTTCCTATCGCCTTGTTTGACTGAGACTAGATAATAAGCATCCTTTAAGTCTATGGACGCCAAATAACATTTAGGAGACATCAGCTTCAAAACTGTTCGATAGTCCTCCATCTGAAAATGTGGAGGATCCAGGTGTGTATTAAGCTTTTTTAAGTTTAAAATAAAACGGTTTGTCCCATTATGTTTTTTAACCAGGAAAAAGGGTGATAGGAATTGATCGGCAGAGCTTTCACAAGGTACCACGGCGCCCTTTGCCAATAAATCAGTTAAACATTCCGAAATTGCTGAGGTCTCTGCCACTGAAAATGCCTGCCCAGTTGGCAGGCTTGTTTGAATTGGCGAGGTAATGAATGGAATTGAATAACCCCTAACCCAATCATGAATCAATTTACTTGACGTAATCTGTTGCCATTGAGTGCAAACATTAGTCAGTCTACCAGCAACTTTGTCATTTACCTGAATTAACGTCGCTGACTTCGGGTTTGATGGATTGAGGTTTGCCCTACAGGCCTCGTCTCCCTCTGACGACGGGCCGGGCCTGCTCGGTTTAAATGATTATTATTCTGAGTTGCCTTTCGAGGGGTCTGTGCAAGAGTAGGCTGTGGCCTCCCCTCTCCAGTTTTCCTCCCCTTTGAATTTGATGCAGGTTTCATATCAAGGCCAAGCCTTTCAACTGCCTTGGCTTTTTTGATTTCCTCGCATATATTGGGCCCAAAGAGAAACTCACCGGGAGGAATCTTTACTGCTAAAGTCTTAACTTCTTTTGACAAGTGCTGAAAAAGAGTGTGTCGTCTAGTTAAAGAAGTAGAATGAAAGGCGTCAGCTAATAACTTGGCTGAATTTGAGACAGTCCTGAAACAGTCAGTTTTTAAATCCTCATTCTCTAACTTGATAAAGTTTTTCATCAGCTCTGCATGAGCAGCCAGGCTGTTAATTAATTGACCCTGAGTACTTGCCATGTAACTGTCTCTGCGGACACCACTGGCATCTATAATGGCAATTACCTCCTGGTTCAAAACTGGTGGTTTTAGTGAGCAGCCAGTCACAGGTTTGTACTCCTTTAAGAGTTGATTCCTCTCATCACTCGATAGACCATTTTTCATAATATGGGACCACCTAGATACCAGTGAACCTGGGATATCCACTGTACCGGCCCCTGTGGCAGCCGGATCATCACCTACCAAATTTAATAGTTCATCTGTAAATAGCACCTCATCGTTATGTATAATTAGTGGAGGAGTGACCTCCATATCCTCATTATTTCTGGAATGGGGCCTCGAAGGAGGTAAATCCTGTGGTGTTGGCACACGAACCGGTGGAGGTGGTGTTAGTGTTACCACTCGAGGAGGTGGAGGTGGTGTTGTCACCACTGGAGAAGGTGGTGGCGGTGCACGCACCCTTGGAGGCAATGGAGCAGATTGCCTAGAAAGTTGGGGCAAATCCTGAGGACTTTGCCCAACTTTAGTATTTAAGCGGGAATTTTTGCTGTCATTATGCACAGCTTGGTGATTCACCGCGACACGTTGCTCCAACTCTTGAAGCCGTTTTAATAAGTCCCGGCGTGAAATATGCTCTCGCTCGCTGCTTGAGGAGTCGGAGTAATCACGCCTTCGTTTGTGTTTCCCCATTATACCTACAACAAAACTGTTAATAATGCTGAAATAAAATGCAATCGAGAAACACGTGTGCTGGAAGTGCACAAAAAAGTCTAATGACAGACAGGGTTGCCAGTAGGCAATAGTTAGGGAATTGGGTGACGCGCCTGGTTACTTTTTTGTGGCGGGAGCTCTTTAAAATTTGTGTAGGAAGTGTACGAATTCGTCGTACTACAAGTGATAATCTAGTGATTACGAAGGATGATGAGCCTGTAATACAATTGCTTACAATTTTACACACACACATATTTCGATAATATCTGATATGGTTTTAGTGCCGCAGCAGTATGCGAGGCACTTTTGGTTTAGGTTATTCTCTCGCTCGCTCGTCGTATCGATCTCTCCTCATGTCTGTTCATCGCATAACTTGAGAACGGATTGAGATATCGGGCTGAAACTTAGTATACCGCTTTGCCTCCCGAAAAGTAAGGCGGGGATTGGTTTTGGGCCATATCGGACCAAGGGGGTGGGAGTTAGGGGTGAAAAACCGAAAAACCCTTACTTGCAATAACTCGAGAACTACTGAAAGTATTTTACTGAAACTTGGTATGCACGTTCGACCTTCAAGTCTGTTGAAAGTGTGGGGGTGTCAATTTCGGGGGATAAAATTTAGACGATGAAAACCACATAAAATACTTCACATAGTTCGATGACATCTTACGGTGGATGCATTTTCAATAAAATCGGACAGATGGGGTAGAAATTAGGAGTTGTAACTTAAAATTCCACTTAATAAATATTGGTCGAAAATATCGTCATTTTATAGCTTTCGGTTAATGATTCAAAAAAGTGTTATACATATTTTACGAAAAACTACCCTTAAAGGCGCTACAACCCCTAACATGCACAATCCCAAAAATACGAGAACTCAAGAAACGATTTGTCAAAACTAGTAGGCAATGACATGTGGAAATACATTGGCCTTGCCTACTAATTTTGAGAAATCGTTAATAATAATGAAATTTCTTTAAGTAAATGGTGGTATAAAATTAGGGGTTTGAAAATAGTCTTGTGAGTCTTCAAAAAAATACATTTTACTTATTTTTTCGGGTATTTTTGTGATTTCTATTAACTTCTAAACCATCACCAATTTTTCAACTTCTTCCACCACTTCTTTTTTTATGATATTTTCGCTAGTTCTACTTACTACAGTTAATTTTCACCTCCCTTGACTTTTCATCATCTTTCACAAGTTTTCAACCCCCCAAGCGACAATTTTGTAAAATTCTCGCAATCTTGTCATTTTTCCAAATGAGTAAAATCTATCTCTCAATCTCCCAAAAGCTATATTTTTGCATAATTGGTTAATTAATTTCCATTTTATGTTGTGTAATTCTCCTTAACTAGGTACGGTTAATTCTCACACCTTTGATTCTTTATCCCTTTTCATAATTTTGCTTTTCTTCGATAATAAATGAAACTCATTAGTAGGTACAAATAATTTATTTAAATTGCGTGAATATACTGTTGGTCCTCGGCAAAAACAATCTCTTCACGGGGCGTAAAATGCTCAAAGATCACAATTTCGTTGTCCCCTTCTCGCAAGAACGGTCCCGGCAAATACAGGTTCTGCTGCGGCCCCAAAAGGCTGTACTTCCCCAAAACGAACCCATTAACAATCACCATCCCCTTAGACCAACCCCTCATATCAATATAACTATCCCGAAGCTCCTCCACTGTTAAAATCCCTCGATAAAGCGCTGGCCCTTGCGTAATCGTCTCCACACTCTCCCAAATCTCCAAGGAATTGGTCCAGGATTTTTTAAACTCTAACGGAAAATGAATCCAGTAATTCAGCTCCTCGTCGTTGAGGTACACCTTGCTGGATTCCACCCCTAAACCTTTGTTTTGGTAATAAATTGGGCCTCCGTGGCATCGACCCCACGTCTCCACCACCAAGTCAATTGTGGCGTCAGTTAAATCTTCAGCTGTTAAAATTATGGAAGATTCTTCTAGTCTCCAGTAGCCAAAACCATCAAAATCTTGGCTACTAGTTAAAGGGTTGGAAATTAACGCCCCGTTTACTAGAACCATTAAAGTGTCTCTTACGTGCCCTTTTATGGTTAAAACTGAACCTGCTGGTAGATTTAACATTTCCTTGCGATAAACTGTATAACCGAAGCTTTGCCCAGAGCCATTGTGAATCCCTAATTGCTCCATTGGTAGAGGGTTGAGGGAAAAAACCACTGGACTGACTGTTTCAATCAAATCTGTGAATTTGATTTGGCTCGTGATCGTAACGGAAGGGTGGACTATTCGTGGTACTAATTCTGGTAGTTCTGGTAGCAAAGTTTTAACTGGATTGTACTGAGCAATTAAATCTTTGATGGCAAAATATTTTTCGCGATAATCTCCAGCTTCTGATAGGGGTGAATCGTAGTCATAACTAGTGGTAACCACTTGGTAATTAGGGTCATCATCAGCTCCATACCCTGCTCCGTTATAGTACCCCCAGTTGGTACCACCCTCAAACATGTAGAGATTCACCGAAGCTGGATAGCTAAGAATTGCCTCGTAAGTTTTTTTAAAGTCTTCTGTTGCAACCACGTTGTGATCGTCAGCCCAATAGTCGAACCATCCGGTCCAAAATTCCATCGCCATATAGGGCTTGCCAGGCTGGTACTGCTCCAGAACTCCAAATTGATCGTCCAACTCCGAACCAACAGCAAAATTTATAGTTTGGAAAAGAATTTCGGGAAGACTTCCAGTGCCTCTCATAACAGCACCATCCGAGGTAAAAAGTACTTCCACAACTCCATTTTTTTTGAAAATATCAACAAGTTGCTGGATGTAGTCCAAATCAATCTCAGGAGCATACCCATACTCGTTTTCTACTTGCACTGCGATAATCGGACCTCCGTTCGTGAACTGCAAATCTACGATTTGGGCAAAAAACTGCTCGTAGTACCTGGCAACATATTTCATGTAAACGGCCTCTGAAGTTCTGACTTTCGCCCCGTCTTCTGCCAGTAACCAACTAGGGAAACCACCCCATTCAAATTCCGAGCAAATGTAAGGCCCTGGCCGAAGAATAACAAAAAGATCTTCTTCTTGCGCTATCTTCAAAAATTTTCTAATATCCAAAAAACCCTCCATGTCAGTACCACCACTCCCAAAATCGTAAACTCCATTTTCAGGCTCGTGCATATTCCAAGCCACGTAAGTTTCAACGGCGTTCAAACCCGCGGCTCTGAGTTTTCGAAGGCGGTCACGCCAGTGTCCGCTTGGTACCCGAAAGTAGTGGATGGTACCACTGTAGAGGGTTATGTTTTTACCGTTGAGGGTGAAGTGGGGTTGAGCTACGGAGAGTCCGGATGTTATTTCCCCGGAAGTGTAGTGCTCGTAGAGGGTTGGGGGGTCTTGAGAGAAGACTGCGGAGAGGAAGCAGAACGTGAGGAAGGATTTCAGATGCATTTTTGGTACTGTAGGTTGGAGTTGACGGTGGTTGTTTATATGTTTTGCGAGATTGGGAGATACGTCTAAAATTAGTTATCGGAGGTTCAAGTGCGATAAAGTTTGTTGTTTAGAAGATGCAAAACGATTGGGATCAGCTCACCTCATCATGACGGAAATTTCGATGCCTAGAAAAGTTTTTCAACGTTAAAATCACGTTGGGGTGGTTGATTTCACGTTACTGGTTGGAAAGGTGACGTTGAAATTTTGGTGAAATCAGACACGTCATTTTTTCGACAACAAAGGCACGTTATCTATTGGACATTTCGTGATTATGACGTCTTTTAAAGATAGATATTCGTTCGTTAAAATGACGTCTATTTGATCACAAATAACACGCGCAGAATGCGTCAAACTATAAGTGTATGTGTCATTTTGAATATTAGGTATAACTACGTTACAATATTAACATTCTTTAGTCGTGTTTGAAGTAACGTTCAAATCACGACTTAGGTAAAGTGGAATATTTCTTATTTCTTATTTCTTATCTTTTTCAAATACGTGAATTTCACAGATTTTGGGTGGATTAAAACGTTCAATTATATGTTCCCAACCAGTTAACAATTATTTAAATTGTTTTACAATTTAATATTTGCTTGACCTAAGGGTGAATGTTAATTTGTTGGGAAAATCTTGTTGAACATTTTAATCAGCGCAAAATCTGCGAAATTCGCGTCTCTGAAAAGGAGCCTTGAAAATATGCTTTCATGGAACTACGGCGGATATACATTTTTATGATCCTTATTACCGCCAGTGGACATACCTGCAATGGATATACTTTGTGTTTAATTCGAATATCCGTGCGTGTATATCCATAGCATTTACAATGGACGCTTTTGTGCCATGTGAGATGGAACCCTAACAACGACTAACAATTTAAAAAAAGCCAACGGAAGATGTATATCAATGCGATGTATATCTCGGTAGACGTTTAACAAGTTAATGTGTATGTAGGGGCGGCTGGTCTTACTGGTGGAATCGGGTGCAGATTTTATCAATCTGTACCTAGTAGTAGTGCCTCCGCAAACGCACAGATGTGTCAGAAAGGCGAAGTGTAAAAAAATAGTTTTTACAAAATTTAAAAATAGAAAATGAACAGGAATGAGTAAATGAAAAGAATTACCGGAATTAAAACAAAATTTGGCAAATTTTGAAAAATTAACACTCGGGGCTGAAAAATTGTGAAAGGGGATGAAAAGTCAAGAGGAATGAAAATTAAGTGCGATTAAGTAGAATTAGGAAATAATCCCAAATGCGTTAAATTTTATGACCGACGAAAAACGAAATTATGCGAATTTTGCAAAATTAGCACTTAGGGGGTTGAAAAATCGTAAAGGTGAATGAAAAGTCAAAAAAGATGAGGATTAACCGTGGCTAAGTAAAATTACGGAAAGTAACACCAAAATAACCCAATTATGTAAATTTTGTGTTTGAAGAGTTGCGAAGGGGATGAAAAAAGTGAAAAATTTAATCATCATCCAAATGAGTTCATTTATTACAGAAGAAAAACGAAATTACGTAAATTTTGCCAAATTAGCACTTAGGGGGTTGAAAAATCGTAAAGGGGGATGAAAAGTCAAAAGGGATGAAAATTAATTGTAATTAAGCAGAATAACTGAAAATAACACGAAAGTAAGCCAATTATGTAAATTTATCTTTTGGGGGTTGAAATGTTGCGAAGGGGGTTGGAAAAGTGAAAAAGATAAACATAATCCAAATGAGTTCAATTTATTACCGAAATTACGTGAATTTTGCAAAATAAACGCTTTGAAAAATTGTAAAGGGGGATGAAAAGTTAACGGGGGTGAGAATTAATCGTAATTAAATGAAATTACAGAAAATAACACGAAAATAAACCAATTATGTAAATTTGACTTTTGGGGGCTGAAACATTGCGAAGGGGTCGAAAAAAGTGAAAAAGGCAAGAACAATCCATATGAGTAAAATTGGGTAAAATTTATTACCGAAAAAAGGCAAAACTCCGCGAATTTTAAAAAATTAACGCTCGGGGGAGTGAAAAATTGTTAAGGGGGATGAAAAAAAAAAAAAAGGGGTAAAAATGAACTGAAGTTAAGTAGAACTAGCGAAAATCACACGAAAAAGAAGCGGTCTGGGTAAATTTTGCTCTTTGAGGGTCCACATATCATGAAAGGGGTTGAAAAATTGTGGATGGGTTAAAAATTAATGAAATTGACTTTGAATTATTAACAAATCAGAAAAAAGCAAAAAAAAATAAATGAAATGTATTTACTCCGCTTGCTAGGGCTTAAAGGTTGTTAGTAGCGTAGGAGTTGGTTTTAGGTTGAAGACTCATAAGACTTTTCAATGGATGACCGAAGTCTATCGAACCCCATAAGTTTATTCCACCACTTACATGAAAAAATTTCCAGTTTCAACCCTTAAATTTCATCCCCCTTGTTAGATATTAATGAAAATTTGCCCATCTGCCTACAGTGGCGCTGTAAATTACCACATCAAATTTAGCCCTGATACGTTGAGCAGTTTTTGAGTTCTCGCATTTTTGTGTTTCGGAATGTTAGAGGGTTATTGTACCGCCTTTAAGGGTCGTTTTTCGCGAATGATGAATAAGACCTTTTTTGTACCATCAATAGAAAGCTATCGAATGGTATTATTTTCAACTATACATTATTCATGGAAAATTCGAGTTTCCACCCCTAACTTTCATCCCCTTCGATAATTTTCTCCTAAAATTCGCTCCTCCCTTCTCGAAGATGCAGTGTGTAAGATGTCACAGTTTCGCAGAAGATATTGCTTCTCTGGGTCAAATTACAGGGCTTTATGGACGTTTCAACCCCTAAACTCCAACCCTTTATTTCACCACCCCCATATGCCCTAAAGGAAGTTGTGTTTTCAATTTCACCACCCTAACCCAATTCGTTGAAAAACTAAGGTGATTTGTAGATTCATGTTCTCAACACCTCATGATTTCACCCGTTTATGATTTACAGGGGTGAGTTTATTTTTCCGGTCTGATATAACTCCTTGCGTATTTACTAACTTCAGTTGTTCATAAATAAATCAATATGGTTTCAGAAAAAATAAATAAAATATAATTATCCGCTTGCAAAGAGTTGGGGGTGGTTAATGGCTTAGGGGTTGGTTTTAGATTGAAAACTCATAAGACCTTTTTTCAATAGTTGACCGAAATCTATCCAACCCCCTAATTTTATGCTACCATTTACTTGAAGAAATTTCATATTATTGAAAATTTGTCCATCCACCTATAATGTCACTGGAAATTCACACACCAAATTCTGCTTTGATACGTTGAGCAGTTTTTGAGTTCTCGTATTTTTGTGTTTCTGCATGTTAGGGGTTGTAGCTCCTATAAGGGTGGTTTTTCTCAAAATATGAATGACACCTTTATTGAATCATTGATGGAAAGCTATCGAATGACGCCAATTTCGACCGGCACTTATTAAGCGGAATTTCGTGTTGCAACCCCTAATTTCCACCCCATCTGTTCGATTTTGTGAAAAACGCATCCCCCGCAAAATTTCACCGATATATGTGTGCACGTTGAGTTTTCGACAGCTGCGTGCAACCCTTGCGGAGTTATTATATTTTCTGTGGTTTTCATCCCCTAAATTTCATCCTCGAAATTGGCACCCCCTCACTTTCAACAGGCTTGAAGGTCGAACGTGCATACCAAGTTTCAGAAGGATACCTCAACTAGTTCTTGAGTTATTGCAATTCATAGTTTTTCGGTTTTTCACCCCTCGCATTTTGCTACGGCACTAAAACGCATCCCCCGCAAGATTTCACCGATATATGTGTGTACGTTGAGTTTCCGACAGCTGCGTGCAACCCTTGCGGAGTTATTATATTTTCTGTGGTTTTCATCCCCTAAATTTCATCCCCCGAAATTGGCACCCCCTCTCTTTCAACAGACTTGAAGGTCGAACGTGCATACCAAGTTTCAGAAGGATACCTCCAGTAGTTCTGGAGTTATTGCAATTCATAGTTTTTCGGTTTTTCACCCCTAGCTCCCACCCCCTTGGGCCGATATGGCCCAAAAGCAATCCTCGCCTTACTTTTCGGGAGACGAAGCTGCCTACCAAGTTTCAGCTCGATATCTCAATCCGTTCTCAAGTTATGCGACGGACAGATTGAGGAGCGATCGATACGACGAGCGAGCGAATAAGCTAAAACAAGAGTGCCTCGCATTTTGCTACGGCACTAAAATGCGAGGCACTCTTGGTTTAGCTTATTCGCTCGCTCGCTCGCTCGCTCTATCGCTCCTCAAGTCTGTCCGTCGGATAACTTGAGAACGAAAGCAGATATCGAGTTTTGTACACTGGTGTATACCCGGAAAATCTCGGCGGGGATTGCTTTTGGGCCATATCGGACCACGGGGGTGGGAGTTAGGGGTGAAAAACCGAAAAACTATTAATTGGAATAACTCGAGAACTAGTGGACGTATCTTTCTGAAACTTGGTATGTACGTTCGATCCTCAAGTCTGTTGAAGCTGAAGTGGTGCTAATTTCGGGGGATAAAATTTAGGGGATGAAAACCACAAAAAATATGATAACTCCGCAAGGGTTGCACGCAGCTGTCGGAAACTGAAAGTACACACATATATCGGTGAAATCTTGCGGGGGATGCGTTTTTCGTAAAATCGAACAGATGGGGTGGAAATTAGGGGTTGCAACTCGAAATTCTGCTTAATAAGTATAGGTCGAAATTGGCGTCATTCGATAGTTTTCCATTAATGGTTCAAAAAAGGTGTCATTCATATTTTGAGAAAAACCACCCTTTATAGGCGCTGCAACCCCTAACATGCAGAAACACAAAAATACGAGAACTCAAAAGCTACTCAGCGTATCAAGGCAGAATTTGTTGGGTTAATTTTCTGTGACATTGTAGGTGGATGGACAAATTTTCACTAAAATCTAACAAGAGGGATGAAATTTAAGGGTTGAAACTTGAAATTTCTTCAAGTTAATGGTAGCATAAAATTACGAGATTCGATAGATTTCGGTCAATCATTGAAAAAAGGTCTTATGAGTTTTCAACCTAAAACCAACCCCTAGGCTATTAACCACCCCAAACTCTTTGCAAGCGGATAAATATATCTTATTTATTTTTTCTGAAACCTTACTGATTTAGTTATGAACAACTGAAGTCAGTAAATACGCAAGGAGTTATGTAACACCGGAAAAATTAACTCACCCCTGTAAATCATAAAGGGGTGAAATCATGAGGGGTTGAAAACATGAATCTGCAAATCACCTTAATTTTCCAACGAATTGGGTTAGGGTGGTGAAATTGAAAACACAACTTCCTTTAGAGCATGTGGGGGCGGTGAAATAGGGGGTTGGAGTTTAGGGGTTGAAACGTCCATAAAGCCCCTTGTAATTTGACACAGAGAAGCAATATCTTCTGCGAAACTATGATATCTTACACACTGCATCTTCGAGAAGGGAAGAGTGAATTTTAGGAGACATTTATCGAAGGGGATGAAAGTTAGGGGTGGAAACTCCAATTTTTACTGAATAATGTAGGGTTGAAATTAATACCATTCGATAGCTTTCTATTGATGGTACAAAAAAGGTCTTATTCATCATTCGCGAAAAACGACCCTTAAAATCGGTACAACCCCCTAACTTGCCGAAACACAAAAATGCGAGAACTCAAAAACTAGTCAACGTATCAGGGCTGGATTTAGTGTGGTAATTTACAGCGACGCTGTGGGTGGATGGGCAAATTTTCATTATGATTTAACAAGGGGGATGGAATTTAAGGGTGGAAACTTGATTTTTTTTCATTTGAGTGGTGCAGTAAAATGATTAGGTTCGATAGATTTCGGTTAATTATTGAAAAAAAGTCTTATGAGTCTTCATCCTAAAACCAACCCCTACGCTACTAACAACCCTTAAGCCATAGCAAACGGAGTAAATATATTTTATTCATTTTTTGGGCTTTCTTCTGATTTTTGGATAAGTCAAAGCAATTTTAGTGTTTTTCATTAATTTTTAACCCATCCACAATTTTTCAACCCCTTTCATGATATGTGAAACCTCGAAAAACAAAATTTACCCAGACCGTTTCTTTTTCGTGAGATTTTCGCCAGTTCTACTTAACTACAGTTCATTTCCACCCCTCTTGACTTTTCATCCCCCCTTATCAATTTTTCAACCCCCCCGAGCGTTTAATTTTGTAAAATTCGCTCAATTTTGCCTTTTTTCGATAACAAATTTTACTCATATACATTGATCTTGTCTTCTTCATTTCTTCGACCTCCTTCGCAATATTTCAATCCTCATCAAAAGCCAAATTTCCATGATTGGCTTATTTTCGTATTATTTTCTGTAATTCTGTTTAATTACGATTCATTTTCATCCCTTTTGACTTTCCATCACCCTTTACGATTTTTTAAATTTTGTAGCAACAATTTTAATATTTCGCCTTTTTGACAGATCTGTGCGTTTGCGGAGACACTACTACTAGGTGCAGGTTGATAAAATCTGCACCCGATTCCACCAGTAAGACCAGCCGCCCCTACATACACATTAACTTGATAAACGTCTACCGAGATATACATCGCATTGATATACATCTTCCGTTAACTTTTTAATCTAACTTGTCAAAAATATATTATACCTAGGAGATAAAGGCCGATAACTATAATGCCGCTGCAGTAACGATATCGTTACAGTAGCAGTTGAAATTTCGAAGGTATTGTCTCTGTAACGTTCTGTTTCTGTTTCTGACAGGTTGCGCGGCTAGGATTGACACAATTAACTTTTTCCAGACTATTTTCATCATTATTTATTTTTGTTGCGATTTAAATGACGATATTTTCGCAATAGCAATCAGAGCTGGGCTACTCAGTATCGAAATGTACTTGAAGTACAGTACTGATTACTTTTGGTACTTAAAGTACCGGTACTTAAGTACTTTGAAAATTCGGTACTGGTACTGGGTATTTCAAGTACTTCTTAAAAGTACTTGATACTGGTACTTGAATAATTTTTTCGAGCGAAGTATTTGTACTTGGTATTTTAAACCATGCGGCATCAAGTACTTAAGTATCGAGTACTTAAGTATCGAGGACTTAAGTATCGAGTACTTAAGTATCGAGGACTTAAGTATCGAGGACTTAAGTATCGAGTACTTAAGTATCGAGGACTTAAGTATCGAGGACTTAAGTATCGAGTACTTAAGTATCGAGTCCGGTACTGAATCTTTTACTGAAAAATGGGGGGTTTTTAGAATATTTATTAGGTTGGGGCATATCCAAGAACGACTTCACTTTGTTCATTTCTTAGAAGCCTGAAATTCGCAAAACAATACCATCAATCTTATTGAAATGGAGCACTTTTTGCGTGGTGTCGTTATCAGAACTCGAAATTATTACGGGCACGGGGTGCAGACTGCAATCCTGTCACTTTTTCATGTAAATAAGATGGCACATGACATGTTTACAATCACCCTCACCGAAAACGCAAGTTATGTTTGTAGAAAGTTACAGCCATCAAAATGACAAACCCCAATTAGAGCATGGAAGACTACACCCGTACTTAGTTATCTACGGTCGGCTCCGCGGCGGAGTCGAATGAACATCGGCTTCGCACGCGGAAGTTTGCAGGTTCGATTCCTGCCGGGGACTGGGTGTTTGTGAGCGTCTTTCACCGTACGTAATGTAAATGTAAAATGTTAAATAACAAAATAAAGAGGTGAAAACGGTAATACCTATAAATAGGTGAGATACCGTAAAATATTATTATTATTATTATTATTATTAGTTATCTACGCAAATATTTAAGTCCAAACTTGTATTGTTATTATTGATATGTATTAATTATATAAGACTGTAACCAAGTTAGGGAAATCACTTTGCATCAAGCAGTAGTCGAATCTATGCCGGTTTGGCATCTGAAATTTTATTGATTATTCAAAGGGTTACTGTAAAACCTATTATCCTATTATTTTATTATTTTTGTTATTTTGTACTCGAATAAAAGTTCTTTTTAAAAAAAGTCGTTCTCATCGCGAGTAACGTAAGTGGCGCAGTCGGTAACATAGCGCGGTCGCGAAGAAATTGCATCGTGCAAATCCAGTTATTCGCGATTTGGAATTTTCATTCCTTCAGCACTATTTCAAAGAACCTCCTGGTGGACAATTGCATCGTGCCAAGGAACCTCCAGGTCATCTCCCACCCATCCATCGAGGATATCGAGGATCATCACCTTCAATCGGTAAGCTGAGTAATCCTTTTCTTTACCCCTTCCCATTAGTTATTTATAGCGAAAATAATTTTACAACCAAAATAATTAAGACAATTAGAACGGATTTTATTTATGTCAAAAGTTTCTGATTCCGAAATAGAATCGCTAGCAGATCGATTTGATCGTAGTATTAACATAAACCAATCCAACATGCCACCAAATCAAACCTCAGCCATCAATTATCAAATGATCAAACTTTATGTGGATACAATCCCTCAGTACAATGGCAACAGCGACACTTTGGAAGTATTTATTTCAGCTTGCGATCATTTATTCACACAATATTCTGAACTGAATAATGTTGAAATAAATACATATTTATTAAGAGTCGTGATAGGTAAACTCACCGAAAGAGCTCAAATATTAATAGCCACCAGGTCCGAATTAAATACCTGGAATTCAATTAGTGTTGTAAATTGTATTTACTCGTTAAAGGAAATCCAGGTTCAGTAATTAAAGTTTAATGTTGAGAATTAAAAAGATATTGACACAACGTTGACAGATCTATATTCGTTTTTATAACGCCTACTTATACTTCTTCAGTATTGTTGTCTTTTACTTCATTCTCCCCCGCCGGAAGTTCTAATTCCAACGGATACAACAATTGGACTGGTCTTCTTAGAATAGTCTTTAAACTTCATATCGTATGCTGTAACTAGTAAAATTTTTGGAAGATTCTCGTCGGCTTTTACACTTAGAACTGATGAAATTTCGTCTTCGTTTTCCGTTTCACGTTCATCTTCAGGCCATATTGCACCTTCATCATTTAACCATGTAGGCCCATGACGCCATAATTCAGATTCTAGTAGCACTTTTACAGGCACACTGAGAAAAATCACATATTGTTAGTTACATTACGTAGAGGTACATAGATATTTGTTAAAAAGTACTTCGCTGCCTTAATGCTTATATTATTATTGTTACTTTAAATATAACCATAGGAAAATTGCAATTATTTTTTACATTAAGTTAATTTAGAGCTCTGCGATGTTGACTGTAAAATGGCAGGGTAGTAATTAATTCACAAAGTTAAACATAACTTGTTAGTTTCAATTCAATGTTTATTTAAGTCCTAGAGTATTCACATATATATTTCGGAAAGTAAAATTAAATTACAGGTGTTTTAAAAATGAATTACACTATCGTTTCTTAAATAAAATTTGCTAAGTCAATAATTAACTTACTGACGTTCGGATAACTTCACTGACTTAAATATTAAGAACTTGTTGTTGCCTGCCGTTGTTCGTTCGTTCGCGACGTAGGTTACATGCATGCATGCATGTGGTTGTGGGTGAAATAGTTGTGTTAATTCAACGATATGGATGAACAAATGCAAAAACTATTAGAAAATGGCAACTTAAGCAGTCTACTGACATTTGACAGGTTCTGTTCTTCTTGTTCTTTTTTTAGTTCCTTAAGTGTTACCTATGTAAGTGTACCTATGTAAACGTTCATAATACATATAGAATAACCTAAAATAGTGTTCTTAATTCTAAAATACATAATCTATAATTTAGCTATTCATTAATTTTCAGAACTAAGAGTGTTGTGTCGAAAACCACGACCTCTGTGAGAGGTGGGGACTACTAGCTTCCATGATGTCAAAGACATCTAAAGAAAACTAGCGGCTGACAAAGTCAGCTCGCCCCGGGCTTCGACACTACTCCTGTTTAGCAACAGGTGGCTTGAATGCAATGATTCGATTGTGACAATGAAAAATTAAAAATTCTTCACTGCCACAACCAAAACGAAAGCGGCTGGTTTGAGCTCATGGTCTCGTTCCCTGTTTGAGACCATGAGCTCAAACCAGCCGCTTTCGTTTTGGTTGTGGCAGTGAAGAATTTTTAATTTTTCATTGTCACAATCGAATCATTGCATTAATTTTCAGGTTTGTTGAAAGCTTGGTCCATTTTCAAAGAGGAACTGATGTTTGATTACACAGGGTAGTTTGAAAGTCTTGTTCCACAAAATGTACTTACTATGCTTTTTTTTAGTTACATTGATTGATGAAAAAGTACTGGGAAACTGTCACTTGGTATAATTTAATTCACCATCTTATTTAAAAATTAATTATTTCACAGGGTAGTTCCAAACTCTTGTTCCACAAAATGTACTTACTGTTACTGTTTTACTAAACAGTAAGTACATTTTCCAAAGTCTTGTTCCACAAAATGTACTTACTGTTTAGTAAAACAGTAACAGTAAGTACATTTTGTGGAACAAGAGTTTGGAACTATCCTGTGAAATCATTAATTTTTAAATAAGATAGTGCATTAAATTATACCAAGTGACAGTTTCCCATTACTTTTTCATCAATTAATATCTAAATCAGTAATGTAACTAAAATAAGCCTAACTTCATTGCTAAATTGTGCAATTTTACCCAAACTCATATATTTGTTGGAAAATTTCTCATAAGTTAATAGATACTTTACGAAATTAAGCTTTACTACACTGTCATAAACACAAAATTTAGTTACGTTTCTTTTATATCCTTAAAACTTCACTCAAAACGCAACAAATTAACTGCAAAACGTCGGTTACTTAATATTAAACTTTCTGACTTCAACATCCGCAATCTCACGCCGTGTTTACTTTAACGTACACGTGATGTTCGCCATATCCAACATAATTTTAGTGTTACTGTAACATTAACTTATTTGTTATTAACATACTTTTCTCTCAGTGCACTCCTCTTGTTAGCAGATACGCCGGATTATCGTTACCAGGACAGTATCTCCATGTACCTCTTGATAATTTATTTATTTCGACTACTCTATTTGAACTAAGAGTGTTGTGTCGAAAACCACGACCTCTGTGAGAGGTGGGGACTACTAGCTTCCATGATGTCAAAGACATCTAAAGAAAACTAGCGGCTGACAAAGTCAGCTCGCCCCGGGCTTCGACACTACTCCTGTTTAGCAACAGGTGGCGTGAAATGCAATGATTCGATTGTGACAATGAAAAATTAAAAATTCTTCACTGCCACAACCAAAACGAAAGCGGCTGGTTCGAGCTCATGGTCCCAAACAGGGAACGACAGACAGCTGTTTCGATCTCTTGGATCTCATCAGTGTCGTGCACCCCGAATGAAACCACAAACTCAAACCAGCCAACCTTTAAACAGAAAATGCGACGAACTAAGAGTGTTGTGTCGAAAACCACGACCTCTGTGAGAGGTGGGGACTACTAGCTTCCATGATGTCAAAGACATCTAAAGAAAACTAGCGGCTGACAAAGTCAGCTCGCCCCGGGCTTCGACACTACTCCTGTTTAGCAACAGGTGGCGTGAAATGCAATGATTCGATTGTGACAATGAAAAATTAAAAATTCTTCACTGCCACAACCAAAACGAAAGCGGCTGGTTCGAGCTCATGGTCCCAAACAGGGAACGACAGACAGCTGTTTCGATCTCTTGGATCTCATCAGTGTCGTGCACCCCGAATGAAACCACAAACTCAAACCAGCCAACCTTTAAACAGAAAATGCGACGAACTAAGAGTGTTGTGTCGAAAACCACGACCTCTGTGAGAGGTGGGGACTACTAGCTTCCATGATGTCAAAGACATCTAAAGAAAACTAGCGGCTGACAAAGTCAGCTCGCCCCGGGCTTCGACACTACTCCTGTTTAGCAACAGGTGGCGTGAAATGCAATGATTCGATTGTGACAATGAAAAATTAAAAATTCTTCACTGCCACAACCTAGTTTTCTTTAGATGTCTTTGACATCATGGAAGCTAGTAGTCCCCACCTCTCACAGAGGTCGTGGTTTTCGACACAACACTCTTAGTTCGTCGCATTTTCTGTTTAAAGGTTGGCTGGTTTGAGTTTGTGGTTTCATTCGGGGTGCACGACACTGATGAGATCCAAGAGATCGAAACAGCTGTCTGTCGTTCCCTGTTTGGGACCATGAGCTCGAACCAGCCGCTTTCGTTTTGGTTGTGGCAGTGAAGAATTTTTAATTTTTCATTGTCACAATCGAATCATTGCATTTCACGCCACCTGTTGCTAAACAGGAGTAGTGTCGAAGCCCGGGGCGAGCTGACTTTGTCAGCCGCTAGTTTTCTTTAGATGTCTTTGACATCATGGAAGCTAGTAGTCCCCACCTCTCACAGAGGTCGTGGTTTTCGACACAACACTCTTAGTTCGTCGCATTTTCTGTTTAAAGGTTGGCTGGTTTGAGTTTGTGGTTTCATTCGGGGTGCACGACACTGATGAGATCCAAGAGTTCGAAACAGCTGTCTGTCGTTCCCTGTTTGGGACCATGAGCTCGAACCAGCCGCTTTCGTTTTGGTTGTGGCAGTGAAGAATTTTTAATTTTTCATTGTCACAATCGAATCATTGCATTTCACGCCACCTGTTGCTAAACAGGAGTAGTGTCGAAGCCCGGGGCGAGCTGACTTTGTCAGCCGCTAGTTTTCTTTAGATGTCTTTGACATCATGGAAGCTAGTAGTCCCCACCTCTCACAGAGGTCGTGGTTTTCGACACAACACTCTTAGTTCGTCGCATTTTCTGTTTAAAGGTTGGCTGGTTTGAGTTTGTGGTTTCATTCGGGGTGCACGACACTGATGAGATCCAAGAGATCGAAACAGCTGTCTGTCGTTCCCTGTTTGGGACCATGAGCTCGAACCAGCCGCTTTCGTTTTGGTTGTGGCAGTGAAGAATTTTTAATTTTTCATTGTCACAATCGAATCATTGCATTTCACGCCACCTGTTGCTAAACAGGAGTAGTGTCGAAGCCCGGGGCGAGCTGACTTTGTCAGCCGCTAGTTTTCTTTAGATGTCTTTGACATCATGGAAGCTAGTAGTCCCCACCTCTCACAGAGGTCGTGGTTTTCGACACAACACTCTTAGTTCGTCGCATTTTCTGTTTAAAGGTTGGCTGGTTTGAGTTTGTGGTTTCATTCGGGGTGCACGACACTGATGAGATCCAAGAGATCGAAACAGCTGTCTGTCGTTCCCTGTTTGGGACCATGAGCTCGAACCAGCCGCTTTCGTTTTGGTTGTGGCAGTGAAGAATTTTTAATTTTTCATTGTCACAATCGAATCATTACTCTATTTGAAACATACTGTTTCCATCTTGAGGGTTTGCCTTTAATCCAGTGAAGTGTTATTTTTGAGTCACTCCATAAGAATATTCGTTTTATCGTTATGTTAAAATTCTTGACGATGTAGTCTTGAAGTCGGGCTCCACGTAGTGCTGCTGTTAGTTCCAATCTTGGTAATGTTAGTGTCTTCTTACTCTTTTCATTTATTGGCGCCACTCTTCCTTTCGACATAAGCAGGTGACATTCTACTTCGTTATTCGTTTTTAAGCTACGGACGTAAGCCACTGATCCATAAGCTTGAGGACTGGCGTCTGAAAATACATGAAGCTCGGTATACTCAAAATTCTGAATAACGCATCTTGGCACTGTGAATGAATTTAACAATTGAACCTCTGAAAACCATTTTTGGCAATCATTAATGATGTTAGTTGGTAAAATATCTTCCCATTCTAATTTTTGTTTCCAAATTTCTTGCAGAATCAATTTAGCCCTTACAATAAAAGGCGTAAAGAAACCCAATGGATCATAAACCCTTGCCATAATTTGGAGGAATCGTCGTTTCGTTATACTGCTTTCATTTACGTCTTTTAATACTTCATTCGTATTGACTGCTAATTCGTCCGTTATTGTATACCACTGAATTCCCAAAACCGATTTTACGTTTGCTTCGAATTTCTTCTGTTCATCTTTTTCGATTGTTGCTTTGAGAGTAACATCGTTACTGGCCCATTTTCTCAAGTGCATGCTTGCCGAAGACAAGATCTCTCGCGACTGATTGTAAATTCGTAAAGCATTTTCGGTAGAATTTACCCCTACAACCAGATCGTCGACGTAAAACGAATTTCTTAGAATATTACAAGTTTCGTTAAATTTAGGACGTTGGGCTTCTTCTTGAAATAATTTTCTTAACGTCACTGCTAGCAAAAACGGGCTACAGGTTACACCGAAGGTAACACGTTTCATCCGGTACGTCACTAATTCGGGAAGACTTTGAGGGTCCGTTATTGGATCTTTAAACCAAAGAAAACTATGAGTGTCTCGCTCCTTTGGATTCAATGTAATTTGCAAGAACGCCTTTTCAATATCCGCTATTAGTCCTATTTTCCCGATTCTAAAATTAATTAAGACACGCACTAGCTCCGGCACTAAATTTTCTCCCGGAAACAACGAATCGTTTAGCGACTTTAATCCAGGAGCGTGTGAAAACGCGTCGAAGACTACGCGCAACTTTGTAGTATCTCTATCTTCACGGTATACTGGCGTATGAGGCATAAAGTAAATTCTTTTCTCGTCAAGCTCATTTTGACTGTCATTTTTAGGCATTATCTCAGCACAATCTATATTTAAATATTCTCGCACGGCGCTATCGTATTCGGTTAATTTCGAGTTTCTTATCAATCGTGACGTTAGTTTCTTTACTCGAACAAGTGCACTTTTAAAATTAGAGTCCAAAGCCTCATCTTCGTTAATCCACGGTAATGATACTTCGTACCGACTATTCTTTCTAGTTATTTTTTCTTCGATAAATTTAGTAGTAAATTCAGAAGGCGGAGTTTCTTTTATTTCATTGACTCCAATAGTTTCAAGTTTCCGGAATTTAGTTAAGTCTTCTCGAGAGTCTTCTTCTTCCGCCGATTGTGAATTTAGAACTGTAGCGATATTTAAATTTACTGAATAGCTGCATTCATCACTAGCTCCAAGTAAAGTCCAACCGAGTTTAGTACTAATAGCAGTCAAATTTTTGGAGAGTATTTTATGTTCGTTAGTTACCACCTTCCAATAACAATCGGCGCCAATTAGCAACGTTATGCCTTTAATAAGACTTTCACCTTGAAGTTTCATATCGGCTAATGTGAAATTAACAGCAAAATCGCCTATAATTTTGTCATTTGTTGAGGGTATACTTAGTGACTCGAGACATATTTCTGGTACTTCTATGGCAGAAAATTCTATTATTTCGTTAGTAACATGACTTCTCAATTTAACTGCAACACGTTGACAAACTTTCGCGGGAGTTTTTTCTTTATGTGTGCTTATCACTGGTAGATTTAGTTGACGTGACACATTTTCTTTTATGAAGGTCATTTGACTGCCGTTGTCCAGAACCGTTCGAATTAGCAAGGGTGGCATATTATCATTAGATTCTATAAATGCACAAGCTGTTTGTAGATATACGTTATTGACTTGACCGGTAGCAATTAAACTTGTTGGTTGTTTATTGTCAACTTTATTTGATTGTTGTTCAACCTGATCTTCTGTTTTCTTGGTGGATTTTCCTTGATAATCAGGATCGCATAAAGTCGTAGCATGCTTACGTTGACATTTGTCGCAAGTTATTTTACTTCTGCAGAATTTAGACCGATGCCCATACCTTGTGCATCTTAGACACCTTGAGTTTGACATTAATATATCCTTCTTTTGTTTAAGATTTAAGTTGCTGCTACAGTTTGGCGAATAATGTTGATTAGATTGGCAAAATATACAGTTTTCCTTTACTGACGTTAACAAACCCGCAGCCGTACAAGTCTTATCGTATATTTTTTCATGATCCCCTCTTGAATTGACATGATTCCGTTTTTCTTTGTTTTCCCCTGAAACTGCTTGGTCTCGCTGAATCGAATCAATTTCTAATTTTAAATAAGTTAACAATTTCGTTATTTGATTTTCACAGGATGTTTCATCGTTAGCACTATGATTCAAAGATACGTTATCGGCTTCATTAGATCGTTGAATTTGACTTCCGTTAACCATCAAATGTTTATTGAAGTCAACTCTCATTGGATACGGCAAAGCTTTTAATAAAATCGACTTTATCATTATAGCATATTGACTTGCTGAGATGCCTAAGGCCTGCAATGATCTAGTGATGGTTGAAGTAGTGTTATACAATTTTCGTAGAGATTGCAGGTCGTTCCTACTTTTAACGGGCGTTAATGATAGTAAATCTTGTACATAATTGTCAATTATCAGATCAGTTTTACCGAATTCCTCGCGTAACATATCTATAGCATCTTGATAACTCACTTGGCTAGACGTTAACCCTTTAATAGTGATGGCTGCCTGTCCGGTTAACAAAGACTTCAAATAGCTGAATTTAGCAACTTCGTCTAATTCATTGTTACCGTGAATATGCGTATTAAATTGTTCACAGAAAGCAGGCCATGCATGCACATCACCATTAAATTTTATTAGCTCTAATTTAGGTAACTTCACCGACTTTTTTTCTTTAACTTTCTCCCGTTGAGCTACGACCTCTACTCCTTGTTGCTCCTCCTGCACCTGCTGCTGGGGTAAGTCTCGCGATGATGACGATGCAGAGGATCCTACTGCTGGCCGCTTCAATTTTGAGATGATACCTTTCAATCGGGCAATACTTGTAACCGCTGCATCTTCATATTCTACAATTCTAGCACATTCTTCTTCCATTCGGTCTTCATCAATTGTCTGAAGAGCCTTTTCGTTAGCGTCCTGCAGATTCTTTCTCGCTGCTTCGACTCTTGCCTTAAGCACTTCCAAATCGTTTATTTGAACATCATCTACAGACATTAGATCATTGGCATTTTGTATCAGTTTCGTTAACTGCGCTCTGCAAGTCCTTTTCATCATTTGTTCCATTGCTCGTATTTTTCGATTTCAAACGACACTCGTTAAATTCGTTATTTGGTCGCTCGAACGTTAAACGTTGTCCTGATTTCACAACACTAGACTCCCGGGTTTCGGCACCATGTTGTAAATTGTATTTACTCGTTAAAGGAAATCCAGGTTCAGTAATTAAAGTTTAATGTTGAGAATTAAAAAGATATTGACACAACGTTGACAGATCTATATTCGTTTTTATAACGCCTACTTATACTTCTTCAGTATTGTTGTCTTTTACTTCATTTAGAGACGCCCTAAGATTAAGTTTCGGCGACCAGAGGAATTTGTATTGTTTGGAACAAGATTTAATCACCTTGTTTCCTTCAAGAAACGAGGCACCCCTTGAATTTGGCAAAAGGATTCAAATCGCGAGAAGTAAACTTGCTTCGAAAGTAACAACCATACCTGTAGAAACAATGAATCGCGAGACAGAAATAATCTACCTTAAACAATATGATAGTGTCTCTCTAAAAACATTCATTAGAGGACTACCGCGAGAGCTACAAAACATCATTAGATTAAGAAACCCCGTGTCTTTAGAACAAGCTATGGCGTACGTCACAGAAGAAGAGAATTTTAAATACACTCAAAATATCTCGTTATTACTTAATCAAAAACCAGCACATTTGAACAACCCCCAGCACAAAAAGCCACAATTCAATAATCACTTCCAACAAAGACAACATTACTCTCCTAATCCGTTCTCAACCCCTCACACGAATTTAGCCCAACCATCTTACAATTAATTCTCAATTCAGGAGCTTTCAAAATCAATCCTCGAATTTTCAATCACCTACTAATAACCACCAATTTAAGCAAAGTTATTCATCATTTCCCAGCCAACCTGTAAACATTCAATCTAGGCCCGTGCAAAATAAATTCTTTACCAATTCGCAAGTGTTTAAACCAAATCAGCAAAACAATGTTTTCCAACCGAAAAATCGAGCGATAACAGACAGAGCCGAACCAATGTCAACAACATCGAGGAATTCGTCATTCAATCGCCCTAGAGCCCAAAATCCATTCCAGCCAACAGGACCCCCAAATTTCGTGTCTCAAGAATTATATAATTTAGAAAATCTTGACGAATCAGTCCACCCTTATTATGTTGACACACCCTTTGCACAACAGATCTATCATCCATCTTTAGAACAACAAAGTCATTATCCATTGGACCATGAACAAACATTGTCATCTAATCATTATTCCCCGAACTTGGTGGAAGAAGAAAGCCTCGAAAACACAAATAACAGTAATGACTCTGATAATAGCGGTAACGCAGAGGCAAATTTTTATCTAACAGCCTCCCAGAACTACCCACCGTCTTAGCACCTGAGATTAATGCCTTTATCTCAAATGCATTACCCTACATAGAAATTCACGAACCCCCTGCTAAACTTTTAATTGACACAGGTTGCTACTGTTCAATGATCAGACCATCGATAGCGGAAACATTTTTTCCCAACACTATTTATCATAAACCTACGATTGTAAAAACAGCCATAGGACAAAAAGAAATCAGATACCAAGCAGATATACCCGCTTTTCCGGAACTAAAACATGACGGAGAAATAACCTACCTTATATACGACTTCCACGATTTCTTTAATGGAATTTTAGGACTAAAAGACTTAATCAAAATGAACTTAAATATCGATCTGAAGAATAAGTGCCTAAGTAATGAAAACGTAAACATACCCTTCCTCTTCAGAGACAAAAGGGACTTTTCAAAAACAATCAGCGTCAACGCCCATGAGATATTAAAATGTCAGGTACCTGTAAATTGCGAAGAAGGAGATATTGTCATCACAGAAAGAGACGTCAATGGACTATTCATTCCTGAAACGTTAACAAGGGCAAACAACAACCTGGCCCAAATGGAACTCCATAATTATACTGATCAAAGAATCACTTTCACCTTGGATAAACCATTAACAGTCACCTCATTTGGCGAATCACAACAGCAACACTTCGATTTTTTTCACGTCGAAGAATTATTTGATAAACCAGGGAATGAAAAACTCCACGAAATCGATGAATTAATTAGGACTCACCACCTGAACATAGAGGAAAAGAAAGCAATTACAAAATTATGTAGGGAATTTTCAGACATCTTCCATAAAGAAACAAAAAAGTTATCATTCACAAATCAAATTAAACACATAATAAGAACAACAGACGAGGTACCTATCCACACTAAATCTTATAGATATCCGTTCGTCCATAAAGAAGAAGTTCAGAAGCAAATAAAGACAATGTTAGATAATGAGATAATTAGACACTCGCAGAGCCCTTGGAGCTCACCAATATGGATTGTACCAAAGAAACTAGATGCCAGCGGCGTACAAAAATGGCGGATAGTGATTGATTACAGGAAACTCAATGAGAAGACAATCGATGACAGGTATCCAATTCCAAATATAACCGATATATTGCACAAATTAGGGAAAAGTATGTATTACTCGACCCTTGACCTTGCTTCTGGGTTCCACCAGGTAGAAATGGACGCAGGGTCCGTTCAAAAAACAGCTTTTAATGTAGAGAATGGCCACTATGAGTTTGTAAGGATGCCATTTGGCTTAAAGAATTCGCCTGCCACATTCCAGCGAGTGATGGACAACATACTAAAAGATCTACAAGGGAAAATATGCTTTGTTTACATGGACGATATTATTATCTTCTCCACATCACTTCAAGAACACATTGCAAATCTGAAAGCGATTTTCACAAAACTAAGGGAATCCAAATTCAAAATACAACTCGATAAGTCGAATTTCTTCGAAAAGAAGTAGAATTCCTAGGTCATGTTATCACACCTGAGGGCATTAAACCCAATGAAAAGAAAGTAGAAGCGATTAAGAAATTCCCAATTCCCAGAACACCAAAAGAAATAAAATCGTTTTTAGGCCTCCTGGGGTATTATAGAAGATTTATAAAAAACTTCGCTAAACTGACAAAACCATTCACGGGATGTTTGAAGAAAAACCAAAAAGTTGAACATACTCAAGAATTCAAAGAAGCATTTGAGACTTGCAAGAATATACTCTGTAATGACCCAATATTACAATACCCAGATCTTACAAAACAATTCACTATTACCACAGACGCCTCAAATGTAGCCATTGGTTGCATCTTAAGTCAGAATCACAATGGATTTGATTTACCTGCGGCATATGCATCAAGGACTCTGAACTCAGCCGAAATTAACTACAGCACAATTGAAAAGGAACTACTCGCAATCGTATGGGCCACAAAATACTTCAGACCGTACCTGTACGGGAGAAAATTTAAGATCGTGACGGATCACAAACCATTAGAATGGCTCATGAATCTAAAAGAACCAAATTCCCGTCTGGTCAGATGGAGATTAAAATTAGAAGAGTTTGAGTATAAAATTGACTACAAAAAAGGTAAACAAAATACAAACGCGGATGCCCTGTCAAGGATCGAAATAAATGCAGCAGAACAGGAAGACGTAGAGACAATGTCTATTATGGCTAACATCGGTGATATAGGTGAAACCATAGACAACTACCTGAACAATTCAGAATCCAATCCCGTACTGGATGATATTGACTTTGGTGAACTGTTAGAACAAACGGATAAACTGCTAAGTCAAACCAATAACCCCAAGATTAATATCATCTCGGATATACAGCTCGAACCTCCGCGAGATAATGTAAGTGAGAATGAAACGGTACACACGGCTTTAGAAAACCCAATTTTTGAAATTCCGATCACTGAGAAACCTCTCAACCATTATAGAAACCAAATAATTATACAAGTAAACAATCAAATCCTACAGCCAAAGGTCGAAACGCAAGAACCTTTCGACAGAAGGCGCTTAATAGTTACGTTACCAACTTGTAACCTGCCAAGGACTATCGTAGATATAGTGAAAACTCACCTTCGGCCAAAACAAACTTATGCTATATATTTTAGGACTTATGAAGTGGCTCCAACATTCATAAGTACAGTACAGCAATATTTCAAAAACTCCGCTTTCAAACTTGTACAGTGCACAAGAATGTTGAAAGACCTTCAGAGATTGGATACACAGAAAATTGCTCTTGGATATCATCACGAAGGAAAGACATGCCATAAAGGCATAAACGAAATGAACATGTCATTGGCTCGACATTGTTACTGGCCCGACATGATTAAAGATATAACGAACTATGTGAATAATTGCGAGGTGTGCCAACAAGCTAAATACGAGAGAAACCCTCCTGTACTCAAATTCAATATAACCCCTACTGCGAGTAAACCATTTGAGCACATTCACGCTGATACATTCACTATTCTAAACCATAGTTTCTTCACGATTCTAGACTCATTTTCAAAATATGGACAAGCCTACCCTATAAAATCACTACATACAATCAATCAGATCAAACTGCAAACGACTCTGGTCAAAGAAATAATATCTAGTTACAATAGTACCATCATTACTCTTAGTAAAAATCAGGAATCTATTACAAATAAATTAAATACGATCCAGAGTGAAGCGCAGAAGTCAATCTATGAAATCTACTCCTTTATTAAAGTTCAAAATGTTCTTGATCAGATCATACTCAACTGTCAAAATTTAATTACGTTTTTAGACAACCTGGAAGATGCCGTAACCTTCAGCAAGTTACACGCGTTGCACAATTCAATAGTCTCCACAACAAACCTAGAATTAATGATCCACGGTTTAACTAAATTGTATGGTATGGATAAAATCCCGCAGTTTGGCAACATTTTGTCGTTCTATCAAATTGCGAGTGTTCAAGTCTCTTTCATTCAAAATAAAATCATTTTCGCTATACACATTCCGATCTTAAACCCAGCCAAATTTGACCTTTATCATTTGTATCCAATACCACAGAATCACCTTACGATAATTCCCAAAAAACCATTCCTATTACTCAGTAATACCACTCAACAATATATGGATGACACCTGCCCGAACATAGAATCTACTTTCATTTGCCAACAAGAAAACAAACACTATGAACGTGATTGCATAGCACCAATAATCCAGGGAACTACCACCAACGGTTGTAAGCTCACCACCTTACACCTGGAAGACGATATCGTCGAACCAATCAATAACCAGTACATACTCGTAATACCTGCCGCTAGTCCGCTGAGAATAAAAAGGGTCTGCAATGAAACTATCTATACCACAATAAGAAAGCCTAGTCTAGTGGAAATACCCGAACACTGCCAGGTGGTCATCAAAAAGTACCTTTTCCGCAACGAGGAAACTAAGGAAAATATTCAACCAATCATACTGCCGCAAATATCTGAAGCAACCTCCGTCCACATGGTAGAAAACACCAAACTCCGTATAAAAAAATGCAGCAGAGAAGCGGCTGGAACCTCCCCATCGCGTGGATCTTTGTATTCTGTGTAGATAGTAGTCAATTCAACAGAATTTTTTAAATCCTTGACTAATTTCGCAATTTTCTGACAAATCTTTTTCCACCTTTTTGACAATAACTGCCACTTTATGTCATCCACTGTCAGCCCGCTCCCTTTTAATGAGAAAGAATTTTTTCTCTATTTTCCACTGAAATGGCAGAAACTGTGAACACATTTTTAGAACCAGAATTTGATCGCTTTTCTAATGGCGACATAAAAAAGGAGGTCTTGTATTTAAAATTTTAAGTTGATATGCTTAAATGGGACTTCCGGTGGGCCAATTGCTTTCAAAGGCCTTTCAGGTCTTCAACGGGTCACCCAATCTTCATGTACCAAATTTCAGACAAATCGATTCAGTAATTTGGGCTATAATGTATTTTTACTGTTATTATAAAATTTCGATTTTTTGAACCAAACGGCGCTAAATGCGAATTAATTTTGTCTTATTTAAAACCGGAATTTGAAGACCTTTCTGATGGTGACAATAAATCTTTCAAAAACTTGTTTTTAATGGTCAAATGAGAGAATAATTTTAAATTTGGAAATTGGTGTGCCAAAACGGCACTTTCCGTGAGTCGATTGAATTCAAAATTTGTTCAGCTCTTCGACGTGTAATACAATCCCCATGTGCAAGATTTCAGCCAAATCGGTTCAGGGGCTTGGGCTGTACCGCGATTTTAAAGTCCGATAAAAATCAATTTTTTTTTAATTTTTGGTCAAAAGGGCACTAAGAGTTAATACATTTTTAGAAGCAGAATTTGAAGATCTTTCTTATGGTGACGTGAAAAATGGGGGTTTGCATTTAAAATTTAAAAGTTGATGTGCCAAAATGGCATTTGCGGTTGCACGATTGGCTCCAAAAGCTTTTCAGATCTAAGTTGGGTTACGAGATGCTTATGTTCCAAATTTCAGCCAAATCGATCGAGTAGTTTTGGCTGTGGCGTGTTATAATAATAATAATAATAATAATAATATGTATTTGCCTTCTGTGGTACAAATGAGTACATAAGGTCGTCAGTCAATATAATATCTAAATAGATATAAATAGCAATAAAATAAAACAAAAAATACACTAATGACAATAGGTACAAAACATCATGTTGACAAACAAACATCTATAGGTGCGGTTGCAAATACTCATCAACAGAGTAATATGTACCCGCTAGTAGCAGTGATTTCACATTATGCTTAAAGAGACTTACATTTTGTATATCCTTTATGTGGTCGGGTAGTTTATTATATAGCCGTAGAGGCATTACATACGAGCTGTTTGTTGTGACACTCAGCCTATGTTGTGGGATTAAAACCCCGCTTTGACACCTTAAATTATAATTAATTTGCCTGTCCTGGTAGCAGCTCCCGAAGTTCATCAGATTCTTCTTCACGTGTATAACGCAATGAAGGATATACAAGGAATGCACTGTGAGCAAGCGCAGCCTTGGAAAAAGGCCCCTGCACGATTCTGACTTATTTTTGAATAAAATTGTTCTCAGGGCTCTCTTTTGCACAATAAATAGCTTGCTCACCGTTGAGCAGTTCCCCCAGCATATTATTCCATAACTCAGGAGAGAATTTATATGTGCATGGTAATACGTCACTAGTACGTCAAGATCAACATGCTCCCTCAGCTGCCAAAGAACATAGCAATGGCTGGATATTTTCCTGCACAGTAGATCCACATGCAAATCCCATTTTAGACGGTTGTCCCAGTGAATACCCAAAAATTTTACACTCTCAGATTCGTACAAAGCCTTGCCACTCATTTTTACCAAAATGCTGTAATCCCTAGCCGACGCCGAAAACTGAATAAGTTGGGTTTTTTTATTGTTTAATTTCATTCCATTATCATGGCAATATTGGACCATATTTGTGACGGATCTACTTGCAGAACAACTTAATGTGTTTATATCTTTCGCGGAGACGGAGATAGTTGTGTCATCTGCAAATTGTGTAAGCATAACATCTCCGAGAACCATATCGTTGACAAATACAATGAAAAGCACCGGGCCAAGCACACTCCCCTGAGGAACGCCCGCACGAACAGCAACCCTCTCGGAAGCCACACCATCGACCACCACTCTCTGAGTGCGGTTGTTCAAATAACAAGCGAGCCAGTTTAGTGGGGTGTCACGGACACCTATACTGAGCAGTTTTTTAAGCAGAAGGCCGTGGTCGACAGTATCGAAGGCCTTTGTGAGGTCAAAAAAGATACTAGCAACCGGCCTGCCAGCATCTATGTTGGGAAATATAAAATTTAACACCGAAAGCAATGCATCCTGTGTGGACATTCCTCCTCTGAAGCCGTATTGTGAGATTGTCAATAGCTTATTCTTTTCTAAAAAGTCTCTAAGTTGGTTTGCGAATGCAGTTTCAAATATCTTAGAAAACACGGACAAAAGAGAGATAGGTCTGTAATTCGAGAGTTTATCTCGTTCCCCTTTTTTAAAGACGGGTACAACTTTTGCTTCCTTGAGCATGGTAGGAAATTTTCCCGTGGCGAAGGAAATATTGACCAGTTCAGCTAGCGGACCGGCAATCAGGGTTTTTACATGACGTAATATGGAACAAGGTATATCATCGCTTCCGCTTGAGTCCTTTTGTGCACACTTACTTATAATTTTAATCATGTCATTCACTGCAACACGTACTAATTGAAACTGCTCGCTACTTGTCTCAGCTACATCAGCTGAATCAGTTCTAGCACTGGAAACATTTTGGGGTTGTACGGTATCAATAAAGTAATTGTTAAACATATCTGCAAGGGTATTATATTTTATATTATTGCCTACATCATCTTTAAATGTGTCAGGAAGCTTTGGCCTCGCACTGTTTTTGCCTGTAGCATTTCTGATGACTTTCCATGCAGCACTAGATTGATTTTTGGCACCTAACATGAGGGTACCATTGTGCATACGCTTTGCGGCCTTAATATTGGCTTTATGTTTATTTTGCAAGGCTTTGTACTCTGTCAACGTGCGGACACAGCCAGTAAGTTTATACTCCCAAGATAGATTCCTGAGCAAAATGCCCTCTTCGATAATCTCTCTCGTGACCCAATTTTTCCCTCTGGCCTTTTGTTTTTTTTTAAGTGTATACCGGGGGAATGCCCGATCAAAAATTTCGAAAAAAGTGTCGAAGAACCCTGAAAACAAGATGTCGATATCGCTTTTGTCTCCATCATACACGGCAGACCAATCTTCCTCAGCCATAAGCTGCATGAACGAACAGATAGAGGTGTAGTCCCTGCAATTCCTCCTAGACTCAATATTCTGAGAACCTTCGGGAGAAGAATGAGAAAAACTCTCCATATTCACAGTAATTATCTGCATAAAGTGGTCGGAAATGTCACAACAAACAACTCTGGATGACAAATTAGCGTTAATATCAATACTGGTAAAAATATTATCTATAATGGTTTGCGAATTTCCTTGTATTCTTGTGAAGTCGAAGATACATTGGCGCAAACCGTAAGCGGAAAACAAATTTACAAGCTCAGAAGCCTCAGTTTTATTTTCATTCGTGTCAAAATTTATATTGAAATCACCGCAAACAATTAAATCACAATCGTTCTTGCGCGATAATTTGTCTAGCAATGTGTCCAAAGATTCAATAAATAATGTCAGTGCATCTCTATTGTTTATAGGCGAGCGATAGATGCTAGTAACATTTACAATCTTATCAGAAATTAAAATATTAAGTGTAACATACTCGAAGATACCGTCTAACCTATTGACATTAACAGTCCTAACCTCAAAGCTTAAGTTTTCTTTAACAAAAACAGCCACTCCTCCACCGGTACTTTTATCTCGGCAGTAGAAGTCCGCTAATGTATAGTTTGAAATAGAAATTTTAGTGGCTTCCATTCCGTCCAATATGCGGGTTTCGGTAAAACAGAGTATGTCAGGGTAATTCAACGATTCTACGAGGATTGTAAGCTGCGGAATTTTATTGCGGATACTACGTACATTTAGATGAGCACAGCTCCATGTGGCTGATTGTACAGATGAACCGCCATCTGTTTTCGGAGTATTTCTCCCATTCCGAAGCTGATCCTCTTCTTCAATTGTTAGTTGGCTGTCTCCAGCTTTTGTCTGGGGGGAAAAAAACGGGATACCAGAGAACCAATAGGCCACCTGTTCCTGTCCATAGCATCCTCTAGATGAGTAATGTTAATTGTCACTTTAAATGAAGCATAGTGATCGGGGTGTTTAGAATTCAATTTCTCGCAAATGGCCTCTGCGTAGTTTGCCTTAACGTAGGTATTTAAATCTTCAATAGTTGTTTCCGGATGGAGCCGCGAGACAAACAAATAGGCCTTCCTGGGAACCGTTTTTATGGTTCCATTGGTTCCTGATGACGGTTTCTCTCCAATGATTGCCTTTTTACGCTTGTTTTTATTATTTACCAGCGTCCAATTCTGTTGTACATTCGGATTTGTTTGTTTACAAACGTACGTACGTACGTACGTACATACACACAGACACATTTTAAAAACCACTTTTTTGGGTTCCTGAGACCTCAAAACGCATAGATCCGGTCTTATCTCGAATTCGAAAATTTTAGTGATTGCAGTAACCTCCCATTTTTTTAAAATTGTGTTGGGGTTGGGGAGGTTAAAACGTCAACCTGGACGATATTTCCAGAATTCGAGACCAAGTCGCATCGTTACAAGTCTCCACAGACTCCTCTGTTGACCTATCAAGTCACATCATTCAAACTGGGAGCATTACTATTGCATTCACCATCCTCCTGATATCACTAGCGATAATCACCCTAAAGGTACTAAGAAGAAGGAAAAATTTCGCAGGCATCTTTTCTGCAAATTCATCAAGCTCAAGCTGCAAGCCACTCGGAAAATAATTCTGGAATCTTATTTTCCAGCTTAAGGAGGGAGGAGTTATGTTTGTATGTACTTAGTTATCTACGCAAATATTTAAGTCCAAACTTGTATTGTTATTATTGATATGTATTAATTATATAAGACTGTAACGAAGTTAGGGAAATCACTTTGCATCAAGCAGTAGTCGAATCTATGCCGGTTTGGCATCTGAAATTTTATTGATTATTCAAAGGGTTACTGTAAAACCTATTATTCTATTATTTTATTATTTTTGTTATTTTGTACTCGAATAAAAGTTCTTTTTAAAAAAAGTCGTTCTCATCGAGAGTAACGTAAGTCGCAGCGGTCAGGACGTCAGTCAAATGTTTTTTTGTAACATGTGCCATCTTATTTACATGAAAAATTGACAGGCAGACGGGAGCAAATGATATTCAGGGCCTAAATTTTTTTTATAAATTTGATATACCTACCGAAATTGTCGCTAGCCCGCTGTCTATAAGAGTATACTCAATAACAAGTAGATAATTGAGTACTATGTCAAGTACTTAAGTTCAAGTACTTAAGTGCTGAAAGTACTTAAATACCTTATTAAATACTCAGTCTCTTATTTTACTTAAGTACTATGTCAAGTACTTAAGTATTTTATGAAGTACTTAAGTACTTCATTAAATACTCAGTCACTTATTTTACTCAGTACTTTTAAGTATTGGTACTGGTACTGGGTACTTAACGTGTGCGCACTAGTAAAGTACTGGACTTCAATTTTCAAGTACTTCTATCCAGTACTGGTACTTGATACTTAAGTACTTTTTTTCGGTACTTGGCCCAGCTCTGTACCTAGGTACCTATCTTACCGGGAATAACGATGAAATATTTCGGGGGGTGATTCTGCAGCTCAAAATATGCAAAAAAGTTCCTATAAACATGTATCCGGAAATCGTTCCTAAGGGGGCTACGACCTTCTGAAGAGGGCGCCTCAAATTCCGTTTTTATTGAATAAATCAGGAACCGCTTAAGACACAGTAACTACTTTTTGTACATTATCTAACATCAGTAAGCGCCATCAGATTTAGTCCAGTCGGTTCGAGAAATAAAACTGCATTTCATTCTACAAAGGTGCCGTTTGGCACAGTTGTACATGGAACCAATACAAGTGATTTCACCCGCAGTGCCCAAAAAAATTTCCCTTAATTTCCGCAAAAATTGTTAATATCTTAACTATTATTAACTATTTGAGGAAGCAACAAATATTTTCTTGTACATTACAATACCGGGTGGTCGTTTTATCTTGAGACCGCAAGACGCGCAATATCGGAAAGAAAGCATTTTAGAAAAAAATGTTTTGCATAAAAGTTTTATGACTTCGAGGGGGAAAATAGATGGCATCATCGCCATTTTGATTCAAGGTCATTTTCAAGGTCAAATGAAGGTAAACTTCATTTTTCTAAATGGAAACATATTTTTTATTACAGATTCTTATTCTCCGTAAAAGAGCAAACTACTCTCATGTAAACTATTTTTGGATCCGATGGATGTTTCCATAAAAAAAATGCAGCAGAGAAGCGGCTGGAACCTCCCCATCGCGTGGATCTTTGTATTCTGTGTAGATAGTAGTCAATTCAACAGAATTTTTTTAATCCTTGACTAATTTCGCAATTTTCTGACAAATACCGACATCACCTCGGACATCACCCATCACATTTGACAATATGTTCCTTTTAGTGCCGTAGCAGAATGCGGAGGTACTCTTGTCTTAGCTTATTCGCTCGCTCGCTCGCTCGCTCGATCGCTCCTCAGTCTGTCCGTCGGATAACTTGAGAACGGATTGAGATATCGAGCTGAAACTTGGTAGGCAGCTTCGTCTCCCGAAAAGTAAGGCGGGGATTGCTTTTGGGCCATATCGGACCAAGGGGGTGGGAGCTAGGGGTGAAAAACCGAAAAACTACTAATTGCAATAACTCGAGAACTAGTGGAGATATCTTGCTGAAAATTAGTATGCACGTTCGACCTTCAAGTCTGTTGAAAGTGAGGGGGTGCCAATTTCGGGGGATGAAATTTAGGGGATGAAAACCACAAAAAATATGATAACTCCGCAAGGGTTGCACGCAGCTGTCGGAAACTCAACGTACACACATATATCGGTGAAATCTTGTGGGGGATGCGTTTTTTCGTAAAATCGAACAAATGGGGTGGAAATTAGGGGTAGCAACTCGAAATTCCGCTTAATAAGTACTAGTCGAAATTGGCGTCATTCGATAGCTTTCCATTAATTATTCAAAAAAGGTGTCATTCATATTTTGCGAAAAACTACCCTTATAGGCGCTACAACCCCTAACATGCAGAAACACAAAAATACGAGAACTCAAAAACTACTCAACGTATCAAGGCAGAATTTGGTTTGCGAATTTCCAGTGACATTATAGGTGGATGGACAAATTTTCAAAAATATCTAACAAAGGGGATGAAATTTAAGGGTTGAAACTTGAAATTTCTTCAAGTAAATGGTAGCCTAAAATTACGGGGTTCGATAGATTTCGGTCAACTATTGAAAAAAGGTCTTATGAGTTTTCAATCTAAAACCAACCCCTGGGCCATTAACCACCCCTAACTCTTTGCAAGTCGATAATTATATTTTATTTATTTTTTCTGAAACCCTATTGGTTTATTTATGAACAACTGAAGTCAGTAAATACGCAAGGAGTTATGTCACACCGGAATAATAAACTCACCCCTGTAAATCATAAAGGGGTGAAATCATGAGGTGTTGAAAACATGAATCTACAAATTACCTTAATTTTTAAACGAATTGGGTTAGGGTGGTGAAATTGAAAACACAACTTCCTTTAGGCCATGTGGGGGTGGTGAAATAGGGGGTTGGAGTTTAGGGGTTGAAACGTCCATAAAGCCCTGTAATTTGACACAGAGAAGCAATATCTTCTGCGAAACTGTGACATCTTACACACTGCATCTTCGAGAAGGGAAGATCGAATTTTAGGAGAAAATTATCGAAGGGGATGAAAGTTAGGGGTGGAAACTCGAATTATCAATGAAGAATGTATAGTTGAAAATATTACCATTCGATAGCTTTCTATTGATGGTACAAAAAAGGTCTTATTCATCATTCGCGAAAAACGACCCTTAAAGGCGGTACAACCCCCTAACATGCCGAAACACAAAAATGCGAGAACTCAAAAACTGCTCAACGTATCAGGGCTAAATTTGATGTGGTAATTTACAGCGCCACTGTAGGCGGATGGGCAAATTTTCATTAATATCTAACAAGGGGGATGAAATTTAAGGGTTGAAACTGGAAATTTTTTCATGTAAGTGGTGTAATAAAATTATGGGGTTCGATAGACTTCGGTCAACCATTGAAAAAAGTCTTATGAGTCTTCAACCTAAAACCAACCCGTACGCTACTAACAACCCCTAAGCCCTAGCAAGCGGAGTAAATACATTTCATTTATTTTTTTTTGCTTTCTTCTGATTTGTTATTAATTCAAAGTGATTTTCATTAATTTTTGACCCATCCACAATTTTTCAACCCCTTTCATGATATGTGAACCCTCAAAGAGCAAAATTTACCCAGACCGCTTCTTTTTCGTGTAATTTCCGCTAGTTAATTTTGTAAAATTCGCGCAGTTTTGCCTTATGAATTGTTCTTGCCTTTTTCACTTTTTCGACCCCTTCGCAATGTTTCAACCCCCAAAAGTCAAATTTGCATAATTGGCTTATTTTCGTGTTATTTTCTGTAATTCTACTTAATTACGATTAATTCTCATCCCTTTTAACTTTTCATCCCCCTTTACAATTTTTCAACCCCCTAAGTGTTTATTTTGCAAAATTCACGTAATTTAGTTTTCCTACGGTAATAAATTGAACTCAATTGGATTATGTTCATCTTTTTCACTTTTCCAACCCCCTTCGCAACATTTCAACCCCCAAAAGCTAAATTTGCATAATGGGTTTACTTTCGTGTTATTTTCTGTAATTCTGCTTAATTACGATTAATTCTCATCCACTTTGACGTTTTTTCATCCCCCTTCGCAATGTTTCAAGTCTTCAAATGCTAAATTTACATAATTGGCTTAATGTGGTGTTATTTTCCGTAATTTTACTTAGCCACGGTTAATCCTCATACCTTTTGATTTTTCATCCACCTTTACGATTTTTCAACCCCCAAAGTGCTAATTTTGCAAAATTCGCATAATTTCGTTTTTCGTCGGTCATAAAATTGAACGCATTTGAGATTCAGTTTACCTTTTACAATTTTTCAGTTTCCTTCGCAATAGGTAGGTATAAGTGCTTATTTCAACCCCCACAAAAGTTTTAATTGCATGATTTGGTTATTTTAGTGTTTTATTTCGTAATTCTACTTAATCCACACTTCATTTTCATTCCTCTTGACTTTTCATCACCTTTTTTCATTACCTTGGACTTCTCATTCCCTTTTTCAACCCCCTTAGTGCTAATTCTACATACCTACTTCGCAAATATGATGTTTTTTTGTTAACTCTCTACTGTTTAATTATGTACGGCCAATTTTCATAATTTCGTCTTTTTAACACCACTGTGCGTCTGCGGAGGCACTACTACTAGGTGCAGATTTATAAAATCTGCACCCGACTCCACCAGTAAATTCAGCTCGCCCCTACATACACATTAACAAGGTAAACATCTACAGGGACACACATCGCATTGATATACATCTTTCGTTGGCTTTTAAGGTTAATCTTTTGCCACCTTTTTGACAATAACTGCCACTTTATGTCATCCACTGTCAGCCCGATCCCTTTTAATGGGAAAGAATTTTTTCTCTATTTTCCACTGAAATGGCAGAAACTGTGAATACATTTTTGGAACCAGAATTGGATCATCTTTCTAATGGCGACATAAAAAAGAAGGCTTTGTATTTAAAATTTTAAGTTGATATGCTTAAATGGCACTTCCCGTGGACCAATTGCTTCCAAAAGCCTTTCAGGTCTTCAATGGGTCACCCAATCTCCATGCACCAAATTTCAGTCAAATCGATTCAGTAATTTGGGCTATCCTAATGTAGTTTTAGTGTTATTATAAAATTTCGATTTTTTGAACCAAACAGCACTAAATGCGAATATATTTTGTCTTATTTAAAACCAGAATTTGAAGACCTTTCTGATGATGACAATAAATCTTTCAAAAACTAGTTTTCAATGGTTTTAAATGAGAGAATAATTTTAAATTTGAAAATTGGCGTGCCAAAACGGCACTTTCCGTGGGCCGATTGCATCCCAAATTTGTTCAGCTCTTCGACGTGTAATACAATCCCCATGTGCAAAATTTCAGCCAAATCGGTTAAGGGGCTTGGGCTGTACCGCGATTTTAAAGTCCGATAAAAATCAATTTTTTTTTATTTTTGGTCAAAAGGGCACTAAGAATGAATGCATTTTTAGAAGCAGAATTTGAAGGCCTTTCCTAAAGTGACGTGAAAAATGGGGGTTTGCATTTAAAATTTAAAAGTTGATGTGCCAAACTGGCATTTCCGGTTGCAGGATTGGCTCCAAAAGCTTTTCAGATCTAAGTTGGGATTATTCAGCCAAATCGGTCTAGTAGTTTTGGCTGTGGCGTGCTTACAAACGTACGAAGGTACACAGACACAGACACATTTTAAAAACCACTTTTTTGGGTTCCTGAGACCTTAAAACGCATAGATCCGGTCTTATCTCGATTTCGAAAATTTTAGGTTTTGCAGTAACCTCCCATTTTTTTAAAATTGTGATGGGTTTGAGGAGGTTAAATTGAAGTTGAAGTTGACCTTCATTTGACATTGAAAATGACCTTGAATTAAAATGGCGATGATGCCATCTATTTTCCCCCTTGAAAACATAAAACTTTTATTCAAAACATTTTTTTTAAATGCTTTCTTTCCTATTACGTCTTGCCAGCCTCAGGTTAAAACGACCACCCGGTACATTACTAAAATGAGAAGTAATGTTCTTCTTGGTTGTAATGTGCAAGAAAAATAGTTGTTGCTTCCTCAAATAGTTAATAATAGTTTAGCTGTTAGCAATTTTCGCGGAAATTTGGAAAAAAACCGTCGCCAATTTGTTCCTAAATGAAATTTTTTTGGGCCCTGCGGGTAAAATCACTTGTATTGGTCCCATGTACAACTGTGCCAAACGGCACCTTTGTAGAATGAAATGCAGTATTCGACCATATATACATGATACCATATATTATGGCATACCATATATTATGGTATCTACCAAAAGCAGATTCGACCAGGGGCGGGAAAATAGGGGGGACTTCAGTTTTCCCCACCCAAATTTTTTTACGTGTTATTTTTTAGACAATTCCCCTCAAAGCATTTTAACCAATTATGAATTAGAGATTTAATCTTTTTAGCCAATCACAAAAAAATTACAGCGGCAATTTTTTCACCGTGACTAAATTGTCGCTTTTCTAGAAACAATTTCAATTTTTTATTATTTTATTGCTAAGGAAAACTATCATTCCTTAAGACAGTTATTGCTGAAATCGGAAAATATGTTTATTGACTATACATAATTTATTTCTATCAATATAAAAATTACAGTTGTAATAATTGTTAACTGGTCTGCGCTCCTCCAGAGTTGTTTCTTTCCAGCAAGTTTTGGTTCTACTCACACTCGTAACCGTGTTTCTTCCATCCACATTCGTACTCGTAGACGAATTATTATTTCCGTATCGAAGTTTATTTATCAAATCCGAATGGTGTTCTGCATCAATTTGCAAATAAGGCCGTATTGAGGAGGCTGCAGAATGTCCTGTAATTTTAATCAATTCCTGTTCTCAACCCGGGCTTAGAAAGATGAGTAACGGCAGTGGACCTAGCAGAATGGTTGGAAATTTTTACTTTCTTCACATCCAACCCAGCTCTTTCGGCACTTTTCTTGGTCCATTTCAGAATTTCGTTTTTTCCTACTGGACAGTTCTTATACCACCCCGTGCTGTTCGTTGCTTCGAATGTTGGATTTGGTGTAAGAAATAATCTGGACGTTGTTACCGACTTAGGCCTTTTAGATATGAGTTTCTTGTACAAACTGTAAACAAGAAAATTATGAAAAATGACATAATATTTTTAATCTTGTTACCGAACTGGGCAAAAAGTTGAATCCACACTGTTAGGAACTAACCACTTGCTGTCGCTTAAACGCTGTGCTCCTCCCTGCGTCGTCTTTGAAAATATAGGATTATACTCCAAACGCCCCGTCGACTCTCCCGAGTTATCCTTCTCTTTCAAATATTCTACTAAACAGGACTCTGCCTCGCCTCCACCCCAAGCCAATTCTTCATCCCAAACCTTCACCATTGCTTCATATTCTGTTTCTTGACTTCGCTTTTTCTATAGCCACACTTATTTCGTCGTCGTTCCTTTCTCCAAATCTCTTGGGACATTTTCTTATTGATATATCAAATTCTACGTGCAGCTCACAGCAATAAAACGTAAAAAGTGAAAAAATTAGAAAAATCAATTTCTTGTTTACTCAGAATATAGGCGTTTCTATAGAGACATTTTCATAAAATTGTATGCATACTTATACCTAATGGAAATGAAACTTTTGTCTTACGCACAGTTGAAAAAATTCCCCCGTTGTCGTATTTTGAATTTTGAGTTCAATGTGGATACCTACAAAAATAGTTTGAAAAATTACCTTTCGGATAGCCTTTACTGGTAACAGCTGGTATTAATTGTATTAGCGGTAGCAATTATTTTAGTTGTGACGTAGGACAAAAGTTTCATTTCCATTAGGATACTAGATATTTTTTTCAGGGAATTGTCATGACGAATACCCCACGGTATTATGAAATTTTACGGCAATTTTTGCAGCCCCGAGCGTCTCGTGCTTGCTCCGCTCAAAATCGAACCTCGCGCAAGCGCTCGGTACGATTTATCTCGCTTTGCAAGCACTCGACCGTGGCTGCAAAAATTTCCGAAAATTTCATAATCCCTAGGTGTATTATATATGACAATTTCTCACCGGAATATGGTTTCCTGACTAAAATTACATAAAAAAGCTTCTCTTGTTATAACACCGTAGGATCAACCGTTTTCGAAAAAATTAGATTTAAAAATCCATTTGCATTTCCTAGGCTTATCAAACGATTTTTATTAAATTACAAAACTGAACGGATTTTAAAAATTAGTATCTAAAGTAATCTAATGTTGCTTATCGATGTCAAGTAGTAGGTATGCAAAAACTTAATAATTGACAAAATCAAAATCGAATTTTGAGCGCCCCTTTTAGGGAGCCCTAGCCCCCTTAGGAGCGATTTCCCGACCCATGTTTTTAGGAACTTTTTTTCATATTTTGAGCTGCAGAATCCCCCCCCAAAATATTTTATCGTTATTTCCGGTATTTAGAAATGATGCATTGAATTTTCAGAAACAGCGGTGAACACATAAAAGATAAGCCGATAAGAGGTCTTAATAAATATAGGTATTTGAACAACACCCGATAAAGACATACCTAACTGCCTTCCAAAATTGTGAACTTTCGATTTTTATTGATTTTAATTTTGGAAAAAATTGTCGTTCATACTTTCTTCTGCCAATTGAAAGAAGGTTCAAAGCGTAGGTAACGGTTGGTAAGTGTAGATATTTCAGAACTTGACAGTAAATTAAATTATCATTTTTTGCAGACAAAGTATACTTAATGGTTACATAATTGAATAATACGAGGAAGAAAGAACGAATACAACTTTGACAAAAATGAAATCGAATCCAGAGGTACGTATTTAATTTTGACCACATAACCAATTGCACGTTTTCAAAATTTTTTCTATTAGTTGAGTCACAAAATTTAAAAAAGCCAACGGAAGATGTATATCAATGCGATGTATATCTCGGTAGATGTTTATCAAGTTAATGTGTATGTATGTAAAATCGTAAAGGTGGATGAAAAATCAAAAGGTATGAGGATTAACCGTGGCTAAGTAAAATTAAGGAAAATAACACCAAAATAACCCAATTATGTAAATTTAGCATTTGAAGAGTTGAAACATTGCGAAGGGGGATGAAAAAAGTGAAAAATTTAATCATCATCCAAATGGGTTCAATTTATTACAGAAGAAAAACGAAAATATCCTCGAAAATATCCGAATTTGGCTAAATTAACACCTAGGGGGTTGAAAAATTGTAAAGGGGAATGTTGGATGTAATAAATTATTATTATTATTATTATTATTATTAAACGTCAAAGTGGATGAGAATTAATCGTAATTAAGCAGAATTACAGAAAATAACACGAAAGTAAACCAATTGTGCAAGTTTAGCTTTTGGGGGTTGAAATGTTGCGAAGGGGGTTGGAAAAGTGAAAAAGATAAACATAATCCAAATGAGTTCAATTTATTACCGAAGGAAAACTACATTACGTGAATTTTGCAAAATAAACACTTAGGGGGTTGAAAAATTGTAAAGGGGAATGAAAAGTTAAAAGGGATGAGAATTAATCGTAATTATGTAGAATTACAGAAAATAACACGAAAATAAGCCAATTATGCAAATCTGACTTCTGGGGGTTGAAACATTGCGAAGGGGTCGAAAAAGTGAAAAAGGCAAGAACAATCCATATGAGTAAAATTCGGTGAAATTTATTACCGAAAACAGGCAAATTGCGCGAATTTTACAAAATTAACGCTCGGGAGGGAGAAAAATTGTTAAGGGGGATGAAAAAGCAAAAGGGGTGAAAATGTACTGTAGTTAAATAGAACTAGCGAAAATCACACGAAAAAGAAGCGGTCTGAGTAAATTTTGCTCTTTGAGGGTTCACATATCATGAAAGGGGTTGAAGAATTGTGGATGAATGAAAATGACTTTGAATTATTAACAAATCAGAAGAAAGCAAGAAAAAAAATTAAATGTATTTACTCCGCTTGCTAGGGCTTAGGGGTTGTTAGTAGCGTAGGGGTTGGTTTTAGGTTGAAGACTCATAAAACTTTTTTCAATGGTTGACCGAAATCTATCTAACCCCATAATTTTATTCCACCACTTACATGAAAAAATTTCCAGTTTCAACCCTTAAATTTCATCCCCCTTGTTAGATATTAATGAAAAATAGCCCATCCGCCTACAGTGGCGCTGTAAATTACCACATCAAATTCAGCCCTGATACGTTGAGCAGTTTTTGAGTTCTCGCATTTTTGTGTTTCGGCATGTTAAGGGGTTGTAGCGCCTTTAAGGGTCGTTTTTCGCGAATTATGAATAAGACCTTTTTTGTACCATCAATCGAAAGCTATCGAATGGTATTCATTTCAACCCTACGTTATTCAGTAAAAATATGAGTTTCCACCCCTAACTTTCATCCCCTTCTATAAATTTCTCCCAAAATTCACTCTTCCCTTCTCGAAGATGCAGCGTGTAAAATGTCACAGTTTCGCAGAAGATATTGCTTCTATGTGTCAAATTGCAGGGTTTTATGGACGTTTCACCCCTAAACTCCAACCTCCTATTTCACCACCCCCTCATGCCCTAAAGGAAGTTGTGTTTTCAATTTCACCACCCTAACCCAATTCGTTGAAAAATTCCGGTAATTTGTAGATTCATGTTTTCAACCCCTCATGATTTCACCCCTTTATGATTTACAGGGGCGAGTTTATTTTTCCGGTGTTACATAACTCCTTGCGTATTTACTGACTTCAATTGTTCATAAATAAATCAATAAGGTTTCAGAAAAAATAAATAAAATATATTTATCCGCTTGCAAAGAGTTACGGGTGGTTAATAGCCTAAAGTCAACCCTTTAGATTGAAAACTCATAAGACCTTTTTTCAATAGTTGACCGAAATTTATCGAACCCCGTAATTTTATGCTACTATTTACTTGAAGAAATTCCAAGTTTCAACCATTAATTTTCATCCCCCTTCTTAGTGAAAGTTTGTTCATCCGCCTAACAGTATCACTGGAAATTACCTTACCAAATTTTGCTTTGATATGCGAAGTAGTTTTCGTGTTCTCGTGTTATTGTGATGCTGGTTTTTCTCAAAATATGAATAACACTTTTCTTGAACCATTAATGGAAAGCTATCGAATGACGCTATTTTCGACCAATGCTTAAGCGGAATTTTGAGTTACAACCCCTAATTTCCACCCCATCTGTCCGATTTTATTGAAAATGCATCCCCCGTAAGACTTCATCGAGAAATGTGTGTAGGTTGAGTTTGAAATAGCTGCGTGCAACCCTTGCGGAGTTATAATATTTTTTGTGGTTTTCATCTTCTAAATTTCATCCCCCGAAATTGCCACCCCCTCACTTTCAACAGACTTGAAGGTCGAACGTGCATACCAAGTTTTAGTACTATACCCCCAGTAGCTCTCGAGTAATTGCAATTAATAATTTTTCGGGTTTTCACCCCTAGCTCCCACCCCCTTGGTCTGATATGGCCCAAAAGCAATCCCCGCCTTACTTTTCGGGAGACAAAGCCGTACACCAAGTTTCAGCCCGATATCTCAATCCGTTCTCAAGTTATCCGACGAACAGACATGAGGAGCGATCGATACGACGAGCGAGCGAGCGAGCGAATAAGCTAAAACAAGAGTGCCTCGCATTTTGCTACGGCACTAAAATACGAGAACTCAAAAACTACTCAACGTGTCAAGGCAGAATTTGGTTTGTGAATTTCCAGTGACATTATAGGTGGATGGACAAATTGTCAATAATATCTAACAAAGGGGATGAAATTTAAGGGTTGAAACTTGAAATTTCTTCAAGTAAATGGTAGCCTAAAATTACGGGGTTCGATAGATTTCGTTCAACTATTGAAAAAAGGTCTTATGAGTTTTCAATCTAAAACCAACCCCTGGGCCATTAACCACCCCTAACTCTTTGCAAGCGGATAATTATACTTTATTTATTTTTTCTGAAACCCTATTGGTTTATTTATGAACAACTGAAATCAGTAAATACGCAAGGAGTTATGTCACACCGGAAAAATAAACTCACCCCTGTAAATCATAAAGGGGTGAAATCATGAGGTGTTGAAAACATTAATCTACAAATCACCTTAATTTTTAAACGAATTGGGTTAGAGTGGTGAAATTGAAAACACAACTTCCTTTAGGGCATGTGGGGGTGGTGACATAGGGGGTTGGAGTTTAGGGGTTGAAACGTCCATAAAGCCCTGTAACTTGACACAGAGACGCAATATCTTCTGCGAAACTGTGACATCTTACACACTGCATCTTCGAGAAGGGAAGAACGAATTTTAGGAGAAAATTATCGAAGGGGATGAAAGTTAGGGGTGGAAACTCGAATTTTCAATGAAGAATGTATAGTTGAAAATATTACCATTCGATAGCTTTCTATTGATGGTACAAAAAAGGTCTTATTCATCATTCGCGAAAAACGACCCTTAAAGACGGTACAACCCCCTAACATGCCAAAACACAAAAATGCGAGAACTCAAAAACTGCTCAACGTATCAGGGCTAAATTTGATGTGGTAATTTACAGCGCCACTGTAGGCGCATGGGCAAATTTTCATTAATATCTAACAAGGGGGGTGAAATTTAAGGGTTGAAACTGGAAATTTTTTCATGTAAGTGGTGGAATAAAATTATGGGGTTCGATAGACTTCGGTCAACCATTGAAAAAAGTCTTATGAGTCTTCAACCTAAAACCAATCCCTACGCTGCTAACAACCCCTAAGCCCTAGCAAGCGGAGTAAATACATTTCATTTATTTTTTTTTTGCTTTCTTCTGATTTGTTAATAATTCAAAGTGATTTTCATTAATTTTTAACCCATCCACAATTTTTCACCCCTTTCATGATATGTGAACCCTCAAAGAGCAAAATTTACCCAGACCGCTTCTTTTTCGTGTGATTTCCGCTAGTTAATTTTGTAAAATTCGCGCAGTTTTGCCTTATGAATTATTCTTGCCTTTTTCACTTTTTCGACCCCTTCGAAATGTTTCAACCCCCAAAAGCCTTTGCATAATTTTTTTCATCCCCCCTTTACAATTTTTCAACCCCCTAAGTGTTTATTTTGCAAAATTCACGTAATTCACGTAAGGCGGGGATTGCTTTTGGGAAATATCGGACCAAGGGGGTGGGAGTTAGGGGTGAAAAACCGAAAAACTACTAATTGCAATAACTCGAGAACTAGTGGAGGTATCTTCCTGAAAATTAGTATGTATATTCGACCTTCAAGTCTGTTGAAAGTGAGGGGGTGCCAATTTCGGGGGATGAAATTTAGGGGATGAAAACTACAAAAAATATGATAACTCCGCAAGGGTTGCACGCAGCTGTCGGAAACTCAACGCACACACATATATCGGTGAAATCTTGCGGGGGATGCGTTTTTTCGTAAAATCGAACAAATGGGGTGGAAATTAGGGGTAGCAACTCGAAATTCCGCTTAATAAGTATTGGTCGAAATTGGCGTCACTCGATAGCTTTCCATTAATGATTCAAAAAAGGTGTGATGTATGTTTTGAGAAAAACCACCTTTAAAGGCCACCCCTAACATGCAGAAACACAAAAATACGAGAACTCAAAAACTACTCAACGTATCAAGGCAGAATTTGGTTTGTGAATTTCCAGTGTTATTATAGGTGGATGGACAAATTTTCAATAATATCTAACAAAGGGGATGAAATTTAAGGGCTGAAACTGGAAATTTCTTCAAGTAAATGGTAGCCTAAAATTACGGGGATCGATAGATTTCGGTCAACTATTGAAAAAAGGTCTTATGAGTTTTCAATCTAAAACCAACCCCTGGGCCATTAACCAGTCCTAACTCTTTGCAAGCGGATAATTATATTTTATTTATTTTTCTGAAAACCAATTGATTTATTTATGAACAACTGAAGTCAGTAAATACGCAAGGAGTTATGTCACACCGGAAAAATAAACATGAATCTACAAATTACCTTAATTTTTAAACGAATTGGGTTGGGGTGGTGAAATTGAAATGAAAGTTAGGGGTGGAAACTCGAATTTTCAATGAAGAATGTATAGTTGAAAATATTACCGTTCGATAGCTTTCTATTGATGGTACAAAAAAGGTCTTATTCATCATTCGCGAAAAACGACCCTTAAAGGCGATACAACCCCCTAACATGCCGAAAGAAAATGCGAGAACTCAAAAACTGCTCAACGTATCAGGGCTAAATTTGATGTGGTAATTTACAGCGCCACTGGGCAAATTTTCATTAATATCTAACAAGGGGGATGAAATTTAAGGGTTGAAACTGGAAATGTTTTCATGTAAGTGGTAGAATAAAATTATGTAGTTCGATAGACTTCGGTCAACCATTGAAAAAAGTCTTATGAGTCTTCAACCTAAAACCAACCCCTACGCTACTAACAACCCCTAAGCCCTAGCAAGCGGAGTAAATACATTTTCCCGCTTCCAGTGAAAGTTTAAGAAACCTTTATTTCTTCATAAAGCTTGAATTTTTGAGCAAGAATCTTGAAACACTCGTCAAGAATACCTTTGGGGGGCCAGCCTTTTGTGGCTCAGTTTAAAAAAATATCGTATCCGTATGAATAATGGTCCTCGATATGGTCAAAAGCCAACGGAAGATGTATATAATGCGACGTATATCTCGGTAGACGTTTATCAAGTTAATGTGTATATAGGGGCGGCTGGTCTTACTGGTGGAATCGGGTGCAGATTTTATCAATCTGCACCTAGTAGTAGTGCCTCCGCAAAAACGCACAGATGTGTCAAAAAGGCGAATTGTTAAAAATATGTTGGTACAGAATTTCAAAATAGAAAATGAACAGGAATGAGTAAATAAAAAGAATTACCTGAATTAAAACAAAATTTGGAAAATTTTGAAAAATTAACACTCGGGGCTGAAAAATTGCGAAAGGAGATGCTTTTGTGGGGGTTGAAATACGCACTTATACCTACCTGTTGCGAAGGAAAATGGAACATTATAAAAGGTAAACTGAATCCCAAATTAATGCGTTCAATTTTATTACCGACGAAAAACGAAATTACCACTCAGGGGGTTGAAAAGTCTTAAAGGTGGATGAAAAGTTAAAAGATCTGAGGATTAACAGTGGGTAAGTAAAATTGCGGAAAACAACACCAAAATAACCCAATTATCTAAATTTAGCGTTTGAAGAGTTGAAACATTGCGAAGAGGGATAAAAAAAGTGAGTAATGTAATCATCATCCAAATGAGTTCTTTTATTACCGAAGAAAAACGAAATTACGCTATTTTGCCAAATTAGCACTTAGGGGGTTGAAAAATCGTAAAGGGGGATGCAAATTCAGAAGGCATGAAAAATAATCGTATTTAAACAGAATTACAGAAAATAACACGAAAATAAGCCCATTATGGAAATTTGGCTTTTGGGGGTTGAAATATTGCGAAGGGGGTTGAAGAAGTGAAAAAGGCAAGAACAATGTATATGAGTAAAATATGTTACCGAAAAAAGGCAAAACTGCGCAAATTCTACAAAAAAAATTGTTAACCCTGGGGGGGTTGAAAAATTGATAAGGGGGATAAAAAGTCAAGAGGGGTGGAAATGAACTGTAGTTAAGTAGAACTAGCGAAAATCACACGAAAAAGAAGCGGTCTGGGTAAATTTTAATTTCTGCGGGTTCACATATCATGAAAGGGGTTGAAAAATTGTGAATGGGTTAAAAATTAATAAAAATGACTTTGACTTATCCAAAAATCAGAAGAAAGCCCAAAAAAGTAATTAAAATGTATTTACTCCGCTTGGTAGGGCTCAGGGGTTGTTAGTAGCGTAGGGGTTGGTTTTAGGTTGAAGACTCAAGGCTTTTTTTCAATAATTAACCGAAATCTATCGAACCCCATAATTTTATTTCACCACTTACATGAAAACATTTCCAGTTTCAACCCTTAAATTTCATCCCCCTCGCTAAATCATAATGAAAATTTGCCCATCCACTTGCAGCGTCGCTGCAAATGACCACACCAAATCCAGCCCTGATACGTTGAGCAGTTTTTGAGTTCTCGCATTTTTTTGTGTTTCGGCATGTTAGGGGGTTGTACCGCCTTTAAGAGTCGTTTTTCGCGAATTATGAATAAGACCATGAATAAGACCTTTTTTGTACAATCAATAGAAAGCTATCGAATGGTATTAATTTCAACCCTACATTATTCAGTAAAAATTCGAGTTTCCACCCCTAACTTTCATCCCCTTCGATAAATTTCTCCTAAAATTCACTCTTCCCTTCTCGAAGATGCAGTGTGTAAGATGTCACAATTTCGCAGAAGATATTGCTTCTCTGTGTCAAATTACTGGGCTTTATGGACGTTTCAACCCCTAAACTCCAACCCCTTATTTCACCACCCCCACATGCCCTAAAGGAAGTTGTGTTTTCAATTTCACCACCTTAACCCAATTCGTTTTTCACCCATTTATGATTTACAGGGGTGAGTTTATTTTTCCAGTGTTGCATAACTCCTTGCGTATTTACTGACTTCAGTTGTTCATAAATAAATCAATAGGTTTTCAGAAAAAATAAATAAAATATATTTATCCGCTTGTAAAAAGTTAGGGGTGGTTAATAGCCTAGGGGTTGGTTTTAAGTTGAAAACTCATAAGACCTTTTTTCAATAGTTGAACGAAATCTATCGAACCCCGTAATTTTAGGCTACCATTTACTTGAAGAGATTTCAAGTTTCAACCCTTAAATTTCATCCCCCTTGTTAGATATTATTAAAAATTTGTCCATCCGCCTACAATGTCACTGGAAATTCATACACCAAATTCTGTCTTGATACGTTGAGTAGTTTTTGAGTTCTCGTATTTTTGCGTTTCTGCATGTTAGGGGTTGTAGCGCCTATAAGGGTGGTTTTTCTCAAAATATGAGTGACACCTTTTTTGAATCATTAATGGAAAGCTATCGAATGACGCCAATTTCGACCAATACTTATTAAGCGGAATTTCGAGTTGCAACCCCTAATTTCCACCCCATCTGTTCGATTTTACGAAAAAACGCATCCCCCGCAAGATTTCATCGATATATGTGTGTACGTTGAGTTTCCGACAACTGCGTGCAACCCTTGTGGAGTTATCATATTTTTTGTGGTTTTCATCCCCTAAATTTCATCCCCCGAAATTAGCACCCCTTCAGCTTCAACAGACTTGAGGGTCGAACGTACATACCACGTTTCAGGAAGATACGTTCACTAGTTCTCGAGTTATTCCAATTAATAATTTTTCGGTTTTTCATCGGAGAACACCATTTCCTAAGTAAAGTTTTGTTCACACTGTCTGTTTGCAACTGAAAATAAAACCATTTAATGAACTTTGTTTTAGTGAATGTACTGTCGATTCATAAAAAGTAAGTGGGTGTTAATTTTAAAATCCGTGTACATAAGGCACTACACTCTGTTCAATTTGTGCTGTTTTTTAAAAAGCACCATAGCAGCTCGCACTCCAAGATGAATGTTCCATGGATATCGAAGGCAGCGAACTTGTTGCGATTCAAATTTAATCTACAGCATTTGTGTCTGAAACGGTTTCCAAATTAGCGTTGATTTTAATAAGCAAGTTACCTTTTGATGGGATTTGACTATATCGGGGACCATATTACTCATGGATTCGATTTTTTTTAAAACAACCCAAAAAGCTGCCTGGTCCCCCCAAGCCCAAGGGTATTCTTGACGAGATGACGAGTGCTTCAAGATCCTTGCTCAAAAATTGAAGGTTTATGAAGATATAAACGTTTTTCAAACTCTAATAGGCATCACCAACAACATAACCTAACTTTGGCACAATTTTGTTGTTCGCTGTTAGAGATCACTGAAGGGCGCCAAGTTTGATACTGGAAGCGGAGAGGTTCATATTTTTTCGAAATAATTCGCAAATGAATGCAAAAGAAATGAGTTTAAAAAATTCACACCTGCCATTTTAATTTATTAGTGAATTTCTTTAGGGACAGTGCGATTAATTTTGGACAAAAGTTTTTCGAAACTTTTGTTTCCAAAGCCAACCCTAAGTACAAACGTTTTGAATCTCACTGTAGGTATAAGTGCGTATTTCAACCCCCACAAAAGTTTTAATTGCATAATTTGGTTATTTTCGTGTTTTATTTCGTAATTCTACTTAATCCACACTTCATTTTCATTCCTCTTGACTTTTCATCACCTTTCACAATTTTTCAGCCCCGAGTGTTAATTTTTCAAAATTCGCCAAATTTTGTTTTAATTCCGGTAATTCTTTTCATCCACTCATTCCTGTTCATTTTCAATTTTTAAATTATGTAACAACAATTTTTTAACATTTCGCCTTTTTGACGGAGGCACTACTACTAGGTGCAGATTGATAAAATCTGCACCCGATTCCACCAGTAAGACCAGCCGCCCCTACATACACATTAACTTGATAAACGTCTACCGAGATATACATCGCATTGATATACATCTTCCGTTGGCTTTTTCTTCTGTAATAAATTGAACCCATTTGGATGATGATTAAATTTTTCACTTTTTTCATCCCCCTTCGCAATGTTTCAAGTCTTCAAATGCTAAATTTACATAATTGGGTTAATTTGGTGTTATTTTCCGTAATTTTACTTTGCCACGGTTAATCCTGATACCTTTTGATTTTTCATCCATCTTTACGATTTTTCAACCCCTTAAGTGATAATTTTGCAAAATTCGCATAATTTCGTTCTTCGTCGGTCATAAAATTGAACGCATTTAAGATTCAGTTTACCTTTTACAATTTTTCAGTTTCCTTCGCAATAGGTAGGTATAAGTGCATATTTCAACCCCCACAAAATTGGTTATTTTCGTGTTTTATTTCGTAATTCTACTTAATCACACTTAATTTTCATTCCTCTTGACTTTTCATCCCCTTTCACAATTTTTCAGCCCCGAGTGTTAAATTTTCAAAATTCGCCAAATTTTGTTTTAATTCCGGTAATTCTTTTCATTTACTCATTCCTGTTCATTTTCTATTTTTAAATTTTGTAACAACAATTTTTTAACGTTTCGCCTTTTTGACACATCTGTGCGTTTGCGGAGGCACTACTACTAGGTGCAGATTGATAAAATCTGCACCCGATTCCACCAGTAAGACCAGCCGCCCCTACATACACATTATCTTGATAAACGTCTACCGAGATATACATCGCATTGATATACATCTTCCGTTGGCTTTTCAATTACTTCAGTCTAATTCTACAATATCCGCAGTTTTTTGTGTTTTTTTTATCTCCCTTCAGTTTTTAGTACTATAGCAGAAAATGTTCGTCAATTGGCTTTATATTTAACATGCGGAATGTGTTGAGGTTGGACCTTATAGTCTACTACCAATCAAAATCGATGAGTTTAAAATTGTATATTATAAGATGCTACACATAATTATGTGTTTCGGTCAATACGAATTCACAAGACCATCTTCAGGCTAAAAAAGAAAAGACTCCTGAATAATTCAACAAAATTCAGCGACAGAGTGAATTATACAAAATTGATTAAACAATTATACAAAGTGAATAACATTTTTGAGGTTATGACAATTAAAATGACATTACATTATAAAACCCCCAAAAAAAAAAGGGGGAAAAAATTTGTAAAGGGACGCTCTTACCGGGAGGGTGGGGGTCGAAAGCAAGTCTAGTCAAAGACGAATATCGAAAATTCACATGATTAAATGTTAACAATAAAGCAGTTAAAAAATTAAAACAATCACGAGGCGAGGAGACGAGACAGAAACACTGAGTCGGCATAGAAGGAAATCACCGTGACAGCTGACATTGACACCCGACGAAGGAGCAGCAAGGGAGAGTGGAACGAGCCGGAGACATGGGAGAGTGGAAATGATTGGATACCAAAGAACAATATTGGAGCCCAACTAACGAGTTAGAATAGAAAAATAATCGTGAACGTAAATTATAAATTATAAATCAGTTATTAGAGAATGAGATATAATTCAAACTTAAATCCGGAAAAAATTTCCTATCGTTGATTAAAGAATCCGGGTCTGAAAAATTAGATAGTGTTATGTATATTTGCTCTGTGATATCTCTGTGATATCTCTGTGATATTGAGGAGATCAAAGAGAAGGCTTCTGGTTGCAATTTAATTTTCACGAAAGCCGATAAAGGCAATTGTACCGTTGTCATGGATCGCACACAATATGTCAATCTAACCTTACAATTTCTAGCTTCTCCCGATTTCAAAATTATGAATTTTAATCCACTCAATTCCTTTGTCAGACGTTTTCGCTATCAGGTCTCAAAAATGAGGGAATCACTTAAGTATTTTGAGGTTACTCCTAATAGCCTTTTTACAACCAACCCTAGGCTTCCACTTTTATATAGTTTGCCTAAGATACACAAGCCTGTCCTCTCTGTGAGACCGATAGTCTCGTTTGTTGGCTCTCCGGTATACAAAGCCGCAACCTTTTTGAATAAAATCACTAGACAGTATACAGATTGCTTATCGCCTTTTTCATTACAAAATTCACTAGAACTTATTAATCAGACCAAAGATTTGATAATACCTGACCATTCCATCTTGGTCTCTTTTGATATTGTGAACCTATTCCCTTCAGTACCAGGCCCAGAATGCTTAAATTCACTGCGCAGTTTGTTTCATAATTCAAGGCTGGATGAGTACGTTTTTCCAGATATTTTGAATCTGTTTGGACTAACAATTGCCCAAAACTTTTTCCAATTTAATAATACCATATACGCCCAAGAAAAGGGCTTAGCTATGGGTTCGCCACTCTCTCCTCTCCTTGCTGAGATTTTTCTCGCTCATCTTGAGAAAACATTCATATCCACCAGTCAATTATTCCAACAGCATGTATGTTTGTGGAAGCGTTACGTTGATGACATTTTCTGTGTCTTCAAGGGTGATCAACATCAACTGTGCCAATTTTTGGAGTTTTTGAACTCTGTACATGCAAATATTAAATTCACAGTAGAGACAGGAGACAGTGAGCTTTCCTTTCTCGATCTAAACATTTCTGTTCGCAACAACAAGCTGAACTATTCAATTTTTAGGAAGAGTACCACCACAGATCACGTTATACCTTATTTTTCAAATCATCCATTTAAGTTCAAATTGTCAGCATTCTACGCGTTCTTTCATCGTCTCTTTAAAGTACCATTAAGTCATAACGACTTTCTCATGGAGCGAAACATAATTTTTTGCGTCGCAAAAAATAATGGTTTTCCCTTCAGAGTTATTTACAACCTTTTTCTGAGCCTTAAACGAAAATTCGAAATTAACTCATTAACTTCATTAACCCCAATAAATGATAACAAAATCTATCTTCGTTTCCCGTTTTATTTCCACATTTCCAATAAATTGTCCAAATTTTTGAATCAATTCAATATTCAATTGGCTAACTTTTCAACAAACACCTTAAAAATTCAACTGTGCAAAAAGATTGACAAAACAACTAAATTAGATCAGAGCGGTGTCTACAAACTGAAATGTTCTTGCAACAAATTTTACATTGGAAGAACATTCAGATCCATGACAACAAGAATAAAAGAACACCAAACAGAAATTTCCAAAGAGCCAGAAGTTTTTTCCTCCAACTTCGCTGAACATGTTTGTGGCAATAACGATTGCTCTTTCACCTCCACTCCGATCATTCTATTCACATCAAATCATAATCAGATCATTGATATCACAGAGCAAATATACATAACACTATCTAATTTTTCAGACCCGGATTCTTTAATCAACGATAGGAAATTTTTTCCGGATTTAAGTTTGAATTATATCTCATTCTCTAATAACTGATTTATAATTTATAATTTACGTTCACGATTATTTTTCTATTCTAACTCGTTAGTTGGGCTCCAATATTGTTCTTTGGTATCCAATCATTTCCACTCTCCCATGTCTCCGGCTCGTTCCACTCTCCCTTGCTGCTCCTTCGTCGGGTGTCAATGTCAGCTGTCACGGTGATTTCCTTCTATGCCGACTCAGTGTTTCTGTCTCGTCTCCTCGCCTCGTGATTGTTTTAATTTTTTAACTGCTTTATTGTTAACATTTAATCATGTGAATTTTCGATATTCGTCTTTGACTAGACTTGCTTTCGACCCCCACCCTCCCGGTAAGAGCGTCCCTTTACAAATTTTTTCCCCTTTTTTTGGGGGTTTTATAATGTAATGTCATTTTAATTGTCATAACCTCAAAAATGTTATTCACTTTGTATAATTGTTTAATCAATTTTGTATAATTCACTCTGTCGCTGAATTTTGTTGAATTATTCAGGAGTCTTTTCTTTTTTAGCCTGAAGATGGTCTTGTGAATTCGTATTGACCGAAACACATAATTATGTGTAGCATCTTATAATATACAATTTTAAACTCATCGATTTTGATTGGTAGTAGACTATAAGGTCCAACCTCAACACATTCCGCATATTCGTTTGCCAATCTAAAAGAATGGATTTCGAACCTTTTCATCTTTATATTTAACATCAGCTCCCTATACATACGTATTTTTTTTAAATATCGTTATTATTTCCAGGTATTTGAAACTAGACCTGGGACTCGAGCCTTGAGAGATGAATATAAAGATAAAATGGCAGCTCATTTCTCCCTTTTGTTGGCCCAGGATACAGAAGTTCTCGATTTCAACATTTCCTCAAACGATGAGAATTACGGAAATTTCGATGATCTCGTGATGCAAGTGGATTATCGTGAAGATGACAGGGGTGAAACGGCTGCACTCCAACTAAAACTTCATCACGAAGAGAAACAACCTTCTGCGAGCAGTTTTTTGGACGAGGAAGACGATTTAAATCTCTTTGAATATTTTAAAGAAACCGAAGAAATGAATATATCAGAAGAAGCTTCCCTCGTTTTGTTGACGAATCACAAATTTGAGGTCGAATTGAAAATCAAAACAACGGATGAATCCGGAATTGAAACTGAATTTCAGCTGGAAATATTTCAACCCCTAGAAGAGGATCAGCCAAATTTAGTAAAATTTATTAGCTCGAACACTTGCGGTCAAGTTGTCCAGTACAAAGTGCGTAATATCTGCGAAGAACATGAAAAGTTCGAAAATTTCCTACAAAGGATTTATTTTTGTTCTTCTGAAGATGTGGAGGTTGTAGAAACAAAACTGAGAGAACAGTTTTTGGAGCAAACTGCGTATGAGCAGTTCGTGAAATTCGTTGAAAACTTGAGCAAAAATGAAGATGAAGACGAAGGCAACACTTTTGAATTGAATAAGGAAATTGCAATTTCCAAATTCATGGAATGTCTGCTTTCACCTTATGCATCGACTTCTTGCTTGGAAATTCCTGGACAAGACGATTTGTTCGACAAATTATTCTCAGAGTTTGACGTAGCAATATTTGAGGAGTTTTCACATTTTGTTCGAGGCTACGACACAAATTTTATTGACAGGAAGAAGGCTGGAATTACTTGTATGAATGAAAAGCAATTTGGATTATCAAAGGAAACTGACGCGATCAAGCTGTTGTGGCATTTGAAAGAACTTCCTTTAATCATCAAATCTGATTGCCCAAAAGACATACTCAGCAAAATATTGAACTTGGGTAAAGATGATTTCTTTGGGCGGCGTTTTGTTGTTATTGGAAAGATTGATGAAGAGTTCAAGAATATAAATGTCTTGAGGGACCTTTCGGATCTTTTTGATAAAAAATTAGTAAAACTTTTGGAGAACTGCAAGATTAATTTACAAGGACGAGAATGGCATCTTCTTGAATATGTTAAAGATGACAACGAGATGGCAAAGCTTTTTCGCACCGGGGATATTGCAACCTTCCTTACTAGCAAAAAACCTCTTTTTTTGGGAGAAAATATACGCGAAACTTTTCCGTACATAAATCGGTTGTTGCAAACCCCAGTAATTAAATTGGAGATTTTAGAAAGCTCACCAACAGATATGATTGTAATTAGTTGTAAAGGAAGAAAAGCTTTTTTGGAAAACCTCGCCGAATCGGCACAAATAATTCTTTTTGAAGATTCCTGCTCCAGCCAAGAGTTTCTGGAAATCTGTTCCAAACACGAAAATCAAAGTGTCCATCATCTGCAAATTACCCAAAAAGGTAATCTTTCATGGATCACTACGAAGGGCCAAACAGAAAATTTAATGAAGTATCTTTCTGAAGAAGATGAATCCATGTTGGACTGTGAAATTTTCGACAACTTTCCAAATAAAATCAACGTAGTTTGCGCTAAGCGGAATATCAAGGGAAAGAGTGCCTTAAGGGAATTTGTAACGCGCAATTGCCCGAAAAACCTATGGCCGATTTTGATAAATCTCCGTGAGTTTAAAAAAATCTTCAACAAGGAGCCAAAAGAAATTTTGGCAGAAATAATGGACAGCAAATATAAACAAAGCGATTTAACCAAAAGCATTGTGAATCTAATGGATAACAGGAAAAATATTCTGCTTCTTTTCGACGGATTGGATGAGATTGCAGAAGAATCTGTAGAAGGTGTAATAAAAGCAATGAAAGTCTTTTCCGAGTCCGAGTATTTGCAATGGGTGACTTGCAGAAGTAATTTGAAGAGTTTGCTAGAATGTGAGTTCCAAGTTCTAGCCTTCAATCTGACCCATTTGGACGAAAAGAATCAAAGAGCTTACTTGAGGAAATGGTTAAATTGCGACGATGAACGCGAAGACGAAATTATGACTCATTTGAAGAATTCCTTACACCGTGACATGCTTGGCATACCATTGCTATTATTTATGCTTATGGAAATACACAAAGATGATAAATTCTCTCAGGATTTCCTCACGTTAACTGCTATGTACAGGAAGTTTCTGGATACGAAGTTCGAACCTCCCAAATGCCAAATTGCTAATGAGTTAGAACGACAACTAGAAAAACGACGTCAAAAACAGCGCTTTCAAGACTGTATATTAGCTGGAGTTTTAGTATGTTTTGGAGAAAATGTTTGCAAAGAACTCAAAATTGACCTCGCAGTGTTACGTGATTTTTTCGATTACATCGAGAAAAATGGTGATGAAAGAGGGTTGATTCTAGGCTTGGTGCAAGGTAATATTCCAGTTTTTGTTGATCGAACATACGCGCAATATTTTGCTGCTCTGTATTTGGAGGAAAATATTGATCGAATCGAAAATTTTCCAGCGCATGTACTCGCACCTCACACTATAAGATTTATGCTGGATTTGCTGTTAGCAAATGGAAGCAAGCCGCATATTGCCGTCATCTATGGAAATGTTGAAATGATTGAAGAATCCGAAACTGTGCCAAAGGACTTGATTGGAAGAACTCCTGCAGATCTTGCATGCATCTACAACGACTCGGAGTTTTACTACGAATTGCCGCAAAGTGGTCACTCATCAAAAATGTATAAAGTAGAATTTGATATTGAAATATGGGATAATAACAAAAAAAACGGGCTAAGAAGGGGGATACCGACAGAGTTTTACAACACAAACCCCGACTTCGACATTTTTCGATATTCTGAAAAGATCAAAAGCCTGTATCCTTTAGAAATTTTGCTTAAATTAAAGAGTTGTGAAATATATCATAACAAGATTAAAAGCTTAAGCATATTTCGGGAATATGTTTGTACATTTATTTTATGCTGTGTACGGAACAACTATGTGAAGCTATTTTCTTTGCTGGAAGTAATTCCGCCAATGGAAATTGAAATTCGGGTTGAAAGTGGATATACAGAGAGAATCATCAAGGAGAATACTCTTCTACATCTTATAGCACGCCTTGGAATCAATGAAAAGAAATTGAGACTAACTAATCTAGATGGCCATAGTGGAAATGATTGTCTTATGAGGGCCATCGCTGAAATTGGAATAAATATCAACATCAAAAATGAAAAGGGGGACACCGCATTGCTATTGGCCTGCCATCAGAAGGAAAATAGCAAGGACGTAGCGTTGAGTTTAATAAAAAGTAGAGCTGACGTCAACGCTCAGAATAAACTTGGCGACACGGCGTTGATATGGGCCTCACATTTAGGATTCAAGGACGTTGTGTTAAGTTTATTAACGTTCGGAGCTGACGTCAACGCTCAGAATGGAGAAGGCGACACGGCGTTGCTGCGGGCCTCTAACTCGGGATTCAAGGACATCGTGTTAAGTTTAATAGCGTTCGGAGCTGACGTCAACGTTCAGACTGAAGATGGCAACACGGCGTTGTTTTGGGCCTCTAAGCGGGGATACGAGGACGTTGTATTAAGTTTAATACAGTGTGGAGCTGACGTCAACGTTCAGAATAAAAAAGGCGAAACGGCGTTGTTATGGGCCTCTACGAGCGATCACAGGGCCGCTCCGTTAATTTATATAATGCAGTACGATGCTGACGGCAACGCTTACGATGAGGATTCTACGTTGAGATTCAAGCGCATTGTATTAGCTTTAATAGAGTCCGGAGCTGACGTCAACGCTCAGTATAAAGATGGCGCCACGGTGTTGTTCTGGGCCTCATATTTGAGATTCAAGGACGGTGTGTTAAGTTTAATAAAGCGCGGAGCTGACGTCAACGCTCAGAATAAAGATGGCGACACGGCGTTGTTGCGGGCCTCTGAGTCGGGATCCAAGGACGTTGTGTTAACTTTATTAGTGTTCGGAGCTGACGTCAACGCTCGGAATAAAAATGGCGTCACGGCGTTAGTAGAAGCTCAGAGACGAGGGTACAAGGACATCGTGAAGATTTTAGTCGCAAATGGGGCCCGTTGACACAAAAATGTTGAAATCCCAGTTCCCTGTTTCTTCTTCTTTTTCCAGAATATAAAAAACATTTTTCGTAAAAAGTGAGGTCGAAGAAACTGACAGTGATCATAAACCTTGTTTTGTTAAAGACTTCCGTTCTTTGCGCTCGTAGTTGCCTTCCTACAACGGCTTTTTTCTTCCTCAACCCGACAATTTCTAAGTACCTAATTTTTAGTGTTATAATGATTTGTGAATAAAGTCTTCTTTTTAACCTCCCCACTCCACTTCACCATTTAAAAAAAAAGGGAGGTTACTGCAATCACTAAAATTTTCGAATTCGAGATACGACCGGATCTATACGTTTTGAGGTCTCAGGAACCCAAAAAAGTGCTTTTTAAAATGTGTCTGTATGTATGTACGTACGCTCGTACGTACGTTCGGAAACACGCCACAGCCCAAACTACACGACCGATTTGGCCGAAATTTGGTACGTGTGCATGTGATAACCTAACTTAGATCTGAAAAGCTTTTGAAGCCAATCGTGCAACCAGAAGTGCCATTTTGACACATCAACTTTTAAATTTTAAATGTAAACCCCCATTTTTTAGGTCACTATAAGAAAGGTTTCAGATTCTGCTTCCACTGTTAGTGCCCTTTTGACCAAAAACTAGAAAAAACGAGATTTTTATCGGACTTTAAAATCGCGGTACAGCCCAAGCCCCTGAACCGATTTGGCTAAAATTTTGCACATGGGGATTGTATTACACGTCGAAGAGCTGAACAAATGTTGGATTAAATCGACCCACGGAAAGTGCCGTTTTGGCACACCAATTTTCAAATTTAAAATTATTCTCTCATTTAACCATTTAACAAGTTTTTGGAAGATTTACTGTCACCATCAGAAAGGTCTTCAAATTCTGGTTTTAAATAAGACAAAATTCGTTCGCATTTGGTGCTCTTTGGGTCAAAAAATCGAAATTTTATAATAACACTAAAAATACATTATAGCCCAAATTACTGAATCGATTACGGACGTAAGATTTTTGTCCCACGGTGTCCTCAACTTGTAAATTGCTTTTTGTAGCAATATCCAAATGGCCTCTGCTTCGAATGGGTAGCAAGCATGGTAGGCGGAAAAAAAAGCCTGGAAAAAAAAGCCGCAGCGAAAAAAGCCGCGGTATCAAAAACTTTTTGAGCGACAAAAAAAGTAATCCTTTACATGTTCTGGGACACCAGATATATGCATAAATATTGATTCTCATCTCATCAACCTTACTTCAACTATTAACACTTAACATTTAGCAATTTACATCTCCTATGGGGGTCTGCTACCTGTTTACCATTAAATGATAAGTATAAATCGAAAATCTGAGCACCTGCAGGGCCTTAACGCTCATAGCTTTTTAATTACATTATCAGAAATTCCTGGTTACCAGAAGACTAAATGGCTTTCATTTCTGGAAATATTTGTATAATGGGGGAGAGGGAAGTTTTCACTTAAATAAATAAACTGCAACAGTTTAGGCTGATACATTTTCTTCAACGCTTTAGTGGTGAATAGTGATAGCACTATGGAGATAATTAAATCTAACAAGGGTGGCGAAAAAATTTGTTTTAGAGGGTACATGTATGTGTTACATAGAGAGTGTAAAGAGTTATTGCGATGGAGGTGTACTAAAGCAAGTTCATTTAAGGTAAGTTTACGCTTTAATATGATTATCTCTTTCTCATATCTTATTATTTTTTTGCATTTGGACATAATTAAGGAGGATATCATAATTCAGTATGTTTGGAACCAATTCTGCTATTATCGCAAAAATAAGAATATTTTTGAAATCTCTAGGTCATCCTACATCCTACATCATACTTCTTTAACTGTCCACAATTGTCTTACCCCCCGTTCCATAATCAAAATTGAAGCTTCCTTTAAACATGTTGCTTAGCATTACTTGACAATGATTGCCTCCGATTGGTTCAAACCCCCTTTAAAGTCGACTTTAACTTTGATGTTTTTATTATGGAACCGGGGGTTAAATATATATTTTTCCTGTTTTGTATATAAAAAGACACTTTGTGCTTTGAGCTACTGTGGCCCAAAATACAATCGTCTGCGATTATCGTACTACTCGATTTTTTTTTTCAGTGTAAAGGTGCTTTAACAACAACACTGGACAAAAATAATCCGCTTCCAAAAATTGAACATAATCACGCGGCCGATGAAGAAAATATAAAAGTTGCCAAGATACTGCAAGAGATAAAGACCAAAGCTAAAAATTCGTCTACTAAGCCAATTCAAATATATGCCGAAGCAGTCCATTCTTTGGAAGATTCGACTCGAGGACGCATGGCTTTAGAAGAGTCTGCTAGGCGAACCATTAGGAAGAACTTTAACGGACACCAGAAACTTTACAAAATCTTATCATTGAAGGTATGAAACCACGTTATTGTATCAGGTGTTCAATTGAAAAGATCATCAAGTCAGCTTTGTCTTAGCCTAGCTGTCATTGTCTGCAATGTATTTTTAAAGGTGTGCGACAGAGAGAACCGATTTTCACCGCCAACTTGATGACTTGAGGACTGTTAGTTTCACTATTAACTTCTGTCGTATTTCTTAATTGTTTTAACTAGTATTCATTATTTCTCCTAAATTTTTTGATTTTCGAAATTTGTGCTGCAAGGGGTGGTTGACTTAATTTTCTTTCTTTATTTTAGGTGAATGGTGTACTACAGGAGAGGATCCAGGCACTAGATTCCTTTTAAATGATAATGGCCCTAATGCAGCCGAAAGAATAATAATTTTTGCAACGGACTCGGCTTTACAAGAACTTGCAAATTCAACGGAGTGGTATATGAATGGGAACTTTTCGCTGGCGCCGCCACTTTTTTTACAACTTTATGTACTTCGCGTTCGAGTTGGAGTAGTTTTTATTACAGCAGCTTTCTGTTTGTTAGAAAGGAAAACTCAAAGTACGTATGAAGAGATGCTAAGGACTATTATCGATGCATGCGCTCAACGTGATGTTTATCCTGATCCCTTCATAGTTCATTTAGATTTCGAGAAAGCTGCTATGCAAGCTGTAAAATCAGTTTTGGAAGAACACATAGATATACGCGGTTGCTTTTACCACTTGGCTCAAAGCACTCATCGTAAGATTCAGGAGCTAGGACTTGAAACTCGATACAGGGAGGATGAAAATTTTAGCGGGTTTTGCGGAATGATGGACGGGTTAGCTTTTCTCCCACTTCCTGAAGTCCGGCCAGGGCTGGCATATTTACGTCAAATTGTACCACCAGAGGTTGAAGAGATACTAAATTATTTTGATTCGACATACGTCAACGGGACTTTCAGACGAGTTGGTCGACAAGATCATGAAGGTGTGATTAGAATGCGTAATATTCCCCCAATTTTTCCACCGGAAACGTGGAACGTCAATGCTGCCACTTTAGAAGGAGGCGATCGGACAAATAACCAAACAGAGGGTTGGAACCACCGGTTCTCTAACCTGGTTGGGCAGAACCATCCTAGTGTTTGGACATTAATAGTGAAAATGAGGCAAGAAGGTGCTGCAGATCGCACGAAGCTAGAACAACAACGTCTTGGGGTAATTTCTAAGAAAAAGAAAAAAGACATATACGAAGTTATGCAATCGCGATTGGCAGATCTTTGTCGTCAACAGGCTAATGGTGAGAGAAATGTAGAAGATTTTCTAAGAGCTGTCAGCCATAATATTAGATTTAGACCAACTTGAATGAGAATCTTTTAAAAGTGACAAAGTACTATTATTTTCCGCTTTATTTCGAAGTTTCGATATGTAAGTAATTGTACCGTTTTATTGTAAATACATTAAATTAATTTTTTGTTTATATTGAATAAAAATTATTTTAATATACCGGGTGTATCATTTTCCGCGCCGTATAGGAGATTAACATGGGAAAACGAATTTTATTTTTTCCTTGCTCCAGGAACAGATTTAAATCAATGGTAGCTTATCCAGTGGATAGACCCGGCTGGCCGGTATCCTGAAAAAAAAGATTACCTGCTAGTGCCCTTTGGTTACTTAGCAGGAATTTTTGAAAAATTGGATTTTAAAACGACGCGCGCATTACTTCGTGTACTTTCGGTGTCCTTCGAAGCTTTACGTAAATTGTTAGCCAGGGCCGAATCTGCGATTTTTGACCTAATTGTTGACATTAAGAAAGCCGTGGCTTGAAATTAGTGTTTTAAATCTGGAGCAAATCGTTCTTTTTTGCCTTCTTGCTGACGCAGAATTAGTGTACCTACCAGCGGCGACAAGCGGCAGCCGACAAGGGTTCGGTCAGACTTGGTTGACGACCTAACCTCAAAAATTTACTTGGTCAAGTAAATTACTTTGAATTGCAATTATGAGGTAAGCTCTTACTCGGTGTTAGCGTTTAATTAATCAATTATTCTACTTTAGGTGGCAATATTGTTAGTGGTAGTTCGAACAAGGATCAGAAGGCATTCTCGGGTTTGGCAATGACCTCCCATCATAAACTGTCTTTATCTTTTACGTTACCTATTTGTGTTAAAAGGTTTTGTAAGTGAAGACACAAGTAGGAGTTACATGTTTTCGTGGAGAGAACATTTTGTATTCCCTTAATTAGTTGTAGATAGTTAGATGTTTGGTAATGTTTAAGAACCCGGTTTGGAAAAGCAGCTGCTGACAACATCGGTACTGGTAATTAAATTGGAACTTGAGACATCATGTTGTATTTACCTAATAAAATGCTTTTTGAACTTATTTCCAAATTTTTCAGTTCAAAAGAATCAAATTTTGTCCATTATTGGCTAAATTGTTATTGAATATTAATCACTAGCAGAGTGGCACTAAAGATTGTTAAAACTGAGTAATGGAAGAAGCCAAGAACGCGTTTAAAATTCTTTATTAATAATAGTTTTTTAAAACATCGACAGCTGGCACAATTCCATTTTTGTATCTTTACATCAATCCTGACTAAATTGTAGCAATATCACAAACCACCACTACTTTTAATAACACTCCATCATGCAGTGCATAAAGAATTAAATAAGAATTAGTAACTTTCCAGTATAATTCTTCTTGCTCAATTTTTCAATGGGAATGAGTAAACGGATGAATTTTTCCCCTGGTCCAGGGCAGTAAGATGGCATGGCATCCTGAAATAAATGTGATCGCTGTTTATTTATTATGAGGGAGGTACCTATCCCTATCACAAAAAATATCCATTGTACCTACCCAATCAATTTAACTTGTTGGCAATCCACAATACCACAGTAAGGGCCGGTTTATCGATGCTCAGTCAAAACTGATTGTTATCTATCTGACAGTTTATTATAGCTGACAGATAACTCAGGTTCACGTTTATCGACATCGGATTTTTCTGTCAGTTACGTGCCTGACAGCTTGAGTTGTGTTGGCAACATTTGGAGTAGCGGAAGTTGAATTCTATTGGACAGATTTAAATTTCGCGCTAATATAGTCAACTGTTTCCATAGCAATGCCTTACGGTCTTTGTTTACTGTGGCAGGTGCTGATGCAGTTGAAATTTGTATTGGTGACAGAAAAGAAACGAGGAGTAAACTTTTCTACCTACGATCCAGACGTGCTTTGAAAAGTAGCTAGCAGGAGATGATTGAGGATAAGAAAACGGATGGTAGAAGCAGGAGGTCTGAAAGAAAGTTGAGGAAATCTTAAGTAGTGGCAAATTCCTCAAAATAGTTTCAGGTGCTTTCCTAAACTTTATATTGGCTAGATTAATGTTGAATAAAACCAAAGATTCATCTTCTTCGTCATTTAAATGACTCTGGGCGATGCTAACCGTCGGTTTTCTGCCCTAGCTGACACTTCGAACTGTCAGTCAGTTTGCCCAGCACTTTAGCAAAGACTTTGCAGTCAACTTGCTGTCGATAAACAGTTTAACTATCGGATAACGCAAACTGCCAGATATTTTCATTTAGCTGAGCATCGATAAACCGGCCCTAAGGCTCATCCGAAGGGTTATTGGTAAATGGGTTGTTGGCCTGGGACAAGGGTTTTCTCTGGAATAAGCCGTTGTTGTTTGGTCGATGTTAATTTCATAATCATAACAATCCAACCAAAAGCTGTGTCAAAAGTCTTGTTGTCACCTGTCAATCCTGTCAATCTAATTTCCATTCAGTCGACATATGTTTTTTCGCGCTAACGTTACCAGTCAGCCTGGTCGCCTACTTGGTCATGTTTTTGTCTTTTGTTTGTAGCATACATAAGAAAGAGCGCGACAACATTAGTGTTCACGTTACCTGGTCAACGTGGTCTGCGCAGTGACACGTTGACGTTAGGCGCTTTCCTTTTACCAAAGAGTATTTTACACATTTACCTGAGGAGCCTCAGTTAATCTCAGCAATTTGATTGGTTCATTTGTAATTGACCAATCAAATAGCTGAGTTTTCTCAGACAAATGTGTAAATGGAAAGCAGCTATTGTTGACACTGTGTAAGTACTACAACGCCAATTTACCCACCCAGCAGCACTACTTAACTGAACGCACCCCGCACGGTGTCAACAACCAGGCTGACTGGTAACCTTAGCGCGAAAAAACATACGTCGACAAAATGGAAATTAGATTGACAGGTGACAACAAGACTTTTGACACAGCTTTTGGTTGGATTGTCATGGTTATGAAATTAACATCGACGAAACAACGGCTTATTCCAGAGAAAACCCTTGTCCCAGGCCAACAACCCATTTACCAATAACACTTCGGATGAGCCTTACTGTGATATTGTGGATTGCCAACAAGTTAAATTGATTAGGTAGGTACAATGGATATTTTTTGTGATAGGGATAGGTACCTCCCTCATAATAAATAAACAGTGATCACATTTATTTCAGGATGCCATGCCATCTTACTGCCCTGGACCAGGGGAAAAATTCATCCGTTTACTCATTCCCATTGAAAAATTGAGCAAGAAGAATTATACTGGAAAGTTACTAATTGCTATTTAATTCTTTATGCACTGCATGACGGAGTGTTATTAAAAGTAGTGGTGGTTTGTGATATTGCTACAATTTAGTCAGGATTGATGTAAAGATACAAAAATGGAATTGTGCCAGCTGTCGATGTTTTAAAAAACTATTATTAATAAAGAATTTTAAACGCGTTCTTGGCTTCTTCCATTACTCAGTTTTAACAATCTTTAGTGCCACTCTGCTAGTGATTAATATTCAATAACAATTTAGCCAATAATGGACAAAATTTGATTCTTTTGAACTGAAAAATTTGGAAATAAGTTCAAAAAGCATTTTATTAGGTAAATACAACATGATGTCTCAAGTTCCAATTTAATTACCAGTACCGATGTTGTCAGCAGCTGCTTTTCCAAACAGGGTTCTTAAACATTACCAAACATCTTCTAGCTATCTACAACTAATTAAGGGAATACAAAATGTTCTCTCCACGAAAACATGTAACTCCTACTTGTGTCTTCACTTACAAAACCTTTTAACACAAATAGGTAACGTAAAAGATAAAGACAGTTTACGATGGGAGGTCATTGCCAAACCCGAGAATGCCTTCTGATCCTTGTTCGAACTACCACTAACAATATTGCCACCTAAAGTAGAATAATTGATTAATTAAACGCTAACACCGAGTAAGAGCTTACCTCATAATTGCAATTCAAAGTAATTTACTTGACCAAGTAAATTTTTGAGGTTAGGTCGTCAACCAAGTCTGACCGAGCCCTTGTCGGCTGCCGCTTGTCGCCGCTGGTAGGTACGCTAATTCTGCGTCAGCAAGAAGGCAAAAAAGAACGATTTGCTCCAGATTTAAAACAATAATTTCAAGCCACGGCTTTCTTAATGTCAACAATTAGGTCAAACATCGCAGATTCGGCCCTGGCTAACAATTTACGTAAAGCTTCGAAGGACACCGAAAGTACACGAAGTAATGCGCGCGTCGTTTTAAAATCCAATTTTTCAAAAATTCCTGCTAAGTAACCAAAGGGCACTAGCAGGTAATCTTTTTTTTCAGGATACCGGCCAGCCGGGTCTATCCACTGGATAAGCTACCATTGATTTAAATCTGTTCCTGGAGCAAGGAAAAAATAAAATTCGTTTTCCCCTGTTAATCTCCTATACGGCGCGGAAAATGATACACCCGGTATTTTCTGTCTTTTAAGTCCCTTTTTTACTCGGGGAATGTTGTTATTCACCGGTATAGGTCAGAAATAACGTTATTTGAAAAATATTTCGGACATCGACTAACTATCTTGCCATGCCGACATTCACCGGCGAGTGACGACATTCACCGAAAATAACTAGACCATACCGATCTATATGCGGTTCTTTTTTCGCGGCTTTTTCTTTGAGGATTTTTTTCCCCCGCTTTTTTTTCCTGTGGCTTTTTTTTCCTGCGGATTTTTTTTCCACGGATTTTTTTTCCAAGATTTTTTTACCGCGGCTTTTTTCCGCGGCTTTTTTATCCTAGATTCAGCAGCATGGACAACGTGGATGATCTTAAAGCAAACGTCTACGGCTTTCAAGGGCGTAGACACGGGAAATAAATTTCCATCCACACAAACATAAAAGGCTTCAATTTGGTTTAGGACCAACAATAACCGGGGTTGGTTGGAAGGACAGTCCAAATTTCGTCAGTTTCTGCTTTTTACGTTCCAAAACGTCGTGCAGCTCACCTGGAATCTGATAAAAATAAAAAATTAAACTAGTTAATATATAGTCCCGTATACAGGGTGAGTCTAGTTGGACAAATCAGCCGCTCTAGCGTTCAAGATATTGGAATTGGAAATTCAATTCTTGGATAATGTTGTAGCTGAAATGGTCCCCTACGCATGGGACCCATAAAGAATGCTCCAGTTTTATTCAAATCGAAATTATTAAATAAAAACGAGGGCCTAAAAATTTTTTTTTCGATATTCTTGCATTTTTTAGGGTTATTTCGTTAGAGAATCATTTTCTCTTTATGCAATCATAATTTTTTGCAGAAAAAAGTTTATAATATCCGAGAGATGAATTATTTAAATAATAAAGATTTTTAATAATTTCCACGAGTGCCGTGGTTTTAACAACTGAGATGCAGTCTTGCTTATACTGCAGACTGTACCCAGAATGACAATAAGTGTCAGTTGGAAATGTCATTTGGAGTTGTTTGTGGAAAAATAATGCAAAACGGCGAGTTTTTGCCTTTTTCTTTACAGATAATTGGTAATTTTTAATGCTTGATGGATTTTGTGATAAATTCGCCGAATACAAGTGTCTTGGGTTGTCACCCTATTGATGCTTTTAACCTCCCCACTCCACTTCACCATTTAAAAAAAAAGGGAGGTTACTGCAATCACTACAATTTTCGAATTCGAGATAAGACCGGATCTGTACGTTTTGAGGTCTCAGGAACCCAAAAAAGTGGTTTTTAAAATGTGTCTGTATGTACGTACGTACGTACGTTCGTTCGTTCGTTCGTTCGTAAACACGCCACAGCCCAAACTACTCGACCGATTTGGCTGAAATTTGGTACGTGTGCATGTGATAACCCAACTTAGATCTGAAAAGCTTTTGGAGCCAATCGTGCAACCAGAAATGCCGTTTTGGCACATCAACTTTTAAATTTTAAATGTAAACCCCCATTTTTCACGTCACAATAAGAAAGGCCATCAGATTCTGCTTCCAAAGATGTATTCACTGTCAGTGCCCTTTTGACCAAAAACTAAAAATATCGAGATTTTTATCGGACTTTAAAATCGCGGTACAGCCCAAGCCCCTGAACCCATTTGGCTAAAATTTTGCATATGGGGATTGTATTACACGTCGAAGAGCTGAACAAATGTTGGATTCAATCGACCCACGGAAAGTGCCGTTTTGGCACACCAATTTCCAAATTTAAAGTATTCTCTCATTTACCCATCCAAAACAAATTTTTGAAAGATTTATTGCCAGCATTAGAAGGGTCTTCGAATTCTGGTTTTAAATGAGATAAAATTTATTCGCATTTATTACCCTTTGGGTAGAAAAATCGAAATTTTGAAATAACACTGAAACCACGTTATAGCCCAAACTAATGGAAGGATTTGTCTGAAATTTGGTACATGGAGGTCAGGTGACCCGTTGAAGAGCTGAAAGGCTTTTGGGAGCAATTGGTTAACGGGAAGTGCCATTTAGGCATATTAACTTTAAAATCTTAAACACAAGTCACGGAAATCAAAGACCCACGCGTTGGGGAGGTTCCAGCCGCTTCTCTGCTGCCTTTTTTACATTGCCATTGGAGTCGAATGTTTCGACCAAGAAAAGCTATTCCCTTCAGCGAGAAGGGAATTGGCAATAGTTACTAACAGGACGGTTTAAAATTCAGTATAAACATTTTATTACATCCCATAAAACAGTGACAAAATTTCAAATAAACATTAGGCCTCTGTCGTCACTTTCTAATAAGAATACAAACTTTAATAGAAAAAATATGATCTTAACATCGATCTTAACGAAGCGTGATTTAGATTAAAATGCAGTAGACTACAAGGGTTTACATAAATGTTGCAACATCAAATGTACTGATAAATAAATAAATAACAATGTGGTGACAATAGTCTCCGTCCAATTTTAACGTTCACTTGAAATAATAGATGATTGTTTAATTCGATGTTACTCAACATCCTCCCGTGCTCTTTTTCTTCATGTTATGATTTCTGGATGTTCGCAAGCAAGCATCTTTGATGACCACCGCTCGAAATGCCTCTCTAGCCACAATCAAGCCATTTTGTTCGACATCTACTTGTTCCTAATCTCGATTCATGTGATGTGACTGCTACATCCACCTTCGTTGCATCAATTCATATTTCATCTGTACACTGTACACCCTCCGTCTTGAATTTTCTTGGTTTCATTTTGCTCAACGCTTCTTTGTCTATTTTCATTATATCAACAGTCTCAACATTTGCTACATGGAATATCAATGGACCCTTCGACATCCAATGATGATAAATCTTCTTTTCGTAAGTGTGAAAACTTATCGGCTGAAAAAGGATTAACTTTTTAATAAGACAACAAAATCACCTTATTTGACAGCAATGTACTCACTTAGTAAACTGTTAGAAACTATTCCAATTCCCTTCTGGCTGACGAGAATAGCTTTTCTTGGTCGAACCATTCGATTCCAATGGTAATAGGTTTGTTTTTGCAGCAAAATCATAACCGTTTATAAATTAACATAAAACTCTACGTATTGCGCATGTCAGTTGATAAACCGAAGGAAAACAGTTTGGTGGGGTTTTTACTGCAAGAACGGAATCCGCCACCCTGTAGTGACTTTTGATTTCAAAGGTTGGCTGTGAAAATATTCCTGATCGGTAATACAGGGATTATCGATCATGTCCATTTTGAATTTGAATGATAAATGTAAAATAGTAAAAAGTATTTGTTTTTGTTTGGGTTTATTTCTCAGTTTATTCTGTAATTATGTCGTCGATGTATTACAATCAATCACTTCCGACAAATCGACCAAATGCAGTTTTCAAATCAGGTTGGTACATCTAATACACAAGTTTTTCCACTACGTCTTAACAATTAGGCAGTGCCACGGACCCGAAGGTGCTTCAGTTGCAAGGAGGATACACTCTGACAGGAGCCTTGTGTACCAATTTGCCACCTAATGTTCAAGGGACTATGAAATTGATAACGCCCAGCTCGGTACTTTCATCTACAGATGTACCCGATGAAGGCGCTATACAACAAAAAATAACACTGCCTGACAATAATAAGAAAACATGCTCTGGCGAAGTGGGGTGGGAGCATAATGATAAATTATCGAAAGGACTTATTAGTTTATATGAAAAATATCGCCCAAAAGTTGGTACTTTTGCCATGAAAAATTTAAGAAAACTGTTCGAGACTATTACAGAAAAGTTAAATGAAGATTTCCAAACTAATTACACAGTAGCTCAAGTACAAAATCGTTGGGCTGTGTTGGAACGAAATTATAAAAAAAACAATTGACAACAACAATAAAACAGGAAGATCAAGGAAAGTGTTCATGTACGAAAAAGAAATGGATGCAATATTCAGAAAAAAGAAAAATTTCCATCCTGAACTCCTGTTGAATGCCACAACTCAAGATCATGATGAGGCCAAAGGAGAAGAAATGTCCACTCTGAGTGACAATAATAGTAATAATTTAAGTGAAGGCCCACCAACCAGTGTTATTGGCCAGACAAACAACCATCACACCTTGCCAGAAAATAAAGAAAATGTGCATAAAGTCAACTCACGAAAATCACGCAAACCTGATAAAGCAGGAAAATGCTATGCAGAAAAAAAGGAGGAATGATCTAATCGAAGAGAGAAATACTATATTGAAGGGGTTTCTTGAACAGGATGCGCCACTGCCTATGATGTATTCATATTCCGGATCTGTTTTATTACAGTGTTGTTATAATGTAATTAAATTCACATAAATGTAATTTCATTGATTACTCTATCGTCACGTCCATGATGGTCACCCAATTTGTAGTAAATTACAAACACGATCTCGAATCACAGCCCCATTCCTATCATCTGCAGCGACTTCATCATCTTCCAATTCATGGTTTAAACGGGGATTATCAGCCTGCAGCAATATCTCATCTTCATCATACTGGAAATCGTCGTCTATGGCCAGGTTGTGGAGAACACAGCACGCGCGAATAAAGTGAACTAAGAACCTCATATTTCTTAATTTCACATGATATAGTTGTCGGAATTTTTGCTTCAAGATCCCATTACAGTGCTCAATGACATAACGGTTGCTGGCTAATTTAAAATTAAAATTTCTTTGCCTGGGAGTTAAATTTCCGCGGTCTTTGTATGGTGTTAATAAATTGGGCAGACATGGATATCCGCTGTCACCTAATAAGTAGGATTGTCCACATTTTTCTTGTAAGGATAGATACAGTGACGAAGAGCGCAAAACACGGCTGTCATGGACAGAACCAGGGAATCCCACAAAGATATCTCTTATTCTTCTTTGGTGATCACACACTAACTGTACCTTAAAGAAGTAAAAAATCAATGAAATTTCATGTTGCAGAATTGTACCTGAATTGAAAAATTGTGTTTTATATCCAAATATGAATCGGGATCCTCGGAAGGCCTATCAATGGTAACATGTGTGCCATCAATCACTCCTACTACACCTGGGAAGTTATTCAGTTGAAAAAATTGCTGAATTTCAAGTTTCTCCTCCTCTGTTGGCCATTTTATCACCTGATCAGCACGGTTACTTAGGAAATATGTAACTTTTCTTAGGACTGTGTGCAATGTGCTGATAGCTATTCCAAACCTATCAGCAACATCGCGAAAGGATGCCGTCTGATGACCCGCAAACCATAAAAACACTGCTATGTATTTCTCTGCACTCAGCTTTCCATTGCCCCCCGCTTGGTAATGAAAATATAAAGATGTCTCAAATCGCTGCGACATTTCATTGTACACCTCTCTACTCACTCGGAAATGTTCCATAAACTCCTGACCATTGTATTGAGGAACTATGATTTCCAGATAGTTCATATTTTTAGGTCTAATTCTGTTCTCTAGAAAAAATTCCTCGTCGTCTGAAGATGTTTCACTCGTGTCCTCAGAACTACTGCTGCTGCTGGATGAATTACTGGAAATTTCGTCCAGGTCACACAACATACTGCCAGGAATTGGTTTGGGGCACAATGTTTGGGAATTCAACCTATAATGCAGCTAACCTCATTTCTAGATTTACCGAGTGCAAAAATCAAATACGTTGCAAAAATCCCACAAAAATGCCACACACCACAAACACAAAAGATGGTGAAATTGTTATTGCGCATGCGCCAAACTGCGAGTTGGACCAACAGAGTGCAAACTGTTCAAATCGTTAAAAATCAGTTTGATTACAATGTCAAGTCGCTGCCAGAACTCTAACTGTTAAAATCGATATGGATCGTTGCAAGAACACTAATATACAATTGCGCAGACGCAGTCAGTTTTCAATCGGTTTGTAACAACTGCAAAAACAAACCTAATGTAAAAAAAAACATCAATCGGGTGACAATCCGAGACACTTGGATTCGGCGAATTTAGTAAAAAATTCATCAAGCAATAAAAATTACCTAATTATCTGTAAAGAAAAGGGCAAAAACTCGCAGTTTTGCATTACTTTTCCACAAACGACCCCAAATGACATTTCCAACTGACACTTGTCATTCTGGGTACAGTCTGCAGTATAAACAAGACTGCCTTTCAGTTGTTAAAACCATGGGACTCGTGGTTTTCGTTAGGAAATAATTAAAAATCTTTATTATTTAAATAATTTATCTCAAGGATATTATTAACTTTCTTCTGCAAAAAATTATGTTTCCATAAAGAGAAAATGATTCTCTAAGAATATAACCCTAAAAAATGCAACAATATCGAAAAAAATATTTTTAGGCCTTCGTTTTTATTTAATAATTTCGGTTTGAATAAAACTGGAGCTTTCTTCATGAGTCCCATGCGTAGGGGACCATTTCAGCTACAACATATCCAAAAATAGAATTTCCAATTTCAATATCTTAAACGCTAGAGCGCTGATTTGTCCAACTAGACTCACCCTGTATAGTTATTTACGTAATTAGTTATGGTTTCCTATATAGCTTGACGAGCCGTAATATTATGCGTAAAATTATACGAGTCAAACAATTTAGGCTTTTCGTAACTTATTAAGTTCAACATTTTACCTAATTGCGTAAAATTCAACTTTTCAAAACGCAATTAGGTAAAATGCTTTTTTCTACAAACACTATTAAAAATAGTTGTTTTAACGTCTGTTGACAATTGTTAAAAATGACATTTTATGATACCAGTATTAAAAGTCATTTACTTTTAACATTTATGTAAGTGATTTACTTTTAACACTCAGTGTTAAAAGTGACAATGCAACAACAATTAAACAAGCCGCGGCAACAAATTGTCACTATACCTTAGTTACAGCGAATTTCATGGACGTTTTCAACTAATAATATGAAAATTGTTGCTTTTAATCGTGTTTGTAGAAAAAATAGTGTACGATATGCGTGTTAAAAGTTATTTTATTTTGTTCGAAGGGAGGGCCACTCCGTTGCGCGTCGTGTCCCAAACTTCCCTTCTCACAAAATAAAATACCACTTTTAACACTTATATGTATCATAAATAACTATCGGGTGTCCCAAAAAAAACCGGACAAAATAGTCTTTGAAATAACTCAGTCATTTCTTAACCGATGTGGATAGACTTGGTCTTAAATTAAAGCTAAAGAATCAGGCTTTCGAACTTTGTAAGAAACGTTGACAGATGGCGCTGCTGTAGTAGCCTTATTGATACTTGTCTTTAAGGCTTATTTTAGGTGCGAGGGGATTGGTTGGGCAACATCCAATGGTTATGAGACCGAAATAGCCTTGAAGATCTTTCTTTTTTCTTCAAAAATCTTTTTTCAGAAGTCCATTTGGCGTAAGCATTAATTTTCTGTGATTTTTCTAAAAAAAAGTGTTTTTGCTTATTTTCATGTTTTCATAACCATGGCTAAAGTAACATTGATGCACATAGGGCTTAATTTTCAATGATTACTGTTCAGTTGCCCTCCACCGTCATCCGCACCACTGTTTTCACCATATTCGTTCATTTATAACCCAAAATTAAAATTTATATGCATTACTGTTCATTGGTCATGGCCATTAATGCGTGAAAATACTCAAAAACACATTTTTTTTAAAAATCACAGAAAATTAATGCTTAAGCCAAATCGACTTCTGAAAAAAGATTTTTGAACAAGAAAGAAAGATCTTCAAGGCTATTCGAGTGTCATACCGATTGGTCGTTGACTAACCAATCCCCATGCAGCTAAAATATCCCTTTAAAGCAAGTAACAATAGGACTACTCAGTCGAAAGCCTGATTCTTTGGCTTTAATTTAAAACCACGTTCATCCAAATCGGTTAAGAAATGGCAGACTTATTTTCAAAAATATTTTGTCCGATTTTTTTTGGGACACCCGATATTATACATCATTCTGTGCAAATAAGTATTAAAATTGTAATTCTTTCAAGTTATTATTTTTGACACTAAAACGTCTTTCCATCTTTAACTCATTAATGTGTTCGCTACAAAAAATTCCTACAAAGTTCGCTATTTGTATAACCGACTTTACATGCAAAAATCTAACAGGATTCATCCTTCGTTATTGTCTCAATGAAAATTATACTTATCAACAAAATTTGCAGAATGGTCATTACTCTTCTTGTTGCAACTAAAATAGAAAATATGCTCTACCTTAATATGGATAAGGAACCCTTCTTCAACTTCAATTTTCGAAGGTCACCAGGATTGAGACCGTTTACGCTTTAAAGTACCTATGGGTCGAAACCAAGTGTGGTAAAAGAAGCAGTACCTTGCTTGTTCTTGCATCTATAAGAAAACATAATAACCACAAGTTCGGAACTAATACAATGTAGACAGACCTTGTGTAATATTTTCATCCTGCAACTCTGTTCATTTATTCAAAATATTCGCATCCTTCTGTGACGTGCTCCGAGTCAATTAATGAGGATGACGGTTTCTCGGGCGCTAGATTTTTATACTGGTTTACTCCAGATACGCACGCGGGTTGCTTTTAGACAGTCGAGAAATAAAGCCAGGTGTTCGAACGGCGACGATCGATGGTTTCGGGTGATGTCAGGGGGTGGTTAGTAACGGTCTTTATTTCAATTAACTTGTTGTTTTCACAACCATAACAACATTAATACAGAACATCACATGAATACTAGATGAATCTTTACTTTAACACCGTTTCCTGAATTACCGGCGGTCGGTACCAGCAAAGTAATTCTTCTGAAATTGTAAGCGGAAGTTTCCAGCAAAACCATATTCAGGATCCCCGGCGGCTAAGCTACTTATGTTGAATAAATAGTCGAGACCCGATTGACGTGTTTATTTCACAGTAATTTACAAATAAAAGGATAACTCTAAAACGGATACAACATCTAACAAATAAACAGAATTATTGCCCTAACCCGGTGGCTACCTCTTGTTAAGTATTTTAATTTCAGCGGTTAAGTTCTAAACTTCTCGGGAAGGCTCCGCGAGAAGAACTTGTTATCATCTCGCTGCGTTGCGCCTTATATAGGAGCTGCCGAAGGCTGATTGGTCGGCATCCTTCCACACCGCTTCGCTGCGCTGATTGGTGGCGATGACCCGGTGGAACTGGAAAGATGGCTCGGCAATCCATCGAGTCCTGTCCTCGGTCCCAGCGTTGGCGGCGATCCTGGGGGTGACGCGGCCTTCTGGACCGGTGGAGATGAACCTGAAAATAATTAGAAGCCGGCTGGTTTTTGTCCGGAGGAAATCGGTGAAGAGAAAGCGAAGATGCATTTTTCTAAGTCCGGCGTGAAGAGAATTAAATGCAAGGCCACGCGGTTTCGGCGACGGAATCCCACAAAAACTGTTATCTCGCGGAGATAAGATAACACTTGTAAATAACCGACTTTTAATTAATTATTAAGGGATGGGGGATGGCGGTATCACCCCGGTGTTTACGGGATAGAGTCGGGCAGGTCCTGGCGCATCTCCCGGTGCAAATTCAGAATCAGTCGGACTGCGGGAAGGTCGTATGGTGGGAAATGGAACGGGAAAATCGGGGGTGGTTTCCGGGAAATTCGTGACAAGAATGCACTTCGTCACACTTCCTCTTCTTTGCATATGTAATAATGTTTTCACAGAAGCCGGCCCATTCCGAGTACATCTTCATTCCCACATCAGGATATAACTGTTCGAAATCACTTTCAAGCTAAAACCAATTTTATCAGATTTATTGTATATTATTCACATTATTTGCATCTACCAATGTGTAACCTAAACTGGATTTCAGGGCAGGGTATTCACTTATATAGTTCCCTATGGAGCGTGTCTCTTCTAACGATTTCAGTTTGTCGTACCTGATAGGAAAAGTTAGCTTCCAATATGTCTCGACTTGCAGTTCGTCGGGGTAGTTCATTTCAGAACTAGGTACTCAAATTTGGTTTTGCTTTAAAACTTTCTTTACTAGAAGATTGCAGCATACCACACTTTTTTAGTGTTCTTCGGTAGTTCCTGCCCCGGCTTTATAACCTTTGTTCGTATAACTGCAATGGAAGTATCAGTGGCGGCTCGTGGGGTTTCAAGGTGGTACAGCCATGGTTGGCTATGGACGAGGTAAGGGGGGGTCCGGGAGGCGGAAGAACCCCGGAAAATTTTTTCATAATAATAATAATAATACAAATAATAATTTTTGCGACACCAGATGGACAAACAGTTTTACTGTTGTATGACAGATTTGACAGTTCTGATAGCGTTTTTAGGCGGCGGATGATGGCAAAAATAATAGTATATTAAAAAACACGTTTCATAAGGCCAATTATTATCGCACCAGGATGTTTGGACAACGAGGGCGAAAAGCCCGAGTTTTACAAAATGCGAGTGCGATAAGAGCCTTATGAAACACGTTTTTTGTACAATTTTTTCTATTTCGGATGCCCAGCTTGTTAATATTCTCAAGAAAAATTCAGATTGTCATTTTCAACGACTGGCTTGTCAGTTAATTCGATTGTTAGACACAATAGTTGTCTAAGGTTACGATGTAAACAAAAGCCGTGCTCTAATAGAGCGAATTAGAGAACGCGTTTGGGTGCTATGAAGTGTTCATTAGGAAACCGAAATAGAAAAAAGTGCTTTGCATTTTTGCAGAGTGCTTGCAAGACAGGAATGAAGCTCTGCGCACGTACTCTGTGTAGAAGCGATTCTCAGCAAAGTGTCTGATCTGATGGTGAACCTTTACCTAACTACTTTTACCGGGCAAAAGTAATGTGATGGAAGTGACTCGTATGGCTGCTTTGTGAACAAGAAAAACTAAAAACCCTTCTGCAATAAACCTATTTGCAAAACCCACACGAACACCGGCACACAGTGAAGTCTTTCTGAATTTTTGGAATTTTTATTGTCACTGTCACCGATGACACCCGGTGAATCGTGCCCCCTACAGGTGCCTGAGGATCGCGAATACAAATAGTCACTTAACCTTTAAGTCAAAATGAACCAAAACCAAACACTCTAAACGACACACTCACATTCATGACGTACCATGCACTGTTTGCCGCAAAAATCCATCTGTTAAACTAAACACAGCAGCTTGCTCGAAATTCCCCTCATATTAAAAAGATGGAAACTGTCAAAGTACTCAAAAGTGTAAAAAAAATATTAAAAATGTTGTGTCGTTAAAGCAGAGACTACTAAACGTGGGCGACAATTTTAAATAGCAGGTACAGCTGGCGCGTACCCGGGCCTCAGTGCATCGCTGTGTAAGGATAAGAGGCTTGATTGGCAGTAGGGTTTTTAAGCATCCTTTTTGATAGGCTTTTTGAAAATAAAATGGAACATATAATTTAAATTTTATTTCAATATTCCATAACTTTTCCCGATAAATAATTCAGAATTATTGTTAGAAGTTAGAATAAAAAACCCAACGTTCGTCATGAAATTATCATACTAAATATCTCAATCTAATTTATTTTCACACTTTCATAGTCTAAATTAATTACTGGGTTGATTAGTTGGTCCTGAATCCCGATAATTCAATCAATGGGATGGGATTAATATGCATTTGATCATTGCGAGAGCCTTCGCCGCCCCGGCAGCCACCATAGGGTATGCTAGCTGTACTTGAGTGAATCTATCCACGACTGTTGCTTTAGACGTCCACTTCAGTTGTAAACGCAAGTTAGCGCGCGCGTATGTGTCTTATTAAAACGCTTGGCAGAACGTTCCCGTATGGCAGGGTCTGCTGGCTGCCCCGTACCAGGGATGCTTGAGTGCCTACGCTCCACTACTCAGCGGAGTATAAAGGGTTGTCGATTATGTAAAGAACTTGGAAACGCATTTTTGCTGAAGTAAAACTCCTGAAACCGCAATTTTCTGAACGTAAAATATTTTTTTAAAGCTATAAGGAGAGGACTGCGCATTGGTACAGCCCGGCTGTACCTGCTGCCCCTGACCAGCCGCCCCTGGGAAGTATATATCTTCACTCTCACTCGGGAACAAATTTTTAATGGCCCGGCTATACTCTAAAAATTTGTCCGCAGAAATTCTAAAACAAGTAAATAGATAATTAATTAAAAGCGCTGCCCATGTAGGTACTGTTACGTTCCAAATTAACACTGGATAAAGCCACTCGTAACAATTATTCTTGGACAGGCGTATTGGAGGATTTACATAAACACAGCTGTAGTCCTGTTAACTAAACTTAATTTATTCACAATATGTACAGTATTTGGATTGTCGTTCCCCAGGAACTCCTTAATTCGTCCAACAGGCTCTATACAAATTAATAATAGTAAAAGCTAACAAGAACTACGTGATTGGTAACTGCCATCGGTTTTACAGTGGTAGTTCCTATTTATAATTATTGAAAACAATCTTAGTTAGACACACAAAACTTATATGAACATATATATGATTTGCAAAAGACTTATCTTCAGTAAAGAAGTTGAAGACCTCTTCGATTGGATTCCTCCTTCGAACTAGGGATTTGGAGTTGCTCGCGCTCTCATACCGAACTAGGGGTGAACCCATTCAGAACTATTCAGAACTTAAAATGGCTGATCTCAGCATTTCCTCAATGTCGTCATTTCGGCTTCCAAGGTCAATTTCCGTTTCCAGATTACAAGGAGAAAATTATTCCCGACATCGATCGTATTTATCGATGATGAATAATTAAAAAAATTAGTACTTCTCGTACAGACAGTACAGAAAGACAGAGCTGGAAGAAATAATTAGAATTGCAACAACCGGCCATCTTGTACTCACAATTTATTTCACGTCATGTGCTCGTTAGCTATTTCCTTGGGCCTAAGCCACGTTCCTCAAACTGGAACCATTTAGTTAATCGGATTTATTGGGCATACAGCTATATGAACAAAACCGGTATAATTCCACCGTTCGTCAATTATTTCCAACCTTTAGCAAAACGAGACGATGCACACGCCACGACCGACCGCAGCAGAGAGAACGAGCCGGAAACCAGGCTTCGACCGTTGACACATGAATCACGTGGTCAGGCAAACAGTGGCGTACTAATTAAATCGGAAAGTAATACAAGGTAATAACCAGTGGCGTGGTAATAAATCGCAACCGTAACAGTACCTATACTACCTTTGGTCAATATTGTCTTTAGTCTCATCGCCCTATCAAAATTTTCATTGACTCTGTAATAACTTAATACGGTTTTGCCTTTATTCGTTTCAGTTAAAATAGCTTCCAAATTAATACTCTCTCCCGTAAACTTGTCCAACGACGAGTAACCACCAGTTGTAGCTGCATCTGCATCTGCAGCGTAGATTGCATCAGACGCTATAACAAATGGAAACAAAAACACTTCAATAGTCAATAACAAACAATAATTGACAAAACATGTAGTATGCTTACAATTTGATTCTGATTGGAATGCTGGTAACTCCTCTTTATCCTCCTTTAAATCAGCATCAGATAACACATGGCCGAGCACATGGCCATCACTATCAGATAACGCAACTGAAGATGTACGGGTTCTAAGAATATGCACACTTCAAAGTAATCTTTGCTTCATTAGTAGGAGGTGGCTAAAAGTATTTATATTAAAATATATTGATACTAGGCAATTTCTAGAACGAACCGTGCGGGATGAAGGAAGAAAAATTACGTTGGCGTTAAACAACCCCAACTTCGGCATAAATCGCGCCCTCGGGCCAACTTTGGGTATTAGTTCCTTGACCATGTCTTTAGTTAAGATTTTTAAGTCGTCCACTTCAACAATGTCATTTTCTAAAAAAAACAGTAATCATATCAATTGCGAATGTATTGTATGAAGTTCAGATTGCCATAACCATAATTATGTAAAAAGTTAAAGGCATCTTATAAATAACACTACTCTATTGTCCCAAACTTCGCATCATATTGGTTTACGTGCTTGTTAAAAACAGAAAGACGAGATTTCAATAACAAATTCAATATTGTGCCACGGATCGCATTTTAAAAAAGTTTCGTACACTTACGTTTAAAAATATCCAAATATTCGCCAAATCCCCAGTCGAGTAGAGTTTCATCCAACCCCATCTCCATTTGAGGCAGAAAATTGAAATCGAACAATGATGGAAGAGAGCACACTACCAAGCCAATAGCCGATCAAGAATAAACTAAATGCTAAAACTTAAAATTACTGAGTCGCTGAAGAATATTTTGTTAGGTACAAAAGTGAAAATAGTCCCAGAAACCAGAAAGCCAGATGTTAGAGCTTGGGTGATTTATGATGGGATTTCGGAAGTTTTGGAAGGCATATAGTTTTATGGTGCTGTTTTGGTGTGAAACGCGGTTAGAATTTCTCGATCTACCTACAAACACTTCCTATCAAATCTCAATTCAAAAAACATGTCAAGAAAAATAATAGATAGGTACTTACCTATCTGAAGCTGTCTACCTGACAGATGCAACTGATTTGCAATTACAACAGAATCCACCAGGTCGAAAAAATACGTTAACACAAACTAATAAAACATCTGCAGAGGCCTAATAAAGTCAAATAGTTTGCCAAGAAATAATTGAACAGCCATAAAGACAAACCTTTTAACTTAAGTCGACCGCCCGTTGAGGTTGACAATGCGGGGGAATTCCCTCATAAAATCTTGTACGGCGCTTTCGTAGTTGAACACTTGGCCTGTGTAGAAAGATTTATGGAGGGAATTCCCCTGCATTGTCAACCTCAACGGGCGGTCGGCTTAAGTTAAAAGGTTTGTCTTTATGGCCGTTCAATTATTTCTTGACAAACTATAAACCAAAATGGTTTATGCCAGCCCCAGCAGCACACTTTTATTGGCCCAACATATTTCTCAAATATTGGGGCAACATGCAAACGTCAGATTTTTTTTTAACGGCCCTATATTTAAAGGAATATTGGCCCAACATGAATTTGTTTTATAGGGAAAACATTGTTTAATAATCATTAGCCAATATTTCTTTTAAATATTCGCCCCAGATTGGTTTCTTTCATAGGAGCAATGTAATAAAAAATCATTAGAAATATATTACTAATTACTATTATTAATTTGTATAAAAAAACATTACAAATATTTGATTTTTATCGCTCCCCCATTCCTCCTTCACGGTCTTTAGATCCCGCCAGGTAAGACAGGGAAATTGATCGTTGCACCTCGACCTCTGTAGCCTCCGGGCACCTCTTTCTAACGGCACCTAGAACGAAAAATCAGCAACTGTCAAGTAGATTTGCAAAAAATTAACTTACGTAGTATGGCCCCACGGCATCGCAAATTATTGAATGGCAACTTCCCACTTTTTTTACCTTGCCCGGAATACAATGATGACACTTTTCTGCAAGATTTTTCTCATTTGGTAAAAGACAGCCTTATGGACAGTGTCATCTCCACAAAGGTAAAGATGATTCACCTGAAAACACATTATTGAAGAATTTTGCAAAACAATATCTCATCGTTACCAATGTATTCATCTTTTCTGCCGCCATCTTGAAAATATTTGACTTCGATTCGTCATGATCGATTATGGTCGCATACCAAATTCGAAGATCCTCATCACGTCATCTGTTAGGAAGTCAAACAGTTTCCAACGAATCCGTTCAAAATCACCCTGTATATAAAAGAGTAATCAAAAAGTACGTAAATGGCATGTACTTTTATGTACATACAGTAATTAGATATCCTAATAAAGCAGCTTCACAATATTTAAAGCACTGAATGGCAAAATAGCCTTTAAATAGCTGATAACTGGCACAACTCTAACCCAACAAAATTACATGCTGTCTGGCTTAAAACATCGTTATTTAAGAGTTACTTACCCCACAAAAGATTCAACACCACAAGCACTAAAACCAGACAAATGCACTTAATGCACCCCCCGGCTTTTAGGTTAGCGCAATTTTTTCCTGTCTGGACCAGGCAGGAGGTCACGTACACCTTCTGCGACTGCGACTGCGCACACAGCATTGTCCAAGAATGGCCAATGCAGGCCCTAACAAATATTTTATAATTTAGGTATAATGAAATCAAATATTTATTGTACATAGGTACCGAACAAATTTTATTAATAAACTGCATCCTGCTTCTAACCTCCCGATCCCCATATCCGTAATTCATCTTTATTATCAAATACAATTTTAATAAATATATAATATGTATTGCATTCGGTAATTTTCATGTGCATGTATTATGGTACCTATTCATTTTCTGAGTAATTAAATTAGTGCATTAATTACTATTTATGAAATAATATTCTACCACATTCTACCCATATTGGGGGCATGTTTATGATTTCAACATGCAAATATACTATGGGTCCTACATTGGTCAAACATGGATTATATATATTGGCAAACATTTTTCCACCAATGCACAGCCAATATTGGCTAAAAGTCTGAAATATTGGGCCACGATTAATATATTGGCTCAATGTAGGCTCTACGTTGGCCCCATATTTGGTGCTGCTGGGGAGGCTCTCTGTTTACCATGCTGTTATATTTTCAATGCAATATCTAAAGTGATTTCAATTCCCAGAAAAGGAAATTAAGTTTTGAAACGGACATCAAAGAACATATAGCTATTCGCTTATTATTTTACATAATATGCAAATCGCCAAAATGCTGTTCTGTTGCACAATCATGTTTAACCCGAGGTTTAACCACTATATACCTACATAATCTATTGTGTTTTGCAACCGCGTGTAAGTTTTTTAACATTATATTGCCCATCAAAAATGGTGACGATTGGCACAAAATTGTTTAGGTCGAAGTCGTCTCCTAAGGAAGTTAGGGCTTTACCATAGGGAGCAGTTTTTCTTATTTGGATATCTCTAAAACCACTCATTAAATAAAAAAATACCAAGAATAGTAAAAGTTGCAGTTTAAGCTGCTCTTTACAACAGGCACCACCATTTTTAAAATGCGTGACCTTGAAAAATTTTCCAGTTACCTCGGGTACGGATATCTCTAAAACCACGCATTAAATCAAAAAATATCAAGTATAGTAAAAGTTGCAGTTTGAATTGCCCTTTCTAACGGACACCACTATTTTTAAAACGCGTGACCTTCAAACGTTTTCCGGAAGAAAAATATCAAAGGTGTCTCCATTTTCTGGGGATCCCGTGGTCATAATCCAACGAAATTCCCCATGTAGATGTACATTCACTGGCTACTAGTGCCCACCAAATTTCATTCAAATCCGTTAATCCGTTCCTGAGATAACTAAGCAAAACTGCTCCCGATGGCTGACTTTAAAGCCCTATAACTTCCTTAGGAGACGACTTCGACCTAAACAATTTTGTGCCAATCGTTACCATTTTCGATGGGCAATCTGAGGTTAAAAAACTTGCACGCGGTTGCAAAACACCCTGTATAGTTAAAATAATAGTTTAAAAGTTATAATAATGCCACCATGTGCTTGATTGTTCACCGAAGTTTGCTTTTAGAGCAAAATCCTAAATACAAAACACTATTCGTTCAGCTGACAGATGTAAATTTGCTACTAGTGTTAAGGCGGCTGTGATATTTGTCTTCAGAGCAAAAACTTGGCTTTTAGAGCAGGGAATGACTGAAAAATATTCTTCACATAATTGGCACATTTAAATTTGCTGTAAGTGCGAAATTTTTGTGCGTGTTTCTAATGCTGACAAATACTTTACTATCTGCAACACATATTCAGCAGCCATTTTTTTTTTGTTAGGAAAGTCTAGACATTTCTTTCAGTGCAATGGTTTCTAAGGACTTTATAGGAATCACTCATCTTTAAGCCTGCTGTCTTTAAGGAACACCTTAAAATTACGGAGCAATCGGCCATGAATCCAGAGCTCGGAAAGTTACTTTTAAAAAGTAACTGTGTTACAGTTACAAGTTACTTCCTCGAAATTATAACTGTGTTACAGTTACTACTTACTTTTTGAAAGATGTAACTAGTTAAGTTACAGTTACTGGCTACAATGTAACGACAGTTACTTTCGCAGTTATACTTTTTCAGTTGTAAGTATTTAGTATTTACCGTTTGCACAGCATGATTTTTTCTATAATTTTGTGCAACATTTTCCGTCGCCTAGGAAATGGATGGTCATAATAAAATCATAAGAAAAGGCTCCTAATATTTTACATTGATAATTAAAAATAGGTAATTAAATTACTGAGGTGCATCCCAAAAATAACACGGATTCTTAGCTACAACCATCAGAACTTTCCTTAATTAAGGAATTTGTCAGGAAAAAATGAAAATGCCAATAAATCTAAAAATGTTTAATTTAGATAAAACAACTCAAGAATGTTAAACCAATCAAATGTCAGAATTTATAAACAGTCGACCAATCACCATGGTTTTGAACTGAAAAACACCACGAGTGGAAAGCAGGACGGTTTTCCAGCGAAAAAATTTCTGTCAAATGAGATGTCATGGCAACGAGCATGGCAACCTTATTGTTTCCATTGAAATTTCTTTTCTTGTTTTATCATCCGAATATAATTTGTGGTCTAATTTTTTCTGCAAAATTTGCTTACAAATACATTCGTAGCTTTTGCTTTTGGAAAATCGCCACTCGCGCTCAAGCGCTCGTGACGATTTTCGTTGCAAAAGCTACTCATTTATTTGTTTCGCAAATTTTGTCGGAAAAAATCAGTACCACTCGTTATATTATATACGAAAATTAAAACAGACTCGCTCATCATGTAAATAGTTGTCAACGCAATAGAATATAGGTCCTGTAAGCGTGACGTCATGACGCCATGTATGGCCGTATGCGCAGTCATTTTTTGACCACTGACAGAATTTCTTGAATGTCTACTGTCAGTTATGTGTCATTTATCATTATTGTAGGTTAAAATAGCACGTGGTAAACATGAAAGGTCCCAGATTCTGTTGACAGTATTGACAAATGACGTATAAATGCACTAGAAATGACACTAGATCAACGCATGCGTATCATACGGGGCCAAGCGCAATAAACCCCCACCAGTGCCTTAAAGGACCTATGAGTAACTAATAAAATTCAGCGATGGGGGCTTTAAATAATTAAAGGACAGGGTGTGATTACTGCTCTTCTAGGTAAAAACCCTAGTAAAAGTAATATTTAATCCTATTCAGTGCAGGGTCGTAAAATTTATGGCAGGATATATGCCTCATCCCTGCAGGTATCATTACCTAGTCATTAGCCAGGTAGAAGATCAACTTTCTCCTCGAAATGATAGTAAAGATTCGTCGACGGGCTAGATTTGTTTTGAAATTAAATTTCCTATAGACATAAATTTTTTTATCTGACCGAAAAAAGTAGCTGTGAATGTAACAGTTTTTTTTACAGTTACAGTTACTCAAAAAAGTAACTGTGTCACAGTACAAGTTACTCTAATTTAAAAGTAACTAGTTACAGTTACAAGTTACTTGAAAAAGTAGCCCAGTTACAGTAACTAGTTACTTGTAACTGAGTTACTTCCGACCACTGCATGAATCTTCATGTAAATTTTTAGTGTTTTGAATGAGTTGTGAGGGTGAATTTTTTTACGTTGAATTAATACTTATCTGTGGTTCGATGGTATTTTCTCCATTTCTTGAAGATTGTACTTAGAGTAGGTAATTAAAGGTGGATTGTCGCAAATGATGCTTATTGCCTTTTCTTCTTAACCATTAATGGAAGGCTTTCGAATACCTGTTGAGTGAAATTCTGACTTGCAACCCTCAATTTCCACCCCCATGTGTACGTCAAGTTTCGGCCTCTGCGGGAAATATTTGCGGATTTATTACATTTTACAGTGATATTAGGTACTTATTTTAATTGCAAACATATCCCTATTTTGCATTTTAGGTGATTTGCGCGTGTTGCATACATGTTGCCATTTAAAATAACATCACTGTATACCTATACCAGATTTCAGCTCCATATCTCAACCAGTTCTGAAGTTATCCGACTAACAGAGAGAGGAAACGAGCGAGCGATCAGTCGTTCGATTGATCAATCAATAAGGAACTAAAGTGCCTCCGCATTATGCGTCGAAACAAAAAATAGTTAAATTTATTTAAAAAATCTATTCTTTGACTAACTTTGACTTTGACACGTTTATTTTTTTATTAAACAATTCTTCAACATATTCCACGTCAACTTGGGGTAAAGCCACAATGACTGCACCGCTTCTTCTTCATGCAGCAGCAACAAATAATTCCACATGGGAAGCAAAAGAAGCAGCAGAGCCATCCACAGCAAGTATAGTGCCCTCTGAAATTACCATGATGGCAGACTGGGCAAGTTCCTGTCGATTCTGTTGGTTGGGTAGATATGGTCACATTGGTCACGTCTAAAATTATTTATTTGTATTATTAATTAAATACTTCTACTGATAAAACGATTATTATACATTGAAATGTATTAATTAATACAGGGCTCTCACGGCCAAACGGGAAGATAAATGAGTAAAATAAAAAATCCAGGGTAAATCAGAATTAAACTTTATTTTGTCGCAATTTGGATCTCCCCAGCTTATTGCATAATTATTATGGGGGTGACTTAACTTTTTTGACAAATTGAGCAGTGAACGTAGAAATTTTTGTTGATTCAAATTTCACGCGGTGATTTTACAGTTTACCTTATTACCATTTACTTACTTCATAACCAAAAATAAAGAAATAGGTGGAGCGAATTTTTTATTTTTACTCTCCCTAATTTGTGGCATTTCAACGGCAACCCTGAGAAGGGTAAAAATAAAAAATTACAGGGTCCACACCCCCCGAACCATTAAAAACAATTTATTTTGTGTCATTCAGTTAATTTTGGGGTCATTTTTCACTCTAAACTTTGTTAAAACACGAAATTTCCTCTATCGTACCGTAGAATTTACTTAGTGCTTATTTGCTCGATTTCAGGAAATCTACTAACGGAAAACAGATTTGTCTATAATTTCTACATAATGTCTAGAGTAACGTTGAACGTTACTGGCCAGAGTACCGTCGGATACGTCACAACAAAGGATTATAGAAATACAGATTTCACGTGCACTCAAATACAGCGCTTTTGGCCGTGTGCTAGGAGGCTTTGCTTCTGCAACCCATTGACCGTTTTGCTAGTGGGTTCGAATCCCGAAGTCGGATAATTCTTCAAATTCGTTTTTTTTTTCAACTTCCATTCAGGTCTATGTCAGGTAAAGTCTGTTTTTAATAAAAACCATATTCAAGTTCTGCATTTTCATCTAAACACTTAAAACGGGGTCCGTGAAGTTATTTTTTATTTTGTGCACATATTTATTTAATTTGTACTCCACTACTTGACAACTTATTTAAAAAAAAACGTTTCGGGGTCAACTTATCGGAAGCCCCTAGTAGTGCAAACTTTTGCCAAATTTTATATCTCGCAATTAGGGTTACCTGCCCAGTAGTTGACCAGTTAAGGACAATTTCAATTTTAACATTTTATAATTTCTAAAATTAGAACTTAATCATCTTTTTGTACATCTAGCTGAAGTCTATAAGGTTCTATTGTTGCCGTGTATATCTTAGATTCGAAATAAATCCGTTCTTGCACTGCCAAAAAAAATAATGAGTATTCAAAATCAGAATTTGCCAGTAATTGACCAAAGCTAACCCAGTTGTTGACCATCAGTTTGCCAGTGGTTGACCATAATTTAAACTCTCAGTCTTTTTATGGTTTATTTAAAATGAAAATAATATTCTGCAGAATTGGAAGGAACGTCTTATATTTTTCAATTTAAAAAATAATAAACTTAAGTTATACGGGATGGTAAGCCAAATTATAACAGTAGCAAAGTAAGCCAATCTTAAAATTAAACTTCCGGAATATCACAGTCAAATTGGTATTTTAGACACCCACCAATAATTTCTGGTACTCTTAATTTACGCAGAAGTTGAGTTGGCCAAACAATACTGTAGTCGTTTTCTATAACTCTAAAGACTGTTTTCTTTGTATTACACGGGCTGAAAGCTAGCACTTCAACTTCCTCGTTCTCAAAAATATCTTGAATCGCACACACGTAGTTATGATGTCTTTTACCGCCTGGGAACGAAACAACGTAGTAATCGCCTTTTTTCATTTCTATGTCAGAAGTTGTACTGGCTAAATCATTAGCAGAGTCTACTTTGCTGTCGACTTCCTCAGAAATATCATCAATACTCGAACCACTAGGTTGCCATTCCCATTCGTTTTCTGTTTCGGACTCTTCTTCTTGATGGACTATTTTTGGCTTCTTAGGCTTGGAATTTCTTATCTTTTCTTTGTTTGCCTTCTCCTCTTGTTTTCGTTTTCTCGCTATAGCCTTTTCCTTCTTTACTTCTTCCTTTTGTCTTTTCTCATTTTCTTTATCCTCATAATATTGAAGCCACCTTTTCGAAGTTGTGGCATGAGGCAACCTTTTCTTTTTTCTTGAAGTTTTTTTTTTCAGGGGATTCTTCTGGCCAAAAGATGTGGTCCAAAAATGAAGAACTTATTTTTGATTTTTTTAAAATGGAACAACTACTTCTTTCTGTGGCAGAAGTCGTCCTCGAAAATACAACTTTTTTCTAATTTAATAAAATGTCGCATCTTTTACGGTATCCGAGTTGTCAATTTTTGAGAAATTAAAATGGCTGCCATTAGCCCATGTCCCTGAAGATTTACGGCAGACTTCTGTTTTAGTAATCTACAGCATGAAAATAATAATAAAAGTGCTAAACGAAACTCGCTGAAATGACATACCAAAAATGTGCACTGCCTCCCGGACTACTTGGTCAACTACTGGACACAATACAATATTTCACAAACAGGATCTACCAAATGACCATCCAAATAGGCATCTTGCATCAATTTAGTTTTTGATGTTAAATTGAAGTTCGGGATATATTTAATCCTTCCAGATACCTTAAGTTCCAATATCTTGTCCGTGGAGCTCAAAAAAAAATGAGAAAGTAGCATTTTTAAACTTCGCGCCAAAAAACCCTCACAGCCATTCGAACTCAATTTTCTTACATGTGACAACGTCGCTGTCTAACCTGACCCGACGTCTTTCATTCATAAATCTTAAATATTTTATAGTAGTCGCAAGTACTCTTTGCCAGTGGGTACAAAGGTGCAAGATGCCAACCCAAGCAACTAATAACATTCTACTTACCGCCTTTTTCAACGTTAGAGGTTACTTTGGACCCCTCTTTTTGCCAACTGTCAAGGTTGACTTTTCAAATTAATTATTAAACGTCACCCTCAAATAAACTGTTGTCAGATTGCATCGGCTGTACGATTTATGACGTCACAAGTCGTACAACGGCGATTCTGAATTATTTATTTATTTACAAATAAGCAAACGTTTTTTAAATAAAATTGATGTTCGCGGACGATTCCTTGTATCTTTATTAATGCATTTACAATAAAATATCCCGAAATTAGGAAATGTGCAAGTAGCCTATTGCACTGCATTCGATTTCAATAATAAAACATTAAGATGAGCAATTTATTTAAAAAACCAGTGGTTGACCATTTGGTCAACTACTGGAAAACCATGAAAAACATGTAGCCAATAATTGACGATGAGCTTTTTTGTTATAAAATAATAGTTTTTCAATCATTTTCATTGCAAAATCATTCTTTAGAGTTTTTTAAGCAATACAGTGCAATCACATTTTGCTTCAGCACCTCATTCTACCAAAAATAAATTACTAGCAAAACAATGCTTAGCAAACCTTGCTTATAGCGTTTTCACCGGTTTGAACGGTTCACCAGCAATGATGGCACTTATTCCTCGATTACAAACGGATCACTACAAACTTTGGTGAATGCACTTGCACCAGTTGTACTGAACCTTTATAAGCGTAAATACTACCTATCTGATTGACACTGCGGGGTTCGTGTATTCTTAGCAGACGACGATTACTAATTTGTGGTCAATTATTGGGTGGTGATCAACTACTGGGCAGGTAACCCTACTGCCCTATTTGAGCTTAATTGTGCCCAGGTTAGATTTGTTTGTACCCTTAGCGATATTGTTAATTTAAAAAAAAGAGTACTGGGGGCCTACTTCCCGGTAGCCGCCCGAAATTGTACTTTCCAAAAAATTGTGATGGCAAACTAATGTTTGCACTAATGTGCCTCATTTGTACTAATTTGTGCTTCACATAAAACAATTAGTGACCTAAGTTACTTTCTAGGATAAAGAAAATAAGTTTTCGATAACCCCCAAAAATTATATATGTACCTACTTTCCTATTTTTTGCTATGCCAGAACCTTTAGTGCCCCATTTGTACTGATTTGTGCTCAAGTCAAATCTATTTGACACAATTGCACTTCAAACTTCCCCACTCTGCAAATAATTCTATTCTACCCACTTTCTAGTTTTCAAGGACTGGGCTACCTATGTGCCGATCACATTTGACACATAAGCTTCGCGGCTCCATGTTAAAGTAAGAGCGCCAGAAATCATTATTATGACTTTATGTCAAAGACTGTCACTAGCGTCGTCCCACTGTTTTCAAAATCTTTAAATTTTTATTATGTTCTTGCCAAAAGGGAACAAAGAGTGACATTTTTAGAAACATAATTTGAAGATATTTCGTACAGTGATGACAAAAATAGAGGTTTATACACAAACCGTTTGGGTAGAATCGTATTTAGGTACATAACATTATGGGGAATGTGATTAAGAATCAGTAAACAGTGCTCTGATATCTTGATTCGTTTCCGATTTATTCCGAAAGAAACAGAAATTCGCTTTTTTAACCTCCCCAACCCCATCACAATTTAAAAAAAATGGGAGGTTACTGCAATCACTAAAATTTTCGAATTCGAGATAAGACCGGATCTATGCGTTTTGAGGTCTCAGGAACCCAAAAAAGTGGTTTTTAAAATGTGTCTGTGTGTATGTTCGTACGTACGTACGTACGTTCGTACGTTTGTAAACACGCCACAGCCAAAACTGCTAGACCGATTTGGCTGCAATTGGGTACGTAGGCATCTCATAACCCAACTTAGATCTGAAAAGTTTTTGGAGCCAATCGTGCAACCGGAAATGCCATTTTGGCACATCAACTTTTAAATTTTAACTGCAAACCCCCATTTTTCACGTCACCATAAGAAAGACCTTTAAATTCTGCTTCTAAAAATGTATTCACTCTTAGTGCCTTTTTGACAAAAATTGAAATATTCGGGATTGTTAGCGTACTTTAAAAACACGATATAGTCGAAACCTCTGGACCGATTTGGCTGAAATTTTGTACATGGAGACTGCATTATACGTCAAAGAGCTAAAAAATGTTTGGAGGCAATCGACCCACGGAAAGTGCCGTTTTGGCACATCAATTTTCAATTTTAAATATACTCTCATTTTACCATCCTAAACAACTTTTTTAAACATTTATTGTCAGGCTCAGGATGGTCTTCAAATACTTGTTCTAAATAAGACAAAATTCATTCTCATTTACTGCCCTTTGGGCAAAAAATAAATTAAATTTTTGGAATAACATTAAAAACACATTATAGCCCAAACTACTGGATCGATTTGACTGAAATTTGGTACATGGAGATTGGGTGACCCGTTGAAGACCTGAAAGGCTTTTGGAAGCAACTGGTAAACGGGAAGTGCCATTTAAGCATATCACTTAAAATTTTAAATACAAGACCTCCTTTTTTATGTCGTCATTAGAAAGACGATAAAATTCTTTTTCTAAAAATGCAGCAGTGAACCGGCTGGAACCTCCCCATCGCGTGGATCTTTGACGGGTTTCTAGTCGAATTAGCATAGAAAATGTATGACTGGTTTCCATGATGATTTTAGAACTTTTTTAGAACGCACAAATTGAAACATTCATGAGAGAAGAGTAGGTATAAGTAAGTCCTTTTTAGGCAGGACCCCCAAAGTTCTAAAACCGTCGTTGAAACCAGTCTTATACAATTTCTGTGCTAATTGGGCTAGAAACACAAGTCAAAGATCCACGCGATGGGGAGGTTCCAACCGCTTCACTGCTGCATTTTTTGAAAAAAATCTTTCTTACAGTTGATGCTATTTAAATGAAACTTGGAACTTTTATACTTTTGACAGCTGTCAATTAAATGGCCTTGACAGAAATTTTCTAGGCCTTCCAGATATCGAGCAATGACAGTCAACTTTTCTTTTTCTTATGGCCGCCATATTAGATACCTACTTACATACACAAAAAATTGGCTTTTCAAAAAGACAAAAAGAGAATAATGTGCATTTTAGAGAATTCCTATACTAATTTAAATAGAATAGAATAGCTTTAGCTTTAGCTTTAACAAAGTTTTTTGAAAAATCTTGCTTTTTGACCGATTTCTTCGATGTTTTTGAAAATCCAGGGTTGCCGCGACTTGACTTCTGGTCAAGTATGATACATGTTTTAAACTTAAAAAAATTCGTAGATTCCGAATCCGTTGAGAAAAAAGTATAATTCCATTTAAAAAAACGATTTTTAGGGTCACTTTCGGTTTAGCCGGAAGTTCAAGAAAATTTTTAAAAACAGTTTTGAATTCCCCGTATTTAATTGTGCCTGAGCACCAAGTTTTAAAGCAAATTCTTAAGAAATAACGGCGATAACTGACCGTCCCAGGACTTTCTACTAACCCTGTATATGATTGCATTTGTATTAAAACAAATATTTAAAAAAAATGCAGACTTACGGAGTTACAGAGAATTTTATAAGTATAATTAGATACCTACCCTTTATAAGATGATGTATCATCCATGATGGGCTTAAATTATACAGGGTTAGTACAAAGTCCCGGGGCGGTCAGTTATCTCCGTTATTTCTTAAGATTTTACTATGAAACTTGGTACCCAGCCACAATTAAATACAGGGAATTCAAAACTATTTTTAAAAATTTTCTTGGACTTCCGGTTAAACCGAAAGTGATCCTAAAAATCGTTTTTTTAAATTGAATCATAATTTTTTCTCAACGGATTCAGTATCTACGAATTTTCTTAAGTTAAAAACATGTAACATACTTGACAAGAAGTCAAGTCGCGGCTACCCTGGATTTTCAAAAACATCGAAGAAATCGGTCAAAAAGCAAGATTTTTCAAAACCACAAGTACACGTCAACCTTATTTTTTAAATACAAATTCAATTGCGCAATTACATTTCGTTTTAGTTGTTTTTGCTTTCTTGAAATTTATAAAATGTTCACAATCAGCCAAAATAGGAAAAAGAATTTTTAAAAATATAATTGGCCGGTTGAATTTGCTTTAAAAAAATAAGGTTGACGTGTACCTACTTGCAGTTTTGAAGAATCTTGCTTTTTGACCGATTTCTTCGATGTTTTTGAAAATCGGAAAGGTGTTGCGGGTGGGCGAAAACAGAAGCATAGCTTGATGTGAGAAAACATTTAGAGTGCACATTTATTGTAAGAGTGCAATAGTTTTTGTTTGAAGAGCTTTCGGGTCAAATAGATTATTTTGAATTGAGCACAGATCAGTAGGTACAAATGGTACACTAAAAGCTGGCATAGCAAAAAATAGAAAAGTATAATTTTTGGAGGTTATCGAAAAGTTATTTTCTTTACCCTAGAAAGTAGCTTAGGGCAGTAATTGTTTTAAGTCAAGCACAAATTAGTACAAATGAGGCACTAATGTTTGCCATCACAATTTTTTGGAAAGTACAATTTTGGGCGTTACCAGGAAGTAGGCCCCCAGTAATATTTTTTTTTAATTAACAATATTGTTAAGGGTACAAACAAATCTAGCATGGGCACAATTAAGCTCAAATAGGGCATTAATCGTGAGATATAAAATTTTGGAAAAGTTTGCATTACTAGGGGCTAGTTGGTCCAGAAACGGATTTTTTTAAATAGCTTGCCAAGTAGTGGAGCACAAATTAAATAAATATATGCACAAATAAGCACAAATGAAGCACTAATTTATTGTCATAACATTTATCGCCATAGCTCGAATCTAGGGGCCAACTTCACGGACCCCTTAAAACGGCCTAGCGCGCAGCTGACGGTATCCGCCCGGTAACGTTACTCTAGCCTCGGCCTAATTTCTATAGAAATTGATTTGCCCAAACAACTAAATTATGATGATGTAAGAGATTTTATCTACAGCTGTTGAATAATGAGCTCATTATTCAACAGGTCAGAGATTTTTTCGTTTTAAAACCATTGGTTAAATCAGAGTATTTTATTCGTGTGCAATGATTATTGCTCCCTTGGATGATTTATGACACTTGCCTACGGCTCGTGTCCTAAACGTCATCCGCGGAAGCAATAAATTTCATTATTACACACTCATTGAATAACATAGGTATCTATTTCAGCTATTAAAGCGCGAAAAGTAAAAATTCTTTGAAGGGTTTATATTATTTTTTGTTTGCCTGTATTGCTTATTCTTATAGTTGGTTCTTAGTTCCATTTTAAATTTTTCGCAAATATCATTTGCGGGGGGGGGGGATTTTTGATAATAATTTATAGTCTACCCCCAAAAGTTTAATAGGCAGTTTCATTTACTGAAAAACATCCCCAAAATGGAAGGGGTTAAAAAAATTTCGTGTAATGAAGTAAACAGGCCATTTATTATTAGGCCCGGTCAGATTGCCAATTACAAAATATGCGGCGACCTTGAAATGTCACTTTTAAATTGCAAGAAAAGTCATGTGGCCCCTCATTCGAAAGCGATTCTCTATACGATGGTGAAAGTTTCAAAAAAATTGGTTGACTCAAAAAAATATATTAATTTTATTATTTTGATTTATTATTGTTTATTTTATCTCAGTAGATTTTCATTTTGACTGCGCAAAACTGAGAAATAATCGCCAAGAAATTCTTTTGCAAACTCTTCCCCATCTTTGTCTAATGTTAAGAGGTCCAAGGAGATCATATTGAAGATGTTTTTGGGCAAAAAAATTTCAATAAAAATTTTCAATAAAATTCGTATTTTTTTTTAGCCAACCCATTTCTTTGAAAGTTTCATCAACATAGAGAAAATTAAATTAGCTTTCAAATGTCAATCAAAAATTTTTGACTTGTACGTCATAACTTTGACATTTCATGGTCACGGCACATTGTCCAGTGGTTATGGGTGTCAAGATTTATAATCATCTTCCTCAAAGTCTGCGTGAAACCGATAATGACAGATGTTTCCTGGCTAAGCTACGATCAAATCTCACTGAAGCCTGTTTTTATAAAGTCTATGAATTTTTGAAGCTGATATTAATCTAAATTAATCAAATGTTCACACTATAATTATTATACTTTATGTTGACTATTACTCATACTGTGATATGTACCTAATCCTGTACCTACTGAAATTGTAAATATATTATTGTGTAACGTTGCGTAATTAGTAGAGAGCGGATTTTATGCTAAATGCATATTGCATGCATGTTTTACATATTTGGTAATTTTTTGTCTTTTTCGCTTATTTGGAGAAAAATTGCATATTTATGCTTATTTCGCAAAATTTCTGGTAAAACCACCTTTAAAAATTGAGGCCGTTCTTCGAAAAACTGATCTCTAGAATTTACCTACCCTGCATCCCTTTCCTGCTTAAGACACCTCGGGTCCGGTAGACGGTTAACCTGTATTCATGGCTAAAGACAGGGTTTTTGCCTATTTCCAGGAATAGCATGTAAAGAGGGAAGGTGTTATAGTGGGGGTTGATTTTTGCAGTTATTTTAAGTGAATTAGTCTTAGTTCTTATCAGCCACGCCTAGTTGCAAGAGTGTCCTCATTTCAAAAGCCATTTTGAGTTAATTTTTGCAATGTCTTTTTTCTAGAATGATAACTCGCGTGTTTGTTTAGAATTTTACGTGCTTATTTAGAGCTTATTTCGCTATTTTTTGGCGCATAAATATAAGCATATTTGACGGAAAAATTTCGCATATAAATCCGCCCTCTAAAAATTAGCAATCGGCATAATTTCTCAACTAATAGCTTCACTCAGAATTTCAAAGCCCGACATTCTCTCTTTTCAAAATCGTAGAATTAAAAAAGTAATCCATAACTCTAATTTTCTAATTTCTTGCATTGTAGGACTGAAAAAATGTTGCCTAACGAAGACACACGAAAAACAAAAGTGACCCTTTGCTTGCCACACGCCACACGTTATAGGTAAAAAATTAGTAGAAAAAACTTACGAGTTTGTGGGGCTGGGGCTGCCGGCTGTGGGATTGGGGTTGGGGTTGGGTAGTAAATTACCGAAGGACCTTGAGGTTGTTCCCCTGATGAGTAAGGGGGTGGAGGATTTTTTTCCTCCATTTTTTATTCTAAGGGTAGGTATTTTGTATTTTGCTGAATAACCTGTTGCACAATATATAACTGTTGGAATGCAAGTGAGTAAGTGCGAGTGCAAACTGTAGCTGCAAGTCATGTAGGTATTGCGTCTGGCCGTAAATCGAGATAAGGGGACACATAACACCTACCATCACATATGTAACAATAATAAATAACTGTATTAAAAAGAACAAGAAATTATGGCGTAGATTTGTGTACGAAACAAGTAAATTGTAAATAAGTGTAAATAACCCTACACCGAAAGGTAGAAGGGAATTAGATAATATATATATATAATTAAAAAAATATAAACAGAAACAGATTCTTTCATGCAGTCGTGTCTTCCTCTTACGATCATTAAATCAAAATTATACGCTCAGGCACTCAGGGCCGTAGCTTAAGGAAGGTCAAGCTCCAAGTTGAGGGTTCTTTGAAGCTAAAGCCGAATTTAAAGAAGAATTTAGCCAATTAGGGGTAGCCGTTTTAAAATGTTTCTAGTTAATGGTACCGCATAAAAGGGGGTGATTCTTCATCTTATTTTAAGAGGAAAAGTTCATGTCGACATAAAGCCGAAAATGCTTCACAGTGCCCCCTCAAAGAGGTGCTCCAAAATTGTTTTTTTTTTCAAATTGTGCAAAAATATAAATTGCACGGTTTTGAAATTTGGAGCAATGGTTAGTCATAGATTTTTTTTTCAGAGTTTTAGTAACATTATAGGCGTACGTTCTTAGGGCGCTTGTAGATTTTTTGCATATTTTTCTGTTATGGGCATTCTTGTCACAAATTAATAATAAAATCTCAATCTGTGATATATTCTATATAAAAGAGCCCACCGAAGATGTATATCAATGCGATGTATATCTCTGTAGATGTTTATCAAGTTAATGTGTGTGTAGGGGCGGCTGGTCTTACTGGTGGAATCGGGTCCAGATTTTATCAATCTGCACCTAGTAGTAGTGCTTCCGCAAACGCACAGGTGTGTCAAAAAGGCGAAATGTTAAAAAATTGTTACAAAATTTACAAATAGAAAATGAACAGAAATGAGTAAATGAAAAGAATTAGCGGAATTAAAACAAAATTTGGCGAATTTTGAAAAATTAACACTCGGGGCTGAAAAATTGTGAAAGGGGATGAAAAGTCAAGAGGAATAAAAATTAAGTGTGATTAAGTAGAATTACGAAATAAAACACGAAAATAAATAAATTATGCAAATAAAACTTTTGTGGGGGTTGAAATACGCACTTATACCTACCTATTGCGAAGGAAACTGAAAAATTGTAAAAGGTAAACTGAATCCCAAATGCGTTAAATTTTATTACCGACGAAAAAAATTACCACTTAGGGGGTTGAAAAATCGTGAAGGTGGATGAAAAGTCAAAAGGTATGAGGATTAACCGTGGCTAAGTAAAATTAAACAGAATTACAAAAAATAACACGAAAATAAGCCAATTATGGAAATTTGGCTTTTGGGGGTTGAAATATTGCGAAGGGGGTCGAAAAAGTTAAATTTCAATTTATTGCTTCAAGCACAATTTTCAAAGTCACCGTTTGGATTTAAACACATCTCGTATTAACAGCATAAAAAGGTGGCTACTTAGTTACCCAATCGTATCTTTTCAAAAAAATTTAAAGTTTAAATATGAAAATAATAATTATGTAAATTATTTAAACTACCCTCCATCTATTATGGTTTCCGAGATACTAATGGTGAGCATCGAAAAATTACCCATCCTGTATACTGTATCCTCTATCAGCATTATGAACACATTTTCATATCATTATATCATATCTGAAGGTCCAAAACCAACCCCTAGCTAGGTTTACGGAACATACCTTATTAATTACCTATACCTATTCCAAGCGCATTCAGCTCAACGTTTGTTTTGTTCTCAAGTAATATGATACTTATATTATTAGTCAGAGAAAGGAGCGAGCAAGCGAAATGACTAAAAACATTAAACCTGAATTTTTCGGGTAGATATTAACACAAGTAGGTGTATAGTTTGGAAAACTTTCGAAATGGTGCAATCTCACCCTTCCTTTTCGTTATTTTATTATTATAGCCAATAATCTTACCCCCTAGCATGCATTCTGCCTTTTCCCCGACGGATTGATGTGATCACTAATAAATCAAAAGTCCGCTGTTTATCACAGTAATATTAATATTTCAGCGGACAAAAGGCCTTTTGTCAACAGATGGCTCGACGGTAGCGAAATTTCTACATTGCGATTTGCTCTGTTACCTTGAACTTTTTTTTTTATTTAACGTTAAGTTGGTTTCATATGAGGCTAGGGGCGACTTTGTTTTCTTCGTAGGTGTAACTGTATTAAACTAAAGACGTTCAGCCTTATAGAGCTGCTTATTTTAAATTTGCCCAACGTTTGTGCCGTATAATTGTTTAATGAATAAAGTATTTTCGCATTTTTTACACACCCTCAATTCATGTCACGCATTAGCCGAAACCAACAACAGCCAAACTTTTGAGACCAATGCGTGCAAAAATGGATGTGTTGTGAAGATTGTTCAAGCAATGTTTAGGTAGGTATCGGTAGGTACTTATACGGTACAGTATGAATAACCTTGTAATGGGCCTATTTAGGTTCTTAAAAATGACGAAGTAAAGTGAAAATAGAAATAATTACCTTTTGCAGCTGTATTAATCAACAAGTACTTAGTATTTCTTGTTCGTTAAAAAAGGGAATTATTTTTATTTTATACATTCTTAAAGTGTTGTCACGGCAAATTTGTAATCATGCAATTCATGAATAAAGTAACTTTTTTCGCCCGTCTTGTTTGTGCATTCCGCCTACGGCAACGTGCGACAAATATTTCTTCTAGTAAAAAAAAAGGCGGTCTCGGAGACGGCAGGAACTTCTACGCCGCACTGCATTGGATTAATAACAGCAGCATTTATTAAATTTTTAAATATTTAAAATAAGAAAGTTGCTATGCCAAAAGGGCACTTCGGGTTCGGGTTGACTGATCGGCTTCAAAATCTAATCAGCTCCTCTCCCGCACAGACAATAAAATAAATTGCCACGAAAATGACATTTTCTTGCTTGAGCTTGAAAAAAAATCAGTTATCAAATCCGGTAATAAAAATACACATTTATGCATAGTTTTTTTTCACGGCACCATTTTTTGGTCAAAAGGGCCCAAGTGTGAATACATTTTTAGAAGCAGAATTTGAAGAGCATTCATATGGTAATGCGAAAAATGGGGGTTTGCATTTAAATTTTTAAAGTTGATGTGCCAAAAAGGCACTTTCCGTGAGCCGGTGTAGCCCAGATTCTAATCAGCACCTACAAATCTCCCACTGAATATGTGTGCCAAATTTCATCAAAATCAGTTCAGTAGTTTCGGCTGTAGCGTGTCCACAGACACACGGACAGACACACGGACAGACACACGGACAGACACACAGACACACATTTTTCAAAAATAGGTTTTTTGGGTTCCTGGGACCCCGAAACGTAAAGATTTGATGTCAGTTCAATTTCGAATTTTTGATCGATTTTATATACTGCTCCGCCTTGAGCGTAGAAGTTAAAAAAGCCACACTTTACTCACTTGTTACACACGTAAGCAACTATTCCTAATTTATCAAAAGGTCCCAAAATATATCATCTGCTACTAGTATAGTATAGTCTAGCGTTACATATAATGGTTAATTTTGAAATGTCTACTTCCACTTTGGGTCGACTTTGTCACATTTTCGTTCTCAAATTCCATACTAAAGCCCATGTCCGTTGGTAGGAGCTTACTGCAAGCTTCTTTTGAGATTTCGCATGGAAATTGCATCCGCCCACATTAATGTTAATGAAACTCCACAATATAAGTCTAGATTGGCAATAGAGTGTACAGAAAGTCCATTTTCCTTCCAAATATGACGAAAGAACGTGAAAATGGAAATACAGGTCATTTTGCCATATATCCGCTAACCGAATAATGGCAGCTTTCTTAATCAGCAATAACCCATTTGGGAGTAATAAAGATATTCCCAAAATGCCAAAAAGTCCCAGAATATGCCTTCTGCCATTAGTGCAAGTATCTGGGAACATTTTGAGGGGTCTGCATGCCCTTTGGGTCGACTTTGTCATATTTTGGTTCTCAAATTCCATAATAAAGCCCATGTCCGTCTGTAGGAGCCTACTGCAGGCCTTTTTTGAGATTTCGCATGAAGATTGCATCCGCCGGCATCAATGTCAACGAAACTGCACAATATAAGTCTAGATTGGCAAGAGAGGATTTAGACGGTCCATTTCCTTTCCAAATATGGACAAACAATGTGAAAATGGAAATACATGTTATTTTGCCATATCTCCGCTCACCGGATAGTGGCAGCTCTCTTAATCAGCAATAACCCATTTGGGAGTAATAAAGAATTTCCCAAAGTGCCATAGAGTCCCAAAATATGCTTTCTGCCATTGGTGCAAGTATCTAGGAACATTTTGAAGTGTCTGCTTGCACTTTGGGTCGACTTTGTCATATTTTGGTTCTCAAATTCCATACTAAAGCCCATGTCCGTCTGTAGGAGCCTACTGCAAGCGTTTTTTGAGATTTCGCATGAAAATTGCATCCGCCAGCATCAATGTCAACGAAACTGCACAATATAAGTCTAGATTGGCAAGAGAGGGTTTAGACGGTCCATTTCCTTTCCAAATATGACGAAACAACGTGAAAATGGAAATACATGTTATTTTGCCATATCTCCGCTCACCGGATAATGGCAGCTCTCTTAATCAGCAATAACCCATTTGGGAGTAATGAAGAATTTCCCAAAGTGCCAAAAAGTCCCAAAATATGCTTTCTGCCATTAGTGCAAGTCTCTGGGAACATTTTGAAGTGTCTGCTTGCACTTTGGGTCGACTTTGTCATATGTTGGTTCTCAAATTCCATACTAAAGCCCATGTCCGTCTGCAGGAGCCTACTGCAGGCATTTTTGAAATTTCGCATGAAAATTGCATCCGCCAGCATCAATGTCAACGAAACTGCACAATATAAGTCTAGATTGGCAAGAGAGGCTTTAGACGGTCCATTTCCTTTCCAAATATGACGAAACAACGCGAAAATGGAAATACATGTTATTTTGCCATATCTCCGCTCACCGGATAATGGCAGCTCTCCTAATCAGCAATAACCCATTTGGGAGTAATAAAGAATTTCCCAAAGTGCCAAAAAGTCCCAAAATATGCTTTCTGCCATTAGTGCAAGTAGCTGGGAACATTTTGAAGTGTCTGCTTGCACTTTGGGTCGACTTTGTCATATTTTGGTTCTCAAATTCCATACTAAAGCCCATGTCCGTCTGTAGGAGCCTACTGCAGGCCTTTTTTGAGATTTCGCATTAAAATTGCATCCGCCAGCATCAATGTCAACGAAACTGCACAATATAAGTCTAGATTGGCAAGAGAGGGTTTAGACGGTCCATTTCCTTTCCAAATATGACGAAACAACGTGAAAATGGAAATACATTCTATTTTGCCATATTTCCGCTCACCGGATAATGTCAGCTCTCTTAATCAGCAATAACCGATTTGGGAGTAATAAAGAATTTCCCAAAGTGCCAAAAAGTCCCAAAATATGCTTTCTGCCATTAGTGCAAGTATCTGGGAACATTTTGAAGTGTCTGCTTGCACTTTGGGTCGACTTTGTCATATTTTGGTTCTCAAATTCCATACTAAAACCCATGTCCGTCTGTAGGAGCCTATTGCAGGCATTTTTGAGATTTCGCATAAAAATTGCATCCGCCAGCATCAATGTCAACGAAACTGCACAATATAAGTCTAGATTGGCAAGAGAGGGTTTAGACGGTCCATTTCCTTTCCAAATATGACGAAACAACGTGAAAATGGAAATACATTCTATTTTGCCATATCTCCGCTCACCGGATAATGGCAGCTCTCTTAATCAGCAATAACCCATTTGGGAGTAATAACGAATTTCCCAAAGTGCCAAAAAGTCCCAAAATATGCTTTCTGCCATTAGTGCAAGTATCTAGGAACATTTTGAAGTGTCTGCTTGCACTTTGGGTCGACTTTGTCATATTTTGGTTCTCAAATTCCATACTAAAACCCATGTCCGTCTGTAGGAGCCTATTGCAGGCATTTTTGAGATTTCGCATGAAAATTGCATCCGCCAGCATCAATGTCAACGAAACTGCACAATATAAGTCTAGATTGGCAAGAGAGGGTATAGACGTTCCATTTCCTTTCCAAATATGACGAAACAACGTGAAAATGCAAATACATGTTATTTTGCCATATCTCCGCTCACCGGATAATGGCAGCTCTCTTAATCAGCAATAACCCATTTGGGACAAATAAAGAATTTCCCAAAGTGCCAAAAAGTCCCAAAATATGCTTTCTGCCATTAGTGCAAGTATCTAGGAACATTTTGAAGTGTCTGCTTGCACTTTGGGTCGACTTTGTCATATTTTGGTTCTCAAATTCCATACTAAAGCCCATGTCCGTCTGTAGGAGCCTAATGCAGGCCTTTTTTGAGATTTCGCATGAAAATTGCATCCGCCAGCATCAATGTCAACGAAACTGCACAATATAAGTCTAGATTGGCAAGAGAGGGTTTAGACGGTCCATTTCCTTTCCAAATATGACGAAACAACGTGAAAATGGAAATACATTCTATTTTGCCATATCTCCGCTCACCGGATAATGGCAGCTCTCTTAATCAGCAATAACCGATTTGGGAGTAATAAAGAATTTCCCAAAGTGCCAAAATGTTCCAAAATATGCTTTCTGCCATTAGTGCAAGTATCTAGGAACATTTTGAAGTGTCTGCTTGCACTTTGGGTCGACTTTGTCATATTTTGGTTCTCAAATTCCATACTAAAGCCCATGGCCGTCTGTAGGAGCCTAATGCAGGCCTTTTTTGAGATTTCGCATGAAAATTGCATCCGCCAGCATCAATGTCAGCGAAACTGCACAATATAAGTCTAGATTGGCAAGAGAGGGTTTAGACGGTCCATTTCCTTTCCAAATATGACGAAACAACGTGAAAATGGATGTACATGTTATTTTGCCATATCTCCGCTCACCGGATAATGGCAGCTCTCTTAATCAGCAATAACCCATTTGGGAGTAATAAAGAATTTCCCAAAGTGCCAAAAAGTCCCAAAATATGCTTTCTGCCATTAGTGCAAGTATCTAGGAACATTTTGAAGTGTCTGCTTGCACTTTGGGTCGACTTTGTCATATTTTGGTTCTCAAATTCCATACTAAAGCCCATGTCCGTCTGTAGGAGCCTAATGCAGGCCTTTTTTGAGATTTCGCATGAAAATTGCATCCGCCAGCATCAATGTCAACGAAACTGCACAATATAAGTCTAGATTGGCAAGAGAGGGTTTAGACGGTCCATTTCCTTTCCAAATATGACGAAACAACGTGAAAATGGAAATACATTCTATTTTGCCATATCTCCGCTCACCGGATAATGGCAGCTCTCTTAATCAGCAATAACCGATTTGGGAGTAATAAAGAATTTCCCAAAGTGCCAAAATGTTCCAAAATATGCTTTCTGCCATTAGTGCAAGTATCTAGGAACATTTTGAAGTGTCTGCTTGCACTTTGGGTCGACTTTGTCATATTTTGGTTCTCAAATTCCATACTAAAGCCCATGGCCGTCTGTAGGAGCCTAATGCAGGCCTTTTTTGAGATTTCGCATGAAAATTGCATCCGCCAGCATCAATGTCAGCGAAACTGCACAATATAAGTCTAGATTGGCAAGAGAGGGTTTAGACGGTCCATTTCCTTTCCAAATATGACGAAACAACGTGAAAATGGATGTACATGTTATTTTGCCATATCTCCGCTCACCGGATAATGGCAGCTCTCTTAATCAGCAATAACCCATTTGGGAGTAATGAAGAATTTCCCAAAGTGCCAAAAAGTCCCAAAATATGCTTTCTGCCATTAGTGCAAGTCTCTGGGAACATTTTGAAGTGTCTGCTTGCACTTTGGGTCGACTTTGTCATATGTTGGTTCTCAAATTCCATACTAAAGCCCATGTCCGTCTGCAGGAGCCTACTGCAGGCATTTTTGAAATTTCGCATGAAAATTGCATCCGCCAGCATCAATGTCAACGAAACTGCACAATATAAGTCTAGATTGGCAAGAGAGGCTTTAGACGGTCCATTTCCTTTCCAAATATGACGAAACAACGCGAAAATGGAAATACATGTTATTTTGCCATATCTCCGCTCACCGGATAATGGCAGCTCTCCTAATCAGCAATAACCCATTTGGGAGTAATAAAGAATTTCCCAAAGTGCCAAAAAGTCCCAAAATATGCTTTCTGCCATTAGTGCAAGTAGCTGGGAACATTTTGAAGTGTCTGCTTGCACTTTGGGTCGACTTTGTCATATTTTGGTTCTCAAATTCCATACTAAAGCCCATGTCCGTCTGTAGGAGCCTACTGCAGGCCTTTTTTGAGATTTCGCATTAAAATTGCATCCGCCAGCATCAATGTCAACGAAACTGCACAATATAAGTCTAGATTGGCAAGAGAGGGTTTAGACGGTCCATTTCCTTTCCAAATATGACGAAACAACGTGAAAATGGAAATACATTCTATTTTGCCATATTTCCGCTCACCGGATAATGTCAGCTCTCTTAATCAGCAATAACCGATTTGGGAGTAATAAAGAATTTCCCAAAGTGCCAAAAAGTCCCAAAATATGCTTTCTGCCATTAGTGCAAGTATCTGGGAACATTTTGAAGTGTCTGCTTGCACTTTGGGTCGACTTTGTCATATTTTGGTTCTCAAATTCCATACTAAAACCCATGTCCGTCTGTAGGAGCCTATTGCAGGCATTTTTGAGATTTCGCATAAAAATTGCATCCGCCAGCATCAATGTCAACGAAACTGCACAATATAAGTCTAGATTGGCAAGAGAGGGTTTAGACGGTCCATTTCCTTTCCAAATATGACGAAACAACGTGAAAATGGAAATACATTCTATTTTGCCATATCTCCGCTCACCGGATAATGGCAGCTCTCTTAATCAGCAATAACCCATTTGGGAGTAATAACGAATTTCCCAAAGTGCCAAAAAGTCCCAAAATATGCTTTCTGCCATTAGTGCAAGTATCTAGGAACATTTTGAAGTGTCTGCTTGCACTTTGGGTCGACTTTGTCATATTTTGGTTCTCAAATTCCATACTAAAACCCATGTCCGTCTGTAGGAGCCTATTGCAGGCATTTTTGAGATTTCGCATGAAAATTGCATCCGCCAGCATCAATGTCAACGAAACTGCACAATATAAGTCTAGATTGGCAAGAGAGGGTATAGACGTTCCATTTCCTTTCCAAATATGACGAAACAACGTGAAAATGCAAATACATGTTATTTTGCCATATCTCCGCTCACCGGATAATGGCAGCTCTCTTAATCAGCAATAACCCATTTGGGACAAATAAAGAATTTCCCAAAGTGCCAAAAAGTCCCAAAATATGCTTTCTGCCATTAGTGCAAGTATCTAGGAACATTTTGAAGTGTCTGCTTGCACTTTGGGTCGACTTTGTCATATTTTGGTTCTCAAATTCCATACTAAAGCCCATGTCCGTCTGTAGGAGCCTAATGCAGGCCTTTTTTGAGATTTCGCATGAAAATTGCATCCGCCAGCATCAATGTCAACGAAACTGCACAATATAAGTCTAGATTGGCAAGAGAGGGTTTAGACGGTCCATTTCCTTTCCAAATATGACGAAACAACGTGAAAATGGAAATACATTCTATTTTGCCATATCTCCGCTCACCGGATAATGGCAGCTCTCTTAATCAGCAATAACCGATTTGGGAGTAATAAAGAATTTCCCAAAGTGCCAAAATGTTCCAAAATATGCTTTCTGCCATTAGTGCAAGTATCTAGGAACATTTTGAAGTGTCTGCTTGCACTTTGGGTCGACTTTGTCATATTTTGGTTCTCAAATTCCATACTAAAGCCCATGGCCGTCTGTAGGAGCCTAATGCAGGCCTTTTTTGAGATTTCGCATGAAAATTGCATCCGCCAGCATCAATGTCAGCGAAACTGCACAATATAAGTCTAGATTGGCAAGAGAGGGTTTAGACGGTCCATTTCCTTTCCAAATATGACGAAACAACGTGAAAATGGATGTACATGTTATTTTGCCATATCTCCGCTCACCGGATAATGGCAGCTCTCTTAATCAGCAATAACCCATTTGGGAGTAATAAAGAATTTCCCAAAGTGCCAAAAAGTCCCAAAATATGCTTTCTGCCATTAGTGCAAGTATCTAGGAACATTTTGAAGTGTCTGCTTGCACTTTGGGTCGACTTTGTCATATTTTGGTTCTCAAATTCCATACTAAAGCCCATGTCCGTCTGTAGGAGCCTAATGCAGGCCTTTTTTGAGATTTCGCATGAAAATTGCATCCGCCAGCATCAATGTCAACGAAACTGCACAATATAAGTCTAGATTGGCAAGAGAGGGTTTAGACGGTCCATTTCCTTTCCAAATATGACGAAACAACGTGAAAATGGAAATACATTCTATTTTGCCATATCTCCGCTCACCGGATAATGGCAGCTCTCTTAATCAGCAATAACCGATTTGGGAGTAATAAAGAATTTCCCAAAGTGCCAAAATGTTCCAAAATATGCTTTCTGCCATTAGTGCAAGTATCTAGGAACATTTTGAAGTGTCTGCTTGCACTTTGGGTCGACTTTGTCATATTTTGGTTCTCAAATTCCATACTAAAGCCCATGGCCGTCTGTAGGAGCCTAATGCAGGCCTTTTTTGAGATTTCGCATGAAAATTGCATCCGCCAGCATCAATGTCAGCGAAACTGCACAATATAAGTCTAGATTGGCAAGAGAGGGTTTAGACGGTCCATTTCCTTTCCAAATATGACGAAACAACGTGAAAATGGATGTACATGTTATTTTGCCATATCTCCGCTCACCGGATAATGGCAGCTCTCTTAATCAGCAATAACCCATTTGGGAGTAATAAAGAATTTCCCAAAGTGCCAAAAAGTCCCAAAATATGCTTTCTGATATTAGTGCAAGTATCTAGGAACATTTTGAAGTGTCTGCTTGCACTTTGGGTCGACTTTGTCATATTTTGGTTCTCAAATTCCATACTAAAGCCCATGTCCGTCTGTAGGAGCCTACTGCAGGCCTTTTTTGAGATTTCGCATGAAAATTGCATCCGCCAGCATCAATGTCAACGAAACTGCACAATATAAGTCTAGATTGGCAAGAGAGGGTATAGACGTTCCATTTCCTTTCCAAATATGACGAAACAACGTGAAAATGCAAATACATGTTATTTTGCCATATCTCCGCTCACCGGATAATGGCAGCTCTCTTAATCAGCAATAACCGATTTGGGAGTACCTAATAAAGAATTTCCCAAAGTGCCAAAAAGTCCCAAAATATGCTTTCTGCCATTAGTGCAAGTATCTAGGAACATTTTGAAGTGTCTGCTTGCACTTTGGGTCGACTTTGTCATATTTTGGTTCTCAAATTCCATACTAAAGCCCATGTCCGTCTGTAGGAGCCTACTGCAGGCCTTTTTTGAGATTTCGCATGAAAATTGCATCCGCCAGCATCAATGTCAACGAAACCGCACAATATAAGTCTAGATTGGCAAGAGAGGGTTTAGACGGTCCATTTCCTTTCCAAATATGACGAAACAACGTGAAAATGGAAATACATTCTATTTTGCCATATCTCCGCTCACCGGATAATGGCAGCTCTCTTAATCAGCAATAACCGATTTGGGAGTAATAAAGAATTTCCCAAAGTGCCAAAATGTTCCAAAATATGCTTTCTGCCATTAGTGCAAGTATCTAGGAACATTTTGAAGTGTCTGCTTGCACTTTGGGTCGACTTTGTCATATTTTGGTTCTCAAATTCCATACTAAAGCCCATGGCCGTCTGTAGGAGCCTAATGCAGGCCTTTTTTGAGATTTCGCATGAAAATTGCATCCGCCAGCATCAATGTCAGCGAAACTGCACAATATAAGTCTAGATTGGCAAGAGAGGGTTTAGACGGTCCATTTCCTTTCCAAATATGACGAAACAACGTGAAAATGGATGTACATGTTATTTTGCCATATCTCCGCTCACCGGATAATGGCAGCTCTCTTAATCAGCAATAACCCATTTGGGAGTAATAAAGAATTTCCCAAAGTGCCAAAAAGTCCCAAAATATGCTTTCTGATATTAGTGCAAGTATCTAGGAACATTTTGAAGTGTCTGCTTGCACTTTGGGTCGACTTTGTCATATTTTGGTTCTCAAATTCCATACTAAAGCCCATGTCCGTCTGTAGGAGCCTACTGCAGGCCTTTTTTGAGATTTCGCATGAAAATTGCATCCGCCAGCATCAATGTCAACGAAACTGCACAATATAAGTCTAGATTGGCAAGAGAGGGTATAGACGTTCCATTTCCTTTCCAAATATGACGAAACAACGTGAAAATGCAAATACATGTTATTTTGCCATATCTCCGCTCACCGGATAATGGCAGCTCTCTTAATCAGCAATAACCGATTTGGGAGTACCTAATAAAGAATTTCCCAAAGTGCCAAAAAGTCCCAAAATATGCTTTCTGCCATTAGTGCAAGTATCTAGGAACATTTTGAAGTGTCTGCTTGCACTTTGGGTCGACTTTGTCATATTTTGGTTCTCAAATTCCATACTAAAGCCCATGTCCGTCTGTAGGAGCCTACTGCAGGCCTTTTTTGAGATTTCGCATGAAAATTGCATCCGCCAGCATCAATGTCAACGAAACCGCACAATATAAGTCTAGATTGGCAAGAGAGGGTTTAGACGGTCCATTTCCTTTCCAAATATGACGAAACAACGTGAAAATGGAAATACATTCTATTTTGCCATATCTCCGCTCACCGGATAATGGCAGCTCTCTTAATCAGCAATAACCGATTTGGGAGTAATAAAGAATTTCCCAAAGTGCCAAAAAGTCCCAAGATATGCTTTCTGCCTTTAGTGCAAGTATCTAGGAACATTTTGAAGTGTCTGCTTGCACTTTGGGTCGACTTTGTCATATTTTGGTTCTCAAATTCCATACTAAAACCCATGTCCGTCTGTAGGAGCCTACTGCTGGCCTTTTTTGAGATTTCGCATGAAAATTGCATCCGCCAGCATCAATGTCATCGAAACTGCACTATATAAGTCTAGATTGGCAAGAGAGGGTATAGACGTTCCATTTCCTTTCCAAATATGACGAAACAACGTGAAAATGCAAATACATGTTATTTTGCCATATCTCCGCTCACCGGATAATGGCAGCTCTCTTAATCAGCAATAACCCATTTGGGAGTAATAAAGAATTTCCCAAAGTGCCAAAAAGTCCCAAAATATGCTTTCTGCCATTAGTGCAAGTATCTAGGAACATTTTGAAGTGTCTGCTTGCACTTTGGGTCGACTTTGTCATATTTTGGTTCTCAAATTCCATACTAAAGCCCATGTCCGTCTGTAGGAGCCTACTGCAGGCCTTTTTTGAGATTTCGCATGAAAATTGCATCCGCCAGCATCAATGTCAACGAAACCGCACAATATAAGTCTAGATTGGCAAGAGAGGGTTTAGACGGTCCATTTCCTTTCCAAATATGACGAAACAACGTGAAAATGGAAATACATTCTATTTTGCCATATCTCCGCTCACCGGATAATGGCAGCTCTCTTAATCAGCAATAACCGATTTGGGAGTAATAAAGAATTTCCCAAAGTGCCAAAAAGTCCCAAGATATGCTTTCTGCCTTTAGTGCAAGTATCTAGGAACATTTTGAAGTGTCTGCTTGCACTTTGGGTCGACTTTGTCATATTTTGGTTCTCAAATTCCATACTAAAACCCATGTCCGTCTGTAGGAGCCTACTGCTGGCCTTTTTTGAGATTTCGCATGAAAATTGCATCCGCCAGCATCAATGTCATCGAAACTGCACTATATAAGTCTAGATTGGCAAGAGAGGGTATAGACGTTCCATTTCCTTTCCAAATATGACGAAACAACGTGAAAATGCAAATACATGTTATTTTGCCATATCTCCGCTCACCGGATAATGGCAGCTCTCTTAATCAGCAATAACCCATTTGGGAGTAATAAAGAATTTCCCAAAGTGCCAAAAAGTCCCAAAATATGCTTTCTGCCATTAGTGCAAGTATCTAGGAACATTTTGAAGTGTCTGCTTGCACTTTGGGTCGACTTTGTCATATTTTGGTTCTCAAATTCCATACTAAAGCCCATGTCCGTCTGTAGGAGCCTACTGCAGGCCTTTTTTGAGATTTCGCATGAAAATTGCATCCGCCAGCATCAATGTCAACGAAACCGCACAATATAAGTCTAGATTGGCAAGAGAGGGTTTAGACGGTCCATTTCCTTTCCAAATATGACGAAACAACGTGAAAATGGAAATACATTCTATTTTGCCATATCTCCGCTCACCGGATAATGGCAGCTCTCTTAATCAGCAATAACCGATTTGGGAGTAATAAAGAATTTCCCAAAGTGCCAAAAAGTCCCAAGATATGCTTTCTGCCTTTAGTGCAAGTATCTAGGAACATTTTGAAGTGTCTGCTTGCACTTTGGGTCGACTTTGTCATATTTTGGTTCTCAAATTCCATACTAAAACCCATGTCCGTCTGTAGGAGCCTACTGCTGGCCTTTTTTGAGATTTCGCATGAAAATTGCATCCGCCAGCATCAATGTCATCGAAACTGCACTATATAAGTCTAGATTGGCAAGAGAGGGTATAGACGTTCCATTTCCTTTCCAAATATGACGAAACAACGTGAAAATGCAAATACATGTTATTTTGCCATATCTCCGCTCACCGGATAATGGCAGCTCTCTTAATCAGCAATAACCCATTTGGGAGTAATAAAGAATTTCCCAAAGTGCCAAAAAGTCCCAAAATATGCTTTCTGCCATTAGTGCAAGTATCTAGGAACATTTTGAAGTGTCTGCTTGCACTTTGGGTCGACTTTGTCATATTTTGGTTCTCAAATTCCATACTAAAACCCATGTCCGTCTGTAGGAGCCTATTGCAGGCATTTTTGAGATTTCGCATGAAAATTGCATCCGCCAGCATCAATGTCAACGAAACTGCACAATATAAGTCTAGATTGGCAAGAGAGGGTTTAGACGGTCCATTTCCTTTCCAAATATGACGAAACAACGTGAAAATGCAAATACATTCTATTTTGCCATATCTCCGCTCACCGGATAATGGCAGCTCTCTTAATCAGCAATAACCGATTTGGGAGTAATAAAGAATTTCCCAAAGTGCCAAAGAGTCCCAAAATATGCTTTCTGCCATTAGTGCAAGTATCTAGGAACATTTTGAAGTGTCTGCTTGCACTTTGGGTCGACTTTGTCATATTTTGGTTCTCAAATTCCATACTAAAACCCATGTCCGTCTGTAGGAGCCTATTGCAGGCATTTTTGAGATTTCGCATGAAAATTGCATCCGCCAGCATCAATGTCAACGAAACTGCACAATATAAGTCTAGATTGGCAAGAGAGGGTTTAGACGGTCCATTTCCTTTCCAAATATGACGAAACAACGTGAAAATGGAAATACATTCTATTTTGCCATATCTCCGCTCACCGGATAATGGCAGCTCACTTAATCAGCAATAACCGATTTGGGAGTAATAAAGAATTTCCCAAAGTGCCAAAATGTTCCAAAATATGCTTTCTGCCATTAGTGCAAGTATCTAGGAACATTTTGAAGTGTCTGCTTGCACTTTGGGTCGACTTTGTCATATTTTGGTTCTCAAATTCCATACTAAAGCCCATGTCCGTCTGTAGGAGCCTACTGCAGGCCTTTTTTGAGATTTCGCATGAAAATTGCATCCGCCAGCATCAATGTCAACGAAACTGCACAATATAAGTCTAGATTGGCAAGAGAGGGTTTAGACGGTCCATTTCCTTTCCAAATATGACGAAACAACGTGAAAATTGAAATACATTCTATTTTGCCATATCTCCGCTCACCGGATAATGGCAGCTCACTTAATCAGCAATAACCGATTTGGGAGTAATAAAGAATTTCCCAAAGTGCCAAAATGTTCCAAAATATGCTTTCTGCCATTAGTGCAAGTATCTAGGAACATTTTGAAGTGTCTGCTTGCACTTTGGGTCGACTTTGTCATATTTTGGTTCTCAAATTCCATACTAAAGCCCATGTCCGTCTGTAGGAGCCTAATGCAGGCCTTTTTTGAGATTTCGCATGAAAATTGCATCCGCCAGCATCAATGTCAACGAAACTGCACAATATAAGTCTAGATTGGCAAGAGAGGGTTTAGACGGTCCATTTCCTTTCCAAATATGACGAAACAACGTGAAAATGGAAATACATTCTATTTTGCCATATCTCCGCTCACCGGATAATGGCAGCTCACTTAATCAGCAATAACCGATTTGGGAGTAATAAAGAATTTCCCAAAGTGCCAAAATGTTCCAAAATATGCTTTCTGCCATTAGTGCAAGTATCTAGGAACATTTTGAAGTGTCTGCTTGCACTTTGGGTCGACTTTGTCATATTTTGGTTCTCAAATTCCATACTAAAACCCATGTCCGTCTGTAGGAGCCTATTGCAGGCATTTTTGAGATTTCGCATGAAAATTGCATCCGCCAGCATCAATGTCAACGAAACTGCACAATATAAGTCTAGATTGGCAAGAGAGGGTTTAGACGGTCCATTTCCTTTCCAAATATGACGAAACAACGTGAAAATGGAAATACATTCTATTTTGCCATATCTCCGCTCACCGGATAATGGCAGCTCACTTAATCAGCAATAACCGATTTGGGAGTAATAAAGAATTTCCCAAAGTGCCAAAATGTTCCAAAATATGCTTTCTGCCATTAGTGCAAGTATCTAGGAACATTTTGAAGTGTCTGCTTGCACTTTGGGTCGACTTTGTCATATTTTGGTTCTCAAATTCCATACTAAAGCCCATGTCCGTCTGTAGGAGCCTACTGCAGGCCTTTTTTGAGATTTCGCATGAAAATTGCATCCGCCAGCATCAATGTCAACGAAACTGCACAATATAAGTCTAGATTGGCAAGAGAGGGTTTAGACGGTCCATTTCCTTTCCAAATATGACGAAACAACGTGAAAATGGAAATACATTCTATTTTGCCATATCTCCGCTCACCGGATAATGGCAGCTCACTTAATCAGCAATAACCGATTTGGGAGTAATAAAGAATTTCCCAAAGTGCCAAAATGTTCCAAAATATGCTTTCTGCCATTAGTGCAAGTATCTAGGAACATTTTGAAGTGTCTGCTTGCACTTTGGGTCGACTTTGTCATATTTTGGTTCTCAAATTCCATACTAAAGCCCATGTCCGTCTGTAGGAGCCTAATGCAGGCCTTTTTTGAGATTTCGCATGAAAATTGCATCCGCCAGCATCAATGTCAACGAAACTGCACAATATAAGTCTAGATTGGCAAGAGAGGGTTTAGACGGTCCATTTCCTTTCCAAATATGACGAAACAACGTGAAAATGGATGTACATGTTATTTTGCCATATCTCCGCTCACCGGATAATGGCAGCTCTCTTAATCAGCAATAACCCATTTGGGAGTAATAAAGAATTTCCCAAAGTGCCAAAAGTCCCAAAATATGCTTTCTGCCATTAGTGCAAGTATCTAGGAACATTTTGAAGTGTCTGCTTGCACTTTGGGTCGACTTTGTCATATTTTGGTTCTCAAATTCCATACTAAAATCCATGTCCGTCTGTAGGAGCCTATTGCAGGCATTTTTGAGATTTCGCATGAAAATTGCATCCGCCAGCATCAATGTCAACGAAACTGCACTATATAAGTCTAGATTGGCAAGAGAGGGTATAGACGTTCCATTTCCTTTCCAAATATGACGAAACAACGTGAAAATGCAAATACATGTTATTTTGCCATATCTCCGCTCACCGGATAATGGCAGCTCTCTTAATCAGCAATAACCCATTTGGGAGTAATAAAGAATTTCCCAAAGTGCCAAAAAGTCCCAAAATATGCTTTCTGCCATTAGTGCAAGTATCTGGGAACATTTTGAAGTGTCTGCTTGCACTTTGGGTCGACTTTGTCATATTTTGGTTCTCAAATTCCATACTAAAGCCCATGTCCGTCTGTAGGAGCCTACTGCAGGCCTTTTTTGAGATTTCGCATGAAAATTGCATCCGCCAGCATCAATGTCAACGAAACTGCACAATATAAGTCTAGATTGGCAAGAGAGGGTTTAGACGGTCCATTTCCTTTCCAAATATGACGAAACAACGTGAAAATGGATGTACATGTTATTTTGCCATATCTCCGCTCACCGGATAATGGCAGCTCTCTTAATCAGCAATAACCCATTTGGGAGTAATAAAGAATTTCCCAAAGTGCCAAAAAGTCCCAAAATATGCTTTCTGCCATTAGTGCAAGTATCTAGGAACATTTTGAAGTGTCTGCTTGCACTTTGGGTCGACTTTGTCATATTTTGGTTCTCAAATTCTATACTAAAGCCCATGTCCGTCTGTAGGAGCCTACTGCAGGCCTTTTTTGAGATTTCGCATGAAAATTGCATCCGCCAGCATCAATGTCAACGAAACTGCACAATATAAGTCTAGATTGGCAAGAGAGGGTATAGACGTTCCATTTCCTTTCCAAATATGACGAAACAACGTGAAAATGGATGTACATGTTATTTTGCCATATCTCCGCTCACCGGATAATGGCAGCTCTCTTAATCAGCAATAACCGATTTGGGAGTAATAAAGAATTTCCCAAAGTGCCAAAAAGTCCCAAAATATGCTTTCTGCCATTAGTGCAAGTATCTAGGAACATTTTGAAGTGTCTGCTTGCACTTTGGGTCGACTTTGTCATATTTTGGTTCTCAAATTCCATACTAAAATCCATGTCCGTCTGTAGGAGCCTATTGCAGGCATTTTTGAGATTTCGCATGAAAATTGCATCCGCCAGCATCAATGTCAACGAAACTGCACTATATAAGTCTAGATTGGCAAGAGAGGGTATAGACGTTCCATTTCCTTTCCAAATATGACGAAACAACGTGAAAATGCAAATACATGTTATTTTGCCATATCTCCGCTCACCGGATAATGGCAGCTCTCTTAATCAGCAATAACCCATTTGGGAGTAATAAAGAATTTCCCAAAGTGCCAAAAAGTCCCAAAATATGCTTTCTGCCATTAGTGCAAGTATCTGGGAACATTTTGAAGTGTCTGCTTGCACTTTGGGTCGACTTTGTCATATTTTGGTTCTCAAATTCCATACTAAAGCCCATGTCCGTCTGTAGGAGCCTACTGCAGGCCTTTTTTGAGATTTCGCATGAAAATTGCATCCGCCAGCATCAATGTCAACGAAACTGCACAATATAAGTCTAGATTGGCAAGAGAGGGTATAGACGTTCCATTTCCTTTCCAAATATGACGAAACAACGTGAAAATGCAAATACATGTTATTTTGCCATATCTCCGCTCACCGGATAATGGCAGCTCTCTTAATCAGCAATAACCGATTTGGGAGTAATAAAGAATTTCCCAAAGTGCCAAAAAGTCCCAAAATATGCTTTCTGCCATTAGTGCAAGTATCTAGGAACATTTTGAAGTGTCTGCTTGCACTTTGGGTCGACTTTGTCATATTTTGGTTCTCAAATTCCATACTAAAGCCCATGTCCGTCTGTAGGAGCCTACTGCTGGCCTTTTTTGAGATTTCGCATGAAAATTGAATCCGCCAGCATCAATGTCAACGAAACTGCACAATATAAGTCTAGATTGGCAAGAGAGGGTCTAGACGGTCCATTTCCTTTCCAAATATGACGAAACAACGTGAAAATGGATGTACATGTTATTTTGCCATATTTCCGCTCACCGGATAATGGCAGCTCTCTTAATCAGCAATAACCCATTTGGGAGTAATAAAGAATTTCCCAAAGTGCCAAAAAGTCCCAAAATATGCTTTCTGCCATTAGTGCAAGTATCTAGGAACATTTTGAAGTGTCTGCTTGCACTTTGGGTCGACTTTGTCATATTTTGGTTCTCAAATTCCATACTAAAACCCATGTCCGTCTGTAGGAGCCTATTGCAGGCATTTTTGAGATTTCGCATGAAAATTGCATCCGCCAGCATCAATGTCAACGAAACTGCACAATATAAGTCTAGATTGGCAAGAGAGGGTATAGACGTTCCATTTCCTTTCCAAATATGACGAAACAACGTGAAAATGGAAATACATGTTATTTTGCCATATCTCCGCTCACCGGATAATGGCAGCTCTCTTAATCAGCAATAACCCATTTGGGACAAATAAAGAATTTCCCAAAGTGCCAAAGAGTCCCAAAATATGCTTTCTGCCATTAGTGCAAGTATCTAGGAACATTTTGAAGTGTCTGCTTGCACTTTGGGTCGACTTTGTCATATTTTGGTTCTCAAATTCCATACTAAAACCCATGTCCGTCTGTAGGAGCCTATTGCAGGCATTTTTGAGATTTCGCATGAAAATTGCATCCGCCAGCATCAATGTCAACGAAACTGCACAATATAAGTCTAGATTGGCAAGAGAGGGTTTAGACGGTCCATTTCCTTTCCAAATATGACGAAACAACGTGAAAATGGATGTACATGTTATTTTGCCATATTTCCGCTCACCGGATAATGGCAGCTCTCTTAATCAGCAATAACCCATTTGGGACAAATAAAGAATTTCCCAAAGTGCCAAAAAGTCCCAAAATATGCTTTCTGCCATTAGTGCAAGTATCTAGGAACATTTTGAAGTGTCTGCTTGCACTTTGGGTCGACTTTGTCATATTTTGGTTCTCAAATTCCATACTAAAACCCATGTCCGTCTGTAGGAGCCTATTGCAGGCATTTTTGAGATTTCGCATGAAAATTGCATCCGCCAGCATCAATGTCAACGAAACTGCACAATATAAGTCTAGATTGGCAAGAGAGGGTTTAGACGGTCCATTTCCTTTCCAAATATGACGAAACAACGTGAAAATGGATGTACATGTTATTTTGCCATATTTCCGCTCACCGGATAATGGCAGCTCTCTTAATCAGCAATAACCCATTTGGGAGTAATAAAGAATTTCCCAAAGTGCCAAAAAGTCCCAAAATATGCTTTCTGCCATTAGTGCAAGTATCTAGGAACATTTTGAAGTGTCTGCTTGCACTTTGGGTCGACTTTGTCATATTTTGGTTCTCAAATTCCATACTAAAACCCATGTCCGTCTGTAGGAGCCTATTGCAGGCATTTTTGAGATTTCGCATGAAAATTGCATCCGCCAGCATCAATGTCAACGAAACTGCACAATATAAGTCTAGATTGGCAAGAGAGGGTATAGACGTTCCATTTCCTTTCCAAATATGACGAAACAACGTGAAAATGCAAATACATGTTATTTTGCCATATCTCCGCTCACCGGATAATGGCAGCTCTCTTAATCAGCAATAACCCATTTGGGACAAATAAAGAATTTCCCAAAGTGCCAAAGAGTCCCAAAATATGCTTTCTGCCATTAGTGCAAGTATCTAGGAACATTTTGAAGTGTCTGCTTGCACTTTGGGTCGATTTTGTCATATTTTGGTTCTCAAATTCCATACTAAAACCCATGTCCGTCTGTAGGAGCCTCCTGTGAACCTTTTTGAAATTTTGCTTGAAAATTGCATCCGTGGGCAATCGTGTTAGCGAGACCGCACAGTATAAGTCTACATTGCCAGTAGAGGGTATAGACGGTCCATTTCCCTCCCAATAGACCTGTGCGCCGACAAGTAGTTTATCGGCGGCGGCGTAACACGGAATTTGACTCGGCGGCGATCGGCGCGCCGGCGTAAACGCCGGCGAACAGTTTTGCAACGGCGTCAACCGGCGCGCCGGCGCTGATTTTTGTTTTTCATGTTTTTTTTCATGATTTCAAGGAAACGCATAAATACCTATTAATTTTATATAATTTTCAGCGCAAAAAACACTTGTAATAATAATTTTTTCCGTGAATTGTTCATTTATGGGTTTCGTTAATGTATACAAAATCGTGCATTAATAGGCTCTGTTAATGCACGATATTCTATTAATCAACGATTTTAGTATAGGCAATCAACTATACATGTCCTGACAATAAACAAGAATTTAAGTGACATCTGTCAAATTTTGAAAATCTACAAATTTAAATAAAAGTCCCATCAATGGATACTCAGAATCTTAACTTAACACCACCTGAAGTGCTAGTAAGTGCAAATCTTGCGAGCTTAAGTTTGTTTCCAGAAAAAAGCTGTAAAATTTATGAAAAAACTTATGCCAATTTCATTTCATGGTGCGAGAAGAAAAATGCACTGCGACACTCAGAATCTGTGCTTTTGGCAAGGCAATTGACATTTAATTTCTCACGTTTTGTTCATCGAGCTTCGGCACTTTTTAAATTGGATGCATGCTTGGTTGCATAACCGTTTATCAAACGCAATTTTGAAAAACAAATTTCGCCAATTTAATGATAATACAATCCACGGAAAAATATTGTAACTAACTCGAGTGTTAATAGGCGATTAATAATCTCTATCATTAACGCGTTCGCTGCGCTCACGCGTTAAAATCTCTCGATTATTAATCGCACTCATTAACACTCTTGTTCGTTAAATAACTATTAATGAAGTTAGTGACAAGGGGAACGAGAAAACTTATAAAAAGACGAAATTGGTACATTCACCTACAATTTTTGTTGAAAGTAGTAAGAACCGTAGGAACCGTCCCATTAATAAAAAACACCCTCGACCCTCAAAAACACCTGTTAAAGACCCCGTCACGGCGCATTATCCGGCGCACGGCGTACCAGTGTACAGTCACCGCACCAGTCACGTGACTCGAGTCGAGCTTTTAAAAAACTTCTACTGTATTAAGGGTTGCTCACCTAACACTATGTTCTTTTAAAATTAACGAAGCCCTCAGAATCTCAGCAGATTATACGTCCCGGCCCCGGCGTCACCGCCGGGAAAAAACCAGCGGCGGCGCGCCGGCGCGCCGTGTGAATTTAATCGGCGGCGGCGTAGGGTATGTTTTTGTCGGCGGCGGCGGCGGCGCTCGGCGGCGCACAGGTCTACCTCCCAAGTATAAGGATAGAACGTGAAAACGGTAATACAGGTTATTTTGCCATATCTCCACTCACCGAATAATGGCAGCTCTCTTAATCAGTAATAACCCATTTGAGAGTAATTAAGGTTTTCCAAAAGTACCAAAAAATCCCAAAATATGCTTTCTGCCATTAGTGGAAGTATCTGGGAACATTTTGAAGGGTCTGCTTGCACTTTGGGTCGACTTTGTGACATTTTGGTTCCCAAATTTCATACTAAAGCCGATGTCCGTCTGTAGGAACCTACTGCAAGCTAATAGCTCAAATTGGTTATTACTGAATAAGATACCCTCTATTGCCATTCTAGACTTATATTGTGCAGTTTCGTTAACATTGATGCTGGCGGATGCAATTTTTATGCGAAATCTCAAAAAAGGTTTGCAGTAGGCTCCTGCAGACGGACATGGGCTTTAGTATGGAGCTTGAGAACCAAAATATGACAAAGTCGACCCAAAGTGCAAGCAGACCCCTCAAAATGTTCCCAGATACTTGCACTAATGGCAGAAGACATATTTTGGGACTTTTTGGCATTTTGGGAAAATCTTTATTACTCTCAAATGGGTTATTACTGACTAAGAAAACTGCCATTATTCGGTGAGCGGAGATATCGCAAAATAACCTGTATTACCATTTTCACGTTCTTTCCTCATATTTTTAAGGGAAATGGACCGTCTAGACCCTCTATTGCCAATTTAAACTTATATTGTGAAGTTTCGTTAACATTGATGCTGGCGGATGCAATTTTCATGCGAAATCTCAGAAAAGGCTTGCAGTAGGCTCCTACAGACGGACATGGGCTTTAGTATGGAATTTGAGAACCAAAATATGACAAAGTCGGCCCAAAGTGCAAGCAGACCCCTCAAAATGTTCCCAGATACTTGCACTAATGGCAGAAGACATATTTTGGGACTTTTTGGAACTTTGGGGAAATCTTTATTAGTCTCAAATGGGTTATTACTGATTAAGAGAGCTGCCATTATTCGGTGAGCGGAGATATGGCAAAATAACCTGTATTACCATTTTCACGTTCTTTCCTCATATTTGGAAGAGAAATGGACCGTCTATACCCTCTATTGCTAATGTAGACTTATATTGTGAAGTTTCGTTAACATTGATGCTGGCGGATGCAATTTTCATGCGAAATCTCAAAAAAGGCTTGCAGTAGTCTCCTGCAGACGGACATGGGCTTTAGTATGGAGTTTGAGAACCAAAATTTGACAAAGTCGACCCAAAGTGCAAACAGACCCCTCAAAATGTTCCCAGATACTTGCACTAACGGCAGAAGACCTATTTTGGACTTTTTGGAACTTTGGGGAAATCTTTATTAGTCTCAAATGGGTTATTACTGATTAAGAGAGCTGCCATTATTCGGTGAGCGGAGATATGGCAAAATAACCTGTATTACCATTTTCACGTTCTTTCCTCATATTTGGAAGGGAAATGGACCGTCTATATCCTCTATTGCTAATGTAGACTTATATTGTGAAGTTTCGTTAACATTGATGCTGGCGGATGCAATTTTCATGCGAAATCTCAAAAAGGGCTTGCAGTAGTCTCCTGCAGACGGACATGGGCTTTAGTATGGAATTTGAGAACCAAAATTTGACAAAGTCGACCCAAAGTGTAAGCAGACCCCTCAAAATGTTCCCAGATACTTGCACTAATGGCAGAAGACATATTTTGTGACTTTTTGGCACTTTGGGAAAATTTCTAATACTCCCAAATGGGTTATTACTGATTAAGAGAGCTGCCATTATTCGGTGAGCGAAGATATGGCAAAATAAACTGTATTACAATTTTCACGTTCTCTCCTCATATTTGGAAGGGAAATGGACCGTCTATATCCTCTATTGCTAATGTAGACTTATATTGTGAAGTTTCGTTAACATTGATGCTGGCGGATGCAATTTTCATGCGAAATCTCAAAAAAGGCTTGCAGTAGTCTCCTACAGACGGACATGGGCTTTAGTATGGAATTTGAGAACCAAAATTTGACAAAGTCGACCCAAAGTGCAAGCAGGGCCCTCAAAATGTTCCCAGATACTTGCACTAATGACTGAAGGTATATTTTGGGACTTTTTGGAACCTTGGGGAAATCATTATTAGTCTCAAATGGGTTATTACTGATTAAGAGAGCTGTCATTATTCGGTGAGCGGAGATATGGCAAAATAACCTGTATTACCATTTTCACGTTCTTTCCTCATATTTGGAAGGGAAATGGACCGTCTATACCCTCTATTGCTAATGTAGACTTATATTGTGAAGTTTCGTTAACATTGATGCAGGCGGATGCAATTTTCATGTGAAATCTCAAAAAAGGTTTGCAGTAGGCTCCTGCAGACGGACATGGGCTTTAGTATGGAGCTTGAGAACCAAAATATGACAAAGTCGACCCAAAGTGCAAGGATCAACACAGTGACTTATCATTACTAAAGTATCGACTTTAGAGCAAATCTTGAGTTAAGCAGAAGTAATAAAAATTTGGGCGGCCTCTCATTCACGGACCATTTCGATGAAAAGTGGGGTTATCTCACTGTCATATGTCTACGCGAAGGCTTTGAAGACTGTCTTGCATAATTTGGACGAAATATGCTCACATTTGTGAAAAAATTGCTAAAATTTCAATTTCATGTGAAATCTCAAAAAAGGCTTGCAGTAGTCTCCTACAGACGGACATGGGCTTTAGTATGAAATTTGAGAACCAAAATTTGACAAAGTCGACCCAAAGTGCAAGCAGACCCCTCAAAATGTTCCCAGATACTTGCACTAATGGCAGAAGACATATTTTGGGACTTTTTGGCACTTTGGGAAAATTTCTAATACTCCCAAATGGGTTATTACTGATTAAGAGAGCTGCCATTATTCGGTGAGCGAAGATATGGCAAAATAACCTGTATTACCATTTTCACGTTCTTTCCTCATATTTGGAAGGGAAATGGACCGTCTATATCCTCTGTTGCTAATGTAGACTTATATTGTGAAGTTTCGTTAACATTGATGCTGGCGGATGCAATTTTCATGCGAAATCTCAAAAAAGGCTTGCAGTAGTCTCCTGCAGACGGACATGGGCTTTAGTATGGAGTTTGAGAACCAAAATTTGACAAAGTCGACCCAAAGTGCAAACAGACCCCTCAAAATGTTCCCAGATACTTGCACTAATGGCAGAAGACCTATTTTGGACTTTTTGGAACTTTGGGGAAATCTTTATTAGTCTCAAATGGGTTATTACTGATTAAGAGAGCTGCCATTATTCGGTGAGCGGAGATATGGCAAAATAACCTGTATTACCATTTTCACGTTCTTTCCTCATATTTGGAAGGGAAATGGACCGTCTATATCCTCTGTTGCTAATGTAGACTTATATTGTGAAGTTTCGTTAACATTGATGCTGGCGGATGCAATTTTCATGCGAAATCTCAAAAAAGGCTTGCAGTAGTCTCCTACAGACGGACATGGGCTTTAGTATAGAATTTGAGAACCAAAATTTGACAAAGTCGACCCAAAGTGCAAGCAGGCCCCTCAAAATGTTCCCAGATACTTGCACTAATGACTGAAGGTATATTTTGGGACTTTTTGGAACCTTGGGGAAATCATTATTAGTCTCAAATGGGTTATTACTGATTAAGAGAGCTGCCATTATTCGGTGAGCGGAGATATGGCAAAATAACCTGTATTACCATTTTCACGTTCTTTCCTCATATTATTTGGAAGGGAAATGGACCGTCTATATCCTCTATTGCTAATGTAGACTTATATTGTGAAGTTTAGTTAACATTGATGCTGGCGGATGCAATTTTCATGTGAAATCTCAAAAAAGGCTTGCAGTAGTCTCCTACAGACGGACATGGGCTTTAGTATGAAATTTGAGAACCAAAATTTGACAAAGTCGACCCAAAGTGCAAGCAGACCCCTCAAAATGTTCCCAGATACTTGCACTAATGGCTGAAAGTATATTTTGCGACTTGTTGGCACTTTGGGAAAATTTTTAATACTCCCAAATGGGTTAATACTGATTAAGAGAGCTGCCATTATCCGGTGAGCGGAGATATGGCAAAATAACCTGTATTACCATTTTCACGTTCTTTCCTCATATTTGGAAGAGAAATGGACCGTCTATACCCTCTATTGCTAATGTAGACTTATATTGTGAAGTTTCGTTAACATTGATGCTGGCGGATGCAATTTTCATGCGAAGTCTCAAAAAAGGCTTGCAGTAGTCTCCTACAGACGGACATGGGCTTTAGTATGAAATTTGAGAACCAAAATTTGACAAAGTCGACCCAAAGTGCAAGCAGACCCCTCAAAATATTCCCAGATACTTGCACTAATGGCAGAAGACATATTTTGGGACTTTTTGGGACTTTGGGGAAATCTTTATTACTCTCAAATGGGTTATTACTGATTAAGAGAGCTGCCATTATTCGGTGAGCGGAGATAGGTATGACAAAATAACCTGTATTACCATTTTCACGTTCTTTCCTCATATTTGGAAGGGAACTACCCTCTATTGCTAATCTGGGCTTATATTCCGCGCAGTTTCGTCCCCTTCCAAATATTACGATAGAATGTGAAAATCGAAATACAGGTTATTTTGCCATATCTCCGCTCACCGAATAATAGCAGCTCTCTTAATCAGTCATAACTAATAGGCAACCAATTATATCTCTTGTTTTGTTTACTTTAACATCTTAACCTTACTTTCCTTGACGTTTAATTATTGATCATTAGTGCCCCATTTGAAGGGAGATAAATAGAAATTAGAGCATTGAATATCCTTGGAAACAGTGTTTACAACACTGCAATTGAAGAATTCCATAGGGCTCAAATGGAATTCAACTTAGTGTTACGGTAGGCAAAATAATAGCTAATATTTTAACCTCCCCACTCCACTTCACCATTTAAAAAAAAGGGAGGTTACTGCAATCACTAAAATTTTCGAATTCGAGATAAGACCGGATCTATACGTTTTGAGGTCTCAGGAGCCCAAAAAAGTGGTTTTTAAAATGTGTCTGTATGTATGTACGTACGTTCGTACGTACGTTCGTACGTTCGTACGTTCGTACGTACGTTCGTAAACACGCCACAGCCCAAACTACTCGACAGATTTAGCTGAAATTTGGTACGTGTGCATGTGATAACCCAACTTAGATCTGAAAAGCTTTTGGAGCCAATCGTGAAACTAGAAATGCCATTTTGGCACATCAACTTTTAAATTTTAAATGCAAACCCCCAATTTTCACCTCACGATAGAAAAGGCCTTCAAATTCTGCTTCTAAAAATGTATTAATTTTTAGTGCCCTTTTGATCAAAAATTGAAAAAAAAATTATTTTTATCCGACTTTAAAATCGCGGTACAGCCCAAGCCCCTGAATCGATTTCGCTGAAATTTTGCACATGGGGATTGTATTGCACGTCGAAGAGCTGAACAAATTTTGGAATCAATCGGCCCACGGAAACTGCCGTTTTGGCACACCAATTTGTAACTTTAAAATTATTCACTCATTTAACCATCCAAAACAAGTTTTTGAAACATTTATTGTCACCATCAGAAAGGTCTTCAAATTCTGGTTTTAAGTAAGACAAAATTCGTTCGCATTTAGTGCTCTTTGGGTCAAAAAATCGAAATTTCATAATAACACTAAAAATACATTATAGCCCAAATTAGCGAATCGATTTGGCTGAAATTTGGTACATGGAGATTGGGTGACCCGTTGAAGACCTGAAAGGCTTTTGGAAGCAATTGGTCCACGGGAAGTGCCATTTAGGCAAATCAACTTTAAATTTTAAATACAAAGGTCTTCTTTTTATGTCGCCATTAGAAAGACGATCAAACTCTCGTTCTAAAAATGTATTCACAGTTTCTGCTATTTCAGTGGAAAATAGAGAAAAAAATATTTTTCATTAAAAGGGAGCAGGCTGACAGTGGATGACATAAAGTATCAGTTATTGTCAAAAGGGTGGCAAACTGTTAACCTTAAAAGGAACATATTGTCAAATGTGATGGGTGATGTCGGTATTTGTCAGAAAATTGCGAAATTAGTCACAGACAATAAGCATAAAAAAAATTCTGTGGAATTGACTACTATCTATACAGAATACAAAGATCCACGCGATGGGGAGGTTCCAGCCGCTTCTCTGCTGCATTTTTTAATTAGAGTTCGTTTTCAGATTATTTGGTTTATTCTCATTTTCTTGGTGGCTTTGAAACCTATTTGGAGAACAACTTCATCGAGAACAGAAGAACATACGGATGCAGACTTGATACGACAAAAGGCAGGCTTTTTATACAAATTTCATTTGAACTATACACCGTGCTTGAGTCCATAGACGATCTTTCAGCCAATCTGCAGACGTGAAATTTAGTTTTTCAACATTCAGAGGAATCCAGATTTGAGACCATTTGCGAAAAGTTTTAAAGGCTTTTCTACTTGATGCATTGCAGTCCATTGGAAATTCCTTGTGAGTAGTGTAGTGCAATGTATCCTTTTGCTGTTATTTAATTTTCAGTGATCTAAGTGCATTTTTCTGAAAGTTATTCATGTTTGTAAAATTTCCATGTTAAATTTTCATAAAGCCAAGACATTCACCCGTCAAGCCGGGACGCAGACCATTCAATGTAGAACGCAAAACGGTGGCGCCATCGGGTGGCATAATTCGAACTAAGTTAGAGCGGACTTTTGATTTTCGTGAGTAAATAAACTAGGAAATAAGAAGAATCTTAACACCGCTCAACTCTGCATTTGTCCGGTGGAGTAATAACGGGGAAATGGCAGAATTGTCAGTATTCAAATCGGACTTAAGCAAGAATACATATTAATAATGTCAGGAGAATGATGTGTTGAAATTCACTCCAGTTTTGTTGTTGGCACCATGAAGCAGAAGTCGACTCACGGCAATAACGTAAAAAAATATTTTCGGGATTATTGCAATTCCAGTGGGATTCAAGGGGTGCAATATGTCGGGGAAGAGAGATCCCTGTTTGAAAAGTAAGTACCTACGTATTTCGAATCGAAATTGATTGAAAATTACCAAAAATGGAACAATTGTCTTTTTCTACAATTTCTCAAACTGCCATTGATGTAGAAACTGAAGAAATTGTCAAAATCACGGCAAACATGTCTAAAACCTGGAAGATTGAGAATTGTCGAAATCGCGAACGACTCTGAATCAATAATCATTGTCAAAGTTTCCGTTTTTGAAGCAGAAGAGACTCAAAGTGGAGTGTCGATTTTTTTCCATTTTTGACTGCTCACTTAACAGTTAAAGATTTTCAAAATTATACTGAACTGACCGACAATTTGCGAAAAAAGAAAAAGGGATATAACCATAGAACGAATTAGTTTTTCAAAATTTTAGTCTTTCAGGTATTTTTATATATCAGTGTGTCTCATTTTAACTGGAACCACATAAATATTTCGGTTAATTTTAACCGAATCAATGCGATCTTTTTTTCTGCATGTAGAGCTCCAAAATCTGCACCTATACTCAACTACTGCGCCTACTGCGATTTAATAAAGAGGCCAAAAATGACGAAATCGTATTAGGCATTTTTGTATCGAAAAATTTTATAAAGAAAAGTTGCTCAGGATCGCTCCATATGGCGAAATACGAAGTTTCAGGAAAAAATAAAAATGTTAAACTTGAGGAAGAATCATAAAATAACGAAAACGTCAATATTTTGCAATATAACGGGTGATGTGAAATAAAAAAACAATGGAAGCGCATATGTTTGCTGTTTGTGGCACATTGCAATAGATTAATTGGGGTGTCCCTTAAAATTGTTAAGAAAAACGAAAATCTTACACTATCTTAATAATTTCAACTTTTTCTGCGATTGTTAAGTTTTATCCATCCATAGCCGATAGAAAATGTCAAATCAATTCATTTCAATTGTTTTTTTATTTCGCAGCACCCATTATGTTGCAAAAATATTGAACTTATTTTGTGATTCTTCCTGAAGAAATTCAACATTTTTATTTTTTCGGATTTAGCCATTTAGAGCCATCCTGAGCAACTCCTCCTTATAAAATTTTTCGATAAAAAAATGCCTAATACGATTTCGTAATTTTTGGCCTCTTTATTAAAACGCAGTAGGCTGGGATTTCGGTCTATAAAAAAAGTGAAGTATCACGCAGGTGCAGATTTTGGAGCTCTACATGCAGAAAAAAAGAACGCATTGATTCGGTTAAAATTAACCGAAATATTTGGGTGGTTCCAGTTAAAATGAGACACACTGTATATGTATCCAAAGCTATATAGAATAAGAGTAAATTAAAAGAATATAAAAAAGAAAGAATATACATTAACAACGATCTAACAGTAAAAGAAAGAGAGATACAATGACAGATACAGAAAATAGCAGAAGAAGAGAGAAAGGAAGGAAAAAACGTAAAAATTGGCTACCGAAAACTAGCAATCGATGGAAGGGAATGGAAATGGAATAGAGAAAGAGACATTCTAGAAGTGCAACCAACAAAAAACTTCAAAAAAAGTGTAGGACGGAACATAGCAAGCAGACGAAGGCAATGAAAAAGGATATGAGACCGGAGAAAATAAATAAACGCAATGCTATAGATAGAGAAAGGGAAACAGATATATATAACACTATAACAGAAGGACAAGAGAAAGAAGAAACATTCAGAAGAAGAGGGAAGAACGGATCAGAAGCAGGAAAAGAAAAGGAAATAAGAGAAGAAAAAGGGAAAAGAAGATGTAAATTCCTGTTCTGGAACGTAGCGGGGATAAGAAACAAGGATGAAGAAGTACGGAATTATATAAAAGAATTTGACATAGTAGGGCTGACGGAGATATGGGTAGAGGAAGAGGGTTGGGAAAAAACACAAAAAAAATTACCGAGCGACTACAGCTGGGAATGTCAGGGAGCCATAAGGCAAAAGAGAAGTGGCAGAGCGAGGGGGGGAATTCTGTTGGGAATAAAAAAGGGAATCAAGGAAATAAAAGAAGAAAAAAGAAGGGAGGAAGAAGGTATAATGGATAAAAAAGTGATAATAGACAATAAGAAGTGGAGAATAATGATAGTGTACAGCAGGGACATGAAAACAATGAAAAAGAAAATAGAAGAGAGGATAGAAGAAGGGAAAGGATGACGCATACTTATAGGGGGGGATTTCAAAGCAAGACTGGGCGAAAGGGGAGCAAGAACATGGACAGAAAACAGAGGAAGCGCAAGAAGAGAAACAAATGACAAAGCAAAGAATAAACAAGGAAAAATCCTAGAAGAACTTGTTAGAAGAAAGGGGGTGGGAAGTATTAAATGAAAATAAAGAAGGGGGTGAAAAGGGGGAGTTAACATTAGGAGCAAATGGGGAATCTGTAATAGATTACGTAATAGTGAATGAAGCAGCATGGGAAGAGGTAGAGAGGTTCAGAATATGAGAAATGGTAGAATCAGACCACATGCCGTTAGAGGGGGCAGTAAGAAGAGAGGAGGAAGTAAAAAGACACAAAGACAGAGGAACAAGGAGGGTAATAAAGAAAGAAAAGTGGGATGGAGAAACAATCAAAGAATACAGGCAAAACCTGGGAGAAGCAAAATTCGAAGCAAAGGGAGTAGAAGAAAAAATTACAGAGCTGGAGAGAATTATAGGAGGGGCAGTGACAAGAGAGGAAATAACACTAAATAGAGGGAGTCAAGGAAGAGGTAGGGGATGGTTTGATATAGAATGTAAGAGGGCAAAAAGGGAGACGAGGAGAGAATTAAGGGAATGGAAAAAAGAAAAAACGACAAGGGAAGAATACATAAAGGCCAAAGGAAAATACAAGAACAAATGCAAGGAAAGGAAGAGAGAAATGAAAGAAGAAGAGGAACAAAAAATAAGAAGTATAACGACCGAAAAAGAAGCATGGAAATACATAAATCAAGGGAAGGTAGAGAGGGGAAGATAGAGATGGCGGAATGGAGAAGGCCCTTTGTACTATAGGGAGAAAAAGATAGGGCGAGTGAAAGAATGGACAGTTGGGAGGAGGGGGAAATGGAAAGTGCCGAAATTACAAAAGAGGAAGTGAAGAGGAAGAGGAATGGAACGATGTGGGAAAGAGATAGAGACATAGATGTACAGGAAAGAAGAACAAAAATCAGAGAATCAAGATATAACGCAAAATATGAGCATATAATAAGTGAAGGGTTACCAAGTTACTTGGAGCGGAAGAGTGGGAAAGAAAAAAGAATGATAGCGAGATTCAGATGCGGGAATGAGGAGAGGGAAAACAAGTTCTGGCTGAAGGAAGAAGAGAGAAAGTGCAGTGTATGTGGAGAGGAGAGAGAGACAGTAGATCACCTGCTGAAAGAGTGTGTTGGAATGAGAGAGGAGGAAAGGGAGAGAAAGAGTATTCTGAACGAATGGGAGAGGGAATAGAATAGATGAAGGAAGTCGAGAGGGCGAGAGAAAGAAGGGGGGAGAAGAGAAAACAGAAGACAACCGAAAGAGAAAGAAGTAGCCGAAGAAGAAAAAAAAGAAAACTAGACCAAAACATGTAAATATGTAAATATGTATTAAATTAGTATGTAAAAGGGCAGGACTCATTACAGATTGAAATATATACAGGGTTAGTACAAAGTCCCGGAACGGTCAGTTATCTCCGTTATTTCTTAAGACTTTACTATGAAACTTGGTACCCAGGCACAATTAAATACAGGGAATTCAAAACTATTTTTAAAAATTTTCTTGGACTTCCGGTTAAACCGGAAGTGACCCTAAAAGTCGTTTTTTTAAATAGAATCTTACTTTTCTCTCAACGGATTCAGTATCTACGAATTTTTTTAAGTCAAAAACATGTATCATACTTGACCAGAAGTCAAGTCGCGGCCACCCTGGATTTTCAGAAACATCGAAGAAATCGGTCAAAAAGCAAGATTTTTCAAAACCGCAAGTACACGTTAACCTTATTTTTTTAATACAAATTCAATTGCGCAATTACAATTCGTTTTAGTTGTTTTTGCTTTTTTGAAATTTATTAAATGTTCCCAATCAGCCAAACTAGGAAAAAGAATTTTTAAAAATGTAATTGGCCGGTTGAATTTGCTTTAAAAAACTAGGTTGACGTGTACTTGCAGTTTTCAAAAATCTTGCTTTTTGACCGATTTCTTCGATGTTTTTGAAAATCCAGAGTGGCCGCGACTTGAGTTCTGGTCAAGTATATGGTACATGTTTTTAACTTAAAAAAAATTCGTAGATTCCGAATCCGCCGAGAAAAAAGTATGATTCCATTAAAAAAAACGATTTTTAGGGTCACTTCCGGTTTAACCGGAAGTCCAAGAAAAATTTTAAAAACAGTTTTGAATTCCTTGTATTTGATTGTGCCTGGGTACCAAGTTTGAAAGTAAAATCTTAAAAAATAACGGAGATAACTGACCGTCTCGGAACTTTGTACTAACCCTGTATAAAGTATCCTAGTAATAAAGTTATCTACTATATATCTAAAGCTTATTTGTAATTCACATTGAATGGTACATGTTACATCTAGTACCTACAAAAAAAACTGAAAAAAACGTCGAATTGCGAAGTGAGAGCATTTTTGTTCTTAGGTTACTTTGGATCCTCATTGTGGCAATTTCCTTGTGGGGTTGCACCTTCATGATCAAGGCCATCCTCAACAAGTACCATCAGAGTCCCATCGTCATCAGTTTTTCCAACAAAGACGAAGACATCCGGACCATCCCCTTCCCAGCAGTCACAATTTGCTCCGCCGACCGTTTCAACCAAACCAAATTCAATTTCACAAAATACATGTACAAATTTTACCACAAAATCAATCTTACAGCTTCAGAGTACGGTGACCTCATTGTGAATTTGAAAAAAAAATATTTTTTTCAGAAAGAAATTATTTATTTATGCTAAAATGCTATGTTCATCATCATCAGCATTTGATGTTGGAGCGGATTTGGAAGAATTTTACAGTTTTGTTTTGGATGTAAGTAGACATTTTACTCGGGCGCCAGCTTCTCAACTAATTGCAGGTCCGGCCCGATCCTTTCCAATCTTCCGCGAATGCGAGTTTATGGGAGTTTCACATAACTGCAAGGAAATCTTCACTCCAATCATTACGCGATATGGCATCTGCTATTCATTCAACATCTTAAATTTTACCGAATTTTACACTAAAAACACGTAAAAATTTATTTGTCGAATTTGTAATTGTTAAAAGCTTTTCAGTTATATTCCTTTAAATTTTTCCTCGGGAGATTTTAAGGGTTTCAACCTGAATTTGGGATATCCCAAACAAGCCTTGAAAGCAGGAATTGAAAATTCGCTCTATGTCAAAATGAGTCAAAATAAATCCGACAGGTGTTATTTCTGCGACAGAGTTGACAAATTGCTTTTCCGATCTGGCTTCTACGTAATAATTCTATCAATCAATCAAATATATTTAAAAAAAATTTTAGGTCATACTTCACAATTCCTGGGAAGAACCCGGAAAAAACCCTCTCAGATTATCGCTAAACTCGGAGCTTAATATAGTCCTGGAACCGGAAGTAATAAAAATTTCGTCGGAAGTAGCAAAATACGAGCCTGAAACCCGCAAATGCTATTTAGGCCAAGAGCGGCCGCTAAATTTTTTCAAATATTACACCCAATGGAATTGCATGACGGAGTGTCGCGCGAGATTCTTATTCGACAAGTGCGGCTGCGCCTCCTTCTATCTGCCAAGTATTGACTCGTCATTGGTGCATTAACTATTGCCAGTTTTAAGGAAATAACACTACCCCTCTTTGCAAGAATTATTGGTGCATGAGCAATGGATTTGACGCTTTTTCAAAATTGTGGAATTATTCGTTTTGCGACTGCAAATCTGCGTGCGACTCGATCAAGTATCTCTCTAAAAAATCGAGGAATGCAAAGAATTTTCCTGGCGAAGAGTATGAAAATTTTAAATTATTTTCGCGTTTTCTGCAAATTAATTGTGATTTTTTTTGTTCAGATTGGAGTTTTCGACGCTGCGAGTTTATTTCAAGGACGATTTCTTCACCCCCCTCGAGAGAACGGAATTGTACGGCGTAACGGATCTAATTTCGAGTTTCGGGGGGCTGTTGGGGCTCTTTACTGGATTCTCGTTTATGTCTTTGGCGGAAATCTTTTATTATTTAACGTTGAGGATTTATTTCAATTGGCGGTTGTATAGTCAATGGGCGGGGCGGTAGTCTTCTTCAGTTGCTTGGACGTCACTAATTTGTATGGACACGCTATGCAACTTTCACATAAATAAAGGTTTCTAACACTGCAAAATTCATGTTTTTTAGCCCAAGGGCTATAAAAGCTTGCCCTTTGAATTTTCGACGAAAACGAAAAAATTTTTCGTGCCCAATCGACCCGCTTCGAATGTTAAATTAGTTTGCTGCCTTTGTGGATTGCAACACAACGTAAAATAAATGGATACTTCGAAACGGGTCGATTGTGCACGAAAAAATGTTGCGTCTCTACTTCTACGGAACATTTTTACGTGCACAATCGACCCGTTTCGAAGCATCCATTTATTTGCAAACATTCGAAGCGGGTCGATTGGGCACGAAAAAAATTTTCGCTTTCTTCTAAAATTCAGTTTTCAAAAATTCATTGTTAAATACCTAAGAGGAGCTGACCTAGTGGAGCTACCCTGTTCAACCACTGTTTCACAGGGTGTGACAACATGTGCGATATTCAACAAAAGCAAATTGTTTCCAAAAAAATGCCAAATGAGACTAAAGCCATAGCTGACATCTTCTATGACCCCACATCAACACCGGATGCAGTAGCCCAAGCTGCAGATTATAGCATTATTTTTTATATATATTTTTTTTCGTTGATAAGTACAATTGTGGGTAACTTACAACTACGGCAAGCAAGCACAAAAATAATTAGATTCCCGCAATTATTCGAATTACCATATGGAAACACTTGAAAAGGCATGGTATAGCAAAATTTGTTATAATAAAATAAATTTTTTGATATATACATTTTTAATTCTTTAAGAAAACGATACAAAAGGCGAAAAAACATTTCGTTTGTTGCAAGTTAGCTTTAGAAGACATTTTGTCTTGAAATAAACCCTAAACAACATATACTGTCGCAAGTACCTATCCCTCAAGTGCGTGTAGTTTTTTCAAAAATTGTGGCCTTTGGAATTGTGACTATGGGGATCCATGACTCAATCTTTAAGGTATTTACCACTTTTCTGAGAATATTACCATTTTATGAGTAATACCACTTTCAAATTAAAAAATGTTGCACCCACGTCGTTATGTGTAGGTAATTACTATAGATATGACATTAGCAAATAAACTTTGCCTTTTTACTTAACAGAATGAACATTGTGATGAACTTGTTGAGAATCTACAACAGTGGCCGCACTCCTTCCTCGTGCAACACCAACAACAGAAGAAGATGCAGAAAATCCGCAGATACCACGTAAAGGGTGCAGTGGATATACGACGATGAGTATGATGACGCACTGGGCAACTCCCTGTCAATACTTCTGCTTGGGTTAACATAATATGTTCATGCTGGTCACATCTAATTTATTTCAATTTATTTCTTTGTTATGAAGTGGAAAACTTACGACATTGGGTCGCTGGTGTTTGTCCCTGAAGGATTTTGATTATGTAATCCTGGTGAACGTTGCGCACTTCCAGGTTACGTCCAAGAAGGTTCACCCTTGTTCGGCATTTTGTTAAAGGTAAACTCAGTTATCTAACTGATGGAATGCAAGTGAGTGCGATCAAGTGCATTCAGTTGGAATTGAGATAAGGATAATATCAACTTATCATCTATCTAATGGCAAATGGCAATGACTAGATTTCTTTGCCCTTCAAGAATTGATTTCGGGCAAGGAATTTTCATTAGGTCACAACTACCTAGTAAGTTAGCCCAAGATCTACTCGTCCCCTTCAGTTTCGTTCTTTCCTTTTTTAGGATGATTGTACTTTCGTGTCATAAAAAACTGTTTGATCTCCAAAAAATGCAGAAATTAATATACTAAAAGGAAACGAAACTTTGGCCCTACTGCTAACACAACTAACATCTACCAGCGAAGGCTATCCGAGGGGTAACTGTTCAAGCTTTTTCACATGGAACATGGAATTTTTTAATCCATGCATTGGACCAAAGTGTTCCGTTTCCTTTAAGTAAGTACAAGTAATTCTTCTTCGGCTACTTCTTTCTCTTTCGGTTGTCTTCTGCTTTCTCTTCTCCCCCCCCTTCTTTCTCTCGCTCTAGTGACTTCCTTCATCCATTCTATTCCTTCTCCCCATTCGTTCAGAATACTCTTTCTCTCTCTTTCCTCCTCTCTCATTCCCTCACACTCTTTCAACAGGTGTTCTACTGTCTCTCTCCTCTCCACATACTCTGCACTTTCTCTCTTCCTCCTTCAGCCAGAACTTGTTTTCCCTCTCCTCATTCCCGCATCTGAATCTCGCTATCATTCTTTTTTCTTTCCCACTCTCCCTCTTCAAGTAATTGGTAAACTTTCACCTATTATATTCTCATATTTTGCGTTATATCTTGATTCTCTGATTTTTGTTCTTCTTTCCTGTACATCTATGTCTCTATCTCTTTCCCACATCGCTCCATTCATCCATCTCCCGTGTATCATGCGTCTTTCTATATCCTCCCTTGCGTATCCGTTCCTCTCGTAATATCTTAGCCTTTCCTTCCCTTTTTCTCTCTTTTTCTCTTTCCAGCACTCCTGTAATATCTTACATTCTCCTTTTTCTCCCGTTCTGTCCTCATATTTCACCGCCCTTTTCCCTGTCTCCACTCTTAACTTACTCCTTTTCGTTTCTTCCCTTATTATGTATCCAGGTCTCCCTATCTACCCCTAGCACCCATTTTATGTAGTTATCCTGCACTCTCTCCACCTGTTCTTGTTCTTCCCACCCCCAGATTTCCGCCCCTTTCATCAGCATACTCTTCACCAAACTGTCAAACATCATTCCTCCCTTAAAATCATCCCCAAATCATCCCTACCACCTTATTTGCTTTTTTAACCAACTCTCTTACATGCGCTCTGTATGTATTCCTCTCATTAAATACGTACCCCAAATATTTGAATTCCCTTTCCTGCTCTATTTTCCTTTCATTCCACTTCCACTCACTTTCTTTTGCCATTCCTCTCCCTTTCGCAAAAACCATCATCTTCGTTTTTTCCACATTTACTTCCAACCTTCTTCTCTTCATATACCTCTCTGGCCTTCTTATCATATCTTTCATTCCTCTCTCCTCGTTCGCTAACATCACCAAATCATCTGCATATGCCAAACACCACACTTTCTCTTTGCCCAAAACAACCCCTTCTGCCTGCGCCATTTTAAACATCTCATCAATATCGTTTATATAAATTGTAAACAGCGTTGGGCTCAGTGGGCATCCCTGTCTTACTCCTTTTCTTGTCCAAAAACACTCGCTTTTGTCCATTCCTCTGACTACACTCTTTGTTTCACTATATTTCTTTTATCCTTCTTACCAGCTTCCTATTCAGTCCTATTTTGTTCATATACTATCCAAACACTCCCCTAAAAACTCCAACAATTCAAGAAAAACGAAGAAAAACGCTAAAGAATAATAAACCTCCCCTAACCGGTTTTTTGGATATATTGCTCATGGCAATAAGTCCAACAGTTCTTGTGTTTCACTACTGACAAACAAATAAAATACACAAACACTTCCTCTTTATAGAATAGTACAGAATCGGACATTGTGAGTTAGGATTAACTTAAGGTGAATATCCACAATGGTTGCATTTTTTCTCCCTCATGCAGCAGCAGCAGAAAAGAATCCCTATCGGAAAACAGAAGATGCAGCACAGCCACCCGCAGCAAGTAAACGACCCAGTGAAAGTACCATGATGGCAAACTGGGCAAGTCCCACTCCCTAGTGCTGGTTGGGTCGATATGTTCACGTTGGTGACGTCTAATTTATTTTAATTTAATTTTTCATTATCGTAAAGAGGAAAACAACTTACGAGATTGAGGTGCTGCTGGTGGTTGAGCGTAAATAACTGGGGTTGAGGGTGAGGGGTAGGAGTTTCCATAAGGATTTTGATGATGAGCATCTGGTGAATAATGTGATCCCTCGTGTGAATAACTTCCAGGTTGCATCCAAGGGGCGGGGGTTGGGTCCCTAAACCCGGAAATCGCATAAGGGGGTGGATTTTTCTCCATGTTGAAAAATGTTAGGTACGATTAACTGTTACAATGCAAGTGACTGCGATCAGGTGCATCGAGTTGGAATCGAGATAAGGATAACATCCCACTTATCATTTATCTGGGTGGGTAATAATAGCTAAATTAGTAGTTTTATATGTATCTTGATGATTGTAAAACAACAAACTTGTCAATCATGATTGTATATTCAGAAGATAGAAAAGATTCAGTTCATTTTTATACAGGGTCATTTACGAAGAGCGTCCGTTAGACGTATCTCAAGAAGTTTTGTGGCGTCATTTGAATGGACTGATAGGGAAAAAACTAGGAATTCCATTTGAAAAAATTGAGTTTTAAATGTTTTTTCTAAACTGACGAACGCCACTGGTTGCAGACCCTCCCTAGAGGAATTTTCTGCTCTTTAAGCCACAGTCCGATGTTTCCAAGATATCTTTTACTGCTGTCAAAATTTCAATACTCTATCTCTTTTTTTGGCACAGATATTAATTTTCGTGTCTAAAAATGTTTTTTTTCTCGGAAACTATCATATCTAGCCTTAGGGTAATGTTACGCCAAAATTTTCATAATTTTATGTAGAATCGGAGTGGGGTATGAAAATATGGGTGTCCCATTTAAAATAACAAAGTTGATGTCGACTTCCGGTATAACAGGAAGTGCGACCATCTTGAAAATATTTTCCTTCAATTCAGAATCCATTGAAACCACCGGATACAAATTTTCGCGACTATTATGTCAAAAATTCTCGAGATACGTCTAACGGACGCTCTTCGTGAATGACCCTGCATACAGGGTGAGTCAAACGGGACGGGACACCCTCCAAAACTTCGTTCGCTTTCGATTGATCCGAACCATTCGATAGATTTCGGTCAACTATTGAAAAAAGGTCTTATGAGATTTCAACCTAAAGTCAACCCCTAGGGTATTAACCACCCCTAACTATTTGCAAGCGGATAAATATATTTTATTTATTTTTTCGGAAACCTTATTGATTTATTTATGAACAACTGAAGTCAGTAACTACGCAAGGAGTTATGTAATACCGGAAAAATAAACTCGCCCCTGTAAATCATGAAGGGGTGAAATCATTAGAGGTTGAATACATGAATCTACAAATCACCGGAATTTTTCAACGAATTGGGTTAGGGTGGTGATATTGAACACAATTTCCTTTAGGGCATGTGGGGGTGGTGAAACAGGGGGTTGGAGTTTAAGGGTGAAACGTCCATTAAACCCTGCAATTTGACACAGAGAAGCAATATCTTCTGCGAAACTGTGACATCTTACACACTGCATCTTCGAGAAGAGAAGAGTGAATTTTAGGAGAAAATTATCGAAGGGGATGAAAGTTAAGGGCGGAAACTCGAATTTTCAATGAATAATGTATAGTTGAAAATAATACCATTCGATAGCTTTCTATTGATGGTACAAAAAAGGTCTTATTCATCATTCGCGAAAAATAACCCTTAAAGGCGGTACAACCCGTTAACATGCCGAAACACAAAAATGCGAGAACTCAAAAACTGATCAAACGTATCAGGGCTAAATTTGGTGTGGTAATTTACAGCGCCACTGTAGGCGGATAGGCAAATTTTCTTTAAAGTCTTACAAGGGGGATGAAATTTAAGGGTTGAAACTGGAAATTTTTTCATGTAAGTGGTCGAATAAAATTATGGGGTTCGATAAATTTCGGTCAACCATTGAAAAAAGTCTTATGAGTCTTCAACCTAAAACCAACCGCTATGCTACTAACAACCCCTAAGCCCTAGCAAGCGGAGTAAATACATTGTATTTATTTTTTTTTTGCTTTCTTCTGATTTGTTAATAATTCAAAGTCATTTTCATTAATTTTTAATCCATCCACAATTTTTCAACCCCTTTCATTATATGTGAACCCTCAAAGAGCAAAATTTACCCAGACCGCTTCTTTTTCGTGTGATTTTCGCTAGTTCTACTTAACTAAAGTACATTTTCACCCCTTTTGATTTTTCATCCCCCTTAACAATTTTTCAATCCCCTAGGTGTTAATTTTGAGAAATTTATATATATTCGTTTTTCTTCGGTAATAAATTGAACCCATTTGGATGATGATTAAATTTTTCACTTTTTTCATCCCCTCGCAATGTTTCAACTCTTCAAATGCTAAATTTACATAATTGGGTTATTTTGGTGTTATTTTCCGTAATTTTACTTAGCCACGGTTAATTCTCATACCTTTTGACTTCTCATCCACCTTTACGATTTTTCAACCCCCTAAGTGCTAAGTTTGCAAAATTCGCATAATTTCGTTTTTCGTCGGTCATAAAATTGAACGCATTTGGGATTCAGTTTACCTTTTACAATTTTCCAGTTTCCTTCGCAATAGGTAGGTATAAGTGCATATTTCAACCCCCACAAAAGTTTTAATTGCATAATTTGGTTATTTTCATGTTTTATTTCGTAATTCTACTTAATCACACTTAATTTTCATTCCTCTTGACTTTTCATCCCCTTTCACAATTTTTCAGCCCCGAGTGTTAATTTTTCAAAATTCGCCAAATTTTGTTTTAAATCCGGTAATTGTTTTCATTTACTCATTCCTGTTCATTTTCTATTTTTAAATTTTGTAACAACAATTTTTAACATTTCGCCTTTTCGACACATCTGTGCGTTTTTGCGGAGGCACTACCACTAGTAAGACCAGCCGCCCCTACATACACATTAACTTGATAAACATCTACAGAGATATACATCGCATTGATATACATCTTCCGTTGGCTTTTGGTAACGTGATATGACTGCCTCTGAACTACATTTCGACAGCATCAGTGGTCCTAAAATTTTTTTATTTCATTGGCGAACAACATGTTACTTTATTATTTTAAATGGCACCCTGTATATTTCTTATTGTATCAAGTAGCGGGAAGGAAGGGAAAGGAAGGGGATAGAAGGGAAGGGAAAGCAAGGGAAAGCAAGGGAAAGGAAGGGAAAGGAAGGGAAAGGAAGGGAAAGGAAGGGAAAGGAAGGGAAAGGATGGGAAAGGAAGGGAGAGGAAGGGAAAGGAAGGGAAGGGAAGGGAAAGGAAGAGAAAGGGAGGGAAAGGAAGGGAAAGGAAAGGAAAGGAAAGGAAGGGAAAGGAAGGGAAAGGAAGGGAAAGGGAGGGAAAGGAAGGGGAAGGAAAGGACGGGTAGGAAGGGTAGGAAGGGGAAGGAAGGTAAAGGAAGAGGAAGGAAGTTAAAGGAAGAGGGAAAGAAAGGATAAACGGAAGCGCTCAGGTATCACCATGCCGTGCCCAATTTTAAGACGGTAAAACCAGACAATTTTGTCTGGTTTTGGCACCTTAAATTTATGCCGTCATAGAATTTTGTCGTCGACATAAAATTATGACGACATTTAAGGTGCTGAAACCAATTTAAATCATCTGGTTTTACTGTCTTAAAATTGGACTTCGTCACGATGAACATGTAGGTGTTAGGAGTTAACTGGGGCAGTAAGAGACAGAAGGGGTTAATAGTATTGTTTTAAAGGGGTGTACCCCATTTTGCCCGGCTTTCCCGTACCGCTTTAACAGGCTTTTAATTAAAATGTTAAATTAAATTATTGCTGCAAATTGACAAAATGGCGTGCAACGTATTTCTAATTTCGTTTGAAAAGAATAGATATTTATTTTATTAGGAGTGGAAGTGGAACATTATACGACGGAATAGCCAAGTTTAAACGCCGAGCAGAGCGAGGCGAGTTAAATCCATGAGTCACACTTACACTCCGAATAAAATATGTACAATGTTTTATCGATATGAATTTTTGCAATCTTTATTAGTAGGAAATGCACAGGCTTAAGGAAGGTAATTAAATATTTCCGGTTTAACCGTAAATGACCCGTAAATTTGTTAACATGCAATTTATGTCGTTATTTTGCGAGAACAAAATCCACGTATGCTTGGAGAGCTTCTCCATTGTTGCCAATGAGTCTAAAAGAGTTATCAGCCAGTCAAAGTAACTGTCGGTAATGTAGAAAACTTTTTTTTTGTTGTTTTTTTCCTTTTTGTTTACCCAAAAAATGTTGGTGTCTGTGCAGCTTGTAAACAAAATTAGTTCAAAACAAAACCGGAGTAGGTCACAGTTCCACAGTTTCTTCATGGCGCTGAAGTTAGCTTGGGAATGGGATTGGTGAAATTTACGGTGGACCAAACAAGTAGTGTTCGAATAATGTTAGCCTTGCATAAACGAACTTCCTGAACATTTCGGAGTGCCGCAAACCTTGAAAAAACCTAAAAACGATCAAAACGGAAACGCCCCTTTATTTACGAGGGAGAAAACGAATTGCAACCCCCTCAACAAACCCGCTATTGTTTGGAGAGAAAAAAAGCTTGGACTGTAGCCTTCGGTGTCAAAAATGATTTTCACCCCAAAAATTTATACCTGCAAGTTTTGCCCATTTCCCCGAAGGCAAAAAATCTTAATTTAGCTTAGAAAGCCTCATGCAAAGTTTAATCGATTTCCACGGGGGGTTGAGGGTGGTTTCGCCACCCCCAAATCTTAGAAAAATGCCACTGACTGAACGGACTCTGGTGCCACCACCATTTCAGCGCCAAAAATTCTTAATTTAGCTTAGAAAGCCTCGCCAAGTTTAAACGATTTCCATGAGGGATGAGGGTGGGATTCGCCACCCCCAAACCTTCGAAAAATGCCACTGACGTGCCGCCACCATTTCAGCTCCAAAAAATCTTAATTTACCCTAGAAAGCCTCTTGCCAACTTTAAGCGATTTCCACGTGAGATGAGGGTGAAATTACCAACCCCCGAATGCCAATGACTGAACGGACTTGGGTGCCATCTCCATTCAAACGTCAAAAAATCTTCATTGAGCAGTAGGTAGTCGGTCGCTTGAGCCCGGCCTCCGCCCCCCAAGGGGCCCCCATGTTAGGGCTTCGCCCCCGAAGGGGCCCCATTTGACCTACCTGACATGGGCCCCCCTGACCTGACCACACCCCTATCTGACCTGGGCCCCCCTCTGACGTCATAATTCAACCCCCTACCCTAAATTTCATCCCTTATTTATTTTCAACCCCCACCCCTGAATTTCATCCCCTATTTCCATTTCAACCCCCACCCCTAAATTTCATCCCCTATTTAATTTTCATCCCCTACCCCTGATCATCCCCTATTTATTTTCCAACCCCCTACCCTTAAATTTCATCCCTTATTTATTTTCAACCCCCACCCCTAAATTTCATCCCCTATTTAATTTTCATCCCCTACCCCTGATCATCAACTATTTATTTTCCAACCCCCTACCCTTAAATTTCATCCCTTATTTATTTTCAACCCCCACCCCTAAATTTCATCCCCTATTTATTTTCCAACCCCCTACCCCTGATCATCCCCTATTTATTTTTCAACCCCCTACCCCTGATCATCCCCTATTTATTTTCCAACCCCCTACCCCTGATCATCCCCTATTTATTTTTCAACCCCCACCCCTGATCATCCCCTATTTATTTTCCAGCCCCCTACCCCTGATCAACCCTTATTTATCTTTCATCCCCTTGTTTAGGGCTCCGCCCCCTGGGACCACATGTTATATACTTAGCCCCCTTGTTTGACAGGTTACGATCGTATAGCCCCCTTGAAAAAAGTGTGGCGTCAGCTGGTTTCGAACCCTGGTCTTCCGGTCGGTAATCAGCTATGCTAACCACTTGGCCAAGCGCCCATCGTTACTTAGTTGTATTACAAGTTCTTTATAAAGTGAATTGTCGCAGTGCTATTAATGTGGTTGTTTGAAGCGGCGCGCGCCATCTTGGACGGATGAACGAAACTAACCAAAGCTGATTAGTCTAGACTAGACCAAACTGTACTGTACATCTCGAGCGGGCTAAATGTACCACTACCAGCTATACTTTCGAAATTAAAAATATTTGTTACTTTAATGAAACGTAATTTTTGGGACTGCTTCTATCTGTGCGTCCCCCCTTGCCATCGTCATCGTCGTCGTCGTGACAGTTGGTAGACGTGGTGGGCCCCCTTGATTTGACGACGACGACGACATCTCACAATTGGTAGACGTGGCAGGCCCCCTTATTTGACGACGACGACGAGGTCTCACAATTGGTAGACGTGGTGGGCCCCCTTGATTTGACGTTTAATATTCCTGAGGCAGTCGACCATGAATTAAATATCCTATTTCAAAATTAAAAATATTCGTTACTTTAATTGGGGCCCCCTTGATTGTCTTGTAACATGATGGTGGTTGGATTTGGTTTGGTTTGGTTGGGTTGGGCCCCCTTGACGCCGCCATTTTGACCTGGAAATAATCTGTTTGGTTTGACAAGGTGAGAGAGAGAGAGAGAGAGAGAGAGAGGAAAAGGAAAGTAAAACAAAATTGAAAACATACAATCCAACCCTGCCGAGACAAGACAAGACAGGACAAAGTGTATCTCGAAATCCTGTTGAGTTGAGGGAGCTCGAGAGAGAGAGAGAGAGATAGAGAGAGCCAGAGGAGAAAGGTGGGTAGGTAAAGTTCAAACAAAAAAAAAGTTTGGAAGCATACGTTTATTTTCTTGCGACTAACGAACGAGATTTTTCCTAAAGTGCGGGAGTGGACAATTTTACAAATACCTAATTATTCTATTCTAACTTTTGGCACGTTCGAAGAAATAAATACTACTTACAATCAGTTCCAAACTAACGTAACCTATTTACTTTACTTTACTTTACTAGGGGGTCGAATGGCTGCAGGTGTGCGCCTTTCAGAACTGCGACCAGTTTTGATCTTTTGTTCTAACCCTACAATTAGTAACCTATTTAAAAGGTATCACTATAGTTCAAAATAAAAATGGTTTGCACTGAATAAAATTTTTCAAAACAGGAGTCGACACTGAGAAATGAGCAATCTTGATACTGATCAGAAGTTTTACACACGCAACAATGAATGTGGAAGGTTTGAAAGTGGCAATGTATCAGATTCCAGTAGAGAGTCAAGCGGTAATTTTGAAACATACGTCGCAGCGTGGTGAAACATGAGAGACAACTTATGATGCCTTTGAAAAAATATAAAGAAATTGATTACACGTGTTATCATAACATAACGGCATTCTGTACAATTTGAAATGATTCCTATAATTTTGAAATAACAAGAAGCTGTTCAGAGAAATAAGAACTGTTTGCGCCGCGTCGAATTCCTTGGTCAGAGAATTGGTTCTTCAATATTGTCTTGCTTATTTCAGTTAAATCGACTTCTTATGGGGCACAGACATAACGACTTGGACAACTTACGCTTTGTAAGATACGAAATTCCTCTTCGTAATATGTGTTCTTCCAATTAACTTCAACTGGCCTTCTAAATAATAGCATTTCACGTAGGAGATTTTCGTCATTATTGATGAGCATGTTTTTTCGCGAGGAGGAAGAGGGAAGGTCTTTTCACTTGAATTGTGATTGTTCAGTTGGTTGAAAACTTCACTTGTTTCGATTGTTTCGGCGGTGATGGGTTGTCATGATGAACTTTTTGCTTAGATGTTTAAAGGAAATAATTTGCGGAGCCAAACACCTTCGGTTTTATGTCACTTCCCTCACCACTTTACTCTAGTGGGGTTAATCTTGCTGATATTTCGCCTAAATGTGGAAATTCGACAAATTAAAAACAATCAAAGCTAATCGATTTGCAAGACCAAAAGCCAACAGGTTGAGGTACGCCATCATAACCTTCCAATGTCCTGCCAGTTAAGATTTTTCTAAATGTTTGTGGATGATGTGTCCCTTCAAAACGTCCTTCCATTTTGCTTTGAAAGTGCAGTTATGACAGTAAAACCATTTTATTTCACTGTCAGTTAGATGTTTATTTATTGAATGTTGTTAGAGATTACTCTTGGTTTTTCCTTTATACGGACATTGGTCACAGCCAAACCAGTACATCTTTACAAAATCTGGATGTTTATGCATTATGTGCACCTTTAAGCTACCTATTTGTTTACATTGGTAGTCACATAGCTTGCAGCTAAACCATTTAATTTTTGTTGCAATCCGATGCTTATTTACTATGTGCCTATTTAGATTAGATTTGGTTTTGGATTGGTAGGTGCAGTTTTCACAAAGAAACCATTGTATTTCTTTGGTAGAGCGATGTTTATGAAGTATGTGACTCACCAGGCAACTTTTGTTTGAGATGAATAAGAACACTTGTCACAATGAAACGAAGGTTTTTTCTTGGTTCATTGTTTCGTTTCAGTTCTATTTCTTCTTCATTAGCTTTTGCATTCGGTTCAGTTTTATGTTCTACTACCCAATCATCACTTAAATCTTCTGACTTCATCGCAAAAGTTCTGTGGTCAGGCTTTTCTTCTGGTTTTATACATACCGTTATCAAAAATAATGATGGCATTATTTTCATTTATCAGTGGAATGCATAAATAATTGCTTCCTAGTATTTTATCAGTAAAACTAAGGCCATTATTACTGTCTGTTTATCAGTGAAACGATACTATTAATGTTGCAATTACTAAGTTTTATCAACAAATATTTTTAAAATGCCTTCATTAATTTTGTTTTGCAGCTCATTAAGAAACAGTTTATCAATTGACAGTAAACCTTTTGAAGTTTCACAAAATGTTATTCAATGGTGAACACTACTGTGAGTGAAAAGGCCGCTCGTCTGAAGGAACTAAAAGAGAGAAATCTCATGCAGTGCAAGCGTGCGTGCAGGAGTTGCGTGAGTGTTAAGAACGTTTCTTATGACGATGACGTTATCACTTGATGACGGCACGCTTCCACCCCGCTCTGACGCCTTTACTTATTTTTCAGCCCCCTTCCCCAAACTGTCAACCTTTATTTTTCATCTTCCAGCTTGCTTAGTTTTTGAACCTCATACCCCTAAATTTCCACCCCTATTTATTTTTCAACCCCCTACCCCTAAATTTCAAGCTTTCTTTATTATTTTTCAACCCTCTGTCCCTAAATTTCAACCTTTATTTTAAACCCTCTACCATTAAATTTCAACCCTTATTTTCGTCCTCTATTAATTTTTAACCCTCTACCCCTGAAATATCAATCCTTATTTATTTTTCATCCTGTTTATTTTTCAAGCCCCTTCCCCTAAATTTTTACACTTACTTATTTTTTCATCCCCTATTTATATTTCAATCCCGTTCCCCTTAATTTCAACCCTTACTTATTTTTCATCCCCTATTAATTTTAAACCCCCTACCCTTTAATTTCAACCCTTAATTATTTTTCATCCCCTATTACTTTTTAACCCTCTACCCCTGAAATTTCAATTCTTCTTTATTTTTCATCCACTGTTTATTTTTCCACCCCCTTCCCCTAAATTTCTACCCTTATTTTTCATCACCTATTTATTTTCAGCACTACCCCTAAATTTCTACCGTTATTTATTTTTCATCACCTATTAGTTTTAAACCCCATACCCTTGAAGGACCCCGCACCTCCAACATATGATACTGGCTCTCTACAGATTTTTTAAAATTTTAATGTTATTCTTCCGTCAAAAAGAAGAAATTTTCTAACGGGCTATGGTTCTCTGAGAGTGCACCAGAAAGGCGTTTTTATTCATAGTTTGGCGAAAATCTAATTGTTCTTAACTGTTTCTGTAGATACGATACTGGTGCTCATCATTATAGTAAAACGTCAAAGATGACGTTTTGTCGTCAAAAGCAAGTCATTTCGCATCTATTAAAAAGATTAAGCGTACCTAGATTTTTGCCAATATGGAAAAAAATGCTTTTTTGGTGCACTTTCAGGGAGCCATAACGGTCGATCATGACGCCCTGCAAAGTTGTGCTCCATTAGAAAGCTACTTCTTTTTAACGGAACAATAACATATTAAAATTTTTAAAAAATCTGTAGAGAGCCAGGATCCCATGTTGGAGGTGCGGGGTCCTTTCAATCCTTATTTATTTTCAACCCCTAAATTTCAACCCTCACTTATTTTTCATCCCCAATTTCTTTTCAACCCCTACCCCTAAATTTCAACCCTTATTTATTTTTCATCCCCATATTACTTATTTTTCATCCCTTATTTATTTTTCAACCCCCTACCACTAAATTTCAACCTTTAATTATTTTTCATTCTTTATTATTTTTTAACCCTCTATCCCTGAAATTTTAATTCTTATTTTATTTTTCATCTCGTTTATTTTTCAACCTCCTTCCTTTAAATTTCTACTTTTATTTATTTTTTATCATTTATTTATTTTTCAACATTCTACCCTTAAATTTCTACTTTTATTTATTTTTCATCCCCATCTTACTTATTTTTCATTCATTATTAGTTTTAAACCCCCTAAACTTAAATTTTGATTTTTATTTATTTTTCAACCCCTTAGTCCTAAATTTCAATTTTTATTTATTTTTCATCTTCCATCTTCCAAGTCCTTATTCTTGAATTTCAATTTTTATTTGTTTTAATTTCTTATTTTATAATACGAATTCTCTTGTAATAAAATTATTTAAACAAAACAGTTGAATGTTTAAATCAATTTAAACCCTTATTAATTGTTATTAAAAAAAATTTTATTTATAAATATCTGTAATTTTGAATAATAAGTTTTCTTAAAGTTCATTGAATGCAAGAGTGGTATTCGTTACGATTATTTGTTGATTGGAGACAAATTACATTTAATGGATTGTATTTTGATGTTAGTGTATTGTTGATCAACATTCTTGCATTCATTCTCAGAAACCATAAAACAGTAGAAATAATCATTATTGATAATTTCAGTTATTGAATTACCTCTCGGCTGTTACTTGCCGAATTGATATTTGAACCTTCAGTTGAATTGAAAGTTAAGTAATTAATTAGATTTTGAGTTTGTTTAATATTTTATTTTTTCGTTATTTTTTAGTTATCAAACGTGATTCTAAGAACATTATTGCCTACTAAAAATACTGCATTTTGGCCATTCTTACGACGACCTCTTGAAGACTAACTGGAAATCCAAAACCAATTAGGTAAAACCTAAAATAACATTTTGGTTCGGCACTCTCAGGAACCGTAAAACCGTCGAAATCCTAATTATTATTGATATTTTCTGCCATTAAATTACCCACCTCTTGGCAGTTGATGTTTGCACATTCCATTGAACTGAAACGTAAGTTATCAGCAAAATTTTTGAGTTTGTCGAATATTCAAAATTTTTTGCTTAGAGGGGCGTTATCAAACGCGATTCTAGGAACACACAGTTGCCCGCTGAAAATTCTGCTTTACGGTCGCTCTTACAAAAACTTCAGAGTTGAAGCTAAACAATGGAATAAATTAATAGTGGCTATATATAGCTGAACAATTGCAAAATCAATCAGTTGTAATCGAGTCGTCTACGAGGATAGTAACTAATTACTCCGCTCGCTGAAGATGGAAAAGTTTATTATCGCAAAAGATTTCGTGACGCGCGTCAAACGATTCAACTTACTGGGTCGTAAGGTTGAATTCAAGCTTAAAAACATCCCCGTAAACGAAGCTGAACCTGTCAAGTGGGTAAAGGGTGGTATCGAGGATATCATACGTCATGCTACACAAGAACTATTACCCTCAGACAAACTTGGTATTACGTTCTGCGGAAAGAATTTCGAACATGGGCCTGGATGGATAGACTTTCGAAATGCCGGTGATGTGAAAATACAAGATGTCTGGGATTTGATTTCGAAAATTTTCCAATCGAACAGCGAAGGTTTGAGCACCGACACCTTCTGTTTGGGCGTAACCTCCGTGCGAATGCCCCAAGGTCGTGGACGAGTACGCGCCGGGGGTTATAACAATTTTTTTGAGGAATGTTCACTGCGCCGCGGCATCGTCTCAATAAACAATAAAGACAATTTGTGTTTGCCACGTGCCATCGTCGTCGGTATGTCTCATGCAAATAAAGAAGGACCCGTATACGAGAAAGTGAGAAAGGACGTTGGGAAAATTCAAACTGAACGCACCGTCGAATTGATGAATAAATCCGGTGTGACAATTCCTGTAGAAGGTGCCGGAATACCCGAATTGCAGCATCTTCAAAAATATTTATCCGATTATAAAATTTGCGTTTACAAATACGGCACAAAAGGTAGAGATGTTGTATTCGAAGAGCTGAACAATACGGCCACGAAGAAAATTAATTTGATTTACAACGAAGGGCACTACAACGTCATAACTTCGTTGACCGCGGCATTTTGCTGTATTTATTATTGCGAGGTGTGCCATGTGCCTTTCAACAGCAAGAATGAGCATCGTTGTGGGGGAACGTGCAGTTGCTGCCAACAATGCCCCGCTTGTCCCAAATCCAACAAAAACAGCAACGGATTCCCGGAAATCACGTGTGATCGATGTAATCGCACCTTTCGCGGGCAGCGGTGTTACGAAAATCATCTGAGGCAAGGATCGTTGGGTAAAGACGGTACCGTTTGTGAGCAAATAAAAAAATGCCTTGATTGTCTAAAAACACACAAGAACAATCGACTCCACGTATGTGGAGAAATTTTTTGCAAAATATGCTCTAAGCACGTTCCACAAGGTCATTTGTGTCACATACAACCCGACACGAGAAAACCACCGGCGGTAAAAGATATTTTGTTCATCTTCTACGACCTTGAAACACAACAGGTGAAACGTAACGAAAGAGGTGACCTGATTCACGAACCGAATCTTTGCGTTTTCCAACAACGCTGCGGAGCCTGCATCAATGACAGTTCGGAAAAAACCGTTTGTAAAAAATGCGGCCTGCGAAGATATGTACTACAAAAGGGAAACATCATTGCAAATTTTATGGAGTTTATTTTGCAACAAAGAAAGTTGTTTAAGAAGGTGATTGTTTTGGCACATAACGGCCAGGCGTTCGATCACCAGTTTATCCTCAAATACGTTTTCGAGAAAACGTCGCTGACGCCCGAATTGATAATGCGGGGAACAAAAATTCTTTTGATGCTACTCGACAACCTAAAATTCATCGATTCGCTCAATTATTTTCCCATGGCCCTCGCCAAACTACCGGAAGCGTTTGATCTATCGGCCACATTCAAAAAAGGATATTTTCCTCATTTATTCAACATCGAAGAAAATCAGAAATATATCGGTCCCATGCCACCCATCGAATCTTACAACCCCGATTCAATGATGCCCAAGGAGCGTGACGCATTTTTGAAATGGTACGAAACACAAAAAGATGTTGTATTTAATTTTGAAAAGGAGTTTGTCGACTATTGCGTCAGCGATGTGGAAATTCTGACCGTAGCTTGCCTCAAATTTCGTCAAATTATGGTGGATGAATGTAACGTCTGTCCATTCAGCGAGGCTACAACGATAGCCAGTGCGTGTAACTTGGTGTTTCGACGCAATTTTTTGCAGCCCGAAACTATCGGAATTATTCCTCGTGGTGGTTACCGATTAAATGACAACCAATCGAAAAGTGCACTTCTGTGGCTAATGGCGGAAAGCGAACGCAGACAAATTAATATCCTTCATTCGGGAAATGGAAGAGAGGCCGTATTGAACGGTGTCAAAGTGGACGGTTATTGTGCCGAAACAGACCAAGTTTTCGAATATCACGGCTGCTACTTTCACGGTTGCTCCTGTTTAAAATACAATCGCGATGACCCCCTCCATGAAGACCCCACAGATACTTTAAATTCTCGCCAGGAACGGACCACGGCAAAAACGGCGCGTTTAAGGCAGTTTGGATATGAAGTAATCGAGAAGTGGGAGTGTGAATTTCAACAGGAGCGGAAACAAATTAATGAGAAAGAACATCCGATAACATTAAATACTCCGCTAAGGCCTCGAGAGGCCTTCTACGGTGGCAGGACGGGAAACACGTATAAACATTACAAGTGTAAACGAGGTGAAAAAATCAAATACGTGGATGTGTGCTCACTGTATCCGTGGGTTTGTAAACGGGGCAAATTTCCTCTGAACCACCCAAAAATCTTCGTCGGCAATGAAGAATGTGCGAAACTCGATTTAAACAAATCAGATGGTCTAATTAAATGTTCAATTCTCCCGCCAAGCGATCTTTATCATCCTGTGCTTCCGGTAAAAATGAACAATAAGCTAATGTTTGTCTTATGTCGGACTTGCGGAGAAACATTAAACCAGGAAAATGAATGTGAACACACCGAAAAAGAAAGAACTTTGCATGGAACGTGGGTAATGGATGAAGTTAGGAAGGCGATAGAACTGGGTTATCTAATTCAAGAGATACAAGAAATTTGGATGTTCAATATGGACCAATTTGACAAATTAACTGCTACCGGCGGCCAGTTTACGGGAATGATGAATAAATTTTTGAAAATGAAACAACAAGCATCGGGATGGCCAACAAAATGTACTTCGGACAAAGAAAAAAATGACTATATTGAGGCGTTTTTGGAAAACGAGGGAATCAAACTGGAATTTGACGAAATTTGTAGCAATCCCGGCTTGAGATGTCTTGCAAAACTCATCTTAAATTCTTTTTGGTAAGTGAATAAATCGCCTCTCTTCATAAACAAGTTTATTTTTGTAGGGGTAAATTTGGGCAGCGAGAAAACCAAACGAAAACCTCGATTATTAGGCAACCTGCCGCCCTGTTCGAACTCCTATCAAATCCCTCCATAAGCGTGTGTCACATTCTGCCGGTCAACGAGGAGGTCTTGATTGTCAGCTGGCAGTATAAAGAAGAGGCAGCCGATATGCTACCTACAGTGAACGTTTGCATCGCTGCCTATACAACCACCCAAGCGCGTCTCAAACTTTACAGCTACCTCGAGAAATTAGGAGAGAGAGTCTTATATTATGACACCGATTCGATAATTTACATATCTCGAGAGGGTGAAGAAGATCTCCCTACGGGAGAGTTTATCGGTGATCTGACGAACGAGCTTGAATCCTATGGTCCCGACGCGTATATCGTAGAATTCTGTTCGGGAGGTCCAAAAACCTATGCGTATCGAGTGTTCAATCCTGCGACGGGGGAAACGAAAGATATCTGCAAAGTGAAAGGAATTCGGTTGAATTTCAAGACAAATCAGAAGATTAATTTCGAGACAATGAAGGAAATGATTTTAACGATGAACAACGACAACGACGACAACGATGCCGGCGAAGAGGAAGGAAAAGGAAATAGCGTACTGGTTCCTTTAACAAATATAAGGCGTACCGGAGAGCACGATGTCGTGACTCGAAACGAATTCAAATCATTCAAAATAACTTCGGCTAAGCGGAAATTCTTCTTCGACAACTACGAATCTGTACCCTACGGGTATAAAAAAAGACGGTCGGCAAACAAAAATTGAATCAGTTGAATTCGAAACATGGCCGGAGCCACATGTCGAGATTTAATACCTCGTCTAGTCACCGACATAGTTTCTCAAGAGTTTATCGCGGAACAACTGTATGGTGTTTGTTTACCAGCCGCGATTATACTTTACGAACAAATGAAAAAGTTTATAAACCCCGAACTACAAATTGGAATAATGGTTTACGACGACAAAATACCAACACCTTTGCATTTTTGGGTAGAAGCACATGGGACACGTTATGATCCAACTCAGAAAATAACGTGGACGTATTTATCGGAAGAAGAGAAACGAAGTCTTGACGTCACCAAATTTAAATATCACCCCAATACAGGATTCATGATGTGTGAGGAGGATTTAAAAATGGTCAAAGTGTTTTTTCAAGTTTCCACAAATGACAATGGCATTACGGATTATTTTGAACAGGCTCCATGTACATTAAAAACAATTCGAAATAGGGTTAATTTTAGGGTAAATAAATTGTTTAAAAACAGGAAATAAAAAATAATTAGGTATTTGTCCTTTCAATTGATACCAAACACGAGCATATTACATTCACTTTAAAAAACCGGAAGTAGATACCGGAAGTTGCGTAATATTTTCGAAAACCCCTCTTAAGATGAGATGGCTTTTAAGAATCGGCTTTACAAATTCCTGGAAACAAACAAAATTTTGCCTATAAGCCAACATGGCTTTAGAAACTCAAAGTCAACAACCACAGCCATCTCGGACTTCATGTCAACAATATACAATTCACTAAACATGAAACAGGACACGGTTGCCCTGTTTTTCGATTTAACCCGAGCTTTCGACACTATAAATCATGATATTTTTCTTAGTAAACTTGAAGATATCGGTGTACGCGGAGTGGCAAAGGACTGGATAAGATCTTATCTAAAGAACAGAAAGCAGTGTGTGGTGCTGGGCGACACAAGATCTGCCATGATTGAAATGGACAGAGGCGTCCCCCAGGGATCGTTGCTCGGCCCTTTATTTTTCATAACGTACATGTCCGATTTGCCAACCAACAGTACGGGTGAAGTCAAAAGCATTCTCTATGCAGATGACACGACCAAAATAATTTCACATCGCACGGAGATAGAGGCCATACGCACGGCTGAGCAAGTGGCATTACAATTTGATGCCTGGTGTGTGCAAAACGACTTGATACTAAACGATTCAAAGACCTATTTAATGAATTTCACTACAAAAAATACGCCTTTAACCAGCAGCTTGTTAGTGAAACTCAACGGCAAGTCATTAACCCAAGTAATGTCACATAATTTTCTAGGAGTAACTATAGATAGCAAACTAACCTTTGAGCTTCACATTAACAAGTTAGTCGCGAAACTCTCCACACAAGCTTTCGTAATTAGACAGTTAAGGGGGACAGTAGCGATACAGTTATTGCGTTTAGCATACTTTGGCTTAGTTCAGTCAAAATTGTTATACGGTTTGATTTTCTGGGGAGCATCTGCCCATTCTCAAAAAGTTTTCATAATGCAAAAACGCATAATTCGTTGTTTGACGGGTTCTCATCCAAGGGCTTCTTGTAGGCAACTATTCATTAACCTCAAGGTTTTAACATTACCATCCCTGTACGTCTTCCATGTCATTCTGAACATAAAGAAGACTGAGTCAGACTTTCGCACGACAGGTTCTGTACATGGTCACGCGACCAGGAATTCCGGGAATCTGTGTCAGCCATTTTCTAGATTGTCCGTCGCCCAAAACTCCCACACATATATATGGGAATAAAACTACTCAATGTATTTACAAATAAATTTGGGTATATTGCAAACTTTTTAAAATTCAAGTCATGTCTACATGAGTACTTGGTTGCCCATGCAAAATATGTACCTTATACTCTGTGAGTGATATATGTTGTAATATGTTCACATATGTATAGTTTTCTTTGTTTTGTTGACGTGCCTAATAGATCTGTACAGCACGGGTTTTCCACTGTATTCCTCAAAGGCTAATAAATATTATTATTATTATTATAAAGACCTTTCAGTTGATACCAAACACGAGCATATTACATTCAATTTAAGAAACCGGAAGTAGATACCGGAAGTTGCGTAATATTTTCAAAATCCCCTCTTAAAGACCTTTCGGTTGATACCAAACACGAGCATATTACGTTCAATTTAAGAAACCGGAAGTTGCGTAACATTTTCGAAAACCCCTCTTAAAGACCTTTCATTTGATACCAAACACGAGCATATTACATTCACTTTAAAAACCGGAAGTAGATACCGGAAGTTGCGTAATATTTTCGAAAACCCCTCTTAAAGACCTTTCGGTTGAACAGAATGCCGTTATGTTATGATAACACGTGTAATCAATTTCTTTATATTTTTTCAAAGGCATCATAAGTTGTCTCTCATGTTTCACCACGCTGCGACGTATGTTTCAAAATTACCACTTGACTCTCTACTGGAATCTGATACATTGCCACTTTCAAACCTTCCACATTCATTGTTGCGTGTGTAAAACTTCTGATCAGTATCAAGATTGCTCATTTCTCAGTGTCGACTCCTGTTTTGAAAAATTTTATTCAGTGCAAACCATTTTTATTTTGAACTATAGTGATACCTTTTAAATAAGTTACTAATTGTAGGGTTAGAACAAAAGATCAAAACTGGTCGCAGTTCTGAAAGGCGCACACCTGCAGCCATTCGACCCCCTAGTAAAGTAAAGTAAAGTAAATAGGTTACGTTAGTTTGGAACTGATTGTAAGTAGTATTTATTTCTTCGAACGTGCCAAAAGTTAGAATAGAATAATTAGGTATTTGTAAAATTGTCCACTCCCGCACTTTAGGAAAAATCTCGTTCGTTAGTCGCAAGAAAATAAACGTATGCTTCCAAACTTTTTTTTTGTTTGAACTTTACCTACCCACCTTTCTCCTCTGGCTCTCTCTATCTCTCTCTCTCTCTCTCGAGCTCCCTCAACTCAACAGGATTTCGAGATACACTTTGTCCTGTCTTGTCTTGTCTCGGCAGGGTTGGATTGTATGTTTTCAATTTTGTTTTACTTTCCTTTTCCTCTCTCTCTCTCTCTCTCTCTCTCTCACCTTGTCAAACCAAACAGATTATTTCCAGGTCAAAATGGCGGCGTCAAGGGGGCCCAACCCAACCAAACCAAACCAAATCCAACCACCATCATGTTACAAGACAATCAAGGGGGCCCCAATTAAAGTAACGAATATTTTTAATTTTGAAATAGGATATTTAATTCATGGTCGACTGCCTCAGGAATATTAAACGTCAAATCAAGGGGGCCCACCACGTCTACCAATTGTGAGACCTCGTCGTCGTCGTCAAATAAGGGGGCCTGCCACGTCTACCAATTGTGAGATGTCGTCGTCGTCGTCAAATCAAGGGGGCCCACCACGTCTACCAACTGTCACGACGACGACGATGACGATGGCAAGGGGGGACGCACAGATAGAAGCAGTCCCAAAAATTACGTTTCATTAAAGTAACAAATATTTTTAATTTCGAAAGTATAGCTGGTAGTGGTACATTTAGCCCGCTCGAGATGTACAGTACAGTTTGGTCTAGTCTAGACTAATCAGCTTTGGTTAGTTTCGTTCATCCGTCCAAGATGGCGCGCGCCGCTTCAAACAACCACATTAATAGCACTGCGACAATTCACTTTATAAAGAACTTGTAATACAACTAAGTAACGATGGGCGCTTGGCCAAGTGGTTAGCATAGCTGATTACCGACCGGAAGACCAGGGTTCGAAACCAGCTGACGCCACACTTTTTTCAAGGGGGCTATACGATCGTAACCTGTCAAACAAGGGGGTTAAGTATATAACATGTGGTCCCAGGGGGCGGAGCCCTAAACAAGGGGATGAAAGATAAATAAGGGTTGATCAGGGGTAGGGGGCTGGAAAATAAATAGGGGATGATCAGGGGTGGGGGTTGAAAAATAAATAGGGGATGATCAGGGGTAGGGGGTTGGAAAATAAATAGGGGATGATCAGGGGTAGGGGGTTGAAAAATAAATAGGGGATGATCAGGGGTAGGGGGTTGGAAAATAAATAGGGGATGAAATTTAGGGGTGGGGGTTGAAAATAAATAAGGGATGAAATTTAAGGGTAGGGGGTTGGAAAATAAATAGGGGATGATCAGGGGTAGGGATGAAAATTAAATAGGGGATGAAATTTAGGGGTGGGGGTTGAAAATAAATAAGGGATGAAATTTAAGGGTAGGGGGTTGGAAAATAAATAGGGGATGATCAGGGGTAGGGGATGAAAATTAAATAGGGGATGAAATTTAGGGGTGGGGGTTGAAATGGAAATAGGGGATGAAATTCAGGGGTGGGGGTTGAAAATAAATAAGGGATGAAATTTAGGGTAGGGGGTTGAATTATGACGTCAGAGGGGGGCCCAGGTCAGATAGGGGTGTGGTCAGGTCAGGGGGGCCCATGTCAGGTAGGTCAAATGGGGCCCCTTCGGGGGCGAAGCCCTAACATGGGGGCCCCCTTGGGGGGCGGAGGCCGGGCTCAAGCGACCGACTACCTACTTTGAGCGTAAAAAACCTTGTACAAACTTTAGTCGAATTCAAGAGGGGACGACGGTGAGATTCGCCACCCCCAAATATTAAAAAATAGTATCTTAAAAAAATTCACCCACGCCGCCATTTCCCCTTTTCAGGTACTTTAATTTCGGAATTGGCAAAGGCCAGAAAAGACATGAAAATGATCAGTTTCATAAATGATTTGAAATGTCACAGGCCCTAGAACTAGATCTACAGCTACTCCTAGCACTACAGCTATAGCTAGAGTTAGACCTAGAAGTACAGTTAGAGTGATATTCACAGTTAGAATTAGTGGTAAATCTAGAAATAGAGATAGTGGTAGAGGTAGAGCTTCAACTATAATTAGAGTTAATTAGAATTGGAGTTATAGGTAGTTGTGCTACATTGTAGAAGTAGAACTGGATCTAGAGGTAGCTCTAAGGTAGAGTTAGAAGTAGATGTGGCGCTATGTAAAAGTGAAGTTAGAGTTACTGTTACAATGTCAATGACAGCTCCGTTTAGCTCTAGAGGCTAGCTTTAGAGTTCTAGAGTGACAGTTGTAGTAGAGCTAGAGGCAGATGTAGAACTAGAGGTATGCAACGAAGCAGATTCGGAGCTAGAAACAGAGGTGGAGCTAGAAATAAGGTTTCTAGTTCTGCCTCTAGCTCTCCATCTAACTTTTTAACTGTAACTGTAAATCTAGTTCTTGTTCTACCTCTACTAGCTTTACCTCTAGCTCTAACTCTGACTGCATCTCGTTCAACGAAACTTTGCGATGGTAGCCGTCTTTGCAATATAGTTTTCCCATTTAAGTGCAAATAGAAACAAAATTGGAAATGCGGCTATCGCTGCAAAGTCTTGTGGAACACAGTTTAAATCTAACTATTAATCTAGCTCTAAATCTACATCTAGTTCTACCAGAAGCTCTAAGTCAACCTGTACCTTTAACTCTAACTCTAGCTCTGCCTCTAACTCTAGCTCTAGCTCATCGACTAAATTTATTATTTCAAAATCTGATTTTGAGATTTTTTCGACCCTCCACCATTTTTAGTCAAGTTAGAAGTAGATACCTATAGAGTTAGAGTTAGTGGTAGAGGCAAAGCTAGAGTTAGAAGTAGAGGTCTGTCTCTTAACACTAACTCTACGTCTAAATTCACTGAAACATTGAGGGCGTCGAAAAAACTCAAAGTCAGATTTCGAAATACGAGCTAGAGCTAGAGCTGAGGTAGAGTTAGAGGTATCGCTAGGTACAGGTAGACTTAGAGGTAGAGGTAGAAGTAGGCAGAGGTAAAGATAGAGATAGAGCAGTTAGGTTACACCAAGTCACAGGCAGAGCTAGAGGTAGAGTTAGAGCCAGAGATAGACGAAAAGTTAGCTTTATAATTAGAGTTAAACTGTGTTGCACAAAACTTTGAAGCGGTAGTCACCTTTGGAATTTTGCTATTTCAAAAGCGACTTTCAATGCAAAGGTTAGAGCTACATCCAGATCTAAGGTAGAGATAGAAGTAGAGCAGGAGATTTACAGTTACACTTAAATTTAGATCGAGAGCTAGAGCGAGAAGTCCTACCTCTAGCTGAAACTTTTAGCCCTACCTCTGCTTCTATTACCGAACCTGCCTCCATGTATGCCTAGCCCTTCTATAACTGTAAAACTAGAACTAGAACTCTAGTGGTAGCCCTAGAGTTAAACGGAAACAGTAATTCTAACTTCACCTTTACATAGCTCCACCTTTACGTGAAACTCCACCTAAGAGCTAATTCTAATTAACTCTAATAGCTGTTTCTCCACCTCTACCTCTAGCTCTACGACTAATTCTAACTGTGACTGTAACTCTAGCTATAGGTCTATCTATACTTCTAGGTCTAAATCTAGCTATAATTCAAGCGGTAACTGTAGCCCTAGCTAGCTCTAGGACCTCTGTGATATTTCTAATCATTTATGAAACTGTTAATTTTCTTGCATTTTCTAACCTTTGTCAATTCCGAAATTAAAGTACCTAAAGAACGTCATGTGTGAATTTTTTTAAGGGACTATTTTATAATATTTTTGGAGCTGAAATGGTGGCGGCACCAGAGTTCGTTCAGTCGGTGGCATTTTTGTGGGATTCGGGGGTGGCGAAACCACCCTCATACCCCGTGGAAATCGATTAAACTTTGCATGAGGCTTTTTAAGCTAAATTAAGATTTTTTGAGGCTGGGATGGTGATGGCACAGAAGACCGTTCAGTCTAAGATTCTGTGGTGGCGAATCCCACCCCCTGCCTTCGGGAAAAAGGGCAAAACTTGCAGGTATAAATTCTTGGGGTGAAAATCGTTTTTGACACCGAAGGCCACACCAATCCCAATCCCAATCCCAAGCTAACTTCAGCGACGTAGTTTCTTAGCGTATAATAATAATGTTTATTATTACCCAACAGACAGGCTGTCCATAAGAGGGTACAAATACGTAAATCAAATTATACATGCTAAATAATTAAAACTAAAACTAAAACAAAGTTAGTAATGACGGGAAAGTAATAAGTGGGAGTGACTACAGAGTAATAAAACATTTAAACTGGTCAGGGTACACTACTGATCAGGTGGAAATAATCTGTACACTGCTTAACAAATGCATTAAGATTGTTACCGAAGATATCATTGACATAAGAAATCTCATTATATAATTTACACATGTTGACGATAGGAGAATACATCAAGGCATTAGTCCTAGCAAAATTAACACGAAAAGTTGAGGTAGATCTGGAGTTTAACCTAGGCACATTGAGGCTAATAAACGATAATAAATTGGAACATAAAACGAAACCATGAACAATTTTAAACAGAAATACAGCACAAGCAATTTGTCGCCTTGCGTACAATGTAGGCAAACCAAATTCATGGAGAAGTTCACTTTGTATATAACCCCTTTCTGGGTATACGTGATGTCTAACAAAGAATAAATATTTACAAAACTTTCTCTGAACCTTTTCTAAAGCATCTATGTGACAAATAGAGTGTGGCTGCCAAACTACAGAGCAATATTCTAATTTAGATCGAACTAGGGCAATGTACAAAGTTTTTAAGCACTCAATGCTGGTGAAATCTCTAGTGTTTCTAACAATGAACCCCAAGGTCTTCATTGCCTGATTACAGACATAAGCAACGTGAAATCGAAATGACAATTCAGAGTCCATCAGAATACCAAGATCTTTAATCTGTGTTTTCGATTCTAAGCGAGCAGCATCAACATGATAATCATAAATCAAATTATTAACTTTACGGGAAAAAGTTACTACGCTACATTTTGTAATGTTGACATCAAGCTTATTTTCAGAACACCAGTTAACAAAACAGTCAAGATTCAATTGAAGCACTTCACAGTCCTTAGCGCATGTGATAGTTTGAACAAGCTTCAGATCATCAGCATAAAGATACACATGCGAGCCAGGTACCAAACTAAGTTTATCCAGAACATCGTTGATGTAAACAACAAAAAGTAACGGTCCTAGGTTGGAACCTTGTGCGACACCACTGCATGACTCAAATGTATTGGATTTACAACCATTATATTCAACGAATTGCCTTCTGCCAACAATAATCGACTTAAACAACTTAAGTACCTAAACTTAGACAGAAACCATTTTTGTACAGTTTTTCTAATAGGAGGCAATGATTTACCCTATCGAAAGCTTTTGAAAGATCCGTGTAAATTACATCTACTTGCAGCTTTTTGTCCAGCGCTTCCGACACCACTTGAGTAAATTCACAAAGATTAGTTACAGTGGACCGTCCCCTGACAAAACCATGTTGATTTTCATTTATTAACGGCGCAATATGGCTGTATGTACACTCAGACAAGATCGATTCAAATAATTTTGCAAAATTACAGATGATGGCAATTGGTCTATAATTAGAGATGTTCGATTTAGATCCAGATTTAAAAACTGGACAGATCCTGGCTAGCTTCCAGATGTTGGGAAACTGTGATGATGTTATGATAAGGTTGAAGATATGTTCCAGAGGGCCAATAAGGCAGCTACCACAGTCGCGTAGGATAAAAGCAGGCACTCCGTCCGGACCCATAGTTAAGTTAGGCCTAATCTTCCTTAAAGAGTTTAAGATTTGGGTAGAGGACACTGAGAACGTGTGAAACACATTAACAGAAGCATCAGAATTATCACAATTAATAGCACCTTCACTAATAGAATCGCAGGATTTGTTGACTTTGACGCAGAAAGCACTATCACAGCTACCATCACAATCCATGAAGACATTGCTGAAATGATTTGCGAAACCTTGCACTATATCAGACGGCCTTGAAAACTCTTGTTCTTCGTAATTCATGATTCCAGGTATTCTAGTTGCTCTCTTCTTTTCATTAATAAATGACCACAACTGTTTCGGATCACTTTTTATTTTTTCTTCAGCGCGCGACCTAAAGTTATCATATTCTTTACGAATATCATATTTAATTTTTCTTTTTAAGTGTTTTACTTTTTCCGCATGCATCAGTAAATGAGTCTTCTTATACAATTTCCAGTATTTATTCTTTAATCCGATATCCTTGATTATATCCTTAGTAAACCAATGCGGAAAAGCAGAGTCTTTTTTAATGCGTTTTGGTACGTATTGATCAAAAAGGTTGTATATTTTTCCATAAAAGGACTTTAGTGCATCATCAACATTATGAGATTGTAAGACTTCTGCCCAATCCAGTCGCCCAGCAGCAACATACAATCCAAGGAAGTTTGCTTTAGGGAAGTTATATGTAGAAATTACGTCGTCCTTGTTTTCACCAAAACGCACAGGAACCAGATTTCTTATTGACAGATCAATTAAAAGAGTTGGATGATGATCATCCTCATCCACAAATGGAAACTCATACTTTGAAACTGCGCAGTTGATATTAACACTTGAAATAACTAGATCCAAAATTCTGTTATTTGTATTCAATACTGTGTTATGCTGTCGAAGTTGATTGAAGGTCATGAACGATGATAATGTGATACAAACGGAATTTGCATTTTGACTGTTTGGCCGATTATGGAGTACATCAAAATAATGCGGTATGTTAAAATCGCCAAGTAAGAGACTCGAATCAGAAAGGTTTAACATATTTTCCAAGCAATCAAAAATTATTTCGAAATTTGAAGGACTTGTTGATGGAGGAAAATATACATTCACAATATTTACAGGACATTTACTGATAGTCATCTTTACAATCAAGAGGTCTATGTCTTCAATTGGAGAATGAAACTCCATAACTTGGGAGGTATGTCTGTTATTTACGGCAGTAAGTATGCCTCTGCCTCTACGTCCATTAATAGATCTGTAGACATTGTAATTAGAGGAAAAATATTCAGATGACATGACGTCATCTCTCAGCCAGGTTTCATTTAAGGCAATCACATCACAATCACAATCCAGGGCATTGGCATAAAACATATGAACTTTGGTATTTAATCCTCTTACATTTTGATACGCAATGAGAAGACTATGGACCTGACCTGACTGCTGGGCATCTAGTTGTTTTTTTCATTGCTTGTTGTCTGAATTTTCACAATTTTAGGAACTCCATTAGAATATTTCAATTTGATACTTGTTTCACCATTGTCCTTCCTTGTCCTGAAATCCTGCCGAACAATAAAGGACTGATTTCTTTGGCGAACGGTTAAATCTCGGTTGAAGAAAATATTATCATGTGGTCTAAACGCCCTTAACACATCAGTAACAGCAGAGGTGCATTTAAACTTCAATAGAAATGGACGAGGCTTACCATTGCTTGACTTGCCAATTCTTAGACACTTGTCCGCAATAATATCCTCGACCAACGACTTATCAGATATGAGATTAACACACCTTGAAAGATCATCCTGCTTCCTATTTGCTTCGGGCACAGATGATTCCGGTAAATTGTATATAATTATATTATTGGCACGGCGCGCGGTGACGATCCTCGATTTCATCGATAATATCCTCATCAGACGGTGTTTGTTTACGTTCGTTTTTCAGTGCTGTTATCTCCTTTTTTAAGTCGGAGACTTCGGTTTTCAAAGAATGTATCATATCCACCAAATCACATTCCTTGCAGAAAAATCTAATGATTCTCTTCTTGGAACGTAAACATTCAGCTTCCTGGCGAGATAATCCAGCACACGGTGGATGGCAATACTTTCTGCACAGATCGCAAGATACAGCTTCATTTTCATTTGCATTTTCACTGCAAACGGAACACACTACAGGCATCTTGCACAGAAAATATCAAGAAAGCTTGACTTTTCCACTGTCAAATGATTTGAAGAGCGGAGCTGATATTCGCACGACCCACGCGACAGGTAATCGACAGGTATCGAGAAGTTATGATTACAACCTGGGTTCCAGTTGCGCCCTGTGTGTCTCGAAGCCTGACTGCTCCGGTAATTTTATATTTTTTTTATTAGGACAATCGGAAAATTGCTGTTAGTTATTTTTTTTTGCGGTAGGTAAGTGAACGTACTGCCGTTTTGGTGCTTTCAAAATAGCTCTTATAAGTTGATTTATTGTTGCTGGCAAAAAGGAAGTTTTCATCCCTATTACTCACATTAGAAAGGGTTCATTCATTAAAGTCTCGTTGTGTGAAAGGGAGAGATTTTCCTGTGAATGTGAGCGCTGTTGTGAGATATAGCAGAAAACTGGAGTAAGTACCTAATTTGATGGTATTGTTATCCTCAGGTGGCAATAATTAATTACAGATAATTAATCAAAAGGTACGGCAGGAAGAAAGCCCTACATGCCTGTACCTATGGCTTAAAGTGCCTTTGGTAGTGCTTGTACCTACCTCATGGCTGCCTTATTGTTAAATTAAGAAAGGGTTATGGTTTTTAATTAATTACGGTACCTAATTGAGCGATCGATTAATCCAGGAGAATTGAATTATTCAAGACAAACGGGTCTTCAACTTCTTGGGATGATTCAAGATAACCGAAATAAGATTTTTAAACGTAGGTAGGTACTATCATCTGCAATATTTCCTAACAAAGTCAAAGCGTCGTAGCGTTGGTTCAATTAAATCATATTCATTCAATAATATCACACTTAATATACAATATTCAATAATAAAAAGGCAACGGAAGATGTATATCAATGCGATGTGTATCCCTGTAGATGTTTATTCTCCGTGAATGAATTATATATCGAGTTGGACTTGGTGGTTTTGGGTGCAGATGTAATCTGCACCTAGTAGTAGTGCCGAGGCATATGCTCGTGATAAAGAATTCGTGAGGGTGTATCAATTGATAAATTTTTTGCATTCAATTAGTATCTTCCGGTTGTAAGTACATAGGTATAGGTCAAGCATCAAATTTCCACCAAGTCAATTTTTTGTGTTGGGGGTTGAAGGGGGTGCAATTTTTTCCGTTCAATTATAATCTTCAGGGGTTGAGGGGAGTGGGTTTCGGGGACGCTTACTTGGTACCTATATCCTCCAATAACAGTGGTCCAAATCTTAAATTCAGTTGCGGTCAATTAGTATCTTCCAGTAACAAGTAGTCTAAGGGTTAAATTTCCACCGAGTCAATTATTTCTGTTTGTCAATTTTTCGTATTTGGGGGTTGAAGGGGGTGGTTTTCGGGGTTGCAACTTTTTGCGTTTAGTTAGTCTGTTTCTGTTGTAAATAGTCCAAGGGCTCAATTTCATCCAAATCAATTATTTGTGTTCGAGGGTTGAAGACTGTGGGTTTTGGGGATACAATTTTTTGCGTTCAAAATAGTCTCTTGCGATAATGAGTGGTAAAAGGATTAAATTCCGTCAATGCTCAAAACCTTTTCCGGGCCATTGATTAAAAGTTATCGAATTGCTTGAATTTCAAGCAACACTTATGTGAAATTTTGAGTTTTAATCCCTAATTTGCACCCCTTTCTGTTTCATCTTGCAGGAAAAAAACCATCCCTTATCAAATAATGTCAAAATATATGTGGTTTCAGACCTCCATGTGCAAAATATTTGAGAAGATGGAATAAAATCGTATAAGGGAGAAATGTCGGCAACGAATAGACCTACAAAAAAGTCCGCGACAGCATCTAAATATCTGTTACGGATAGCCGACAATAAGCCACTGAAGCTATTTTCGTCAAAAATTAAAACACAAAAACGATCTCGGTGCGCTACCCATCGTAGATAGCTATATGCCGCCGCGGACTTTTTTATAGATCCTTTCATTGCCGACAATTCCCCCTTACAAACTTTTGCTCTCGCTTCAAGCGTTGAGGCAGCGTTCGCGATCAAACGTCGAAAATTGTAATTTCTTTCAGTTATTCACCCCTAACTCCCACCCCCCTGGTTCGATATGGCCCAAAAACAATCCTTGCCGAGGTTTTCGGGGTATACACATGTGTACAAAATTTCAGCTCGATATCTGATTACAAGCGAGCGAGTGAATTCACTAAAACTACAGTGCCTCCACATATGCTTCGGCACTAAAATAATAATAATAATAATAATACATTTATTGAGATGTAATAAGCAGCACAATATAAATAAATTGCATTCTGCATAATAAAATAAAATAAAATAACAATGCTAGTAGGTATTACAACACTCAAAAGGATAGGAACAGGTTATATTCTGATTTAATCCTACCCAGGCAAACTGGAAAAAGCTATTACGCACAACATGTTGTGACGACAAGAAAAAAAGCAAAAACTAAAACATCTGAATGTCAATGGACAAGAGTGAATCTTTCAACTTGGTGATAAGTGAACGCTCAGGAATATCGATATCATAACTTAAAGCGAAAAAATTGAGTAAGCAAGCAGCCAAATAAGAAAACGAACCTCGGTAACTGGATGAGGTATAAGTAGGGACGCTAACCATAAGCTCAGTGAACCTTAAAGGACGATCATGAACAGCAGAACGAGATGTAATTTTGCGACTTAAATAGGATGGAGAAGTTTTGGATTTAATTTTAAGCACAAAAGAAGCAAAATGAAGTAAACGACGCTCACTCAATCTTAACATAATACCAAGATCGCGAATGTAAGGAGTAATGTGATGAGTGTAAGGGACAAAAACAGTAAATCTTACACACTGATTTTGGATTACTTGTAAGCGGTTCTTCAGTTGAAGAGTAAGACAAGGAGCGTAGGCAATATCCGCGTAATTTAAATGGGAAAGAACAAGCACCTCTACAAGTAGTTTTTTGGTGTCTCGGTCTAAGTCTTTATAGAAAGGTGAAATTTGTCTTAAGGCTAAAAACGCTTTTCGACATACGGAATCCACTTGCTCAACGAACTTGAGAGATGAATCATATAGGAGACCCAGATTTTTCACTACGTTGCAGTTTTGTATGACAGTACCATTCAAATTTATTCTGAAGTCGTCTCCAATCTGAGCAAGTTTTTTCGCAGTACCAAACATAATAGTGTTACTTTTTGCCGCATTTAGTAGCAGAGAATTTTTAGTAGTCCAATTAAAAATTTCATTTAGGTCAGCCTCAATAATCGAAAGAGATTCTGGTAACTTTTCAGGTGGAAACGTAAGAATGACTTGAACATCATCCGCATAAATATACAAGGAGCAGTGATTAGTGACCATCGCTATATCCGCAGAGTACACAGAAAAGAGAGTTGGCCTGTCACGTTCATTTTCGAGCCCCCGAGCTGCTCCACTTTCAAGGGTGGATATTGCTCGTTTCTCCTTCTCCGCTGCTATTTTGGATCATCGGTTATAATTCTCGGCCTCCCTCTGCAGGGGTCGTGTGGTGGCAGCGGAAGATCGGCGTCTTTTGGGGGCGCTTCGGATGACGTTTGTGTCTCAAAGTTTAGTGTCGATAAATAAGTCACATGGTAAAGAATTACTTACCTGGTGGTTTATTAGGTATCCGTAACTCCATTTCGGTGGTTACGTCTGGGTTTCACGGCCAATTTGGTCGAATTATCATTAAATTGCGGAATATCAACAACTGTCAGATTTTGAGGTTAAGTTAGTTTTATTTACGAGCTAGGGGAATTGCCTGTCAATGTCAATCTGTCTGGGGGAATTCTGGTTCCGATAGGTGCCAGAGAGGGCGCTGTGTCTTCCGTCAAGCTGCCGGCCATTTTCTAAAGTTCTTTCTGGTCAGGCAATTGACGTAGCAAGAGGTCGTAGACGGCGTCCTGGTATTTTTGTGAATTCCCTCGGGAGATTGCAGGATTCCGCCCCAGGTTGGTGAAGTGCCCTTGTTCGGTGCCCCCAACATACCGTTTGTCGGGTTTTGGTGACCTCAAAGCAGAATTTCTTCGTCGGTTGTAAGGTCACTAGATACGCACCGCTTCGCTTCTAAGGTAGCGTCATCCCATTCCGAAAAAAATAGTGCCAGATCTGTAAGAGAGGTCTAGACAAAGACCACAAATCTAGGGATTTCTACGGCTTATGGTTGCCGGTGTCTGTCAATTTGACACCTAATCTGTTTGATGTTTGTTTGACACTGTCAGGATCACATAACCCTGTCACGTGAAATTTTTTTTGCTTGATTTTTAATTTAATAGAGGCATAAATAACACTGAAATTGTGTGACGGTGCCCCTTTCTTGTGTTTTGGTCACCGGTCACTTAAGTTGAGGACAGCCTCCACCCTGCAAGGTCAATCGGTTGCCTCGATTGATGCTCCAAGTGCAGGTGCGATTTTCCCACCCCCTTTATTTCCTCAAATAATAAGAAGTTATGTTTTGTGCTGCAGCTTATTACTGGGACGCACCGACTGTCCGTCCGCTTGTTAACATTGGCACGAGTTAATTAAATTTTCTTGCCGACTCCTGCTAATGTAATCTCGCACCTGGAGACCCATGAAGCTATGGTTGTGAAAAATATAAAACAGTGACGGACCCCTGGAAGTGAGAATATGGCATAAACTATTGAATTGCAACTTATCAAGTAAGTATAAATAGAAATATTTATTTGCTTGTTTCGGACATTTAAATACCACAAAACATTCACAATTCTCTCCATATATCTAGAGGTGTGGTAATACTGATACTTCCAGGTGCAGATCCTTCTTGACGCTGTGTTTGTAACCAACAAAGAAGTCACCCTGGCAAAAATGCAGCTACAGAGAAGATGTTTAAGTGGCATGAACATAATCTCATTTTAACATTGTTTACATCACATAAATAAATTCTTCTTTGATCACCCTCAGTTAATTTCAGAATTTTATTTCACCGCTCCTGCTTGTTATTATTGGAAATACCTAAAACAGGATACATTTGAGCCATATAAAAAGTACGTATGTAACCTTACTCTGAGGGGCTTCGAAAAAATTTACGCCTCTTTTTCTGGCCTTTTCGTCGGTCAGTGCAGGACTTTACAGCACATGCGAAACTCATCGTCAAAGAAAACTGAATATTGATGAATAAATTGTACGTTAAACAAACCAAACAAGTAACTGCTTGACACTTCGCAGACAAAATCGACAACTGTCAATAAATCACTATCCCAAAGGTTTTTCCGTCACGTCACCGTGGGTTACGTCAAACACTACTCATCTCTTTATTTCCATATGTTCATCGCTTACATTGCTGGACCATGGCGCTACCTTAGAACCGAAGCGGTTCGTATCTAGTGACCTTAGTCGGTTGTTTGACAGTACGCCCTCTACCACGAGGTAAAACTTTAATGGAGGATTTCTTGTTCTAATATTTAATTTAGGGTTCTTGGGTAGGGCTTAAGGGCCTTAGCATTTTTCGGTTGGGAATTGGAGTACCCTTCCTTCAGTGTTTCGAGGGGTTTGAAGACCACCCTGTGTTGGTTATATTTATAGGGTTGGAGATTCTCCCCCCATCTTCGTGTTGTTCCGGTTAGAATATTGTGGATTGTTGAAGCACTCGTTCAGTCCAACCACTGTGGCGGATATTTTCCTTCCCCGGCTGGAGGTATCGAGAGATTGAGACAGAACCGGCCATATCTGCTCGAGGCCACCCCCAGGCTAGGGGGCGACGATCTTGGCTCAGCACAGCTGTTCGCGTCAGTCCTTGCCTTCCTTCGGGGCTGTATTCGGTGAGTCCGTTCCATATTTTCACCGAAGGGCTTCGCCACATTCGGAGCTGTCCCTCCGACTCAGGGCTGGAGGGTGTGAACACAATCTGCACCCCCTTGAGTTATTTCGAATTGTTTATTTGGGCTTCACCCCCTTTAAGTTGTTTTATTCAGTACGAATTTGTCTTTTTCTGCTACATTACTTAAATTTTGCCATTTAATTGTAAATTCATAATCTTAACTGTTATTAATTTGGCCTTCAGCCACTTAGTACCAAAAATATCCGTTCGTGGCGGTACTTTACGTGTGGCCGTTAAGGCCTCCGCTTAATTCGACCCTTCACTAACTTGCGCGATCATTTGCGTCATTTTGCGGATTAGTAGGTACCTGCGGCCGTCCAATTTGCGCTCGATATTTACCGGTCAATTGAGTTGGAGCTCCGTTAAGGCTCTGTTTCGTCCGGATTGCGGTACGATTTTGCTGTCATCATTTTAAGTTGTGAAATTATCACAAGTATAACTTGTAAACGAATTGTTGTATCAAACTGATATCTATAAATGTACATAGTTTTTATGTTTGTGTGTTATTGCTAAAGCTAGCCACTCCCCTCAGTTTATAGGAGATTTATCTTGTGATTTCTGGCTTTCGACGTCGTCGCATCAGGGTAAATAAAGCCAGTGGCGTCCTTAATTACCAACTTCAATTAGTAGCCTGCCTATTCGCTACCTACCTCCCGTACGGGAGAAGATCCACCGCCCTGGGATCGGGCTTGCGTTTATTTTTCAGAACTCCTTTTCTTGAGTGCACACTTTCAGCTGTGGGCCCTCTTGACCAGTGGGCCTACCCTACTCCCTGCGAGAACTGACTGTGACAGGCCCTAAAACAGAGCCCTGCGGAACTCCAGTTTTAAGGCACAAAGGGGTCGACAACTGACCGTCAAATGAAGTATACTGAATCCTGTCATTAAGATAGCTGGTAAACCAACTCAACGTGCAGTCTTTAACTCCGTAATACTTTAACTTACTCAGTAACAATCTGATGTTCAAACTATCGAAGGCCTTTGACATATCGAGTAGAGTAAGCGAAGTCACGTTTCCATCATTGAACCCTTGCAAGATATCATCTGTGAGTGAGCATAAAACTGAAGAGGTACTGTAGTTCTTCCTGTAAGCAGACTGAGTGCTAGGTAGTATAGAAGATTCAGAAAGATAATCATTGAATTGGAGAGCAAGAACTTTTTCAGCTATTTTAAGGTTTAAGTATAGAGCATATTTAATGTGATTCTGACTCAGGAGATGGCTCCACACTCACAGAATTAGTTGTATTGTGGGTTGCGGGGCCGATTGCGTAGTTGCATTAAAAACCCGTCCTACGTATCGAGGATACCAAATCCCCGAAGTGTCGCTATTCGCCGCTAGGTGCTTTGCGCAGGGTAAGGTTACCGGCAGAGCACCTGCGTAAGGTTGAACTTGCCCTGTTGCCACTATGTTACTTTGATAATATACAACATAGGTACATTCAAGAATCAGACCATGGAATCAGATTTGTGTATCCATGACGTTAATAGTATTTACTGCATTACATTTAAGACTGTGATATGACTGATAACTGATAGGGGTTTGGTAAAGATTTTACATAACCAGTCAGGAATTAATCTATAATAGACAATTAGACAAGGCTATTTTTGAGACTCCACCAAAATAATTAAGATTCTCTTTAATTAAAAATTGCAAATTAAGATTTGTAATTTTATGCTGTAGTGTATTTATGCAGAAGTTAGTTTTTTGTTTTACATTATATTATTTTATTGTAAAAATAGTTACCGAATATTTGCGTAAATAACAAATTAATTATATTTTTGCCTACCGATCATGTATACATCTGCGCCAAAAAAATTGGGATACGTTCACACTATAAATTATAATAAAAAAGTGGCAGTCTCGAAGACGGTAGAAACTTCTACTTTTTCACAGAATTTGTAAATGAAGCATTTAACCAAGGTCCGCGTGCGGGCGGTTGTCGGTGGCTGTTGCGCCCGGCGCTCATTTATTAAAATCTAAAATACAAATGTTTTTCACCCCTAAAATGACATTCTTCGAAAAAATGGCCCTAAGGTTTTCGATCCGACAAAGATATTATGCCCTTTTGCTAAGAAAAATTCAAAAAGGGGTGTTTTTGTCCCTAACCGGAAATTTTCTAAAAAATTGCAGGTGATCACAGACAGACACACAGACGTTTTTCACAGTTATTAACTTCTACGCTTCGCGAAGCAGTTACTGGAATCGATCGGAAAAATCGAAGTTCCAAAAATATCAAATATTTACGTTTTAGGGTCATGGGAACCCAAAAAAGCGGTTTTTGAAAAAATGTCTGTGTGTCTGTCTGTCTGTGATCACGCTACAGCTCAAACTATTGAACGTATCGAGATGAAATTTGTCATACATATTCAGTGGGAGATTTGTAGGTGCTGATTAGAATTTGGGCCACATCGGTCCACGGAAAGTGCCTTCTTGGCACATCAACTTTAAAAATTTAAATGCAAACCCCCATTTTTCGCGTTACCATATGAATGCCCTTCGAATTGTGCTTATAAAAATGTATTCACACTTGTGCCCTTTTGACCAAAAAATGGTGCCGTGAAAAAAAACCTATGTATAACTGTATATTTTTATGACCGGATTTGATAGCTGATTTTTTTTTAAGCCAAAAACCTTAGTGCCATTTTTTAGAAAAATGTCATTTTAGTGGCAAATGGGCCACTGTTTCAATTTATTTTACAAAAAAAAATATTGTTACTATCGGATTCGACAGCTGTTATATTATCATTATCGAATTCGAAAGCTGTTGCAATGCCATTTTTTCGAAAAATGTCCATTTTAGGAGTGAAAAACATTTGTATTTTAGATTTTAGTAAATGTGCATCAGCCATCCAACCGCTCCGCACGCCCGACCTTGGTTAAATAAAGTTATACTCTGCCATTGTCATCAGATTTATTCCGTTTTATAACCGAAGGATTAATCGTAAAAGTGCTAACTTTGGCTGTGGATTATTCCAAATAAAAAATTCTTGGGTTATTTGCTGTTAAAATCCTCGGACCGCTTTAGCGGTCCATCAGGCATGTAACAGGTAGCGAAGGGTGGGTTTATAGGGCAGGTAACTTAGCCATTTACCTGGGTCGAGGTCATTAGCTGGGGTTTTTCCAACCGTCTGTTAACCAGGAAATAGGTATCTTTAAAGTTTTCTAAAAATGTTGGCATGAATATCGATTTTTATTCCCTTGTGCATACCTACGGCGTGTACCCGCGGATACGCTGGACTACAGCACTGTAATTGTCTCACAAAGTTGTCTTAAATTTTATGCCCTTTCGGCGGCTTTCGAAAAACGCAAAAAAACAATAAAGACCTACATCACTTTTTTTAACTTCTTTATTTAGGTACTTATTTTTGCGTCTTTGACAAATTATACCAGTTGTTTCATCGGACCATCACCACAGGCAACTAACATAGAAGATTTAATTTTTTTTCCTGTTCCTGAGAATTTATTTACTTCAAAAGTTTTAGGGAGTGTGGACAAGCCTGTACCTTTTGTTGTATTTTGTTTATTTTGCAATTTCTATAGTTACAACTGCCACGAATATCTTGATATTATTGAATAAATTTTAGAGCGCGTCATGAGAGAGAAAATTGTAATAAACAGTACAGCAGTACTCTATATGTGGGTATATTAATGTTTTAATTAATTTGAGTTTAGTACTCGTGTAGATTGTACCCGAAAAATCTCCAGTCTCCATTTAAAAATCAATTTTCCAAGAATATTTGTTAGGTAAGTACCTAAGAGGAGCTGATCAACAAAAAACTGAGCATTGAAATCACGGTAAAATTACGCGTAAAACAATAATTCCAACTTTATTAAATAATGATAAATAAGCATTGCATTAGGAACTAATGGAATGTGCACTTGATCGTTGACAAGCAAACATGGCAACGCTGCAACCGGCTTCTTCCAGTGTAGTGTAGTGAGCTTGAGGTGGCCAAATTTTAGCTATTGGGCGATAGAGAGTGCATCCCTCGGTGCATCCCTAGTTCGCTAAAAGTAGGCAGAAGCAGCACTGTGCAGACAATGAATTGCACGCATTGAAATTGAAATTCTAGTTCGGTAAATTGTTAATATTTCAGCGACATTATAAGCAAACGCCGGTTTTTCTTCACAGAAAGCAACACAGGCCCTATTAGAATAATTATAATAGTTAGATCTAACTATTTTATAAATTTATCGTACATAATTTGGCATTTTAATTTTTCATTATTTTTTATTAAAAAAACTGGAAATTCAAATAAATTTAAAAAAATGTGGAGATAGCCTCGCAGTTCCAGCAATTTCAGAAAAAAATTTTAACGAAATCTGGTATATAGTTTTCGAGAAAAAAAAATAAATCCCGTTAAATGCACCCTTTTTTCAACTTTTTATTTTTTTTTTCAAAAACTGTATACCAGAATTGTTTCATATTTCGACACAATGAATTTGATACTGAAACGAACGCCTGGTATTTTTTTTATGAAGTTTGAATTCAGAATTTTTTTTTTCTACTGTATACTTGAACCTTAAGACAATTTGAAAGTAGGCTAATAGGCCGGTAGTCACTCAGATTCGAAGGGATGTTTTTCTTAGGAATAGGCTTCACCAAACAAGACTTCCACTGAGGAGGAACCCGACCAACCTCAAAGGAGAAATTGATTATGTGAGTCAATGGATTTACAATAAATTGCGACGCAATTTGAAGCATTCTGCCCGACAGTTGGTCAGATCCCACGCAGTGGGGCTTTAGCTGGTGGATTAACTTGTCAATAATTTCCGGCGATACAGGACTAAAAACAAAACTATTATTATCGTCTTGAACACCCGTCTCAAAGGTCTCCAAATAATCACTGTCAACCGATAATGATGGAATGGAATCTACAAAATAATCATTGAAGCTATTAGGACTATACTTCGCAGACATCGAGGTATCGACTTTTTTATCTTTGACAATGCCCCACGATTTTAGTTTGTGCCAAAATGCTGCACTGTTCTTTTTAACATGCCTAAGGTTAAACTTGTAATAAGCTTGTCTTTCACGAACAAGAGCTTCATTGTAATAATTTCGCAGTTGACAAAAATACTCTCGATGAGCATCACTTTGCGTCCGCTTAAAGCGATTCCAAGCTTTCTGTTTCAAATCCTTAAGAGTTCTCAGGGTATCAGTGAACCATGGTTTAGTGCGATTATTAATGCAAATTTTCCTATAAGGTGCATGCTTATCAAAGAGGGCTAAAAAGCATTCATTAAAAAAATTTACTTTGGATTCAACATCAGGCATTCCAATCAATTTCCAGAGCGTCCTTGTTAAACTGTTCTTTGTCAAAGTGTTTGAAAGACCTCACTGTCCTAATACAGGGTTTAATTACGTAACCTTCCAGATTAATTGAGCACTGAACAACATTGTGGTCGGAAAAGCAAATATCCAAAACATCAGAAGTGATAGTTGAAACATCAGCGCTAACTAAAATCAAGTCAAGTAATGTCTGAGAATTATTAGTTACTCGGGTAGGTGCAGTGACAATCTGCCTTAAATTATGTACATTTAACAATCGATTTAGGTAAATAGTAGAAGGAATTGGTTGCAAAAAATCAGAATTAAAATCTCCCAGAAATAGTTATTTACGTAAAGAGTATGGAAAGTGATCTTTCCTGGACGAATAGGCAGATTTCAGGCTGACGCCGTAGGCGGAAGCCTGAAAGCCTGCGAGTCCAGGAAAGATACTTTACATGTGAGTTACGTATTAAATTTTTTAGGTGCTCGCAACATATTTTCTGTGTGAAATTAAATATTTTAATTAAAATTATCTATTACACAAGGTAGTTTCACAGTCTCGTTCCACACTAAAGTGTGACTTTAACCTTTTCCCACCACCCACCAAAATTCCCCAAACTCTCGCGCCTTTCTTCATTGTTTGAGCGTCTTTCGATCGATTTACAGTGCGGCCCAAAAGCTGTTATTTTTCTTTGACCCAAACGTTTTTTCATTTTCCAGGCAACTGTTTTGTATTTCGTGTTAATTTCTTTTATAGCTGAAGATGGAGTAACACTCCGAAACGCGTCCTAAACAGTAAGTAAAAATTTTGTGGAACGAGACTGTGAAACTACCTTGTGTAATCAAACATCAGTTCCTCTTTGAAAAATGGAAAAAGCTTTCAACCAACTTTAAAATTATCTACACTGAAAAATGTGAGGAGTCTAGTAAAAAAAGCCAACGAAAGATGTGTATCAATGCGATGTGTGTCCCTGTAGATGTTTACCTTGTTAATGTGTATGTAGGGGCGAGCTGAATTTACTGGTGGAGTCGGGTGCAGATTTTATAAATCTGCACCTAGTAGTAGTGCCTCCGCAGACGCACAGTGGTGTTAAAAAGACGAAATTATGAAAATTGGCCGTACATAATTAAATAGAGACGAAGGGGTTGAAAAAGTGAAAAATGTAAATATTATTCAAAAAAGTAAAATTTATTACCGAAGAAAGACAAAATTGCACGAATTTGGCCAATCTAACGTTGGAGGGGTTGCAAACTTGTGAAGGGGGATGAAAAATTAAGGGGGTGAAAAGTGACTGTAGTAAAGTGGAACTTTTGAAAATTACACGAACAAGAAGCGGTCGTCATAAATTTTAGTTTTGTCGAATCACATATCACTTACAATGACACTGTAAATTAGAACACCAAAATCTGCATTGATAAGTTGATATTTTTGTGTTTCTGCATATTAGGGGTTGTAGCGCCTTTGAGGGTGGTTTTTTACAAAGTATGAATAACACCTTTTTTAAATCATTAACGGTAAGCTATCGAATGACGCTAAATTCGACCAATACTTATAAAGCGGAATTTTAAGTTGCAACCCCTAATTTCCACCCCCTTGGCTGATATGGCCCAAAAACAACCACCGTCTTACTTTTTACGGCATAAAGCCGTATAGTAAATTTGAGCTCGACACCTCGCTCTGTTCTCAAGTTATCCGACGTTTTGTATATTTCTTCATATTAGGGGTTGTAGAGTCTTTAAGGGTGGTTTTTCGCAATATATGAATGACACCTTGTTTGAATAATTAACGGAAAGCTATCGAATGACACTAATTTCGACCAATACTTATAAAGCGGAATTTTTAGTTACAACCCCTAATTTCCACCCCCATGGTCCGATATGGCCCAAAAGCAATCTCCGTCTTACTTTTTGGGGCATAAAGCCGTATAGTAAATTTGAGCTCGACACCTCACTCTGTTCTCAAGTTATCCGACGTTTTGTATTTCTTCATATTAGGGGTTGTAGAGTCTTTAAGGGTGGTTTTTCGCAATATATGAACGACACCTTGTTTGAATCATTAACGGAAAGCTATCGAATGACACTAATTTCGACCAATACTTATAAAGCGGAATTTTGAGTTACTACCCCTAATTTCTTCATATTAGGGGTTGTAGAGTCTTTAAGGGTGGTTTTTCGCAATATATGAATGACACCTTGTTTGAATAATTAACGGAAAGCTATCGAATGACACTATTTGTATTTCTTCATATTAGGGGTTGTAGAGTCTTTAAGGGTGGTTTTTCGCAATATATGAATGACACCTTGTTTGAATAATTAACGGAAAGCTATCGAATGACACTAATTTCGACCAATACTTATAAAGCGGAATTTTTAGTTACAACCCCTAATTTCCACCCCCATGGTCCGATATGGCCCAAAAGCAATCTCCGTCTTACTTTTTGGGGCATAAAGCCGTATAGTAAATTTGAGCTCGACACCTCACTCTGTTCTCAAGTTATCCGACGTTTTGTATTTCTTCATATTAGGGGTTGTAGAGTCTTTAAGGGTGGTTTTTCGCAATATATGAACGACACCTTGTTTGAATCATTAACGGAAAGCTATCGAATGACACTAATTTCGACCAATACTTATAAAGCGGAATTTTGAGTTACTACCCCTAATTTCTTCATATTAGGGGTTGTAGAGTCTTTAAGGGTGGTTTTTCGCAATATATGAATGACACCTTGTTTGAATAATTAACGGAAAGCTATCGAATGACACTATTTGTATTTCTTCATATTAGGGGTTGTAGAGTCTTTAAGGGTGGTTTTTCGCAATATATGAATGACACCTTGTTTGAATAATTAACGGAAAGCTATCGAATGACACTAATTTCGACCAATACTTATAAAGCGGAATTTTTAGTTACAACCCCTAATTTCCACCCCCATGGTCCTATATAGCCCAAAAGCAATCTCCTTCTTACTTTTTGGGGCATAAAGCCGTATAGTAAATTTGAGCTCGACACCTCACTCTGTTCTCAAGTTATCCGACGTTTTGTATTTCTTCATATTAGGGGTTGTAGAGTCTTTAAGGGTGGTTTTTCGCAATATATGAACGACACCTTGCTTGAATCATTAACGGAAAGCTATCGAATGACACTAATTTCGACCAATACTTATAAAGCGGAATTTTGAGTTACAACCCCTAATTTCCACCCCCTTGGTCCGATATGACCCAAAAGCAATCTCCGCCTTACTTTTTAGTGTATAAAGCCGTATAGTAAATTTGAGCTCGACACCTCACTCTGTTCTCAAGTTATCCGACGTTATGTATTTCTTCATGTTCGGGGTTGCAGAGCCTTTAAGGGTGGTTTTTTGTAAAACATGAATAACACCTTTTTGAATCATTAATGGAAGGGTATCGAATGGCGTTAATTTCGACCAATACTTATAAGGCGAAATTTTGAGTTACAACCCCTAATTTCCACCCCCTTGGTCCGATATAGCCCAAAAGCAATCCCCGCCTTACTTTTTTGGGCAAGATTCCGTATAGCAAATTTCAGCTCGATACCTCAATCCGTTCTCAAGTTATCCGACGGACAGAGTGAGGAGCGATCGATACGACGAGCGAGCGAGCGAGCGAGCGAATAAGCAAAGACAAGAGTACCTCCGCATTCTGCTACGGCACTAATAACACGATAACAAAATCCATGATATTCCGGTGAAATTTCACTTTCTAGAATATTTCGGTGAAATTTCACTTTCCCGGACTTCGACTTTCCCGGACTAGTCCGGGAAAGTTGATTTCCCGGTCCCAAAATTGACCGGGAAAATTATTTTTTCACTTTCCCGGACTAGTCCGGGAAAAGCCACTTTCCGGTCCTAAAATTGACCGGAAAGGTAAACTTTCCGGTCGAGCGCCTAAAATAGTATATTGTAATATAAGTTCGGAAAGGGCATCATTGCAACATGAGTGCTAAATTGCAGCCCGAGCGCAGCGAGGGTTGCAACAGCACGAGTGTTGCAATGGACCATTTCCGAACGTGTATTACATACTATTTTTTCTACGACCGCAGCCCAGAGGGCACAAACAATTACCTAATTCTTGGACGCCATGCACGCCATGCACTGTCATAGAAACCAGAGACAATTCATCTAAACAAGAAAAATAATTTGTTGACAGCGTTGTTTTTATTACTTCAAATTCTGTTTTCATGCGGTTTTCTTCTTTGTAAACGTGAAATATGGCAGAAAATGTTGAGCAATGTGAGCTGGAAATCGAATTTGACGATAATTGTGAAGCTGAGGAAGAAATTGATCGAATTGCGAAAAAGGTTACCCTCGATTTACTACCGGAACGATCCAAGGAGAGATACATAAAGGAGAGAAGGGTGTTTCTGGAATGGTGCAACGCAAAGAAAGTTCATCAGTACAGCGAGAATGTTTTTTTTGCATATTATTCAGAAAAAAGCAAGACGGCCAAACCATCACCCATGTGGTCGTCATATTCCATGCTTAAGACTACCATGGCTCTACAGGATAATGTTGATTTAGGCAAATTTTCAAAACTCCAAGCTTTCTTAAAACGCAAATCGGTTGACTATAGGCCCAAAAAGTCCGGAATATTGTCTAGAGAGGATATCAATAAATTTTTGCAGGAAGCGCCGGATGAATTCTTTTTAATGATGAAGGTAAAATAATGCTGTTTACGTTAATTAGACATTAGATAATAATAATATCATATAGGTTGTGGTAATAATGGGCGTAGCAGGTGCCTGCCGCAGAGACGAGCTCTTGAAGCTACAAGTCGATGACATTGATGACAAGGATTCCCTGTTACTGGTTACAATGCCAGATTCAAAAACGCATACACCCCGAACATTCACTGTGACTGAGGGACAAGTAGGTTGGCTCACTATTTACAGAAAATACGCTGCTCTTCGTCCGTCAACCACTAAACACCGAAGATTTTTTGTGAACTACAGAGAAAGAAAATGTACGGTTCAGCCCGTGGTGGGAGTGAATACAATTGGAAGTGTACCGAGAAAAATAGCAGAGTATCTAAAATTACCAAATGCGTCTCATTACACTGGACACTGTTTCCGGAGGACGTCGGCGACATTGCTGGCTAATGCTGGTGGCGATATTTTAAGCTTAAAAAGGCTTGGAGGCTGGAAGTCTTCGGCGGTTGCTGAGGGCTATGTTGCAGATTCCGTTCAAGGCAAAGTAGCAGTGTCGCATAAAATTATTGGAGATGCTGCAGGCTCTAAATCCACAAATTTAACCCCAAGTTCAACGGTCGCCTTAAAACAGGCCCAACTTAAGTATTCATCAGTTCCTGGAATCGAATTGAACAATTGTTCGTCTTGCACGATTAATATAAATCTTCAATCCAAAGATTTGCATTCCAGAGATGGTCAATCTGAATAATCCGATAGAGTAATAATTTCATTATTTAATAATTTTTATTGTTATATTGATTAATGTTCTTGCGTTTGTAAGTGGATATTTAATAAATAAACAACAATTTTGAGTCAATATTAGCGTGCAGAAAAACTTACTTTCCGCACTAGTGCAGAAAGTAAACTTTCTGTGCATGGAATTTCAATGAGTCATTTTCTAAACCGAATTCTATTGTAGAAAATATTATTTTCTATACGGTCGTAGAAAAAATATAGGTTGTAAAATTATTCAACAAAAGAAAGCCAATAATATCGTCCAACAAAGAAAAGTGAATATGATTGACATGAGGTGGTTTATAAAATGCCCCAACCACCAAATTGCTTCCCTTAAGAGGGACTTTAACTAACAAAAATTCTATATTAGCATTTGAGAAAGGCGTATGAATCAGAGAGCACTTAAATCTAGACAAGGTGTATATGGCAACTCCTCCACCCCTAGTTGGCCGATCCTGACAAAACACGTTATAGCCAGGGATAGATACAGCATCATCCGGTATTAGATCAGTAAGCCAAGTTTCGGACAGCGCAATGGCGGTGAAAGTATTGCCACTAACAAACTCCTTGATTGAATGAAACTTATTAAACAACGAACGCACATTAATATGACAAAAAGATGAAACCTGACTAACCTGACTATTGACAATAACTGGTGTTGAGTTAACTCGAATACCTACTTTCTGGCGTTTTTTATTTCAGTTTGAACTATTTTAGGAACACCGTTTATGTATTTAATTGTTCTTCCTCTAGATCTACCAGAAGCTCTAAGTCAACTTACTGCTACCTGTACCTTTAACTCTAACTCTGGCTGTGCCTCTAACTCTAGCTCTAGCTCATCGACTAAATTTATTATTTCGAAATCTGATTTTGAGCTTTTTTCGACCCTCCACCATTTTTAGTCAAGTTAGAAGTAGATACCTGTAGAGTTAGAGGTAGAGGCAAAGCTAGAGTTAGAAGTAGAGGTGAATCTTGACCTAATTCTGCCTCTGCCTCTTAACACTAACTCTACGTCTAAATTCACTAAAATATTGAGGGCGTCGAAAAAACTCAAAGCCAGATTTCGAAATACTAGCTAGAGCTAGAGCTGAGGTAGTGCAGTGGTCGGAAGTAATGCATTACAAGTAATGCATTACTGTAATGACATTACTTTAGCTGGTAATGAGTAATTGTAATGCATTACTTTTTTTAAATAGTAATGAGTAATTGTACCTAATGCATTACATTTTTTTAGTAATTGTAATGGAAAACCATTACTTTTTCCATTACTTTTTTTTACCCTTAATTGATAAACGCGAAAATAAAACTTTTATGAAAAATGTAATTCTGTGAAATGAAATAACCACCACAGGAAGTGAGTACTAGGCAGGTATCAGAGTTAACCCTAAGCCAGCGGGGTTCTGTTGACCTATCGCCTCCCAGGTTTTCCTGTTATTTTTAAGTAGCGATATTCTCTGCAATTACTCCGGATTAAATATTTCTACAGAATTGAAATAATTTCCTAGCTGAAGAAAATAAAACTAACTTTAGCCATCTCAAGCACTGGTAAATTTTGAAACGCAATTGTTATTCAAATTAAATTAAAATTAAATAATAAATTTACTGTTTTAAAATAATACACCTATAGTTTTTTTATAACGTGGCATTTTTTAAAATTCCAGTTAGAGTTGGCCGTGTCTGGAATGACGTATGTTTCAATTTACTGCAGATCTCAAAATCTGTCAGCTACAATTAGAAATTTTAGAAATGTCACGTTAAAAGTAATGTATAAAGTAATGCATTACATTTATTAAGTAATTGTAATTGTAATGCATTACTTTTTGAAAAAAGTAATGAGTAATTGTAATGCATTACAATTTCGACGAAGTAATGTGTAATGGTAATGAATTACTTTTTAAAAGTAATGTTCCGACCACTGAGGTAGTGTTAGAGGTATCGCTAGGTACAGGTAGAGTTAGAGGTAGAGGTAGAAGTAGGCTGAGGTAAAGACAGAGATAGAGCAGCTAGGTTACACCCAGTTACAGGCAGAGCTAGAGGTAGACATAAAGTTAGCTTTATAATTAGAGTTGCACAAAACTTTGAAGCGGTAGTCACCTTTGGAATTTTGCTTTTCCATGTAAATTAAATGGAGAAACTATATTTCAAAAGCGACTATTAATGCAAAGGTTAGAGCTACAGCCAGATCTAAGGTAGAGATAGAAGTAGAGCAGGAGATTTACAGTTACAGTTAAACTTAGATCGAGAGCTAGAGCTAAAGCTAGAAGTCCTACCTCTAGCTCAAACTTTTAGCCCTACCTCTGCTTCTATTACCGAACCTGCCTCCATGTATGCCTAGCTCTACTATAACTCTAAATCTAGAACTAGAACACTAGTGCTAGGCCGCCGGGGGTGGCGAATCCCACCCCCTGCCTTCGGGGAAATAGGCAAAACTCGCAAACCAAACCAAAACATAAATCTGAACAGTTTGATCAATTTTTGACATTTTTCTGCTTTTCCTTAGATTTCTCCACACAATTATTGTCAATTACACTTTTTAATTTGTCTATTTTGTATTTTGCCGTGAAATTTTAATACTGCGACAGTTACATTCCGGCAGCATTAATGCGTAAATTCCAAATTTGTTGATCCACCGAAACGTTATGCCTTAAAAATGAAACACTAATCCTGGAAACTGGTTTCAGATCTTCATTTAGCCCTCAAACTCTACAATTAAAATCATTAAAAAAATAAGTAGCAAATCTATAGATTAGACAATAGATACTTTAAAAAAATATATTGAAGTGCTGACTAGCTAGAATGGAATCTTTAGTTGACTGAAAATCCACAGTGGTTGCATTTTTTCTCTTTCATACAGCAACAGCAGATAATAGTTCCCACTGGGAAGAAAAAAATACCACACAACCACCCCCAGCAGCTGTAAGACGTAATAAATCGTCCATGATGGCACACTGGGCAAGTCCCTTTCCCTGCTTGTGGATGAGTAGTTATATTTATATTGGTAACAGGCACGGTATAATCTACAAAGTAAATTTTTTTGCAATAAAATTTTTATTTTTATTTTTAAACTTACGAGGCTGAGGTGCTGGCGCCTGAGTAACAGCTGGTGGATAATATAAATTTCCTGCTGGTACTTGTTGATGGCTTGCTGCCGTAGGGAACGAGGGTGGATAAGTTTCAGGATCGGTCACAGAATACGGGGGTGGAGGCGATGGAGTCTTTGACATCTTGCCTCTTGTTTATAGACGCAAAAGCTAGCAGCGGTTTTAAACAATTACTTTTTTATCTCCTCTGATAATCCGTTATCTAAAGCGGCTAAGCTAGATAAAGCTGGCGATATGACGAAGTAAAAATATAAAAACATTTTTCAGCTTAATTTGCACAATAGAATAAAGGAAGTGTTTATCTTAAACGCCGACGAAAGATGTATATCAATGCGATGTGTATTCCTGTAGATGTTTGTTCACCGTGCATGGTTCATATATTGAAGTGGGCTACTTGTTTCTCTCTCGGTTGTCTTCTGTTTTCTCTTATCCTCCCCTTATTTCTCTCGCTCTCTCGACTTCCTTTATCCATTCTATTCCCTCTCCCCATTCGTTCAAAATACTCTTTCTCTCCCTTTCTTCCTCTCTCATTCCCACACACTCTTTCAGCAGGTGATCTACTGTCTCTCTCTCCTCTCCACATACTCTGCACTTTCTCTCTTCTTCCTTCAGCCAGATCTTGTTTTCCCTCTCCTCATTCCCGCATCTGAATCCTTCACTTATTATATTCTCATATTTTGCGTTATATCCTGATTCTCTGATTTTTGTTCTTCTTTCCTGTACATCTATGTCTCTATCCCTTTCCCACATCGCTCCATTCATCCATCTCCCCTGTTCCCTGCGTCTTTCTATATCCTCTTTTGCGTATCCGTTCCTCTCGTAATATCTTTGCCTTTTCTTCCCTTTTTCTTTCTCTCTCTTTTTCTCTTTCCAGCACTCCTGTAATATGTTACACTCTGGTAATGATATATAGGTTCGAATCCGTTGCATCCATCAGTTAAACAACAAGTGTCAAATGTCACGACCTTTCGTTCCGAAGAACAAAAACAAGACTTAAAATTTCTTGCATTACCTTTTGAACCTCAATTGACAAGAGGTTTGACAAGGTTTTTTGGCTGAACAAAATTTAAGGGTAGTTTTCAGATCAAAAAAGAAAATTAAAAACCTTTTAGGCAACCCGAAAGATAAAGTAGGGAATAGCGAAAAATCTGGCAAATACGAAATAAATTGTCAAAATTGTGATCTAAAATATGTTGGTCAAACACGGAGGTCTCTCACTACCAGATTTAGAGACCATAGAATAAGTGACAATATTAAGCTAGCTTGTAGTGTGAGCAAAGTGCAGGTGTTAGATGCAATGGAAAGTATCGTCATTTATAAGTCTGGTCTAGATATAGAATGGTGATGTAGGTTCTATAGCTTTCTCTCCTATGTTCACGTTATTATAGGACACGTCATATTTGTACGTGTTCATCCACGTGGAACCACTTCTCGACCTGTGATTGGTCCAACCGTCACAGGCGAGGGGCGGAGCTATGCTGGTCGACCATAAATATGACAGCTTCTCCGAGGGTTGTGTTGTTTAGCTTTGAGAATGAGCACATTGTGTTCGAAACGTGTTAGCTGTGTGAACAATAGTTTTTCGGTGTAGTGGGGTCTAGTGATAGTGCATTTTTCTACCGAAGTTCTTCAGTTTTTCCATTGTAATATATCCTTTTAGTGCCGGAGCAAAATGCGAGGCACTATGGTTTTAGTGAATTCGCTCGCTCACTCGACCGTCCGTCTACACTGTCCATCGCATAACTAGAGAACGAAAGCAGATATCGATCTGAAATTTTATATACGGGTGTATACCCGGAAAATCTCGGCGGGGATTGCTTTTGGGCCATATCGGACCACGGGGGTGGGAGTTAGGGGTGATAAACCGAGAAACTATTAACTGCAATAACTCGAGGACTAGTGGACGTATCTTTCTGAAACTTGGCATGTACGTTCGACCCTCAAGTCTGTTGAAGATGAAGGGGCGCTAATTTCGGGGGATGAAATTTAGGGGATGAAAACCACAAAAAATATGATAACTCCGCAAGGGTTGCACGCAGCTGTCGGAAACTCAACGTACACACATATATCGGTGAAATCTTGCCGGGGATGCGTTTTTCGCAAAATCGAACAGATGGGGTGGAAATTAGGGGTTGCAACTCGAAATTCCGCTTAATAAGTATTGGTCGAAATTGGCGTCATTCGATAGCTTTCCATTAATGATTCAAAAAAGGTGTTATTCATATTTTGAGAAAAACCACCCTTATAGGCGCTACAACCCCTAACATGCAGAAACACAAAAATGCGAAAACTCAAAAACTACTCAACGTATCAAGGCATAATTTGGTGTGTTAATTTTCAGTGACATTGTAGGTGAATGGACAAACTTTCACTAAAATCTAACAAGGGGGAAGAAATTTAAGGGTTGAAACTTGGAATTTCTTCATAAAATTACGGGGTTCGATAGATTTCGATCAACTATTGAAAAAAGGTCTTATGAGTTTTCAACCTAGTCAACCCCTAGACTATTGACCACCCCTAACTCTTTGCAAGCGGATAAATATATTTTATTTGTTTTTTCTGAAACCCTATTGATTTATTTATGAACAACCGAAGTCAGTAAATACGCAAGGTGTTATGTAATACCGGAAAAATAAACTCGCCCCTGTAAATCATAAAGGGGTGAAATCATGAGGGGTTGAAAACATGAATCTACCATTCATGTGTTTTGCAAAATTCACGTAATTTAGTTTTCCTTCAGTAATAAATTGAACTCTTTTGGATTATGTTTATCTTTTTCACTTTTTCAACCCCCTTCGTAACATTTCAACCCCCAAAAGCTAAATTTGCATAATTGGCTAACTTCCTTCATTTGTCTCTTCCTCTCCTTGCATTTTGCTTTGGCCTTCATGTATTCTTCTCCTTTTGTTTTCCCTCTTTTCGTCGTTCTCTTCTCGTCTCCCGTTTTGCTTCTTTGCATTCTTTGTCGAACCATCCCCTGACCTTATTTTGATTCTCTCCCCATATTATTATTTCCTTTCTTCTTACCGCATTCGATATACTTATCTCCGGCTCTTTCATTTTTTCTTCCACGCCTTTTTCCAATTCTCGCCTGTATTCCTTCATTGTCTCTTCATCCCGCGTTTCTTTTCTTATTACTTTCTTTGTTGTGCCCCTCCTATTTCCTTTCTCTTGCTCCTCTCTTTTTATTTCCCCCTATAGTGGGAATCAAAGAAATAAAAAACGAGGAAACGAGGGAGGAGGAAGGAATAATGGAAAGAAAAGTGTTAATAGACAATAAGAAATGGAGAATAATGACAGTATACAGCAGGGACATGAAAGAAACGAGAAAGAAGATAGAAGAGAGAATAGAATACTTATAGGGAGACTGGAGGAGAAGCGAGCAAGAACCTGGACAGAACACAAAGGAAAGGCAAGGAGAGAAACAAAAGACAAAGTAGAAAATAAAGATGGAAAAATCCTAGAGGAATTGGTAGAAGAAAAGGGGTAGAAACAAAGAAGGAGATGAAGAAGGAGAGCAAATGGAATTTTCATAACTAATTACGTAAATAGTGATAGTGATAGATGAATGAAGATTATTTAAATCTGCACCTAGTGGTAGTGCCGAAGCATGTTTCATGATAAAGGAAGCGTGAGGGGGTGTCAATTTCAAGCGAGGAAATTTTTACAATAAATATAAATAAACACATCGTTAAATCATATAACTGAATTCTTCTTCTTCCTTCTGTCTTCTGTTCCATCCCTCTTCCACTTCTCGAAGGGGGTGAGTTTCTAGGGTGCAATTTTTTGATTTCAGAATCCTCTGGTTAACAAGAGGCCCAAGTATTAAATTTTATCCGTCAATTTTTCGGGTGTGCAATTTTTCCTACTTCGTTGCAGAAAAAAAGGTTGAAGGGGGTAAGTTTTGGGGGTGCAGTTCTTTTTGTTTAATTCAACTCTTCGGTTGTAGGTGTTCTAGGTTAAATTTCCTCCAAGGCAATTTCTTGTGCTTGAGGGGTGACATTCTTTAAGTTAACTTAATTCTCTTCAAACAAGACTTATTAAGAAAGTTAAAATATGTTTAATCAGCTTCCAAGGTGTGTTAGGGGTTGTTGTAGCCCATGGGTCGATTTTAAGGGGAGAGGTTAGGGGTTGAAATACTGTGAAGAGAGTTGAAAAGTTTGTAAAGTGTGAAGATATAGTGGAATTACCGAAAAAGAATTCGGCGAATTTCGCTCAGGGGGAGGAAAAGTCAAGAAGTGTGAAAATTAACTGTGGTTATGTAGAATTACAAAACATAACAAGAAAATAAGCCAATTCTGCAAATTAGACTTTTGTGGGGATTGAAATAGGACCTATTGCGCGAAGAGAGAGTTGAAAAATATTAAAAGGCAAACTGAATCCTAAATTACCCAATTTCGCTTTTGAGGGGTTGAAATATTGCGAAGGGGGTTGAAAGAAAGCGAACAAGGTAAACGTTATTCAAATAAGTTCAATTACCGAAGAAAGTATATTATTCAATGAGTGTGTAATGAATTTTATTGCTCCCGAGGATAACGGTTATGGTATGAGCCGTAGGTGAGTGCCGTAAATCATCCGAGAGAGCAATAATCATTACACACGGGTTTTAAAGCTACAAAATCCAATTTTATGAGTCCATTCTGTAACACCCGTGGATAAAAGAGATTATGCGAATTTAGCAAAATAGGCGACCAGTGGGTTGAAATATTGTACCTAAAGGGGGATGAAAAGATAAAAGGGGTGAAAATTAACCATACTTAAGTTAAATTACGAAAAATCATACAAAAATAAGCCAATTATGCTATTGGAGGGTTAAGATATTGCTAAGGGGGATGAAAAAGTATAAAAGGTAAGCATAATCCGTAAGGGTCAAACTTATTACCCAAGAAAGACAAAATTGCGCGCTCGGGGTTTGAAAAATTGTGATGGTGGATGAAAAATCAAGGGGTGAAAATTAACTGTAAGTAAGAAGAATAATAAGGGATTAACGAAAAATCACAAAAATGCGCAAAATTTGTAAAATTGGCACTGCGAATATTGTTAACTACAAAAATTTTCAGTTTTAGCCCTTAAAGTTCATCCCTTGTTGGACCTTGCTCGATTTTTTTTCAATTTCTATTTTCTACATCATCGTTGTAAATTAGCACCTAAATTCTACCATTACACCTTAAATAATTTTTTGCTATATTTTATTACGTATTTCTATATGTTGAGGGCTATAACACCATTAAGGGTGTATTAAATTCAACCCTACATTATTCAGCGAAAATTCGAGTTTTCACCCCTAAATTTTATCTCCATCGATAAATTTCTCCTAAAATTCACTTCCCCTTTCTCGAAGATGTAATGTATACAACTTCACAGTTTCAGAGCATATGCTTTATGAGCTTTCAACCTAAAACCAGCCCCTACGCTAGTAACAGCCCCTAACGTCTTATAAGCGCATTAAGTGCATTTTATTTATTTATTCTGAAATCCTGTTAATTTATTTATAACAAAATGAAGTAACTAAACGCAGGAAATTATGAAACACCACAGACATGAAATAATTCCTGAAAATTATAAAGGGTGAAATCATAGCCGCAATTTTTCAACGACTTGGATGAAAGAGGTGAAATTGAAAACGCAACTTTCTTCATGTGGGGGCTGGAGTTTAGGGGTTGCAATTTGGCACAGAGAAGCAGTATCTGCACCTACATGACTTTGAATTACGGGGAAATAGGAAAAATGCGAGAAATTCTAAAATTAACATTATTATTTACTTACAAAAATTTTCAGGTTTAGCCCTTACCTAAAGTACAAGCATTTATTGAAAGACACTCCAACATATTTAGTTCTCGAGTTATTGCAATTAATAATTTTTCGGTAAGGGATGGTTTTTTGGGGTGCAAATTAGGAGTCGAAACTCGAAATTTCGCATAAGAGTTGCTTGAAATTCAAGCCATTCGATAACTTTTCGTCAATGGCCCACAAAAGGTTTTGAGCATATATTTAGCCCTTCCCAACGCTAAGGGTGGTTCGAAGCAGACTGAGGCAGAGGCAAGCTACCCCCTACCTCCTAGTTTCGGCGCGTGAATAAGAATATAAACCATTTAAATAACTAAATCAACTACATAAGTATATTTTTTGAGCTCAACTTTACCCTTGAGGGCTAGAAGGGGGTGGTTTTAACAAAATAATGCAAAATTTAAGTCGACTTCAATTGAAACACAGCCATGGTACAGGAAACAGATGCCTTCAAGTACTGAAACATTCTGGTAACAATACGAATTCACAGAAAATTCTTACCGTAACAAAAAGTCTGTGATCGACAGCAATGGTCACGGACATAGGCTGAAGAGAATTCACTAAAATCATTTGAACAACTTTCCTATTTCTGATGTCCCACGCCAACCATGGACAATTCTGCGCGATGTCCGCTATTTTCTCTGACTAAAATTAGAAGTTTTACAATTGAGCAGAAGAATTTTAAGTGCCACATTTTTCTCTTTTTTTATCTCCAAATTACCACAAAAAATGTGTAAATTTCTGAAGAAAAAACTGTAAATTTACAGTTTATGTGTAAATTTACAATTTTTGTGTAAATTTACAGTTTTTGTGTAAATTTACAGTTTTTGTATAAATTTACAATTTTTGTGTAAATTTACAGTTTTTCTGTAAATGTACAATTTTTGGGTAAATTTACAGTTTTTGTGTAAATTTACAATTTTTATGTAAATTTACAGTTTTTGTTGTAAATTTACAATTTTTGTGTAAATTTACAGTTTTTCTGTAAATGTACAGTTTTTGTGTAAATTTACAATTGTGTAAATTTACAGTTTTTCTGTAAATGTTCAGTTTTTGTATAAATTTACAATTTTTGTGTTTTACAGTTTTTCTGTAAATGTACAGTTTTTGTGTTTTACAATTTTTGTGTAAATTTACAGTTTTTCTGTAAATGTAGTTTTTGTGTAAATTTACAATTTTTGTGTAAATTTACAGTTTTTGTGCAAATTTACAATTTTTATGTATATTTACAGTTTTTGTGTAAATTTACAATTTTTGTGTAAATTTACAGTTTTTCTGTAAATGTACAGTTTTTGTGTAAACTTACAATTTTTGTGTAAATTTACAGTTTTTCTGTAAATGTACAGTTTTTGTATAAATTTACAATTTTTGTGTTTTACAGTTTTTGTGTAAATTTACAGTTTTTGTGTAAAACAGTTTTTGTGTAAATTTACAGTTTTTGTGTAAATTTACAATTTTTATGTAAATTTACAGTTTTTGTGTAAATTTACAATTTTTGTGTAAATTTACAGGTTTTGTGTAAATTTACAGTTTTTGTGTAAATTTACAGTTTTTGTATAAATTTACAATTTTTGTGTAAATTTACAGTTTTTCTGTAAATGTACAGTTTTTGGGTAAATTTACAGTTTTTGTGTAAATTTACAGTTTTTTCTTCCGAAATTTACACATTTTTACACATTTTTTGTGGTAATTGGGAAACAATGAAAGAGAAAAATGTGGCACTTCTACGCTTCCGTAAAATTTGGACTTTTACTTCATCTATGAGTTCTTGTCCACTGATGCAGAAAATTCCAAGGGATAATAAGGCGCCTATCAAGACACTGAGACCTCGAATTTTTAAGAACATTGACACCTCACTCCAAGTCTCAAATAAAGTGAAATATATGCCGAGGTAAGCTAGAATTCCCAATAAAATAAATGGAACTACAGCAGGTCTTATTAAGTTTTCCAAAGCCCTTTCGGTTATGCTGAAATTTTAAAACTTGAAATTTGGTTTAGCCGAAAAAACAAACCCTTTCAATATAACATGTTGCTTGACGCAGTTGCGCAATCTCTTATAAATTTCTCTTTGGTAGTTCTGGTTGACGATCAAATCTCGTTCTTTGAAACAGTCAAAATCCGTGGAAATTCCCACTAGACGCTCATTGAGAATGCAAATCTGAATGGAAATTCTTTTTATAAAAACAAACATCGTCATGCAAATGCAAAAGCTAGCGCAGGCTATCACATACCGGGTGGACCAACACTATTGCCCACCTCAATAATTGCCCTTTACCTTGAAGCTAGAGTTTCGATTTTTTTACAGGGTGTATGGGTACTAAAAACCCTTCAGAGGACGTAAAAATTTTTTTGATTGGCCCAAAAATGTGACGTCACGAAATTTTCAATGGGGCTATTTTCATGAAATAAATATTTTTGCCCACAGGTTGGTTATTTAGGGCCTTAGGATCACGCTAAACTGATTATTTAATTTTTTGGACATCAGGTTACCAAACTGCAGAAGCTAAAAATCACGTCAATTTTTCTCAGAAGTCGCCCATGAAACAACACCTAATCATTGCGAGGTATGTCCTTTATCGATCGGCGGATATTCAGAAATGTCAGTGTCAGCTTGTCATGTCGGCAGGGTCATCAAATCACATTATTCTTAATTTTCGAATTCATTCAATTAATCAATTAATTTTCCCGGAAAATTATTCAAACAAAACGCCCAAAGTTTGTTTAAGCGCGTGCGTAGTGTTCCACATCGCGCGTCAAATTAAATCAGACATAACCTCGTTTTGGAGAAATTTATCCAAATTTAAATTACAACCAGCACCAAGTACGTTTACCCATTACCCATCTGAAGGGCCTTCTGATTTGGTAAGTTTTTGGAATTTCGGTCGATTTATTTAATTGTAAAATTGAAAATTTTAGGTGACGAAGATGATATGTGTGAACCCAAAACCTAGTAGCTGGTAGCATTGTTGGTGGTATCTACTCTGCAGAAGGTCCATTAGATAATAAAGAAGCTTACTTTCAAGTGTGGAAGATTGGTCCACTGAAATTGTTGATAAAATTGAGACTGTTCCTGTTACGTTGTTAGATTTGACTCCTGATAATAAAAGCTATTCAAAGTATTTTGTAACTTAAGTAAATTGTTGAAATTCATGATGTGACAGTGCTCTGGATTTACTTAATTTCATAACGATGGGTAAGTATTAACCTACCTCCAGAAATATCAAAAATTAAGACCACACGACAGATTTTTTAACAATTTTTATTATTTTATTAATCAATTTAATCAGACAACTTGCAGTTTTGCTGTGTTTACGGACAAAGCGTTACTAATTTGGCACTGTTCATAGGTGGTACACTTGCACTGAGAAGAATAGTCCTGGTTTGTCGATTAGCTGACACTCTCCGTGATAACATTTTTGAGAATCAATTATTATGTTGCAAACAGGCTGTCTGATGAGGCTTGCAGAGAACCTACCAACAGGCCAGACACTGCCATTATTAGATTTTGGGTTCACAAAAGGGCCCCATCGTTTTATTAAACATTTTTGGTCTCCATCTAAAATTTTCAATTTTACAATTAAATAAATCGACCTAAATTCCAAAAACTTACCAAATCAGAAAGCGTACAATGGGGAAACGTACTTGGTGCTGGTTGTAAATTACATTTGGAAAAATTTCACCAAAACGAGGTTATGTGCGTTATGTTGCGTTATGTGTCATTTTATCGATATGGAATTACGCACGCGCTTGTCTCACACAAACCCTATGCTTTAGGGGTTTTGTTTGAATAATTTTCCGGGAAAATTAATTAATTAATTGAATGAATTCGAAAATTAAGAATAATGTGGTTTGATGACCCTGCCGACATGACAAGCTGATACTGACATTTCTGAATATCCGCCGATCGATAAAGGACATACCTCGCAATGATTAGGTGTTGTTTCATAGGCGACTTGTGAGAAAGATTGACGAGATTTTTAGGTTCTGCAGTTTGGTAACCTGATGTCCAAAAAATTAAATAATCAGTTTAGTGTGATCCTAAGACCCTAAATAACCAACCTGTGGGCAAAAGTTATTTATTTCATGAAAATAGCCCAATTGAAAATCTCGTGACGTCACATTTTTGGGCCAATCAAAAAAATTTTTACGTCATCTGAAGGGCTTTTAGTACCCATACATCCCGTAGAAAAATCAAAATTCTAGCTTCAAGGTAAAGGGCAATTTTTGAGGTGGGCAATAGTGTTGGTCCACCCGTACAAGGTGCTTAAATATATGAGCCCACTAGATGCAAAACTCGGCATTTGCGACTTTCATTATTTTACAGTAGACGCAAAAAACTGTTTTTGAATGATTCCTTGACCAGGGGATCTGTAAAGATATTTCAATGAAGGGAACTAGACATGATGAATCTGTCAGTTTCATTTTGAGCCTAAAGATGGAGCGATTAATAAGTTACCAGCAATTTAAATATTCACTTACAGAGTTTTGCACTTGATATGTACTTTTACTGAGTTTTGCATTTCAAATTATGATCGGCTGGAAACAAAATTCGTGCATGTAGATCAATAAACTAGAGTTGTTTTTATTGAAAAATAAACGAACAAAGCATAAGGAAATGTGGGTTATTATTACACACAAAAATATAGGTAAGTACTTCCAACTTTTTGAAGGCAGCTCAAACTCTAAGCAGGTCCTCATTCTCACTTGAGTACTCTTCGTCGCCTTCAGGATCTTCTTCATTCTGTCCATCAGGTTGCTGTTTATCAATGATTTTATAAAATTGGAGTTTGCGATTTTTTCTCCAATCGTTTCCATAATGTTTTTTTAGTAGTCCATCAATGGTTGATTTGTCGCCTTTCAAGGAATTTTCAATTTAACCTCCCCAACCCCATCACAATTTTAAAAAAATGGGAGGTTACTGCAATCACTAAAATTTTCGAATTCGAGATAAGACCGGATCTATGCGTTTTGAGGTCTCAGGAACCCAAAAAAGTGGTTTTTAAAATGTGTCTGTGTGTATGTTCGTACGTACGTACGTTCGTACGTTCGTACGTACGTACGTTTGTAAACACGCCACAGCCAAAACTACTGGACCGATTTGGCTGAAATTTGGTACGTAGGTATCTCATAACCCAACTTAGATCTGAAAAGCTTTTGGAGCCAATCGTGCAACCGGAAATGCCATTTTGGCACATCAACTTTTAAATTTTAAATGCAAACCCCCATTTTTTACGTCACCATAAGAAGGACCTTCAAATTCTGCTTCTAAAAATGTATTCACTCTTAGTGCCTTTTTGACAAAAATTTAAATATTCGGGATTGTTAACGCACTTTCAAAACACGATACAGGCGAAACCTCTGGACCGATTTACCTGAAACTTTGTACAGGGAGACTGTATTATACGCCGAAGAGCTGAAAATTGTTTGGTGGCAATTGACCCACGGAAAGTGCCGTTTTGGCACATCAATTTTCAATTTTAAATATACTCTCATTTTACCATCCTAAAGAACTTTTTTTTAAATTTATTGTCAGCATCAGGAAGGTCTTCAAATACTTGTTCTAAATAATACAAAATTCATTCGCATTTACTGCCCTTTGGGTAAAAAAAAATTAAATCTTTGTAATAACACTAAAAACACATTATAGCCCAAACTGCTGGATGGATTTGACTGAAATTTGGTACATGGAGATTGGGTGATCCGTTGAAGACCTGAAAGGCTTTTGGAAGCAATTGGTAAACGGGAAGTGCCATTTAAGCATATCAACTTAAAATTTTAAATACAAGGCCTCTTTTTTATGTCGCCATTAGAAAGACGATCAAATTCTGGTTCTAAAAAAGTATTCACAGTCTTTGCCATTTTAGTGGAAAATAGAGAAAAAATTCTTTCTCATTAAAGGGTAGCGGGCTGACAGTGGATGGCATAAAGTGGCAGTTATTGTCAAAAAGGTGGCAAAATATTAACCCTAAAAGGAACATGTTGTCAAATGTGATGGATGATGACGGTATTTGTCGAAAAGCATAACAAATTTTCTATTGAATTGACTACTATCTACACAGAATATAAAGATCCACGCGATGGGGAGGTTCCAGCCGCTTCTCTGCTGCATTTTTTTATTTTCTTTGGGTGCATGTTTGTAACATTCTTGCCTTTCTTTGTCACAGTCTTCGGAGTTCCTACATCTGACTTGTAAAATATTTCACCTTGGAAGGACACATTGTTACTTCTGGTCTTTTCAAGAACAAACCGTTTAGATTCGTTGAATTTAAAATGCCACTGCCCGGGTTTTTTTATCACTTTAGAGGCTTCCGTTTTCCAGTCGAAGATATCCCAATGCTGACCAAGCCTTAATACTTGACTGTATTTTCCGATTATGTCCTCATATTCCCGTCGGTTTATTATAACATTCTGCTTTTTAATTTTTTTCTCAACCAAACCAAAGACTCTATCGGATGGTAAAAAAGAATGTCCGACCATAGGAAATACGACTTCAACACTTTTAACATGGTCAGGTGCTTCATTTACAATCCAGTATGCTAACATAGACATTAAAGTGGTATTTTTATTCTGTCCTCCACAACCGTCCGCAAAAAGCTGAACTTTTTCTATGTTTTCTTCGAATCTATGTGTCACCAAAACATTGTGAACCGCAGATGCTATAGCATTTGAATTTTTTGGAAGCTCCGACTCCAACCACACATAAGACCTGACGTTGTCAGGTGTCAATTTAGATTTCGAATTCCCACAAACTACCGTAAAATTATAAAAGTTGATTTGTTGCGAGAAATATGCCGATTGGTCTGGTAGCTTTGGCAATGCAAGGTTTTTTTGACAATCGAAGGAAAATTGTTGCAAATTCGGTTCTTCTCTTTTGAGGAAACCATAAAATGCTTTTGCTTTTAAGATGTGAATCCTTTGCTGGGTCATAACCGTTTGTTTTTCTTCCTGAGATTTTGCTTTAGCAATATCATCTTTAGCCCGGATGCATGTAGAACAGGCATCTGATGCCGGTGTCCCAAAAGCAAGATTGTAGTGCATGTTAACGTAGTTTCTAAAGTAGCATAACTTAACAGAAATGTCTTCATTTTTTTGGCAATATAAATCATAAAGTTTTTTGAAGTTTAAGTGGCATGGTAAGAACAACCTGGTTGAGTGATTTCGTCGGTAATGCGACTCGGCCCCTGTTAGACTCTCAATAAATTTTTTTATTGATAGCTTTATCTGATCATTTTTGTTCTTCACTCTGTCTCCTCCTTGTCTTTCCCTTGGTACTTCATCATTGAGGACAAAATTTTTAACAATCTGCTCTATTCTGAATGGGCTCATAGAAGTAACACCAATAAAAGCTTTTTGGCATACCCGTAGCTTATTTCCAGCTTGATTGGGAATGTAGTACTTAATAGAAATTGCATTTTTTCCTTTATGGGCCTTTTTTGGTTGAGCGCCTTCACAATATCTCAAAAGTAGCAAATCTTGACGTATTTTGTCACTAGATGCATACAAGATTTTATGAAACACTTGAATGTCTTTCATCGTCAGCTCTATGTCAGCTCTTTGCATAAAAACGTGTTTTTACCATGCCTGCACGTAGGATACTCCGGTAACTGATTTGGTTTATGCCTGTTTCAGTAAAATTTTGTTTAAGCGCAAAGATTCTTAAAAAGTCGCTTACCTTTGAGTTTTTAGTTCCACCCTCTTTCATTTTTCTCTCTGAATTGGTCGTTTTCTGCCTTTACCTATTTCGCAAGGTGAAATTGAAGTCTCAAGGTCCATTATAAGCACGATAATTAAGAGAAACACCCCTGCAGATTTTCGGGAATCAACTAATGGGAATAATGGTATTAACTTTTCTATGTAAGTAGGTAATTATTATGTTGATAGCACCACCGCACGTGCTTAAAGCCACATGGACAAAACCACGTGACGTAAATTCTGGGCGCGGGTAGGCGGAAAGGAAAACGCTGAGTTTTGCATCTTGCAGAGCTATCTTTTCACTGAGTTTTGCATCTGACAACCAATTTCAAACGCTAATATCTTAAGAAATGCTCACTTCTGCATCTGAATACCTCAATAGGGTTATGGACCATAGTTCCACCGTACCAAAGCGACCAAAACCTCTATTTTCGACATTTTGGTAAAGACAGAGTTTTGCACCTAGTTGGCTCATATATTCTGTAACAATGACGAATAGCGTTTGAAATATTTGTCACAAACGGAAATGTAAAGAAATATGTTGTCGAGATCACCAAAAATATCTGAATAAATCGAGCAAACGATTAATAATACTATTATAGTTAGCGTTATCCCGAGTTGAATTACAAAAATCTGTCGATTCAACTTATTTTGCGTTGATTTTCCGGCCAGTTTTATGGACCAACTGATTTCTTTGATTTTTCGGAACAAATCAACCAGGCGTTGATTTAGAACGACGGAATGGTAGAACCCACAAAAGATTAACTGTAAAAGCAATTGTAAGTTACGAAAGCGTAGAGCTGCCATGATATTTGCTGGCTTTTTTTATTTTGTAATTTACAGAAAAAGTGTAAATTTACACTTATTCAGTAAATTTACACTTTTTTCTGTAAATTTACACTTTTTCTGTAAATTTACACTTTTTCAGTCTTACATTTTTTTCAGTAAATTTACACTTTTTCCGTAAATTTACACTTTCCGTAAGTTTACACTTTTTCTGTAAATTTACACTTTTTTTGTAAATTTACACTTTTTCAGTAAATTTACACTTTTTCTGTAAATTTACACTTTTTCTGTAAATTTACACTTTATCAGTAAATTCACGTTTTTTTCAGTTTTACACTTTTTCCGTAAATTTACACTTCCCGTAAATTTACACTTTTTCCGTAAATTTACACTTTTTCTGTAAACTCACACTTTTTCTGTAAATTTACACTTTTTCAGTAAATTTACATTTTTTTTCGTAAATTTACACTTTCCGTAAAGGACCCCGCACTTTTCTTATGGAAATTGGGTTTGGGTCAGATTTTTTTCAAAAAAATATATGTTGTAGAGCACGACTCCCTGAGTAATTGTTACCATTGCGCCAACTTTGTGGACCTCACCGTTTCTTACATATGGAGGGTTAAAGATGAGAGGGTGGTAAGGCACAGAGTTAAAACGAATGTGAAATCCGCTGTTTTCGCCATGGTCAACGCTGCATATTGTCAGAACAATAAGCAGGACATCTTTTGAAAGTCATTGAAGATCGTCATTTTTGTTATTTCTTGAGTATATTCAATGCTATTTTAACACCTTCTGGGCTGTCGTTAATTTGGGTCAGATTTCTTTTATTTTTTATTATATGACACCTCAATGCATGTAGTCTCTCGATGATTTTTCAAAAGTTACTTCGCCCTTACCTCTTCGAAGGAGTAGGGTGCAAATTCTACATTTGTTGTGCCTGGAGAAAATCTTCAACAGTTTCACCGTTTTCAAACACTTCTATGCTTGGACATGGTTTAATAAGAAGTAATATATTATGATAGCAATTTCAAAAATATTTCCTTTCTTAATTTCAATTCGCGTACCACTAAAAAAGCCCCACACTTTGTATGTAGGTCATACCTTCACTCTACGCCTTAATTACTTGAAGAGGTAAGGACGACAAAACTTTTGAAAAATTCTCCAGAAACTAGATGTATACAGGCATGATATATTAAAAAATTTTGTCACCCCCCCCCCCCGAGGCTATCAAGTCAAAATTTTTTGTAATAACTTAAGCACAGCAAATCAACCGCATTATGGTTGCATTCAGCCGACGGATCTGAAACTGTTGTCGCTCCAACAGTTGCGAGTCGGTTGGCAGTGCTTTTTCAGAACTGCCAACGTAACAGAAAAATCCCAAGTTTTATCACTAGAAACTAGACATCTGATTCTGTTCTGTCAAGTGTTAAGTCAATTCCGTGATTCGAATCGAAATCATTTTGAAACTTTTCAAAGTAAATTAGGCAAGTAACCGATCGATTACCTACTCATTTGGTTATTTAAGAATTAGCATTTGTAAGGGATGGATTATCTACATTTCGAATTATTACAATACGATGTCATCAATACCTTCATTAATTAGCATGTCCTACACTCTTCTCCGGCCCTTTTGCATTTAATAATTGTTTCAAACCAAAAATCACATAAATTCTGCAAATTGACGTTTGATGTGACTGATGTGAGAATTGCGAATTTGACACAAATGACGGTGATATCGGTACCTAACCGTTGCGAATCGAGCGTAAAATAGTTTATTTTCGCTCGAAAAAATGGCGACCGCTCCACAACTGTTCCAAACGTTGCGCACGATTTCAGCCGAATTCTGTCAACTGTTGCACAACAGTTGTGTCGGCTGAACACGACCAATTTCACCTGAGCTTTGACAGATGACAATGAATGAATTTGACAGAACGGACCACAGAACACCCGGAGCAGCACGCACTGATTTTGTTCGAAAAAGAAAAGTACCTACTAAAAAGCACTAAAATGGATATGTAAAATGGCCGTGGGAGCACTAGATTCATTATACCTACTTACAAAAAAGTACCAGAATAGTACTAAACTACTAACTCTGGCAACACTGCCTTAAAAAGTAAGTGGTGTCAAACGTGATATAGGGTCTTTGTCAAAAAGTCACAATGGGTGCCTTCACCAGACACGAGAAAACGAAGCGGTTGAAGCGCTCCGCTTCAAAAGTAGTGGTGACCGAGTACGCTAGGTAGGTATTTATATCTATAGTCAGATGAATTCAGAACCGGCCCCTGGGATCGTAAATACCTATAATATTCTCAATATAAGAGTAGCGGCACAAAAACAGACGGCCGTAAGACTTTGCATAGAATTACTCGAACCTGGTCGCAACGTTCTGCATCGATAGTGGTTTGGAATAGCGGAAGGCTCCACCCCTTACCCCATTTTGACAGTCTTGACACTTTTTTAATAAAGGTCTTTACTCCAAAAAGACTAGGAGAAATTAATTGTTTTGACGGTAAATGATAGTAAACCTGTCAACAAAAACTTTTCCGATCTGTATCCCTTGCCGCATTCCTTGCCTTGTTAATATAACGTACCTATATTAAATTTTGCATTGGCTGAAAGCTAATTGAGGTAACAATGGGCCAGCAGTGATCATAATGTAAACAAACCAGGTAAAACAGGCAAGACACCTTTGCAAAGCTGCCAGAACCGGACTCCAACTTAGCGCCAGTCGATGCCGCAGCGATTATACAGGGTTAGTACAAAGTCCCGGGACGGTCAGTTACCTGCGTTATTTCTTAAGATTTTACTTTGAAACTTGGTATTGAGGCACAATTAAATACGGGGAATTCAAAACTGTTTTTAGAAATTTTCTTGGACTTCCGGTTTAACCGGAAGTGATCCTAAAAATCGTTTTTTAAATGGAATCATACTTTTTTCTCAGCGGATTCGAAATCTACGAATTTTTCTAAGTAAATAACATGTATCATACTTGACCAGAAGTCAAGTCGCGGCCACCCTAGATTTTCAAAAACATCGAAGAAATCGGTCAAAAAGCAAGATTTTTCAAAACCGCAAGTACGCGTCAACCTTATTTTTTTAAAACAAATTCAACCGGCCAATTACATTTTTAAAAATTCTTTTTTCTATTTTAGCCGATTGTGAACATTTAATAAATTTCAAAGAAGCAAAAACAAATAAAAGGAAATGTAATTGCGCAGTTGAATTTGTATTAAAAAAATAAGGTTGACTTGTACTTGCGATTTTGAAAAATCTTGCTTTTTGACCGTTTTCTTCGATGTTTTTGAAAATCCAGGGTGGCCGTGACTTGAGTTCTGGTCAAGTATGGTACATGTCTTTTACCTAGAAAAATTCGTAGATTCCAAATCCGTTGAGAAAAAGGTATGATTCCATTTTAAAAAACGACTTTTAGGGTCACTTCCGGTTTTACCGGAAGTCCAAGAAAATTTTTGAAAACAGTTTTGAATTCCCCGAATTTAATTGTGCCTGAATACCAAGTTTCAAAGTAAAATCTTAAGAAATAACGGAGATAACTGACCGTCCCGGGATTTTGTACTAACCCTGTATACGATTCCAGCGCGTATCTTGTTCTATTTCCGTAATTATTTGATGTATTAATTGTAGGTGTAGTCTTAATGAATTATTAATTTAATTAATAAATTTTTCTGGTGTTAATTTTATTTCATTGGGGAAAGAAATTTTGAAGCCGGTCCTGCGAAGCTACCAAACGTGCAGTGCGGGAAAAACCCTAGGTAATGACCTATTAGGATTATTTACAAATTTTATTGCTGCCATATAATCTTACAGCATTTGGACTACTATATTTGCCTTGCCGTGAGAGACGTTAAGACGTAGAATGCAGAAATTATTATACAAAGCGAAATCTGAAAGTGACGTTATCATATAATTTCAGCAGTCTACGCCCTACGTCTCACGGGTACCTACTAAATAGATCGGAAAAGTTTTTGATCACTATTTACTATTGTGCGTTGTACACAGTGTTTCTCTCTCTTGATTTTACTGATGCTTTAGGCTGACTGCTTTTCTTTTAAAAAAGTTGGGTTTTTGTGTTTTGAAGTCTGAGTTTTTGTGTCAAAAACCCACCCAAAAACCCAAATGGGTTTTAACTTCTGCCAACCCTGCTGAGGAAATACAGATGGATATATGGAATATGTTTGAAATTAAACACAAACTTTGAAAATATCTCTCAGACTATCATTTATTCCTTAACTAAATTCGAGCCTAAGCCTCAAAACAGGTAAATCGACAATCCTATTAGACAACATAGATAATATAAGTAGTTACAAAAATATTATATGAAAGTGTGGAGGAGGGTTAAAATCGGTTATTAGTTGACAGAAAATCCACAATGGTTGCACTTTTTCTCTTTCACGCAACAGCAGTAGAGAATTCCTAATGGAAAGCAGAAAATAGCGCAGAGCCACCCGCAGCACGTAAACGAAGAAGTGAATTTACCATGATGGCACACTGGGCATGTCCCTTTCCCTTGTTGTGGATGAGTTGATATGTTTATATTGGTAACCGAGGGCATGACAGAGGGATCTGGAAAAAGAGAGATTACATTATTAGGTATTTAGTGTTACATTTATAAGGTGAAAGAGGCTAGGCAATAGACGATTAGCACCCCGCTGCTTAAGAAGGGTCGTTTAAGATATTTGCACAGAGGACCAGGTAGTTTTAACACCTGCACACTGTACATTTAGGTCCCCTGTGCAAATGTCTCAAACTACCCTTTTTAACCAGCGGGGTGCTAATCATCCCTTGTTGCTACCCTCGTTCACCCTCTTATAAATGTACCGCTACTACCTACGTAGGTATCCGCAACAGAGCTGAGTAGTAGGAACGTAAGCTTACAACTAGTAAGATATTTATTTTATCGAAGTAGCGGAAGGGCACTATAAGTAAAGGGCGGATTAAAAAGCATTTATTTTCCAGAAATAAGCGCCTATAAAAAGCTTCAAAAATCGAAAATTAAGCTACAAAAAAGTAAAAAAATAAGCACCTAAAAGTTCAACTATTTCAAAATTGCAAATTGAAAATTGAAATTTTCGTTAATTACAGGAAATGCCTAACAGAAATGAAACTTGATTTTTATATCAAAAATTGTATTGAACAGGTTAATTAAGGAAACTTGTTTCTCCGATTGTATTCGCGGTCACCCATCTCCGTCACTCCTCTGTCGGCTTTGTTCTCTATCTACGCATCTCACCATAGACAAAGAAACCTTCAGTTAAGGTTTCTTTGTCTGTGCAGACCATCCTACAATTGGCTGATGCTGACTCGATGCTTTGCTTACGTCTAGAATATCCATTTCAGTGCCAGTATTGCGAAATTGCAATTAAAGATCGGCTTTCACCGAGAAATAAGTAAAAATATAACATCAACCAAAAACGTGGTAAGCTAGCAAGAAAAAGCACTAATAAGCTAGAAAAGACTTAAAAAAGCTCACAAAATCCGTAAATAAGCAGTTATGCGAATTTTAGGCAAAAACAAGCAAAATGAGCAAAATAAAATTAGTGTCAAATGATTCGAAATTGTATGAAACGGACAGAAACAAGAGCATTTCGTTCTGCTTACAATATTAAAAAAAAGCAAAATGCCAGAAATCCGCCCTAGTAAGTAAGCATTGCAAATTTTTTGTTTACCTAAGTACTTACTACCTAGTTGCCTAGAATAAGTAGAAACTGAGTAGATAGATTAGAAGAACTCAACGAATCAGCCTTGAGTGGTCCTAATTGTTTTCCCTATTTTTGTGAAGAAACTTACAAAGTTGAGGTGCTGATGCTGGTACCTGAGTAACAGGCGCCGGTGGCTGGCAGAAATCTCCGGATGGACCCAGTTGAGAAGTTTGCGAACCCAAAAGAGAATAAGGAGGTGGAGCATTCTTTTCCATTTTTTTTGTCTTTACAATGAACGGGGCTCTCTAATTATTGAAGGCGATTATTTGTTTATCTATTGATATGAAAATCACTTCTTAGATGTCCAAACTGCATTAGTTTCCAAAGGGATGCCACAATCGACTGCGATAAGCTTTAAGGCCCTGCAATGACACAAACAACATTTATTAACTTACGATATTTTACTTTATTTAGGGCAATAAATAACGCTGGTCGACACTGATTTTGCGGACAACCATATTTGAGCAATTTTTATGATAAAGTGTTGCTGATTGCCTTCAGTTTTGCTAAATTGCTTCTGATTTTTGATCCAAACATACCTCTTTGGGGAAACAGAAATGAGTTAAAAGCCAACGGAAAATGTATATCAATGCGATGTTTATTACCGTGATTCATATATTGAGTTGGACTTGGTGGTTTTGGGTGCAGATCGATATCTATCCTCCAATAACAGAGGTCCAAATATTAAATTTATTTGTGCTCAATTAGTATCTTCCAGTAACAAGTAGTCTAAGGGTTAAATTTCCACCGAATCAATTATCTATCTTTGAGGGTTTAAGGGTGTGAGTTTCGGGGGTGCAATTTGTTTCCCTTTAATTAGGTAACAGGTGCTCTAAAGGCTAAATTTCTTCTATGCCAATTTTTCGTATTTGAAGGTTGAAGTAGGGCGGTTCCTAAAATTGAAGATTCGAAATGTTAGTGGGACACCCTGTTATTTTGTTGTATTGTCTAAAAAATGTGCGTGATTTTTTTTTAATTTTTAAAGAAGGTTTAAATTTAACATTTGGACCACGGTTATTGGAGGATAGGTACTGTAACATATGCCAGTTAATGCCAATAATTGGTAAATCCACATTAAATTGTTTGTATACAATTTGTCATTGAGGCGCGAGAATATTAACTGTAAGTTAGAACTATTTATTGCCAAAACTCATAAACCGTGCACATCTTTCGTCACGGGCATTGTATATCCGGGCGGTCCGGGGCCTTGTAGAAACCTTTGCTTTAAATTGCCCTTTTCCAAGAACACCCTCGCTGTAAACTTTATGACCGAATTCCTTGTAACGAAGTGAATTTCTCCGTTACCAATTTCGGTACTCCGCCCCCGCATTTATTAAATCTGCCGCGCCGAGTTGTTGATAAACACTGCGTTATCGACGCCGCCGACTCTCCGCTCTGCTAGCTTCAAGAGCCGTGTGGTGATTTCATCGCCTGGAAGGAATGGAATAACGTCGAAGCCACAGGATTTCCTTTCGCCATCGCTGGACTTCAGGCACCTTTAATATTAATTCAATATTTCAGGAATATTTCAGCCGACAGCCCTGAAGGAAGATGTCACCACATCGAGCGCTCCCCCACCGCCGAGGAAGACACCGAGGCCGCGCGAGCAGTACCGAATTCCCTCTCCGCCGTACCATCTCCACTCGACGTCTCGCGCACACGTAGCCGCCAGGAGTGGAAATCTATATAAGGAGCGCTCCGTATTGTTTATGTTTAGTTTGGCTTGAGTTCTCACTCAGCAAACGCTCCGAGTCAAGTCAGCCGTATTGTTTAGCTTGAGTTTTGATTAAGCCGTTTAGTTTTGTAAACCGAGGTAACCGTCCGGGTTAATTATTGTACTAGTTGTGTCTGAATAAATGTTTCATTAGGTGTTCTGTCTCTCTCTTTCCGTTAGATTGATTGCCGCGTCATTCTTGTTGTAGTTAGGAGTTCCTACCGATTTTATCTGAGCGTCCGAAGGGGTTCCCATCGACAATCGCATAAAATCGGAAAGAAAGGTTTGCTAACCGCCTCCGTTAACGTGTAGTTGGGATTTCCTACTGACTTTATCTGAGCGTGAGAAGGGGTTCCCATCCACAATCGCATAAAGTCGGGAGGAAAGGATTGCTGTCCGCCTCCGTTATCGCGAAGGGGATTCCCCTCCGATAACTCGTGGCCCGGCGTTTTGTTCGAACGTGTGAAGGGGATTCCCTCGATAGGCGAACAGAAACCGGAGCCGACAGTCCCGCTGTCTGCCATCTTGTCCGTGAGCGCGAGGGGTAACCTCTCAGCTTCCGAGCAGGGTAGTACGACAAGCGTCCCGCCGTCTTTTGTCATTTTAATTCGTCCGAGCGAGAGGGAGCGAGTTCACCGAAACCGTAGACTGTGTCGTTATCATGTGCCGTTTCTGTACCGTCCATCTTTCGTCATAACTAGTATCTCCGTCTGTGTCGTCTGACTAATCAACCCCCCTTTCCTTCTCGCCACCGCCGTTCGAACACCTGGCGTATTTCTCGACTGTCTAAAAGCAGCCCGCGAGCAACTGGAGTAAACCAGCCTAAAAATCTGGCGCCCGAGCAACCGTCGACGCACCGAGCGAAGCGCGTCACATCCTTCACATACAATTTTTTAGAAAGTTGTTCCCACAGTAGAGATTTCCGAGAAATGGATTTAATAACGTAAATGTCTTATTCATTACAATTTGTTGCTAAATTTGATTCAGTAAATGCATGAACCGCAAAGGTAGAGTAGCCAAGATACACTAATTTTGCATGACGCGAATCAAACATTACTCCTGCTAAAATTGCCTCGACAAACCGTTAAACACCGTATGAACCTCATGTGTGTAGGCATAATTTAAATTAAAGTTCACTGCAAGAATAGAACTGGTGTCGCCATCTAGGCTAGACGACCGAAACCTCAAGCCAGATTCCTGTTTAATACCCTATTGTTCATATGTAGAACCTACCTATCAAATTAGATTGCTTTTAAAATTGCATGACTGTCGTATGCATTAAATAACCCCCACTACCCTGCACATGCTCGAAAAGCTTCAAAGACCCCCACCGGACTGCTTGGACTTTTGTTAGGTAATTCATTAGATTTGCATAAAATAACTAAATTGTTTCATTGATAGGATATGTGAATCTGTGATTAGCTTTTAAGAGCAGGATTGTATCGTAAGGCTGGTCGAATCGCGTAGCTTCTCAATTAATTATAAATTGTTATAAAATGTGGAGATGAACTTGGAAGGGATGCCGACCGGATATCGTAGAGGGGGTGGTTTTAGGTTCGCCGGATCCAAGAGGACGCCGGAAGGGGACTTGCTCTCAGACTTCTGACTAAGAGACTCGTATTTTCCAAAGCTCTCGAATTTGCGATATTTTCCAAATATTTTAAAATAGTTATTTGTTGTTTGGGTTTTGTGTAGTTAAAGTTCGTGCTTGTGTAGTATTGAAGTTAGTGAAACCACGCCGTATGGGGATAGTGTTTAGTGGTTATTGGTGATTGGTAGAACACCTCCCGATCTGCAGGGTGGAACTAGATCAGGTATTACGCAACTAGATTTGTAGTTCCGTTAGTGCATTTGATTGAAGGTTTCCCGATCTCTAATTAGCTTTCATAGACTATGGTCTGTCCGGGATCCACACGACCGGGATTCACCCTATTTCCATGGCGAATCATTGTTGTCAACAATGAATCGCCATGGAAATCGGGTGAATCTCGGTCGTGTGGATCCCGGACAGAGTATAGAACCCTTTTTCATCCGCTAAATATTAATTAATTTAACCCCTTTTGCAGAGTAGACTTTAGCTTGCTTGCATTTCGGTAGTGGAATAGTTAGGGTTTGGTAAAGCGCATCCAGTTCTTCCCTTTTATTAGCATAGAAAGAGGTAAAGGAAATTTGGGAATATCCATAAGGGGACGCGCTCTCTCAGCTCTGCAATTTGTTTGCAATCTGTTCCCGCTGGATTGTCGACAATAATTCACAGTTGCGGTTAAAAACGCTACAGTTTTGCCAACACGTGATTGTTGTTCACTTGGAGGGTGTCCTGTTGACATCTTCCACCTGTGATTTGGCCTGGTGTACCAACGATTGCTAGTGGTATAGGTTTCCCGTATTCCGCTAGACACCCCAAACAGGGGGCTGGGACTGGACAGTGTCTATACCACGTACACTGAAGACGAAGAAAGAAGCAGCAAGAAACTAAATTTGGGCTTTCACGAGAAATCACAGGGTCCACATCCCTCGAACCGTTAAAACCATTATTCAGTGTCATTCAGTTCAATTTGGGGTCATTTTCACTCTAAACTTTGTTAAAACACAAAATTTCCTCTATCGTACCGTAGAATTTACTTAGTGCATGAAATTTGCTCGATTTCAGGAAATCTACTACGCCACTGGGATATTGACGCCACGCCACTGAACTTGCGTCATTTTTAGCTGTCGCAATTACGTCAAGAGTTGTCCTTGCTCGAAACTTCTCTTGCACCCCTCCTAACACTTGCCTGTATTGTGGGTTGCTTCCCAATTTAGAAACCCGGATTTTTGCAAGTCCGGTAATATTATTTACCGGTTTCAGGCGATTAAAGCGTTCTTAACATGCATAAAAATAGGCTGGTAAGCAGATCATAACGTTATCTAATGGTTTCTAGACAACAAGCCCATTAACCATTCATGACAACAATGACCCCATTCAAATGCTGTCATCTCGATTGTCAAAATGACGCGAATTCACGCAACATTTTTTTAATTTTGGCTTTAATCGCTTTAAACCGATAAACTATTGAACAAACCTCGGATGTTATGAATCATAACAGACTTAGATGTCTTAAAATCCTCGCTCTCCGAGCTCGGATTTCAATTGACATCTGCGTCTGTTATGATAGTCATAACATTCCTAGGTATGTTAATAGCTATTAATTTTGGGAATTAATTCCTTTTTCAGCATTCGGTAACGGCACCCTTCATTTTATAAAACTACCTCAGAGTTCATTCATAATTTAGAAACCCATTGATTTAGGTTGGGGATTATAACTATAGTATTTTTTCTTTACCGTGTAAATTATTTCCCTCGAGCTCCTTGAGCGAGAGGTGTTTATTTTATTGTATTATTTTTGCGGCCAGACTTTGTTTCAGTGAATAAATTGTTATTTGGAAGATCCGTTTTATTTCCTGTATCCACGGCCTCGTAAAACGAACCACAACCACAACGTAATTAAATTTAGGGGTCCTTTTGCAAGACTGGAGGGATTTCACAACGGTCCCCCTTTCAGTAGAGTCAGAAAGTTACAGTACCAATTAAGATTACATCTTTTCTTCTCTGCTGCTGTTTTTTAAATTGTATTTACTGGAATTATAATGCGGTGGCCTTAGCACATGATTGAAATGAGCCCAGACTTTGAAACGCGCTTAGTTGTTAATTTGAATAATTGTAATGGTAATGGTATTCAATGTTACGTGCAAAAACGAGTTTACCGACAAAAAGTCTACCTCTTATACAGGGTGTTTCACGACGAGCGGCAGTTACTCGTAGCGTTGGAATCTCGTCAGCGAAAATTTCTGGGTAGGGTCTACCTTACAGCCAGTTCTGAATTGAAAGAAAATATTTTTGAGATGGTGTCACTTCCGGTTAACCGGAAGTCGATACACCCCAATTTTCAATTTACATTATGAATCTGCATCTACATAATTGGGTTTGGCGCAAAAAAAAATGCTTTTAATTTTCACGCAAGAAAAGCCACCGGAACGTGTATATCAATGCGATGTGTATCCCTGGTGGAATCGGGTCTGCACCTAGTAGTAGTGCCTCCGCAAACGCACAGATGTGTCAAAAAGGCGAAATGTTAAAAAATTGGTGTTACAGAATTTATAAATTGAAAATGAACAGGAATGAGTAAATGAACGCAATTATCGGAATTAAAACAAAATTTGGCAAATTTTGGAAAAAAAAAAATCACGGTGAATAAACATCTACATCGCATTGATATACATCTTCCGTTGGCTTTTTAATCCCATTCTCAACTCTCCAAGCGCAAAATTTACATAATTGGGTTATTTTCTGTAATTAATACCCTTTGACTTTTCATCCCCCTTTACGATTCTTCAACCCCTGAAGTTCTAATTTTGCAACATTCGCGTAATTTCGTTTTTCGTCGGTAATAAATTGAACTCTTTTAGTGTTTACCTTTTACAATTTTCCAGTTTCCTTCACAATAGGTAGGTATTTCAACACCCACAAAAGCTTTAATATAATTGGATGATTTTCAGCAAGAAATTTTTAACATTTCGGCTTTTTGACTGCGGAGGCAAATTGGTAAAATCTGCACCCGGTTCCACCAGTAAGACTAACCGCCCCTGCATACACATTAACATTATAAACATTTACAGGGATACACATCGCATTGATGCACATCTTCCGGCGGCTTTAATCTACATTGATGTGCCATAAAATAGTTGGGCATTCCATTTGAAAAAATTTACTTTTTGACCAATGAAGTTGATGTTTAAAAATTTGCAGAGAACATCCTGTACGTATATGAGCCAATTTGAGTCCAGGGGCGGACACACCTGACATTAGACTTCATTCCAAATTAATATCGTTTTCTCACTTCATACTGTAAGGTTGTTACAGCTTTTTGAAGTTATGCCTGCACTTGACATAAAAAAGCGAAATTCTTGATTTTTCTCAAAAACTGTTGATTTTAGGCATAGTAATTCTTATTAAAAGTTCATCTACAATTAAACGTAGAATCCAAAAATATCATAATATACAGGGTGTTGCGTTTAAAATAAGAAAGTAAGTGCCTATTTCCGGTATAACCGGACGTGTGCCATTGATGAAAATATTTTACGTCGATTCAAAATTAATTGTTACCCCTGTGTACAAATGTTCATGACGATGCTAGAAACAGTTGGCCAGATACGGCTAAATGACGCTCGTCGAGGGATGCCCTGTATAGGAACCATTTTAGGGTAGTTTTTCACCTCCAGATTATAGATTACCTAACTGCCAGTTTATCGTCTTTCAAACAATGTAGCAACGCGCTTCTGCATAAGCTTAAGGTACGAAGCTGTAGAAGGGTACGAAGGGTCAAAAATTTTCATATTAAATTTTCATGTTAATGTCATGTTACTAACACATTTTCTTTTTGTCGTGTTTCGTTTGAAATATTGCGTTAATTAAATGAAAATGGCGTGTTAATAACGTGACAAAATGAAAATGTCATGATAGTAACGCGGAAAAAAGCCGTGTTGGTAACACGGTAAAACGACAATGTAGTGTTAGTAAATAATAACGTATGGCAAAACGAAGATGTCGTGTTAATAACGCGGAAAAAAGAAAAGGCCGTGTTACTAACACGACTTTTTGGTTTTGCCGCGTTATTAACACGACATTTTTGTTTTGCCGCGTTACTACTATATAATTTTTTGCTGCGTTATTATTTTGTCACGTTATTAACACGGCTTTTCAAACGAAAATGCCGTGTTAGAACGTGGTAAAATGAACATGCCGCGTCAATAACGCGGCAAAACGAAAATGTCGTATTAGTAACACGACAAAAAGAAAACGTCGTGTTAGTAACATTACATCAACCCGCATTAACCTGAATTATGAAAATTTTTGACCCTTCTAGAGCTTCGTATTAAGGTGTTCTTAATTATAGCTAGGTATTTCTTTATTTTTCCGATCCAAGAAAAATTATTGTTCAAAAGTTTATAATTTTATCAAAATCGGGCTGCTCCGCTTACTCATCCTTATCCTCAACCTCCTCAACGGAAATGATAACAAACTACAATGACGCTTTCTTGAGCTCTAAATGCTGAATATACCTACTAAAAGGTAAACCACTTATTACAAAGGGCACCAAGTGAACCTTTGAATGAACACAATATAGGTAAGTACCTCACTATTAGCTAATTAATAGGGATCTTACCTAATTATTTAAAAAATAACACTGTGACAATGTTCACAACACAATACAGACTGAGTCAGACTCTGCACTCTGCAAGTGTACGTGCCTTATCATCACTACTGCTTGATTGCGTTCAATTCAATGCCTGGAATTTCTAATCCGTAAAAGTTCTAGGGGGCTATAGGAAAACACATTAAATTTAAACTTTTAACTGCTTTTAAATTACCTTCAAATTTCTGAATTATATTGTCCACAGTTATGCAAAATTAAAATACAATTTTGATGGATTTCATGGAGCACGTTTCATTTAATCTTAATAAGCTATTAGTTATTTACGTAATTAGTTATGAAAAATCCTACATTGGTGGATGAGTCGTAATATTCGAGTCAAACAATTCTTATATTATATTTACCTTTTTCAATTTTTTAACACCTCTCGCGATATTTCAACCCTCCAAAGGCCAAATTTGCATAATTGGGCTTATTTTTGTGATATTTTCTGCAATTTTACTTATTAACTCGATTAATTTTCACCCCCGTTGACTTTTCATCCCCCTTTGCACTTTTTCAACCCTTAAGCACCTCGCTATCGCTCGTTTTGGCAAATATTACGACTCGTCAAAGAATTTAGGTTTTTCATAACGTATTTCGTACAACATTTTACCTAATTGTGTAAAATCCAACTTTTCAAAACGCAATTAGGTAAAGTCAGATACGCCATTGAATATACTTTAGGTAGGTTTAATTTAAGGTTCCAATGGTAAAACTGGCCATCCATGTGCCATTTTTTCCGAAAATGACTTATTTATGCAATTATTGAGATTGATCAGTTCATCTACACCCTACACCACAGTTTTTAACTTTTACCTCCGCTTTAGCGCAGCAAATTACAAAAAAGTTCAATCGTCAAAAGTACCAAATCTTTACATTTTATGATCCTGGAAAAAAGCCACCGTAAGATGTACAGGGGTGATTAATCGATTTTGTAACCCTTTTAAATTTGAATATCTCCGAGTTCTTTTAAGACAGGAATTTGAACCAAAAAGCGAATTGTAGGGCGTGGTCTGGAGTTCCCCTTGACATACAGACATACATTTTTCAAGGTCAAGGTTAAAAGATATGAATATTGTCGCATCTGGCCCTTTGGGTCCAGAGCTGGTACCGGGTTTAAGGACTTTGAACTATAAGGGCGACAGCGCAAAATAAGAAGACGAAATAAAAGCGGACTTAAGATTTAATGACACACGGGATTCTTTATGTATACACAGGGAAAAAGGTAGAGGTTGCTTCAGACGGTACGGCATGACCGTGACAAAATCAAAGAAAAGGGAAGAATTAAATTAGGCACAACTAAACCCTCCGAGCGAAGCAACCGACTTAAAACGAGGGGGTAAAATCTTATCATAACACAAAACCATAATCAAAGAATAAAAGGAATAAAGAGAACAATAATTACGGTACTTACATTTTGGGACGATCGGGACGTGTCACTCACTTTCACTTATCAGTGATCAAACGGGACTGCCGGATAATTTCTAAGCCATGGCTTGCGCCAGGTAAACTCCTGACTTCGCGATTTTCCTTCGGCCGCTGAACTTGGTTCGGACCGAAGAATAATCCGAGTCAGGATTATGAAAAGGTAAAAGTGTGAAAGTCACATATGTGACACATCCCCCCTGTCCCGGAAAAGCCTTCCCCTGAAGGCTTCAATTAATCTAATCTGAAAATTTACAATAAATGATATATCAATAACAATGGGAACAAATCCTATATAATACAATTTTATATAGGATTTGTTCATTGTACATGGCACAGCACAGGGGTAATGTTCAAGAGGGGTAGATTCGTTCGTGGGGGCACTGAATTTTCATTGTAGGTGTAGAGAGTTCCATAGCAGTATCTTTAAATATTTAGTTTGTCTGTAGTGTCACTGAGATAATATGGAAACCTATGGAACGCCGTTTTACTTTTTACTAATTGTTACATTTGTATGAATCAAAATAAATCGGAAACGTTGCAATTTTGTCAATTTACAAGTTGGTTAAAAAGAGATGAATATTTTGAGGTCTATTTTAATATGTATTAATTCATTTGTTCGAATTATTATATTGCTTCAAAATAATTCTTGATAAAACTGAATTATATCCTGAAAATTAAGCATATTTTCAAGAATGTTTGTAATAGTTTACTTCTAGGCTCTATCTGGCTCTATGTAATCCTATTTAAAATCTATCTACGTATCGCGTAAAAGGGCCGCATTAAAATGTTTGTTAATTTTTGTGACACTTTTTAATCTTATAGTTTCAAATAATAATGCAATATTTTATTCGGATTATATTTTATGTATTAGTAAAGTACAAACATTCAGGAAAATAGACACAATTATATTTATGCGATAAATTTAGCTTCTCCCAAGGTTTTTATATCTATTTGCAGCAATATTAGCTTAAACTGTTACATGCATTATAAATTATTACTGACATATTTTAGAACGTTAGTTTTAATTTGTCTTCTTCTTTTATTTGATACTTTGAAGCTTTAAAATTAATTAAAATGTTTCTTGCGATTTTGGAGATTAAAAAATGAGGAACACTTAATTTCTTAATACTAACTAAATAGTTTTGTTTAAAATGTATTTTTTAGTAGGCGTTGGTATAATTCCATCTCAAAGGATCTAGAAAATTATTTGAATTGAAACGATTTATTTAAATAGTTTGTTTTAGTTTATTCCATGAAGCATAATAAAAATATATTGTTTTGGTTAGAATAAAGATTAAAATTAGATAGTTTCTAGCAATACATAAAATTTAGTTACGTTGTTCTAAACAAACATTTTAATTTTACTTATTTATGAAGAAACGTTATCAGAGACGTCGAATTTTTACGATTGTTAAGGTTTTCAACCAACTTTTAAATGAAAGAAAATTATGCTTGCGATTTTTTAGTTTCCCATTATTTTTAACTATCCGACAAATTGTTGTGATTTAATTGTTAGCATTAAATTGTAAGTTTTAAATGCAGTGAACGCTCAATTGAATTATATATTTTAAATTCAGTTGACACCGATTGAATTGTATATTTTAAATTCAGTGAACACTTACTGAATTATAAATTTAGAATGAAGTGACCTTGAAGCAAAGAGCAATGTCATTTCAAACAATCGCGGAAATTGGCGCCACCATGCGGCAACTTTTCTAACGTTCCGCGTAGTGCTAGTGTGATGTGGTGGTGTAAACCGGGATTCGACAGCACGACCGCGCAACCCTAACCTCAACTTAGTCTAAAACCAACAAAAGTCAGGGTTTTCTTTAGTAAACAACCTACAGGTATTTAAAGCAAATTATAAGAGTTTGTACATCAATTATTAATTAGTTCTCTTTCTATTTCAGTGGTTATTGACCACAATGGATGCAGTCAACAGTTACAGATTTGTCTTGAAGCGAATTAAAAACGAAATTGTAAGCATAGGTCGGATCTTGGAAATTGACTCTGGAAGTGACATATTGCAAGAAGCAAAACGCAAAATACGTCTATGCATAAGAAATCTGGAACGCATAAAAAATTGTTTGGACAGACAACAATGTATTGCCCTGATGAATTCGTTGCAAGAACTTTCGTCATATTGTGATGATATTGAAAGAAATACAAGCGATTTGAACGGTCATCAATATTCTGCCTCTAGAATTAGCAATGGGAGTAAGTATGAACAAAATTGCAATAATATGTTCATACATATAAGAATCAAATTAAAAATTAATTACTATGCATGATTTATAGATCCTGGCCGACCCAGAGTCTCCATATCAAGAGCTCAGTTGACCTTGTTTTTGTCAGAAGGCTATACAGCAAGTCAAATTTCAAAACATTTGCACTGTTCCATATCCGTTATTTATAAAAGAATGTACCAAGAACGACTTAAATTTAGAAATAAGTATAACACTATTGATGATCAAGATCTACATAGGGAAGTGGAAGATCTTTCTAGACAGTATCCTAACAGTGGAAGTGAGGTAAGAAATTTCTGTTTCAATAAATATGTGTATTAGTTGTGTCTGCAATAGATGATGTCTGCACTATTAAGGGCTAAAGGTTTATACATTCAGAGGTTTAGAGTTCGAAAAGTACTGTCAGAAACAAATCCTGTAGGAACTGCAGCTCGATGGAGCAATTCTATAAAAAGAAGGAATTACAAAGTGCCAACACCTAACAGTTTATGGCACATGGATGCACATTTAAAATTGGCGAGGTGCGTAATAATTTTCTATTTTAATTAGAAATGATTCACTCCAGTTTTAATTAGTCGCCATTGTTCACAAATGAATTCTGCAGCAATAGTCCAGGAACTTCAGGATTTCATTTCGGAAAAATTACAAAAGAGCTGAAAATTGGTACAGGCTTTCGTATAGGTAGTAATTTCAATTCAAGTGACTTGATTGCCGCGGGTTTTGACGTCCGAATGGCTGTCAACTACGAGTCAAAATTTGACAAGTAGTCCATCCATGAGGACTCAACAAGGCAACCAAGAGTCTACGAATCATATTTTGCAGATTATTTTATAAATTAAAGTATTGAGTAAGTAGTGTCAAGTTGACGTTGTAGTCTTATCACTGTAATAAGAATTACTGGTATGCTAAATACTCCTTTGGATTGGTTCAATACTTAATGAATAAAAGAATCATTTAAATATCTGACAAACTTCCGAGATATTCGCCAGTCTCAAGATAAAACGACCGCCCCGTATAACAAAATAAAGCCAAGAGAATGCTCTATTTCAATTGGCTCTCGCTTTCGCAGTGGCATTGGTTAACCTGGAGGCCTCGGATCACCCCCAACTTGGTACCATTTTTGCTTCCCTCCAATACATCCTTAAACAGCTTTAACGCCAAATTCTAATGATTGTAGAAAAAATTAAGTAGATACCTTATTTGTAGAGAATTCTCTTGCCCCTATTTTTAAGCGTTTTGGCCGTAAAGTCAATAAAAAGAGAGAAATGACGGAAAATCCCGTGTCTTAACACTTTTAAGAGCTGTCAGACAATACGCACAGGGTCTATCGGTGGGGACTTTTGACCGGTTACTTGTAATTACTATAGGAAGGTCTGTATCAATTTTCAGCTGTTTTGTAATTATTTCGAAGTTTTGCCTTTTGTCTAAAGTCCCTGGACTACAAAGACACTACTGACATCTGTCATTCAACTATTAATTAATTTTTCTAATCTGTTTCTTGAGATTCTTTACTTCCTTAACAATTGCTAGGTATAGAAAAAAAAACGAATATTATACCCGATGCAATGATAAGATTTAAAAATATCTTATTGCCTTGTATAACAAATAAATGTTATTTTCAGGTGGGGTTTCGTTACACACTCATGCATTGATGGCTATTCCAGATTAATTATATATTCTCAATGTACTACTTCTATTACTGCAAAGACAGTTCTTGACATTTTTGCTCCAAGCATAAAAAAGTGTGGATTACCTTCAAGGGTGAGATCTGATCATGGCTATGAGAATATGTTCGTGGCACTGTTGATGAACTGTCTGCGAGGAGTAAACAGAGGAAGCCATATTACAGGAAGATCAGTCCATAATCAGCGAGTGGAACGATTGTGGCGTGACATATTCAATCAGGTCTTGTCTGTATTTTATAAAGAATTCTCATTCCTGGAATCTCAACGACAGTTAATAATTGATAATAGTGTGCATTTGTTTGTACTTCAGTTTGTTTACTTAGAGGTGATAAATGCCAGATTGAACATGTTTTTGGAAGGGTGGAATAGGCATAGAGTACGAACGGCTGGTCGAAAAACGCCACGCCAACTCTGGATTAGTGGAATGCTATCCAATATAAATTCAGATTATACTGCAGTTAAAGAAATATTTAATGAGGATGCCCATAATTTTCAACAACGTTTGTCTCACTTACTGGATGACCAGGAGACGGTTATCATTTATGAGGATGAGGAAGAAAGGATTTCCAGATTTACCGCTACCTTACAATTAAACGCCGAACAACTCGATAGACTTACTATTATAAAAAATAGTTTTGAGCAACCAGTTGAGAGATACTTGGAATGTGTCCAGTTTCTTAATGAAAATGTGGTTGAACAAGCTACCTAAATACTTATGTAGGTACCCATATTTTGTCGCATTATTCGTAGTCTTTTTTTTGTTCGAATTTGTACATGCAGTTAATAAATAATTATAATTATTTGATGATATACTGACCATTTAAAAAGTTCATCTAGTTTGTGTTGATATTTTGTTTTTGCTGACAAGTCTTTCAATTTACATTAAATTATAGTCAATGACAGCTGACGTTAGGTCACAGCTAAGCTCGCTTGATGAACTTTTTAATCTAATACCTGTTCCTGGGATTGTTCTCTTCTATGAAGTATAAATTCGAAAGTAGAATATATAATTCTGTGTTGCAAACGTGAAGAGTCCAATATGCGGTGGGAAATTTGATCCCTAAATCTTGAATCGAAAGGTGAGCCTCCACCGTGAGATTTTGGTTTCGTCATACAAAAATTTTAATAATTGAGAATGAAAGTTGCTATCAGGTAGATGGACTATTTTGCCAAAGTTATAATTGCAAATAAAATAGTCCATCTACCTGATAGCAACTTTCATTATCAATTGCAATGGATGTTAACACAGAACAGAATATTTAATAATTGAGGTTTGAAAGTGAAAATAGTTCTAAGTATTGGTCCAAATTTAGGTTATTCGATAGCTTTCCAAATAAATAATTGAAAAAGGTGTTATTCATCTTTTGCGAAAAACCACCCTTTTAAGACGCTACAAGCCCTAATTTTTCTTTCACGAAACCAAAATCTCACCGTGGACGCTCACCTGAAGAGGATCAGTCTATGTATCTCAAAATCTAGGAGATATACAGAGTGGGTAATTTTTCGATGTTCACCATTGGGATCTCCCAGACGGTAAAAGATACGAGGTCGGTTAAATTAGAGAAAAGTTGCGCTATTTTCTTGGTGATTAAGAATCTGAAGAGAACTCCCCGATATTTTGATTCGTTCCTGAGTTATCATAAAAAATCTGAAAATTGACAATTTAAAGAAAAATTAATGTCTTCCTTACGATTGATGTTATTTAAATGAAACTTGAAACTTTTAGATTTTTGGCAGCTGTCAATTGAATGGAATTAACAGAAATTTTCTAGGCCTTCTAGATTTTGAATAACAACAGTCAGCTTTTGATTCTTTTATGGCCGCCATATTCAATTTTGACACCACCAAATACACAAAAAAATTAGCTTTTCAAAAATGTAGTCAACATGAACTATTTTGACAGATGTCAGAATTTGAAAATTAGTCTGAATAATTTGTAAAATCAGCCTAAGACAAAAAACAATTGCAGAAAAGTACGTCGACTTCTTCAATCTCTTATACCACGTGAAAACAATTGAATTCTACGGTAATAAATTACGTCTTGCGGTCGTGTGAGTCAGGCTTTGAGTCCACCGCGTTCAATCGAATCACGTTCATCCGACACTGTCAAGTCTAAAACAGAGGTTCTCCATAGAGGGGGCTGTATAAGGGGTTGCCTATGGTTGCCAGCTAACAGTAGTTGGTTGCAAAATTTGGTGGGACCAACGACCAACACAAATTTTATTATACTTAGGTACCTTCACCTATTATGTATACACGGGGTATATGTCTAGTGAGTTTAAACTAGAGTAGAGGGGTGGACAAATTTTCATTAGGATCTAACAAGGATCGAGGATCAAATTAGGGGTTGAAACAGTTTTATGCAAATAAATTATACCTAGTATAAAATAACGTGGTTTGGTAGATTTCAGTTAGGTAACCATTGAAAAAGAGGTCTTATGAGTTCTCAACTTTAAACTAACCTATGGGCTGCTAGCAACCTCTCTGTCTAAAATCAACCCCTGGTCTACTATACCATAATCCATAAATACTAACATCCCCTAATATTTCCTAACACTTTATAACGATATGGACCCCTCGCAAGATGGGCTTTTAGGGAGTGGGTTCTTGCTAAACAGTGATGGCAGCGCTGGATTTTTAGTGCCGTAGCAATATGCGAGGCACTCTTGTTTTAGCTTATTCGCTCGCTCGCTCCTCATGTCTGTTCGTCGCATAACTTGGGAACGGATAGAGATGTCGGGCTGAAATTTGGTATACGGCCTTGTCTCCCGAAGAGTAAGGTAGGGATTGCTTTTGGGCCACATCGGACATCGGAATGGGGTGGGCGTTAGGGGCGAAAAACCGAAAAACTATTATTTGCAATAACTCGAGAACTACTGGAGGTATCTTACTGAAACTTGGTATGCGCCTTCGATCCTGGGGGGTAAATCACTGGGAATGTCAGGTGTACAATTTAAGGGGAAGTTCGGGGATTTCAGGGGGAAGACGGAGGAGTTCAGGGGGATGTCCGGGAATTTCAGAGGATAGTCTGGTTTACAAAATACGGTTAGCGGTTTACCCCCCATTCGACCCTCAAGTCTGTTGAAGGTAAAGGGGTGTTAATTTCGGAGGATAAAATTTAGGGGATGAAAACCACAAAAAACATGATAACTCCGCAAGGGTTGCACCGCAGCTATCTCAAACTCAACGTACATACAATCATGTTTCGATGAAATTTTACGGGGGATGCATTTTCAATAAATTTAGCAGATGGGGTGGAAATTAGGGGTTGTAACTCAAAGTTCGGTCTAATAAGTATTGGTCGAAAATAGCGTCATTCGATAGCTTTTCGTTAATGATTCAAAAATAGTGTTATTCATATTTTGCGAAAAACCACCCTTAAAGGTGCAGAATGACAAAAACACGAGAACTCAAAAACTACTTAGCGTTACCTATCAGAGCAGAATGTGGTAAGGTAATTTCCAGTGCCACTGTAGTCGGATGAACAAATTTTCACTAAGATTAACAAGGGGGATTAAATTTAAGGGTTGAAACTGGAAATTTCTTCAAATAAATGGTGGTGTAAAATTACGGGGTTCCATAGTTTTCGGTTAACCATTGGAAAAACGCCTTATGAGTCTTCAACCTAAAACCAACCCCTAGGCTACTAACAACCCCTAATTTTGATCAATTTTATCAATTTGCACCTAGCAGTAGTGCCTCCGCAGACGCACAGATGTGTCAAAAAGGCGAAATGTTAAAAAATTGTTACAGAATCAAAAAGTAGAAAATGAACAGAAAAAACACAAAAATTTTGAGGGTTATTGAAAAGTTAAAAAATGACAGTAAATGAAAATAATTGCCGGAATTAAAACAAAATTTGGCTGAAAAATTGCGAAAAGAGATGAAAAGTCAAGAGGAATGAAAATTAAATGTGATTAAGTAGAATAACGAAATAACACGAAAATAACCAAATTATGCAATTAAAACTTTTGTGGGGGTTGAAATACATACTTACACCTACCATTGAGAAGGAAACTGGAAAATTGTAAAAGGTAAACTATTATAAATGATTTCAAATTTATTACCGACGAAAAACAAAATTATGCGAATTTTGCAAAACTAGCATTTAGGGGGTTGAAAAATCCTAAAGGTGGATGAAAAGTTAAAAGATATGAGGATTAACCGTGGTTAAGTAAAATTACGGAAACTAACACCAAAATAACCCAATTAGTAAATTTAGCGTTTGATAGAGTTGGAATTTTGCGAAGGGGGTTAAAAAAAGTGAAAAATGAGTCCAAATGAGTTTATTTATTATCGAAGAAAAACGAAATTACGCAAATTCTGCAAAATTAACACTTGGGGGTTGACAAATCGTAAAGGGGAATGAAGAGTGAAAGAGGGGATGAAAATTAATCGTAATTAAGCAGAATTACAGAAAATAACACTAAAATAAGGCAATAATGCAAATTCGGCTTTTGGGGGTTGAAATATTGCGAAGGGGGTCGAAAAAATGAAAAAGGCAAGAAATCGAATTTATTACCGAAAAAAGGCAAAACTGCTCGAATTTTACAAAATTAACGCTCGGGGGGTTGTAAAATTGTTAAAGGGGATGAAAAATCAAGGGGGGTGAAAATGAACCGCAGTTGAGTAGAACTAGCTAAAATCACGAAAAAGAAGCGGTCTGGGAAAATTTTGCTTTTTGAGGATTCACATATCATGAAAGGGGTTGAAAAATTGTGGGCGAGTTAAAAATTAATGAAAATGACTGAATAATTGAAAAATCAGAAAAAACCCCAAAAAAAAATGTATTTGCTCCGCTTGCTAGGGCTTAGGGTTTGTTAGTAGCGTAGGGGTTGGTTTTAGGTTGAAGACTCAAAAGACTTTTTTTCAATGACCGAAATCTATCGAAAACCATAATTTTATTCCACCACTTAACATGAAAAAAATTCCAGTTTTATTTAACCATTAAATTTCATCCTCCTTGTTAGATCTTAGTGAAAATTTGTTCATCCGCCTACAGTGTCGGTGTAAATTACCACACCAAATCCAGCCCCGATACGTTGAGTAGTTTTTGAGTTCTCGTATTTTTGTGTTTTAGCCGGCTGTGCTGGGGGTATGTAGCGCCTTTAAGGGTCGTTTTTCGCGAATGATGATGAATAAAACCTTTTTGTACCCTCAATAGAAAGCTATTGAACGGTATTAACTTCAACCCTCGCTTCAACCCTATATTATTCAGAGAAAATTCGAGTTTCCACCCCTAACTTTCATCCCCTTCGATAAATTTCTCCTAAAATTCACTTTTCCTTTCTCGAAGATGCAGTGGGTAAGATCTCACAGTTTCGCAGAAGGACGTTTCAACCCCTATACTCCAACCCCCTCTTTCACCACCCCCACATGCCCTAAAGGAAGTTGTGTTTTCAATTTCACCACCCCAATCCAATTCGTTGAAAAATTGGGGTGATTTGTAGATTCATGTTTTCAACCCCTCATGATTTCACCCCTTTATGATTTTACAGGGGTGAGTATACTGACTTCAGTTGTTCATAAATAAATCAACCTATCAAGCTATCGAATGAAACCAATTTCGAGATACTTATTAAGCGGAATTTCGAGTTGCAACCCCTAATTTCCACCCAATTTGTTCGATTTAACGAAAAACGCATCACCCGCAAGATAACCGATATGTGAGTACGTTGAGTTTCCAACAGCTGCATGCAACCCTTGCGGAGTTTTTTTTGTGTGTTTCATCCCCTAAATTTCATCCACCGAAATTAGTAGGTACTTTTACCTTCAACACACTTGAGGGTCGAACGTGCACACCAAGTTTCAGCAAGATACCTTCACTAGTTCTCGAGTTATTGTAATTAATAGTTTTTCGGATTTTCACCCCTAATGCCCACCCCTTTGGTCCGATATGGCCCAAAAGCAATCACCGCCTTACTTTTCGGGAGACGAAGCTGCCTACCAAGTTTCAGCTCGATATCTCAATCCGTTCTCAAGTTATCCGACGGACGGACTGCGGAGCGAGCGAGCGAATAAGCTAAAACAAGAGTGCCTCGCATTCTGCTACGGCACTACAATATGTATACCTATGCTTAATCGGCTTACAAGATTAAGGGTTGTTAGTAACCTTGCTTGATTTTAAGTTCAGAACTATGACCCTACATAGGCAGCCATTTATACGGCTAAATCTCATTGTCGCAACCGGCAACCCGCACGGCTATTGGGAACCTCTGTTTTATACTTGTCAGTGTCGGACGAGCGTGATTCGATTGAACGTGGTGACCCGCCCAAGAGTAATCCCCCGCCTTTCTTTTCGGGAAACAAAGCCGTATACCAAGTTTCAGCCCGATATCTCAATTCGTGCTCAAGTTATGCGACGGACATCAGACACGAGGAGCGATCGATACGAGCGAGAGAATAAGCTAAAACAAGAGTGCCTCGCATACTGCTACGGCACTAAAAGGAGAAATCAGATAGGGCAGCCGGTGGATTAGGTCAGCACAAGGGTTTAAGACATTAACTTAACAACCTTGTGGAAGAAGTTTATTCCAAAACAAAGAAACACAACATAATTAAATGAAATTCTAACACACTAAATCTAGTATGGCAAAATGTCAGGAACAATAACAAAAGTAAAAAATATTCTTTTCCTTACCTAAGTCGGACTTACATTATGTGAGATACTCGGAAATAATACTGTCAAAATATAGGATGTCACAGATTAAATGTGATGGAAAATACCTCCGTGGTGGCTTGAAGTTAAGTTTTTAAATTTGGCACATGTATATTTCGACGTTTAGCGCATCTTTTCAGAGAATGCACTCATTCACTTCACTTTCGGTTAACTTACATATTCTTGATCTCTATGATCTCCCCAGTTCAAAAACATATGACAAAGAACGGACGCCATGTTATAAATTTTGATAGATGAAACCATCTAAATTTCTGATATGATGCAGCCCTTTCGATTTTGAACAAAAGTTACTATAATGTACTCGAAACCTCTGAAATTGATAGTTTTGCTTCTAGAGGTGACCAAAAGGACTTTTTTCTCAATTTTGAAAGCCTATAAAAGCAAAACTATCCTTTCGCAGGTTTGTTCAAAATCGTAACATCAAAAATTTAGACAATTCTACGAAAAGTGATGTCATGTTTTTGAACCGAGGAGAACATAGAGATCAAAAATATGTAACAAAATCAATAAGGTGGTATTTAAAATAACAACCGGAAGTGAAGTATATAATGAGTGCATTCTCTGAAAAGATGCGCGTACGCCGTAATATACGTGCCAAAATTGAAAACTTAACTTCGAGTCACAGCGGAGATACTATCCGTTAATTAAATCTGGGACACCCTGTAAAAGATCAAACAAAATACTTAATCTAAGGTCCCTTCAAAAATGGAACTTCAACAACTACAGTTGAGTATAGGTAAAAGACAAGTCATTATTTAAAATTGCGGCAAATTCTTTTGAGAAATCAAAAAAATCTGCATAACTGGTAGGCAGTTCGAGCAAATTTGAACACGTGTGGGCTATCGGTCTTCTACAGCTACCCGTTAATGTCGTGAAGGCAATCTTTATACCATTATGGGGCATATTTGAGGAGCCAGTAGCAAATATTAAAAATTTAGTCAATTCATGCTTGTTCATATTTCTTATAAAAGTATTCAAATAGTATAAGACCGCAGACTGGCTCGAAGTTAAATCATCTTCACTTGCCTTTATACACTGAATAACTTTATTTGGAGTTGGACACAGGGCAACCGTAATATTCAACAATTTTGTGGGTGTCAATGACACCCAAAAATCTTCATGGCTTAGAGGTATTCCCTCCCTTATTGTTTTCACCGCCTCTATTTGTTTAGATATCATGACATGTTCGGATATAGTCTGCAATTGGTCTTCAAATTCCTCTTCTCTGGGAATGTCAAAAAACTCATGTGTAGTAAAAAAATCTTCCAGTAGCTGCTTCTCAAAATGTTCCAGATCATCAAACGAAGTTCGTGCTTTATTTAGGAGGAACCTTTCTCCGTTGGTTACATATAATAGAAAATCTTCCTTTACAATTTCTCTGGGTACTGTCATGTCAACATTCCCAATTAACAAATAACTGGTTCTGGAAATAAACATTGGTAATGTCTGAGTAATTAGCACCATATGAGTCAGTATTTTTCCAAACGCCCTAAATATGTGAGCATCTTTTTTCTTTCTGCATATCTCCAGCTTAGGTACCAAAATATTTTCTCCTCGAAAATACTGGGTCTTACATTCCTGAAATAAAAAAATGGCAGCTTAGGTTATCAGTATATGCAAATGGGAGTAGAATAGATAATAACTGTCGGATAAAATTAATACATGTAACAGGTGTTCAATTAAAAAGTTCATCAACTGAGCTTTGAGTTACTCACCAACTGACATCAGCACTTTATACAGTGTGTCTCATTTTAACTGGAACCACCCAAAAATTTCGGTTAATATTGAGCAAATCAACTCGCTCTTTTTTTGTACATGTAGAGCTCCAGAATCTGCATCTGTGTATTACTTCACCTTTTCGTTATTTCGAAATCTCAGCCCACTACGACTAATTAAAGAGGCCAAAAAATTAAGAAAAGTTGCTCAGGATTACTCCAAATGGGTAAATCCGTTGGGTAAATCCAAACTTTCAGGCCAAAATAAGAATGTTGAATCTCTGGAGGAAAAAATCAAAAATATCGAAAACTTCATTATTTTTACAACAAAAGGGTTGCTGTGTAATAAAAAACAATTGAAATGGGTTTGTTTGACATTTGTTGTTAGCTATAGCTGGGCAAAATTTAACAATCGCAGAAAAAGTTGAAATTATAAGCTAATAAATAATAATCTTAATAATTCCAACTTTTTCTGCGATTGTTAAATTTTGCCCAGCGATATAGCTAACCGCAACTGTCAAACACTCATTTCAATTGTTTTTAATTATACAGCAAGCCTTTTGTTGTAAAAATAATGAAGTTTTCGATATTTTTCATTTTTTCCTCCAGAAATACAACATTTTTATTTTGGCCTGAAACTCCGCAGTTACCCATTTGGGGTCATCCTGAGCAATTTTTCTTAATAAAATTTTTCGATAAAAAAATGCCTAATACGATTTCGCTGTTTGTGTCCTCTTTAATTAATCGCAGTGGGCTAAGATTTCGGGATAAAAAAAAAGATGAAGCATCACACAGATGCAAATTTCGAAGCTCTACATGTAGAATCGAATTAATTTACTCAATATTAACCGAAATATTTGGGTGGTTCCAGTTAAAATGAGACACACTGTGTGAATAAAGACAAAATTTCATCGCCAACTAGATGAACTTTTTAAATAAGACCCTGGGAATGGATGAGAGTTTTCATTATGCTGTAACATTACAAATAGTGCTATTATTATGGTTTTAAAGTTTAATAGGAGGATTCGTTATTTGTATGCCACTTTTAAGCGTTTTCCGCAAAATTCTTTGTTTTAAATTTTCCTGCTATAATAAGCATTCTCCTACACCTAAACTATACTCTGTTCGGGATCCACACGACCAAGATTCACCCTATTTCCATGGCGAATCATTGTTGTCATTGTTGGAAATTGGGTGAATCTTGGTCGTGTGGATCCCGGACAGACCATAGGTACAAACTTGATACTGTCACTTCTACACAATGATAATAAGCCCTGCTGCTACAATACAAATGCACAACTAGAGGTTGTGTATCACATATGCTGAATGTGAAACTTACCTCCCAGAAAACTGTAAAGACTTCTTTGGTCAACCCCCCAAAATCATCCCCTTCTTCGCCAACACCTTTAGTGACCTTTAGTGACTTCTCCAACATTGAGTCATCTTGATACGCGGCCACCAACTCTTCAACAACTTTATGTCGATTAATTTCTAATATTACAGTTTCAGCTGACCCACTGAGAACTGGCATATCAGTAATCTCTGTTGTCTCTATTGTTGGAAGTTCCCAATCATCATCCCTCTCACTTAGGTCTTGAAAAAACAATCAATTTTAGTGGTCTGTATGATATCAACATCAAGACACTTTACCAATCACGTCCACATAGTTTGCGGAAGTAGAAGGGTAATTCATTAACGTTGCGATATCCCTTTCAGGTACTACAGAACTAACAGAGGTCGGGTCGAGAGTTCTTGTTCCAGTACGATCTAAGAAAAATTTTCTTGTTCTTGAATATCACAGTGTTTTGAAATCTTACCTCTTATTTCCATACTTCCAGATTCAGCAATTGTAGAGTTTCTTACCTCTGGCAACCAATCTCTTGTCGCATTTTCTCTGGATGAATCTCTTTCTCCATTTCTGGTTGTATTAACAACGTCGGTAGATGAAGAATTAGTTTCAGTATTTTCTTCATCCCTCCGTACATATGTCGCAGGAAGATCCCTATGTGGTACAAGTACTAATTGGGAAGCACCCAGTTTTTCCTTCAGTTCTTCAACTGTAGAGATGTTTGTGAGAATAATTAATCTTTTAGAACGGTCCAATTTGGCAAATTTAAACCCTACTAAATTAAGAGGTACGTAGGGAAAAAGAAAATTGCAGATGTAATTTTCAGCCTCTTCCAATGTCCAGTTAACTTTAAATTTGGGAGGTTCTAGCGAATATCCTAAAAATAAATAATTGTTTGAATGCCTGTACAGAAGTGCGCACATAAAATATTTAAAAATTGTCAACTTGGTCCACGCGGTGGGTCGAAAAATCGATAGAGAAATGGAAAAAACTAAACTAAGAACTTTTTTTGTTGGAATGGTTAGATTTCAGGGCCACGAAAAACATACCAAAAACTCGCCCTCCGTCCTAGCTGGAACATCCCAAAATTTTGCACATTATGGGCAACGCTTACGTTTATGCCCCATAACTCGCTTCCACTTCATCGTACAAAAAATAGGGGTGCACAGTATAGATAATTGCGGATTCGCATCAATTGCACTTTTTGAATAAATTGAAAAAAACAAATGAATTATATGCACCCCAACTGTACAGGGTGTCTTACGAATATGGAGCAGTATCGATATCTCTGGGCTTAAGGAAGGTACAGTTGTAAGATTTGGCATTTACAGAAACTGACACATTCGGAATCTACTGAAATTATTGCCTCTTTTAAATTTTAAATAGCAACCCCCATTTTTCATTGCAGATTCGGATAGAGGAAGAAAAATTAAGCCTAAAACACCTACATGTAACTTGTTTGCGCCAGCCGCCTAGGTTTTATTAACGTTTTTAGAGAAAAGTTCCGCAAAACAGTGCTATGTAAAAATGGTCATAACTTGTAAACCGCGTGCGATAAAAATAAAAATGACACACCATTGTAAAGCGGAAGGACTGTTTTACATTATGATTGCCAAAAATCCTAAGAAAACTAATTGAAAGTTGATTTCGAGAAACTGAGAAGGTATTATTATTATTGCCGGAGTTGCACACTGCAACTACCCATTGCTGTGGCCCAGTCACTTCTAATCAGTTCCTGGCAATGCCTAATACAATTCTGCCCTTACCACAGACATTTTTGTCTCTGATGTTAATAAATGTCTCTCCTTTCTGTCCATAATAAGGGAGAAACAGCATTCGTTGACATTTGTTGCAAAAACTTCTCAGATTTGATTTAGCAAATTTTGAAAGCACATTTCAAATTTTGAAACATGCAGTATGGGTAACATGAAAACTCGAAATTATAGTCAGGGTCTTTTTTTACTTGGCCAACCTAGCCCCTAGCGGTGGATCTTTAATAAATGAACAGAGTTTAGCAATTATTGACTTATGCGCTTTTGCCCCAACATTAGAGAAATAGATGGGCACTTTTCTCACTATTCAGTTGGGGTGCATATAATTCATTTGTTTTTCTTTTAGTTTATTCAAAAAGTACAATTGATACGAACCTGCAATTATGTATACTGTGCACCTATATTTTTTGTGCGAGGAAGTGGAAGCGAGTTATGGGGCATAAACGTAAGCGTTGCGCATAATGTGCAAAATTTGGAGGTGTTCCAGGTTGGGGCGGAGGACGAGTTTTTAGTATGTTTTTAATGGCCCTGAAATCTAACCATTCCAACAAAAAAAAAGTTCTTGGGTTAATTTTTTCCATTCAAAAATACCCACCGCCTGGACCAACTTCTTGGTTACAATTATCAAAATGCAGAATTTTAGTACCAAGGGCAAGCAATCCCGCAGGTAATAGGTAATAGTCAGTAGCATTATGGTGTAATATAACTAAAAGGAAGCTAAGGGGCAAAACTATCTGGGATGAAAAAGGTGAACACTAGTGTCCCTTGATGTCATTTTGACAGTTTTGGCGTTCAAAAGTGGTAAGTAAGTCATCGGTAGTTTCTCATACTCAACCTTTTCTGTCATATCAACAAAACTTCCGTTGCACGTCATCAATAAACGTCTACGATTTGCACATTTATCTGAGGAGCCCTGGGAGGAGCCTCACTTATTCTCAGCAATTTGATGTCTAAAAATTGAAATGAATCAATAGAACTGCTGAGATTAAGTGAGGCTCCACAGATAAATGTGCAAATTGAAAATTCTATTGATGACGTGCAACGAAAGTTTTGTTGAAAATACTATAACACAATTGTTTAAATGGAAAATTTTGTATGTAAGTGGCTCTTCCAGTTTATTTGCCAACTGCCAGCAAGCAGTGCTACCTACTAACTAAATAAATTTAAGAAGTGACGCAATAATGCTCTAAAAGACCTTATCGTGATCAAAATGAATGACCGAACTCTTATGAACAACAAAAAATGACATCATTCAAGGGGCACTAACGAACACCAGTTCTTATTCGTCTCAATTCCTGCAATTTTCCCGAAGAGCGTTATCTAAAGCAGTCTCCATCGTACAATCTTTTCGAGGACGTTCCCATGAAGCATTCAATCAACGTTTATACTTACACCGGGAAAAATGAGACAAATAAAAAGTAAAACTCGGACAGTTAAACATGCTTAAGGATGAGTAATTTCCATTATACCTACCTAACCCAGATTTCGCCAAGTCCTCACACTCTGCTTTTATTGGAAAAAAATCAGAGTTAGCCTTCCTGACAAGAAAAGTTTTTCTTCTCAAAAATGTATCGGGCCTGCGTCCTCGTGGTGTAATATTTCGATTTGGTCGAAAGCATCGTCTTGTCGTATTTACGATGTTCTGGAACGCATCGTCGTGATCGTCTAGCGTGTCAATATTCTGCACCACAGACGCTACCAAGGACCTCAGCCGATGTGGATCTGTCATTGTTTATCTGCAACTTTCAGTTCCAAAGTTACACATGTTGCTCATGACCCTTCAAAAAATCAGAGATTATGCAATTTTTTAACTTTTTCAAAACTATTTAATGGGTGGTTGTCATCTCCGCGAATGAACACTTTATTGGCATTTAAGTTGGCACTAAAAATGGGTTGGAGTGGCAAACCCGGAATTTTGGTCGTCATTCTGACAAATAGACCAGTCAAATAGGGACCGGAGGTTACAATAATTGTTGGAAAGCCGGAGATGGTCTTAAACGCTTTAGTAGGCATCTAATAGAAGTATCCTAGTTTTGCAACTTCCCAGGATGTGCGCGTATGATAGGGTGTCCAAAAAACCCCGAAATTTTCGGGTTTTTTCAGTTTTGCGCTTATAATTTCTAAACAGTGCTTCCTAGCGGAAAGTTCGCTATTTTCGAAATTAAAACGCACTAAATTCTGCGTCGAATGAGCCCCCCAAACGTTAATTTCGACCATGATTTCAAAAAGCATCACAAATTTAAATTTTGGTTAAACGTATTCAAAATACAATTTATTTATAAAGGTGAGACGAATAAAAAATCAATTTCTTCGAAATCTTTTGGACGTGGAGGGGCCAGAGTCGTTCGCAGGCTCGATGAATAGTGTGTCACCTTCAAATAGTTGAGGCTTAGGTACTGACTTATGACTGTTTATGGATTGCTCTATTTTGATTTTCTAAATCTAAAGCCTCAACTATTTGAAGGCGACACACTATTCATCGAGCCAGCGAACGACCCTGGCCCCTCCACGTCCAAAAGATTTCGAAGAGATTGATGTTTTATTCATTGTCTCATTTCTTAACTACATTTATAAATAAATTATTTTTTGAATAATTTTTACCAAAATTTAAATTTGTGATGCTTTTTGAAATCAGCGATTGATGGTCTACAACTTTCAAGCTATAAGTTTTTTAAATTAGAGTAGCCGTTTAATGCGCTTTAATTTCGAAAATAGTGAAATTTTCGCTAGGAAGCACCGTTTAAAATTTATAGGCGAAAAACTGAAAAAAGTCCGAAAATTTCGTGTTTTTTTGGACGCCCTATCATACGCACACATCTTGGGAAGTTGCAAAACTAGGGTATTTGTATTAGATGCCTACTAAAGGGTTTAAGATCATCTCCCGCTTTCCAACATTGATTGTAACCTCCGGTCCCCTGGAGGTCTAATTTGACTGGACTAAAAGTGAAAACGGGGGCTGAAAAATTGTAAAAGGCAAACAGAATCCAAATGAATTCAATTTATTACCGAAGAAAAACGAAATTAGGCGAGGTTTGCAAAATTAACACTAGAGGGTTGAAAAATTGTAAAGGGGGATGAAAAGTGAAAAAGGGGTGAGAATTAATCGTAAATAAGGAGAATTACAGAAAATAACCCGAAAATGCAAATTTGGCTTTTGGGGGTTGCAATATTGCGAAGGGGGCCGAAAACGTGAAAAAAGCAAAAACTATCCATGAGTAAAATAAATAAACGAAAAAGGCAAAATGCCGCGAATTTTACAAAATTCACGCTAACAGAGTGTCACTGAAAGTCGCCACACCAAATGCTGCCTTTTGATACGGTGAGTAATTTTTGAGTTCTTGTATTCTTGTGTTTCTACATGTTAACGGGTTCTAGCGCCCTTAGGGGTGGTTTTTCGCAAAATATGAATAAGATCTTTTTTCAATTATTATTGATGGAAAGCTATCGAATGCCGCCAATTTCGACCAGTACTTATTAAGCGGAATTTCGAGCTGAAACCCCTAATTTCCACCGGTAAGATTTCATCGAAATATGTGTATATGTATGTTAGGTTTCAAATATCTGCGTGCAAACCTTGCGGAGGTATCATATTTTATGTGGTTTTCATGCCCTAAAATTCATTCCCCGAAATTGACACCACTTCACCTTCAACAGACTTGAAGGTCCAACGTGCATACCAAGTTTCAGGAGAATACCTCCACTAGTTCTCGAGTTATTGCAATTAATAGTGTTTCGGTTTTTCACCCCTAACTCCCACCCCCGTTGTCCGATTTGGCCCAAAAACAAACCCCGCCTTACTTTTCGGGAGACGAAGCTGCCTACCAAGTTTCAGCTCAATATCTCAATCCGTTCTCAAGTTACCCGTTTCAGGGTATACACCTGCGTACAAAATTTCAGCTCGATATCTCAATCCGTTCGTTCTCAAGTTATCCTATCCAACGGTCAGACTATACGAGCGAGCGGACGGTCGAGCGAGCGAATAATCAAAGTCAAGAGTAGCTCCGCATTCTGCTCCGGCACTAAAAGATTGACCATTCTCAATTAAACGAAGAATAAGGGTTTTTAGTATAAGAGGGTCCTTTTCTAATTGTGACGTCAAGCCAATCAAGCGGCAGCGCACTATGCGCAGATGGTATACTGTTTATGGCGGCGCATAGGGGGTCTGACATGGCACATCTTCCATCCTTTTATGCTGAAAACCCTTATTGACTTGAAGTCTTCGTTCAACTGGAAGAGTGGAAGTCATTCTGACACTAATGACACTAAAATCATTGATTAACAATGTGGACTGATGTTAAAATAACAGAATGACGACCAAAACTCGATGTCTGCGACTGTACATACAATGGACATATCCTCGGACATATCGCACTAATGACTCACCCTGTATACCTAAATCTGATGAATGAGAAAAATCATATCATGGCGAATAATTGCTCTAACAAAATTTCGACATAACGAATTTATCATGATTGTGCATTATGTGAATTTTGAAGGATATTTGTTTGTTTCACTACTCCAACAGTAATAGCTCCTGACTTGGGATTTCAAAACTGAAATCTGTGACTGAGAGCACGTGTTTTTACGGAAGATTGCCCTTGAACTCATGAACATATGAACCCCTTGAAATAATGAAAGACCTCCAACTGGGATCTCTCCCGATTAAAACACAAAATACCCCGCTTCCTATTATCATGTCCCTTACCTATTGCTTGTTGATTTATTGTTTACCATCATGCATGGAATTTTAATTCCTTTCGATATTTATAAAATTGTGTGTACACCTACTTAGAAACCAACTTCCTACTTAATAAGTCGAATAAATAATGACTAAGATACTTACCTGATAGCAATTGCTGGCGCGAAACCCGTATGCTGCACGATTTTGAGGTTAGGGTTGAGCCATGTTTTCGAATCCCGGTTTACACCACATCACACTAGCACTAGGCGGAACGTTAGAAAAGTTGCCGCATGGTGGCGCCAATTTCCGCGATTGTTTGAAATGACATTACTCTTTCTTCAAGGTCACTTCATTCTAAATTTATAATTCAATAAGTGTTCACTGAATTTAAAATATACAATTCAATCAGTGTCAACTGAATTTAAAATATATAATTCAATTGAGCGTTCACTGCATTTAAATTTTACAATTTAATGCTAACAATTAAATCACAACAATTTGTCGGATATAGTTGAAAATAATGGGAAACTAAAAAATCGCAAGCATAATATTCTTTCATTTAAAATTCGTTGAAAACCTTAACAATCGTAAAAATTCGACGTCTCTGATAACGTTTCTTCATAAATAAGTAAAATTAAAATGTTTGTTTAGAACAACGTAACTAAATTTTATGCAGTGCTAGAAACTATCTAATTTTAATCTTTATTTTAACCAAAACAATATATTTTTATTATGCTTGAAGGAATGAACTAAAACAAATTGTTTAAATAAATCGTTAAAATTGAAGCAATTTTCTTGATTGCTTCGGTTGCAAACTAGAACAGCAACTAACAAAAATCTATATTTTAAAGAAATCCGACCAATTAAAATTTGTAAACAAAAAATTGCACTCGAAAAATTGAACAAGCTTTGAAATTAAGTTGTAAATGTGCAACTATCTAAAAATGTCAAACAAAAATGTCCATGAAACAGTATAAATTGAAGAAAGAAATAATGCTTCAATTAAAATGAAACATTTATCTCATCTATAGTAAAAATCAAAACGGCGTTCCATAGAAACCTTAGAGGTTCAAATTGTGTGGGTTTTTCCTGGGAGATGATACGATGTGTGTGTTCGTGGTGTTCATGTCGTGATGGTAATGTTAGTGGAGCTGCAGATGTAGTCGTTCAGTTTGCATGAAGTTTTTTATTGGTTCGGGTGGTAGCTTTCTGGTTATTTTTCCGAAATGTATATGTCCATGCTCCAGGGTGTTTGGTGTTTTCCAAAGAGAGGTTTCCATTTAAATTGGTATTTTGGTATCATCTTTCCTTTATTGTTGTGGACCTTACAATTATTTTGTTCGTCGTGAGATTTGTTGTACAGCTACTGCGGTGTGTGGATTTTCATCGATGTGGTTTTTGGGTATAATAGTTGTACAGGTGAGTGACTTTTTCCTTATTATGTTGGTGCCCCTCTCAGTGAGCTGAGGAAATCGTGCCATTTTTGGGGTTGCGGTGTGATGGGGTGTGTTTCGAGTGTGCCATGTAAGAATACAAAAAAATTAGATTTGTAATATAAAAATCATGCAATTGTGTTTCACAAGTTCACAAGTACTTACTTAAAATAAGGGCATCGCATAGTTTGTAGTAAATTGTAGATTCGAATGGATTACAATAAAAAATGGGGAATTTGTTTTGGGGGTGGATGTTTCTGACGGCCGTCAAGGGTATTAGTGTTTAGTGAATTTAGCATGCTTTTGTTAATTGGGGTTAGTAGCATTAGCTGTGGCATTAGAGGTCAAAAATAAGCTTCTTGCACCTGTAACTAAATCTAAGGGGGTTGTAAAGTTTTTCGAATACTTCCTATACTTCTTCTCTTCAATTATGCAATTTAATATTCTCTCGTTTTTTGGGTTTCCATTGTCTACAACTGTGGCTAAAACTTTGAAAGTAAAGACGGCTGAAACACCTAAAATCATTAGAAAAAAAAGTAATATTACAATAATTATATGGTGAAAAATAAAAGTTCCATCGTTTTGGGGATCGCTTGCTTGAATTCTCTATAGCTGGGTCACCAGTATCTAATAGTCCTTCTTGTGGGAGACTATGGGGCAATAATGGACTTTGTAGTAAATCTCCAAAAACTATTCCTGTGGGGCCTCTAGATGATGTCCGTAGTATGGGGGTAGATAAAAGTCATTAAAACAATACCTAACAGTTCGTGGGAAATACCTGGACAGAGAAATAATGTTAATATATATATAGTTAATTATAAGTAACTGGGTACGCGTACGCAATGCCTCTATATGTAAAACAGGAATTAAAAGAATTGTAAAAATTATTGGGGATTTTTGGACGTTTCATCATTACGGGGGAAAATGACAAGGGAATTTTCGTTCGTTTACTCGCCTTTTACGAGCACCACCAGGTCTTTGCCAATTCTTGACCCCGAACAAAGAGGGGGATGTATGAGATGGGGGGTTGAACTGAAGGTCAGTTTTGTTTTCTCAGGGGTGTCATTTGTATAGAATTATTGTGGTTGATCTGGTTGATCTTGTTGGGGGAAGGGAAGGTATGGTTCATAATAGGGCAGAATACGGGAAACGTGAACCACTTCGATTTGAGAATTGGGTTTTTTCCCTTTTTTAATTTCATAATTGACATCACTTAATTTTTTCTGTACGTAGTAAGGACTAGAGGCCTGCACGGGCCGGGCCGGCCCGGAAAAAGCCCGGCCCGGCCCGGGCCCGCATACGGGCCGGGTCGGGCCGGGTCTAATATTGTCGATTAATATCGTGGATATGGGCCGGGCCGGGCCTGCATACGAATCGAAACGGGCCGGTCCGGGCCCAAAATTATTGCGATTGCAAATTATTCGAATCAAATCTCGTTTTCAAAATAATATATTTGGTTAAAATATACGATCATTTAAACGGCAAATTGTTGATCAAAAACGTCGATCTGAGATTTCGCAGCGTTGCATTTACTGATGTCGGCTCGGCAGGTTTCAGGTTTCTAGATAACAACAATAAATCCTAAATTATATTACGTTACGCTTTAATCAGTTTTGACTCTGGATTCAGCTTTCAGATTTTGAAATATGGTAATGTAAAAAATATATTCTGGATTCTGAAACTAAAGTTATCATGAATATCGTGAACACTTTTAAGGAACGCCTAATTTTTCTGCATACATACAAGCTGCCGGGCCGGGCCGGGCCATTGCCGGGCCCATATATCAGTCGGGCCGGGCCGGGCCGGGCCTGACACAATATGTACGTAATTCAGATCGGGTCATACCGGGCTGTGATTTCTGAGTAACGGGCCGGGCCGGGCCCCTAAAAATCGGCCCGTGCAGGCCTCTAGTAAGGACCTTCCCACCTAAGGAGTAATTTTTCTGATTTTCCTATTTTCCTTCTGGGGTAGAAAACTTTTACTTGTTCCCCTGGCAGAAATTCTACATGTCTATGTTTTTCGTCGTATCTTATTTTATCGCCCTTTTGTCTATTGTGAATATTTTCTACGGCCAAATTTCTTGCTGCTAAAATGTTTTCCCTAAATTGTTGAACTGTTATGTCGTTTGGTTTATTGATTAGGTTGGCTTCAGTGGGGAGCACTGCTTCTCTTCCGTAAACTAAGAAAAAAGGTGAGAATTTGGTTGTTGCTTGGACTGCTGAGTTATATGCAAATGTTACATGGGGAATTACGGTATCCCAATTTTTCTGGGAGCCATCGGTGAATTTAGAAAGCATATTGGCCATTGTTAAATTAAATTTTTCCACGACTCCATTGCATTGAGGGTGATAAGAAGTTGTAAAAGACGGGGTTATTGACATTAGTTTTAGTAGGTCCTGCACTAGTTGAGATCTCCAGTTAAGGGCTCGATCGGAATGTAAATATTTGAAGCAAGAATGTCTACATATCAAATTTTCTAAAATAAATTTTGCAACAGTGGGGCTTTTGCTGTCGGGGAGAGCTGCACATTCGACAAAACGCGTTGCGTAGTCTGTAGCAACGATGATAACTTTATTTCCACTGTCGGTCCTCGGGAAAGGGCCTAACATATCTATGCCAACTCTTTCAAAGGGCATGCCTACTGGAATTGGTTGAAGAAGACCTTGGGGCTTCTTGTTTTGAGCTCCTTTTCTGCTTTGACATATTGGGCAGGCTTTGACGAATTTTTCAGTATCTTTTTGGAGGCCTAACCAATAAAATCTCTTTGCAATTTTACTATATGTTTTATTTACCCCAAGGTGGCCTGCTAAGGGTTCTGAGTGATTGGAGTGTAGAATTTCATGGATTAAATGTCTTGGGATTACTAACAAATTATCGTTGCCTGTAAAATCTGAATTTCTTTTATATAGGACGCCATCTATTATTCTGAAATTTTGTGCCCTTTTCTTGTCACCTATTGCAATATTTGGGTCTGTTGGGTTCTCAATTATATAGATTATATGTTGAATGTCTTCGTCTTTATTTTGTTCCGAACGTAGGTTTTCGTCATTTAATAGAAATAGGGGAATATCAAACATGTCATCATTCTCTGGGGGTGAGGGTGAGACGGGGTTTCTGGAGAGACAGTCAACATCGTTGTGGTTTTTCCCGCTTTTATAAACAATTTTGTAATCGAAATCTTGTAATTTTATTAGCCATCTGGTCAACCGGCCTGTAGTATTTTGAGCTTTTTGTAAGTAGCAAAGACTATGATGATCTGTAACTATGGTAACTGGTCTACCATAAATGAAATGTCTGAAGTATGTTAGGGCGTAAATAACAGCGAGAGCTTCTAATTCTGAGATGCAATAATTTTTCTCTGCTTTTGTGAGGGTGCGGCTTGCATAGGCAATTGGGTGCATGGTACCCTCCACTTCTTGTAATAATATGGCTCCTAGGCCGTCTGTACTTGCGTCTGTTCTGAGTTCGCAACCGATTTTTGGGTTAAAATGTGCTAGAACGGGAGCTTGGGTTAATTTTGTTTTTAAAATCTCAAAAGCATTTTGTTGTTCGGAAGTCCAAGTAAATTTTTTATCTTTTTCTAGTAGTTTAAAAAGTGGTCTCGCAATTTTTGAAAAGTTGTTAATGAATTTTCGATAAAATGAGCATAGTCCGATAAAGCTTTGCAATTTCTTCTTATTGATTGGGATTGGGAAATCTTTTATAGCATTTAGTTTTTCTGGTGAGGGGGTTATTGATTTATTATCGATGATATGCCCTAGAATTTGGATTTGTTCTTTCATAAATTCGCATTTACTTGATTTTATAGTGAGATTGGCAGATCTGAGTCTATCGAAGACTTGTTCTAATTTTTGTAAATGTTCTTCAATAGTTTCTGAAAAAATAATAACGTCGTCTAGATAGCATAAAACACTACTCCATTTAAGTCCATGAAGTACTGTGTCTGTCAATTGTTGGAATGTTGAGGGGGCGTTACATAGTCCGAAAGGCAGGCAGTTGAATTCCCAGAGCCCGAAACCGGGAGTTATGAAGGCTGTATATTTTTTAGATTTTTCTTCTAGCGGCAATTGGAAAAATCCGGAAAAAAGATCGATGGAACTGAAGTATTTTGAGTTACCCAGGTATGTTAAGATTGAGTCTAAGTCAGAAATGGGGTAGTTACTTTTAATTGTCAATGAATTTAATTTTCTATAATCTACACAAAATCGAGTTTTTCCTATTTCACCTTTTTTGTGTACTAAAACAATGGGAGAGGAGTATTCGGATTGGGAGGGCCTAATAATTCCTTGTTCGTACATTTCATTTATTTGTTTATTTATTGTTTCTCTTTCTGTGGGACTGACTCTATATGGTTTGCTTTTGAAAGGAGCTTCTTTAATTAGTTCGATTTTATGTTCTAGTAAGTGGGTGCAACCAATTTCTGAAATGTCATCAGCGAAAATATCGTTGTACTCTCGTAATAAAAATATTAATTTTTGTTTCTCGCTTTTTGAGAGGGCATTGGTATTTATTTTCAAATCTCTGTCTTCAAATTTTTTAAGGGGGGTCCTTATAGGGAGGGGGCTTTTTGGATTTGGTTGTGACGTCATAGTATTTAGAAAGCCTACTGTTGAACCTTTAAAGAGAACTACTGGTAAATGATTGTACGATATTAATTCAGCGGATTTATGTAAAAGAGGGGTTGTTTGTAAAATTAGATTTCTTTTAGTGAGGAATTTTTCTTTTGGCAAAATGATTTGTGGTTGCTGTAAGTTAATTGGATCCGAAATTAATAGATTTATCCTTAGTGAGGCATATGGCTGTATTGTGTAATCTTCTTCAAGTGTAACTTTTATTTGTTTTGTTTTATTGAGTTTAGGTTTTTGCAGAGATATGTGGGGTTGTTTCAGTGTAATTAATGCCTCTTTATGGTCTACTAATGGGGGGTTGGGGTTTGATGTAATGATGTCAGGGGGGTGTTGGACGGAGAAAATAATTATTTCTATCTGTAAATCTTTAAATATATATGATACCATATTGACAAATTCTTCGGGAGTTAAGGTCATATTGGGAGTAATTTCGATTCCAATTTTGTTTAGATTAAGCGAGATAATTTGGTTTTTTAAATTATTAAGCATTGTCCAGCAAGTTGGGGCATTTAGACGATAATGTGGATCGATCTCAGTGAGGGGGTGGGGGTTGGCTATTTTTGCATAAAATGGAAAATTGTAATCGTTGGGGCTAGCGATATTTTTTGCAGAGATGAGGCAGTTCAAATAAGAATTACGATGATTGAAATTTGCTGACATAAATTGTTGAAAGGCATTTGTCGTTGTGTTAGGGTCATTGGCGCTGTGAGAATTATGCATTGGTGTAACATGGCACGCTAAAATAATGGTATCTGTTTTTTGGAAAATAAACTCTATCATAAACTTAACTTTTTCCCAATTTAATTGGTCTAAACCGCAGCCTAAAAATGGAATTCCTAATTGTTTAACGTTATGTTGGGAAACGTGTTGTTTCAATTTTTGTAAGGAAGAGAAAAGGGATTCGTAAGTGGGTAGACCGGAGCTAAATTCTTTCGTCACTAAATTGTAAATAAAACGGTTTTTGATATTTAAAATTGCTAGACCTCCGGTTGTTTGTCTTTGAGCTTTTAATTCGGGGACGTTTCCGAAAAGTTCTTTAAATTTTACCGCTATGCCTGCTGACATCAGCAGATCCGCTCCAACACAATGCGCTAAGCTGTAAGTATCGGGAATGGTGAATAAATCTTGATGTTTTTCTATGATTTTCCCGCAAAATTGGAATTTAATGTTGTTAGTTTTATGATCGTAAAATAATTTTTGGAAGTTCGCAAATGTAATTTCCTGATTTATAAGGGGGTAATGATCGACAGTTTGAACTTGCTGATGGCCAGTTTTGCCATTAGAATTAACCTTTTTCCAGCTTGTAACAATATCTTTTATCGCAATGTTTCTGTAATCTGAATGTGTCGGATCTTGTACAGGAAGTGTATCTTCGCGGAAGTTTTCATTTGTTGACGACGCATTATTGTAGGTGCTTGAACTGCCCTTGGCGCCTTGGCGGATTGAAATAGTCTTTGACTTTAAATTGGGGTAGGTTGGGGGGTCATTTTTCGTAGATTCTTGGTTTTTTGGACCAGATGTTTTTGTGGGATTGGTTTTTGGGAACATTAATTTTGAATTAAAAAGTTTGTTTTCGACTGTAATAAAATTATCTTTTATGTTGATATTTGCGTTAAATTTTCGAAGGAATTGCATACCTAAAACTACGGGGAATGGTAATTTATCCAGGACTACAGCTGTTGTTTCTGTTTCTAAGGAGCCAAATTTGAGATGAAATTTAGTTAGTCCTAAGGGGTAAATGTGGTCGCCGTTAGCGGTAATAATAACGTTTGTCGAGGGAGTTTTTTTGTTTATTTTCAAGTTTTCGATTGCGTCAATCCTTATTGCATTTGAATCTGCTCCTGTGTCTAATAGTCCTGAAATGGTTTGGCCATTGACTTGAATTGGGACCACTAATAAATTTGATGTCGGGGTTGTTTTGTTCGCAAGGGTTATGTTTTCTATTTTTTGGTTTGCTCTTAAAAATTGAGTTAGGGATTTACAAAAAGGAGCGTGTGTGCCGAACTTTTCACACACTAAGCATAAAAGAGGTGATTGTCCGAGGTGAAGATTATAATTATTAACGAAATTTCTGTTTGGTAAGGGCACCCCTGAGAATTTTGGAGTCCTATAGGTGGTAAAATTATTGTAGTTGGGTTGATTTTTTGGAAGTCTGCAAGAATTAGTGTGGTGTCCAACCACTCCGCAATTGAAACAAGTTAGCGCGTAGTATCCTTGTGGGGCAGGTTGTCGAGGGGTATTATAAGAAGAATAGCGAGGTTGATAATGGGGTTTGTAATAATTATTTTCATTATAATTTCTTGGTATATATTGGAATTGTCGTGTGTTATTGTCGAAATTATTTTTATAGTAATTATTAGGAGAACGTTGGAGCGGAGGGGGTGTTTCAGTCGTAGATTGGCGTACTTGATATTTGACAATTTGTTGCCTACTTGGGGGAGTAAAATCGGAGGGTGGTTGGAGGGGTTGATCGGAGGTTTCTAAAATGTCATCAATTTTTGCTGATAAATTTTTTAAAGTGACTATTGTATTGTAAGAGGGTTTTAGTATTTTATATGTAGTTCTAAATTTTTTGGACATTGCCCTTTCGAAATATTTGATAAATGTTTTGTCTCCCATATCTGGGTCAAAATTATAAGCTAATGTTTTTAACTCGTAATAGAATGATTTTAAAGTTTGGCTCTCTTTTTGCTTATAATTTTCGAATAGAAGTTCCGCTGTTGTGTTTTCTACTCCATCGTCAAATTCAATACTAAATTCTTCTTTTACATTTTTCCAAGTACTTGAGGGATTTTCTGCCGCGTATTGTTCGTACCATATATTTGAAGGGGGGGCTAGAAATGAACCGAAATATGCTATTCTCAAATCATCATTCCAACCGTTTGCAATGCTGCATCTTTGATAATTTTTAATAAAATTGTTTGGATCGGAAACAGCAGGGTTAAAAATTTGAGGGCTAACGAAAGCGGGGACTGCGGCTTTCTTTTTGGAGGCGAATGCCTCAGTGATTGTTGTATTTGCCATTTGTGGGGGTTTACGAGAAAAAAAATTTACTTGAAAATAATCGTGGGGTGGTAAATTATGATGAATTTACCAAAATAAAACCGACGGCGCCTCCACCATATGTCGCATCTGGCCCTTTGGGTCCAGAGCTGGTACCGGGTTTAAGGACTTTGAACTATAAGGGCGACAGCGCAAAATAAGAAGACGAAATAAAAGCGGACTTAAGATTTAATGACACACGGGATTCTTTATGTATACACAGGGAAAAAGGTAGAGGTTGCTTCAGACGGTACGGCATGACCGTGACAAAATCAAAGAAAAGGGAAGAATTAAATTAGGCACAACTAAACCCTCCGAGCGAAGCAACCGACTTAAAACGAGGGGGTAAAATCTTATCATAACACAAAACCATAATCAAAGAATAAAAGGAATAAAGAGAACAATAATTACGGTACTTACATTTTGGGACGATCGGGACGTGTCACTCACTTTCACTTATCAGTGATCAAACGGGACTGCCGGATAATTTCTAAGCCATGGCTTGCGCCAGGTAAACTCCTGACTTCGCGATTTTCCTTCGGCCGCTGAACTTGGTTCGGACCGAAGAATAATCCGAGTCAGGATTATGAAAAGGTAAAAGTGTGAAAGTCACATATGTGACACAGATGTCACATAGTGGAGTTTTTGTGCTTATTCAACAATAAATGTGTCATCGCTTCCTTCGAGGTACATCACGTACAACTCGGAGAGTCGGTGGCCTGCCAAGCCACTGGCCGGTTGTGCGTGGGGTATCTCCCCTTAGGGTAAGTACTTTGTCCTTTTGATAAATGATTTAATAATTATTTAATAATTATTTGTTCCAAATTGATTGCCCCCTTCACTGAATTAATTAAACCGTTTTGATTTTTATCTCGTCTTTTGAGGATGTCCTCTTAGTCCTCTCCCATTTTCCCCCCATACAACCCGGTACCAGCTCTGGACCCAAAGGGCCAGATGCGACATATGGTGGAGGCGCCGTGGTTGCTGTTCTGGTAAATTCCCCATAATTTACCTACCCCTACTTTTTCATTTTTCCTGTTATAAATCCTCTTTGCGCCGTGGTAGAATTTTGCCAATAACAATTTATTAACTTGTTTTATTATGAACTTATATCGCGATTTTTTGTAAAATTTTGGGCAAGGTTAAAATCCTATTGAAAAATTATTCGTCGACGGAAGCTTGCTTTGCGAAATAAGCAGTTTTTATATGAACCTAAGACGAGGTTAATAACTTACTTATTTGTATCAGCATAAAATGATTACTCTTGTGTCTTGTGTGAATTTTTATAAAATGTATTATTTTGAACTTACGAATTTATTATCAATAAGATTATTATCTTATAAGCCTTAACGTCTTCACCCTTAAGAAATTTAATATTAAACCTTTTTAATTTTGATTCATTTTACTGCCGTTACCTTTTTTGGCTGTTTCATGGGCCGAACCGTAAGGATGGAAAACCTGCTACCTTCTACGCACTTTGGACAGGACAGACTTGTATTACTTTGGATCCTCGCTTTGGATCCAAACGCCGCATCAGCCGAAACTTCGTTCAATTATGTGATTGGAAAAAACCGCACCCTCAAGTCCCAAGTAAAATTTTGTCTTCCCCGACCTTGAAGAAAAGGTTCCCATGTCCCAAGACAAAATGTATTGAGAGGAGCCGTTAATAATTCCGATCATCTTCCCAAGCTAAATGGAGAGCTGATATTGATGTTTTTTGCGATATGCGCAATAATTTGCAAAGGACCGTGTCTTCCCCCGTGGTTTTCCCAGAAGATGGAAAACTGTATTATATGTAAGATGTCCTTATACCTACTTTGAGCTGAACGTCTGTCCAAATGTCCGTACCTGCCTATTTTTTTGTGTAGCTGCTCTATTCTTTTTAATAAGATCGCTAATTAAGAGCCCATGAATCAAAATGAATTGTATTTATCGATTTTGTGCCAAATTTGTTTTGTTTCCACCGAAAAATTTTTCACTTTTTTTAACTCGTTTTTGTTTGGGAAAAAAGCAAAATTTAGTTTTTTTCTAATGTTAGAACCGGGGGCCGGTTCTTGTCGGCGAGGGGGTGATGTCACATAGTGGAGTTTTTGTGCTTATTCAACAATAAATGTGTCATCGCTTCCTTCGAGGTACATCACGTACAACTCGGAGAGTCGGTGGCCTGCCAAGCCACTGGCCGGTTGTGCGTGGGGTATCTCCCCTTAGGGTAAGTACTTTGTCCTTTTGATAAATGATTTAATAATTATTTAATAATTATTTGTTCCAAATTGATTGCCCCCTTCACTGAATTAATTAAACCGTTTTGATTTTTATCTCGTCTTTTGAGGATGTCCTCTTAGTCCTCTCCCATTTTCCCCCCATACAACCCGGTACCAGCTCTGGACCCAAAGGGCCAGATGCGACAATATTCTATTAATGTAGGCTAAAATGAGGTTGTGTGCCAAATGACAGCAGGAATACTATGATACCCCACTATGCTTTAAATGAGCTCATTTCACCCCACGCTGCCGACCCCTTCCATCCACTCGAAGTTAATGCCAATTAAATCTGTCGGATGATTTCTTCTTATTCAAAGATCGGTACAACTTTCAGACAGAATACTGTAATATTTTTTTGTTGTCAAAAATGATGATTTTAAAAATTCTTCCTAACAAGTACATCCACTGTACATGCATGCCAATTGGTGCTATGCTATCTCCAAGACTGGAAATGTAAAGTAATAGGGGTCTGCAGCAGAATACTATGATACCCGAAAATTCTGTTATGAGCCCCTGGACTATTAGTTTTCATGAAAAGTACATTTGTTGAAACTTTTCATGAAATTTTGAACAGTTAAAAAAAAATGAAAAGTTTTCCTACCGTAGCATAAAGCATTTTGGAAAATTAAATAAATCTACAACAACTGAATAGGAAACAATATATAATATGGACACGGTTATTGAAAAATGACATCCATTTGAAATGCAAGGCTATTTTTGTCTCTGGTTATTTGTAGATCGACGCCTTCTACTTCTTAAGTTAGTATTGTTTTTACACGGCTAGTCGTGAAAAGCCGTACTTTCACAGCCCTCCTGAATCCAGAAAATCTCATTTCCAGTTAGTGTGGGAAGAAAAATTATTTACAATTTAATAATGGAAAAATTCATTATGATGTTGATGCGAAGAAGTTGAGCATGATGATTTTCAGGTTGGTATCGAGGGGTTGACAACTTGGAAATTTTGGTGTACAATCATAAGAAATTTGTACAATTTTTTTCAGGAATTTTGGATATTTTTACAAGATTTTGCACATTTTCTGGAATTTTTTAGAAATTATGGAAATTTTGGTGTACAGATTTTTACACAGTTGTCAACCCCTCGGTTGGTATGGTGATACTTACCGCCCTAGGTTTTTCTTGCGATACAAGTCTTGAAATTGTCAATATGTAAATGTCAAAAGGTAAAATAGATTTTTTGCTTTTATCACTATCCTAAAAACCGCAAAATATCTAGAAGAAACACCAAAAGAAAAGAAAAAACTTGCATTTTTTGAAAATAAATTTAAAAATTTATTCAGAACTAAGCTTGCTTCAAATTATACAAAGTGACAGCATAAGACCCAGAAAATCTCAAAAACTGCAAAATTCAATCAATCCTCGGAAATTTTTTTCATAATAATAATAATTTTTGCGACACCAGATGGACAAACAGTTTTACTGTTGCATGACAGATTTGACAGTTCTGATAGCGTTTTTAGGCGGCGGATTATGGCAAAAATAATAGTATATGTATTAAAAAACACGTTTCATAAGGCCAATTATTATCGCACGAGAATGTTTGGACAGCGAGGGCGAAAAGCCCGAGTTTTACAAAATCCGAGTGTGATAAGAGCCTTATGAAACACGTTTTTTGTACATTTTTTTCTATTTCGGATGTCCAGCTTGTTAATATTCTCAAGAAAAATTCAGATTGTCATTTTCAAAGACTGGCTTGTCAGTTAATTCGATTGTTAGACACAATAGTTGTCTAAGGTTACGATGTAAACAAAAGCCGTGCTCTAATAGAGCGCATTAGAAAACGCGTTTGGGTGCTATAAAGTGTTCATTAGGAAACCGAAATAGAAAAAAATGCTTTGCATTTTTGCAGAATGTTTGCAAGACAGGAATGAAGCTCTGAACACGTACTCTGTAGAAGCGATCCTCAGCTGATCTGATGGTGAACCTTTAACTACTTTTACCGGGCAAAAGTAATGTGATGGAAGTGACTCGTATGGCTGCTTTGTGAACAAGAAAAACTAAAAACCCTTCTGCAATAAACCTATTTGCAAAACCCACACGAACACCGGCACAAAGTGAAGTCTTTCTGAATTTTTGGCATTTTTATTGTCACTGTCACCGATGACACCCGGTGAATCGTGCCCCCTAACGGTGCCTGAGGATCGCAAATACAAATAGTCACTTAACTTTTAAGTCAAAATGAACCAAAACGAAACACTCTAAACGTGCCACTGCCACACTCAGAACTGTTTGACGCAAAAATCCATCTGTTAAACTAAACACAACAGCTTGCTCGAAATTCCCCTCATATTAAAATGATGGAAACTGTCAAAGTACTCAAAGTGTACAAAAATTATTAAAAATGTAGTTGTGTCGTTAAAGCAGAGACTACCAAACGTGGGCGCCAATTTTAAATAGCAGGTACAGCTGGCTGTACCCGGGCCTCAGTGCATCGCTGTGTAAGGATAAGAGGCTTGATTGGCAGTGGGGTTTTTAAGCAACCTTTTCGATAGGCTTTTTGAGGGAATTTGAAAATAAAATGGAACAGTTAATTTAAATTATTTCAATATTCCATAACTTTTCCCGATAAATAATTCAGAATTATTGTTAGAAGTTAGAATGAAAAATCCAACATTCGTCATGAAATTATCAAACTAAATATCTCAATCTAATTTATTTTCACACTTTTATAGTCTAAATTAATTACTGGGTTGATTAGTTAGTCCTGAATCCCGATAATTCAATCAATGGGATGGGATTAATATGCATTTGACCATTGCCAGAGCCATCGCCGCGCTAGCAGCCACCATAGGGTATGCTAGCTGTACTTGAGTGAATCTATCCACGACTGTTGCTTTAGACGTCCACTTCAGTTGTAAACGCAAGTTAGCGCGCGCGTATGTGTTTTATTAAAACGCTTGGCAGAACGTTCCCGTATGGCAGGGTCTGCTGGCTGCCCCGGCGTCCCAGGGATGCTTGAGTGCCTACGCTCCAGTACTCAGCGGAGTATAAAGGGTTGTCGATTATGTAAAGAACTTGGAAACGCATTTTTGCTGAAGTAAACTCCTAAAACTACAATTTTTTGAACGTAAAATAATTTTTTAAAGCTATAAGGAGAGGACTGCGCATTGGTACAGCCCGGCTGTACCTGCTGCCCCTGACCAGCCGCCACTGGTCTGTAATCCACTCGAACTCCCGCAATTGTTATACTGTTGAGGATAAAACAGTAACTCTGTCCTTGTTATCGAGGGACATCGAATTCCGGGAAGAACACCTGCATCCTTCCTTTGGTTTTGCGTTTGATGTCTTCTAGGAATCATTATTATTTTGAGTTCAACATTTTTCTGTTTGTTAAGTTAGTCCATTGCAACCGTTTGTACGGAACGGATCTTGTATCCTTACTATCATTAATATAAGCTTTGTTAACGTTTAATGTTTGATTTATCTACCCCGGTGTTCTAAAGAAAACATTAACAGGTTATGGGCCCAGGTTACGCGTGTTCGGGGTAGTTTCGAGTTTTTTTAGTGTGTCCAGTCGCTGCGGGTGCTGGAGGATTGTTCGTGTGCTGCACGTTCGTTTGTGTGAACTTTTCGCGATGGAATCGGAAAAGTGTCCAGTTAAAAAACTCAAGGATGCCGACAATTGGCCTCAATGGCAATTTGTTGTCCGTACTTTGTTGGATTGCAATGGAGCTCTGGAAGTTTGTGAAGGAACGAGCATTAGGCCAGTTCAGGAAGCAGGGGAACCTGCAGCTGCTTATCAAAACAGGCTTAATAAGTGGTTGAAGACCGACAAGGCTGCAAGAAAGTTGTTTGTGACAACGGTGGAAGCGAAACCCTTACAGTTTTTGATGAATTGCGAGACGGCAAGAGAGATGTGGCAAAAACTTCACTCTGTGTTTGATTTAAAGTCGGATGAAACGCTGTCTCTAGTGCAATAGTATATTGTATATTTAGAGCCGAAAGTGTAAGATTTCCGCACGAGAGTGCGGAAATCGCACTTTCGGCTCGAAATATACATACTATTTTTCCTATTTTTGTGCAAAAAAGCCATAATAGAGGCTCTTGTAGTCTTATTTTGAATGAATCTGCATTAATTCAGAAGGAATCAGCTTGCTGTGCAATCTGATGATGGCATGGTAACGTAATTGTAAGATAAACAAAAACGTCAACTTTTTGCAAAATTTAATTTTTGCGCTCAAATATGAATGAAACTTTGGAAGAAATGGCCTGCCCATCTGAAATAGAAGAAGAAGCTGCAGCAGCAACCATGGATTTATTGCCAGTTAAGTCGCGGGAAAGGTACGAACTGGCGTACACCCAGTTCAGTGAATGGTGCAGAGCGAAGAAGGTTATGATCCTCAACGAAATAGTACATTGTGTATTAAAAGCGGAAAGTGCAACTTTTGTGCTCGGAACAAGTAAATTGCTGCTCGAGCCTTTAGGCGAGAGCAGCAAACTTGTGAGAGCACAAAAGGCACTTTACGCTTTCAATACACATACTATTTTTTCTACGCCCCTTATAAATAAGGCAAGAAGAAGCATATTTTTCTCAATTTTTAAAAAACAGCATGTCGTCAATCAGTACATGAATTTTTTGTAGTTATCTGTGGACGTTCCTATGACACTGCTTTTGTTATTTTTCAAAATACGTCAAAAATTTTTCAAAGCGACTGTAAACTATAGATTTCGTTGTTCTCTTGGTCAGAATGGCAGACATTGATAGTAGTGACGAGAGTGTAGTGGATCTGGAATGCACCCCGCCACACATAAAGGAAGCCGCGAAAAACGTAATCTTGAATTTGTTACCTGACAAATCGAAGACCAGGTACGAGAGAGAATACACGTTGTTCGTGCAATGGTGCAAAACCAATCAAGTTAAATCATCCTACTCTGAAGATATATTGCTGGCTTATTTGTCGGAAATTTCGAGAACGAAGAAATCATCTACTATATGGTCAGTGTATTCAATGTTGAAGAGCACTCTGTCTTCCAAACATAACGTAGATATCTCAAAATATAGCAGATTGATAGCATTTCTAAAGAAGCAGTCAGTGGGATACAGGGCCAAGAAATCAAAGGTGCTGAGAAGGGAAGAGATTAACAGGTTCCTATCAGATGCTCCGGATGAGTGTTATTTGATGTTGAAGGTAAATTATGGCGCTAAATTATTTTTTAATAATGATGACATTGTAGGTTGCTTTAATATTCGGTATTTTCGGGGCCTGTCGTCGCGACGAGCTGACCAAAATGCTGATTCACGACATAGAAGATAATGGGACAATCATGGTTGTAAAAATTCCCAATACCAAAACTGGAGTTCAGCGTACTTTTATTGTGTCTAAAGGAGGAGAACACGAAGTGGATTATTTGGGCTTTTGCCGTAAATATGTGGCACTCCGTCCATCCCATGCAACGACGCAGAGATTATTTTTGAGGTATGAGAATGGAAAGTGCACGAACAGAGTCGTGGGGATGAACACATTTGGCAATATGCCGAAGCGTATAGCGGAATTTTTGAATTTACCTGGTTGCGCTTCCTACACTGGTCACTGTTTTCGAAGAACTTCCGCAACGTTACTGGCAGATGCTGGAGCGGATATTACCAGTTTAAAACGCCACGGAGGTTGGAAGTCCACCTCTGTGGCAGAGGGCTATATAGAGGAATCACTAGAAAACAAGATTGCAGTGTCTCACAAGATTCTCGGACAAAACCCTGAGCCTGCGGTAGTCAACAACAACGTAACATCTGCAAAACTTCATGAACTGGGCTCTGGTATACAAGTTCAGAATTGTGAAAATTGTACTATAAATTTTAAAATTGTTCATAACAGTAGTAACGATAAATCCATGTCCCCATCCGTAATGACAAGAGATCACTATAACAGTAGTATAAGTAGAAATCATTGAATTATCATTGGAACATCTGGTTTAATTTATTATTGTTCAATAGGCACCTAATCTAATTGTTTAATAAAGTTTCCTTAAAATAGTTATTAATCTCTATCCTATCAGAAAAACTAACTTTCGGCTTGGTAAGCGGCAATAATTTTTCCGCTCGCTCAGCCGCAAACGCCAACTTTCTATTCTCTACTGACAAATAGAAAAGCGTACTTTCAATAAAGGGCGTAGAAAAAGGTATTTTTGGCATATTTTTCCGAAAAGTCAAAAACCAAGAAGTCTTCCACACTTTGGTGCACCTACTCAATGTTGAAGGCAACTTTAAACATGAAAAAAAACTGCGATATTAGCAAATATAATAGGTTAATCGCATTTTTGAAACGTCAAAGCGATGGTTACAGACCAACGAAGTCGAAGATTTTTTCCAAAGAAGATTTGGACACATTTCTTAAAGATGCCCCAGATGAGCAGTATCTTATGATGAAGGTGAGGGCAACACCATTTTTAAAGAAATATTAATTTTATTAATTTAAGGTTATTTTTATTATGGGAATTGCCGGGGCTCTTCGCCGAGACGAATTGAAAAAAATGAGAGTAGACGACATTGAAGACCTGGGGGCCCTTTTAATAGTGAAAATTCCAGAAACTAAAACAAAAATTCAACGCACATTCACGATTACGCAAAATTCTCAGGCCGACATAAATATGTTAGAAATTTACAGGAAATATGCTTCTCTTCGTCCATCCAAAATGAATGATCGCAGCTTTTTCATTAATTTTCGAGAGGGAAAATGCACCTGCCAAGTTGTTGGGATAAATACCATTGGGAAAATTCCAAGTCAAATTGCCGCTTTTCTCCAATTACCAGAGGCAGCCAGCTATACGGGTTATTGTTTCCGCCGATCTTCGGCAACACTGTTGGTGAATAATGGAGGAGATTTATTGAGTTTGAAGCGACATGGGGGGTGGAAGTCATCAGCGGTGGCCGAAGGTTATCTAGCCGATTCTATTGAAAATAAGAAGAGAATTTCCAACCAGATTCTTTACAAGGGTGCTCCTGAAACGGCGGTAGTTCCTTCTTCGAGCAAACAGGAAACAGCAACCATCCCAGAAGCCACTGCAGCTCCTAAAGCTCCAATATTGTCTGGGAATCAGGACATTTCAGTGTTGACCAATTTAAATAACACTCTAACTAATAATTGTGCTAATATTTCCTTATCATCTGGAATTAGTATTAGCAACTGTACAAATTCTTGTATTACTTTAAATATTGTTCTTAAATAGTTTGCATATTTTAAAATTAAAAGAAAATGAAAATAAATTGTTTTCATAAAGTGTGCGGAAAAATGAATTTCCGCACGCTTTTAATTTTTCCGCACCTTTATGTTATTTTCCCACCCGTGAGTGGAAATTGCCTACTTTCGGCACACATTTTAGTGCCGAAAACAGTTTTTTTTGCACAAAAATAGGAAATAGTATATTATGATATTAGGTTGGTAAGTACAGTATAACAGAATCGAGGAAAGGTTTGCAATTTCCGAGATTATGTTAGATGTACTTAACAACCGTGTATCGTATATGATTTTTCGCACAATCGAAATTAAATTATTGAACATTTTTCGTCAGCCATTAAACAAATCCTGTTTGACAGATCGCCGAATTTTCCAAATGCTCTCGATAGCTTTGCTAGTTCAATTGTTTTACTTACCATGCCTGTGTCAGATATGCGTGCTGTTATGAATTCATAACAGCACTGTTATTTTTCGTTGCCTGGGAAACCAAACCGCGCTTGGTAAGTTGAACTTACACCTTATTTTAACTACGTCGGTAAGAGAGTTATAACATACGATTGTGCGAAAAAGAATTTTTTTGATTTCAAATGGGATGCTGCAATGACCGTTGCGGAGCATATTTCGAAATTGGAGAAATTATCGAACAAAATGAAGAAGTTAGGAGGAACGATCCCCGAATCAATGTTGATGACGAGGATATTATCAGCTTTACCACCATAATTTAACCATTTTCACAGTGCCTGGGATTCCACAGCGACGGCACAGAAAACGGTAGAAAATCTGACCACCAGATTGTTGATTGAGGAGCAGAGGCTTCAAGGACAAAGCGGCACTGCATCTGGAGGCGGTGAAACTGTAGCTTTAGTTTCTAAAAATGAAGAGAGCTCAAAAGGTAAAGAAGGGTCAACCTTTAAAAGGAATTATCGTCCTGGGTATGGGGGTGGTGGATATAACAGAGGTGGTTGCTACACGTGCGGGAAAAGAGACCATTTCAGAAGAAGGTTGCTCCACGTGTGGATCCAAAATGCATTTGAAAAATGATTGTCCCCAGAAACCTAGCGGAAGCGGCGGTGGATCAAAGACAGCTAGCAACAATGAGCGGCACGCGTTTATCGGGAACTCGCGTAGTGAAACGATTCGAAGAAACAGTGATGAGAACTGGATCATTGACTCAGGTGCGTCGGAACATATGACAAATGAAAGAAATTGGTTCAAAGTGTTCGAATCATTCGCGGAACCCCAGATGATCAATACTGGGAATGGTAGTAAAGTTGCGGCATTTGGCAAGGGTGAAATCGAGGTTGAAACACTTGTGGGTGACCAGTGGATGGCAGGAGTAATGTATGACGTGTTATACACTCCAGATATGATGTAATTTGTTTTCGGTGAAAACAGCGGCGAAAAAAGGTGTAGACTTCAAAATTAAAAAAAGAGGAAGTCAATGTGTTTTTATAAAAAACAACCAGATTATAGCAACCGGAATAGAAGCTGGAAATCTGTACAAGATGAATATGAGGGTGATTATACCAGTACCAGAAAGTGTTGTCCATGTCGCCGACAAAGAAATTAAAAGCGAAATGCAGTTGTGGCACGAGAGATTAGCACATCAAGGGAAACGTCACGTGAAGGATATCTTAAAGGAGATGGACATTAAAGTTGCAAACGATAACGTGGTTTGTGACGGATGCGTTTTTGGAAAAAGCCATCGTCAAAGTTTCGGGACTCGTGACTCGTGAGCGCGCGGAACAGCCCCGTGATTTAATTCATTCGGACGTGTGTGGACCCATGCAAGTAGAATCTTTCGGTAAAACGAAGTATTATGTGTTGTTTAAAGACGACTATAGTGGTTATCGTAAAGTGTACTTCCTACGAGAAAAATCTGAAGTGATTGAGAAATTTGAGTTGTTTTGCAATGAAGTGCAAACGCGCTTTGGAGTAAATGTTAAAGAACTGCGAACAGACGGGGGAAAGGAATACGATAACAAGGATTTCGAGAAATTGACCGGTAAGTTTGGAATTAAACATTTTAAAACCGTGCCGTACACTCCTGAGCAGAATGGGGTCGCTGAACGCGAGAATAGAATAATTGTTGAAGCAGCCCGGTCTATGTTATTCTCGAAATCGTATCTACCAAAGAAATTATTAGCCGTTAATACAGCCGTGTATGTTATCAATAAAAGTGGTCCTTCGAGAGTACCTAATAAAACGCCGTATGAATTGTGGTTCGGGAAAAAGCCACCGGATGTCTCGAAATTTAAAGTTTTTGGAACTGAATGCTTTGTACCCATTCCGAAAGAGAAGCGACGGAAACTGGATAAAATGGCATTTAAAGGTTATTTTGTGGGATACCATGAAGATGTCGGCGGCTATCGGGTTTTTATTCCCGAAAAACAAGATGTGATAATAAGTCGTGACGTATTTTTTAAAGAGGAACAGTTGGTTTCTACAGCTGTGACTACCACTGATTCCTCGACTGTTTCCAATGATAATGTGGGTGAATCTAATAAATTTGAACAGGAAGATGTTACCACGGATGTTGCCCAATCGAATTCCACTACAACTGAAGTTGAAGAAAAACAAGAAAATCTAGCGGATGAGAAAGAAACTAGACAACTAAGGGATCGATCGAAATTAAAGAAGCCTTCTCTCTATAATGCACATTTTGTTATGTTAGCAGCTGATGAAGAACCGATAACTTTTCAAGAAGCCGTGAATGGTGAAGAAGCAATCTGTGACGCGCTTCGCTCGGTGTGTTGACGGTTGCTCGGGCGCCAGATTTTTAGGCTGGTTTACTCCAGTTGCTCGCGGGCTGCTTTTAGACAGTCGAGAAATACGCCAGGTGTTCGAACGGCGGTGGCGAGAAGGAATGGGGGGGTTGATTAGTCAGACGGCACAGACAGAGATACTAGTTATGACGAAAGATGGACGGTACAGAAACGGCACATGATAACGGCACAGTCTACGGTTTCGGTGAACTCGCTCCCTCTCGCTCGGACGAATTAAATTGACAACAGACGGCGGGACGCCTTTCGTACTACCCTGCTCGCGCTCACGGACAAGATGGCAGACAGCGGGACTGTCGGCTCCGGTTTTTGTTCGCCTATCGAGGGAATCCCCTTCTCACGTTCGAACAAAACGCCGGGCCACGAGTTATCGGAGGGGAATCCCCTTCGCGATACCGGAGGCGGACAGCAATCCTTTCCTCCCGACTTTATGCGATTGTGGATGGGAACCCCTTCGCACGCTCAGATAAAGTCAGTAGGAAATCCCAACTACACGTTAACGGAGGCGGTCAGCAAACCTTTCCTCCCGATTTTATGCGATTGTCGATGGGAACCCCTTCGGACGCCCAGATAAAATCGGTAGGAACTCCTAACTATAACAAGAATGACGCGGCAATCAAACTGACGGAAAGAGAGAGACAGAACACCTAATGAAACATTTATTCAGACACAACTAGTACAATAATTAACCCGGACGGTTACCTCGGTTTACAAAACTAAACGGCTGAATCAAAACTCAAGCTAAACAATACGGCTGACTTGACTCGGAGCGTTTGCTGAGTGAAGTCTCAAGCTAAACTAAACATAAACAATACGGAGCGCTCCTTATATAGATTTCCACTCCTGGCGGCTACGTGTGCGCGAGACGTCGAGTGGAGATGGTACGGCGGAGAGGGAATTCGGTACTGCTCGCGCGGCCTCGGTGTCTTCCTCGGCGGTGGGGGAGCGCTCGATGTGGTGACATCTTCCTTCAGGGCTGTCGGCTGAAATATTCCTGAAATATTGAATTAATATTAAAGGTGCCTGAAGTCCAGCGATGGCGAAAGGAAATCCTGTGGCTTCGACGTTATTCTATTCCTTCCAGGCGATGAAATCACCACACGGCTCTTGAAGCTAGCAGAGCGGAGAGTCGGCGGCGTTGATAACGCGGTGTTTATCAACAACTCGGCGCGGCAGATTAATAACTGCGGGGGCGGAGTACCGAAATTGGTAACGGAGAAATTCACTTCGTTACAAATCAAGTAAAAGAAGGCCATGGATGATGAAATTAATTCATTGGATGAAAACAAGACGTGGACTTTAGTGGAAATGCCCAGGGGCACGAAATGTGTGTGAAGTTAGCGCCTTCTCCAGCGCCCGGCGATTTCCCTAGATTTGACGATGTGGCAACCGCGCATTCTCCTTCTAACCAATCAGAGCGGCCGACAGACACGTCAAACTAGAGCTACCTGTTGAGGTTATGTTACTATAAGTTTTCACCCCCTTTTCAAAGAAATATAGATCAAACTTACTTTCGGCGATCCAAGGGCGACCCATGCTGATAAAAATTATACCAAAAAACATGGGACGACCCCTGAAATTAAGGGAAAACATTGAGAATTACAAAAATTATTTAATTTGAACCCCTTCCAGAAAAATGTACCACACGCCCTTCATACCGACGAAAGCCCTATTCGAGCGGAACAAAATGACACCAAAGTCATCCACCTAAAGACATCGGATGGCCCTTAAAATTAAGGGAAAACGTTGAAAATTGCTTATTTTATTTAATTTGAACCCCTTCCAGAAAAATGTACCACACGCCCTTCATACCGACGAAAGCCCTATTCGAGCGGAACAAAATGACACCAAAGTCATCCACCTAAAGACATCGGATGGCCCTTAAAATTAAGGGAAAACGTTGAAAATTGCTTATTTTATTTAATTTGAACCCCTTCCAGAAAAATGTACCACACGCCCTTCATACCGACGAAAGCTATATTCGAGCGGAACAAAATGACACCAAAGTCATCCACCTAAAAACATCGGATGATCCTTAAAATTAAGGGAAAACGTTGAAAATTGCTTATTTTATTTAATTTGAACCCCTTCCAGAAAAATGTACCACACGCCCTTCATACCGACGAAAGCCCTATTCGAGCGGAACAAAATGACACCAAAGTCATCCACCTAAAAATTTCGGATGACCCTTAAAATTAAGGGAAAACGTTGAAAATTGCTTATTTTATTTAATTTGAACCCCTTCCAGAAAAATGTACCACACGCCCTTGATACCGACGAAAGCCCTATTCAAAGGGAACAAAACGACACCAAAACCATCCACCTAAAAGCATCGGATGACCCTTAAAATTAGGGGAAAACGTTGAGAATTGCTTAATTTATTGCTTATTTTATTAAATTTGAACCCCTTCCAGAAAAATGTACCACATCCCCTTCATAACGCTGAAAGCCCAATTCAAGCGGAACAAAATGACACCAAAGTCATCCACCGAAAAATATCGGATGACCCTTAAAAATAAGGAAAAACGTTGAAATTTGCTGATTCTATTTAATTTGAAGCCCTTCCAGAAAAATGTACCACACGCCCTTCATACCGACGAAAGCTCTATTCAAGCGGAACAAAATGACACCAAAGTCATCCACCGAAAGATATCGGATGACCCTTAAAAATAAGGAAAAACGTTGAAAATTTCTTATTCTATTTAATTTGAAGCCCTTCCAGAAAAATGTACCACATCCCCTTTATAACGACGCAAGCCCTATTCGAGCGGAACAAAATGACACCAAAGTCATCCACCTAAAGACATCGGATGGCCCTTAAAATTAAGGGAAAACGTTGAAAATTGCTGATTCTATTTAATTTCAAGCCCTTCTAGAAAAATGTACCCCACGCCCTTCATACCGACGAAAACCCTATTCAAGCGGAACAAAACGACATCAAAGTCATCCACCTAAAAACATCGGATGACCCCCAAAAATAATAGAAAACGTTAAAAATTCCTTTTTCCCTTAATTTTAGGGGTCATCCGATGTTTTTCGGTGGATGACTTTGGTGTCATTTTGTTCCGCTCGAATAGGGCTTTCGTCGTTATGAAGGGCGTGTGGTACATTTTTCTGGAAGGGGTTCAAATTTAATAAAATACGCAATAACTTAAGCGATTCTCAACGTTTTCCCCTAATTTTAAGGGTCATCCGATGCTTTTAGGTGGATTATTTTGGTGTCGTTTTGTTCCGCTTGAATAGGGCTCTCGTCGGTATGAAGGGCGTGTGGTACATTTTTCTGGAAGGGCTTCAAATTAAATAGAATCAACAATTCTCAACGTTTTTCATTATTTTGAAGGGTCATCCGATATTTTTCGGTGGATGACTTTGGTGTCGTTTTGTTACGCTTGAATAGGGCTTTCGTCGGTATGAAAGGCGTGTGGTACATTTCTCTAGAAGGGCTTCAAATTAAATAGAATCAGCAATTTTCAACGTTTTTCCTTATTTTTAAGGGTCATCCGATATTTTTCGGTGGATGACTTTGGTGTCATTTTGTTCCGCTTGAATTGGGCTTTCATCGTTATGAAGGGGATGTGGTACATTTTTCTGGAAGGGGTTCAAATTTAATAAAATATGCAATAACTTAAGCGATTCTCAACGTTTTCCCCTAATTTTAAGGGTCATCTGATATCTTTCGGTGGATGACTTTGGTGTCATTTTGTTCCGCTTGAATTGGGCTTTCATCGCTATGAAGGGGATGTGGTATATTTTTCTGGAAGGGGTTCAAATTTAATAAAATATGCAATAACTTAAGCGATTCTCAACGTTTTCCCGTAATTTTAAGGGTCATCCGATATATTTCGGTGGATGACTTTGGTGTCGTTTAGTTCCGCTTGAATAGGGCTTTCGTCGTTATGAAGGGGATGTGGTACATTTTTCTAGAAGGGCTTCAAATTAAATAGAATCAGCAATTTTCAACGTTTTTCCTTATTTTTAAGGGTCATCCGATATTTTTCGGTGGATGACTTTGGTGTCATTTTGTTCCGCTTGAATTGGGCTTTCATCGTTATGAAGGGGATGTGGTATATTTTTCTGGAAGGGGTTCAAATTTAATAAAATATGCAATAACTTAAGCGATTCTCAACGTTTTCCCCTAATTTTAAGGGTCATCCGATATCTTTCGGTGGATGACTTTGGTGTCGTTTAGTTCCGCTTGAATAGGGCTTTCGTCGGTATGAAGGGGATGTGGTACATTTTTCTGGAAGTGCTTCAAATTAAATAGAATAGGCAATTTTCAACGTTTTTTCTTATTTTTAAGAGTCATCCGATATCTTTCGGTGGATGACTTTGGTGTCATTTTGTTCCGCTTGAATTGGGCTTTCATCGTTATGAAGGGGATGTGGTACATTTTTCTGGAAGGGCTTCAAATTAAATAGAATAGGCAATTTTAAACGTTTTTCCTTATTTTTAAGGGTCATCCGATATCTTTCGGTGGATGACTTTGATGTCATTTTGTTCCGCTTGAATAGGGCTTTCGTCGGTATGAAGGGGATGTGGTACATTTCTCTGGAAGGGGTTCAAATTTAATAAAATATGCAATAACTTAAGCGATTCTCAACGTTTTCCCCTAATTTTAAGGGTCATCCGATATCTTTCGGTGGATGACTTTGGTGTCATTTTGTTCCGCTTGAATTGAGCTTTCATCGTTATGAAGGGGATGTGGTACATTTTTCTGGAAGGGCTTCAAATTAAATAGAATAGGCAATTTTCAACGTTTTTCCTTATTTTTAAGGGTCATCCGATATCTTTCGGTGGATGACTTTGGTGTCATTTTGTTCCGCTTGAATTGAGCTTTCATCGTTATGAAGGGGATGTGGTACATTTTTCTGGAAGGGCTTCAAATTAAATAGAATAGGCAATTTTCAACGTTTTTCCTTATTTTTAAGGGTCATCCGATATCTTTCGGTGGATGACTTTGGTGTCATTTTGTTCCGCTTGAATTGGGCTTTCAGCGTTATGAAGGGGATGTGGTACATTTTTCTGGAAGGGGTTCAAATTTAATAAAATAAGCAATTTTCAACGTTTTTCCTTATTTTTAAGGGTCATCCGATATTTTTCGGTGGATGACTTTGGTGTCATTTTGTTCCGCTTGAATTGGGCTTTCAGCGTTATGAAGGGGATGTGGTACATTTCTCTGGAAGGGGTTCAAATTTAATAAAATATGCAATAACTTAAGCGATTCTCAACGTTTTCCCCTAATTTTAAGGGTCATCCGATATCTTTCGGTGGATGACTTTGATGTCGTTTAGTTCCGCTTGAATAGGGCTTTCGTCGTTATGAAGGGGATGTGGTACATTTTTCTGGAAGGGCTTCAAATGAAATAGAATAGGCAATTTTCAACGTTTTTTCTTATTTTTAAGAGTCATCCGATATCTTTCGGTGGATGACTATGGTGTCATTTTGTTCCGCTTGAATTGGGCTTTCATCGTTATGAAGGGGATGTGGTACATTTTTCTGGAAGGGCTTCAAATTAAATAGAATAGGCAATTTTCAACGTTTTTCCTTATTTTTAAGGGTCATCCGATATCTTTCGGTGGATGACTTTGATGTCATTTTGTTCCGCTTGAATAAGGCTTTCGTCGGTATGAAGGGGATGTGGTACATTTCTCTGGAAGGGGTTCAAATTTAATAAAATATGCAATAACTTAAGTGATTCTCAACGTTTTCCCCTAATTTTAAGGGTCATCCGATATCTTTCGGTGGATGACTTTGATGTCGTTTAGTTCCGCTTGAATAGGGCTTTCGTCGTTATGAAGGGGATGTGGTACATTTTTCTGGAAGGGCTTCAAATTAAATAGAATAGGCAATTTTCAACGTTTTTCCTTATTTTTAAGGGTCATCCGATATCTTTCGGTGGATGACTTTGGTGTCATTTTGTTCCGCTTGAATTGAGCTTTCATCGTTATGAAGGGGATGTGGTACATTTTTCTGGAAGGGCTTCAAATTAAATAGAATAGGCAATTTTCAACGTTTTTCCTTATTTTTAAGGGTCATCCGATATCTTTCGGTGGATGACTTTGGTGTCATTTTGTTCCGCTTGAATAGGGCTTTCGTCGGTATGAAGGGGATGTGGTACATTTTTCTGGAAGGGCTTCAAATTAAATAAAATAAGCAATTTTCAACGTTTTTCCTTATTTTTAAGGGTCATCCGATATCTTTCGGTGGATGACTTTGGTGTCATTTTGTTCCGCTTGAATTGGGCTTTCAGCGTTATGAAGGGGATGTGGTACATTTTTCTGGAAGGGGTTCAAATTTAATAAAATAAGCAATAAATTAAGCAATTCTCAACGTTTTCCCCTAATTTTAAGGGTTATCCGATGCTTTTACGTGGATGGTTTTGGTGTCGTTTTGTTCCCCTTGAATAGGGCTTTCGTCGGTATCAAGGGCGTGTGGTACCTTTTTCTGGAAGGGGTTCAAATTAAATAAAATAAGCAATTTTCAACGTTTTCCCTTAATTTTAAGGGTCATCCGATGTTTTTAGGTGGATGCCTTTGGTGTCATTTTGTTCCGCTCGAATAGGGCCTTTCGTCGGTATGAAGGGCGTGTGGTACATTTATCTGGAAGGGGTTCAAATTAAATAAAATAAGCAATTTTCAACGTTTTCCCCTAATTTTAAGGGCCATCCGATGTCTTTAGGTGGATGACTTTGGTGTCATTTTGTTCCGCTCGAATAGGGCTTTCGTCGGTATGAAGGGCGTGTGGTACATTTTTCTGGAAGGGGTTCAAATTAAATAATTTCTGTAATTCTCAATGTTTTCCCTTAATTTCAGGGGTCGTCCCATGTTTTTTGGTATAATTTTTATCAGTATGGGTCGCCCTTGGATCGCCGAAAGTAAGTTTGATCTATATTTCTTTGAAAAGGGGTGAAAACTTAAATTATAGTAACATAACCTCAACAGGTAGCTCTAGTTTGACGTGTCTGTCGGCCGCTCTGATTGGTTAGAAGGAAAATGCGCGGTTGCCACATCGTCAAATCTAGGGAAATCGCCGGGCGCTGGAGAAGGCGCTAACTTCACACACATGGGCACGAAAGTCATTGGCAATAAGTGGGTTTATAAAATTAAAAAACGAGCCGACGGAACAGTGGACAAATATAAAGCGCGGTTAGTGATAAAGGGGTTTTTACAGAAGGAGGGTATAGACTATCAAGAGACTTTTAGTCCGGTAGCGCGTTTTGATACGATCCGTGTTGTTTTAAGTGTGGCAGCTCGTGAAAAATTAAAGTTGTCTCAATTCGATATAAAAACCGCATTTTTATACGGAAGTTTGGAAGACGGTACAAAAATTTTCATGAGTCAGCCAGAAGGTTTTGAGGACGGTTCAGGGCGAGTGTGTAAACTATCAAAAAGTCTGTACGGACTCAAACAAGCTTCGCGCTGTTGGAACCAGCATTTTTCAAATTTTCTTTTGAAATTGGGACTTGAAGAAAGCAAATCGGATCCGTGTGTATACGTGCGAATACAATCTGACCGGAAATTAATCGTGGTGTTGTATGTTGACGATGGGTTGGTGGCAGCTAGTCACGAAGAAGATGCCAAGGAATTTTTGGACTTTGTGACGCAAGAATTTAAAGCAGTGGTGTACGAAAGTGTAAACTCGTTTCTTGGAATCGAAATTAATATTCGTGAGAACGGTGAAATTTTTATCTGTCAAAGTGCTTATGTCGAAAAAATTTTGTGTCGATTTAATATGAGCGAGTGCAAAGAGGTTTCAACGCCGATGGAACCTGGTTCTGATTGGTTAAAAGGTGAAAGAAATCAAATTGCAGAAAATATTCCTTATAGAGAGGCTGTAGGTAATCTTATGTACCTTCAGGTAGTAACTCGACCTGATATTGCATTTGCTGCAAATGTCTTGGCCCGTTGTTTGGATAAGCCGACGCAATGGCACTGGTCGTTAGTGAAACGCGTGTTTCGATATTTAAAGGGCACTAAAAATATGGGACTTTTGTATTGTTCGGAAGGACAGTCGGAACTTTTTAGTGATGCGGATTTTGCGGGAGATGTCGAATCTCGAAAATCAACTTCCGGTGTTTTGTGTAAAATCGGTGGAGCAGCTGTGATCTGGAAAAGTAAGAAGCAGCAGTGTGTTGCAGTCTCCACCACGGAAGCTGAATACGTCAGTGCAGCTTGTGCCTTAAAGGAAGGAATTTGGTTATCCAGGTTTTTAAAAGAATTAGGACTGGATTGCAAGGTAATTAGTTTGTTCGTTGCCGTGAAATTAATAAAAAATCCGGAATTTCACGATCGGTCCAAGCATATTGACGTGAAATATCACTTTATTAGAGACTTGTTTAAAAGCCAACGAAAGATGTATATCAATGCGATGTGTGTCCCTGTAGATGTTTACCTTGTTAATGTGTATGTAGGGGCGAGCTGAATTTACTGGTGGAGTCGGGTGCAGATTTTATAAATCTGCACCTAGTAGTAGTGCCTCCGCAGACGCACAGTGGTGTTAAAAAGACGAAATTATGAAAATTGGCCGTACATAATTAAACAGTAGAGAGTTAACAAAAAAACATCATATTTGCGAAGTAGATATGTAGAATTAGCACTAAGGGGGTTGAAAAAGGGAATGAGAAGTCCAAGGTAATGAAAAAAGGTGATGAAAAGTCAAGAGGAATGAAAATGAAGTGTGGATTAAGTAGAATTACGAAATAAAACACTAAAATAACCAAATTATGCAATAAAAACTTTTGTGGGGGTTGAAATAAGCACTTATACCTACCTATTGCGAAGGAAACTGAAAAATTGTAAAAGGTAAACTGAATCCCAAATGCGTTCAATTTTATAACCGTTGAAAAACGAAATTATGCGAATTTTGCAAAATTAGCACTTAGGGGGTTGAAAAATCGTAAAGGTGGATGAAAAATCAAAAGGTATCAGGATTAACCGTGGCTAAGTAAAATTACGGAAAATAACACCAAATTAACCCAATTATGTAAATTTAGCATTTGAAGACTTGAAACATTGCGAAGGGGGATGAAAAAAGTGAAAAATTTAATCATCATCCAAATGGGTTCAATTTATTACAGAAGAAAAACGAAAATATCCGAATTTGGCAAAACTAACACCTAGGGGGTTGAAAAATTGTAAAGGGGGATGAAACGTCAAAGTCGATGAGCATTAATCGTAATTAAGCAGAATTACAGAAAATAACACGAAAGTAAACCAATTATGCAAATTTAGATTTTGGGGGTTGAAATGTTGCGAAGGGGGTTGGAAAAGTGAAAAAGATAAACATAATCCAATTGAGTTCAATTTATTACCGAAGGAAAACTAAATTATGTGAATTTTGCAAAATAAACACTTAGGGGGTTGAAAAATTGTAAAGGGGGATGAAAAGTTAAAAGGGATGAGAATTAATCGTAATTAAGTAGAATTACAGAAAATAACACGAAAATAAGCCAATTATGCAAATTTGACTTTTGGGGGTTGAAACATTGCGAAGGGGTCGAAAAAGTGAAAAAGGCAAGAACAATTCATAAGGCAAAACTGCGCGAATTTTACAAAATTAACCAGCGGAAATCACCCGAAAAAGAAGCGGTCTGGGTAAATTTTGCTCTTTGAGGGTTCACATATCATGAAAGGGGTTGAAAAATTGTGGATGGGTCAAAAATTAATGAAAATCACTTTAAATTAATAACAAATTAGAAGAAAGCAAAAAAAAAATAAATGAAATATATTTACTCCGCTTGCTAGGGCTTAGGGGTTGTTAGTAGCGTAGGGGTTGGTTTTAGGATGAAGACTCATAAGACTCTTTTCAATGGTTGACCGAAATCTATTGAACCCCATAATTTTATTCCACCACTTACATGAAAAAATTTCCAGTTTCAACCCTTAAATTTCATCCCCCTTGTTAGATATTAATGAAAATTTGCCCATCCGCCTACAGTGGCGCTGTAAATTACCACATCAAATTTAGCCCTGATACGTTGAGCAGTTTTTGAGTTCTCGCATTTTTTTGTTTCGGCATGTTAGGGGGTTGTACCGCCTTTAAGGGTCGTTTTTCGCGAATGATGAATATGACCTTTTTTGTACCATCAATAGAAAGCTTTCGAATGGTAATATTTTCAACTATACATTCTTCATTGAAAATTCGAGTTTCCACCCCTAACTTTCATCCCCTTCGATAATTTTCTCCTAAAATTCGATCTTCCCTTCTCGAAGATGCAGTGTGTAAGATGTCACAGTTTCGCAGAAGATATTGCTTCTCTGTGTCAAATTACAGGGCTTTATGGACGTTTCAACCCCTAAACTCCAACCCCCTATTTCACCACCCCCACATGCCCTAAAGGAAGTTATGTTTTCAATTTCACCACCCTAACGCAATTCGTTTAAAAATTAAGGTAATTTGTAGATTCATGTTTTCAACACCTCATGATTTCACCCCTTTATGATTTACAGGGGTGAGTTTATTTTTCCGGTGTGACATAACTCCTTGCGTATTTACTGACTTCAGTTGTTCATAAATAAACCAATAGGGTTTCAGAAAAAATAAATAAAATATAATTATCGACTTGCAAAGAGTTAGGGGTGGTTAATGGCCCAGGGGTGGGTTTTAGATTGAAAGCTCATAAGACCTTTTTTCAATAGTTGACCGAAATCTATCGAACCCCGTAATTTTAGGCTACCATTTACTTGAAGAAATTTCAAGTTTCAACCCTTAAATTTCATCCCCTTTGTTAGATATTTTTGAAAATTTGTCCATCCACCTATAATGTCACTGGAAATTCACAAACCAAATTCTGCCTTGATACGTTGAGTAGTTTTTGAGTTCTCGTATTTTTGTGTTTCTGCATGTTAGGGGTTGTAGCGCCTATAAGGGTGGTTTTTCGCAAAATATGAATGACACCTTTTTTGAATAATTAATGGAAAGCTATCGAATGACGCCAATTTCGACTAGTACTTATTAAGCGGAATTTCGAGTTGCTACCCCTAATTTCCACCCCATTTGTTCGATTTTACGAAAAAACGCATCCCCCACAAGATTTCACCGATATATGTGTGTACGTTGAGTTTCCGACAGCTGCGTGCAACCCTTGCGGAGTTATCATATTTTTTGTGGTTTTCATCCCCTAAATTTCATCCCCCGAAATTGGCACCCCTCACTTTCAACAGACTTGAAGGTCGAACGTGCATACTAATTTTCAGCAAGATATCTCCACTAGTTCTCGAGTTATTGAAATTAGTAGTTTTTCGGTTTTTCACCCCTAGCTCCCACCCCCTTGGTCCGATATGGCCCAAAAGCAATCCCCGCCTTACTTTTCGGGAGACGAAGCTGCCTACCAAGTTTCAGCTCGATATCTCAATCCGTTCTCAAGTTATCCGACGGACAGACTGAGGAGCGATCGAGCGAGCGAGCGATCGAGCGAGCGAGCGAGCGAGCGAGCGAGCGAATAAGCTAAGACAAGAGTACCTCCGCATTCTGCTACGTCACTAAAAAGGGTGAAGTCAATGTGACTTATGTACAAAGTGAAAAACAATGTGCTGATATTTTCACAAAACCTTTGTGTCGCGCGCGGTTTGAGGACAATCGTGATCGCTTAGGACTATGTCGTCTGTAGGAAGGAGCCGCCATATATATGTATTTTTAGTGCCGTAGCAGAATGCGGAGGTACTCTTGTCTTAGCTTATTCGCTCGCTCGCTCGCTCGATCGCTCCTCAGTCTGTCCGTCGGATAACTTGAGAACGGATTGAGATATCGAGCTGAAACTTGGTAGGCAGCTTCGTCTCCCGAAAAGTAAGGCGGGGATTGCTTTTGGGCCATATCGGACCAAGGGGGTGGGAGCTAGGGGTGAAAAACCGAAAAACTACTAATTGCAATAACTCGAGAACTAGTGGAGATATCTTGCTGAAAATTAGTATGCACGTTCGACCTTCAAGTCTGTTGAAAGTGAGGGGGTGCCAATTTCGGGGGATGAAATTTAGGGGATGAAAACCACAAAAAATATGATAACTCCGCAAGGGTTGCACGCAGCTGTCGGAAACTCAACGTACACACATATATCGGTGAAATCTTGTGGGGGATGCGTTTTTTCGTAAAATCGAACAAATGGGGTGGAAGTTAGGGGTAGCAACTCGAAATTCCGCTTAATAAGTACTAGTCGAAATTGGCGTCATTCGATAGCTTTCCATTAATTATTCAAAAAAGGTGTCATTCATATTTTGCGAAGAACCGCCCTTATAGGCGCTACAACCCCTAACATGCAGAAACACAAAAATACGAGAACTCAAAAACTACTCAACGTATCAAGGCAGAATTTGGTTTGTGAATTTCCAGTGACATTATAGGTGGATGGACAAATTTTCAAAAATATCTAACAAAAGGGATGAAATTTAAGGGTTGAAACTTGAAATTTCTTCAAGTAAATGGTAGCCTAAAATTACGGGGTTCGATAGATTTCGGTCAACTATTGAAAAAAGGTCTTATGAGTTTTCAATCTAAAACCAACCCCTGGGCCATTAACCACCCCTAACTCTTTGCAAGTCGATAATTATATTTTATTTATTTTTTCTGAAACCCTATTGGTTTATTTATGAACAACTGAAGTCAGTAAATACGCAAGGAGTTATGTCACACCGGAAAAATAAACTCACCCCTGTAAATCATAAAGGGGTGAAATCATGAGGTGTTGAAAACATGAATCTACAAATTACCTTAATTTTTAAACGAATTGGGTTAGGGAGGTGAAATTGAAAACATAACTTCCTTTAGGGCATGTGGGGGTGGTGAAATAGGGGGTTGGAGTTTAGGGGTTGAAACGTCCATAAAGCCCTGTAATTTGACACAGAGAAGCAATATCTTCTGCGAAACTGTGACATCTTACACACTGCATCTTCGAGAAGGGAAGATCGAATTTTAGGAGAAAATTATCGAAGGGGATGAAAGTTAGGGGTGGAAACTCGAATTTTCAATGAAGAATGTATAGTTGAAAATATTACCATTCGATAGCTTTCTATTGATGGTACAAAAAAGGTCTTATTCATCATTAGCGAAAAACGACCCTTAAAGGCGGTACAACCCCCTAACATGCCGAAACAAAAAAATGCGAGAACTCAAAAACTGCTCAACGTATCAGGGCTAAATTTGATGTGGTAATTTACAGCGCCACTGTAGGCGGATGGGCAAATTTTCATTAATATCTAACAAGGGGGATGAAATTTAAGGGTTGAAACTGGAAATTTTTTCATGTAAGTGGTGGAATAAAATTATGGGGTTCAATAGATTTCGGTCAACCATTGAAAAAAGTCTTATGAGTCTTCATCCTAAAATCAACCCCTACGCTACTAACAACCCCTAAGCCCTAGCAAGCGGAGTAAATATATTTCATTTATTTTTTTTTTGCTTTCTTCTAATTTGTTATTAATTTAAAGTGATTTTCATTAATTTTTGACCCATCCACAATTTTTCAACCCCTTTCATGATATGTGAACCCTCAAAGAGCAAAATTTACCCAGACCGCTTCTTTTTCGGGTGATTTCCGCTGGTTAATTTTGTAAAATTCGCGCAGTTTTGCCTTATGAATTGTTCTTGCCTTTTTCACTTTTTCGACCCCTTCGCAATGTTTCAACCCCCAAAAGTCAAATTTGCATAATTGGCTTATTTTCGTGTTATTTTCTGTAATTCTACTTAATTACGATTAATTCTCATCCCTTTTAACTTTTCATCCCCCTTTACAATTTTTCAACCCCCTAAGTGTTTATTTTGCAAAATTCACATAATTTAGTTTTCCTTCGGTAATAAATTGAACTCAATTGGATTACGTTTATCTTTTTCACTTTTCCAACCCCCTTCGCAACATTTCAACCCCCAAAATCTAAATTTGCATAATTGGTTTACTTTCGTGTTATTTTCTGTAATTCTGCTTAATTACGATTAATTCTCATCCACTTTGACGTTTCATCCCCCTTTACAATTTTTCAACCCCCTAGGTGTTAGTTTTGCCAAATTCGGATATTTTCGTTTTTCTTCTGTAATAAATTGAACCCATTTGGATGATGATTAAATTTTTCACTTTTTTCATCCCCCTTCGCAATGTTCCAAGTCTTCAAATGCTAAATTTACATAATTGGGTTAATTTGGTGTTATTTTCCGTAATTTTACTTAGCCACGGTTAATCCTGATACCTTTTGATTTTTCATCCACCTTTACGATTTTTCAACCCCCTAAGTACTAATTTTGCAAAATTCGCATAATTTCGTTTTTCGACGGTTATAAAATTGAACGCATTTGGGATTCAGTTTACCTTTTACAATTTTTCAGTTTCCTTCGCAATAGGTAGGTATAAGTGCTTATTTCAACCCCCACAAAAGTTTTTATTGCATAATTTGGTTATTTTAGTGTTTTATTTCGTAATTCTACTTAATCCACACTTCATTTTCATTCCTCTTGACTTTTCATCACCTTTTTTCATTACCTTGGACTTCTCATTCCCTTTTTCAACCCCCTTAGTGGTAATTCTACATACCTACTTCGCAAATATGATGTTTTTTTGTTAACTCTCTACTGTTTAATTATGTACGGCCAATTTTCATAATTTCGTCTTTTTAACACCACTGTGCGTCTGCGGAGGCACTACTACTAGGTGCAGATTTATAAAATCTGCACCCGACTCCACCAGTAAATTCAGCTCGCCCCTACATACACATTAACAAGGTAAACATCTACAGGGACACACATCGCATTGATATACATCTTTCGTTGGCTTTTTTTTGTTGGAAAGAGTTACGTTTTAAGGGGAGTGTTGAGGATAAAACAGTAACTCTGTCCTTGTTATCGAGGGACATCGAATTCCGGGAAGAACACCTGCATCCTTCCTTTGGTTTTGCGTTTGATGTCTTCTAGGAATCATTATTATTTTGAGTTCAACATTTTTCTGTTTGTTAAGTTAGTCCATTGCAACCGTTTGTACGGAACGGATCTTGTATCCTTACTATCATTAATATAAGCTTTGTTAACGTTTAATGTTTGATTTATCTACCCCGGTGTTCTAAAGAAAACATTAACAGTTACAGAAGTTGGTTTAAGGGAGTTTACAAGAATCATTTGAACAACCCTTCGATTCTTGACATCCCAAGCCAACCAGGGACAATTTTGTGCAATATCAGCCATTTTCTCAGACTAGAACCAAAAATTAATAACTTTTACTAAACTTAAAACGTATTAAACCTCATTTATAAGCTGTTGTCCACTGGCACAGAAAAGTACAAGAAGCAACTGAGCTAATCCCAGCAAAGAAACACATCGCATTTTCAACACAATCGATCCATCCCTCCAAAACTACATTTTGACAAGAAAAAATTATTTTTTTTACCTCTATCACGAAGAAATAAATGCCAAGAAAATTCAAAGTCCCAAAAAGCAAAATAGGCACCAAAGCTGGTTTTATCAATTCTTCAATAAACCTATTGGCAATGCTGTTCAAAACCACGTGATGTTCCACGCAAGTACGCAGCCTTCTATGAATTTCTTCTTGGTATTCCTGATCGAGGATTAAATAATTTTCCGAAATGTGTTCAAAATCTTTGGAAATTCTCGAGAGATGTTCGTTAAGAACGCAAATTTGAAAGCTGATTCTTTTCACAAAAACCAACATAGTTACTCAGACACAAACCGAAATGTAGATAATCACGTAGTGGGTAAAAAAATAAACTGTTTTAACCAAGAACGAGTGGCTTTTGAAATATTTTTCAATCGCAAAAATGGTTAAAAACATTTCGTGCAGGTCTCCGAAAATATCTGAAAAAAACGTGCAGCAAATAGGGGTAGCGAATATCGAAGAGCAAATCCATGTCTTCAAAATAAAAATTTCCCTTTTTAGCTTGTTCTCCATAGATTTTCCGGCGGATTTTATCGACCAACTGATGTGTTTAATTTCCTTAAACGTGTCAACTACTTTTTTGTTGATTATAGAATGATAGAAGGCACAAAACATCAACTGAAAACAACAAATCGTAAAATAATAATAATAATAATAATGTTAATAATAAATCGATTCCTTACGTAAAGCATGACAGTTTCGTGTTGTCCATACTGAATTAAAAGCTCTTTACTGAAGTAGAAGGCAAAATATTGAAGTTGCATTAAAAAGAATGTAATTTGAAACAAGAAGCAGATTTTGAAGAATCTCGTGGAAAATTTCGTGTAGCTCCAGATCGTTACAATTTTTTCCATAAAAGAAAATTCCATCGATCGATTCTAATAAAAAAATTCTAATGACAGAATTGGCAGACTTTGGTCAGAATTATGGATTCGTAAATGGTCTGATCTGACCTAATTGCACGTACAGAATGAGCTGGGGTTGGAATTTCTATCATTAAGGTAAACATATTGAGGTTTATTGCTAACGACTGAAGGACAATAATTTTAATTGTATTCAAATGAAGTATCATTTACCAAAAACATTACTATAATTACTTATAAATGTGGCGATTGAAAAAATTAAAAAGTCACCGGGGGATGTACGTCAAAGCGATTGGATTTACTGGTGGAATCGGGTGCAAATTTTTTGCACTCCCGGTAATGAAGTGGCACTTTTAGGCACTTTTTTGAGGGAGTGAAGTGGGTCATTTACTCCCATGATACTGAAGTGATGTTGCTAGGTATTTTATAAAAAATCCATTGTTTCTTGCATTATACTTATTGATTAAACTACGTCAAAGTGACATTTTAACATTTTTCGACTATTTTGGGTTGAAATCGAATGGGAGTGCAAAAAATAGAGTAGGTACCGTAAACTGGGGCTACTTTGAAATCGATAGTAACTTTGTACAAAAAAAATATTTTATTATTAGGGGCTGTGGAATCAGTTAGGTACCTACATCATTAATACAACGGTCATAGGTATATATTTTTTTTACTTCTGACATATTTGTCATGATGTGGCAACACTGTTGTCAAAAACTTTAAAAAGTTCTTGACAACTCTGGCAACTGTCAAACTTAACCTCAAAATTTGCGATTTTCTGACGCGTGGCAACTTTCATCTCTGTGGGGGTAAGTATTGGCAGTTGATTGACAATATTAGGCAAATATAACCAGCAAATTGTCCTAATGAATTTCCGCAAAGTAAATTCCATTAATGTCCATTAGTTTTTGATTTATGATTTTTTTTATGTACCTACATAATTACGACTTTTTCGGTTGTAATCGGGGATGGCTTGAACACGTTCAATCAAACCCCTTGTCGTTAAGAAAAGGGTGCGAAACCAACGTTTGATTTTGATTTTTGTTTTTTTAGGTGAAAATGGCGCGTATATACAAAAGGAGGCATTAATTTTTAGGCAACATACAACCAATACCAACATATATATTTTTTTTCATATTTTTTGGTAAATAATTGTGCGATTTATTTCAGATTGAACGGAAAGTGTTCAATCTACCCCCAGTCTACGGTATATACCACAGAATTGAAGTGACATTTAATCCCTCTCGTGATTTCACACTCGGGATTAAATGATGCACTTCAGTCCTTTGGCATATAATATACTATTACATCGCATTAGAAAACTGAATTGGGATGAAAAACATTGCGAAGGGGGATGAAAAAAGTGAAAAATTTAATCATCATCCAAAATGGGTTCAATTTATTACAGAAGAAGAACGAAAATACCCGAATTTGCCAAAATTAACACCTAGGGGGTTGAAAAATTGTAAAGGGGGATGAAAAGTTAAAAGGGATGAGAATTAATTCTAATTAAGTAGAATTACAGAAAATAACACGAAAATAAGCCAATTATGCAAATTTGACTTTTGGGGGTTGAAACATTGCGAAGGGGTCGAAAAAGTGAAAAAGGCAAGAACAATCCATATGAGTAAAATTCGGTAAAATTTATTACCAAAACTGCGCGAATTTTACACAATTAACGCTCGGGGGGGAGAAAAATTGTTAAGGGGGATGAAAAATCAAAAGGAATGAAAATGTACTGTAGTTAAGTAGAACTAGCGAAACTTACACGAAAAAGAAGCGGTCTGGATAAATTTTGCTCTTTGAGGGTTCACATATCATGAAAGGGGTTGAAAAATTGTCGATGGGTTAAAAATTAATGAAAATGACTTTGAATTATTAACAAATCAGAAGAAAGCAAAAAAAATAAATAAAATGTATTTACTCCGCTTGCTAGGGCTTAGGGGTTGTTAGTAGCGTAGGGGTTGGTTTTAGGTTGAAGACTCATAAGACTTTTTTCAATGGTTGGCCGAAGTCTATCGAACCCCATAATTTTATTCCACCACTTACATGAAAAAATTTCCACTTTCAACCCTTAAATTTCATCCACCTTGTTAGATATTAATGAAAATTTGCCCATCCGCCTACAGTGGCGCTGTAAATTGCCACATCAAATTTAACCCTCATACGTTAAGCAGTTTTTGAGTTCTCGCATTTTTGTGTTTCGGCACGTTAAGGGGTTGTACCACCTTTAAGGGTCGTTTTTCGCGAATGATGAATAAGACCTTTCTTGTACCATCAATAGAAAGCTATCGAATGGTATTATTTTCAACTATACATTATTCATTGAAAATTCGAGTTTCCACCCCTAACTTTCACCCCCTTCGATAATTTTCTCCTAAAATTCACTCTTCCCTTCTCGAAGATGTAGTGTGTAAGATGTCACAGTTTCGCAGAAGATATTGCTTCTCTGTGTCAAATTGCAGGGTTTTATGGACGTTTCACCCCTAAACTTCAACCCCCTATTTCACCACCCCCTCATGCCCTAAAGGAAGTTGTGTTTTCAATTTCACCACCCTAACCCCATTCGTTGAAAAATTTCGGTGATTTGTAGATTCATGTTTTCAACCCCTCATGATTTCACCCCTTTATGATTTACAGGGGCGAGTTTATTTTTCCGGTGTTACATAACTCCTTGCGTATTTACTGACTTCAGTTGTTCATAAATAAATCAATAAGGTTTCAGAAAAAATAAATAAAATATATTTATCCGCTTGCAAAGAGTTAGGGGTGGTTAATAGCCTAGGGGTTGACTTTAGGTTGAAAACTCATAAGACCTTTTTTCAATAGTTGACCGAAATCTATCGAAACCCATAATTTTAGGTTACCATTTAAGTAGGGGAAGGTGGGGCAAAGTGAAGTAGGGGGGCAAAGTGAAACAAGCAATTTTTTTTTGTCAAAGTGTCGGTATCTTTGTTGTGATAGCTGAACTAGGTGCCCAATGAAGTTGTTAATTATCCTGTGTTTTGATTTGAATCATACCTTATTTGAATGGCGACAGTTTAGAAATTCCTGTTTTTGGCTGTCTTGATGTAAGATTTCATGGTAAGTAAATAATCAATTAAGTTGCAAATTAAACCAAATTATTATTTTTAACTTGTGTGTGGTGGTAGCTTAGTCCTCTAGCTTTGTCTTGTATGCATTGAAATTTCATTCATAACCCAACTTTTAATCAGGTGATAGACTTTTTTTCAAATGTGGTTGTGGGGCAAAGTGAAATGCCATACTGTGGGGCATAGTGAAGTGATTTCATTTTGCCCCTTTGCTTATTTTCTCCATGTTTTCCGTGATTAATGACACCCTTTCTTATTTATAACAGTTTCGGTAATGGTAGGAGGAATTATAGGATTCTGGAAAATATTTTTGTCTTTCCCTCAGTTCCCGATGAGTGTCATCGATATAAGCAGCAAATTGTAGTCAAAATATCCATAGTTATTCGCCAAAGATACGGCAGAGTACAATTTTTGTAAAAACTTAAATATAGAGCATTACCATTTTTTTGTTGTTTTTAGAGTAAAGTTAAGATTTTTCTTTAATGCAACTTATTTTTCTTACCCTTTCATTTTGCCCCGCGCGATATTTCACTTTACCCCACCAGTGGGGCAAAGTGAAAAAAATGCAGGTGGTTAAAACTTAAATTTTTTTTTTAAGTTTTTATTTTCCGTTTTAGTTTTCATATATATTTTTACCAAATAAATATGTTGTTCTTTAGCACTAGTACTTTTATTTCAAAAAATATTCATTAAACTTCTCATTAGTGACGCGTTCTGTCTTAGGTATACCACTTTGCCCCACCTTCCCCTACTTGAAGAAATTTCAAGTTTCAACCCTTAAATTTCATCCCCCTTGTTAGATCTTAGTGAAAATTTGTCCATCCACCTGCAATGTCACTGAAAATTAACACGTCAAATTGTGATTTGATAAGTTGAGTAGTTTTTGAGTTTTCGTATTTTTGTGTTTCTGCGTGTTAGGGGTTGTAGCGCCTATAAGGGTTGTTTTTCTCAAAATATGAATGACACCTTTTTTGAATCATTAATGGAAAGCTATCGAGTGACACCAATTTCGACCAATACTTATTAAGCGGAATTTCGAGTTGTAACCCCTAATTTCCACCCCATCTGTTCGATTTTACGAAAAAACACATCCCCCGCAAGATTTCACCGATATCTATGTGTACGTTGAGTTTCCGACAGCTGCGTGCAACCCTTGCGGAGTTATCATATTTTTTGTGGTTTTCATCCCCTAAATTTCATCCCCCGAAATTAGCGCCATTTCACTTTCAACAGACTTAAGGGTCGAGCGTACATACCAAGTTTCAGAAAGATACGTCCACTAGTTCTCGAGTTATTGCAGTTAATAGTTTTTCGGTTTTTCGCCCCTAACTCCCACCCCCGTGGTCCGGGTATACACACGTGTACAAAATTTTAGCTCGATATCTGCTTTCATTCTCCAGTTATGCCATGGACAGAGTAGACGGACGGCCGAGCAAGCGGACGGTCAAGCCAGCGAGCGAGCGAACGAATTCACTAAAACTATAGTGCCTCGCATTTTTGCTCCGGCACTAAAACCTGAGGTGGGCCTTTACAGTGTTTGCAGTAGAAAATGAAGAAAATAACACTGAAAATAAGCAAATTTTGCCAATTTAAGATTTGGAGGGGTTGAAATATTGTGAAGAGGGTTGAAAAGTTAAAAAGATTAAAGATATAATCCAAATCAGTAAAAGAGTAGACTTACCGGAAAAAAACAAAATTCAAGGGGTCGAAAAATTGCGAAGAGGGATGAAAAGTCAAGAGAGGCGAAGATCACCTAACTGTGATTAAGTGGAACACAAAATATAACACGAAAATAAGGGTTTGAGAAAATGAAAAAGGCAAATAAAGGGTGTCCCAAAAAAAACCGAACGATTTATTTTTGGTTATAACTTTATTATTATTGGAGCAATTTTCCCCAATCTTGTAAGAGACGTAGTCAAAAGATGAGGCTTCTAGAATCGACAACCATTTTCCAGATGGCGCCACTAATAAATTTTTTATGGCAGTTTTGTACAAGGCCACTTTTTGATTGGCTGGAGTTGAACCATCTGTGAAGCGATCAAAATGAAAATACTGTAAGCTTAAAGCTGATGCTTTTCTCTTCCAAAGCAACTTTACAAAATTTTATTCTGAACGTTCTTGATTAATTTACAAATTTTTCTACGATGCTCTAAAACAGATTTTTTATGATTTATTTGATATTAATTCGCTACCGATCTTGAGAAAATTTTCAGAATCCTTAGTAACATCATAAATCTTTCGTAAAATAACGTTGGGTACTTTGTGCAGGAATTTAACTTAGGTACTATATCGTTATACAAAATGTTAAAATAAATGAAACCCAAAAAAAATTGTCTAACATTGACTTGTTTGTGAACTTGACAAGTTGTTCTTCAGCTTATGACTGTTATAAAGCACATGTTTAGTTTATTTTAAAATCCAGAATTGTTGTTTATTCCATTCCAGCCTGCTGTCTGTTGCCGCTTTTAGTGCTAATATTTTTTACTAATTACACATTCATAATAGGTGTTCTCGTTAATTAACCTCCCCAAACCCATCACAATTTTAAAAAAATGGGAGGTTACTGCAATCACTAAAATTTTCGAATTTGAGATAGCACCAGATCTCCACGTTTTGAGGTCTCAGGAACCCAGAAAAGTGGTTTTTAAAATGTGTCTGTGTGTATGTTCGTACGTACGTACGTTCGTACGTACGTTTGTAAACACGCCACAGCCAAAACTACTGGGCCGATTTGGCTGCAATTTGGTACGTAGGCATCTCATAACCCAACTTAGATCTGAAAAGCTTTTGGAGCCAATCGTGCAACCGGAAATGCCATTTTGGCACATCAACTTTTAAATTTTAAATGCAAACCCCCATTTTTCACGTCACCATAAGAAAGACCTTCAAATTCTGCTTCTAAAAATGTATTCATTCTTAGTGCCCTTTTGACCAAAAATTAAAAAAAAATTGATTTTTATCAGACTTTAAAATCGCGGTACAGCCCAAGCCCCTGAATCGATTTGACTGAAATTTTGCACATAGGGATTGTATTACACCTCGAAAAGCTGAACAAATTTTGAATTCCATCGACTCACGGAAAGTGTCCTTTTGGCACACCAATTTCCAAATTTAAAATTACTCAATCATTTAACCATTAAAAACAAGTTTTTGAAAGATTTATTGTCACCATCAGAAGGGTCTTCAAATTTTGGTTTTAAATAGGACAAAATTAATTCGCATTTAGCGCTGTTTGGTTCAAAAAATCGAAATTTTATAATAACAGTAAAAACACATTGTAGCCCAAATTACTGAATCGATTTGGCTGAAATTTGGTACATGGAGATTAGGTGACCCGTTGAAGACCTGAAAGGCTTTTGGGAGCAATTGGCCCACGGGAACTGCCATTTAAGCATATCAACTTAAAATTTTAAATACAAGGCCTCCTTTTTTATGTCGCCTTTAGAAAGACGATCAAATTCTGGTTCTAAAAATGTACTTACAATTTCTGCCATTTCAATGGAAAATAGAGAAAAAATTCTTTCTCATTAAAAGGGAGCAGGCTGACAGTGGATGACATAAAGTGGCAGTTATTGTCAAAAATTTGGCAAAAGATTAACCTTAAAAGGAACATATTGTCAAATGTGATGGGTGATGTACGAGGTGATGTCGGTATTTGTCAGAAAATTGCGAAATTACAGACGATAAGGATAAAAAAAATTCTGTTGAATTGACTACTATCTACACAGAATACAAAGATCCACGCGATGGGGAGGTTCCAGCCGCTTCTCTGCTGCATTTTTTTTTAATCAAATGTGTTCATAAAAATTTGCTAGGGTGGCGCCATCTGCAAAGTGACATCATTTTGTGAAATATTGATGGTGTCACTTAGGATTCTGCAAATTTTGTCAAGATCGGTGACCAAAAAAAAAATAAATCTTCAAAAATCCTTGTTTTAAAGCATCACAAAAAAAATTAGAAATGAATCAAGAACGGTCAGAATGAAATTTTGTAAAGTTGCTTTAGAAAACAAAATCATTAGCTTCCATCCTACACTAATTTTATTTTGATCGGTTCACAGATGGTTCAACTCCAGCCATTCAAAAAGTGTTCTTGTAAAAAACTGCCGCAAAAAATTTATTAGTGGCGCCATCTGGAAAATGGTTGCAGATTCTAAAGGCCTGATGTTTTGGCTATGTCCCGTATAAAATTGAGGAAAATCGGTCCCACAATAATAAAGTTATAATCAAAAATAAATCGTTCGGTTTTTTTTGGGACACCCTTTATAATCCAAATGAGTAAAATTTATTTTTCCGAAAAAGAACAAAATTGCGCGCGAATTTTACAAAATTAACGCTCAGGGGGTTGACAAATTGTGAAAGGGGATGAAAAGTCTAGGATCTAGGGGGGAGGTGAAAATTAATTGTACTTAGGTATATCTTTGAAAAGTTATTGTAGATGGGGTTAAAATTACCGAAAAAGCACAAAAATAAACCAAATGTACCTATTCACTCGGCTTTTAGGAGTTGTTACTAGCTTAGGGGTTGGTTTTAGGTTGAAGATTCATAAGGCCAAACTGAATTACCATATTAATTCCTATAAAATTTAATTACCGATTGAAACTTATTCAGACCCAATCAGATCAGATAGATCAATCAGTTTTAAGGGAAATTTCGGATAGAAATCCAAAAGATACGGATTTAACGAAAATGTAAAATTTTCAATTCTAACGCTTAATTATTGTTTTAAGCAACCCTTTGCATTATGTATAATCAGAAGAACTAAAAAATTAGCAAAAATAGCAGCATTCAGAAATCCATATAAGATTCTTATAAAATAACCCCATTGGGTGCAACATCCCTAAAATGATAGACTCTACAAGAAACTGATTGAACCTTTATTAAAACTGCTAAAAATCCTAACAGTTTATATCAGGTTTTAATCAGCTTGTTTGTAACAGGGAGAAAAGTATTGAATTATGTTTATTTCAACGTTACATAATTCTGTAAAAATTCGAGTTTCCATCCCTAAAATTCATCCCCTTCGATTTTTTACTTAAATCTATTGTACTCCTCGTTTCTCGAAGATATACCTAATGTATTACCTCACAGCTTCATTGTGCCAAATTACAGAGATTTATGAACGTTTCAACCCCTGTTGTTAGTAGTAGGGGTTAATTTTAGGTCGAAGACTCAAGACTTTTTTCAATGGTTGACCGACATATCGAACCCCATAATTTTACCCCACCATTTACTTGAAAATAAAAAAAGTGCATTTTCCAGTTGTTTATATTGTTGACATTGTTTACGAGCAAAATTTGAAGTAAAGAATTCTAATTGTTTACACGTAAACAATTCAATTGTTTACTCGCCCATCTCTGGCTGCAACACACCGTGCATTTATGAACGCGTATAAACCGCAGAGTATATCCAGAGCGTTGTTTATGAACGCACTCCTGTGAAGGAGCGACGAGTGACATTTCCAGTAACTTTCGTTTTCACCCTATGTCAAATCTGACAGACGTCAACCTAACCTAGAAAACATGGAAGAAATCGCCCCACAGTGCTGCAATTCCACCAACAAACTGAAAATTTTAGCCCTCCACGGCTATAGACAAAACGCAGAAGTATTCCGCCAAAAAACCGGTTCATTCCGTAAAATGGTTCACAAATGGGCTCAATTTACGTACGTTACGGCCCCCCATAAGGTCTTCCTCGTCGACGACTTAAACGTAGACATTGGACAGAGCCACGACGAAGGTATTTTTCAACCCCTATTTTTTTTTTATTAAAATTCCATTTTTTAGAACAATATGGATGGTTTTTTAACAGAGACGATAAAACCTATCGAGGAATCAGAAAAGGGGGCCCCGCGATAGGGTTCGAGGAAAGCGTTGATTTTATTGAAAAAGTTTGGGAAGAGGAGGGCCCCTTTGATGGGGTTTTGGGGTTCTCGCAGGGGGGTTGTTTCGTGGGGCTCCTCTGCGATTTACAGTCTCGGGGGTGTAAGTAGTGATTTTTTAATTTCAACCCAATCATATTCATTCATAAATATGACCAATAGGCGCAGACGAAAGTGGGGGTTGTGTGTCTCAGGCTTTTTTTCTGTTGGTTTGTAAACGGGATTTTACATCCGTCAAAACTCCTGTCAGTGTCAATAAACAGCAACAATGGGGGTTGAAAAGTTGTCAGTTATTGTCAATGACAGGAATTTTGACAGAACTGAAGTCCCGTTTACAAACTAACAGAAAAAAAGCCTGAGACACACAACCCCCGCGTTCGTTAATATGCGACGGGACTTTATAACCTGAAAATTTTATGACATATTTGCTTGCCATCAATAAATTAATTAAAATCTGTTGTCATAACAACTCAAGCTTGCTGCAATTATGTTCAAAAGGGATGTAAATAGTCGGCAACAAACTTTTTAATAAAGGCAACGCATTAATATTTTTTGTCAACCTGACCGGAACACAAAATACGGAAATAATTAGTTTTAAATATTATTTGAAAGATAAAGAATATACAGGGTGAGTCAACAAGGCGACGGCGGTCCATAACTTCTGAACCCTTCCAGATAGGAAATCAATTCAAAAGCCATTATGCACTATACCGCCTATTCTACATCCTAAAAATACTTTCAACTATACAGGGTGTCCCAAAACACTTGCAACGCATGGCTACTTGATTTTAGTGCCGGAGCAAATGTGAATTCGCTCGCTCGCTCGGCCGTCCATCTACTCTGTCCATCGCATAACTGGAGAACGAAAACAGATATCGAGCTGAAATTTTGTACACGGGTGTATACCCGGAAAATCTTGGTGGGGATTGCTTTTGGGCCATATCGGACCACGGGGGTGGGACTTAGGGATGAAAAACCGAAAAACTATTAACTGCAATAACTCGAGAACTAGTGGACGTATCTTCCTGAAACTTGGTATGTACGTTCGACCCTCAAATCTGTTGAAAGTGAAAAGGCGCTAATTTCGAGGGATGAAATTTAGGGGATGAAGACCACAAAAAATATGATAACTCCGCAAGGGTTGCACGCAGCTGTCGGAAACTCAACGTACACACATATATCGGTGAAATCTTACGGGAGATGCGTTTTTTCGCAAAATCGAACAGATGGGGTGGAAATTAGGGGTTGCAACTCGAAATTCCGCTTAATAAGTATTGGTCGAAATTGGCGTCATTCGATAACTTTCCATTAATGATTCAAAAAAGGTGTCATTCATATTTTGAGAAAAACCACCCTTAAAGGCGCTACAACCCCTAACATGCAGAAACACAAAAATACGAGAACTCAAAAACTACTCAACGTATCAAGGCAGAATTTGGTTTGTGAATTTTATAGGTGGATGGACAAATTTTCAATAATATCTAACAAAGGGGATGAAATTTAAGGGTTGAAACTTGAAATTTCTTCAAGTAAATGGTAGCCTTTGTCTTATTTATTTTATTGAAGATTATTACGATCTCAATTAAAGAATGCCATGGACTGTATGACAGTTATGATTAACATTGTTTATTTACATGGTTACTAGACAGTTTGTGACATTTATTGACATACAAGTTATAGACCGCCTTCGCCTTGTTGACTCACCCTGTACATATAATCCATTTGACACATTTCAAAACACAGCATTCAATTACTGAAACTACTTAAAACGAACAAAATATCAAAAAAACTTCAAAGGTGTCGATCATTTATTATTATTATTAAACTTATGTGCACTACCTTTATTATTTTATTAGTGATTAAACTATACCAGTAGATTCTTTTATGTATGAAAAATATGAAAAAAGTAGCTGTGAACATTTGTCGAAAAATGCCTCCTAAGGGTGCTAGGGCCTTAAAAGCATCACTTTGAAGGTGTTTTTTTTAACCTCCCCACTCCACTTCACCCTTAAAAAATATATCAATTCTGTGCAACTTTTGTCAGGTGTGCCCCATACTTAAATTCAATCGTTTTTGAGTTATTTCATAAAATGTGTATAATTTGACAGAAACAAGACTTCAGTTAAAAATTAATATTTTCGAAGCCTTGAAGTTTTCCTTTTCCGAATTTATGGCACATCTTAAAGGAAGGTCAGGGCTACCCCTTGACCCACTTTAATGTCAAATTTCATGCACAGCGTATCCCCGATAAATTATCAAATTAACGGAAATTAGAAAGACAATATTTTGAAAATTTTAAATGAAATGACCTTGAATTTTTTTCTGCTGACCCAGAATTAAATTCTTTATTACACGGCGAAAGGTCATTCCGTTTGAAATTTTCGAGATTTTGTCTTTTCAATTTCTGTTCATTTGAAATTTTACAGGGGACACTCTGTGCATGAAATTTGACACCCGAATGTGTCGCCAGGTAGTCCTGACTTTTCTTTAGGATTTGCCATAAATTCGGAAGAGAAAAACTTCAAGGCTTCGAAAATATTAATTTTTAACTGCCAAATTCTACACATTTTATTAAATAACTCAAAAACGATTGAATTTAGGTATGTGGCACACCTGACAAAAATCGCACAGAATGACATGTAGAAACCAAAAATGCATTGATATATGGGGTGTTCAATTTCACTAAATGTAATTTTGTGCTGCCCCCCCTACACGAGCCGCCCATGTGAGTTCTTGAATTTTTAGAATATGCACATTTTCAGTCACTAACGGTTGGCGTACGCAGATTTTCGATATTATTAATGACGTGGACATGAATGGGCTTTGTCTCACCGTTGGGACACCCTGTATAAGCTCAAATTGGTGGATCGATTTGGCTGAAATTTGGTACTTTTAGCAAGTCTTTAATGCTGGATTTACTACTGTGGTGAAAACTTTAAAATTTTGATCATTAGCGTCCCGTACAGGGGGGGCTTAAGACCAAATTTGCTCAAACATTCTTGCAAGTAGTTTTTTCCCAAATTTGATTCCAGAATCTGAAAATTTTAGGTTTTTTACGTAAAAATGGTACTCTTGTTTGATGTTGCTAGGATGCACCCTTTTCGAGAAAAATGGCTTTTTATTGGTCAGGGCTCCAAAATTTGACAGAAGACATCAAAATACCGTTGTTCTGTCACAAATTTTGACAATTTTGAAAATTTGACAGAAGACATCAAAATACCGTAAACAACGGTATTTTGATGTCTTCTGTCACAAATTTTGGAACCCTGAACCAATGAAAAGCCATTTTTCTCGAAAAGGGTTCATCCTAGCAAGCAATATCAAGCAAGAGTACCATTTTTACGTAAAAAAATTGAGAAAAAACGACTTACAAAAATGTTTGAGCAAATTTAATCCTAACCCCCCCCCCCCGGGCGGGACGCTTATGATCAAAATTTTAAGATTTTCATCACAGTAATAAATTCAGCATTAAAGACTTACTAAAGGTACCCAATTTAACCGTTTTGAAGATATGAAAAAAAACAACCCCGAGGGGGTTGCCACGCGGGGAATTTGTTGTCCTTCGCAGAGGAATTTTTTGGAATTTACAGAGGAATTTGAGTGCCTTTTCGAGGAATTTGTGGAATTTGCAAAGTAATGTGAGGAATTTGGGGGAATTTACGAGGAATTTGTGTGCAATTTGCGAGGACCTCTTTTGTTCTCGCATTTTAAGACATTTCTGAGGAATTTTGTGGTATTTTCGAGCAATTTTTTGGCATTTTTGAGGTATTTTTTGAAATTCTTGATGAGCTTCGGCATTTTGTGGCAATTGAGAGGAATTTTTTGGAAATAAAAGCCATTTTTGTCCCTCAAATCGGACCGTGGCAACCCCCTCGGTGACCCCATTAAGCCAGATATTCATAGGAACTTTTTTCATATTTTTCATAAAAGAATCAGCTTGTATAGTTACACCCTGTATAATTGATTTTAGTGAGTAAATTTAGGTTCGGATTTGCAATAATGGCCTCAGGGTTCAAGTCTGGATGTTTGCCCCATTTGAAGTATTACAGCGAGCCAATCGATTTACCCACCCTTCATATTTTCGGGGAGGGCGATAAAATTATTCCGACAGGTAAGTCTGGCTGGGTTTTTTTTTTTTAGTTTATTAATTGGAGTTTTAGAAATGAGCGAGGCTTTAAGGGAGGTTTTTGTCGAGCCTACGATTGTGAGGCATCCCGGGGGGCATTATCTGCCTGCGAGTGCACCCCAGAAGCAGGAATATCAGAAGTTTTTTAAATTGAGGCAGCTGCAGAGGGATCACAGTGGATGAAATAGGTTAAATTTTATTATTGTTTGAAAAATAAAAAGTTTTCATTGATATACCTACTCATTCGCATTAATTTTAACAACCTAGCCCAGTGGTCGGAAGTAATGCGTTAATTTTTAACGATAACGCGTTATTTAAACAAAAAAATAACTTAGTAACGCGTTACCTATTTTTGTAATAACGAGTAACGAGATTCGCTTTTGAAATAAGTCAGCCATTTCTTAACCGATTTGGATAGACTTGGTCTTAAATTAAAGCGAAAGAATTAGACTTTCGAACTCTGCAAGAAACGTCGACAGATGGCGCTGCTGTAGCAATTTGTTGGCCATTAATGAGTGAAAATACTCAAAAACACGTTTTTTAAAAAAATTACAGAAAATTAATGCTTACGCCAAATCGACTTCTGAAAAAGGATTTTTGAACAAAAAAGAAAGATCTTCAAGGCTATTCGAGTGTCATACCGATTGGTCGTTGACTGACCAATCCCCATGCAGCTAAAATAAACCTTTAAAGCAAGTATCAATAGCACTACTACGGCAGCGCCATCTGCCGTAGTTTCTCATGCAGTCGAAAGCCTGATTTTTTGGCTTTAATTTAAGACCGCGTTCATCCAAATCGGTTAAGAAATGGCAGACTTATTCCCAAAAATATTTTGTCCGGTTTTTTTTGGGACACACGTTCGTTCGTACGTTCGTAAACACGTCACAGCCCAAACTACTCGATCGATTTGGCTGAAATTTGGTACGTAGGCATCTCATGACCCAACTTAAATCTGAAAAGCTTCTGTCAATCAAAAATGCCAATTTGGCACATCAACTTTTAAATTTTAAATGCAAACCCCCATTTTTCACGTTACCATAAGAAATGCTTTCAGATTCTGCTTCCAAAGATGTATTCACTGTCAGTGCCCTTTTGACCAAAAACTACAAAAATCGAGATTTTTATCAGACTTTAAAATCGCGGTACAGCCCAAGCCCCTGAACCGATTTGGCTGAAATTTTGCACATGGGAATTGTATTACACGTCGAAGATTCAATCGACCAACGGAAAAGTGCCGTTTTGGCACACCAATTTCCAAATTTAAAATTATTCTCTCATTGACCATCCAAAACAAGTTTTTGAAAGATTTATTGTCACCATCTGAAAGGTCTTCAAGCTCTGGTTTGAAATAAGACAAAATTTATTCGCAATTAGTTCCCTTTGGATAGAAAAATCGAAATTTTGTAATAACACTGAAACCACGTTATAGCCCAAAGTATACCATTTAGGCATATCAACTTTAAAATTTTAAACACAAAGTCGCAGAAATGCCCATGCTTTGATTGTATTAGGGTGGTGAAATTGAAAACATAACTTTCTTTAGAGCATGTGGGGGTGGCGAAATAGGGGGTTTGAGTTTAGGGGTTGAAACGTTCATGAAGCCCTGTAATTTGACGCAGAGAAGCAATATCTTCTGTGAAAATGTGAGGTCTTACACATTGCATCTTCGCGAAAGGAGGAGTAAATTTTAGGAAAAATTTATCGAAGGGGATGAAATTTAAGGGTCGAAACTCGAATTTTCATCCTTAAAGGCGCTACAACATACAGAAAATCAAAAATACGAGAGCTCAAAGACTCATCTGGGTGCAGATGCAACCACCAGTAAATTCAGGCGGCCGGCCCCTACATACCCATACCCATCTACAGGGATACACATCGCATTGATGTACATGTTTCGGTGGCTTTTTTAAGAGGGGTTTAGATTGGCAAGAAAACCGTCACTCTCAATTTTTAGTTGTACTTGAGCGGTAAGCCCCGATTGCGCCGCTCTCTCTTAAAAGCCTTGGAAACAATTATTGAGACAATCGTTTCCACAGTTCTTTTAAGGGTTACTTAAAGTTAAGAGGGAGGGGTGCAATTAGGGCTAAGTTGCTATAGAATTTTTGAAGGATTAATTTTAACACATGATTAAGGGCCCTCTCTAGTTCCAGGCCATGTCCTAACCATTTGGCAATGTGGCGAGAGGAGATTTACCGTCAATTTGACAAATTGTCTCTGTTTGATTGATTGTCATTAAAGTGAAACTTTTGCGAAAAAAGACCAAAAATATTGGAATCTTTACCAATTTCAAATGATTAACGTACTGGAAATGAATATTTTATTTTATTTATTTATTTGAGCTTTTATCATTAGGAAGTTTAAATAAATAGCAGAAAATCATTTGGACTTGATGGATAATCACATTTCAAGACAAGATTTATTTCATCGTTGCAGCGATGGTAAAAGGCAGCAATTAGACCATTCGCATCTGTAGAATTTTGTGTAAAGTCGACACAATGATGTTGGTACCCTGCTAAACGAAGATCAATTGAAATTGATACCTAGTCATCGCTATTTTGTGTATCTAGTTATAAAATTTATTTCTCAGTCCAACCTGTTACCTACTCATTATTAAAACCGTTACATATTACTACATCCCAATTATAAGTGCCCAAGCCCCCAAAAATTAACATTTAACATTATATTGTATTTATTTCTACACAAACTACATGCTCTCAATAAACAAGTAATTCTGTGTAACAGTGTCAAATTTCAATAATGATCTCGAAATTGTAAAACGTGTAGTTGTTTGAGGCCCAGATGCTTAGAGAAATCACGCAAGCTGATGTAATCTCGATTGAATTTGAAAAGGATTTGAAAAAAATCTTTTCTCTGGCTCTAGAAGCAGAATTTGTTACTTAAAACTTACTTAATAGGGCACATCTTACAGGCTTTCTTAAATTATTGAATTTCAATTCGTTAATCGTTTGAAATTGATAAAAATATAATATTTTTTGATAATTTTTGCAATGTTTCACTTCAATGACAATCTATGACAATTTGTCAAACTGACGCTAAATCTCCTCCGGCAGCGTTGTCAAATGGTTAAGGACAGGGCCTGGAACTAGAGACGGCCATGGTTGTACCAAACATTTAATTCTGGAGTTAACGCTAACCCCATTACGATTCCATAGAAACAATTGTTGTCAACAATTTGTTGCTATAGAATTTTTGAAGGGTTAATTTTAACTCAGGATTAAATATTTAGTACAACCCGCCCTAAACGTTTGGTACAACCCGCCCTTAGTGTCTTGCCCTGTTTATTAAATTGAAATATTGACCAATTCAAATATAAAATTTGATCGGTTGTTAGGTACCTACTAGGTTTTTGCTTATTGGTTCTCAACTTACGCAGCCACATCGCTAGGGTGACATTAAACTTTATTGGAAAAATAAGTGTTTATTGTAGTGATAATAATATTAAAGAAATGTAGCATCAGTAGGGTAGGTGCATATTTTAGTTAGATAGGTGCTACACACACGTCAAGCTTAGTACTTTGTAATACTTCCTTCGGAATTTTATATTTCTTTACTTCGTCACATACGATGTCATTAGCGTTCTCATCCGTAGTCATTGCTACTCGTTGAATTTCTGAACACTTATCGACAAATTTGGAAACGCCCGACGGAAGGGGTGATGCCAGTTTTACTGTGCGAGTTGTTTTGGGGGTAGTTGGTTTGGTGATGGTAGTAGATGAGTTAGTTGACTTGATAGTGGTAGTTGGTGCGTTGTTATTTCCTTGGCGATCACTTGCTTCGGTGTTAGTGTTGATAATGAGGATTCCCAAGTTTTCACAATCCCGAAAGTTTAATAGTGCAGCAAAACCGTCTACCAATTTAATACATTCACTTTTCATCCCCTCTGAAATAGGTGTCTCTCCAGTTTTGTTCAAAGCCTTCTCACAGACTGCTTTCAACTCATTCTGCACATCCTTACCATCCATGTCAAGAAGAATCCTAGTGCAAGCAGTCTTCACTTCTTCCCTTACCGAAACCGTGCCATACAATTTCTGAATTTGCTCGCATTTCCCATGATCCAGTCTATGTAGCTCACCGTTCGCATTTTCTATGGCATTACACTTGGCCCAAACATCCCCATCGGTTTTCAGCTTTTCTTGCTTTATCTTATTGCAAATTCTTTCATCCCTAATGTCAACTGGTTCTATAGCTATAGTTTGTGGCCTTGAAGTGGGTCTGGACGGGCGTCGCCTACCTCCTCTTCCGCCTCTGGGTCTTCGGGGAGGTCGTGGTCTTGGCGATGCAGGCCTGCTGAATTCCCCGAGAATTTCACGGTAAATATTGGACAAATAGGCGTCCGTATCGAAGTGAACTGCTTTGTTGTTTAATTTCAACGCATTTTTCGGTTCTTCTTGCAAAGATTTGCCTGCATTAAATTATTAGTTTTCTTGAAATAAATTAAAGAATTTTTACCCGTTTGTAGTAGCACGATGAGGGTTAGAAGCAAAGGCACCACGAACTTCATGGCTTGGAAAAAAAGTTACCTAGAAGCAACATTTGTCGTCTTTTTATACAGAATTTTTTGGAAATTTTATGAAGTCGTGCATTTTGCTTATCGGGGTTTTAAAACCACCGTGACTTGGGGATAAAACTGTTTGCGTCTTTTTTAAACATTAAATTTTATTGCTTTCTGTTTAATATTTGTGGAAAGATTAGTTATTTACGGCACAGATGGTGCTCCTACAAATTATGATTTGGGGGATGTAATTGCCAAAAAATTGATGTTGGTAACAAATAACTTTCGAATTTTTGTATGGTTGATAATGAAAGAGATGACAAACCCCCACAAGCTAAATATGCATACCTGGATTATTTTCGTAGGTATTCATTTCTGTAATTCTAACCCCTTTGACATTTTATTCCCCTTCACGCGTCGATTTTGCAAAAAGTTGACCCAATTTCGTTCTTCTTCGGAAATATTGTACTCATTTTGATTCAGTTGGAATAACTTTTTCAATTTTTCAGCGATTCAGCCGATAGCGACAGGTACTTAGATATTTTAAACCTCCAAAAGTTAAATTTGCCTAATTAGCTTATTTTCGTGTATATTTTTTATTCCACTTGACCACATTTAATTTTCCCTCCCTTTAGACCTTTCATCCCCTTCGCAATTGTTCAACTCCTCCAAGCTTTGCAAAATTCAGAAAATTTAATTTTTTCCTGTAATTCCACTCATTTTTTCATTTTGCTTTTATCACTCTTTCCAATTTTTCAACACGCTACAATATTATTCATCCCTTATTACAAAACATAAAGCAAAAATTGCTAATTTTCCTTGCTGGTGTTCCGCAGGGTTCTTATATAAGGCCCACATTGTTTCTTATTTTTATTAATGATCTGCCAAAAGCTATTGAATCAGAGTTAGAATTTTTGCTGATGACTTGAAAATCTATAGAATGATCAGACGAGAGGATTTGGATGTACTTAATCTTCAAGAAGGCCTTGACGTTTTAATGTTGACAAATGCTTACCCAAAACGTTTCTTTTTCCTGTGATTTTCGCTAGTTCTACTTAACTACAGTTCATTTCCATTTCTCTTGACTTTTCGTCCCCCTTATCAATTTTTCAACCCCCCCGAGCGTTAATTTTGAAAAATTCGCCCAGTTTTGCCTTTTTTCAGTAATAAATTTTACTCATATACCTACATTTTTCACTTTTTCGACCCCCTTCGCAATATTTCAACTCCCAAAAACCAAATTTCCATAATTGACTTATTTTTGTGTTATTTTTTTTTTATTCTGTTTAATTAGGTACTATTAATTTTCATCTCTTTTGACTTTACATCTTCCTTTACGATTTTTCTACTCTCTAAGTACTGTAACACACCTCGTCCAAAAGCGACAGACTTCAACTCGTCGCAACTGACGGTCCGCCACTCCTCATGACTCGACAACTGTCATTCGGATTCTGCTCTAAACGTGGCGTGCTAGCATAATAATTTCGCGCTGTCGCATTAACCCCGCTCTCTCTCTCTCTTACAATTTCTATTATCAATTACCACGGTCCCACTGACCTTACCCTCTTTCAGAGTAACCCTTCCTCTCGAATTACTCTCGAAACATTTAACCAACTCGCCTTGATCCCCTCGACCAAGACGTCCACCTTGAGCGCCACTTAGTCTATTTTTATTCCCGGACTAAGAGAGGGAAATACAAATGAGAGAGATGCTTTTTGACTTGTGAGAGAACGACACTTTCTGCGACAACACTACTTTGCTTGGTTCAGCTTAGCTCAGGTTTGCTGGTAGAGGGAGTGAGTAAGGAACATGCTCTTTCCAATAATTTAGATTGATCTCGCTGTACTAGATTTAACTCATTACGCTCGCTGCTTTGCGGTACTTACAAATTCTTTTTCGGCACTGCACAAAAATAGACGCCTATCAACAAAATAGTTTATTTACAAACAAAAGGCGGCTATAAAACAAAAGAACAAAAGTACATCTAGGGATTTCTATTTTCCACCGTTGGCGTTACTTCTTACACCTCTGTCATTCAACCCCGGCCTGTCATCAAACGTCAAACTTGACGTTTAGCCCATCATGGTCATAAGTAATCGTTTCTTCAATGTTAGTTGCATTCTATTGAAGAGGTCTTGGTTGTGCCCTGTTCAGAATCAAATAATTGAATGTAGCGCGGTAGTTACCTTTACGGTATGTCCTTATAAAAGGATAAAGGCGGGTTTACACGGTCGAGTAGACGGGCTAGCTACTAGTACTAGTAGCTAGCCTGGCTACTATGCTATACCGGACGGCATTCTAAATGGCTGGTGGGTTTACACGGTAGAGTAGACGGGCTAGTTACTAGTACTAGTAACTGGCAAGCCAGCTACTAACCCAGTGTCAACCCCGTGGTATAGTGCCAGTACCAGTACTAGTACCAGTAGATGGTATAGCAGAGTAGCTAGCCTGGCAGGCTATTTACTATCCTACTAGCCTCCTTCCACTCCGATTTTCATTATCCCAGTCACTATTTTTGCTATCGAAGGTATGAGTACACGAACCCGAGGACAAGCCACACGAATACACAGTGCGAGTGTAAAGTTTGGAATAAAATTCCAATCTGCCAAAGTAGCAAAAAGAATTTAAAAAAATGTAATTGCGCAGTTGAATTTGTATCCAAAAAATAAGGTTGACGTGTACTTATTCGCCATTTTGAAAATTATTGTTTTTTAACCGATTTCTTCGATGTTTTTGAAAATCTAGGGTGGCCGTGACTTCGCTTTTGGTCAAGTATCATACATGCTCTTGTCTTAGAAAGAATCGTAGATTGAATCCGTTGCATGATTCCGTTTTGTCAGCAGATTTCGGATTTTTGAAAAAAAAATTGTCTGCAACTTATCAACTGTTGATAAAATAGTGATGGCAGCTTGTGCTCTACATAATTGGTTACGTAAAACTTCACCTAGGACATACTTACCACCAGGCTCTGTTGACGAAGAAAACATTGATACAGGTGAAATAATACCTGGAAGATGGAGGACAGAGTTGGCCGAATTACGAAACCTGGATCCACGAACAAGAGTATTTGGTGGCAGAACCGGAAGGCTGGCAAAAGAGTTCAGAGATCGCATCAAACATTATGTAAACAATGAGGGCACAGTGCCATGGCAAGATGACAAGATTTATTGAGCCTCAATTTTAGTAGAATGTTGCCCTTAAATTTAAGTTTATCAAAGTGACGGTAACATACAAGAACAAAAATACCTGTTTATAGAGATTACATGTTAAATAATAAAATTAAGTACCTACTACTTAACAATCTTAAAAGACCTTACCACATTACTCTGTGTCTTTCTCTTCTCTTTTGTCTTCCTTAAAAAAGCATCCATGAGGACAAACCACTTAACGGATGGCCTATAAACTTCATCACCTCCGATGCCGGATTTTAAACTCTTCTCAATTTTGGAAACCTCCTGGTTGTACGTGTTTCTCAAGTTCTTAATTTTTTGTTTCACTTGAGCTAAACCAAAGTCCTATATCCCCATTTCTTCTACAATGGCTTCATATGCCGCTTGTCGCATTTGATTGTTCCTGTAAATCGCACTCGTTGTGTTCCACAAACACTCGTGTTCCCGATATAGTTCGACGAATTTCAGAGTTTCTGTTTCCGACCACCGCATTTTTAATTTTCAAAATTTGCTGCAAAATTGCCTTGCTTGTCAAATTTCAGATCTGTCCACATTGACAGTATCAAAAAAGCGTGAATTTTAAAATTTTAGGGTGGAAGGGGAAGGCTAGTAGGATAGTAAATAGCCTGCCAGGCTAGCTACTCTACTATACCATCTACTGGTACTAGTACTGGTACTGGCACTATACCACGGGGTTTACACTGGGTTAGTAGCTAGCTTGCCAGCTACTAGTACTACACCTTTTCCAGTAGTAGTTCAGAAAGCGTCAATTGAATTTCAGAATAGTCAGTTGAATTTCAGAATCCGTCAATTGTAGTTCAGATTAATCAATTCAAATTCAGAATGCGTCAGTTGTATTTCAGAATAGTCAAATGAATTTCAGAATACGTCAATTGAATTTCAGAAAGCATCAATTGAAATTCAGAATCCGTCAATTACAATTGCATTTGATGCTTTCTGAAATTCAATTGACGTATTCTGAAATTCATTTGACTATTCTGAAATACAATTGACACTCTCTGAATTTGAATTGACTAATCTGAACTACAATTGATGGATTCTGAAATTCAAGTGACAATTCTGAAATTCAACTGACGCTTTCTGAAATTCAATTGACGCTTTCTGAACTACTACTGGAAAAGGTGTAGTAGCTAGCCCGTCTACTCGACCGTGTAAACCCGCCTTAACAGTGCTAGACGGAATGGGATGTCCGAAAGACCGTTAGTGAGAGCTCCCCACACCTTCACTGCATGAGAAACTCTAACGATGTATTTTGGTGTGGGATCTTTTATCTCCTCTTCAGCTCCGTAGTATTCGTGGAAGCTTCCGTGGGCGCCCTCTATTATTATCAACAATTAAACTGGTAGCAACAATTGCCACTCCGGCTTGACGTCTAAAAGTGAGGTTATGTGGAATTTTCGTTTTCTTTGACACTTTTTCTCTCTTATAGGCTTTGTCGGTCGTGTGTCTTTATATAATCATAACCTGAGAGCTTCTACTAAGTGTCCCCCCACATCTGAGAGGAATCGTAGGTGTAATTTGGATATTTTGAATGAAAATTAAAATGTCATGGCTACTTAGATGTTTATGATCGGTGACTTCGGATAATTCATGACCTGCAACTGCAATTATGGGGCTTGAGGGACGTTTCTGGTCTTCTTGCAAGTTCTGTTGACTCGGTGTGCTATCGGACTGTTCCTCGTTAAAGGAAAATCAGGAGGTGGAAATGAGAAATTAATTTTTAGGGGATGAGCAAGTAAGTAACGGTTCACCAATTTATAAGGCATAGTCCTTGCATCATTATTTATAACAAAATTGGTGGACTGGTTCGTTACAGTACCTATTAATTTAGCGTAATTTCGTTTTTCTTCGGTAATAAATGAATTCATTTGGATGATGATTACATTTTTCACTTTTTCATCCTCCTTCGCAATGTTTCAACTCTTCAAAAGCTAAATTTACATAATTGGGTTATTTTGGTGTTATTTTCCGTAATTTTACTTGACCGTTAATCCTCATACCTTTTGACTTTTCATCCACCTTTACGATTTTTCAACCCCCTAAGTGGTAATTTGGCAAAATTCGCATAATTTCGTTTTTCGTCGGTAATAAAATTGAACGCATTTGGGATTCAGTTTACCTTTTACGATTTTCCAGTTTCCTTCGCAATAGGTAGGTGTATTTCAACCCCCACAAAAGTTCTATGGTCTGTCCGGGATCCACACGACCAGGATTCACCCTATTTCCATGGTGAATCATTGTTGTCAACAATGAATCGCCATGGAAATCGGGTGAATCTCGGTCATGTGGATCCCGGACAGAGTATAATTGCATAATTTGGTTATTTTGGACTTTGGTGTTTTATTTCGTAATTCTACTTAATCACACTTAATTTTCATTCCTCTTGACTTTTCATCCCCTTTCACAATTTTTCAGCCCCGAGTGTTAATTTTTCAAAATTCGCCAAATTTTGATTTAATTCCGGCAATTCTTTTCATTTACTCATTCCTGTTCATTTTCTATTTTTAAATTCTGTAACAACAATTTTTTAACATTTCGCCTTTTTGACACATCTGTGCGTTTGCGGAGGCACCACTACTAGGTGCAGATTGATAAAATCTGCACCCGATTCCACCAGTCAAAATTATTGGGTAAAATGTTTGTATTCAACTAGTATTATGTACCTAAGCGAGAAAGCGAATGTTTTCCTGGTCCAAAGAAAATATGGACAGTCGAGGCGCGGCCGGGTGAAGCTATGGCAACTGCCGACTTATTTTCTTGGCTAGCCGAAACAAAATTGTCTCTACTGTTGTCATACGAATTAGAAAACGTCCTAGGAATTTGTCTATTGAGTAGCTAGACCATTTGCAATTAAAATAGAAAAAGTGAACAAAAGTGAAGTGAAAAATATCTAAATTCCTCTATAACCAATAGCAAAATTTTATAGGAAAAACATCCAAAAGCCTAAATGTTGGGTTAATTATGTTATTACAACCCCAACGCCAAGGGTAAACAGTGGCACATGCTCGCATAAGTTGCGCGTACGAAAACGCACGATAAAATATTTTAATTTACGCTATGATTTATCATCTAATTTTTACGATTGAGACACCAACGTAAAGCTAAACTAATGTACTTTTTCCCGGTAAGGGCACAGATTTTCGTAAAGTGAGCCATTTAAGAGATATTTTAATAAATACCCAGAATTTCACTTTATCTAACCAAATTATCTGTTTTTAGAGCTTTTGTGCATTAATTCTATGTCAAAGTAGATACACAGTATTAATCTACGTTTCAAGGGCTTTCAAGTAAAGAAAAGAAAATGAAAGTAGTGCTAATATTTACAGAGCTACGAATGATTTTATACAGGTGTGTCATTTTGGAAAGATACTCTTCTGAGATGTCATCATGGACTATATCACTAAAACCATAATCGTTTGTTTGGTCGTTCGATAACATCGCAAATCCCATCTTTGTACCTTTATTTACATAAAATCAACAAAAGCAATAAAAAATTTATTAAGAACTGGTACAAAATGAGAGCACCTATCATTATGTACAACTATACAAACCATATTTACATCAAATATACTCAGAAATGAAGACTTTCTTCAAATCAGGCACACTCCCCACGTAATTCTGCACCCCATTCCTACAATGCGGATACTGATAGTACACGTCTTCTATAAAAACAGTACTGGCGTTGTTATTCGGCAAATACTCCACCGACTTTATCTTCTGCCGAATATTGTGCGTACAATCCGAAAGTTTCGAGTTAGACCTCATCAACTTCTTGTTTTTCATCCCCCTCCGATCCGCCAAAGTCATGTAAGAGTTCGATCTTTGCACCCCCAACTTTGGGAGTTCCGTTTCTACGAACGCGTGGAAACTCTCCAAAGATCTTTTGGAGTTGCTTCTGGTGATCTTCAATTCCGGTTTGAGGTTATTAAACTGGTCTTTGTTGGGGAAAAACTCAAAATCGCAATTAGCTTCAGTTGTGATAGAATACGAGCTTTGTGAGGTTAGAGATTCTGAGCTAGAAGCTTGAGGTAAATCTCTTCCTAGTTCATCGATGCTATCCTCGCTTTTGCAGAGCCTCATTCTGTTGAGCCTCACGAGGTTTCTAGAATTCTTCATTACATTTTCTTGGCTTAAGCTGAGCCTCGGATTTCTGAGGTTCGTACTGCTGAGGTGGTGAAGATTTGAGTGACTGGGGCAAAGATCGGTTTCGCAATTCCCGCAACTCGAGGAATGCTCGAATAAATTTGGGCGGCGAAGATGCGAGGGTTGATTTATATGGATTTCTTGAGGCACTTGCCTCAATACTAAAACCAAGGAAATTATTTAACATTTTTTTGAAATATTTCAACCTCTTTGCTCTTTGTTTCGTCGGTAGTTGTGAATCACCGGAAGTCGGCCATCGATGCTCGTGTAAAGAGAGCCGTTGGTGATGGGAAAACGGTGTTCCACAGTTTGAAGGCCTCGGACTTGGGGGTGGTTTTGGTTGATTTCCAAGCTCTGAGGCTGGCTGCCAAAGGGGCGAAACTTTCCGTCCAAGCCGACTAATGGAAAAATGATTAATTGTTAAAATTGCTGAAACTCACCGTGGGGTAGTTTGTCGCTTCCGTGTCTGTCCGAGCATTTGTAGACGCCGGAAACCCATTTGCAGAATCTGGAATCGACTATGCTTAGGCCAATGGGGATTAAGATGTCTTGGACCAATCCCAGCCAAAGGGCCACGCCGGCAACTGGCCACGGTTTTACCAGGTTTGGGTGGATGCACATTATCTGCAAAGAAAACATTTTGGATATTAAATAATTAATATACAGGAAATTTGGCTTTTGGGGTTGAAATATTGCCAAGGGGGTTGAAAAAGACAAGAACAAAGTATATGAGTAAAATTCATTACCGAAAAAAGGTAAAACTGCGCGAATTTTACAAAATTAACGGTCGGGGGGTTGAAAAATTGATAAGGGTAGATAGATTAGATAGAAAACTTTATTACTGCTTTTGTGGCTTGTAATGGGCCCTGCCGTCCTTACATTTCTAAATTATATACAGGGTGGTCCAACGAAAAGTTTCCACCCCGAATATCTCGTGAACGGAGCGAAATATAAAAATTTGCTCGAACAGGTGGATTTTTATTTTGAGGGGGACACCTAAATTCGCCCTTGGTGAAATTTTTCCTCACACCCCCTGACCCCTACTAACCCCCTCTTCAAAAATTCAAATGGCAACCCCCCACTTGTGATGCATTATTTCATAGCTAATTTCATTGTCAATCCAACGCTGTAAGAATTTTTGAGCTTTATTTAACTCCAGCGCCCTCTATGGTCAAATTTTAAATTACATTAGGGCCATTCGTAATACATCAATTGAAAGGGTTTGACATTCTTTCTAAACCGATGCAACAATTTTTGAAATCCATCCACTCGTTCAGAAGTTACAGGCGTAAACCTGAAGGATTTCTAGGCCCAAAACCAGCTCATGTTCTTCAATGTAACTTTTGAACGAGTGAATGGATTTCAAAAATTCTTGCATCGTTTTACAGAGAATTTCAAACCCTTTCAAATAATGTATCACGGAGGGCCCTAATGTAATTTAAAATTTGACCGTAGAGGGCGCTGGAGTTGATCAAATCCCAGAAATTTTTACATCGTTGGGTTGGCAATTAAATTTGCTTTAAAATGATGCATCACAAGTGGGGGGTTGCCATTTGAGATTTTGAAGTTGGGGTTAGTGGGGGTTAGGGGTTGCGTTGTGGAATTTAACCAACCGCGGATTAAAGTGCCCCCCTCGAAACAAAAATCGACCTGTCCGAGCAAATTTTTATATTTTGTTCTGTTCACGAGATATTAGGGGTGGAAACTTTTCGTTGGACCACCCTGTATACAATAAATATAAATAAACACATCGTTAACTAATATAACTGAATTCTTTCTCTTCCTTCTATCTTCTGTTTCTGTCTTCTCTCCCCCCCCCTCTGATACTTCTCGCCCTTTCTATTTCCTTCATCCATTTTACGCCCTCTCCTCTCTCATTTAATATACTCTTCCTCTCTCGTTCCCTCACACTCTCTTAGCAGATGCTCTATTGTCTCTCTCGCTTCCCCACACACCCTGCATCTTCTCTCTTCCTCCTCCAACCAGATCTTATTTTCTCTCTCCTCATTTCCGCATCTGAATCTCGCTATCATTCTCATTTCCTTCATATTATCTCTCTCCAAGTAACTTGGCAACCTTTCGGTTATTACGCACTCATATTTTGCGTTATCCTTGTTCTTCTTTCCTGTACATCTATATCTCTGTCTCTTTCCCACATCGCTGCACTCATCCATTTCCTCTGTTCCCTGCGCCTTTCTTTACCTTCCCTTGCGTAACCGTTCCTGTCGTAATATCTTTGTCTTTCCTTCCCCCTTTCCTTCTTCCTCTAGTAGCTCTATGAAATGCCTTCTCCATTCCCCCATCTCTATCTTTTCCTCAGTAACTTCTTTCCCCTTTTTTTTCTCTTTGTTCCTCTTTTTCTTTCATTCGCTTCTTCCTTTCCAAGCATTTGTTCTTTTGCCTTTATGTATTCTTCCCTTTCGTTTTTCCTTTTTTCCATTTTCGTAACTCTCTTCTCGTTTTAACCTCCCCACTCCACTTCACCATTTAAAAAAAAAGGGAGGTTACTGCAATCACTAAAATTTTCGAATTCGAGATAAGACCGGATCTGTACGTTTTGAGGTCTCAGGAACCCAAAAAAGTGGTTTTTAAAATGTGTCTGTATGTATGTACGTACGTACGTTCGTTCGTACGTACGTTCGTACGTACGTTCGTTCGTAAACACGCCACAGCCCAAACTACTCGACCGATTTGGCTGAAATTTGGTACGTGTGCATATGATAACCCAACTTAGATCTGAAAAGCTTTTGGAGCCAATCGTGCAACCAGAAATGCCGTTTTGGCACATCAACTTTTAAATTTTAAATGTAAACCCCCATTTTTCACGTCACAATAAGAAAGGCCTTCAGATTCTGCTTCCAAAGATGTATCCACTGTCAGTGCCCTTTTGACCAAAAACTAAAAATATCGAGATTTTTATCGGACTTTAAAATCGCGGTACAGCCCAAGCCCCTGAACCGATTTGGCTAAAATTTTGCACATGGGGATTGTATTACACGTCGAAGAGCTGAACAAATGTTGGATTCAATCGACCCACGGAAAGTGCCGTTTTGGCACACCAATTTCCAAATTTAAAGTATTCTCTCATTTACCCATCCAAAACAAATTTTTGAAAGATTTATTGCCACCATTAGAAGGGTCCTCGAATTCTGGTTTTAAATGAGATACAATTTATTCGCATTTATTACCCTTTGGGTAGAAAAATCGAAATTTTGAAATAACACTGAAACCACGTTATAGCCCAAACTACTAGAAGGATTTGTCTGAAATTTGGTACATGGAGGTCAGGTGACCCGTTGAAGATCTGAAAGGCTTTTGGGAGCAATTGGTTAACGGGAAGTGCCATTTAGGCATATTAACTTTAAAATCTTAAACACAAGTCACGGAAATCAAAGACCCACGCGTTGGGGAGGTTCCAGCCGCTTCTCTGCTGCATTTTTCTCTTTTTGCTTTTTTGCATTCTTTATCGAACCATCCCCCCCTTTTCCTAGGTTCTCTTCTCTCACTATTATTTCTTCTCTTCTTACTGACCTCGTTATAATTTCCTCCAGTTCCTTCATTTCTTCTTCCACTCCCTTTGCTTCGAATTTTGATTTTGCCAGTTCTGGCCTGTATTCTTTGATTGCTCTCTCGTCCCATTTTTCCTTTATTATTACCTTCTTTGTGGTTTCTTTTTTTTTCTTTCTCCATTCTCTCTCTACAATACCCCCTCTAACGGCATATGGTCTGATTCCACCCTTTCCCTTATTCTGAACTTCTCTGCTTCTTCTCACGCTTCTTCATTTACTATTACGTAATCTATTACAGTTTCCCCATTTTTACATCTCCTTCTTTATTTCCGTTTAACACTTCCCACCCCTTTTCTTCTAGGATTCTACCCTCTTTATTCTCCACTTTGTCTATTGTTTTCCGTCTTGCGATTCCTCTGTTTTCTGTTCAGGTTCTTGCTCCCCTCTCTCCCAGTCTTGCATTGAGTATGCATTCCCCTTTCCTTTCTTCTATTCTCTCTTCTATTTCCTTTTTCGTTGTTTTCATGCCTCTGCTGTACACCGTCGTTATTCTCCACTCCTTATTGTCTATTACCACTTTTCTGTCCATTATACCTTCTTCCTCTTTTCTTTTTTCCTCTTTTATTTCTTCAATCCCTTCTTTTATTCCCATCAGAATTCCCCCTTTCGCTCTCCCCTTTCTTTTTTGTCTTGTCGCTCCCTGCCATTATTCCCTTTCGGTAATCTCCTTTGTGTATTCTCCCAACCCTCTTACTCCACCCATGTCTCCGGCAGTCCTACTATTTCAAATTCTTTTATATAATTCCACACCTCTTTATCCTTGTTTCTAATCCCCGCTATATTCCAAAACAGGAATTTATATTCTTTCTTTCCTTTTTCTTCTCCCGTTTCTCCTTCTTCTTCTTCTGTTGTTGTTACATTGTTCCCTTTCCCCCTCTTTTCCTTTTTTTGTTGGTTTACTATTTCTTCCAGATAATTTCTCACGCCCTCTTCATATTTTTATTATGTACCATTTCTTTATTCTTCTGACACAGTTACAATTTTTCTGTTACTTCCGGTGAAGTGCCGTTCACTTTGTTATTTTAAATACAAAGGTGGCGGTATTTTACGTGTTCGACAGACGTTTTAATTCTCTTTACAAACATATTAAAAAATGTTACCATAAGTTTCAAAGATGGCCGCTAGACGACCGAATTGTTTTTAATTAAGTTGGCTTTGATTTCTGCCATTTTAAGATAAAGTAACTAATCAAATTAGCGCAGGAGTCCTCTAAAATGCGCATGTTGTCTAAATAATAAACATTTTCATAAGTTTTCTGTTAGAACATTGTTTGTTTTTTTGGATAAAGTGTAAAAATTTCGGATTTTCAGGCGTTCTAAAAATTCTCTATTAAGCAATGCTGCGCGTTTGGTATGTCCTATTTATTGCCGTCTATTAGAGAAAGGAAAAACCAAATTTTTGTTTTTTCTTAAAAAACAAGTAACTTTCATTTAAAATTAACGTAAAATTTGGCTTAGAAAATCAACATTTTTGCGAAAAAACTAACAACTTTGCATTAGAAAATTTATGAAAACGTCCATTAACTAGACAATATGCACATTTTAGAGGACTTCTGTCCTAATCTTGAATAGTCACTTTAAATTCATCCCCCACTGGAAATAATAAGGGTTAAAAATTTTTAATCCTCGATTTTGAGGGAATACAAATTTTGATGCCCCGATTTTTTTGGCATTAAACTAAAGTTGCCGTCACAAGAAACAGCTGCATTTTGGTTATTGTATTTCAGAATCGAATTTCGTGTTGGATATTGGAAAAAATAGTAAACTGTTTTGTATTCCGTCAAGGATAAAAAACTTTTTTACTCCCTTGTCACTTAATATTTTATTTAAGTTTCATTAAAGCTTTTATAAACGTAAAAAAAGAATAGCACCGAACTGCCTCCTGTGAGGATTGAACTCACGACCCCTGGTTTACAAGACCAGTGCTCTGCCACTGAGCTAAAGAGGCTCATGGAGGGAGAACGTAACGACTCGTTCTTAAGCGAAACGGTCAATAATTTTGTTTCAATTAAATTACTGCTTGAAATTCGCAATTAATTAACGAATTAATTAAATGCCCCCAATTTTTTGTTATTAAATAATAAAAAGTGAATTGTGAATATCGATAAAGCATTTTTAAGATAATTCTTGGCCAGTACGCCACCAGTAATAACGCGCGTGTATTACTGGTTCCATATCCTTCTAGCTTTTCAACTAATGGGGAACAACAATGAATAGAATGATATTTTTCCGCGTACTATTCTGAAATACATTAAATTTCCAAGTATTTTTTCATTTAGAAAAGTTCAACTTTTCTACATAGCAACACTTTTCCACATAGCAACGCTTTTCTAAATAATTCGTTTCATCTGCAGCAAACATTTTCAGTGACATTTGTTAATTTTTATTTTGTTGTTTTTGTTGTTTTCCGTTACCATGTAAATGAAGTACGCCATTTCAGGATAGTACACGGAAAAATAATGTGTACAACTCGTGGAAAACATTCTTTTCCATGCTCGTTTCAACACTCCTCGCAAGGAAAAGTAATACTTTTCCTTACTTGTTCTACAAGTAACTATTTACATTAATTTGTATTTTGTATCATTAGTGCACTGATAATGTCAATTCAATAATTCCAGTGCAATAAAGGGAGTCAGGTCTGTACAGTAGAGATGGGCATATCGATACATGTTTTCCTTATCGATATCTCTATCGGTTAAAAAAAATTCGTATTCTGCCTTTCGATTATTAGGTAATAATTCTGACTAAATTTTTAATTTGAGCAGTGCACCAGGCTCTATTTATTTAGGGAGCGTTGCTGTTGACATCTGTGTGTGATCTGTGGGCCTGCGGGTAATGACGGTGGTTGCTCGGGTGGTTGTAAATTTTTTGTTACATTTTTATCAAAATACAATTTTTTTACCATGTTTTCACAGAATCGCTTATAAATGTGTAGACACTTACAGTTAAAATCGGCAATACAAAATTTTACTAGGAAAATCGTATCGATATAATCGATATTGAAAATTTATATCGACATCGTATCGATACGACCTCGTATATCGTTATGCCCATCTCTACAGTACAGTAGGTAAAACAGTCTGGCTGTATTATCGGCTGTGCCAGTTTTGAGATTGTCGTAACGCAATAAGAATGACCAATAAAATAATAATAACTAACAAGATAACCTGGAAAATAACTTATCTCTGTCACAAAATGTCATGAGAAGAAAGCGCCCAAAAGCACCGGATCTAGTGCATTAAGCACCAAAATTGGCAACCCTTAGACTGACGACCGAAGTTGTCGTTTAATTACCTTGATGCGAGAGTAAGTATTCATATCCTTTTATTAAAAGCCAATGGAAGATGTATATCAATGCGATGTGTACCCCTGTAGATGTTTATTCACCGTGAATGATTCATATATCGAGTTGGACTCGGTGGTTTTGGGTGCGGATGTAATCTGCACCTAGTAGTAGTGCCGAAGCATATTGATGAATCTTTTGCGTTCAATTGGTATCTTCCGGTTGTAAGTACATATAGGTAAAGCATCAATTTTTTGTGTTGGGGGTTGAAGGGGGTGCAATTTTTTCCGTTCAACTATTCTCCTCAGGGGTTGAAGGGGGTGGGTTTCGGGGGCGCTTACTTGGTACCTATCCTCCAATAACAGTGATTCAAATCTTAAATTCATTTGCGCTCAATTAGTATCTTCCAGTAACAAGTAGTCTAAGGGTTCAATCTCCACCGAGTCAATTATTTATGTTTGTCAATTTTTCGTATTTGGGGGTTGAAGAGAGCGGTTTTCGGGGTTGCAACTTTTTGCATTCAGTTACCGTAAAGTGGGTATTTATGGGACATTTTTTTCACTTTTTGATTTGTAATTTCCAATTCCTATTTATTTTTATTAAACTAATGGCGGTAATACATAGCAGTTTGGTTACCTTATACGATCCCCTAAAAATGACAGAATTTTTTTTCTATATCCACATATTTTTGAAATTTTTGGTGTCCCATATAACCCGTACTTTGGGGATATTTGGGACACCTTTAGATTTTGACGTATAACTCTTGATAAAAATGAAATGACCCATATTTAAACTATGGTCTGTCCGGGATCCACACGACCGAGATTCACCCAATTTCCATGGCGATTCATTGTTGACAACAATGATTCGCTATGGAAATAGGGTGAATCCCGGTCGTGTGGATCCCGGACAGATTATAGTATAGGTCTTTATGGGACTCCTACGAAATGTAAAAAAAATTACGACCGATGCAGCACTGTTGTTAGCTTGGCAATCTTAACGTTATATAAGTTATGCAAAAACGCAATGGGACACTTTGAATGAAATAAGGCCAACTGAAGTCGTAATTTCATTGTATTGCAAAAAACATTAGGAAAAGAAACAGAGACAGTAACAAATTTGAAGTTTGGAAGGGTCACATTTTGTTATTGAGGTTATGAACTACAATTATTGTCAAAAAGGAGCATTAATAAAACCATTAGTTTCGGAGGTATATAGGAGACTATTTGAGGTTACTAAAATCCTAAGATAATGTACTCTAAGTAAATATTTTTTGTTTACTTACATGTGCATCTTTTCCGACAAACTTTGCCGCCAAAACATACACTGACAGAAAAGTAACTAATAGTGACTTTTCTGACCCTTAGGTTGACAAGCAAGATTAAACTACAGCGCGAAATTTAAAACAAGAACATTTTGTCCCATAAAGGTACCGCTGTCCCATAAATACCCACTATACGGTAGTCTGTTTCTGTTGTAGATAGTCCACGGGCTCAATTTCATCCAAGTCAATTATTTGTGTTCGAGGGTTGAAGACTGATGGGTTTTGGGGGTACAATTTTTTGCGTTCAAAATAGTCTCCTGCGATAATGAGTGGTAAAAGGATTACTCCGTCCAAGTAATTTTTTTTTGTTTCGGGGTTGAAGGGGGTGAGTTTTAGGAGCGTAGTTCAACACTTTCGGTTGTAGGCGGTGCAAGGGTTAAATTTCCTCCAAGTCAAGTTTTTGCGGTTGGGGGTGCAATTTTTTGTGTTCAATAGTTTCCTCCGGTAATAGGTAGTCCAAGGGTTACATTTCCTCTAAGTGAATTTTTTGTTTCAAGGTTGAAGGGGTTGAGTTTTAGAGGTGCAATTTTTTTCTCTTCCTGTCGTAGGTAATCTAAGGGTCTAAGGACTAAATATATGCACAAAACTTTTTCTGGGTCATTGACTAAAAGTTATCGAATTGCTTGAATTTCAAGCAACACGTGAAATTTCGAGTTTCAACCCCTAATTTGCACCACTTTCTGTTTCATCTTGCAGAAAAAAAAAACATCCTTTATCAAATAATGTCAAAATATATGTGGTTTCAGACCATGTGCAAAATATTTGAGAAGTTTTCGTATTTTTGTGATTTTCAACCCCTAAATTTCATCCCCCAAAATTGACACCCCCTCACCTTCAACAGACGTGTACGTCAAAAACACATGTCAAGTTTCAGTAAAATATCTCCACTGGTTCTCGAGTTATTACAATTAATAGTTTTTCGGTCCCGAAAAAACCTCGCATTCTCGCGCTTTTACTCGAACGCTGCCTAAACGCTTGAAGGTGGATTAAAATCGTATGAGACAGAAATTTCGGCGACGAATAGACCTACAAAAAAGTCCACGGCAGCATATAAATATCTGTTACGGATAGCCGCCGATAAGCCACTGAAGCTATTTTCGTCAAAAATTAAAACACAAAAACGATCTCGGTGGGCTACCCCTCGTAGATAGCGATATGCCGTCGCGGACTTTTTTGTAGATCTTTTCATTGCCGACAATTCCTCCTTACAAACTTTTGCTCTAACTTCAAGCGTTGAGGCAGCGTTGACGATCAAACGTCGAAAATTGTAATTTCTTTAAGTTTTTCACCCCTAACCACCACCACCACCCCCCCTAGTAGGTACTAACCTACAGCGAATGATTTTAGATACAGTCATTTTCTAACATTTTAGCGAGCATTTTAGATGGAAAAACGTGTATCTAAAGTGGGGGGTAAACCGCTAATCGTATATTGTACACCAGACATCCTCATCTGAAATACTCGGACTTCCCCCTAAATTGTACGCCTGACATCCCTAGCGGTTTACCCCCCAGTCTAAAGTCACGCCACTGCAGGTACCTACTCGTTTTCTATGATCACGATGGAAGGTACCTATACTATTATTTGCGATGACGCAGTTTAAAGAGGAAAATACGAAGGCGTAGGGGCCATATTTTTAACATTCGCTTGTTAATACAAAATTGTCGCCTCGCACTCGACAATTGTCGACTCGCAATCGACAATTGTCGACCCACACTCAACAATTGTCGACTCGATCGACTATTGACGTCCCGATCGACAATTTTTCATCCTATCGACAATTGTCGAGTGCAAATCGACAATTTTGGATTAAAAAGCTATGTTAAAAATTCGCTTCTTAATACAAAATCGTCGCCTCGCACTCGACAATTGTTGTTGAGCCGATCGACAATTGTCGTCTCACACTCAACAATTGTCGCCCCGATCGACAATTGTCCACTCTCACTCGACAATTGTCGCCCCGATCGACAATCGACGTTCCGATCGACAATTGATCACCCGATCGGCAATTGACGACCCGATCGACAATTGTCGAGTGGTCAATTGTCGATCGGGTCGACAATAGTCGCGTGCGAGTCGACAATTTTCCATCCGGTCGACAATTTTCCATCCGGTCGACAATTGTCGAGTGCAAATCGACAATTTTGAATTAAAAAGTTATGTTAAAAATGTGAGAGCGTACAATTCAGATACATTTCAATGAGTGCAAGTGAGATACACTGTCAATTCCTCCGGCTTTTAAAAAGGAATAGGTATACCGCTTTTAATGTTTGTCGATTGCTGAATATCAGCATCAGTGGCAAAAATACCACCTAAATATTAATCGAAACTTTTTTCCTTATTTTTATCGTCCAGTACTATTTTTTTAAATGTTACGCTGGTATCGGGTTGGTGGACAGAAAGAAGATAAATCTTTAAAAACTTAAGCTATTTTGTCCAAAATCTTTAAAAACTTAAGCTATTTTGGCCAAAATCTTTAAAAACTTAAGCTATTTTGGCCAAAATAGCTTAAGTTTTTAAAGATTTCTCTTCTTTCTGTCCACCAACCCGATATACCAGCGTAACATTTTATTAATCGTCGCGTTTTCGGTATAAATCGCTGGAACTCCTTCTTACAGCCTCCACACATAGTGTATGGATTAGTGTAACCATTATTGTGTAACGTAACCATTGTGTAACCGACACATTGCGGTGCGAAATTAGAACGAACGTCAATCGTAAACCCGGAGCGTTGTAGATTTTCGCAATGCAATTGTTACGGGAGCTGTGTGACGACCTTTGACTTAATTTCTTAACCGTGAATTGCTATGTGCGCTAAAATATGAAACTTTACATTTTAATAAACGTACAAATAAAAAGAAATCTCAATTTATGGGGTAAACTCTGTTCATTTATTAAAGAACCACTGCTGGAGGGGTAGGTTGACCAAGTAAAAAAAGCCCCTAAATATAATTTCGAGTTTTCATGTTACCCTTACTGCATGTTTCAAAATTTGAAATGTTCTTTCAAAATTTGCAAAATCAAATCTGACAAGTCTTTTTGCAACAAAAATGTCAACGATATACCGAAATATCATGAACAAGGGTGAGAGTTAATGGAAAAGCAACATTTTTACATATTATAAGTATAAGAGTAAGGAATTAAAATCATACAAGTAGTAGAACAAAGAAATAAAACAAAAAACAAAAAAAAAATGTTTGAAAATTGTGAAATCACGGATTTTGAACTAAGAACTAAGCTTTAATGTATAAAATAATCAAGTTAAGACCACAGTGTTATATACTTAAATACTAAAATGACGTTCCTAGGAATTTTAGTTCTATTTAAATTTCGCTTTTGAACTATTGCCGCCACTATCCCTCACATCTCCGGCTAAGGTTAAATTAAAATAGGTAGGTACAGTTAACAACTTTCTAACTCAATCAGTCTCAATCCCTAACCTTCAACTTTCAATTACCATTTCACCATAAAAATACCCCCTCATAAATATTAAATCAACTTCTTTTCAATAATAACGAATGTTTAAAAGTCAATCCATAAAATGTATGTACGATTTTCATCAATCACAGATAGATTTCGGGGATTAACCCCTATCATCAGTCCTGAACGAACAAAACACAACATAAAAAAATGTAAAATTACAAATATTTTATGGGAATTTTTTTTTTAAGTTTAAACGAGATCAATAATATATTCTCAAGATCACCGAAATTCTTGACCTTCGCGCGGTTTTTAAAGAGCGGCTCTTATTTCATAAAAATCGCACGGGCAAAATTATTGTGTAACGACAATTTCATTGTTTTATTATATTTATTATAAACCGCAATTACAATTTCCGGCGTTTCCATCTCAACGGACTAGTAATCTCCGTGATTGTGATATACTCCAGTTGTTTTAGGTGTGGATGATGAATGCACGAAAATCTATAACGGAGATAATTGGTCCTTGTCTTCTATTACGTTACGATATGGAAAGTTGCGGAGATTTTTTTGCGGCTTATGTAAGACTTGCGTCAAACGTAATAATTCTGTTAATTATCGCGCGTTACTACCGTGCAAATTGATGAGAGTGAACTGGTATAATAATCACGTTATTGACTAGTGCCAAAAAAAGACTATACCCTCGTCACAGTAAAATTAAGGGTTAAATGTTATCCATGAACCTGTAATAACTTAAGCAAAAAACGATTTTGTTACCAAATCAATGTCAAGTGTCATAAACGTCAAAATTGACGACTGACTGTCATTCTCAAACTTTGACATATAACGTAAAAAACGGTGCTATACAGGGTTCTTTAATCTTCAACCGTCTTGAAGATATGTACTAATTTTTCTATTGCCGGTTAAAAATCAATTATTTTACACAAATTTTGACATATGTCAAGAACTATGACAGTTAGATAGGCAAAGTGGGGGTGCAATAAACAGAAAATTAAGGGCCCAATCCGAATATGGAGTCAAAACATATATAGGCTTCCCATTTAAGATAACAAAGATGGCGGTCACTTCCGGTATAACCGGAAAGTGCGTCAGAGCTGAAAATATTTTCATTCGATAGGCGATGAATTGAGGCCTCCGTGTGTTAATTTTCGTTTACCTGCTCAAAACGGTTCTCTAAATATCGCTAACTGACACTTTAAAGAAACACCCTGTATAAACTGAAACGGAGACAGTTGAAGTTTACGAAAGCGTAGAGCTGCCATGATATTTTCTGATTTTTTTTATTTTGTGATTTACAGAAAAAAGTGTAAATTTACAGAAAAATGTAAGTTTACAGAAAAAGAGTACCTCCGCATTCTGCTACGGCACTACTCTTTAGTGAGATCTATCCTTGAATACTGCTCTATAGTCTGGAAACCCTTTCATAATGTTAACTCGGACCTGATTGAAAATGTGTTAAGGAAATTCGCAAAATACCTCCACTACAAAATGTTCGGTTTTTATCCTCCAAGGAACTGTGACCAAAACGACCTACTTAGTATAGTTAATGAAAAGTCCCTGTTAGTTAGAAGGAAGGTGATGTGCCTCACGTATCAGTGAAGCACTGCTGCAACAAATTAAATTTGCCGCTCCTAGACTGAATAGCAGATGTCCAGTAACTTTTTACTATGATATACCCAATACACTGCATCACTTGAATTGCCCCATAAACTACTGTCTTCGCCTTTATAATTCTTTATGTAATAATCCTGAATTTGACATATTTCATCACAAATTTGATAATCCATCTACTAAAAAGAAATTATTTTCGTATTTTGAACTAGAATCTTAAATGTTTCTTTTTCTTGCCATTGTGTTATTTGTTATTATTTGATCGGATTTCTAATGCGATCCATTCAGCGCAGTCATCTAACATTACCTTGTTACATTTTCTTTTCTCTTATATTGCGATTTTGTAAATTGTAATTGTAATTTGTAAATTTAACCATTTGAAATATTTGTATTTTTGTAAATTGTCCACTATAGGCCATAGGCCTGCTGGAAATAAATCTATTATTATAAAAGTGTAAATTTACAGAAAAAAGTGTAAATTTACAGAAAAAATGTTAATTTACAGAAAAAAGTGTAAATTTACAGAAAAGAGTGTAAATAAGCAGAAAAAGTGAAAATTTACAGAAAAATGTGTAAGTTTACAGAAAAAGTGTAAATTTACAGAAAAAGTATAAATTTACAGAAAAAGTGTAAAACAGAAAAAGTGTAAATAAGCAGAAAAGTGTAAAACAGAAAAAGTGTAAATAAGCAGAAAAAGTGTAAAACAGAAAGTGTAAATTTACAGAAAAAACTAAATAAGCAGAAAAAGTGTAAATTTACAGAAAAATGTGTAAATTTACAGAAAAAGTGTAAATTTACAGAAAAAATGTGTAAATTTACAGAAAAATGTGTAAATTTACAGTAAAAGTGTAAATTTACAGAAATGTGTAAATTTACAGAAAAAGCTCTACTTTATAGAACTAAACAGCAAAACACTGTAATGACTTATGGAGAATATTAATCTTAATTTCACTTAAATAGAAATAGCTGATGATTGTACTGAGAGTAAATAATCTGACTTGTACTTAGTACTTTTAGTGTTAATTTACAGAAAAAGTGTTTTACAGTTTTTCCGTAAATTGACAGTTTTTGTGTAAATTTACTGTTTTTCTGTAAAGTGACAGTTTTTCTGTGACAGTTTTTGTGTAAATTTACTGTTTTTCTGTACATTGACAGTTTTTGTGTAAATTGATAGTTTTTCTGTAAAACGATAGTTTTTCTGTAAATTGACAGTTTTTGTGTAAATTGACAGTTTTGTGTAAATTTACAGTTTTTGTGTAAATTGACAGTTTTTGTGTAAATTTACAGTTTTTCCGTAAATTGACAGTTTTTGTGTAAATTTACAGTTTTTCCGTAAATTGACAGTTTTTGTGTAAATTTACAGTTTTTGTGTAAATTTACAGTTTTTGTGTAAATTGACAGTTTTTCTGTAAAACGACAGTTTTTCTGTAAAACGACAGTTTTTCTGTAAATTGACAGTTTTTGTGCAAATTGACAATTTTTCTGTAAATTGACAGTTTAGTGGAAATTGACAGTTTTTGTGTAAATTTACAGTTTTTCCGTAAATTGACAGTTTTTGTGTAAATTTACTGTTTTTCTGTAAATTGACAGTTTTTCTGTAAATTGACAGTTTTTCTGTAAATTGACAGTTTTTGTGCAAATTGACAATTTTTCTGTAAATTGACAGTTTTGTGTAAATTGATAGTTTTTGTGTAAATTTACAGTTTTTCCGTAAATTGACAGTTTTTGTGTAAATTGACAGTTTTTCTGTAAATTTACAGTTTTTCTGTAAATTGACAGCTTTTGTGTAAATTTACAGTTTTTGTGTAAATTGGCAGTTTTTGTGTAAATTTACAGTTTTTCCGTAAATTGACAGTTTTTGTGTAAATTGACAGTTTTTCTGTAAATTTCCAGTTTTTCTGTAAATTCACAGTTTTTGTGTAAATTGACAGTTTTTGTGTAAATTTACAGTTTTTCCGTAAATTGACAGTTTTTGTGTAAATTTACAGTTTTTCCGTAAATTGACAGTTTTTGTGTAAATTTACAGTTTTTGTGTAAATTGACAGTTTTTCTGTAAAACGACAGTTTTTCTGTAAATTGACAGTTTTTGTGCAAATTGACAATTTTTCTGTAAATTGACAGTTTAGTGGAAATTGACAGTTTTTGTGTAAATTTACAGTTTTTCCGTAAATTGACAGTTTTTGTGTAAATTTACTGTTTTTCCGTAAATTGACAGTTTTTCTGTAAATTGACAGTTTTTGTGCAAATTGACAATTTTTCTGTAAATTGACAGTTTTGTGTAAATTGATAGTTTTTGTGTAAATTTACAGTTTTTCCGTAAATTGACAGTTTTTGTGTAAATTGACAGTTTTTCTGTAAATTTACAGTTTTTCTGTAAATTGACAGCTTTTGTGTAAATTTACAGCTTTTGTGTAAATTGGCAGTTTTTGTGTAAATTTACAGTTTTTCCGTAAATTGACAGTTTTTGTGTAAATTGACAGTTTTTCTGTAAATTTCCAGTTTTTCTGTAAATTCACAGTTTTTGTGTAAATTGACAGTTTTTGTGTAAATTTACTGTTTTTCTGTACATTGACAGTTTTTCTGTAAATTGACAGTTTTTGTGTAAATTGACAGTTTTTCTGTAAATTGACAGTTTTGTGTAAATTTACAGTTTTTGTGCAAATTGACAGTTTTTGTGTAAATTGACAGTTTTTGTGTAAAACAGTTTTTCCGTAAATTGACAGTTTTTGTGTAAATTGGCAGTTTTTGTGTAAATTTACAGTTTTTCCGTAAATTGACATTTTTGTGTAAATTGACAGTTTTTGTGTAAATTTACAGTTTTTCTGTAAATTGACAGTTTTTGTGTAAATTTACAGTTTCTGCGTAAATTGGCAGTTTTTGTGTAAATTTACAGTTTTTGTGTAAATTAACAGCTTTTATGTCATTTTACAGTTTCTGTGTAAATTGGCAGTTTTTGTGTAAATTTACAGTTTTCGTGTAAATTAACAGCTTTTATGTCATTTTACAGTTTCTGTGTAAATTGGCAGTTTTTGTGTAAATTTACAGTTTTCGTGTAAATTAACAGCTTTTATGTCATTTTACAGTTTCTGTGTAAATTGGCAGTTTTTGTGTAAATTTACAGTTTTCGTGTAAATTAACAGCTTTTATGTCATTTTACAGTTTCTGTGTAAATTGGCAGTTTTTGTGTAAATTTACAGTTTTCGTGTAAATTAACAGCTTTTATGTCATTTTACAGTTTCTGTGTAAATTGGCAGTTTTTGTGTAAATTTACAGTTTTCGTGTAAATTAACAGCTTTTATGTCATTTTACAGTTTCTGTGTAAATTGGCAGTTTTTGTGTAAATTTACAGTTTTCGTGTAAATTAACAGCTTTTATGTCATTTTACAGTTTCTGTGTAAATTGGCAGTTTTTGTGTAAATTTACAGTTTTCGTGTAAATTAACAGCTTTTATGTCATTTTACAGTTTCTGTGTAAATTGGCAGTTTTTGTGTAAATTTACAGTTTTCGTGTAAATTAACAGCTTTTATGTCATTTTACAGTTTCTGTGTAAATTGGCAGTTTTTGTGTAAATTTACAGTTTTCGTGTAAATTAACAGCTTTTATGTCATTTTACAGTTTTTGTGCAAATTGACAGTTTAACTGTGTAAATTTAAAGTTTTTTCTTCCGAAGTGTACCTACACATTTTTTGTGGTAATTTGGAAACAAAAAGAGATAAATGTTGCACTTTTTTACGCTTCCGTAGTATTCCACCTTGAAATTAGCCCGTTAAATCGCCGGGAAAATTGCGCGGTGGTCTCATTAACTAAATTGTCAACAATAACAGTTTGATGAGTCGTCTTCATTAACAGTTTCGACCTTCGCATTTATCACCCTCGTACGGAACGTGCGAAAGAACGCAAAATGACTCGATTAGATTTATTATTGCACCCAATATAGTAAAATGGTGTTGCAATCCCGTCGTGAAAGAGCAGTCCGACTTGACATTTTCTAATGCAATAAAGAGGCTCTTTCTCCGAGTATCCTTCGAGATGTTACAGTTCGAATAAAATTTGAATTCCGATCATAACGTTCGAGGGTAATGTAGGATAAATGCGTTGACACGATTCCACAACCTACAAAAAATTTTCACTCGATCGTAAGTACGCTTTAAAGGGAAAGTTTGCATTGTTCGAGCAGATTTTTATAGCGAACCGGAAATTGGTGATTAATAATGCGGGAGTTTGAATAATTTTTGAGTTATGGCGCGGCCTTCGCGGTTTTTGGATGATTTCGGTGGTTGAAGCATCGCGTTTCGTTTCGATAACCCGGGCTGCGGTCGAAAATATCGAGTTCGTTGAACAGAAAAAAAACAATTTTGCTAAAATTAAAACATCATTTTTGTTAGAAGGATATACTAACTTCTACGAAAGGCTAAGCGCTGCCTGGGGGGCTGATCACTCAAAAAAATTGTGTACAATTAATTCCAATCGGGAATTAATTCCAATAATTCCAGTTTAATTCCATTAATTCCATTCTAATTCCATTCTAATTCCATTAATTCCATTCTAATTTCATTAATTCCATTCTAATTCCACTAATTCCGATTTAGTTCCATTAATTCCAAACAATTCCATATTAATTCCAAATAATTCCAACTAATTCCAGCTAATTCCAACTAATTCCTTTAATTCCTTTTAAATGATATACTTATCAATTCCAAATAACTCCACTTAATTCCAACTAATTCCAGATAATTCCACCTAATTCCAACTAATTCCAGCTAATTCCAACTAATTCCTTTAATTCCATTAATTCCATTCTAATTCCATTAATTCCATTAATTCCATTCTAATTCCATTCTAATTCCGTTAATTCCATTAATTCCATTCTAATTCCATTCTAATTCCACTAATTCCGATTTAGTTCCATTAATTCCAAACAATTCCAACCAATTCCAACTAATTCCAACTAATTCCTTTAATTCCTTTTAAATGATGTACTATCAATTTCAAATAATTCCTTATTAATTCCATATCAATTCCAAATATTTAATTCCATAATAATTCCAGTTAATTCCAAACAATTCCAGCTAATTCCAACTAATTCCAACTAATTCCAGCTAATTCCAACTAATTCCAACTAATTCCAACTAATTCCGGCTAATTCCAACTAATTCCATTAATTCCAGAATAATTCCGTAATAATTCCATAATTCCGGAATTAATTCCAAGCCGGATGTACAACTATCTAATTCCACTAGTGATCAGCCCCCCAGAGCTGCCATGATATTTGCTGACTTTTTTATTTTGTAATTTACAGAAAAAGTGAGAATTTACAGAAAAAGTATTAATTTACAGAAAAAATGTAAAACAGAAAAAGTGTGAATTTACCAGAATTTACAGAAAAAGTGTAAATTTACAGAAAAAGTCTAAATTAATAGAAAAAAGTGTAAATTTACAGAAAAAGTGTAAATTTACAAAAAAAAGTGTAAATTTACAGAAAAAGTGTAAATTAATAGAAAAAAGTGTAAATTTACAGAAAAAGTGTAAATTTACAGAAAAAGTGTAAATTTACAGAAAAAGCGTAAAACAGAAAAAATGTAAAACAGAAAAAGTGTAAATTTACAGAAAAAGTCTAAATTAATAGAAAAAAGTGTAAATTTACAGAAAAAGTGTAAAACAGAAAAAGTGTAAATTTACAAAAAAAAAGTGTAAATTTACAGAACAAAGTGTAAATTTACAGAAAAAGTGTAAAGGGCCCTATACGATAAGGCAGCAAAACGTTTGCATCGTACCATTTCCGTCAAACTTGGGTACGTCAATCAGCAACGTCCTCTCTAGTTTCCTACAAAAAATTGGCCGGACGCCCTTCTTAGTTTTTGAGAAAAAAAATTTACTAAGTCGATACTATCCTCCCATTATGAAAGCCTAGATCCCTACTTAGTTTAGGATTGCTTATTAGCAGATTATTACCAAAATGTGATTACGGGGCTTCACTTTATATTTATACAGGCCAGCAATACTGTAATTTTGCCTTTTGTAAATGCTGAGGCTGTAAATTGTGTCTAAGATACCCATCGAACTTAGGCTAACTATTTAGATTATCTCAGTTATTTTGGGTTTGCATCGTACAATTACCCTCTTGCTTCCCTATTTGACTTGGAAGATTGTATTACACCCTGAAAACAAAAATCAGCTGGACGCTACCTCTATTTTTGGAAATATTGTACACGAAACTTGCTTTTAGGAAATGTAGTACCTTGGGTATTTTCAAAGGTCTGTTTAATATTAAACAACGTTTTACAAAGGGATTTTCTTGATAGACACTCAATCAAGCGACTTCTTACGGATTTAAAGAGAGTAGTCAGATATTCTTTTCACTTCCGGTATAACCGGAAATGAGCCTAATATTTTTTATCAAAAGAATATCCCAATTTTTGTCAATAAATTCGGAATCTACGAATTTTCTATGTTCAAGATATATAACTTAATCGCCTTTCGGAAGCGTATCACAGCCAACCTAGATTTTCAAAAACTTTCAGGAAATCGTTGTAAAATTCGGATACCTAAAAAATGCAATGATTATTTATTTTCACTTTTATATAATATGCAAGAAGTGGGCTGAACGCTTCTGGAATTGTGGATTTTACATTGATCTCCAGAGCTCTGCGTTAAGTTTACATTAACAGCTGCTACCATAAATAAATAGCCTAATAAATAATTCTATATTTCAGGCACCTATAAACTAATGTCCAATGGTTGGTTAGTCGACTTCGAGTTCACGCTAAGAGAAGCTCACTGAGTTATCGTAGGTTATACCGACTTTTACAGCGACCTTTTGACATTTTTTTGTAACATCAACAGATGTCGCCATCGTTTTTAACGAGGTTTATAACGAGGTTTACAGAAAAAGCGTAAAACAGAAAAAATGTAAATTTACAGAAAAAGTGTAAATTTACAGAAAAAGTGTAAATTTACAGAAAAAAGTGTAAATTTACAGAAAAAGTGTAAAACAGAAAAAATGTAAATTTACAGAAAAAGTGTAAATTTACAGAAAAAGTGTAAATTTACAGAAAAAAGTGTAAATTTACAGAAAAAGTGTAAATTTACAGAAAAAGTGTAAATTTACAGAAAAAGTGTAAATTTACAGAAAAAGTGTAAATTTACAGAAAAAGTGTTTTACAGAAAAAGTGTAAATTTACAGTTTGATGAGTCGTCTTCATTTTTGAATAATTTTTGAGTTATGGCGCGGCTTTCGCGGTTTTTGGATGATTTCGGTGGTCGAAGCATCGCGTTTCGCATCGATAACGGCACTAATAGCACTATACCTGTACATACAGGGTGAGTCTGAAAGACTCCACATCCTTTACACCACAGAATCTACTGTTCAAATGATGAAGCTTGGTGCAAAAATTATTGGTCAATTGTGATTCCTCTTGATGTTATAAGCCGCCAAAGATCTTCATTTTTAAACGTTTTTTTTAAATATCTTTCGAAAGGTGTATCGTAGGATTTTGAAATTTTGCACAACATTGTTACAGACCAAGATGCAACTACTGGGGGTACTTGAGACATTATCCAAAAAGCAGATCCCTGTTATACAGGGTTGCCGCGATGTTATTTGCCCTTGAACTTTTTTATGTTTAAAAATATTGATAATTTGCCTATGCGGCCGTATTCCCCGCTCAATTTTAAAACTTTATTGGCTCTTAAAATTTTTCGAAAAAACTAACCACTCACGAGGAAAATTGAAGAAACCGAAAATATGATCATCGTGATAAACCTACAATTTCAATAAAAATCAAAGTGTACGTTGACACGCATCACATTTCAACTGTTTTTTTGCATTGAAGGTGTTGTCCTACATCTGTGCCCAGAACCATTGCTCACAACTGAAGAAAAAACATTGATGGTAATTTCACTTTTTTATGAGGTAGACTCATCATTAGTTTTAAGGTGATTACCTGCATCACGTTTTTGGTTTTTTCAATTTTTCTCGTGAGTGGTCAGTTTTTTCGAAAAATTTTAAGAGCCAAAAAAGTTTTAGAATGGAACGGGGAATACGGCCGCATAGGCAAATTAGTAATATTTTCAAACATAAAAAAGTTCAAGGGCAAATAACATCGGGGCCACCTGTATAACAGGGATCCGCTTTTTGGATAATGTCTTAAGTACCATCAGCAGTTGCTTCTTGGTCTGTAACAATGCTGTGCAAAAATTCAAAACCCTACCATACGCCTTTCGAAAGATATTTAAAAAGAACGTTTAAAAATGAAGATCTTTGGCGGCTTATAACATCAAGAGGAATCACAATTGACCAATAATTTTTGCACCAAGCTTCATCATTTGAACAGTAGATTCTGCGGTATAAAGGATGTGGAGTCTTTCAGACTCACCCTGTATATGTAGGTATATCTCAATATTTTTACATTTCAACAATAACAATTGTCACCCTTTCTTACAGGTTACGGAAAATTGTTCGAATGCATTTTTTCGAAAACAAATTGTTAGAATGAAATTGTTCGAAAAACAATTGTTCGAAAGGTAAATTGTTCGCAAGACAATTGTTCGAAAGCTATATTGTTGGAAAGGTACTTAATTGTTCGAAAATAAAAAATTAAAAAAACCCTTACCTGAGAACTGCCCGATATTTTGACGAGTTCTCTCTCTCGCACTAAACTTTCAACGGGCAGAATTTGAGAAAAAAAGTAAAATAAAAATAAAAACCTGACCTGACATAGACCTGAACTGCCCTAGCTTTTCGTAATGCAAGACCGATATTTTGACGAGTTATCGCTTTCCGCTTTGCCGAAAAATGTAAAATAAAAAAAAACTGACCTGACATAGACCTGAGCTGTTTCTTGCACTGCAAAAACCGATTATTTTGACGAGTTCTCGCTTTCGGCTGTGTGTGTGTAATGGCGAAGAAAGTTATTTTCGAACAATTTACCTTTCGAACAATTGTTTTTCGAACAATTTTCCTTTCGAGTATTGAAACAGTTTGATTCAATTCAGCACAATTTAGCACAAAACTTACGTCGAAATGTAAATATTGCGAATTTCATCAACCGCCTCGAATTCCCCTCAACCTCCTTCCGCATTTGTTGAACAATAATAATTGCCAGCTGTTGAATCCTATTAAAACCCAAATTGACATTTAATCTCGCCGGCAATTGCATCCGATATTATCTATGATAATTATTTTTCACTCCGCTGGCCTACATCGACATTTATTCACGCGCGCAACATTTAGAAACTTTCAAAGCCGTTAATATGCCTTATCTTAAGTCGTCTTGTTTATTATTGTTAACCGGTAATTTTATTGCAATGTTCCCATGGCGCGGAAAATGAAAGTAATGGCAATAAGTCGCACTTGTACCTACGAATTTGGACGTCCGGTCATTGTTTTATCTGTTTTTTTTATGGTCTGTCCGGGATCCACACGACCGGGATTCACCCTATTTCCATGGCGAATCATTGTTGTCAACAATGAATCGCCATGGAAATAGGGTGAATCTCGGTCGTGTGGATCCCGGACAGAGTATAGCTTATTTTTTTGAGATTGGAATCGAAGGAATTTGGATTTTCACGGTAGGATGGGCGATGGGACGTAATACACACCCATCGTTTACACGGTATGGATTATGGATAAGTGTTGGGTTCCTTGTTAGATAAGCAGTGGCGTCCCGAGCCTCTAGGGGCGGGGGGGCTTAGGATTTTCAAGGCCGCTCGGAGAATTTAAACCAGAAAATGTAACATAATGATAAAATAATATAGAATCCTCTAACAACGTCCAACATTCCCAAAAATTCCTGACATTCCCAAAAATTCCCGGCATTCCTAAAAATTTCGGACATTCCTAAATATTTCAAAAATGCCTCAACTCAGTATTCATGAAATTTTTTAGCCATTTCCGAACATTGCCAGAAATTCTTATATACTATTTGAACAACATTTTAATGGCACGTCGAGACTACAATATACCTCGCTTTATACTGATACTCACATAGTTATACATCTCACTAAAAGTAGTGTACGCATAGAAGTAGAAGCTTATACAGGGTGTTTCACGACGAGCGGCAGTTAGCCGTATCTCGAAAAGTACTTCGATTGGTGTGGAGAAAATTTGCACACTAAGGTTTTAGCGGAAGCCGAATTCAATGAAAATATTTTGAGTTTGATGGCACTTCCGGTTTTACCGGAAACAGATACAAACTTTGTTATTTTAAATGGAAAACCCAGAATATTATTGCATTTTTGGATTCTTTGTTGAATTTTAGGTAAAGTTTCATCAGAAAGTGGTATACCTAAAGTCAGCCGTTCTTGAGAAAATTAAAAGTCTTTCAAAAGTTTTTACCAAAAACAATGTTGACTTCAAAAAATTACATCTTCGCTGTGGTGCCAATTATGGAAACGAAATTACACCGTCCTTTAAACCAATGCATGTGCTAACTAATGGTGTATTGCGAACTTCCTTTTCTCAAAGAGGAGGCGCCTCACGATTTTTTAAATTTCGGGAACTTTGATCATAAAAATCTCCGTTTTTCTAAATGGAATGCCATAGAAATTGAGTATTCATAAGAAAGAGAATTTAATTCTCTTTCTTTTGATTATCTCATTCCTATACCTAACTATCTTAGATTTTGTTTTATTTTAGATTATTTGTCATTTTGCTGCATTTTTCAATAATTTTCCCTTTAACAATCTCACAATCATGATTTCTATAGCAACGCCACTGTTACCAGTCGTAAGAAAACCTTTTTTAATTGTAGCTTATGTACGTAATTTAAAACATTCTTGTTGCACTCACTTAATCTCAGCAATTTCATTCGTTAAATTTAAATGAACCAGTCAAATTCATGTAAAAAGGAGATGCTTTTTATTTGTCAATTAATAACCAAACAAAAAAGAGGGAAGGGGTCCTGGCACTACTGGCTAATTGGTTAACAATCTTCCGGATGAGGGAAGGACACTGCATTAAAGCCAGCACGATAAAAATTGGGTTTATTTAGCAACCGGTTTCGGCCGCTCCCCGGCCATTGCACTAAGTTTTTTGATCCGGCAATACAACAGCTGTCGAATCCGATAGTAAAGATATGGTTTTTTGAGTAGCTAAATGTAAAATTCAAAATGAAGAAAAAATACAAACGGGATTCTGGAAATAATCTTAGCAAATATAACGCGACCATTGATTTTTTATCGGCAAAATTTTCGAAAGTCAGACTCTAAACTTCCGTTTTAGATAATTTTGCTCGTTGAATTTGGACATTTATATTCGGAGATTCGAGCTAAAGCTCTCGGGCTCTAATCAGAATATAAATGCCCAATTCAACTCACAAAATCATCAAACGGAAGTTTATCGTCACCTTGGAAAATTTGTCCGATAAAAAATCAAGGTTTTGTTATATTAATGTTGATTATTTGAAAATTACCTTTTAAACCAATCAATCAGGCTCATTTTGAAATTTCTATCCAATCGAATTCATTTAAGGGTGATTAATGCACGAGTCTTTTAATCGTTTTCTTGACTACTTGATTTTGAACACAATTTTTTCACTGCTGAAAATAACTATGTACCACGTAAAATCAGTTAAGGGAAATAAAGGTCCATAAATATGACCACCAGGCACATATCCTACACGCACTTAAAGTCTTCCTTCCACAAACCATATTTTAAGTGTTTTTGGACATAAAGGACTCTGATTTCTTCTGGATATAATCTCAAAATTCAATGAGATTTTGTTTGCACGTTTCCTAACCTCAAACGCCAATGAATTATAAAGGCTCGTTCACAACATCTTATTGGGCTCTTGAGTATAGGCAACCCCGGTTTAAAAAATCGCTCTTTTAACAAAATGAAGAGTTTAATTTGCGAAATAATCTTACCGAATACCACTCGTGCATCGCTATTGTAATCGGTTAAATTTTAGAAATAATTACTCAAGCTTTGTTGTCGTTTAGGTAAAATAATTCGAACTAAATTGCTATTTATTATCAAAGATTATTTTCAAATCTCCTTTTAAACCAATCAATTAGACTCATTTTTAAATTTCTATCCAATCAAGTTCATTTAAGAGTGATTAATGCATTTTATCGGTGTTTGCACGAGTCATTTAATCGTTTCCGATGACCACTTGATTTTAAACACAATTTGTTCACTGCTGAAAATCACCACTTAAACAAAATTATGGGAAATAAAGGTCCACAAATACGACCACCAAACACAAGTCTTTCCAAAAACCATATTTTAGGTGTTTTTGGACATAAAGAACGCTGATTTCTTCTGGATATATCCTAAAAACTCAATAACATTTTGTTTGCACGGTTCCTAACCTCAAACGTCATTAATGTCAATGAGCTATAAAGGCTCGTTCGCAACATCATATTGGGCTTTTGAGTATAGGCAACCCCGGTTTAAAAAATCATAATTTTATCAAAACAAGAGTTTAATTTGTGAAATAATCTTACCGAATACCACTCGTGCATCGCTATTGCAATCGGTTAAATTTTAGAAATAATTACTCAAGCTTTGTTGCCGTATAGGTAAAACAATTCGAACTAAATTGCCATTTATTATAAGCGATTAAAGCCCTCGAGCTAAAGCTCTCGGACTTTAATCAGATAATAAATGGCAATTTAGTTCTCATTGTTTTACCACCGGCAACAAGCTTTCGTAACCATTTTCAAAATTTAACCGATTAAATAGCATGCACTTGTGGTATTATAAGCGAATAATTCCCATACTTTCATGAATAACCGCCCCGAGGAATATTGAAAAAGATTTTTTTTAATTGAAAACGTTTAGGGCGTTGGGGCGGCACTGCTTGAAGGGCGGGGGGGGGGGGCTTTAGCCCCCTAGCTCCCCCCTGGGGACGCCACTGTAGATAAGTAGGTGTTTTAAATTAATTGAGAATTTTGTGAGAGGTGCAAGCAAGGACAGTTCGGTGCCCCCGAGGTACCTACATACCACGTGAGACATTGCACCCCCGCTGTTATATTTACCAAAAAATAGGTTGAAAATTTGAAATTTTCTGACAAAAAGGATTTCTCCTACTCCTCAAACCCAAATAAAAGTAAAAGCAGCGACAATTTACGAAAACTTCCTACCTGCAGGTATTATTAAAACAACATTAACCTCTGACATTGTTTGTCAACACTGGAAAGTGACCCCCCGCTTTTATTTTTATTTATTTATTCACAAACGCTAAAGCCGTGCACTTCCTCTTTCATAATTACATAGGTACTACAAGTTTCTCTTTAAAAAGTTATAATACCACCATTAGTTTAATTGTCACACATCCTGATATGTCCCACTTCTGATATGATTTATCTTCAGACATTTATCACGTTTTATCAACAAGATCTCGTATTTCAACCTGGAAACGTCACTTACTGGTAATACATCTTGCAATTCATTCGAAGAAAAGAAACAACAAAAACTAGAATAAAAATTTGCGAAAGTAATAATTCAATTAAATTAAATTAACAACTCCATCAAGTCCTATTTCGACTGTTTGAAAAAAATAGGTACTTAAGCGATAGTTGAGGACTGATGTGGAAATCCAGGTCGTGGCGTGAATATCTTCCGGCAATGGGTCAGAAGTTTATGAGATGCAAAGGTGATGTGTGGGTCTAAAGTTGAGTCGGATGATGGTAATTGTTGTGACAAATTGTAGGAAGTGATTATATGATCGATGGGATTCATTATTCATTTTATTTAAATGACTTCGAGTCTCGACCGATTGAATGCAAATTGAGGGTATGTGGAATGTGCTGAACACCGCCTACTTTGGGATTGTTGTGTCTCAATCCGAGATTAAATTGAGACGTCTTTATCTCACGAGTAAAAGAAACAGTGGACAAGTAGTGTGACTATCCTATCTTTCTCATTCAGAAAACTTTATGTGGTTCTTAAAATTTTTGGTATTACTTTGATTATTTTAGACTTTAAGTATTGAACCAATTCAAAGCAGCATTTAGTATACCAGTAACCAATCAAATCCTGATTACAGTGATAATACTACAACGCCAATTTGACACTACTTACTCAATACTTTAATTTATAAAATAATCTGCAAAATACGATTCGTAGTCTCTTGGTTGCCTTGTTGAGTCCTCATGGATGCACTACTTGTCAAATGGTAGATTTTTTTCGGCCTAAAAAAATCTACCATTTTGACTCGTAGTTGACAACCATGCGGACGTCAAAACTCGCGGCAATCAAGAGACTACTTGTCGTTTTACCATTGACAAAACGATTCAAGCTTCAGCAGAATTCCAAGAGCTTTCCTCTGGTGAAGTGAAAAATGGGGGTTTGCATTTGAAATTTTGAAGTTGATCTGCCAAAATGGCACTTTCCGCGGGTCAATTTGGCCCAAAGTCTAATCAGTCCTACTTGAAAATTTCGGCCAGATCGGTTCAGTAGTTTGAGCTGTAGCGTGTTCACCGACAGATTGGCATTTTTCAAAAACCACTTTTTTGGGGTTCCCATCAGGGGCCCAAAACGTAAAGGCGAGTTTTTCAAAAAGATTCCAGTAACTGCAGCGCGATGCGTAGAAGTTAAAAATGAGCGAAAATCTTTAGACCGCTTTTCATTGCGACTAATTTTCACACTTTCTGACAAATAGCCACATCTCCCGAGGGGTTAACCACTTAGCGATTTTGGTGTACGGTTCTCTGGAATTTTGGCAATTTTCTAGCATTTTTGGCAATTTTTAGCGATTTTGGTAATTTTCCAGCGATTTTGGCGAATTTTGGGGATTTTCTAATGATTTTGGCGATTTTCTAGCGATTCTGGCGATTTTCTAGCGATTTTGACGATTTTCAAGCAAGTTTCTGACGATTTTCAAGTAAGTAAATGTAGCAATTAACTTTATTTAATTAAAGTCGGGCGTGCGGGCGGTTGTCGATGGCTGATGCGCCCGGCGCTCATTTACTAAAATCTAAAATACAAATGTTTTTCACCCCCAAAATTACATTTTTCGAACAAATGGCACTAAGATTTTCGATCCGGCAATGCAACAGCTATCGAATTCGATAAAGATAATAGGCCCTTTTGCTAAGACAAATTCAAAAAGGGGCTTTTTGTCCCTAAAAAAGAAGCAAAATTTCAAAGGTGACTACCGCTGCAAAGAATTGCAAAGTCATGAATTAGACCCTCTTATTAAGATTAAATTAAGAGCCACATCAAACAGCTTATGTTTTTTTTAGCAATATCATTTATTCTATGATGATTATCATCGAACTTTATTATTTTTCATGGGAACTTTGGTGGTTGGCGATTTTTGGCAATTTTTAGCGATTTTGGCAATTTTAGCGATTTTAGCGATTTTGGCGATTTTTTAGCGATTTTCTAGCGATTTCGGCGATTTTCTTACAATTTGCGATTTTGTGTTCACAAATTTACCATGTGGTTAACCCCTCGACATCTCCTGTCTTATTTGACGACACTCACCTTAAGGTTAATATCCTGCCACATTTACTGCCATTCTTTGTAGGTTCGCGAGTTTTAAACGAGAATGAGAATTTTCTTACTTTCCGTCGAAATGGTAAAAACTGAATACATTTTTAGAACCAGAAGAATTTAATGATCTTTCTAAAGACATCAAAAATGTGGCTTTGTATTCAAAATTTTAAAGTTGATAAACTTAAATGGTACTTCCCGTGTACCAACTGATTCCAAAAATCTTTCAGATCTTCAATCTTCATGTACCAAATTCAGCCAAATCGATACAGTAGTTCGGGCTATAACAATGTTTTAAGTGTTATTACAAAGTTTCGGTTTTTTTAAACCAACGGGCCACAATGCAAATATTTTAAAACTGCAATTTCAGCCAAATCGATCCAGAAACTTGGACTTGAGGGGTTGACCACGCGGGATTTTTCGTGTACAAATTATTCTAGTGCCATACTGCTTCGTACTGCTCGGTACTGCTCAGAATACTGCTCGATACTGTGCAATACAGGGTGTCACAGGATCATGGTACACCCCCTTCTTTTCCCTTATTTTTTGGGGTAAAATTTTTAGAACTCCGAATGTATTAATCAAAGACCACTTTCTGGCGTCATTACCAAATGGTTTCCATTTCCGGTTTTACCGGAAGTGGCATCAACTTTTTATTTTCAAATGGAACACCCTATAGGTATATCACAACATTTGGAATCTACATAATTTTCTAAATCAAATGATTCCACATAAGTGACATTTAAAGTGTCAAAATATTTTTTTATTTTTTTTATCTTTTTTTATCTTTCAATCTAGAAGGTGATTCGAGGGGTTAACCATATGGTAAATTTGTGTACGCAAAATCGCGAATTGTAAGAAAATCGCCAAAATGGCCACAAAATCGCTAAAAAATCGCCAAAAATTGCCAAATTCGCTAGAAAATCGCCAAAATCGCTAAAAATTGTCCAAAGTTGCCAAAAATCGCCGAGTTGCTGAAAATTAACAGAACAAGCGGAAATCGCCACCAAAATTTCCGTAAAAAATAATAAAGTTCGATGATAATCGTCATAGAATACCTGATATTGCTAAAAAAATCGATCGAAAAATCGAATTGCCAAAAACATCAAATATTTACGTTTCAGGGTCCTGGGACTCCAAAAAAGTGATTTTTTAAAAATGTCTGTCTGTGATCACCCTGCAGCTCGAACTCTGAACGTATCAAGATGACCTATTTTAAATAAAGTTAAATGCTACAATGAGAAATTCTGTGAAAAAGTAGAAGTTTCCACCGTCTCCGAGACTGCCAATTTTTTAAATTCATCCCCTAGTTTTGTTTCCACAAGTTTTTTGGCTGAACAAGCAAACTTTGCAAGAGATTTGGAGAGATTTGTCAGGTAGGTATTGGTCGGGAAAAAACGGCAGATTGAACCCTTTTTCAGTCGAAGAAAAGTAATAGTAAATGACTGGGATGTATTTTTAAAATTTGTCCAAAATCAGTACAGGGTCTTTGAATCTAAAAAATTAAACATTAAAGACCAAATTGCTGGAAAATTTCCAAGTCGCCAAAAGAAATATTCCAAGTTCGCTCGAAAATCGCCAAAATCGCTGGAAACTTGCTTGAAAAGCGCCGGAAGCTTGCTTGAAAATTGTCAAAATCGCTGGAAAATTGCTAAAATCGCCAAAATTGCTAGAAAATTGCCAAAATTACAGAGAACTGTACACCAAAATCGCTAAGTGGTTAACCCCTCGAGGTGATTCCTCCCATGTTATTCTAATGGATCATAGTAACTCAGGAAAGGTTGAAGTGACATGAAAATCTTTTCACTTATGAGGGGGTAAAGTTTTCGTACCGACGCACCATTTGAAAGTAAATTTAATAAAAAGTATGCCAAGAGAGACATTTGGGTACAGACATTCAAATGTGTTCTTTATTTTTCATAACTTCCAGATCTTTACGTTTCGAGGTCCCAGGATCACGAAAAAGTGGTTTTTAAAAAATGGGTATTTCCGTGTGTACGTATGTGAGCAAGATTCCTCGAAAACTACCGAACAGATTTTCATGAAATTTGGTATAGCGATTAGTGTTGGCCTTCTGGTGAGCCCAGTTAATTTTGTTGCCAGTCCGCAAATGCCAAGTGCCTTTTTGGCACATCAACTTTGAAATTTGATAGATAAACGCCAATTTTTCTTATCGGCACATGAAAGGTCTTGAAATTCAGTTTCCAAAAATATATTCACACTTAGTGCCTTTTTGGCATAAAATCGAAAAATTCGAATTTTCAAAAGAACGTTAAATAACACGTCACACGACCCAAACCACTGGGTCAATTTGGCTGAAATTTGGTATGTAGAGATGCCATAACTCGCCGAAGAGTTGATTTAATTTTGGTGGCAATCGGCGAACCGCAACTGCCTTTTTGGCATATAAACTATGAAATTCGTAAGATGAATATTAATTTTCTTTATCCGCAGATGAATGGTCTTCAAAATTTTGTAACAAATAATGAAAAACTGTTATGCATAATAATTATTGAAGCAGGAATTGAATCAAATGATTTTGCGTTTCGAGCGGATTTACCGTTGGGGAGGTTCGAGCCGCTTCACTGGCCGCCTTTCTTTATTCCTTTCTGTGTCTGGTACCAATTGCAAAATGGGCAGATGGGTAGAGTCCTTGTTGATTGTAAATTTAAATGGTATATCGGTACCATTATGGTACTTACCATTTGAAAAAATTAAGTTTTGATCGAAAAATCGTTTTGGCAAACTTAAGTCAAAGATTTTAATGTTTTTCAAGTGACTTCAACTTTTCCTGCGTTGCTATGACTCATCGAAATGACATGGGATCACAGACTTCTAGATTGAGAAATAAAAATAACCTCAAAAATAATTTTGACACTTGAAATGTCCTTATCATTGGATTCAGAAAATTGCGTAGATTCCAAAAATGTTGTAGTATACAGGCTGTTCCGTTTTAAAATAAAAAAAATGCAGCAGAGAAGCGGCTGGAACCTCCCCATCGCGTGGATCTTTGTATTCTGTGTAGATAGTAGTCAATTCAACAGATTTTTTTTTATCCTTATCGTCTGACGTCAGTGACTAATTTCGCAATTTTCTGACAAATACCGACATCACCTCGTACATCACCCATCACATTTGACAATATGTTCCTTTTAAGGTTAATCTTTTGCCACCTTTTTGACAATAACTGCCACTTTATGTCATCCACTGTTAGCCTGCTCCCTTTTAATGAGAAAGAATTTTTTCTCTATTTTCCACTGAAATGGCAGAAACTGTGAGTACATTTTTAGAACCAGAATTTGATCGTCTTTCTAATGGCGACATAAAAAAGAGGCCTTGTATTTAAAATTTTAAGTTGATATGCTTAAATGGCAGTTCGCGTGGGCCAATTGCTCCCAAAAGCCTTTCAGGTCTTCAACGGGTCACCTAATCTCCATGTACCAAATTTCAGCCAAATCGATTCAGTAATTTGGGCTATAATGTATTTTTACTGTTATTATAAAATTTCGATTTTTTGAACCAAACAGCGCTAAATGCGAATTAATTTTGTCCTATTTGAAACCAGAATTTGAAGACCTTTCTGATGGTGACAATAAATCTTTCAAAAACCTGTTTTTAATGGTCAAATGAGAGAATAATTTTAAATTTGGAAATTGGTATGCCAAAACAGCACTTTCCGTGAGTCGATTGAATTCAAAATTTGTTCAGCTCTTCGACGTGTAATACAATCTCCATATGCAAAATTTCGGCCAAATCGGTTCAGGGGCTTGGGCTGTACCGCGATTTTAAAGTCCGATAAAAATCAATTTTTTTTTAATTTTTGGTCAAAAGGGCACTAAGAATGAATACATTTTTAGAAGCAGAATTTGAAGGTCTTTCTTATGGTGACGTGAAAAATGGGGGTTTGCATTTAAAATTTAAAAGTTGATGTGCCAAAATGGCATTTCCGGTTGCACGATTGGCTCCAAAAGCTTTTCAGATCTAAGTTGGGTTATGAGATGCCTACGTACCAAATTACAGCCAAATCGGCCCAGTAGTTTTGGCTGTGGCGTGTTTACAAACGTACGTACGAACATACACACAGACACATTTTAAAAACCACTTTTCTGGGTTCCTGAGACCTCAAAACGTGGAGATCTGGTGCTATCTCAAATTCGAAAATTTTAGTGATTGCAGTAACCTCCCCATTTTTTTAAAATTGTGATGGGGTTGGGGAGGTTAAAATTCATGCTACTTCCGGTAAAACCGAAAATTGGCCTTTAATTAGTACATTCGATGTTCCAAAGGGCCCTAATCATGCTTGGGAGAATTTTTTTTTGTGGTTTTTGAAAAAGGAAAGCTCAATTAATGAGTAGTTGAGAAATCAAAGAAGAGCAATTTTTAGTTTTTTAAAGATAAATTTTCAAAAAATATAAATTTTAGGGGTGGTTTGGTTTAAAAAAAATGGATTAATATCCGTCGTGGTATTAGGAATCGATAATCATACCATCACACCATGTTATTTCATATGACACACATGCGGGCGTCTTCTTGAATTGGGGATTGAATTGTTAACAATAAGATCAAACAGTAAGACTATGCCACATCATAATGTGATATTTATGCCATAAATAATTTTTCGTCCAATGATGGCCGTGAGGGAGGCAGAAGGGGTGGTTCAAAATGTGATTTTAGGCGAACCTGAGCCATCTTTTATATAACCAATTCAATATTTTTGTTCACTTAGGTACATACATGACTATGAGTTAGATTTAGCTGTTTTCTGTGGTGTTTGTTTAGTGTCTGTGGTGCTTCATCTACAATTTACTTGTGTTGTGTTGATGTTAAAAAAAACAGCTATTATAATTGCTAAACAAAGCGCCAAGTATAGTTTGTTTTGTCTTGAACATCATGGGAAAATGAAAACCCTTCAACATATTGTCTACTACTTTTACACTATTTTCTTATAGATTTTGAGGGATAGGAACGCAAAATTCTTCACAAAGAAAAAATGCAACTTTTTTCGAATATAATTACCGATTCCTTTAACCCTTACGACTTCCGAGATTTGAATGGTGAGAAAAATCGTAAAGGTGGACGAAAAAAATAACCCAATTATATACCGTATGATTTTTTAAATTATTCATCAAAGTCGCCTCTGGAAAACAAAAATCATGTCTTTGATTAGTTCAGGCAAAATGTTCAAATATTCCAGCTGTCACTTTAATCTGTCATCTGTGATTTGCAGAAATAAATATTTCCCAGTTTGTTTACACTTTCACGATGGTTTTCTCTGTTGAGCAAAAAATAGTAGAGGTTATTTAGTAAACTGTGACGTTGCCCCCCCCACCAGACTGCAAAAATTCCTCAATTTATGGTTATTCCCGCGAAAAATTTGAAATCCAGTTAGGAACTTTGTTGAATGTGTTCATGTTGATGGGACACAAGACCTTGAAGCTGCCAATTAAATTAAAAATAACCTAACATTTTGAGCAGTTTATTGCGCTACTAAAATATCAAGTTATTATTCAACAAATAAATAGGGCCATCAAGAACATGGCACTCATAGCAGTAACGGTGTCATTCAAAGCATGAAGGAGCCACTGGGTGATTCAATTTCAAGGGGGCTCTTTTGAGTTTCAGGCACTTTTTCAGAATTTTGCGACCTCTACAAGAAAACTTCTTCACAGTGATGATGTCGTTGTTCTGTTATCAGTGTCAAATGTTATTCCTTCTTGAGTTCCCGAGAGTCAGCGTTGATCCTATGCCAGCTTGATGTGTAAAGCTGCCAGTTTTGGGAGAATGTTTTTACAGAATGCCTAATTGGAATTGGATTCAATAGTGAAAACATTTGGAGACCATCGATGAAATTTTCATTGATGCACCTGTGTTGAGTGCATTGTCTTGAGTGCCGTTGCGGACTGGAGGGCAAATATTTTGCTCTCTGACAAGCAAACCATCAAAAATCCACTCGAAATCACAAAAACGTTTTTGTAAATGACAGTGACAATAAATTAAGTGACAGCTTCAAAATCTGAACCATGTGAAGTAATCAAAGATACGACTTTTGTTTTCCAACGGTTACTTTGAATAATTTAAAAAATCATACGGTACATGTAGCGTTTGAAGAGTTGAAATATTGCGAAGGGGAATGAAAAAAGTGCAAAATGTAAACATCATCCAAATGAGTTCAATTTATTACCGAAGGAAAGCGAAAACACGCAAATTTTGCCAAATTAGCACTTAGGGGATAAAAAAATCGTAAAGGGGGATAAAAAGTCAAAGGGGATGAAAACTAATCGTAATTAAACAGAATTACAGAGAATAACACCAAAGTAAGCCAATAATTCTGCAAATTTGGCTTTTGCGGGTTGAAATATTGCGGGGGTCGAAAAAGCGAAAAAGGCAAGAACAATCCATATGGTAAAATGTATTAGCAAAACTGCGCGAATTTTATAAAATCAACGCTCGGGGGGTTGAACAATATTGTTAAGGGGGATGAAAAGTCAAGAGGGGTGAAAATGAACTGTAGTTAAGCACCACTAGCAAAAATCACACGAAAAAGAAGCGGATTGGGTAAATTTAGCTTTTTTAGGGCTCTTTTCAAATTTTTAAAAATCATCAACTTCATTTATTCAAAAATTCAATTTTTTCAAATGGAATTCCCCAACTATTTGATGGCAAACATGTAGATTAAAATGATAGACAATTAAACTCTGCATCGATGTGCCATAAAATAGTTGGGCATCCCATTTCCAAAAAACCCAAAAACGTGGCAGTTAATTCCACTTTAAAAAAATATTATTAAACTTGTAATAATTGTAAAATGTACGCACGTAGCATGCTTGGACTCTCCTCTTTCAAATGACACCAACCTCATCCCCCTCGTTTCAACCCCTAAACTTCAACCCCCTAGGGTCTTGGGTCTGGGGTTGGGGAGGTTAAAATAAGGACCCTCTCAGAGGTTTTACAGCTAGTTTTTCTAAAGAATATGCTTTTTCTTCATCATTGAAACAATGCCGCTTTTCTCAATTACTGCCAAAACTATTTTGTTGTTGACCCTGTTCTGTCGTTTGAAATACAAAAAAGAACTAAAAAACCCTAAAACATGGCAGTTAATTCCACTTTTAAAAAATGTTATTAAATTTGTAATAATTGTAAAATGTACGCATGTAGCTTGCTTGGACTCTCCTCTTTCAAATGACACCAACTTCATCCCCCTCGTTTCAACCCCTAAACTTTAACCCCCTAGGGTTTTGGGTCTGGGGTTGGTGAGGTTAAAATAAGGACCCTCTCAGAGGTTTTACAGCTCCTTTTTCTAGAGAATATGCTTTTCCTTCATTATTGAAACAATGCCGCTTTTCTCAATTACTGCCAAAACTATTTTGTTGTTGACCCTGTTCTGTCGTTTGAAATACAAAAAAGAACTAAAAAACCCTAAAACATGGCAGTTAATTCCACTTTTAAAAAATGTTATTAAATTTGTAATAATTGTAAAATGTACGCATGTAGCTTGCTTGGACTCTCCTCTTTCAAATGACACCAACTTCATCCCCCTCGTTTCAACCCCTAAACTTTAACCCCCTAGGGTTTTGGGTCTGGGGTTGGTGAGGTTAAAATAAGGACCCTCTCAGAGGTTTTACAGCTCCTTTTTCTAGAGAATATGCTTTTCCTTCATTATTGAAACAATGCCGCTTTTCTCAATTACCGCCAAAACTATTTTGTTGTTGACCCTGCTTTGTCGTTTGAAATACAAAAAGGAACCAAAAAACCCTAAAACATGGCAGTTAATTCCACTTTTAAAAAATATTATTAAACTTGTAATAATTGTAAAATGTACGGATGTAGCTTGCTTGGACTCTCCTCTTTCAAATGACACCAACCTCATCCCCTTCGTTTCAACCCCTAAACTTTAACGCCCTAGGGTCTTGGGTCTGGGGTTGGGGAGGTTAAAATAAGGACCCTGTCACAGGTTTTACAGCTAGTTTTTTTAAAGAATATGCTTTTTCTTCATCATTGAAACAATGCCGCTTTTCTCAATTACTGCCAAAACTATTTTGTTGTTGACCCTGTTCTGTCGTTTGAAATACAAAAAAGAACTAAAAAACCCTAAAACATGGCAGTTAATTCCACTTTTAAAAAATGTTATTAAATTTGTAATAATTGTAAAATGTACGCATGTAGCTTGCTTGGACTCTCCTCTTTCAAATGACACCAACTTCATCCCCCTCGTTTCAACCCCTAAACTTTAACCCCCTAGGGTTTTGGGTCTGGGGTTGGTGAGGTTAAAATAAGGACCCTCTCAGAGGTTTTACAGCTCCTTTTTCTAGAGAATATGCTTTTCCTTCATTATTGAAACAATGCCGCTTTTCTCAATTACCGCCAAAACTATTTTGTTGTTGACCCTGCTTTGTCGTTTGAAATACAAAAAGGAACCAAAAAACCCTAAAACATGGCAGTTAATTCCACTTTTAAAAAATATTATTAAACTTGTAATAATTGTAAAATGTACGGATGTAGCTTGCTTGGACTCTCCTCTTTCAAATGACACCAACCTCATCCCCTTCGTTTCAACCCCTAAACTTTAACGCCCTAGGGTCTTGGGTCTGGGGTTGGGGAGGTTAAAATAAGGACCCTGTCACAGGTTTTACAGCTAGTTTTTTTAAAGAATATGCTTTTTCTTCATCATTGAAACAATGCCGCTTTTCTCAATTACTGCCAAAACTATTTTGTTGTTGACTCTGCTTTGTCGTTTGAAATACAAAAAGGAACCAAAGAACCCTAAAACGTGGCAGTTAATTCCACTTTTAAAAGATATTATTAAACTTGTAATAATTGTAAAATGTACGCACGTAGCATGCCTGGACTCTCCTCTTTCAAATGACACCAACCTCATCCCCCTCGTTTCAACCCCTAAACTTCAACCCCCTAGGGTCTTGGGTCTGGGGTTGGGGAGGTTAAAATAAGGACCCTCTCAGAGGTTTTACAGCTAGTTTTTCTAAAGAATATGCTTTTTCTTCATCATTGAAACAATGCCGCTTTTCTCAATTACTGCCAAAACTATTTTGTTGTTGACCCTGTTCTGTCGTTTGAAATACAAAAAAGAACTAAAAAACCCTAAAACATGGCAGTTAATTCCACTTTTAAAAAATGTTATTAAATTTGTAATAATTGTAAAATGTACGCATGTAGCTTGCTTGGACTCTCCTCTTTCAAATGACACCAACTTCATCCCCCTCGTTTCAACCCCTAAACTTTAACCCCCTAGGGTTTTGGGTCTGGGGTTGGTGAGGTTAAAATAAGGACCCTCTCAGAGGTTTTACAGCTCCCTTTTCTAGAGAATATGCTTTTCCTTCATTATTGAAACAATGCCGCTTTTCTCAATTACCGCCAAAACTATTTTGTTGTTGACCCTGCTTTGTCGTTTGAAATACAAAAAGGAACCAAAAAACCCTAAAACATGGCAGTTAATTCCACTTTTAAAAAATATTATTAAACTTGTAATAATTGTAAAATGTACGGATGTAGCTTGCTTGGACTCTCCTCTTTCAAATGACACCAACCTCATCCCCTTCGTTTCAACCCCTAAACTTTAACGCCCTAGGGTCTTGGGTCTGGGGTTGGGGAGGTTAAAATAAGGACCCTGTCACAGGTTTTACAGCTAGTTTTTCTAGAGAATATGCTTTGTCGTTCGAACTAACAAAAAGGAACCTAAAAAATTTTAATAAACTTGTAATAATTGTAAAATGTGACGTCGCGGTCATTTTGCGAGATTCGGGCCAACCCTAACAGCGGTCATCAAATCGGTTCCGCACTGCACGATTCCACGCCAATTCAATCGAGAAAAATTCTCACGCAACTCATTATGCAAGACAAAATAAAACCAGGCAACTAGTCCAGCAAGGTCAAGGCCAACAATACTTACGATGAGCGGCAGATGATAGAACAGGTAGCACACTATAAGAACCGGATGGATGGTCTCTAACCCCGTCCTATTCTCTTCCTCGTTCTGCAAATTCTTCTTTAGCTGCTGATGCTGCTGCTGCTGCACCAAACACGGCCTCCGACTATTAGTCGAACTCACGGTCGTCGAAATATTCGAAATATCACTATTCCACACGATATAGTTCTGCTCGTGAATCGTGTAAGTGTCGTAAAAATGTTTGTCATTCCCCAAACTGAGGTCACTGAGGTCGGAATTCGACTTTTTCAAATAATCGAAACCTTTCGTTTTGATCTTGTAGTGATTTACGCAGATGCCAATGAAAGCGATTAGCGAAACACCCGCTAGAAAAGTGTTGAGTACGATTATAAACACGTTGAATTTGATGTCGAGATCGAACGGCATAAACTTGCAGGGGTTGGAATCGTGGCGGGGGTTTAAGCCGCGATTGGTCTGCGCGAGAATCGCAGCCACGCCCACGCACGCGCACAAGGTCGTCAGACAAAACAAATGGTAGATCACGTGAGTGGCAGTCAGGAATTGTCGAATTTGTTGCTGTTTCCTGTGTAGCCTGACGGAAAAGAGCCCGATTACGGCGAGCGTGGTTAATGCGCTCGCCTGGAAAGTGTGGATCGAGTTGAAAATCCAAATAATTCCGCTGCAGTAGTCGATATCGATCGTGTTTTGGCTGAGGGTGACGAAGAGGGTGTAAGTGAGGATGGTTAAGTTCCTGATGATGCTCAAGACCAGAATCGAAACGATGGGGATGTCGTATGGGCCCCACTTTTTTCGGTTTTTTTGGAATATGGCCGTGGTCCAGACTAGCAAAATGGTGACTATGGGTATGGCGATCACCGATGCCAGTTGTTCGTTGGTGTAGCGAATCATTCTGGAAATAAATTAAAGAGGTTAACGGCCGACATTGCTACCCACACGCTTTCTATGGGAATTATTTATTAATTGCGCGAGTTTTCGACACGATAATTGATTTCTTGCAATCGTTATGTAATTGGTTTGAAGTTGCGGCATGTCCTTTTTTAGAACAATATTTATGGATAAGGCGTAACTTTTAAAGCCTTGAATTGTCTGCCGTTTTGTCCTTTTATGTATTTTTACCTGAGAATTGTCGACGAATTGTTGTGAAACGTCTAATTTATAAGCAAACTTTCTGTGAGGTCTTTAAAATTGGTGAGTGCAAATATTTAGTTATTTGTACAACTAATAATGAAAGTAATACTTTTTTCATGAGTGTATCAATCAAACGAGTGAAAAAAAGATACTTTCATTACGTGTTGTGCACTTAATTTTTTTGTACAGTGCGTTCGCGAGACTTAGCCCCATCGTACCCTGTTATAATACACCTACGTTTTGAAAGCCATCTCTCTCCAGCGTTGTTGCACGTAGACCGAGAAAGTTTGAGCGTAACGCCCTGATCGTGTCGTGCGCTATGTCTCACTCCGACTCGTTTATCTGAGGAAGAAAGTAAACTGAACGTTCGACGTTCGTTGAAGCGTCACTGAGGACCGGTTGATCTCTCCACCACACAATCTACGACGACGGTTGATTTTTGTACGCGCTCTTACTGGCTTCGCTAACATTGGTGGAAATACCAAGCATCGCTTATTACAGACGTCGGTCACATCGTTGATAACTGCAGCCTCTAGCTCATGGGGCTTAAGTCTCGCGAACGCACTGTATATTGCCCCATACGCGAAAAAGTGGAAAAGATTTTTTTTTCTATATGGGAGTGATTGACAACACTGGGTAGCTCTTTACTTCCTTGGTGTGATAATATAATGTAACAATATAAAGATGTAAGATGTAAAGATGAAAAAATGTTAAAATCGTTAAAAAAAGTGATACTTTCATTACGATTTTTTCGTTAAAAAAGTGATACTTTCATTACGATTTTTCATTAAAAAAAGACGACTTTCATTGTAAATATGCAAAAAATACTCTTCCAAAACTAAAAACTCAAAAAAACTTCCTATAGCGCCGCCAAGCCGATAAAACGACGACGCGTGAATTACCTAACCAAAGACATTGTATAGATATACTCCGTTTTCAATGTTTAAAAACTGCAGTAGGCCATGATATGTTTTTTCTTATGTTGGTCACCATTAAATGACCAGATTGCTATTTGACGAAACTTTGTAGCCGTGTTGTCACATTTACACTTTGGTTGTTATTTCTTTTATTGATCCGAAATGTTGTTACACTACAAAGTAGTACGTTTCTTAAAATCGGAACTTACATTTTACCACTTGTAAGCCATAATAGGTAGTTATTTATGATATAAGTGTTGAAAGTGGTTTTTTATTTTGTGAGAAGGAAGGTTTAAGATACGATGCGTAGCGGAACAAAATAAAATCACTTTTAACACGCATATGAGTCATATGACTGATTTATAACGGATTAAAAGGTCTCAGTAGTTTTATAAAGGTTTGGTTTTTATTTCTAAGAATACATTTTAAAAGTCAATGCTCCCGGCGATGACAGTTCCTATTGTTCTTCTGTTGCCGACTGATAAAACCTTATTAAGAATATTACGCCTTACTAAGCAAAAAAAATGGACGTTCTAGCAGCGTTTGTATGTACCTGCCAAGACTAATTTATAACGGATTTAAAGGACCTCAGTAGTTTTATAAATGTATAATTTTCATCTCTAAGAATAAATTTTAAAACTCGATGCTCCAATGATGACAGTGTCTTTTCTTCTGTTTCCAACTCATAAAACCTTATTAAAAGTATTGTGCATTAAAAAGCCCTTAAAGTCGATTAAAATTTTTCACATTAATAAGGTCAAGAAAAATTGTACGTTCTAGCGCCGTTTTTACCTGCCAAGACTAATTGATCTTGACTTAGTTTAATGACTGAATTATAACGATTTTGAAGGGCTCAGTAGTTTTATAAAGGTTTGATTTTCGCCTCTAAGAATAAATTTTAAAACTCGGTGCTCCCGACGACAGTTCCTATTCTTCTGTTGTCAACTGATAAAACCTTATTAAGAGTATTGTGTCTCAAAAAGCTCTTGAAGCCAAAATAAACAAAAAGATTGGGCGTTCTAGTGCCGTTTTTATCTGCCAAGACTGAATGGTTTTAACTTTGTTTCATGACCGATTTATAACCGATGCTTTGAAGGGCTGAGTAGTTTTATAAAGGTTTGATTTTCAACTCCAAGAATTAATTTTCAAACTTGATGCTCCCGATAATGACCGTTCCTATTGTTCTTCTGTTGTCAACTGATAAAACGTTATTAAGAGTATTTTATCGGATAAAGCCCTTGAAGTCAAAATAGATTTTTTACATTAATAAGCATGAACGATTGGGCGTTCTAGCATGAAAGGTTGGGCGTTCTAGCGAAGTTTTTACCTGCCAAGTCTAATTGGTTTTCACAGTTTTATGACTGGTTTATAACGTATTTAAAGGCCTCAGTAGTTTTATAAAGGTTTGGTTTTTATTTCTAAGAATACATTTTAAAACTCAATGCTCCCGGCGATGACAGCTCCTATTGTTCTTCTGTTGCCGACTGATAAAACCTTATTAAGAGCATTACGCCTTAGCAAGCAAATAAAAATGGACGTTCTAGCACCGTTTGTACCTGTCAAGACTAATTGGCCTTAACTTAGTTTTATGACTGATTATTAAGAGTATTGTGTCTCAAAAAGCTCTTGAAGCCAAAATAGATTTTGTACAGTAATAAACAAAAAGATTGGACGTTCTAGTGCCGTCTTTACCTGCCAAGACTGAATGGTTTTAACTTTGTTTCATGACCGATTTATAATCGATTTGAAGGGCTCAGTAGTTTTATAAAGGTTTGATTTTCATCTCCAAGAATTTATTTTCAAACTCGATGCTCCCGATAATGACCGTTCCTATTGTTCTTCTGTTGTCAACTGATAAAACCTTATTAAGAGTATTTTATCGGAAAAAGCTCTTGAAGTCAAAACAGATTTTTTACATTAATAAGCACGAACGATTGGGCGTTCAAGCGAAGTTTTTACCTATCAAGTCTAATTGGTTTTCACAGTTTTATGACTATTTTATAACGGATTTAAAGGTCTCAGTCGTTTTATAAAGGTTTGATTTTTATTTCTAAGAATACATTTTAAAGCTCAATGCTCCCGGAGATGACAGCTCCTATTGTTCTTCTGTTGCCGACTTATAAAACCTTATTAAGAGTATTGTCTCAAAAAGCTCTTGAAGCCAAAATAGATTTTGTACAGTAATAAACAAAAATATTGGGCGTTCTAGTGCCGTTTTTACCTGCCAAGACTGAATGGTTTTAACTTTGTTTCATGACCGATTTATAATCGATTTGAAGGGCTCAGTAGTTTTATAAAGGTTTGATTTTCATCCCCAAGAATTAATTTTCAAACTCGATGCTCCCGATAATGACCGTTCCTATTGTTCTTCTGTTGTCAACTGATAAAACCTTATTAAGAGTATTGTCTCAAAAAGCTCTTGAGGCCAAAATAGATTTTGTACAGTAATAAACAAAAATATTGGGCGTTCTAGTGCCGTTTTTACCTGCCAAGACTGAATGGTTTTAACTTTGTTTCATGGCCGATTTATAACCGATGTGAAGGGCTCAGTAGTTTTATAAAGGTTTGATTTTCAACTCCAAGAATTAATTTTCAAACTTGATGCTCCCGATAATGACCGTTCCTATTGTTCTTCTGTTGTCAACTGATAAAACGTTATTAAGAGTATTTTATCGGATAAAGCCCTTGAAGTCAAAATAGATTTTTTACATTAATAAGCATGAACGATTGGGCGTTCTAGCGAAGTTTTTACCTATCAAGTCTAATTGGTTTTCACAGTTTTATGACTATTTTATAACGGATTTAAAGGTCTCAGTCGTTTTATAAAGGTTTGATTTTTATTTCTAAGAATACATTTTAAAACTCAATGCTCCCGGAGATGACAGCTCCTATTGTTCTCCTGTTGCCGACTGATAAAACCTTATTAAGAGTATTACGCCTTAACAAGCAAATAAAAATGGACGTTCTAGCACCGTTTGTACCTGTCAAGATGAATTGGCCTTAACTTAGTTTTATGACTGATTATTAAGAGTATTGCGTCTCAAAAAGCTCTTGAAGCCAAAATAGATTTTGTACAGTAATAAACAAAAAGATTGGGCGTTCTAGTGCCGTTTTCACCTGCCAAGACTGAATGGTTTTAGCTTTGTTTCATGACCGATTTATAACCGATTTGAAGGGCTCAGAAGTTTTATAAAGGTTTGATTTTCAACTCCAAGAATTAATTTTCAAACTCGATGCTCCCGATAATGACCGTTCCTATTGTTCTTCTGTTGTCAACTAATAAAACCTTATTAAGAGTATTTTATCGGAAAAAGCTCTTGAAGTCAAAATAGATTTTTTACATTAATAAGCATGAACGATTGGGCGTTCTAGCGAAGTTTTTACCTACTAAGTCTAATTGGTTTTCACAGTTTTATGACTATTTTATAACGGATTTAAAGGTCTCAGTCGTTTTATAAAGGTTTGATTTTTATTTCTAAGAATACATTTTAAAACTCAATGCTCCCGGAGATGACAGCTCCTATTGTTCTTCTGTTGCCGACTGATAAAACCTTATTAAGAGTATTACGCCTTAACAAGCAAATAAAAATGGACGTTCTAGCACCGTTTGTACCTGTCAAGACTAATTGGCCTTAACTTAGTTTTATGACTGATTATTAAGAGTATTGTGTCTCAAAAAGCTCTTGAAGCCAAAATAGATTTTGTACAGTAATAAACAAAAAGATTGGACGTTCTAGTGCCGTTTTTACCTGCCAAGACTGAATGGTTTTAACTTTGTTTCATGACCGATTTATAATCGATTTGAAGGGCTCAGTAGTTTTATAAAGGTTTGATTTTCATCTCCAAGAATTTATTTTCAAACTCGATGCTCTCGATAATGACCGTTCCTATTGTTCTTCGGTTGTCAACTGATAAAACCTTATTAAGAGTATTTTATCGGAAAAAGCTCTTGAAGTCAAAACAGATTTTTTACATTAATAAGCATGAACGATTGGGCGTTCTAGCGAAGTTTTTACCTACCAAGTCTAATTGGTTTTCACAGTTTTATGACTATTTTATAACGGATTTAAAGGTCTCAGTAGTTTTATAAAGGTTTGGTTTTTATTTCTAAGAATACATTTTAAAACTCAATGCTCCCGGAGATGACAGCTCCTATTGTTCTTCTGTTGCCGACTGATAAAACCTTATTAAGAGTATTACGCCTTAACAAGCAAATAAAAATGGACGTTCTAGCACCGTTTGTACCTGTCAAGACTAATTGGCCTTAACTTAGTTTTATGGCTGATTATTAACAGTATTGTGTCTCAAAAAGCTCTTGAAGCCAAAATAGATTTCATACAGTAATAAACAAAAAGATTGGGCGTTCTAGTGCCGTTTTTACCTGCCAAGACTGAATGGTTCTAACTTTGTTTCATGATCGATTTATAACCGATTTGAAGGGCTCAGTAGTTTTAGAAAGGTTTGATTTTCATCTCCAAGTATTAGTCTTCAAACTCGATGCTCCCGATAATGACCGTTCCTATTGTTCTTCTGTTGTCAACTGATAAATCCTTATTAAGAGTATTTTATCGGAAAAGCTCTTGAAGTGAAAAAAATTGACGTTCTAGCACCGTTTGTACATGCCAAGACTAATTGGCCTTAACTTAGTTTTATGACTGATTTATAACGGATTTAAAGGACTCAGTAGTTTTATAAATGTTTAATTTTCACACTGAGTGTTAAAAGTAAATGACTTTTAATACTGGTGTCATAAAATGTCATTTTTAACAATTGTCAACAAACGTTAAAACAACGGTTTTTAACAGTGTTTGTAAAAAAACAATTTATCTCATTTATAACTCCATCATTACCATTTTATCAAACAGTCAAAAGCAATCCATTTATGAAGATTCAGAAATAACGACTCCAATTTACTTTGGATCTACATGAGTGTATATATGAGTGTATTTTAACCACGTATTATCCGCAAAAATACAAGACAAAAATTCCAGAGAAAGTTTTTCTTAGGGTCACTAATAACGGAGGTATAGGGGTGGCCAGAGTAGAGGGATATGGATAACGGTATTAGGGTCTCGCACGTACTACATTGAAGGCGATTTTTACTTGTGTCTGATTAAGATAAACGTATAGCTAAAAAATAATGTATTAATTAAATATATTCTAAAAAAACCGTTATTCATCCCGCCAACTTGGCCAGCCTTACCGCCGTTATTAATGTAATGAAATGAAAAACTTTCTCGAGAATTTTCGTCTTGTATTTTTGCGAAGTTTCTTTGGCCGAAAAAAATCTACCATTTGACAAGTAGTGCAAACATGAGGACTCAACAAGACAACCAAGAAACTACGAATCGTATTTTGCAGATTATTTTATGAATTAAAGTATTGAGTAAGTAGTGTCAAGTTGACGTTTTAGTATTATCACTGTAATCAGGATTTGATTGGTTACTGGTATACTAAATGCTGCTTTGGATTGGTTCAATACTTAATGAATCATTTCAATCTGTGAAAATCGGCTGTTTAGAAACAATCTTGTAGGTTGTGTGCCACAAACAGCTACGAAAGCGTAGAGCTGCCATGATATTTGCTGACTACAATCACTAAAATTTTCGAATTTGAGATAGCACCAGATCTTCACGTTTTGGGGTCTCAGGAACCCAAAAAAGCGGTTTTCAAAATGTGTCTGTGTGTGTGTACGTACGTACGTATGTAAACACGCCACAGCCAAAACTACTAGACCGATTTAGCTGAAATTTGGTGCGTAGGCATCTCATAACCCAACTTAGATCTCAAAAGCTTTTGGAGCCAATCGCGCAACTAGAAATGCCATTTTGGCACATCAACTTTTTAACTTTAAATGCAAACCCCCATTTTTCACGTCACGATAGGAAAGGCCTTCAAATTTTGCTTCTAAAAATGTATTCACTCTCAGTGCCCTTTTGACCAAAAATTTAAAAAAAATTGATTTTTATCGGACTTTAAAATCGCGGTACAGCCCAAGCCCCTGAACCGATTTAGCTGAAATTTTGCACATGGGGATTGTATTGCACTTCAAAGAGCTGAACAAATTTTGGATTCAATCGGCCCACGGAAGGTGCCGTTTTGGCACACCAATGTCCAACTTTAAATTATTCACTTATTTAACCACCCAAAACAAGTTTTTGAAAGATTTATTGTCACCATCAGAAAGGTCTTCAAATTCTGGTTTCAAAAAAAATGCAGCAGTGAAGCGGCTGGAACCTCCCCATCGCGTGGATCTTTGACTTGTGTTTCTAGCCGAATTAGCACAGAAATTGTATAAGACTGGTTTCAACGACGGTTTTAGAACTGCCTAAAAAGGACTTACTTATACCTACTTTTCTCTAATGAATGTTTCAATTTGTATGTTCTAAAAAAGTTCTAAAACCATTATGGAAACCAGTCATACATTTTCTTTGCTAATTCGACTAGAAACCCAAGGCAAAGATCCACGCGATGGGGAGGTTCCAGCCGCTTCACTGCTGCATTTTTATTTTGTAATGTACAGAAAAAGTGTAAATTTACAGAAAAAAATGGCAGCAGAGAAGCGGCTGGAACCTCCCCAACGCGTGGGTCTTTGATTTCAGGGACTTCTGTTTAAGATTCTAAAGTTGATATGCCTAAATGGCACTTCCCGTTGACCAATTGCTCCCAAAAGCCTTTCAGCTCTTCAACGGGTCACCTCACCTCCATTTACCAAATTTCGGGCAAATCGATCCACTAGTTTGGGCTATAAAGTGGTTTCAGTGTTATTACAAAATTTCGATTTTTCTACCCAAAGGGAATGCGAATAAATTTTGTCTCATTTAAAACCAGAAATTGAAGACCTTTCTGATGGTGACCTCGATAGTGACAATAAATCTTTCAAAAACTTGTTTTGGATGGGTAAATTAGAGAATAATTTTAAATTTCGAAATTGGTGTGCCACAACGGCACTTTCCGTGGGCCGATTGAATCCAAAATTTGTTCACCTCTTCGACGTGTAACACAATCCCCTTGTGCAAAATTTCAGCCAAATCGGTTCAGGGGCTTGGGCTGTACCGCGATTTTAAAGTCCGATAAAAATCAATTTTTTTTTAAATTTTGGTCAAAAAGGCACTAAGAATGAATGCATTTTTAGAAGCAGAATTTGAAGGCCTTTCCTATCGTGACGTGAAAAATGGGGGTTTGCATTTAAAATTTAAAAGTTGATGTGCCAAAATGGCATTTCTGGTTGCACGATTGGCTCCAAAAGCTTTTCAGATCTAAGTTGGGTTATCACATGCACACGTACCAAATTTCAGCTAAATCTGTCGAGTAGTTTGGGCTGTGGCGTGTTTACGAACGTACGTACGTACGTACGAACGTACGTACATACATACAGACACATTTTAAAAACCACTTTTTTGGGCTCCTGAGACCTCAAAACGTATAGATCCGGTCTTATCTCGAATTCGAAAATTTTAGTGATTGCAGTAACCTCCCTTTTTTTTTAAATGGTGGAGTGGAGTGGGGAGGTTAAAAGTGCAAGTTTACAGAAAAACTGTAAAACAGGAAAAGTGTTAATTTACAGAAAAAGTGTAAATTTACAGAAAAAAGTGTATTTACAGAAAGAGTGTAAATAACGTGACGTACAATTTAACAAATGCCATAGTGAATTATGTCACCAAAACACAGCCCACTGTGGTTTTACCAGCGCTGGATAGTACCCGAGTGCTTCGGTATTCGAATACAGTATCCGATTACTTTTATTGTATCTGAAGACTGTATTCAAATACACTTTAAATTTTATATCCATTATCCGTATTCGACCAAACATTTAAAAAGTATTCTTGTTCGGATACTTTTTAAATATCAGCGGATACTCGCAGTCACTTTTCGACCGAATGTACTTGATCCGATCATTCCGATCAAACGAACGTGTAATCCAGTCATCTTAGATCTAAAAAAGACGAATAGAAGAAATTATTTATATATTTTTGAAATTCTGGCTACGGACTTCTGTTGGCACCTGAAATGAAGGGCCGAAAAGTTTCCACCCCCCAAATGTGCGCTTCATCCCTTATTTGACGAAAACCACCCCCAAACGTGACATGGCACTAGTTTTTAGCATTTTTCGGCGAAACTATCCATCTGACAAAGAATCTATTCTAATCAAAAGTATTTCTTATGAAATTCTGCATAAAAAAAGTTCTTTTGATTATTTTGCTTATCTAATTCTCGCAAACGACGTCCGAAGTTGTAGAACAGTCAAATTAGATTTTTTAGTAGAACATAATATTTTAATTATTTATGATATAAGTGTTAAAAGTGGTATTTTATTTTGTGAGAAGGGAAGGTTGAGACACGACGTGATCTTTTTAAATAAAATCTACGAATATTTGAGGGGCGGTAGAGGGCTGAAGACGTTGAACTATAGCAAAACCTTTAATAAACTTTAGGATAGTAAAAGGTAAATTTTGACGACTATTTCAAAACGAAATTCCAAAATTCGTTTTTTTCGATTCACCCTAATGTAGATACATTTTAAAAACCACCCTTTTGTGTTCCTGGGACCTCGAGATGTAAAGATCTGGTGTTACCTTAAATTCGAAAATTTTACGGATTGCAACCTTTCATTTTTTGAAGTATAGTACCCAGACGCTCACTAACCAAAGAACAATGTGAAAAGCGTTTTAAAATCTATAGAAAAAAATGGGCAGCCAAAAAAACGCCTGGAACCTCCCCATCGCGTGTATCTTTACACTGTCACCAACTGTAACTTTACGTCGTTCACTGTCAGTCCGCTGACTTTTAGGGCCGATTTTTCCATCTCATGTTAACTCCATTATAACAACAATAGTTTCCATGGAAATGACCTCACGTTAAAGCTAACATGAGATGGAAAAACCGACCCAAAATAATGAAAATTCTTCCCTTGGGCCGATTGCATCCAAAATCGGTTCAGCTCTTCAATCTGCACAGACCAAATTTCTGCCAAATCGATCTATTTATTTGTTGTAGTAAAATTTGGTTTTTTTTGCCTAAAGGACACTAATTGTGAATGAATATGTATTCCTTATCTAGAACCAGATTGATGGTTTGTTTTTAAAATTTGAAAATTGATTAAAGTAGCTAAAGATTCGCGATGGAAAGATTTGTTACAGCTCTGCTTACCAACCCTTAAAGCACTAACTAATCTGTTACAAAATGTCAAGCAAAAGCGCCGAAAAGCACTAAAGTTAGTGTGCATTAAGTGCTAAATTGGCACCCCTGAGACTGATGACCGATTTTTATTGCATAAGCAGGTTTCTTCGAGTAAGTATTCATCAATGTACTTATTCATAGATGTCCTTTTTTTTAAACCACCATAATTGCGGTCATCAAATTCCTCGATTTTTTAGCAACTTTTGCCTATTTTCTTCAATTAGCTTTAGCAGTTTTTAGCGTTTTCGGCAACTTTGGCGATCTCTTTACAATTCTGAATTTTTCATAATTTTCCTCCATTCATTTAATATCGGAATAAGGCCCCAAGTGTAGCATATTCTTTAACCAATGCCATCTGAGAAGAGTACCTATCAACATTTTATCAGACCAAAACAAAAGATTAAAAATAGCTTTAGCTACCTTGACGATACTGTTATCATTATCAACTTTTGCTATATCTCCCCACGTGTTCGCAAATCCCATGATCGATGATTCTCTCAAACAAAACAATTAACGATAACTAAATATAAATATAAATCTTTTAATTAACGATAACTAAATAAAATAAACCTACAATCTCCATGAAGATCCAAGATCCCAATTAGACAGTGAAAGTGCAAGAAAGTGAATTTTTTCGGACCCCAATTACCCGTTTGAAACTCGCACAGGTCAACAAACCATAAAAAAATTAGATTTTCGGATCCCCGGTGTACTCGTGTATGAATCCTGTTCGGCAAAATCGCGGAACGACACAGTCAAGTCAACCTTGAAATTCCTTCTGTAATCCTGACGAATGAATGAACGACCATTTAGGTGGAACAACATTTTTTCCATGACCTCCTACGATTCTCGAATCAACAGCGGGAGCATCGTCGCCTACTTTCGGAAGAGTTAATTAAATTTGAAACCGAGATAGCGATCGCAGTGTTTGGCTTTCGCTGGACGCTAATTATCTCATTGTCCTGAAACTGAAGAGGAAATTCGCGAGGTCCTATTAATCGAGTTTTTTTTTATTTTTTTGGAATTATTGGAATTTTCATAGAATTATTGGAATTTTAATAGAATTATTGGAATTATTGGAATTTTTTTGGAATTATTGGAATTTCTTTGGAATTACTGGAATTTTTTTATAATAATTTTTTTTTTTATTATTTGTATTTTTTTTTGGAATTTGAATTTTATTATACAAAGAAACAGAGACTGCATAACCCCCTGATCAATATCACGTTGAAAGCTGATTTTAATGGAATTACTGGAATTATCTTGGAATTATTGGAATTTTTGAATTTTTTTGTAATTATTGGAATTTTTTTGTAATTATTGGAATTTTTTTGGAATTATTGGAATTTTTAAGTGATTTTAATGGAATTATTGGATGTATCTTGGAATTATTGGAATATTTAAGTGATTTTGATGGAATTATTGGAATTATCTTGGAATTATTGGAATTTTTGAATTTTTTTGGAATTATTTAAATTTTTTTAGAATTATTGGAATTCTTGATTTTTTACTGGAATTATTGGAATTATGTGAATTTTTGTGGGATTATTTGGATTTTTTTTGGAATTTGAATTTTATTGTACAAAGAAACAGAAACTGCATAACCCCCTGGTCAATATCACGTTGAAAGCTGATTTTAATGGAATTATTGGAATCATCTTGGAATTATTGCAATTTTTGAATTTTTTTGTAATTATTGGAATTTTTTTGGAATTATTGGATTTTTTTTGGAATTATTGGAATTTTTAAGTGATTTTTATGGAATTTTTTTTTTTATTATTTGTATTTTTTTTTGGAATTTGAATTTTATTATACAAAGAAACAGACTGCATAACCCCCTGATCAATATCACGTTGAAAGCTGATTTTAATGGAATTACTGGAATTATCTTGGAATTATTGGAATTTTTGAATTTTTTTGTTATTGGAATTTTTTTGGAATTATTGGAATTTTTTTGGAATTATTGGAATTTTTAAGTGATTTTAATGGAATTATTGGACGTATCTTGGAGTGATTGGAATTTTTGAATTTTTTTGGAATTATTGGAATTTTTAAGTGATTTTGATGGAATTATTGGAATTGTTGAATTTATTTGGAATTATTGGAATTTTTAAGTGATTTTAATGGAATTATTGGACGTATCTTGGAATTATTGGAATTTTTAAGTGATTTGGATTGAATTATTGGAATTATCTTGGAATTATTGGAATTTTTGATTTTTTTTGGAATTATTTAAATTTTTTTAGAATTATTGGAATTCTTGATTTTTTACTGGAATTATTGGAATTATGTGAATTTTTGTGGGATTATTTGGATTTTTTTTGGAATTTGAATTTTATTGTACAAAGAAACAGAAACTGCATAACCCCCTGGTCAATATCACGTTGAAAGCTGATTTTAATGGAATTATTGGAATTATCTTGGAATTATTGCAAATTTTTGAATTTTTTTGTAATTAGGTATTGGAATTTTTTTGGAATTATTTGATTTTTTTTTTGGAATTTTTAAGTGATTTTTATGGAATTATTGGACGTATCTTGGAATGATTGGAATTTTTGAATTTTTTTGGAATTATTGGAATTTTTAAGTGATTTTGATGGAATTATTGGAATTATCTTGGAATTATTTTAATTATGTGAATTTTTGTAGAATTATTTGGATTTTTTTTGGAATTGGAATTTTATTGTAGAAAGAAACAGAGACTGCGTAACCCCCTGATCAATATCACGTTGAAAGCTGATTTTAATGGAATTATTGGAATTTTTGAGTTTTTTTGGAATTACTGGAATTTTTAAGTGATTTTTATGGAATTATTGGAATTATTGGAATTTTTGTGGAATTATTGGAATTTTTGATTTTTTACTGGAATTATTGGAATTATTGAAATTTTTTTAGAATTATTGGAATTCTTGATTTTTTACTGGAATTATTGGAATTATGTGAATTTTTGTGGGATTATTTGGATTTTTTTTGGAATTTGAATTTTATTGTACAAAGAAACAGAAACTGCATAACTCCCTGGTCAATATCACGTTGAAAGCTGATTTTAATGGAATTATTGGAATTTTTGAGTTTTTTTGGAATTACTGGAATTTTTAAGTGATTTTAATGGAATTATTGGAATTTTTGAATTTTTTTGGAATTATTGGAATTTTTGATTTTTTACTGGAATTATTTTAATTATGTGAATTTTTGTGGAATTTGGATTTTTTTTGGAGTTTGAATTTTATTGTACAAAGAAACAGAGACTGCATAACCTCCTGATCAATATCACGTTGAAAGCTGATTTTAATGGAATTATTGGAATTTTTGAATTTTTTTGGAATTATTGGAATTTTTAAGTGATTTTGATGGAATTATTGGAATTATTAGAATTTTTGAATTTTTTTGGAATTTGAATTTTATTGTACAAAGGAGCGACTGCATAACCCCCTGATCAATATCACGTTGAAAGCTGATTTTAATGGAATTATCTTGGAATTATTGGAATTTTTGAATTTTTTTGGAATTATTGGAATTTTTAAGTGATTTTGATGGAGTTATTGGAATTATCTTGGAATTATAAGAATTTTTGAATTTTTTTGGAATTTGAATTTTATTGTACAAAGGAGCGACTGCATAACCCCCTGATCAATATCACGTTGAAAGCTGATTTTAATGGAATTATCTTGGAATTATTGGAATTTTTGAATTTTTTTGGAATTATTGGAATTTTTAAGTGATTTTGATGGAATTATTGGAATTATCTTGGAATTATTAGAATTTTTGAATTTTTTTGGAATTATTGGAATAACCCCCTGATCAATATCACGTTGAAAGCTGATTTTAATGGAATTATTGGAATTTTTGAATTTTTTTGGAATTATTGGAATTTTTAAGTGATTTTGATGGAATTATTGGAATTTTTGAATTTTTTTGGAATTATTGGTATTTTTTTGGAGTTATTGGAATTTTTGATTTTAACTGGAATTATTGGAATTATGTGAATTTTTGTGTGATTATTTGCAATTTTTTTGGAATTTCAATTTTATTGATCAATATCACGTTGGAAGCTTATTTAAATGGAATTATTCGAATTATCTTGGAATTATTGGAATTTTTGAATTTTTTGATTTTTTACTGGAATTATTGGAATTATGTGAATTTTTGGAATTTTTGATTTTTTACTGGAATTATGTGAATTTTTGGAATTATTGGAATTTTTGATTTTTTACTGGAATTATTGGAATTATGTGAATTTTTGGAATTTTTTTGGAATTTCAATTTTATTGTGCAAAGAAACAGAGACTGCATAACCCCCTCATCAATATCGCGTTGAAAGCTCTGAAGCCCACACTTAATTATCGCTCAATTATCGATGCTAAAAAAATGTATTTTACCTTAAAGAGCGCAATGTGGGCCGGATCGGTCGTTGGCTTTGGCTACCTACGTTATGACGAATCTAAACACCGTTGTCGGAGGTCAAAAGTTGCCATGAAGAACGCCAACCATTTATTTGCTGGACGACATAAATCTCAATTATGGGTTTGTTTACCCTCTATCGACACGAAGAGCCATTCAAAAGAGAAAATTTTATTTTTTGGTACGAGGAAGTATGGCAATTTGCAAGCCCACGAGGCGGTTCGAAAAAACGGAAAACAATTTCTAACTGAATAAACATGCAGTGTTTGTTGAAATGTTTTGCAAATTGCGGAAAGTGGATTGAAAGTTGAATATGCAAAGGTTTCGATGATAATAATAATTAGTTCATAGTATTACACAAGATTTGGTTTTTTGTCTTTTTATAGAATAATAAGCTAAAGGTCTATTAGTAGAGAGCTCAGGAGCGAATAAAGTGCCTAGAAAACATTTCTGTGGGGGTTTGAAGAGTAAAAGCTGAAACCTTCACAAAATGTTAGCTTATATTTTATTAAACTTAAGTCCAAAGTTGCCAAAAAATTGCCCTGGGCAAAAGGGCGTTATTCAAAATTTTCGAGTTATTAGCACCAGCCGATAGCCCATGTTGTCTACTATATTTTGCCGAAAATTTCCATAAATGGTTTGTACCCGTTTGGCCACAAAAAAATTAAATAATTTCGAAAATGCATTGGCTCTTATGGCAGTCAGGATTTGCCGAGGCAAATATCTCCGTTCCACAACGGCGAAAAATTGATCGTTTCGGCCGCTTTCTGCCGTTTCGCACTCAATATCTCGCAAACAACACCTCAAATCTAAAAATACCTCTCTTCCATAATTGAAGGCCCATCTATCCCGATTACGACAATGTCTTTCATTTAATTTTTACTATAACTATAACTCTGTAATTATTGAAAAACTACCATGACAGCACATCTGAACGCGGCAGAGCGCCGCGGTTGTCGATCACCCGGCGGTACCCCGCTACCCCCTGTATCGCCCTCAAGCTCCCAGCGCTACAGTTTCTTGTTTAATAATATCATTGTTTAATAGGATAATAAAGAGGTTTAGACGGTAAAATATTACACTAAATGAATTTATTCGCTGTCATCCTCTTCTATATTCTCTTCGTTAATGTTCGAAGTAGAAAAGGAAGACGTATTCCTAACAATAGGCCCTGCAAATGCATTTTTGCATGCCTTTTGTCCCATGCAATAACAAGAGCCGATGCAGGCAATTTTGTTTTTTCTACAACTGCATGATTTGCTACTATAATCTGAAAACAAAAGGGTTGGGGATGTTAAAATTGTCATGCACACAACATAATGAAAAAAAATTGTACCTTTCTTGCATTTTCACGTAGTTAACTTCTTTAAATCCTTTGTGTAGGGTGGAAATGTTTGAAAAACCGGCGTCATTTTGCCATCAACGATTTCCCATCCGTGCTCCAAATTGTTTAAAATGCATTATTGAATTGGCTCTAAACTGTTTATCCAAGTATTACATTGGTAATGAGCACGTAGAGTCGTAGACAATGCAGTTTTAAGCTGTCTTGGACAGATGGCAATTTATCAACAGTGTTGCTACTAGCCAAAAGCCACTACCAGTCAATTTTCCGGTCTTGGCAAAAAAAATTGTTGGAAAGTAGGTATACAAAAATTTTCATTTCTTACTCGACAATCTAGGAGCGAATCGGTTTATTGACCATATTTTTCTAAATTTGGAAAAGTTCGTTATAAAATTATATACATCTAACGAAGATATTAAATCTATCAACAATTTAACGTGGCACTTTGGCTAGAAGCAAAACTGTTGTTAAATTTCCACCTACTCAAGACAGCTTAAAACTGCATTGTCTACGTGCTCATTACCAATGTAATATTTGGATAAACAGTTTAGAGCCAATTCAACGCATTTTAAACAATTTGGAGCACGGATGGGAAATCGTTGGTGGCAGAATGACTCCGGTTTTTCAAACATTGCCGCCATACCCAAAGGATTTAAAGGAGTTAACTATGTGTAAATGCAAGAAAAGTATTATTTTTAACCTCCCCAATTCCCATCACAATTCAAAAAAAAATGGGAGGTTACTGCAATCACTAAAATTTTCGAATTTGAGATAACATCAGATCTATACGTTTTGAGGTCCCAGGAACCCAAAAAAGTGGTTTCTAAAATCTGTCATTTTGGCACATCAACTTTGAAATTTTAAATATAAGCCCCTATTTTTGGCGACACCATAATAAAGGCCTTCAAATTCTGCTTTTAAAAATGTATTCACTCTTAATGCCTTTGACAAAAACTTAAGGTATTTAAGATTTTTAACGCGCTTTAAAAACATGATACAGCCCAAACCTCTTGATCGATTTGCCCGAGGATTTGCCTGAAATTTTGCACATGGAGATGGTATCGCACGTCGAAGAGCAGAGGCAATCGACAAACGGCAAGTGCTGTTTTGGCACACCAATTTTCAAATTTAAAATTATACTCATTTAACCATCTACAAGTTTGTGAAAAATGTATTGTCACTATTAGGAAGGTCTTCAAATTCTGGTTTTAAATAAGACGAAATTTATTCATACTTATGTTCTTTGGGTAAAAAAATCGAAATTTTGTAATAACACTAAAAACACATTATAGCCCAAACTACTGGATCGATTTGGCTGTAACTTGGTACATGGAGATTGGGTGACCAGTTGAAGAGCTCAAAGGCTTTTGAAAGCAGTTGGTGAATGAGAAGTGCCACTTAGGCATTATCTTTAAAATTTTAAATACCTACGAAGACACGGAAATCAAAGACCCACGCGATGGGGAGGTTCCAGCCGCTTCTCTACTGCATTCTTTTTCATTATGTTGTGTGCATGACAATTTTTGTTTTCAGATTGTAGTAGCAAATCATGCAGTTGTAGAAAAAACAAAATTGCCTGCATCGGCTCTTGTTATTGCATGGGACAAAAGGCATGCAAAAATGGATTTGCAGGGTCTATTATTAGGAATACGTCTTCCTTTTCTACTTCAAATATTAACGAAGAGAATATAGAAGAGGATGACAGCGAATAAATTCATTTAGTGTAATATTTTACCGTCTAAACCTCATTATTATCCTATTAAACAATGATATTATTAAACAAGAAACTGTAGCGCTGGGAGCTTGAGGGCGATACAGGGGGTAGCGGGGTACCGCCGGGTGATCGACAACCGCGGCGCTCTGCCGCGTTCAGATGTGCTTTCATGGTAGTTTTTCAATAGTTACAGAGTTATAGTTATAGTAAAAATTAAATGAAAGACATTGTCGTAATCGGGATAGATGGGCCTTCAATTATGGAAGAGAGGTATTTTTAGATTTGAGGTGTTGTTTGCGAGATATTGAGTGCGAAACGGCAGAAAGCGGTCGAAACGATCAATTTTTCGCCGTTGTGGAACGGAGATATTTGCCTCGGCAAATCCTGACTGCCATAAGAGTCAATGCATTTTCGAAATTATTTTATTTTTTTGTGGCCAAACGGGTACAAACCAGTTATGGAAATTTTCGGCAAAATATAGTAGACAACATAGGCTATCGGCTGGTGCTAATAACTCGAAAATTTTGAATAACGCCCTTTTGCCCAGGGCAATTTTTTGGCAACTTTGGACTTAAGTTTAATAAAATATGAGCTAACGTTTTGTGAAGGTTTCAGCTTTTACTCTTCAAACCCCCACAGGGTGACACGTTTCAGGCGAACTGGCACTCTACTATATTGCTTTGCTTTTTGCAAGCTTGCATCATGGTCTTTCCTCTTCCATCCGTCTTGTTTTTTATTTTTTTTTTGGTAGGTACGATTAATTACTCTGATAGTAGCAGCAAGTTGTATTTAATTGGTCAAAGTGAAAAAACACTTTCCTCCAAACTGCTTACTGGAACGATGTAAAAAAAAACTATTTCGACAATAACATACTTTGTCAGTTTATCAGGCCTTGGAAGAACAAATAATCCTAAAGTTTTCTAGCGTCAAGAACTAAGTTTCCAAATATTCTCCAAAAGTAAATAGTGCTCCATTGTCATTCTGTCCATCATAACTTTAAAACGAGTGTAGCCATACAGATGAAATCTTACGCTTGACTAGTGCCTTCGAGAAATAAACTTTTATCCTATCTCGAAATAATAGAACTTTTTTTTGGTAGCTGAAAAACCATAACTTTAAAACAAATCGAGCTATGCATTTTTTTCCCAAATCTGTCAACTGCCATTAATTTAAATCGAATAGGATTTAAAATGCTAGAGATTCAATTATGAATTTTGGCATTTTTAACTCTTTTGGCACTTTCAGAGCTCGACTTTGGGGCAATGTAAGAGAGAGGACTTTTTCGACGTTTTTCGCAGAGGTGAAATCCCTCTTAAATGTAAAACAGATTTATGTCTGAATCATTTTAGACTGTTTCTTAAAAATAAGTCATCCTTAAAGCCCTTAGAAACGATTGTCTCAACAAATGAGTGACCTTTATGGAATTCCTTAATTTGTGCCCCCTGTAGATATTTCCTAAGGATGATGATATTTATGTAGTTTTTGAATCCCACTGAAGTTTTTTGCATGGTTTTAGTGCCGTAGCAGAATGCGGAGGTACTCTTGTCTTTGATTATTCGCTGGCTCGCTCACTCGCTCTATCGCTCGCTCGCTCGTCTAGTCTGTCCGTCGGATAACTTGAGAACGAAAACAGATATCGAGTTGAAATTTTGTACACTGATGAATACCCGGAAAATCTCGGCGGGGATTGCTTTTGGGCCATATCGGATCACGGGGGTGGGAGTTAGGGGTGAAAAACCGAAAAATTATTAATTGCAATAACTCGAGAACTAGTGGAGGTATCTTGCTAAAACTTGGTATACGCGTTCGACCCTCAAGTCTGTTAAACATGAAGGGGTGCTAATTTCGGGGGATGAAATTTAGGGGATGAAAACCACAAAAAATATGATAACTCCGCAAGGGTTGCACGCAGCTGTCGGAAACTCAACGTACACACATATATCGGTGAAATCTTGCGGGGATGCGTTTTTCGCAAAATCGAACAGATGGGGTGGAAATTAGGGGTTGCAACTCGAAATTCCGCTTAATAAGTGTTGGTCGAAATTGGCGTCATTCGATAGCTTTCCATTAATGATTCAAAAAAGGTGTCATTCATATTTTGAGAAAAACTACCCTTATAGGCGCTACAACCCCTAACATGCAGAAACACAAAAATACGAGAACTCAAAAACTACTCAAGGTATCAAGGCAGAATTTGGTGTGTGAACTTCCAGTGACATTATAGGTGGGTGGACAAATTTTCAATAATATCTGACAAAGGGGATGAAATTTAAGGGTTGAAACTTGAAATTTCTTTAAGTAAATGGTAGCCTAAAATTACGGGGTTCGATAGATTTCGGTCAACTATTGAAAAAAGGTCTTATGAGTTTTCAATCTAAAACCAACCCCTAAGCTATTAACCACCCCTAACTCTTTGCAAGCGGATAATTATATTTTATTAATTTTTTCTGAAACCTTATTGATTTATTTATGAACAACTGAAGTAAGGGGTAGATTTTAAAAAGGTTGTAACTTACAATCATGATAACTTAGTTATCATTAGTCCCTTGTGGTGGCGCTACCAAACCGATGGTACCAACCATAGCAAAATTAAGCAAAATGACGATTGACGAGATCAGTTTGTCAGTGATCTGTCATTGTATTATTTGCGAAAATTAGAGGATGCATCGAATTTTGCCCTTGTGGCGCAGTGCAACCGCGTTTAGCATGCATTTGAGGCATCATGCATGATTTTTCGACAACGTGCAGTGCGTGAATGATACGAAGAAATCAAGGAAGCAACCACGTTTTCTCATCGGCTGATCGCCTTTGCAGACACAAGATTGGGCAAATTTTGATCTGGTTTTGAAGAAGATTGCCCATCTGGAGGTACAATGCACCTGTGATGCAGCTCTCATTGGACTGTTTACATTTTGTGTTAGGTAGGTTAGTTCATGTATTGGAAGTTGGACTAATCCTCAAATTTTTCAGTGCCTGATTAACTAAATGAAGCACCTCCCATCCCATGTTTGGAAATGTACCTACCAGAGGGGAATGGAAGCTAAATGAGATGCCTTTAAACAATCCCCTCAATTGCAATTGCAGAAAACTACGTAAAGCCTCCCCGTGCACTGAAATAGTTATCGTTTGTTTATCAAATTGGACTCGACAGCTTCGAATCAAGTAAAAGTGATTTTGAGACAATTATTTTTTGTAATTACCTTATTGCCCATAAAATATTTTAAAAAAGTTGACCATTTTTTTTAATTCCAAAGTAGTGAAATTGATTAAAAAAACGAGTGCTTTATGTAGGTAGGTACACACATATTTATTTTCATCAGTTTGAGTATGAGAGAGTGAAACACAGTACACTGCGGGACATTGCTAAAGTACTTATATTCAGGGTGGTCAAACGAAACAGGCCGGTTTTATCACATTTAAGGCTATTTTTCCGAAAAATTCTCAGACATGTCGATTTTTTACTTCGAGGGGGACACATTAATCCGTGATGGGTGCGATTTCACAATCCAGTCCCATGCATGGCTCTCCCCAGTGCGTGAAATGCCTCCTTGACTTGAGGGTACTCTTCCCCAGTAGGAAACTGAATGAATTGTGGAGAAAGTTCTACAAGGGCTTTACTTAGTTCATGAATCACAAGACTGGCAGCTGACTGCGAACTTCTGGCGCTGGAACCAACCAATCACTGAAAACCACCACTCGCATAAAACTGAAGAACCAGGTATAGCTTGTGCGTAGGTGTTAAACGCATATACCGCCCTTTTCCAGTATAAGGATTCCAGTCGAGTTCGCTGGAAGAGTTGTTGCTCCGTTATTTCCTGTGGATTAAAAGGTACTTTTGGTATTCCTTTTCACGATTGTCATCATCACTTGCACTGGACCAAATTGGAATGCTGCGACACTCGCGTCGCGTTGTTAAAATTCACTTGTACAGCACAAAAATGAAACATGATTTCACAAATACTTTGCAGACAACGAAAGGCCATATTAAACTGTGATGTTAAATTTAAACGAGAATTACAGCTGATTGACAGCTCGACAGACGACAGCTGACGACAGCTGAATTATTTCGCTGGAGTTGTGAGGTTGGTACCCTCAGTTTGGTAGCGCCACCACTAGGGATTAATGGTAACTAAGTTATGCCAGTATTAAAGATAAAATCTTTTGAAATCCCACCCTTAGTAAATACGCAAGGAGTTATGTCACACCGGAAAAATAAACTCACCGCTGTAAATCATAAAGGGGTGAAATCATGAGGGGTTGAAAACATGAATCTACAAATCACCTTAATTTTTAAACGAATTGGGTTAGGGTGGTGAAATTGAAAACACAACTTCATTTAGGGCATGTGGGGGTGGTGAAATAGTGGGTTGGAGCTTAGGGGTAGAAACGTCCATAAAGCCCTGTAATTTGACACAGAGAACAATATCTTCTGCGAAACTGTGACATCTTACACACTGCATCTTCGAGAAGGGAAGGGTGAATTTTAGGAGAAATTTATCGAAGGGGATGAAAGTTAGGGGTGAAACTTGAATTTTTACCGAATAATGTATAGTTGAAAATAATACCATTCGATAGCTTTCTATTGATGGTACAAAAGAGGTCTTATTCATCATTCGCGAAAAACGACCCTTAAAGGCGGTACAACCCCTTAACCTGCCGAAACACAAAAATGCGAGAACTCAAAAACTGCTCAACGTATCAGGGCTAAATTTGATGTGATAATTTACAGCGCCACCGTAGGCGGATGGGCAAATTTTCATTAATATCTAACAAGGGGGATGAAATTTAAGGGTTGAAACTGGAAATTTTGTCATGTAAGTGGTGGAATAAAATTATGGGGTTCGATAGACTTCGGTCAACCATTGAAAAAAGTCTTATGAGTTTTCAACCTAAAACCAACCCCTAAGCCCTAGCAAGCGGAGTAAATACATTTTATTTTTTTTTTTGCTTTCTTCTGATTTGTTAATAATTCAAAGCCATTTTCATTAATTTTTAACCCATCCACAATTTTTCAACCCGTTTCATGATATGTGAACCCTCAAAGAGCAAAATTTACCCAGACCGCTTCTTTTTTGTGTGATTTTCGCTAGTTCTATACTTTGATTCCGGTAATTCTTTTCATTTACTCATTCCTGTTCATTTTCTATTTTGAAATTTTGTAACAACAATTTTTTAATATTTCGCCTTTTTGACACATCTGTGCGTTTGCGGAGGCACTACTACTAGGTGCAGATTGATAAAATCTGCACCCGATTCCACCATCAGTAAGACCAGCCGCCCCTACATGTACATTAACTTGTTAAACGTCTACCGAGATATACATCGCATTGATATACATCTTCCGTTGGCTTTTAGTGTTGGTTAACAGTTTGGAAAAACGATTGAAGAGATTAATTTGAAATAAATCAAAGGTCAAGCATGATATGTCTGAGGAAGCTTGCAATGTTTGAAAAATCGGGATTATTTTGGACTCAACAGTCGCCATTTGGTACCAGTGCCATTTTGGCTTAATGCACTAAAAACTAAAACCAATCCAAAATCTTTCAAGCTGCTAGCTTCGAGTATAGTCGGAAATAATAGTTTTTCATACTGTAAATCAAAAATACAGGGTGTCTCAGAACGCTCGCACCGTATTTTAATGAAGTACTCAGGATTAAATTTTGAGTTGATTCGTGTTTTTGAAAATTTCCAGGTTCCAATAGTTCACGAGTTATAACAGATTTGCGAGGGCCAATCAGATTTCAGCTCTGAATTGCTTCATAATGTAATTTATTGTTAGATGCACTATTTCCTAGGTAACAAGATTCTATCAATGAAAATTTAGTATTGTTGCATCTTGTTACCTAGGAAACAGTGCATCTAACATTAAGTTACCTTATGAATCAATTCAGAGGTGAAATCTGATTGGTCCTCTCAAATCTGTTATAACTCGAGAACTATTGGATCCTGAAAATTTTCAAAAACACAAATCGACTCAAAATTTAATCCTGAATACGCCATAAGAATTTGGTGCGAGCGTTCTGTAAACAGCTCCAAGAAAAACAATTTAATTTGTATTGGCATTGTATTGGGAACACAAAATTTAGTTGAGGAGAGCGACGATACAATAGCGATTACCAAATTTCATCAACGTAACGATTTGAAATACATGAATAAATCTTTCTTCATATTTGTCTGTATAATACGTTTATTTTATAAATAATATTAGGTTTAGGTAGGTATTATTGTTAGGAGATATTGTAACGATACGTTTTCCGCCATTGTTTTGGGTAGTTTTCTTAAAGAGAATAAAGTAATAATTCTGCTTTTTCGGAAGGTAATTTAAGATTAGCATTGCTGAGAAAAATCTAGGAATTGCCGATGAAAAAAGAAGTGCGCGTATCCGGGGCAACGGAAAAGAACAACGAGAAAAAGAAAGAAAAATGTGGGTGCAAAAAGGGGAATAGTTTGGGGAAAACGAGAAAAAGAGGCCGTAAATAGAAGAAAAACCCAAGACCGAAGGATCCTGAAGAGTTCCTGAGATAGCAGAAGGACCGACTCAGTGTTCTGCAAGACTTCAAGAACATCGCGGAATTTGAAAGGTAGGAAGTGATTTTATGCTTGCGAGGGCTATTAAATGGGGGGCAGTCGACGATAATAATCATCGGAATATCAATTGTGATGAGTTTTAGCTTCGTTGTAGACTTTCAGTTAATTATTTTTCAGAAATTTTAGCGATTTCTCTAAATTCGGAAAGCCGTTGTCAAGGTAAACAAGGAACAGGACTGTGTTCCGCCATTGTAACTAAAACTTAATTTTTGCTTACTGCTTTTATTTGTGACTTTCTCTCGTAGTATTGTTAAGGGATTTCTTCATAATGACTTGGGTGTTGCTTATGCTAATATTCAGGGGTGGATTCAGGGAATTTTGTACTTGGGGGAATTTTGCTTGTACTTAGAAACTTTAGTAATTTTCAGGGTGCTTGTTAGAAATATTACGCAAATTGTACATTTACTAATCCAAATGTCGTTCTCTTAACCTGTCAAAGTTGTAGCCGACTTTCCCGAAAAGAAAGTCAGCCAAATTGTCAGGACAGCTATCGTTAGGGAAATGCTGTTGTCAGAAGTTGTGATAGGATTGTTTTGTGGATTTTTAGGAGGTGTCTACAAGAGAACTGATTCCTTATATTTAAATTATGTCATTTATGACTATTATTTTTATATCGCTTCGTAGACTTGAATTTAGCTTTCAGATGCAGAGGGTTCGACCGTAACAAGAATGTGTTACTTATACATTTTTCTGTCTAGGACTCGCAAATCGAGACCTACAATGAAAGGGGACCGGGATACCCCGCCAGCTATTCTTGGTAGTATACAATCTCAACTTATTCCTTGAAGACAGAGTTTCAAGTCCATTGGTCTGAAGAATCAATGAAAATTTGTTAGATCGCGAGTTAGTTTTTCATGAAATGTTCAGATAGTAATCTGTGAGTCTTAATTCGGTTGTTTTCCGGTGATTCCACCATTCATTCAAAATTTTCATCTGTCTCAGGATAAACAAATTATTTATGCCGCACACATCGATTCCATTCGTACTTTTACCATAAACAACAAACTAAAAAGATCAGTGTTTAAGTTTGGATAAAGTAATTCTTAGACATTTGAATCCAAAGTCAAAGTATGAGTGTTATATTGAATACAGGTTTGCAAATGTTTCGCGGTCTGTGCCGAGACGAGTTTCTGATATTTTCTGTAAGGAATGTTAACACTTGGTATGAAAGAGTCGGGGAATCAAAGGGTTGGAATGTGGTGTCTGCACCTTGCTCGCAGGGCTCTCATGGGAACAGGAAAAGTGTGCTACCCACTATAAATCAAAAAACGAACTTGACAGGGTTAAAGTCCCAAAAGAGCGACAAGGGTACGTCCTGGGGTAAAGGGTTCTTGGGGATGGGGAATGTGAGGACCCAATTATTTTGTCTTGAATCTTAACTTTTGACTTTTGGTCTTTGAGTTGAGTTTCTGGTCAAGATGAGGAGTACAGAAGGTGACTGCTAGTGATTGAGAGACATTGAGAATCAGGGGGTTGGTTGAAAGTAGAGGTTTATGAAAGCGGGTGTGAACGAAGTAGAGTCAAAACATCACTGTGAATTATTTTATAACACCTCCAGATAACATTGCACCGACACCGGAATAGCAGAGTTTCAGCTATTTAAAATTCTGGCTTTCATAAATAAGAGTACGTGCACTTTGGGTTGATATAATTTTAACCTAGCTATAAGTTAGATCTTAGTTTTAAGATAGGGCCATCAAGTCAAATTGCACTGTGAAAAACAACCCAAACACGGCCAATTGTTTGTTTACATCACCCAGTGATTTTGAATTGGTTTATCCTTTACTCTAAGACTGATCTCACAAAACCACCAACGACATTCATCTTGTCTAACTCAGAGTTCTCAGAGTTCTACAAAAGAACTTAAAATCCATTCTAAACTCAAGCCGATTATTTTGCCCAAATGACGGAAATCGATCCATCATGTCATCTCATCCCAACAACCAATAATCTAATTCGAGGCTGTTGAAACAGTTCTCCAAAAAGAAGGACCAAAGTCCCACCACCTAAAAGAAGGAAACTGATAAACAGTTCTCCCAACCATAGGACTAAAAGTCCCATCTACAAAACCAAACAAACAAAACCAAACAAAAGATAGTTACTGATGATTATTCCAGAACTCAAACCAAACAAAGCAAATCATTGCATAAACCATCAAAATCTGTATCGTGCTTCTGAGTTGGTCAAAATACACAGCTGAGCTGTTTTCACAAAAGAGAACTTTGATCTTGACTCCAACAAAAATCCAATTACAAATCTGCATTGACACATTTGTTACGATTTGTATTTTCTGAGACAGCCTTGTCTAATAAACATTTTTGACAAAAGTCAAACCTGGCAAATACCAGAAACCACTTGATTTTCTCACAGTACAACGTACTAGGAAATCCAAAAACAACAAAGATTGTAAAATAATCTAACAGACTGATCTGAATACAATGTTCCATTCTGAAGTGTTCTTTTGTTCTTTTGAGTTATATTATGCAAATAAATCAAAGATCCAAAGAATGTAGTGTTTATTTCTCTTTTGGTGTTACTTCTCCACTAATCAGGGATACCTAGTAAATAAAAAGGGGGGGTATTAATTTAAAGGTTAATTAATCAGAAACACAACGTAGTCCTAAACAAGGGGTCCTAAATGATAGATAACTAGACGATCACGAACTTAAAGGGGGGGTCTTCGTTAACGTAACAAATCTAGAAACCTGGGTTAGTAAGGGGGTTGAGAAAATATAACGTTACAATATGTCGGTGCTTATTTATTAGTTTTTTGACACAAGATTTTTACCCGCGTGAAGGCAAACTAAGGGTGTCCCAAAAAAAACCAAACGATTTATTTTTGGTTACAACTTTATTATTATTGGAGCGATTTTCCCCAATGTTGTACGAAACGTAGTCAAAAGATGAGGCTTTTAGAATCGACAACCATTTTCCAGATGGCGCCACTAATAAACTTTTTATGGCAGTTTTCTACAAGGCCACTTTTTGATTGGCTGGAGTTGAACCATCTGTGAAGCGATCAAAATGAATATAGTGTAAGCTTAAAGCTGATGCCTTTCTCTTTCAAAGCAACTTTCCAAAATTTTATTCTGAACGTTCTTGACTAATTTACAAATTTTTCTGCGATGCTCTAAAACAGATTTTTTAAGATTTATTTGATATTAATTCGCTACCGATCTTGACAAAATTTTCAGAATCCTTAGTAACACCATAAATCTGTCGTAAAATAACGTTAGGTACTTTGTGCAGGAATTTAACTTAGGTACTATTTCGTTATACAAATTGTTAAAATAAATGAAACCCAAAAAAAATGGTCTAACCTCGGGTCTAACATTGATTTGTTTGTGAACTCGACAAGTTGTTCTTCAGCTTATGACTGTTATAAAGCACATATTTGGTTTATTTTAAAATCCAGAATTGTTGTTTATTCAATTGCAGCCTGTTGTCTGTAGCCGCTTTTAGTGCTAACATTTATTACTAATTACACATTCATAATATTCTCGTTAATTTTTTAATCAAATGTGTTCATAAAAATTTGCTAGGGTGGCGCCATCTGCAAAGTGGCATCATTTTGTGAAATATTGATGGTGTTACTTAAGATTCTGCAAATTTTGTCGAGATCGGTGACCAAGTAAAAAATAAATCTTCAAAAATCCTTGTTTTAAAGCATTACAAAAAAAATTATAAATGAATCAAGAACGGTCAGAATAAAATTTTGTAAAGTTGCTTTAGAAAAGAAAAGCATTCGCTTTCATCCTACACTAATTTCATTTTGATCGGTTCACAGATGGTTCAACTCCAGCCAATCAAAAAGTGTTCTTGTAAAAAAACAGCCACAAAAAATTTATTAGTGGCGCCATCTGCAAAATGGTTGCAGATTCTAAAAGCCTCATCTTTGGGCTACGTCCCGTATAAAATTGAGGAAAATCGGTCTCACAATAATAAAGTTATGACCAAAAATAAATCGTTCGGTTTTTTTTGGGACACCCTTTATAAGTAGCAGATAATGCGTAAAATATAGCTATTTAAAAAAGACATTGGGAATAGGTTAGAAAAAAAATCACAAACATCATAAAAAATAGGCAGTTTACGTGCCAATATCTCAGGAACCATAACGGTTATTCCAAAAAATCGTATTAGCGCAGAATCCCGGATATCTTGGCAAAGTATGGGAAAAATTTTATAACAAGAAACTGAAAAACTAAGATTTAGTTTTGAAAATGCGACAGCGGGATATCGCTGAGTTGCTATAAAAACCTTGTGGGGCGATCTGTTTTACTTGTAGAGATAAAATTTCCCCTTAGAATACGAATTTTAAAATGCAGTAAATTTCGGAATATTGCCTTGCAATAGTTTTCGGGAATTGTTATTTAAAACCTCTTTGGGAAAAAGGTGTTTTGAAATCAAATAAAACAAAAATATTTATTGTATCCGTATCGCGAACCTACAGCGGCTGTGGGTCAAACGCGGGAAACGTAAAAGGAGGGAAGCGAGGGCCTAACAATTCCGAGCGGAGTCAGTATTGCGTGAGTCTCTTTATAATTCTTTATTTAATTTATTTATGAAATTAAAATTATGAAAATTGGCCACCGTAATCACAAAGAATGGGGCAACATCCTGTCCAAGAATTTTTCCGATCGGATTCGTACTTTAGGAGAAAGTCGTTGAGAAACAAAAAAAGGCGGTGAAATGACTGGATTTTTTCGCAGTGTCTAACGGAGATAGTGAACCTCCATTAAGCCCAATGCATTTTGAAAATTAATTTTTTTTGTGACTAAACGGCTGCAGATAACGTTCCGAAATTTACGGCATTTACGATGTTTAGCTTGATGAGAGCTGTCAGGGAGCAACATATTTCAAAAATTTTGGATAGTGACGATTTTTTGACGACTTTGGGAATAAGGTTCTAGGGCCTTCAGCTTTCATTTCCCAAAGCTTCAGCTTTCAGAATTAAAAGGACCACAGAATCAGTTTTTTGAGAGCTTTTTCATCTCTACTATATTCATATTCACTTTATCAAAACATTGTTCCAATAAAAGTTAAAAGGTAAATTCAAGCGCATCTGTTTGCCATTTAAAATAACAAAGTGACACGTCGTTATTCAATGAAATAAAACATTTTGGGACTACTGATGTATTTATGTAGTCGAAATGTAGTTCAGAGGCATTACCCAAAATAGTTCTGATTCATGAGATACGCAGGAAGTTGCACTTTGACTCACCCTTATGGTACCTATATCAATAACATGGCAGCAGGTGTAGCAGTGATTCACATTGTATTGTTAAATAAAGTTCTGACTTGAAATAGATATTATATTACAACTTATTGTAAAAATACATACAGCATATAAACAAACAAGGCACGGTTATAATTTTCTCCTTATTCACATAAATACATGTCTGCAGGTGTCACTGTTACATAACAGGGGTGATTTTGGCGATATTTCTAGTAGCTCGCGGAGCAGTTACTAAAATCGATAGAAAAATCGAATCGTCAAAAACATGAAGCCTTTATGTTTTAGGGTACTAAGGACCCAAAAATGTGGTTTTTGAAACACGTCTGACTTTGCACCTGTTTGTGAACATACTACAGCTTAAACTACTAAGATTTTGGGCCAAATCGGTCGATAGGAAGTGCCTTTTTGGCACATAAACATCAAAATTTTAAATGCAAACCCCATTTTTCACATCACCATCAAATTCTGCTCCTAAAAATGTATTCACAATGTAGTATTTTTTCCGTGCCGTGAAAAAAGCCAACGGAAGACGTATATCAATGCGATGTGCATACCTGTAGATGTTTATTTATTCACCGTGAATGATTCATGATTGTATATTGGATTGCCCTTATTGGTTCTGGGTGCAGATTTAATCCAGTGCCGAAGCATATGCTTCATGATAAAGGAAACGTGAGGGTGTATCCACAGGGGATGATTTTTTTTGCGTTTAATTACTAAGGAAGTCGAATTCATGCCGCAAATTGGAAAATTTTCGTCCCACTTTTTGAGTGATTCTCCAATTATGGTCTGTCCGGGATCCACACGACCAAGATTCACCCTATTTCCATGGCGACTCATTGTTGACAACAATGAATCTTGGTCGTGTGGATCCCGGACAGAGTATAGTTCAGGATACTTAGGAAAAATAGTGGAATTAATTTCAATAGTTTTGAAAAATCGCGATACATAATTGAAATAGTCTGTGATTTAACATACTAAAAGTCCCCGACTGTAGGTGTTACGCTCCGGCCCTTAGTGTCACGAAATGGAGCGCGCCGACGGTTTTTCACTTTTACTTCGATAACTATTAATAATATCGATTTCATAGTAATAACAAAAATCAAAGCTTATTTAATTTCGCATAAAAAAGATGTAATACATTTTTTCGGAAGGAGCCATTGTTTGGCAAATATGCAACTTTAAACATTTTTTTTTTGTTGGGCCTCGATGTTTGGAGGTTTGCATTGAACGTCATCTGAAAAACACACAAATTCAAATAATGCATTAAAACTAACAGGTGATTCCTCAGGTATTTTAACCTCCCCACTCCATTTCACCATTTAAAAAAAAAGGGAGGTTACTGCAATCACTAAAATTTTCGAATTCGAGATAAGACCGGATCTATACGTTTTGAGGTCTCACGAACCCAAAAAAGTGGTTTTAAAAATGTGTCTGTATGTATGTATGTACGTACGTTCGTTTGTACGTTCGTAAACACGCCACAGCCCAAAGTACTCGACCGATTTGGCTGAAATTTGGTACGTGTGCATGTGATAACCCAACTTAGATCTGAAAAGCTTTTGAAGCCAATCGTGCAACCAGAAGTGCCATTTTGGCACATCAACTTTTAAATTTTAAATGTAAACCCCCATTTTTCAGGCCACCATAAGAAAGGCTTTCAGATTCTGCTTCCAAAGATGTATTCACTGTCAGTGCCCTTTTGACCAAAAACTAAAAAAATCGAGATTTTTATCGGACTTCAAAATCGCGGTACAGCCCAAGCCCCTGAACCGATTTGGCTGAAATTTTGCACATGGTGATTGTATTACACGTCGAAGAGGTGAACAAATTTTGGATTCAATCGGCCCACGGAAAGTGCCATTTAGGCATATCAACTTTAAAATCACAAGTCACGGAAATCAAAGACCTACGCGTTGGGGAGGTTCCAGCCGCTTCTCTGCTGTCTATTTTTATGAAGAAAAGTTCATATAAACATTTGCCGAAAAACGCTTCCTAAGGAAACTTATTTTTACTGTTAACCCCTTCAGTATGGTGCGCTTCTGATTAAAAGTTTGAAATTGTGGGTTCAGATTCTGATTCAGCGCCAAAAGTTTATGCACTATACCAAATTTCATAATTTCAGTATGAACGGTTTCGGAAATATAGACGAAAGACCGTCTTCAGGGTGCCCTATTTGAAGGGGCGTAGCTCCCTTAGGAAGCATTTTCGGCAAATGTTTATGTGAACTTTTCGTCATAAAAATACCTGAGGAATCACCCATTAAATTTTTGCCGCATTTTTAGGAAACACCCTGTAAATATTATAGTCACATTACGGCACAATGATTGCATATACGAAAAAAAGTCACACCATATTTTTTGTAGAGAATTCTATAAGCTTCAAATTCTATTACCACTACAATAACGATAGCGTCAATGGTTTTAAAGATAAAAGCAAAAGACTACTCGTGCGCCCCTATTTTATGCGCTGGAGGCTCAAGCGCACCACGCCCGGTTGGGCACTTTTTCTACATTTATCAGCAAGCCACACAGAATAAGTATGCCTTTCAAAACTATTGGATTTAATTCCCCTATTCAACAATATTTTGTCTAAATACCCTGAACTAAATAATCATCAGGTCAGGTCAGGTCAGGTCGGCGACAACGCGTTGTCATTTTGACATTAACGTTCGGTCAAAAGTGAATTGTTGTAAGTTTCATGGACTTCTGGGCTGTTTATTAAAAAACAACTTAGAATAGCGACAAGCAGACGATATTCTATGCCTCTGGAAAGAAATTCCGTGATGGAAATGTGAGAAATGTCAGTCATAAGGCATCAAAGGTAAAAAGCAATAATTTTCTTAAGCGGCGACCAATTAACAGTAACTGTTGTTATTAGGAAGGAGAATCCTGGTCAATTAACAAATGGCCGCTGGTTAAATCAGGAGCAGGTAGGTCTGTTGATGTCTAATTGTTGAATTTGCAGCAGTAGTGGTTGGTGCAGAAGCAGAAGAGCAGCTCAAAATAATAGATTTATTAAGTCTACTAAAAATATGTGACAACTCAAAAAGTAATTGACAAAAGTAAAAAGTAGCAGGTGGCACCTTCTTGATTCATTCTATAACATTAAGTTTTCATCTCCAACACTTCCCCTTAAACTTAAACTTCTTTGGCGATGCCCAGAGCTTCTCTAAGCAATGAATGTCGAATTTTACACAATGGTTTGGTAAGAATATCTGCCACTTGTCTTTCTCCACTAATATGTTCAAGTGCAAAAAGACCTTCTTCTACTTTTTCTCGAATAAAATGGTAGCGCACATCAATATGCTTAGTGCGCCTGTGGAATTCTGGGTTTTTAACAAGTTTAATTGCACTTGCGTTGTCCATTCTTAAAATTGGAAGCGGCAATTTGTAACTCATTATATCACCCAATAACTTCTTCAACCAGACAATTTCTTTTGCTGCTTCAGATCCAGCAATATATTCAGCTTCTGTAGTAGATAAAGAAACGCATCGTTGCTTCTGACTGAGCCAGGTTATCGCTCCATTTCCGAATTTGCAAACTACTCCACTGGTTGACTTGCGAGAAGTAGGATCACCTGCATAATCCGCATCGCTGAACACATCAAGGAATGCATGTGAAACTTTGTAATGAATTCCATAGTCGACAGTCCCCACTAAATACTTCATTATTCGTTTTACTGCTTCCCAATCTCGTTCTTTTGGATTCTCCACTGCTTGAGAAACCGTGTTTACAGCAAAAGCTATATCTGGCCTCGTCGCTACCGCCAAATATATAAGACTACCAACTGCTGATCGAAAAGGCACATTTTCATTCAGTTTTGATCCACTTCTTTCTCCTGAAATGTAGTCCTTTTCCATGGGAGTTGATACACTAACTGCTTCAGACATTCGAAATCTTTCAAGTACACGTCTTGTGTATGCACTCTGATGAATAAAAATCCCTCCGTCTATTAATCTCTTGACTTGCATGCCAAGAAAACATGTGCATTCTCCAGATGTTATTTGAAATTCAGATTTCAGTTTGTCTAGAAATTCATGTACCGTCTCTTCGTCCACACCAGCAATTATTCCATCATCCACATAGAATACAACTATTAATTTCTTCGGCATATTTTTGACAAATAAACAAGGATCAGCTGCACTTTGTTGTAAGCCCAAATTTATCATGAAATCGGTCAGACGTTGATTCCAACATCTTGGAGCCTGTTTGAGTCCATATAAACTTTTCTTTAGTTTGCAAACTCGACCAGTTCCATCTTCATAACCTTCCGGTTGCTTCATGTAAATTTCTTCGCTCAAATACCCATATAAAAACGCAGTTTTAACATCAAATTGGGTAAAACATAATTTTTCTGTCACGATGACAGCAAGAATAGTTCTGATTGTGTCAAAACGAGCAACAGGTGAGAAAGTTTCATCAAAGTCGACACCTGCTTTCTGGGAAAATCCTTTAATTACCAATCTGGCTTTGTACCTGTTGACACTTCCATCAGGGTTCTCTTTCACTTTAAATACCCAACGATTTGCAATTGATTTTCTGCCAGTTGGTAACTCCACCAATTCCCAGGTCCCGTTTTCTTTTAAAGACTGCATCTCTTCATCCATGGCTTCTCTCCAGAAACTTGATTCCTCCGACTGTAGAGCTTCTTTGTAGGATTTAGGTTCAGCACGTTCTACAAGCAAGGCAAACGCATTTTTTAGTCTTGTAGGCAAAGAAAGTTTCGAACGGTCACGTAGAATTCGCGTCTCTTCTCCAACCTCTACAATTGGTGAACGATTTTCTTCTATCTCCTGGCGTTCGTTATTTACCACTTCAAGACCTTCTGCTTCATCATCCTTTTGAACAAAATTTTGAACCACCATCAAACTTTCTCTTGCAGTTTTCTCTTCTCGAAAGACAACATCTCTACTTAGAATAACATCATTCTTTTCTGGAATCCAAATCCTGTAGCCGTCTTTTTCATCACAATAGCCAATCAGGTATCCTTTCATGCTCTTCTTGTCAAATTTTCTTCTCTTTTGTTTAGGAATGTGCACAAAACATTCGGTTCCAAAAATTTTCAGATGAGTAAATGAAGGCGTTTTCTTTGTCCATAACTCGATTGGTGTTTTCCCACGTACTGACGTCGCACCCGAACGATTCAACACATAAGCAGCAGTATTTATTGCTTCAGCCCACAACTGTTCAGGAAACTGTCCGCTGTGTAACAGTGTTCTTGCTGCTTCGACCAATGTTCTATTTTCTCGTTCAGCTGTACCATTCTGTTCTGGCGTGTACGGCATTATCAAACGATGATGCAAACCAGATTTCTGAACCACCTTTCTTACTCGTTCGTTATCAAATTCCTTTCCATTGTCTGTGAGTAACTCCTTTATTGTGTGACCCAAAACATTCACTGTGGCGAGGAAATTTTGAAGCTTCTCCACAACTTCTGACTTTTCTTTTAAGAAGTAGACTGATCTATACTTTGAAAAGTCATCTTTGAAGTCAACGAAGTACTTAGCACCACCAAGTGATGACACTGGCATGGGACCGCAAATATCAGCATGCACCAGATCACCAGGACGCTCCGCTTTTACTTGTCGTTGTCCAAAACTAAGTCTGTGTTGCTTCCCGTACATGCAAGCTTCACAAAATTCGTTACTCATTTTATTGGAAATATTGATTCCACGTTCCTTTAAGAAACTTTGTACGTGTTTCTTACTCTGGTGTCCAAGCCTTTCATGCCATACCTGTAAGGTATTTTCCTCGGACGCTAGATTCACTTCTACTGGAGACTTTGGTAAGACTACTCTCAAATGCATGTAGTATAACCCATCTCTCCTCTCACCAGTAGCAACAATTTCCGAATTTTTAAGTATAAGGCAGCTTTTGTTGTCTAACTGTGACCGCATACCATTATCCACCACGGAAATTAACGAAAAAAGATTTCGACCAGCTTCAGGTAAGTACCAGACATTTTTCAGGTAATTTCTCACAACTTTTCCCTTGACGTACATGTCAACATCAATATTACCCTTCCCTACAGCTGTCATGTGCTGCTTATTACCAACAAGCACATACTGTGGAGTAGTAAAATCTTCAAAAGTTGAAAACCATTCCTTACGGTTAGTTATATGTTGAGTTGCACCGGAGTCCGCAATCCAAACATCATTTTCTTTCATACTTGACAACATAGATGAAACGCCGACAAATGCAGACTGAGCAGGTTCTTTTAGCTTGCTTTTTGGACAGACCCGCTTTAGATGGCCTTTTTCGAAGCATCGGTAACAAGTAGGACCTGTCTTTTTCTTCTTTTGCTTTTCTCCTCCATTATTTGATGGTCCCTGTTGTTCTACATTTTTCTTCTTGGCGAAAAGCCCTGTTTTCTTCGATGTTTCATCTTCACCATTGCGTTCTTTTAACCTGAGTTCAACTGTACAAAGCCGTTCTCTCAGCAAAGAAACTGTGCGTTGTTCTTTTTGTACGGATTCCCAAGCGTTCGTGAATTCAAAGTATTCTTTTGGCAACGTGTTGAGAATTCGATTAAGAAACAATGATTCTGGCAACTTCACTTTATCTTCTCTCCACGTCTCGTCTTGAAGTTCGATCCATAGCTTCTCGAGTTTCGAAATGTGCTTAGCAATGCTGTCGAAAGGATCTTTCTCGCAGATACCAAAGAATTGATTAAAAAGTCGATCTTGGCGTTGTTCAGTTCTTTGTTCATAAATGCTGTGTAGTTTATTCCACATTTCAGTAGCATTGACGCACATATTTACTAACTGTCTTACTTCGAAACTTAAACTGGAGACGATAAAATGTTGTGCTGTGTACTCCAACTTATATGCTGAAGCCTTTGCTTTGGCATATTCAGCCTTCTGAGCCGCTGTAGCTCTTTCTTCCGGTTCCTGCGGGTACTCCAGCGAACCATCCACCGCTTGCATAACTCCATGACTTTGAAGTTGAATTGTGATCTGGAATTTCCAATCCACCCAGTTGGATTGACCCTCAAGCTTATCGATTAAAACTTTGGTGAATTCCATTTAGTATCCTTCAACACCACAAAACCAAATAACGTTATACAACAACACACTCAGCATACGAGAGGCCCATAACCTGTTGAATTTGCAGCAGTAGTGGTTGGTGCAGAAGCAGAAGAGCAGCTCAAAATAATAGATTTATTAAGTCTACTAAAAATATGTGACAACTCAAAAAGTAATTGACAAAAGTAAAAAGTAGCAGGTGGCACCTTCTTGATTCATTCTATAACATTAAGTTTTCATCTCCAACACTAATAATGAGGTGTGTGGTATGGGCTACCTACATTTTATGGAACCATTCGAACAATTGGTTTTCGAACAATTGTCTTTCGAACAACTGTCTTTTGAACAACTGTTTTTCGAATAGTTGCCTTTCGAACAATTGTCTTTTGCACAATAATTGTCATTCCGAACAATTGTCTTTCGAACAATAATTTGTTTCGAACAATTGACCGTAACTCAACTTTTAGAGATTGTTAACAACTTTTAGGGTGGATTGCATAAAACTTTTAATCCGGGATTAAAAATATCCGGGATCACTTGCTATGGAAAAGCCCAATCATAATGCTTCAAAGTGACTGTTGCCTAGCGACCTATCCTGGATTACTTTCAAGCCCGGATTAAAAGTTTTATACAATCCGCCCTAAGTGTTTATCAAAAACGTTCAGCGGTTTTCGGCAACATTCATTGTTTTTCGGGAACTTATCTACTTTCAGCACCTAATTTTCTTTAAATTCTCAATTTAGTGAAGTCCTACACAAATTTATCTTGTAGTTTACCTCACGTAACCACTTAGCGATTTCGGGTCTAGGTACGTGAAGTTTGAAAAAATTTATTATTAATGTTTTGTTTTGGTATGCAGCTTTGTCTCCCGAAAAGAAAGGCGGGGATTGCTTTTGGGCCATATCCGATCAAGGGGGTAGGAGTTAGGGGTGAAAAACCAAAAAACTATTAATTGCAATAACTCGAGAACTACTGGAGGTATCTTACTGAAACTTGATATGCATGTTCGACCTTCAAGTCTGTTGAAAGTAAGGGGGTGCCAATTTCGGGGGATGCAATTTAGGGAATGAAAACCACAAAAAATATGATAACTTCGCAAGGGTTGCACGCAGCTGTCGGAAACTTAACGTACACACATATATCGGCGAAATCTTGCGGGGGATGCGTTTTTCGCAAAATCGAACAGATGGGGTGGAAATTTGGGGTTGCAACTCGAAATTCCGCTTAATAAGTGTTGGTCGAAATTGGCGTCATTCGATAGCTTTACATTAATGATTCAAAAAAGGTGTCATTCATATTTTGAGTAAAACCACCCTTATAAGCGCTACAACCCCTAACATGCAGAAACACAAAAATACAAGAACTCAAAAACTACTCGACGTATCAAGGCAGAATTTGGTGTGTGAATTTCCAGTGACATTATAGGTGGATGGACAACGATTTATTTTTGGTTATAACTTTATTATTATTTTACCGATTTTTCCAAATTTTGCACAGGACGTAGCCAAAAGATGAGGCTTTTAGAATTGACAATCATTTTCCAAATGGCGCCACTAATAAATTTGTTTTTGCGTCTTTTTTCTAAGCTATTTTTTGATTGGCTGGAGTTCAATCATTTGTGTACCGATCAAAATGAAATTTGTGTAGGATGAAAGCTAATGCTTTCCTCTTCCAAAAGAACTTTATAAAATCTTATTGTGGGCGTTCTTTATTTTTTTACAATTTTTTTGCGGCACTGTTAAACACGGATTTTTTAAGATGTTGCTACCAATCTTGGAAAAAAGTTATTTTTAATACTTCGTAACTACAGCATTTCAGTTAAATACCGGTAAACCAACGTTATTTTGCGAAAGATTTAATCACAAAAAAAATTGTAAATTAAACATAAACGTTCAGAATAAAATTCTGTAAAGTTGCTTTGGAAGAGAAAAGCATCAGCTTTAAACCTTACACTAATTTTATTTTGAACGGTTCACAGACGATTCAACTCCAGCCAATCAAAAAATGGTCTTGTAATAAATACCAACAAAAAATTTGTTGGTGGCGCCATCTGGAAAATGATGGTTGACTCTAAAAGTCTCATCTTTTGACTACGTCCGGTACAAAATTGGGCTAAATCGGTTCAATAATAACAAAGCTATAGCCAAAAATGAATCGTTCGGTTTTTTTTTGGGAGAAATGTGCTAAGCTTAACATTACATCAGATGATTAACCATATAACCTTGAAACGAATTGATAGTACTGTAATTGAAGTGCACTTAAGTTCATAAAAGTAGGTAAGTACTTACCATATCAAAACTTCGGAACGTACTGAACTACCGAAAATGCCATAAACTATCGGGTGTCCTAAAAAAAAAACGGACAAAATATTTTTGGGAATAAGTCAACCATTTCTTAACAGATTTGGATGAACGTGGTCTTAAATTAAAGTTAAGGAATCAGGCTTTCGAACTCTCGAAGAATAGTTGTTTTTAAGGCTTATTTTAAGTGCGTGGGGATTGGTGAACAAACAACCAATCGTTATGAGACTCAGAAATCCTTGGAGACCGTTCTTTTGTCTTCAAAAGCTTTTTTCAGAAGCTGATTTGATTTAAGCATTAATTTTAAGTGATTTTTTGAAAAAAATGTGTTTTCCCTTATTTTCACGCTTTTATGATATGACTGAAGTAACAGTGATGCAAAAGCAGCTTAATTTTCAGTAATAGCTCTCCAATTTGTCCCTCATTGGCAGTCACCTCTGTTTTCATCAAATGCGATAATTTTTAACCAAAAATTATGCTGTTTGTGCGTCACTAACTTTACTCATCAGTTATTAGGGAGTAAAAAGACATATTTTTTAAAAATCGCAAAAAATGAATGCGTAAACCAAATCGACTTTTGAAAATAGATTTTTGCAGAAAAGAGAACGATCTTCAAGGCCATTTGAGTCACATAACGATTGGTTCTAGTCTGACCAATCCCCAAGCACCTAAAAAAACCCTAAAAATAAGTATCAATAGGGTCACTACGGCAGCGCCATCTGTCATTATTTCTTGCACAATTCGAAAGCTTGGTTCTTTAGCTTTAATTGAAGACGATGTTCATCCAAATCGGTTGAGAAATGGCTGACTTATTCCTAAATATATTTTGTCCGGTTTTTTTTGGGACACCCGATATATACCTAATATTTATTTGAGCAGCCAATAATAGCTCCACCTCTAAGCAATTATATTTTAGTGATTGCAGTAACCTCCCTTTTTTTTAAGTAATGAAATGGAGTAGAGAGATTAAAATCAGTACATACCCATCACTTTTTTTCTTTATTTAATAAAAAAAACCTTTTTAACCCTTTCGACAATGATTCTCCTAGATCCCCGTCCTATCCCTGATCCAATTCCTGAAAAATCCCGTCTGAGTGAATCCCGAAGGGTACCCCCCTTCGCAAGCGTCAGCAGCTCCAAAACAAACGATTCCCACATGAACCGGATTGGATCCAAAATTAGAAACCAATGGGCCACCACTGTCACCCTATAAAACCCCATTAAACCCGATCACTCCCCATTACTGGAAGGTCAGTTCTTACGCTGCAAGTTCCCGTATGCGGATTATCCCCCGATTCTGTACAAACAAAACCGTCATAGAGATCTCCATAGACCGCTCGACAATCATCCAAAGCAATCGTTCGGAGGTTAACGTAATTCAAATCATTGCTAACCCCAATATTCGGGTCTAAAAATCCTCGATTAACTTTTAATCCAAAAAAATAGTTATTTTTTCGCAGATTGTCATTAAAAAAGTGTCGATTTTTACTGCCGCCAGCAGTAAAAAATCGACTTTTAGAGCCTAGGCAGTAAAAGTCGCATTTTAACGACTACCGGCGAAAAAATATTTTCAGGTACCATCACTGGTGGTTCCCCATCCACTGACAGTTACATCCACCCCTCCTCCAATTGGACTGTCTTGCAACCCAATGGCTTTGATTTGATCTTAAAAAATTAAATATAGAATTGAAAAATTTCACAAAAATACCGTTAAATTCAACATATCTTGATAATCTCACGACTGCAACATCATTATTAAGCCCTGTAGCATCAGGATTGTACCCTTCATGCTGATGCCCTTCAGTAGAATCAACCCTAGTACCCTGATTGAAAGTGGTACTTCCTAGAAAAATCGTGAAGGAAGACGATTCGTAGATGCAATGAGAAGCTGTTAGAACCCATTCGTTGCTGATAAGGGTTCCGCCGCAAATAGCAACGTAGCCGTCAAAGTTTGCGAAAACCAGAACCTGCCAAGGGAATTGACCCTCGGCTGCCCTCTGCCCATTTATTATTCTAGAATGCATGTTTTTGAAGAGGACTTTCTCGACGAAGGTGCCATTCTATATCAAAAAACATTACAGAGGGTAGAAACTGCGGATAATTACCTGAGGGAGGGCAAAAGTCGAAGCGAGATGAAACAGGAGGGTGAATGGAAGATTCATTTTGAAATGGAAAAACTTTCACTGATTATCTTTTATACGTTCCTGGCTTGGAAACAGATTTCGATCGAAATAATTTTATCAATGATTTTTTACAGATACCTAATCTTTAACAACAATAGAAGGACAATTACGATGGTTAGGTCATGTAATGCGAATGAACGAGAACAATCTGGCGAGGAAAGTGTACGAAGCGCGAACTGGAAAGAAGAAGCAAAGGGGAAGACCAAGAAAAACATGGACGGAGGGTGTTAGAAGTGCAGTGGTAAAAAGAAACATAGACTGGAGTGAAGTGAAACAGATAACGCAAAATAGGAAAAAATTAAGGGATGCTTGGAGAACAGCGCCCAACTAACCGACTCAACCCCGCCTTACACCCTATAAGGGTAGAAAGGAGCTAGGATTAAGTGAATGATACCCCAAAAAAAATTTCAAACGCGTTCCAACCTAACCGAACAAAAATTCCACAAAACCTCTCAAGAACTTCGACCTGAAGATATCATCAGATCTTTATCATTTCAATTAGTGCATTACCAGACACATCCACACTCCAAGACGTACCACTCGAACTCGCGAGTTTTATCAATCACGATTTCTTTGTCAATTCACCCCAAAACCATAAAGACCAGAAATGAATCCAAATCAGAACCACCCCCAAAGCAATATCACTGAGCGAATTACAGCAAATTACAATCGGAAATTTTCTGTGTTCGCATAAACCACTTGTCTATCCAATTCATTAGATAAAACCTTTTCAAGAATATAAAAGCGTGGATCAATGAAGGTTTTGGACAGTTCCACCATGAATCGACTCGTGGTCTTTCTGATCCTCGCAGCTTCGGCTTTGGGCTTTCCACAGGTAACTTCATCCCCCAAGCCACAAAACTAAATTTTTCCCTAGAACAAGACATTTGTGGACAGAATCATCAACGGGCAAAAAGCCCTCCCTGGCCAATTCCCCTGGCAAGTTCTGTTATTATCGAACTTTGGCGATCTAATTTCCGTCTGTGGTGGAGCTCTAATCAGCAACGAATTTATCCTCACTGCTTCTCACTGCGTCGACGGATGGACCTCCTTCACGATTTATCTAGGAAGCACCACCTTCAACCAAGGTACCAGGATTGATTCCACCGAAGGATACAAGCACGAAAAATACAACCCTGAAACTTCTGGTCTAGAAAATGATATTGCAGTCATCAGATTATCGAGACTAGTCGCTTTCAGTGATACAATTAGTGCAATTGCCTTACAAGACACCCTAATCGGAGAAGGGGTTGATGTTGCCGTCAGTGGATGGGGCAAAACCAACGACGGTAATCTCTCCCTTAAATCCTTCGACTTTTTCTGGCAATAAAATAATTACAGATCTATATGGTGGAGCTAGCAACGATTTGAATTACGTTAACGTGACAACAATTAGTCTTCGAGATTGCCAAAATGTCTACGAAGTGCACTACGGGGATTTGTACGATGGATTCGTTTGTACTGGTAGTGGGAGTAATCCAAATACTGGCGTTTGTAGTGTAAATGCTGGATTTTAAAGGGTGCAAGTTTTGCAAATGGTTTTATTTGTAGGGCGATAGTGGCGGTCCTTTGGTTACTAATAATGGATCAAGTCCAGTTCATGTCGGTGTTGCCTGTTTTGCTAACACTGACGTCTGTGCTGCTGGAGATCCGTCTGGATTCACGCAGACGGGATATTTCAGGAATTGGATCAGGGACAAGACGGGAATTTAAAGATTTGCCATAATCTTTTTCTCAAATATTGTCTGTGTACTTTGGTAAGGTCACTAAAGTCAGTTCCTGTAATGTTTTAAAAAAAATTCGTCACCGGTGTGTATTATGTACATATACTGAAGAAAGCTTATCAAACACTTAACTCTAAGCCACGTTCTGTAAATATATTCTTTTAAGCCTTTTGGCTTTCATTGTCCGATTGGTTTCAAAATTATTTATGCAGCCGAATCTAACCCAAGTTCAAATCATCATCATCTCAGGAATGTATTACCTGCTTGGGCGTTCCCCAAAGCACGGTGTTGGGGCCTCTCCTGTACAGCTTTTTTTGGTGGTCAGAAGAAAATGGATTGAAGCTCAACGCTCGAAAGACGAAAGTTCTCTGTTTGAAAAAATATGTCTTGCCAAATATGTAGCAGCTGATTTGTAGGTAACTCTGATTTATAAGTTTTACGTTTTAGGAATTGCTTATTTATTTATTTTTCTGGTCAGAATGAAAACCGACTACGTCGAGTCCTTACCATTATTTTGAGCTGTTCCTTATTTTAATAAGCTCAATATAGTGTGGTGAAACTGGAAGCATATCGTTCAGTCCGTGTGCACAGCGAAGACAAAAGCTACGACCTATTACAAAGTGTTCCTTACATATCAGAGATAAGATAACGAGAGGTCGTACAGTAGGTTAGGTGGTATATAAATGAGGTAGGGGTGAAAATGCAATTTTTTCACCAAAAAATTACTTTATGTCAATCGGTTCTATGTTAAAAGTGCTTTCCATTGCTTATAACTAAATACAGATTTTGAAAAAGGAAGGCTGAGAAATTAATTGTTTTAGGTTACTAAACACGTCGAAATACATGGTTATTCCTATACCACCCGATATTTAAAGTGGCGTTTACTCGCAATTCTTGAAATGCGCTGTCTCTCAAAAGCTTTCTTAAATCATAAGTCGAAAACCCCGAGGTTTAGCGAAAAAATTACAAATATAAATGTTTTTGAGTTAGATCTCCTCTTTCCAATGGTTTTTGTCTTATTAAGATTGATCGAATAGATTTCGAGAAAAATGCAATAAAGTGCAGTGTTGCACAACGGCTCGCCGCTCGGCGGACCGACACCCGGAGATGCGACGAAGGTTCAATATAGCAAGGTCGTGCATACGATTGTAGAACTAATGCGCTTTCGAGGTATAATATTGTCAGGCGGACCTGAAAAATTTTATTAAGTACCTATTTGAAAAGTTTTTTTGTCTTGTTCTGTTCATAGGGGTTTTTGAAGAAGCATTTAATGTTTTATAACTCGAAATGGACATTAATGGACAAAATGCACGAAATTAAACGATTCATATAAGAAGAAAATTTTAATTGAATTTGTGAGTAAAAAATTAGGAACCGAATTTGATGGTAATTAATAAATGTTTGAAATCAAGAACTATAATAAGCTTATTCAAAAACATATCTACTCTCCCTTCATTTTCTATTGAAGTGACAGAACGTCAAAATTTGAATTTTAGGTTGGCATGAGGAAATTTTCCAAGGAATTTTACCAACAGGTGAGTTGGTAGAACCGTTTTCAATGCGATACGTCATTGCTCTGAATTGGCCCAAAATCGTCTTTGTGTTAGTGGAGTTTTGAGTAAAGTGCAAAGAAAAATATTCACGAAAAAGCCTCAGGTACGTTTATCTGATGTGACACTGCATGCTGCTAACAATTAAAATAAACACTAGAAAATTTGGGTTATGTTTTTGCTTTCCCGCTAAACGATCAAATTGTTAAAAGTACACTCCTTTACAAATTAGGGTTGTACACTTGTGCAGTTCCATAAAAATTTTAGTTCTGCTATAGAAAATGAACGGACTTTATAAGCAAGTTTCATTTGAAAAAAATACAATTTTGCTATAGTACTTATCACCTATCCATCGCTGACATCAGAAGAATCGCTATCCAAAGAGGTATTAACGCGTTTAATGTTAAGGATACCTGATGATGGAACAGAACTATTATGACAAGAAGATGGTCTTGCCATGCACTTACAAGAACCAATGCACTTTAAATTTCTCTTTCTGCACGACAATATTTTTAACAACCTAAAATGGGAAGGTTTATTAATTAGTTCTTTATTAAAATTTTTGCCGTACCTTTTACACATTTACCTACATGTGAGAAACGGGCTGGTGTCGGGAAAACTTGGTTCCTGTTGTTAAGACCGGTATAATTTTATTGTCTTCTACTTTCCAGCCGGAATCGGTTACATTGGCCGAAATCGGTTGGGGCTCCAAACTATATGCAACCAAACCAATGTTTGGTAGTGCACTCTAAGTGAATGTTGCACCAACTTGCTCTAGTCGGAGGTAATTTATTTAAAGACTTGGAACTTGCTAATATTTCACGTAACTCGTTGATGTTGGTTATATCTTCACTTTTCGCATACACTAATTATAAATTGTTCCATATTGTTTAAGGTATCTTTGGAAGGATTACCCCTTCCGACATGGTTTAACGAATGGTAATACTGCAGGTATACATTCCAAACTGCCTTTTTGCCGCATCCAAATAACTACCAAACATTGGTTTGATTGCATAGTTTGGGGCCCCAACCGATTTTGCCCAATGTAACCGATTCTCACAGAAAGAGAAATTTAAAGTGCATTGGTTCTTGTAAGTGCATGGCAAGACCATCTTCTTGTCATAATAGTTCTGTTCCATCATCAGGTATTCTTGACATTAAACGCGTTAATACCTCTTTGGATGATTTTTCTGATGTCAGCGATGGATAGGCGATAAGTACCTATAGCAAAATTGTATTTATTTCAAATGAAACTTGCTTATAGATATGTTTTTGAATAAGCTTATTATAATTCTTGATTTCAAACATTTATTAATTACTATCAAATTCGGTTCCTAATTTTTTACTCACAAATTCAATTAAAATTTTCTTCTAATATGAATCGTTTAATTTCGTGTATTTTCTCCATTAATGTCCATTTCGAGTTATAAAACATTAAATGATTCTTCAAAAACCCCTATGAACAGAAAAAGACAAAAAAACTTTTTAAATAGGTACTTAATATAATTTTTCAGGTCCGCGTGACAATATTATACCTCGAAAGCGCATTAGTTCTATAATCGTATGCGCGACCTTGCTATATTGAACCTTCGTCGCATCTCCGGGTGTCGGTCCGCCGAGCGGCGAGCCGTTGTGCAACACTGCACTTTATTGCATTTTTCTCGAAATCTATTCAATCAATCTTAATAAGACAAAAATCATTGGAAAGAGGAGATCTAACTCAAAAACATTTATATTTGTAATTTTTTCGCTAAACCTCGGGGTTTTCGACTTATGATTTAAGAAAGCATTTGAGAGACAGCGCATTTCAAGAATTGCGAGTAAACGCCACTTTAAATATCGGGTGGTATAGGAATAACCATGTATTTCGACGTGTTTAGTAACCTAAAACAATTAATTTCTCAGCCTTCCTTTTTCAAAATCTGTATTTAGTTATAACCGATGGAAAGCACTTTTAACATAGAACCGATTGACATAAAGTAATTTTTTGGTGAAAAAATTGCATTTTCACCCCTACCTCATTTATATACCACCTAACCTATTGTACGACCTCTCGTTATCTTATCTCTGATATGTAAGGAACACTTTGTAATAGGTCGTAGCTTTTGTCTTGGCTGTGCACACGAAATTCTTTTCTAGACGAGTTTGTTGCGCCCGTAGACTCTACTAATAAGGGGTGTTATTATTACTAAATACTAAAACGGTTGGCCAATATTAGGTAACTTAAGTAACTTAAGTGAATTAGTGACTTCAATCACAACTTTTAAATCGATTTGATCTGCTTGATAGTAATTTGGCAGTGCCACAAAATGACTCAACCCAAGTTCAAGCTTTCTTATACTAAGCTAACAGCTTTTTCATTCACCCCTATTGAAAATCAACTTTACAGTGTTGTCAAGAGGATTGAAAGCGAGATAATCGAGGTCAAATTTCTGAAAAATACAAGCAATAATTTCCAGATAAAACACAGAAAAATGGGAACAGCTAACTATTTAATAAAATTCAATGTGAAATTACAGTTTGAATTTGTATAAGAAATGTTTGTCGCACAATTTTTAGTGGTTGTTTTTTCTACAGCGGTTTCCGGTAAATAAATTGTTTTCCTTTGTATTTGGATGGAATTCTCGGGTAAAATCTTGTTGGTAATTTCGTTTTCGTTGCTCAGAGATTCAGCTATGTAGCCTTCTGCCACGGTAGTTGAATTCCAACCCCCATGTCGCTTTAAATCCAAAATGTTTGTCCAAAGTGCATTTGCCAAAAGTGTGGACGATGTCCTACGAAATGAATGGCCAGTGTATTGCTTCGCGTTTGGTAGATTTAGAAATGTTGCTATATCAAAGAGAATTTTAGAGATTGTGTGTTTTACTACTATCTGATTTACGAATTTTCCCGCGCTCATGTCGATAGAAAAGAGCCTTTCTGGGTCGACGTTCGTTATAACCTTTAATTCAATAGTAATACAACGAGTGATCTCTTGATTGTCGCGGTTATTGACGTCCAAATGGTTGTCAATTGTCTTTGGCCGAAAAAATCTACCATTTGACAAGTAGTGCATCCATGAGGACTCAACAAGACAACCAAGAGACTACGAATTGTATTTTGTAGATTATTTTATAAATTAAAGTATTTAGGAGGTAAGTAGCGTCAAGTTGACGTTGTAGTATTATCACTGTAATCAGGATTTGATTGGTTACTGGTATGCTAAATGTCGCTTTCGACTGGTTCATTACTTAATGCATAAAATAGTCACTTTTATCCAGTTTTCTTCCTCTTCTCCTTTGCTTATTACAAATTTTCTTGGCATATTGGTTTTAATCTCCAAACTCTGGACTACGAGAATGTCACCTTCTTCTTCTACGCCCTGCATCTTCATTCTGCAAAACTCTTCAGATCGGTAACTTCCAGCTACTCCAAAAATTGCTACCACTTTCTTCATTAAAAATATTTCGTCAGGAGCTTTTACCAAAAATTCTTTTATTTCTTCTTTTTTGAATACTTGGTATCTACCCTTCGGGACAGATATCCTTAATTTTTCGTCTCTGAGAAACGCTTTTAGACGCTCGAACTTGGATATATCTTGATTTTTACTTATAGAAATTGTTAATTTCAGCATGGAATATTCCGACCATAGACTACTTGGAGATTTGAATAGCTGCGATTTTTCCAAAAAGTAGCCAGTATGATGTCAGTAGCATTTTTCGTCGCACACCGTTTCATAAAATTTTCAAAGGCTTGATTAGTCTAGGGCGCGGATTCATATGCACAGAAAACTGACAAAATATGCGCATATATGTGCATCGAAAACAAACAAAATAGGCATAAAATATGTATTTATATGACTAAAAATGCACGTAATATGCACAAAATATGAAATATGCCGAAGAACCATTTTTCCAAAGAATAACATATATCTAGGTAATTTTTTGTGGTAATTGGAAAAGTTTCAATATTTAAGAACCAAAAATGAGAATTGTAGTATTACAATATGTTGTCGCTTATAAATGTAAAGAGGGCCCGTATTTATAAACAGCTATATAAACGCAATCAAAATTGTGGCCAAAAAGTTAACCCACCCCTTCAATTCGACCCTGGCAGGTAGGTAGGTATTTGCAAGTCCAGGTATTTTTTGAGAGAAAAGAGTACACACATAAATCTGAACGCGTTAAAAAAGATGACAATGCGATTCGCGCACTTGGAAGCGACCGACAGAGACGGATATTCCTTTTCTTTAATGGGCGGGAGAGGGAGAAATGATAATGATTTGAACCTCCAAATAGGACGTCACTCTAGAAACAGGCAATCACCACCTGACGAGAGATTGAAAATTCAAGGAATTGGGATTACAGGTATCGATTTTGGAATAGGTTTTTCCTTTAGCCAAGAAAGCTATTCGAAAAAACAAATTGGAAATATAGGAATTTAATAAAACATGCGAAAATATTCGCTTTTTCTTAAAATATGTTCTGTGCACTAAAATATGCTTGAGATTTCAAAATATGCAAAATATGCAAATTTTAAGTTACGTCAAATGACTCCTTTCAGTGAGATTCATATACATCTCGAAGATTTTCCTTGAATCTTGATCTGTTTCCAATATGCATTTTGCATAAAATCCGCGCCCTATAATGATTACATCGTTCCTTTGATTTTTCCGGCAATAATGACCTTACAGGTCGGCGGACCTCCTCGATAAAAAAGCGCTAACTTGTCTGCCATTATAAATAAATAACTATTATATTGGGAATAGACGTTCGTATTTCTTTCTGCGGTGCGTTTCCCTGACGGGTCCGCTGCATTCAGACCTTATGGTCCATTATGCCCGCACTGTGACAGTTATCCATTTCCTACAGGAACCCCGGTTCTGCAAAGACCCAGTACTTCTGCTGTAGAAACTGAATAGTGTTAATCGGGTGCTAGAAAAGCCACCCCGCTTTGCTATACCACGGCGGGTACTTCTGCTCTTTAGGGAGTTTGTTGAAGCTTCGTCCCGCGAACCCACTATAACCGGCAGGTCTTTTTCAGCCCTGCCGGATACAACTGGTTTCTTGGTGTCGAAGGCAGCTTAAAGAGTACCCTTAAAGGGTTCAGTTGAGGTATCAATTTATGTCCCTCTATGTTACAAACTGCAGACATCTTCCCCCAGTGTGGCCGACGGTTCTTGGTGGACAGCCCCATCAGCCACAACTGGTTGTTGGTGCCACAGTCCCTGAGGGTCTGCCAGTGTCACGGTACCTGTGCAGCTGTGGTATCTTTTTCAGTCCCATCAGTCACAACTAGTCCCTAGCGTCCTGCGCAGCACTATTATAACTACCCTTCCGTACAGACTGCAGACATCTTCCCCCCGTGTGGCCGATGGTTCCTGGTGGACAGCCCCATCAGCCACAACTGGTTGTTGGTGCCACAGTCCCTGAGGGTCTGCCAGTGTCACGGTACCTGTGCAACTGCGGTGTCTTTTTCAGTCCCATCAGTCACAATTAGTCCCTAGCCACAAAAGTCTGAAAGGTCCAGTTGTCAACCTGTCCCTATCGCAACCGCTTGGTATTTTTTATTTTTTTTTCCCTCCGTACAGACAACAGAAGTATCAGTCTTCCAGTCCCTCTGTTCAGACTGCTAGGTCCCGAAGTCTCAGAGCAGCTATGGGTGTCCTTCGACCCCATTTGCCGCATTGAGGCCTCCAGTATCCTCTTAAATCTGATCTGAAATTCCCAGTTAACCCCGGGAATTCGGTCCGCCCTCATTCCCTGAGGGTCTGCCAGTGTCACGGTACCTGTGCAACTGCGGTGTCTTTTTCAGTCCCATCAGTCACAATTAGTCCCTAGTCACAAAAATCTGATAGGTCCAGTTATCCCTATCGCAACCGTGAGGTAATTTTTTTTTTTTTTTTTTTGTCCCTCCGTACAGACAACAGAAGTATCAGTCTTCCAGTCCCTCTGTTCAGGCTGCTAGGTCCCTAAGTCTCAGAGCAGCTATGGGTGTCTTATTCCGACCCCATTTGCTGCATTGAGGCCTCCGGTACCCTCCTAAATCTGGTCTGAAATTCCCAGTTAACCCCGGGAGTTCGGTCCGCCCTCATGGAGCCCGGCGCATGAGGGTAAGGCTATTACTCTGAGAGGGCGCCCGGTGTCTCAGAGGGGTTGGTTCGCGGTAGCGGCTTTGGTACAGACACGTGAGGGTTTTAAGCCCCAGGTCTGCACGTATGGCCGTAACTAACCAGCGGACTGGCCATTCCCCTATCCACCACCCGGGGACGCGCCCGATGGGCACCCAACCGCACGGGGGAATAGACGTTGCTTTTTGTTCAAGCAAAAGTAATCGCAGCTTTCCTGAAGTTTCTTCGAAACTTTTAGGAAATTCTGGAAAACTCTTAGCAAATAAACACGGGAAAACAGAAACTAAAAATAGCTTTGCGATTATGCAGAAGAAAATTAGAATAAAAAAGTCTAGAATTAACAGAACAGTCATAATGGAGAGAATAAATCAAAAGCCTTCAATCAGACATTCCATACACAAATCATTAGTTCAAAGATAGGAAATAGAAATCTTTCATATTTTCAGACGAAGAAACATGAACAAAATCGAACGAAAGCAAAAATAGACTTGCTGAGGGCTAAACCGAGAATTTTTAGGATTTTCCGATGAATTTCAATTTTATGGAAGGCCGTTCTAGAATATTGTCTGATTAGTAATCCTAAACCTGTAAAGAGGGACCCTCGAAAATTTTAGGTTAGGTGCTGAAATGTAGAAATATTGAGCGATTCACTTCGTATCTTATTAATTTTGCTTCGCTTACGTTGTAATTGGAGGACCCATTTTGCCCCCTTAGGTTATTGGCCCTAATTTTCATTCCATAATTATGCCCAAGATCGATCGAAAGCAAAAATAGGCTTGCTGAGGCCTAAATTGGGAATTTCTAAGATTTTCGGGTCAATGTCAACTTTATGGAGTACAGCCCTTAAGAGTTGAACCTCTAAAGAGGGGCCCTCGAAAATTTTAGAGTTCAAAGACATCATTAGGATATTTTATTCTCTGTATGGGTTAGGTAAGTTTTAGTGCCGTTGCCGTAGCAGAATGTGGAGGTACTCTTGTCTTTAATAATTCGCTCGCTCGTTCCTCTACTCTGTCCGTCGAATAACTTGAGAGCGGATTGAAACTGAAACTTGGTACCTATACAGCTTCGTATCCAAAAAAGTAAGCCGAGGATTGCTTTTGGGCAATATGGGACCAAGGGGGTGGGTGTTAGGGGTGAAACACTGAAAACCTATTATCTGCAATAACTCGAGACCCAGTGGAGGTATCTCATGAAACTTGGTATACAGGTTCGAGTCTCAAGTCCACTGAATATTTGGGGGTGTCAACTTTGGGGGATGAAAACTACAAAAATTATGATAGCTCCGCAAAGGTTTCACGCAGCGATTCGAAATCCGACATACGTACATATTTCGATAAAATATCGGACAATTAGGGGTTGCAACTCGAAATTCCGCTTAATAAGTATTGGTCGAAATCACCAAATGTCGAAATTCACGTCATTCGCTGACTTTCGATCAGTGGTTTAAAAAGGGGTCTTATTCATTATTTGCGAAAAACGACCCGTAACATGCAGGAAAACGAAAGTACGAAAACCCCAAAAACAGGTCCACGTATCAAGGCAAAAAACAAAAGGGTTGAAATTTAAGGGTTAAAACTTGAAATTTCTTCTTCTTAAATATTGATTATTTATTTATGATTAACTGTAGTACTTCAATACGTAAGAAATTAAGTTAAATACCACAAAAATAAATTACCCCTGTAAATCACAAAGGGGCAAAATTATGAGGCGTTGAAAACATAAACCTCTAAATAGCCGGAATTTTTCAACGAATTGGACTAGGGTGGTAAAAGTGAACCGTAGTTTTTCAACGAATTGGACTAGGGTGGTAAAAGTGAAAACAACTTTCCTTTAGACATGCGGGGATATGGTAAAATACCAGTGGCGTACCTATCCTACTTTCGGGTAAAAGTAAGTATTCCGTTGGTTACACACACCTGCGCCTCTGAATTTTGCATACTTATATTTTTCAGTTAACATCATAGATTGGCCGTAATGTGGCAGCTTTTCCTTCTATTTTCTCTCTCAGTGGCGTAGCTCCTATGTCTAAAAGGGCCCGGGGTGGGTATTAAAATGAATAAGTAGGCGCCTTTAAATCCTTGTTTTATTATTTAATAAATCGTTTTATGCTAACTCCAAGTCAGAATAAAAAAAAACGATATTTGCTGATTTGCGATATCGTTAAGTTGCCCCCCCCCCACATCTAACAAAAAAAAAGATAGACGACGTTGTGCAACCTCATAAACCACTTGTGCGTAACTGTGCAGATGCTGCGCTTCTCATTTTTACCCAAAACTATGTATATGAGGGGCTAGCGTCAAATAGGCCCCCCCCCAAATTGTAAACTATTTACCAGCGAAACGGCTAATGTGCAAAACTTAACCGAGCTGAATATGAAACTCATTCTTATAATAAAAGCTGAAAAAACTTTTCGCGAGTTTTCCATTGTTGTTTTTCAATTTCAAGAGGACCAAGATGAAAAATCTCAAGAAGAAATGCTCCTACCCGAACTTTAGTCACTCTTAATAAAAATAGAAAAAAAACCTCAGAAAATATTCAATAAAAATTGAATTTCCGCTTGTATTCCGGCAAAATCCCTCTAGTGTTTCGGAAAATCAAACCGAATAAACTAAATTTCTTTCTTCTCAGCAATCCAACCCCCAGAGAGAAAATCTGTAGCACAATCTGCGTCAGGAGTACAAAACGGAATTGGTCACCTGCTTTCGGATCGAACTTCATTCAATCAGTTCGGCAAAAATACTCTTTTGACTTTATGATTCGTCGATAACTTGTAGCGGTTGGGGATTTGAATTGAGTCGTCAGTCTGCAATGGAAGGGGGCACCAAATAAGGGGGGCTACAAGAAAAGTGGGATATAAAAGGAAATAATTGAGTGGGGAAGCTCTATTTTCGGGTGAATCAGTTTGGTGTTGCATCAAAATAAGTAAGCAGTGCTATAAAAATACGTTATAAGGCATAGTTAACCTAGCAGAATTGCAAACGTGTCAGAGGCCTTTAGTAAATTTTGCTTGAGCCAGATCCAATTTGGATCCAGCCAAGGAGAAAAGCTGACTTGGGAAATATGGAGATGGAAAGGAGGTGGAAAGAAATGGTATTTTTAGGGGTGAAGAAGGAATACTGCACCGCGTTTTTGTACAATTATTGTTAGCTTATCCTAATACGGCTTTCATGCTGAATAGTGTTAAACAAATATTTTGTACGGAGGTTGGCAAACAAAACAAAACTAGAGACGAACAAGGGTTGTAACTTAGGCTTCACCACAGTATCTCCACATTACCATCGACAAGGCTCAAAAAGAGGAACCACCAATTCAAAAAACAAAATACTAGTTTCAGCAATGGGTTGCGAACTTGACGAGATAAAAACACTCCAAAATTTTGATCATTTTTTGGCTTTTCGATGGCGTGTTCGTCCCTTGAGATTTCTATTTTCCCAAGTGATCCATCACGAGGTTCACCCGCCACTTCAAGACGTCCCACTTGAACCTCACGTGAGTTTTATCAATCACGAGCTCTCGGCCACTTCACAATTAATAGTGCAAAGGCCATGGATGGATCCAAAATAGTACCAGGAACAAAACAATATTCCTAGGCAAAGATTTGAAGTAATCCCTGGTAATCCCTTCAGAGTTAAAATAAGACCCTGAAAATTAACATCACGAAACTGGTAATGAAACGCACGTGCTATCCTCGCACTTGTCTACCTAATTCAGCATAGATAAAACCATTTCGAGAGGCGACAATTTCAAAAATATAAAAGCGTGAATCAATAGGTTTCGCGCAGTTTCACCATGAATCTACCAGTGGCTCTTCTGATCCTCGCAGCTTCTGCTTTGGGCTTTCCACAGGTAACTTTTTCTTTTTTTTTTCTTCGGCTACTTCTTTCTCTCGGTTGTCTTCTGTTTTCTCTTCTCCCCCTCTCCTTTCTCTCGTTCTTTAGACTTCCTTCATCCATTCTATTCCCTCTCCCCATTCGTTCAGAATACTCTTTCTCTCCCTTTCCTCCTCTCTCATTTCCACACACTCTTTCAGCAGGTGATCTACTGTCTCTCTCTCTTCTCCACATACTCTGCACTTTCTCTCTTCTTCCTTCAGTCAGAACTTGTTTTCCCTCTCCTCATTCCCGCATCTGAATCTTGCTATCATTCTTTTTTCTTTCCCACTCTCCCTCTCCAAGTAACTTGGTAACCCTTCACTTATTATATTCTCGTATTTTGCGTTATATCTTGATTCTCTGATTTTTGTTCTTGATTCCTGTACATTTATGTCTCTATCTCTCTCCCACATCGCTCCATTCATCCATCTCCCCTGTTCCCTGCGTCTTTCTATATCCTCCCTTGCGTATCCGTTCCTCTCGTAATATCCTTGCCTTTCTTTCTGTCTTTTTTTCTTTCCAGCACTCCTGTAATATCTTACACTCTCCTCTTTCACAACGTAGCTGAAGGTTGAAATTGTCGATGCCATTGATCAGATTTGAATTTGCACCATCAGCATACCATCAGTTACAATTTGACGCATGACAGAGACGTTCACACATAATCCAAGCCTGCTTTTTCCTCTTTCCAAATTAACTTTCAGAAATAAAATTGATCAATCCCTCAATTTTTTATGAATTTTTTTGTAAAATGTTATTTTTCGTAATTATCACAAATTGTGAAAGGGAACGGAGGACAATTTTTTTTGTATCTTTGTTACTTTATGTCCAATACTTTTGAGTTTTATTCAGGATGTAACCAAAGGGTGAGCCTTTCGATTTCTCTCTTTGGGTTACAGATAGCACTATCATTGTTTTTCTTAAGAAGGTCTAACTTAACAGCATTATTTAGACCAATGGAGTGCGACTATCATTTGACGTATGACAGAGACGTTCGCACATGATTAAAGCGCGACTTTTCCTATTTGCAAAATAAGATTTCATTTATTTTATTGTTTTATTAACTTCCTTAATTTGTCACCATATTTATTTAATTAACGGCACATAAATGCAATAACACTTTTTAGAGTATTTAATTAAATTATAAAACAAAAAATTAAACATTTAAGTAAGGCATGATTTCACCACCGTCCAATCGTATGCAACATAACCATAGCAACAAATAATCAACCTACTCGATTTACCTTTTAAAACACAATTTGTTATAAAAAGATTGTTGCAAGAAAATTGACGTAATTTTAGTTTTGACATTCATATGTCAATGAGAAAGGCCATCCCTATTAGTCTAAATGATTTAGGCCAACAGGAATGGGCTCTCTGTTAAGTTAGACGTTCCTAAGTAGGACAATGATGATGCTATCTGTAGCCCAAAAAGAGAAATCGAAAGGTCCACCCTTTGGTTACATCCTGAATAAATCTCAAATGTATTGGATAGAAAGTAACGAAGATACAAAAAAAAGAGTCCTCCGTCCCCTTTCACAATTTGTGATAATTACGAAAATTTACGTTTTTCAAAAAAATTCATAAAAAATTGAGGGATTGATCAATTTTATTCCTGAAAGTTAATTTGGAAAGAGGAAAAAACAGGTTTTGGCCTAAATAATGGTGTTAAGTTACACGTTCTTAAGGAAGACACTGATGATGCAAATTAAAATCTGATGAATGGCATCGACAATTTCAACCCTCAGCTACGTCGAGCATAAGATTGAAAAATATCGTACAAAAACTAACGAAGATATTCAAAAACAAAAAAATCCGGTTTTTTATGGGCCACCCTTTATAAATTGTAAACAGCGTTGGGCTGAGTGGGCATCCCTGTCTTACTCCTTTTCTTTAGAAAAACACTCCCTCTCTTGTCCATTCACTCTGACTACATTCTTTGTTTCATTAAATATTTCTTTTATCCTTCTTACCAGCTTCCCATTCCGTCCTATTTTGCTCATATGCTGCCACAGTTTTCCTCGATCCACACTATCAAACGCTGCCTTAAGGTCCTCAAACAACGCGTACATTTTACCCTTATTCTTTTATATTTCTTTTTCCGCTAAGTGACTTAGGATCTTTCGCTCTAGTTCTTGTCTCATAGGTAGGGGAAGGTGGGGCAGAACCGGGTAGCGAGGCACAATCGGATGGCCTCGTATTTTTCTCCACCGTCACGTCATCTGTCCGGTAGGTGTCAAGTATCACTTAGAAAGCTCAAAAAGATCCCTGTAGAAAATTTCGTCAACGTATGTCACCCCGTTGTTTCGTATTTTATCCGTATTCAGTTTTGTGCATGGTTGAAGTAATTTTACCTCATTTTGGAGCAACACTAAACTTGAGTTAACCTGATTTTGAAGCTTTTAATTCTGATCTGCCATTATTGTTGGCTTCTTAGCTATTGCTGGGGGGGTGTTGTCAAGTATTTATCTCACGATGGAAAACTTTTTCACACGTGCTCTCGGGGCACAACCGTCGGATGCGGCCGATAATGCCTTTACGAAGAAGCTTTACGAAGAAATTTTAGTGTTTTTACTAAGAATTCCAAAAAGCCCATAGAACAAGCAAAACGGACGAAGAAAGGCAATCAGCTCAGAAGATGATACAGATAAAAGCGACACAGAACGTTCTGACGTTGCCTGCATGTTGGATTCGGTGTACCAAATGCGAAAATTGGGCTCATGAGGGTTGCACCTAGTGTTGTAAAAATTTCAAGAAACTTATTTTTTTGAAATATTGCATGAAATGTTTCACGAAATAAACTGGCGGCCAAATGAACCTTTCAGTCTAAAATTCTCGCGTCTGTTCAAATGACTATAACTTTTTACACAGCGCCGCAGTTGTCAATCGCTTTTTTATGTTAGAAAGATCGTTTTATTGACTTAATTCCATTGTTATCATAAGTGTTGGGGAAATTTTCATCCATGGCTCGGCATGATTGTTTCCAAACAACTTGCAAAAATGTGAAGTTTTAGACCCAATTCCAAGAAAAAAAATTTTGAATTTTTTTAATGAGTGGAACAGGTGCCGAGGATCAATATCTCGAGACCCTTTTGTCATTTTTTGCTGATAACAATTCTTCTCCCAGGAATTAAAAAATAACTTTCTTTTCATTAACTATAATCTGTCCGGGATCCACACGACCGAGATTCACCCGATTTCCATGGCGATTCATTGTTGACAACAATGATTCGCCATGGAAATAGGGTGAATCCCGGTCGTGTGGATCCCGGACAGACCATACCTGATAACTTCTTCATTCATCAACCAATCTTCAAGGTCGTGGGCTCTTTGTAACCATAAAGGATTGGCTAAACAGAAAACCCGCAAAGAAGTCTCCTAGCACAATAAAGAAAAATGGTAGGAGGTAAAGAAATCACCATAAAATTTTAAACACGTTTTATGTGGAACATTTACAAGGAATCTTCATTCTTCCGCTTACAGCTAGAAAGGGCTTTCTCGAGGAGTATTTTGATGCGTCATTTGAGAATGTTACGTTAACACTTGGTCAAAAAGAACAAGAATTTTGATTCCCGTTCTGAAGGATAAAGCCAACGGTCTTAAAATAATGAAGTTCGACCCTTCCATTAGTTTCTATGACAATATACGGCGACAATGCAAGGATCTGACAACTAAAGTGTCACTATTGCATTATCGTTTTTGAATCGAATACACACTATCATAATGTCGCTATGGAAACTTAATGGCAGGGTCGCACTGCATTAATTTAGGGCCATTGGTTTTTTCTTGCTCTTTAAGGAGGGCAAAAACACTTGCACGAGCAGAATCATTGAGGATTAAAATTCTCTTAGGGTAGACTTCAGATGATTTTCAACAGCAATTGGCAATTTGTGTTTTATCTGTCAGAACGGGAATCAAAATTTTTGTTGTTTTTGACCAAGTTTTAACGTAACATTCTCAAATGATGCATCAAAATACTCCTCGAGAGATTCGTTGTAAATGGTCCACATAAAATGTGTTTAACATTTTATGGTGCTTTCTTTACCTCCTACCATTTCGCATTTTTGTGCTACGAGACTTCTTGGGGGTTTTTCTGTTTAGCCAATCCTTTATGGTTACAAAGAGCCCACGATCTTGAAAATTGGTTGATGAATGAAGAGGTTATCAGGGAGTTATCGGCAAAAAACGACAAAAGGGTCTCGAGATATTGATCCTGGGCACCTGTGCCACTCATTAAAGAAATTGAAAAAATTTTTTCTTGGAATTGGGGATGGTCTAAAACTTCACATTTTTGTAACTTGTTTGGAAACAACACTCTTATGATAACACTGGAATGAAGCCAATAAAATGATCTTTCTAACGTAAAAAAGCGATTCACAATTGCGGCGCTGTGTGAAAAGTTATTGTGACTTGAACAGACGGAAGAATTTTAGCTTGAAAGGTTCATTTGTCCGGCAGTTTATTTCATAAACTATGAAAGATATTCTAACTTTGGTAGAACCATGTTAGGTATATTAACAAAAGAAATAAAAAAAAAGGCAGCAGAGAAGCGGCTGGAACCTCCCCAACGCGTGGGTCTTTGATTTCCGCGACTTGTGTTTAAGATTCTAAAGTTAATATGCCTAAATGGCACCCTTTTGCTCCCAAAAGCCTTTCCAGCTCTTCATGTACCTTCATGTACCAAATTTCAGACAAATCCATCCTGTGGCTATAACGTGGTTTCAGTGTTATTACAAAATTTCGATTTTTCTACCCAAAGGGTAGAATAAATTTTATCTCATTTAAAACCAGAATTTGAAGACCCTTCTGATGGTGACAATAAATCTTTCAAAAATTTGTTTTGGACTGGTAAATGAGAGAATAACTTTAAATTTGGAAATTGGTGTGCCAAAACGGCACTTTCCGTGGGTCGATTGAATCCAACATTTGTTCAGCTCTTCTACGTGTAATACAATCCCCGTGTGCATAATTTCAGCCAAATCGGTTCAGGGGCTTGGGCTGTACCGCGATTTTAAAGTCCGATAAAAATCTCGATATTTTTAGTTTTTGGTCAAAAGAGCACTGAGTGAATACATCTTTGGAAGCAGAATCTGAAGGTCTTCCTTATTGTGACGTGAAAAATAGGGGTTTACATTGAAAATTTAAAAGTTGATGTGCCAAAACGGCATTTCTGGTTGCACGATTGGCCCCAAAAGCTTTTCAGATCTAAGTACCAAATTTCAGCCAAATCGGTCTAGTAGTTTGGGCTGTGGCGCGTTTACGAACGAACGAACGTACATACGTACAGACACATTTTAAAAACCACTTTTTTGGGCTCCTGAGACCTCAAAACGTACAGATCCGGTCTTATCTCGAATTCGAAAATTTTAGTGATTGCAGTAACCTCCCTTTTTTTTAAATGGTGAAGTGGAGTGGGGAGGTTAAAAAACCTTTGAATAAAATAACCTTTGTAGATCTCCAAATCTTTAGGTATGTGCTCATCCGCGAAGCACAGTTTTCCAGTTGCAGTAAAATCAATAATAGGAGTAGTGAGTTATTTTTCGGTTAAGAACAGAGGTATCAGGATCAGCATTATTAAATTCTTTGGAATATTTCCACGTTTTTGAAGTTATACGAACCTCGGTGGTGGGTGGAATGTCATTCACATGTCATGTCGACTCATTTTGCGCGCGTTTTTTAATAGTTATTTACGTAATTAGTTATGAAAAGTCCTATATTGTTTGACGAGTCGTAATATTTGCCAAAACGAGCGATATGCGAGTCAAACAATTTAGGCTTTTCATAACGTATTCCGTACAACATTTTACCTAATTGTGTAAAATCCAACTTTTCAAAACGCAATTAGGTAAAATAAGTTTCATGTCATGAAATATTTCAAGGGGTGTGAAATATTTCAATGAAATGAAAGCTTTACAACACTAGTTGCACCGGCTTGCCAGATGAAGATCTATTTAGATGGGTTCGCTTGCGATATGCCTTACTCAGGTTGTGCCCCTCATGAATTCCGATTATACCCCTCTACATGTAGAGCAAAATCGGATTCAGCAACAATGCCTTGCAGAATATTCTTTTTACGCTTTGTTTCGAAATATGTTAAACATTTATTTCCCTAATCTTGTAGCTCAATAGTTCGTCGTGCCATAACATTAAATCAAAATCCTCTCAATTTACCCATAACTAAATTGTTGCCTTAGAACAAGACCTTCGTGGAGAAAGTCCTGGTGAAAAACCTGCACGGTAGGATCATAAACGGACAAAGAGCTACCCCTGGCCAATTCCCCTGGCAGTCTCTGGTATTTGCAAACTTCGACGGTTACGTCTCCATCTGTGGTGGGACTCTAATTAGCGACCAATGGGTTCTAACAGCTTCTCACTGCGTTGAAGGCTCGTCCTCCTTCACCGTTTACCTAGGAAGTACCACCTTCAACCAAGGTACCAGAATCGATTCCAATGAAGCCCACCAACACGATGGATACAATCCCGACACCAACGGTCTCAATAATGACGTCGCAGTCGTCAGACTATCGAGCTCAGTTGCCTTCAGCGATACCATTAAAACAATTGCCTTACAAGACACCCCAATCGGAGGAGGGGTTGATGTAACCGTCAGTGGATGGGGCAAAACCAACGACGGTATTTTTTTTTTCGAACCCTTCGATTTTTGTAGAAAAAAATGTTTTAGATCCCAATGATGGAGTAAGCAACGATCTCAATTACGTCAACTTACGAACTATTTCTATTGGGGCTTGTCAAAATGTCTACGGAGATTTGTACGATGGATTCGTGTGCACTGAAAGTGGTAGGAACCCAAATACTGGAGTTTGCAGTGTAAGTACTGGATTTTAAAGGTTAATTTTTGCAATTTTTAACCTCCCCAACCCCATCATAATTTATTTTTATTTGCAGGGTGACAGTGGTGGTCCTTTGGTCGCTAATCTTGGAACAAATCCAGTTCATGTCGGTATTGTTTGCTTCGCGGCTGCGGATGCCTGTGCTGGTGGATATCCTTCTGGATTCACGCAGACTGGATTCTTCAGGAGTTGGATTAGGGACAGAACAGGAGTTTAAGGAATAATTTTTGTACAATAAAGTTTTTCTCAAATATTGTGTGTGCACTTTGGTATAGTTGCTTAACACTTAAGTCACTTCACCGAGAATTTGTATTGTATTGAAGACTTAAGTACCCCCTGATTCTGTAACTGTTAACATCGATGTTATAATAACAAGTGACGGATAGACAATGCAATTTCTGTCATTTTAGCATTAAACAGTGCCCTAACATCGATGTTAAAAGTTACAGAATCATCCACTTAGTCACGTTCGCCTAAACTAAACGCGGTTTATATGAGAGTATGCTTTTGACTTTCATTATCTCATTAGGTAAGTACTTAAATAATAAGTCGAATTTATAAGAGATGTCTAAGTACACAAAGGGGGTGAAGAACTTAATTGTGGATATCATATTGGTGCGACGTGACAGTTTGTTCAGGCCAGCTCCAACAAATGATGACATGGTCCAAGTTGGACCTTTAGGTGATTATTTTATACATTAATAATTAATAATAATCCCAAAACACTTTTCTTTGTTTGCGTTGGGGTACCTCGTGGAAGTAAGGGTTGACTGAGAGTTGATAGAACTAAAAAAACTCTAGTACTAATTAATTAACGACGTATTTTCGGAAATTCTTGGCCCCCTTGACAATTTTTTTAATTGATCTCTCCGTATATTGATGCAATTCGAAATCACAATTTTCAGTTACAGATTTGTACAGAAAAGTGTTGGGAAATTCCAAACTGTAGGTATCTTGTAATACTTATACTGTCGTGCTAAGCCCAAAAGGCGTATCTACAGTTTTGGCGGAAACTACCTTGACAAGAATTTTCGTTGACATCCAATCACTATTTTAGTCAAAGTTCGCGAAAGAATTGAGCCAATATGCATTGGGTCTTATGTGTTTTAAAATATAAAATCGTCAAAATCTCGTTTCTATCGAAACTGTAGATACGCTTTTTGGGCTTAGCACGGCAGTATAACCCATATATAACATTTTAATATTTGCCTATTTCAACCCCATTCACAGTATTTCAACCCCCCACAAATGCAAAACTTGCTTATCTGGCTTATTTTCGTATTATTTGCTGTAACTCTACAAGTTTATTTTCATTCCTTTAAACTTTTCATACCCCTTAACAAATTTTTAAACCCTTGAGGGTTCATTTTGCAAAAATTCGCTCAATTAAGTTTTTTTTGGTAATTCTTCTTAGTTTCATTAGGTATAATTTTTACCTTTTCCTTTTTCTTGCCAATATCAGGGCGGATTGTATAAATTTCTATTTAACGGCAGCTCCTTTACACTACTACTAGGGGCAGATTTGTCAAATCTGCACCCAAAACTACGTCCGAATAAATCAGTCACGGTGATAAACGTCCACAGAGATACCTACACATCGCTTGGATATACATCTCTTTGATATACATCTTCCGTTGGCTTTTTGTGCCGACGCATATTACGGACGTACTTGAGTTCCTAATTATTATTCGCTCGCTCGTTTCCCCTGTCCGAGTGATAACTTGAGAACGGATTGAGATATCGGATTGAAACTTTGTACACAGCTGTTTCTAGAAAAGTTAGGGATAAAAAAAAAATTATTAACTCGAGAAGTAGTGTAGGTAGGAAATTTGGTACGCACGTTCGGCCTTCAAGTCTGTTGAAGGTGAGAAGGTGTCAATTTCAGGCGATGAAAAGAAGATGAAAAAACTTGCGGGGTATGCTTTTTCTGCAAAATCGGACAGATGGGGTGGAAATTAGGGGTTGCAACATGAAATTCCGCTTAATAGTGTTGGCCGCAATTGAGGTCATTCGACAGTTTTCCATTAATGAGTCAAAAAAGGTTGTTATTCATATTCTGCGAAAAACCACCCTTAAAGGTGCTACAACCCCTAACATACAGAAAAACAAAAATAAAAGAACTCAAAAACTATTCAACGTATCAAATTTCTTAATAATAATATTTCTCTATTTGCTACATTTAAATTTGTTTGAATTTTAATAGTATCTTATCTTGAGTAACCTAAATTATTTTATGTTTAAATTAATTTGTATGTTAAGTAAGTTTCTATTAGTGGCGGGGGCGCGGGGGTGCGGAAAGAAAAAAAAAGGTGGGGGGTATTTTCTAGTTGTTTGTGAATACCCGTATAGTAAAAATAACTGGGAAGGCCGAAGGCGTTAGGATTTATTTCTTAATATTTAAATTTTAGGTTAGCTTTGGGCCTGGGGGTGGATAAAGTTTATAAAGAATGGCTTAAATTAGGTTCTTGAAAGTTGGTTGATTTCTTTTTGGGGTTTTTAAATTTTTTACGGGGTCTAATTATGAGAAATTAACTGTTGTTGTTAGGGGATTAGGGAAATCTTTGAGCAATTTTATTTCTTGTTTACAGGGAGAATAATTTCTTTTTTGTTTTCCTTAAAGGGTTTTACTGTCTTTTAGAATAAGGTTGTAAAAAGGTTTTGGGAATTTATATGCAATATTTATAGAGTAAACGTCTTATGAGCTTTCAACCTAAAACCAACCCCTAGGCTAGCCCTAACGCTTTGCAAGCGGATGAATACATTTTTAACCTCCCCACTCCACTTCACCATTTAAAAAAAGGGAGGTTACTGCAATCACTAAAATTTTCGAATTCGAGATAAGACCGGATCTATACCTAAAAGCCCAGCAGCAATTGCAAACGGCTGATGGTAGTGGTACTCAGTTGACTATTAAATATAGAATGGCGTTCCGTGCATAGTACCCCTACCTCAGTCAAAAAAGTAGATGCACCCGAGGATGCAACATATCAGTCTCATGAATCAATTATTGTCAATAAACAGAATCTCTTTTTTTGTCATATCAATATTCGTTCTTTATTAAATAAGTTTCACTCTTTTAAAGACTTTGTCAAGGACCACTCGTACTCTGTGTTGGCGGTATCTGAGACTTGGTTAAATAATGATATTCCTGATGATGCAATTACAGTTCCCGGTTATAATGTGTTCCGGCAAGATCGGCCAACTAGGGGTGGGGGGGTTGCATTATATGTCTCGTCTCGATTGAAATGTTCACTGATCAAAACGCCTTTTTCAAAGGCAAATTTAGAATTTTTGTTAGTTAGGATCTCGCTTAAAAAAAACAATTTGGTGGTCGGCGCATTTTATAGACCACCTGATGTGAGTTATATTCATTTTTCCTTGTTTGATGATATTATTAACTTTCTTGTATTGAATAACTTCACGAACTATGTTTTTATGGGAGATTTCAATTCTGATTTTTTACAACCTACTGCTTCAACTGTTTATTTGCAACAACTTTTGGATGTCTACAATCTTAAACAGATTGTTACATCGCCAACGCGGGTTACTGCTCAGTCTCAAACTTTAGTAGACTTAATACTAGTAAATGCCAATACTTCGGTTACTTGTTCTGATGTGCTCGACATTTGTTTTTCTGACCATAACGTTATTCACTGTTCGCTTGATGTTGAAACTCATTGCATTAAACCACATTTTAAATTCGTTAGGTCTTTTAAGGATTTTGATTTTAAAGAATTTAATGAGCATGCGTCACAGATTGATTGGAATACTATATATCTATTGCCGGATATAGAGAGCAAAGTCAATTATTTCAATGAATGCATCAGATACCTTACTCGCAGGCCATGGTTTACTGACACTCTACGAACGCTTAAAAAGTTTAAACAAAACGCGTGGAATCGATTTAAAAGAACTCAAAATGAGGCCCATCGGGCCTACTTTTGTCAGCTGCGCAACTATTACAACGAATGTTTAGTCCGAGAGAGGCAGGCCTACTATAAATATAACCTAAGGGGAGTTAAGAGGAATAGTGCCTCGTACTGGCAGAAACTGAGATCGTGGGGCATTGTTGGGGACAAGAAGGGTGATACTTCCATCTCTGCCGAATTCACTCCAGATGACTTTAATAAACATTTCCTAGACTCAATTCCCAATCTGCCGTTAGATCTTGATTACTTAAATTCCTTTCACAGGGATGCGGACAGTCGTACTTTTGACTTCGCGCCAGTGTCGTCTCCGACTATCAGCAAGCTAATCCACCATTTGAAACCTCACTCCATGGGCTGTGATGAGGTGTCGGGCAGGATGCTTCAGCTGTCCTCTAAATTTATTGCTGCTCCCTTAACTCATATAATAAATTTCTCTTTTGAGGTTGGTGTCGTGCCACCTCAATGGAAGTCAGCTTTGGTCAGGCCGATTCCTAAGAACAACAAGCCTTCAGGTCTTTCTGACTATCGTCCCATCAGTCTGCTCTCCAACTGCTTGAAGGTAGCGGAGAAGGCACTGGCTGCCCAATTCGTGGACTTTCTGGAGGAATCTGGTATATTACCAAGCACACAGTCTGCCTACAGGAAAAATGTTGGCACCACGACACTCTTGTGCTCCTTAACGGATGATATATTACAAGGGTTTAATGACGGCAAACTGACTTCGCTAACGTTATTAGATATGTCTAAGGCTTTTGATTCCTTAAATATTGACCTTTTGCTCGTCAAGCTTAAATTTTATGGCATTCATGGTTCTACTCTGGAGTGGCTAAGGAGCTACCTGACTAATCGAACTCAGTTTGTCTCATTTAACTCAGTAAATTCGGGTCCGCTCAGTGTTCAGTCCGGTGTACCGCAGGGATCAGTACTGGGGCCCACCCTCTTTTCTCTCTACTCTGCAGATTTAGCAGGTGTCCCAAACCATTGTTCCCTGTACATGTACGCGGACGACATTCAGGTACTTTTCTCCTTTTCGCTCAACAACTTACAGGCGTCGGCTGAAGTAGTTAATGCAGATCTTCAATGTATTTACGATTGGACGATTAAAAATTCACTGCTCCTAAACGCTCAAAAAAGCAATACAATTATTTTCGGCACTAAGCAGAAACTTGCGTGTCTTCCAGATGATGAATTTAGAGTGGCTATTAATAACATTCCCATACAAAGAAGTCGTATTATCAAGAACCTCGGGGTTCTGTATGATTCATCGCTTAAATTCGTTGAGCAGGTGAGTGCTGTATGTAAAAAATCCTTTCTGGCCCTTAAGCTAATCTCACCTTTTTATAAGGATTTAGACACGGAGACTAAAAAGTTGCTCACTGAAGTTCTTGTTTTGTCTCATTTAAATTATGCGGATGTGGCTTATGCTCCCTGCTTAACAGAACAACAGAAGCACCGCCTGCAGTTAATTCAAAATTCCTGCGTCAGATTCACTGTTTTCGTACCTTTCACTGACCATATTACTCCCTACTTAAGGCGTCTGAACCTCCTCAGGCTAAACGAACGACGTACGCTTCACTATAGCTCTTTTGTACTTAAAGTCAGGTTGACTAATTCTCCTTCTTACTTAACTACTAAAATAAAATTTCGTTCTAATGTTCATGATCGTTCTCTGAGGTTCACTGAACGGATGGCTTGTATTCCGAACTATACTTCGTCCAGTTACCGGGGCTCATTTTCCTATTTGGCTGCGTATTTATTAAACTTTTTTGTTTTAAACTTTGACAATTTGTCGGCGCATGCGGTTCTTGCTAATTTGAAAGATTCCTTTACTTCAGGTAAACAAATGTCGCTTGTGATTGATTTATTTTGAATTTCTGTAATGCACTTGTCAGTTATATACTTTGTTATACTTTGTTACTTACTGTTTTCTCATTTCACATCTCACATTTCTTTTTGCTACCTTTTTTTTTCCTCATGTTGGGTAGGATTCAATCAGCTTCTGCTGTTCCTATCCGTTTGTGTAGTTTGTTTGGAAATATTTTTTATTTAAAATCAATATTGTTGCTTTTTTGTTCTTTTTCATATCTATGAATGTTATATTAACTACACAATAAAGGGTATTATTATTATTATTATTATTATTATACGTTTTGAGGTCTCAGGAGCCCAGAAAAGTGGTTTTTAAAATGTGTCTGTATGTATGTACGTACGTACGTACGTACGTTCGTAAACACGCCACAGCCCAAACTACTCGACAGATTTAGCTGAAATTTGGTACGTGTGCATGTGATAACCCAACTTAGATCTGAAAAGCTTTTGGAGCCAATCGTGCAACTAGAAATGCCATTTTGGCACATCAACTTTTAAATTTTAAATGCAAACCCCCATTTTTCACCTCACGATAGAAAAGGCCTTCAAATTCTGCTTCTAAAAATGTATTCATTCTTAGTGCCCTTTTGATCAAAAATTTAAAAAAAATGATTTTTATCCGACTTTAAAATCGCGGTACAGCCCAAGCCCCTGAACCGATTTGGCTGAAATTTTGCACACGGGGATTGTATTGCACGTCGAAGAGCTGAACAAATTTTGGATTCAATCGGCTCACGGAAACTGCCGTTTTGACACACCAATTTGTAACTTTAAAATTATTCACTCATTTAACCATCCAAAACAAGTTTTTGAAAGATTTATTGTCACTATCAAAAAGGTCTTTAAATTCTGGTTTTAAGTAAGACAAAATTCGTTCCGCATTTAGTGCTCTTTGGGTCAAAAAATCGAAATTTCATAATAACACTAAAAATACATTATAGCCCAAATTAGCGAATCGATTTGGCTGAAATTTGGTATATGGAGATTGGGTGACCCGTTGAAGACCTGAAAGGCTTTCGGAAGCAATTGGTCCACGGGAAGTGCCATTTAGGCATATCAACTTTAAATTTTAAATACAAAGGTCTCCTTTTTTATGTCGCCATTAGAAAGACGATCAAATTCTCGTTCTAAAAATGTATTCAGTTTCTGCCATTTCAGTGGAAAATAGAGAAAAAATTCTTTCTCATTAAAAGGGAGCGAGCTGACAGTGGATGACATAAAGTGGCAGTTGTTGTCAAAAAGGTGGCAAAAGATTAACCTTAAAAGGAACATATTGTCAAATGTGATGGGTGATGTCCGAGGTGGTGTCGGTATTTGTCAGAAAATTGCAAAATTAGTCACAGTCGATAAGGGTAAAAAATTTCTGTTGAATTGACCACTATCTACACAGAATACAAAGATCCACGCGATGGGGAGGTTCCAGCCGCTTCTCTGCTGCATTTTTTTTTCTGAAATCCTGTTGATTTATTTATGAACAACCGAAGTCAGTAAATACGCAAGAATTTATGTAAATGTAAAATGGTGAAATGACGAGAGGTTGAACACGTTAATCCCTAAATCGCCGCAATTTTTCAACGAATTGGATTAGGGTGGTGAAATTGAAAACACAACTTTCTTTGGAGCATGTGGGGGTGGTGAAATAGGGGGGTTGGAGTTTAGGGTTTGAAATGTTACTGAAGCCCCGTAATGTGACAGAGAAGAAACTGTAAGACACATTATATCTTCGACAACGGAGGAGTGAATTTTTGAAGAAATCTATAGAAGAGGATGGAATTTAGACGTGGAAACTCCAATTTTTACTGGATAATGTATTGATGGTACAAAAAACGTCTTAATCATCCTTGGCAAAAAACCACCCTTCAAGGCGCTACAACCCTGAAAACACAGAAACACGAAATTACGAAAACTTAAAAACTATTCATTAGATCAGGGCAGAATTTGGTGTGGTGACTTACAATTGCGTTCTAGAAAGATGGAAAACTGTCACAAAAATCTAACAAGGGGGATGAGATTTAAGGGCTGAAGCTGGAAATTTTTTCTAGAAAATTATACTCAAAAAGCCAACGGAAGATGTATATCAATGCGACGTATATCCCTGTAGATGTTTATCAAGTTAATGTGTATGTAGGGGCGGCTGGTCTTACTGGTGGAATCGGGTGCAGATTTTATTAATCTGCACCTAGTAGTACTGCCTCCGCAAACGCACAGATGTGTCAAAAAGACGAAATGTTAAAAAATTGTTGTTGCAGAGTTTCAAAATTGGAATGAATGAACAGGAATGAATAAATGAAAAGAATTGTCGAAATTAAAACAAAATTTGGCTGAAAAATTGCGAAACGGGATGAAAAATAAAGAGGAATGAAGATTAAGTGTGATTAAGTAGAATTACGAAATATAACACAAAAATAACCAAATTATGCAATTGGAACTTTTGTGGGGGCTGAAATACACACTTATACCTACCTATGGCGAAGAAAACTGGAAATTTGTAAAAGGTAAACTGAATCGAAATTCCTTCAATTTTATTACCGACGAAAAACAAAATTATGCGAATTTTGCAAAATTACCACTTAGGGGGTTGAAAAATCGTAAAGGTGGATGAAAAGTCAAAGGGTATGAGAACTAACCGTGGCTAAGTAAAATTACGGAAAATAACACTAAAATAACCCAATTATGTAAATTTAGCGTTTGAAGAGTTGAAACATTGCGAAGCGGGATGAAAAAAGTAAATTAGCACATAGGGGGTTGAAAAATCGTAAAGGGGGATGAAAAGTCAAAAGGGATGAAAATTAAACGTAATTAAACAGAATTACGGAACATAACACGAAAATAACTCAATTATGGAAATTTGGCTTTTGGGGGTTGAAATATTGCGATAGGGTTGAAGAAGAGAAAAAGGCAAGAACAGTGTATATGAGCAAAATTCGCGCAGTTTTGCCTTTTAACGGTAACAAATTTTACTCATTAAGCGGAATTTCGAGTTGCAACCACTAATTTCCACCCCATCTGTTCGATTTTACGAAAAACGCATCCCCCGCAAGATTTCACCGATATATGTGTGTACGTTGAGTTTCCGACAGCTGCGTGCAACCCTTGCGAAGTTATCATATTTTTTGTGGTTTTCATCCCCTAAAATTCATCCCCCGAAATTAGCACCCCTTCATCTTCAACAGACTTGAGGGTCGAACGTATATACCAAGTTTCAGAAAGATACGTCCACTAGTTCTCGAGTTATTGCAATTAATAGTTTTTAAGTTTTTCACCCCTAACTTCCACCCCCGTGGTCCGATATGGCCCAAAAGCAATCCCCGCCGAGATTTTCAGGGTATACACCTGTGTACAAAATTTCAGCTCGATTTGTCAACCCGTTCTCAAGTTATCCGACCGACAGACTAGACGAGCGAGCGATAGAGCGAGCGAGCGAATAATCAAAGACAAGAGTACCTCCGCATTCTGCTACGGCACTAAAATGATGTGCTACGATACGTACGATCACCTACAATTAGAGGAGACTAATTTAATGCAAAAAAATACAACCCCAAAGCTCACCCCCTTCAAATCCCAAACACAAAGAAATGATATGGAGGAAATATTACCCTTAAACCAAATTGAATGTAAAAACACTCACCCCCTTCAACCCTCAAAACACAAAAAGTACAAAACAGTAAAAAGTAATGAAAGAAATTTACCTTGAACCACCTCCAATTTGAGGGCATTAACTGAACGTTAAGAATGTCAGCCCGACAACTCACCTCACAACCTCCAAAATACAACAAAATATTTACATTGGAGAAAATTTAACCCTTGAACCACTTTTTAATGCTTAACTATAGTTACTCTAAACGCAAATTTTACTCAAGCTACCCTTTTGACATTTCCGTGCGAATGCGGAGGCACTACAATGTACTACACCATTATAAATCCAACCGGCCTCTACAGGCACATCAACTTGATAAACATCTTACGTTGGCTTTTTTATTTGCGAGGATGTTAAAAGTTAATTGAGTTAAACCCTTTCGCTCATACTGTGTTCAAATGAATACATTACATTTAGAACTTTACCCGTTTGCTCAGATTATATCGTCTTGTAGATCCCTTTAGAATCAAAATGGTGCTATCTAACAAATAAATTCTAAAGTTGACGAAAATTTCAATAGCAACCTGCCTTATCCAGTTGACAGAGTGTTACTCAGTTGATTTAGTTTCTTTGTTTCCAAATCAGGCCGTGGCGTTTTGTGAACTATAAAAATTGTCTTGTGTAGAGAAGACCTGGAATTCACGAAGACATCAAGTGCGATTTTAGTTCCTTTGGCCATTTTTTGTGAAGAAAGCCCGAAAAATCCTGTATGTAAATTGTTTTCTAGATTACTGTGTAATATAAAATGAAACTAATAAAAAAAGCCTGGCCATAAATTTTTCCTTTCATTCACAATGTATTCATGTAAATACAAGCCATAACTCAAAGTTGGGGCATTACAAAACATTTAACTTTCCCAAGTCTTTGTAGCCTGTTTGATATTGCTTCATATTTTGTGTTTCGTCTGGGTGGTGGTTAACTGGCGAGCTAAAAATATAATGAAGATGAAGATCACTCATAAGAAAGTAGAAGCAAAAATTCTACAATAAGAAATATGGTGACAAATCAAGGAATTGTGAACCCGACGTCAGACATTCCACACAAATCCCCAGCTCAAAAATAGAAAATCAACTAAACTTTTCCGCCATCCTTAATCCTCTTTATCGCCTAAAATTATCAATAACCATTCGAATAGTTGTTTGTCACTCAAGCCCCACTTATAAAGGTAAAAAAATTCCAACATTTCCTCACTTCAAATATGTTGTCCACCATAATCGCAGCTCTGCTGCTAATCTCTTCTTCTTCATCCTACCCCTTTAATGGGACGTTAGAAAAAATCCCAGTCAAAAACCTCGCAGGTAATAGAAAAACATTTTTGCGTTTCTGACTAAAATTGCAGATCGAATCGTAAACGGCCAAGAGGCAAAAGAAGGACAATTCCCTTGGCAGGTGCAACTCGTTGCCAACCAGGTTACACAGTTATCTCTCTGTGGGGGAGCCCTCATCAGCGACCAATGGGTCCTAACGGCAGCGCATTGCGCAGACGGAGCGTCGTCCTTCACCCTTTATTTTGGCAGTATAACCTTCAATGAAGGTACTCCGGCAGCAACCAGAACAGGCTTTCTGCACGAGCTCTACAATCGTTTCGCTACCGGTCTCAATTTTGACGTAGCAGTGATCAAACTGACCTTCCCATTAACTTTCAACGCAAGAATCCAACCGATTGAAATATCCACGAAGGTACTAGAACCTGGGGTGAAGGTCACTGCCAGTGGTTGGGGGCGAATTGGAGATCGTACGTTCTTTATTTTAATTTTTTCCCTTTTTTCAATTTCTCACTTCTACTTTTGTAATTTCTGTACTTTCCATTTCCCCCTCCTCCCAACTGTCCCTTCTTTCACTCGCCCTTTCTTCTTCTCCCTCTGGTAACTCTACAAAGTGCCTTCTCCATTCTTCCCTTCTCCACCTTCTCGCCTTTTTTCCCTCTCTTGATTTATGTATTTCCATGCTTCCTTTTCCGTCGTTACACTTCTTATTTCTTGTTCCTCTTCTTCTTTCATTTGTCTCTTCCTTTCCTTGCATTTGTTCTTGTATTTTCCTTTGGCCTTTACGTATTCATCCCTTGTCGTTTTTCCTTTTTTCCATTTCTTTAATTCTCTCCTCGTCTCTTTTTGCCCTCTTACATTCTATATCAAACCATCCCCTAACACTTCCTTGACTCCCTCCCTTTAGTGTTATTTCCTCTCTTGTTACTGCCCCTTCTATAATTCTCTCCAGCTCTGTAATTTTTTCTTCTACTCCCTTTGCTTTATTTCTACAATTAATTTTTTTGATATTTTAGATGCAGAAAGTGGAAGTACTACCCTTAATTACGTGGAACTAGAATCTATATCTTTGGATGAATGCAGAAGAGTTTATGGAAGCTTGTACGAAGGGTTTGTTTGTACTAAATCTGGGGAGGTTAAAAACGGAGTTTGCAAAGGCGATAGTGGTGGTCCTTTGGTGGCAAATGTCGACACCCACCCTCTTCATGTAGGGATTGTGTGTTTTTCTGCGGATAATAGCTGCGAGGCTGGTTATCCTTCGGGGTACACTCAGACTGGATACTTTGCAGACTGGATTAGGGATAAGACGGGAATATGAAACTCATTTCTAATAAAGATCGAAAAAAATTCAAGGGTCTTTCCATTGATGATTCATCCCTTGGACAAAATGTAGCGCAAAACAATAAAAACATCCCTTTCGTGTTTATTCCAGCAAAATCGGGTGTCATTTGAGTGAGAATCCTACGCGCAGGAGTACATTTCACAGTTAAAAGTGATTAAGATTCTTGATCTTTCCGGTGATCCCTAGCAAAATGTAGCAAAAATCAGTAAAATTTTTTTCCGCTTCTACTACAAAGTCTAATACGAAACTCGTCGCCAAATTTCGCCAGTAGATTCTTCTATGAAAAATATAAAAAAAGTTCCTATGAACATATGTCGAAAAACGCCTTCTAACCCACCAGACACGCGTCAAAAAAACGTTGAAAAAAAACCAAGACGGCACGTGCTATCAACGTCGACGTGTCGCGAAAATCAACCACATTTTCTTCTAGTTGAATCAACGTCATTTCCCAATGTCTCTTTGACGTTTAAAGCCGCACTTTAAAAAGACGTTATTTTAAATACGTAATTTTTTTAAGAATGCGTTTCAAATTCGACGTGTTTTTAACGTGTTCCTCGGCACCGGAAGTACGAGTTTGTAGACGATATCAACGTTTTCTCAACGTCATTTTGACGTCGATGATTTAAGTAAACTTGAACGGCTCATTATAGCCATCAGCGCCACCTGTACTACTTCAACGCAACTACACAAGAAATACACGTCATAAAGACGTCTATACAAAAACTGGACGTAACGTTACAAATACAACGTTTATTCAACGTGCCTATAACGTCAAAAATTACAATTTATTTAATGTTGGACGTTATGACCATTTCAACACGTCTTTAAGACGTCCATATAAAAACTCAAATATAACGTTGGTTATACACATTTGAGTCATGATTTGGACGTCATTTTAGCCACGACTAAAACACGTTGATATTGTAACGTGTCTATAACATCAAAAATTGCAATTTATTTAATGTTGAACGTTATGACCACTCCAACTCGTCTTTAAGACGTCCATGTAAAAACTCAAATATAACGTTATAAATGCAACGTTTGTTCTACGTTCAAAAATATTTGTTGGTTATACATAAGTCGTCATTTGGGCGTATTTTAGTCACGTCTAAAACACGTTCGTATTGTAACGTGCCTATAACGTGAAAGATTACCTATTTACTTAACGTTGAACGTCATGACCATTTGAACACATCTTTAAGACCTTCATGTAAAAACGCAAATATAACGTTATAAATGCAACGTTTGTTCAACGCACAAAAGTCTCTGTTCGTTATAAATAAGTCGCGATTCGGACGTCATTTCTTACACGACTAAAAAACCTTAATATTATAACGTTTATGCAACGTCCAAAATTAGACAACCTATAGTTGTTGACGCATTATCAACGTGTTTTGTATGTTATTAGATCGACACTATTTTTATTAATTGATTGATTTTACACAAAAACTGTAAATTTACACAAAAACTATCAATTTACACAAAAACTGTCAATTTACAAAAAAACTGCTAATTTACACAAAAACTGTAAATTTACACAAAAACTGTCAAATTACAAAAAAACTGTAAATTTACACAAAACCTGTCAATTTACACAAAAACTGACAATTTACACAAAAACTGTAAATTTACACAAAAACTGTCAAATTACAAAAAAACTGTCAATTTACAGAAAAACTGCAATTACACAAAAACTGTCAATTTACACAAAAACTGTAAATTTACACAAAACCTGTCAATTTACACAAAAACTGACAATTTACACAAAAACTGTAAATTTACACAAAAACTGTCAATTTACACAAAAACTGTAAATTTACACAAAAACTGTCAAATTACAAAAAAAACTGTCAATTTGCACAAAAACTAAATTTACACAAAAACTGTCAATTTACACAAAAACTGTAAAACACAAAAACTGTCAAATTACAAAAAAACTGTAAATTTACACAAAAACAGTAAATTTAAACATTTTTTGTGTAAATTTATAGTTTTTGTGTAAATTTACAGTTTTTGTGCAAATTTACAGTTTTCTTTCTGTAAATTTACAGTTTTTGTGTAAATTTACAGTTTTTGTGTAAATTTACAGTTTTTGTGTAAATTGACAGTTTTTTTGTAATTTGACAGTTTTTGTGTAAATTTACAGTTTTTGTGTAAATTTACAGTTTTTGTGTAAAGCAGTTTTTTTGTAAATTGACAGTTTTTGTGTAAATTGATAGTTTTTGTGCAAATTTACAGTTTTTGTGTAAATTTACAGTTTTTGTGTAAATTTACAGTTTTTGTGTAAATTGACAGTTTTTGTGTAAATTTACAGTTTTTGTGTAAATTGACAGTTTTTTTGTAATTTGACAGTTTTTGTGTAAATTTACAGTTTTTGTGTAAATTGTCAGTTTTTGTGTAAATTTACAGTTTTTGTGTAAATTAACAGTTTTTGTGAAAATTTACAGTTTTTGTGTAAATTGACAGTTTTTTTGTAATTTGACAGTTTTTGTGTAAATTTACAGTTTTTGTGTAAATTGTCAGTTTTTGTGTAAATTTACAGTTTTTGTGTAAATTTACAGTTTTTGTGTAAATTTACAGTTTTTGTGTAAATTTGCAGTTTTTTTGTAAATTGACAGTTTTTGTGTAAATTGATAGTTTTTGTGCAAATTTACAGTTTTTGTGTAAATTTACAGTTTTTGTGTAAATTTACAGTTTTTGTGTAAATTGACAGTTTTTGTGTAAATTTACAGTTTTTGTGTAAATTGACAGTTTTTTTGTAATTTGACAGTTTTTGTGTAAATTTACAGTTTTTGTGTAAATTGTCAGTTTTTGTGTAAATTTACAGTTTTTGTGTAAATTAACAGTTTTTGTGAAAATTTACAGTTTTTGTGAAAATTTACAGTTTTTGTGTAATTTGACAGTTTTTGTGTAAATTTACAGGTTTTGTGTTTTACAGTTTTTGTGTAAATTGACAGTTTTTGTATAAATTTACAGTTTTTGTGTAAATTTACAGGTTTTGTGTAAATTTACAGTTTTATCTTCCGAAATTTAGGCATTTTTCGTGGTAATTTGGAAATAAAAAGAAGAAAAATGTGGCACTTCTACGCTTCCGTAATATTCAGACCATTTCATAAAGATGCGTGTGTACCTACCTTACCTAAAATAAAGAAGTTTAGTGGTGCTTTATTCATAATTTAATCCAACAGAAATTGTTACTGTTTTGCTGAATGCTTTATAAAGACAATACCAATGATTTTGAAACCAGTAAGTACCAGATTCATTCACATTGCAAGTCCCCAAAAGTTGCCTTGGTTATTCCTTTATCTTGTAATAATTGTAGTTGTAAATAACTGCTTCTTGTAGATTGTAATGATCTTGTCCAAATATTCACCCCTTAAATTAACCAGTATTGTTTATAATAACACAAAGAAAATTGAAAAACTTACTGTAACAAGCAGGAATATCCGGGGGTTGGGGTTAACTCTTGAGGGGTGGAACGTGGGATGACTTTTATTCTTTCTCAATTCTGACAACTCTCATAACAATTAAAACAAGTGACGGGGAGGATGGGTATTGCTACATTACTCAATTCACATTGGACTAAAAATGTGACGTCACGAGATTTCAAATTGATCTATTTTCTAAGGAAAAACGTAGTAAAAGTCAATAAAAACATCATTTCAGCTTTTATTCCGTCAAAAAGATGATAATCCATCCGAAAATCTAACTAAAAAAACTAAACGCCTGTCCTTCCAGCAATCCAACCCCTAAAGTACGCAGTTTCAGTGAACCCAGAAGGAAATTCTGCTGAACAGTCTGCACCCGCCGAAAAACTTGCCAATCCCACGTGGACTGGAGTACCACTATCGTCAACCAACGGAGATCCACTATCACCCTAAAAGTTAAAATCCACATTTACACCCTCAACTAGAAAATTTCACCCCTACAGTGCAAATCCCTTGAGGCACTTGGTTGGTCGATTGAGTGCAAAGAGTACCGTCATGAAGATCGCCAAAAACCTGCTCGCAACCCCTTAAACTGATCGTCTCCAATCGAGCGAAGTGTAAATCGAAACTGTAGATATTGTCATCGACTGTTGCTGTACCCCATCCACTCACCACGACATTAGTACCAGACTCGATTCTACTATTTGATAGAGCAATAGGTTTTACGGTATCTAAAATTCTATGTAAATTTTTGTCGACGATTAAAAGCAAGTACCAGTGAAGATTATAGGCTCCCATAGGGTGATGACGGCAATATCGTTGGCAACCGACTCAGAGGAAAAATCTTCGTGGATGTAAGAAACGTTCGCCCAGGATTGTTCTCCACCATTAATTTGCACACCCCCACTGTAAATAGTGTAAAACCACGCAGAAGTTGCGCAATGTCCTGCTGTTAGTACCCATTGTTCCGAAATAATGGCACCTCCACACATAATCAATCCCCCTTCTAGGAGAGACGTGATTTGGACGTTCCAAGGGAACTGCCCTTCATTAGCCCTCTCCCCATTAAAAACCCTCGAACCTACATTTCTGAGGGAAACAGGGCGTAATTGAAGAGTCGAGGAGAAGACTGAAGAAACGCACAACAGAGCTAGAAGACGATACATGACGAACTGAAGCTTTTCAAGATAACAAATTTATTATAAAATCGTCATTTGTAGTCAAAACAATGATCCTTCTAGTCACAATTTTGCTCCAGCTGAGATCTGTTCTGGGAATTCAGTTTCCACGTTTGGCTTTCTTGGTTTATTATCTCTACCAGATATTTTGTTGAGTGGGTAAGTCTGTTTTTGTCGATTGGTGATTAAAATTTTTGGCAGGGTGATGGAGTGGACGAACTATTTTGGTAGCTATCGCCAACATCTAAATCCTTTTGTTTTTTACTGTAAGAATCTGATAGCGATGGAGTGGATTAAAACGATTTATGATCAGATGTTTCTAGCAAAATTGTTGTGAATTCTAGAAAAGTTGAGAAAGGCAATAAAAATCTAAACTGAGTCATGGAGTTTTTACTGATTACAATAACATCTTTACGAGTTTAAAGAAAAATTTTGGGTTGGCAACTAGAAGCTTCTAAAAATGAGGCTTCCATAGATTTTGAAAGGGTAGTTAAGTTTAACTTTAAGTTTTGTAATGGTTAGTTTTTCCATCCTATGATAAATTTAACATGAGGTTCTGTTGAAGTTAACATAAGATCTTGAAAAGGAAAAAGAGACACTGAAAGGATATTCTTTTATCAAAGAAAAAACTAATTCTGCGGTCTTAATTTGGAAAATTAAGCTTCAGATTTTGGCCTTTAACAAGAAAGAAAGAAAAGTGACACGAAAATTTTGGAAATTATGCTTCCGGATCTTGAAGTCGCGGTTCAGAAGCCTAATTATTTGATTTCTTAAAGGCTGCACCCTTACAATCAACCGCTTTATAAATTAAATGGAAAGTTGACCAGTTTTCATACTTTTTGAAAATCAGACTTCGTGGACAACGTAATCCAGAAGTGTTTCTAAATCTCTAATAAAACACTATAACTACAAACGCCCCACTACACCGAAAAACTTGATTCACCTGGCTGACGCGTTTCGAACACAAAGTGCTCATTATCAAAGCCAAACTTTTTTGTCTTGTTTGGTTTTGATAATGAGCAAGTCATTCGGGGTAGTGGAGTCAGTAACGTAACTACATTTGGTGGCCCTCCCCTACAAGATTTAATTGGGGCCCCTCACTTTAAATAGTAGGTACTTAAAAATTAAATGCGCATCTTCTAAGCACTTCAGAATAAAACCCCCAATGTAGCATGGAGAGGTAATTTTTTAACCCTCTCCCTCATAGCAGTTTTCAGTGTTTTCAGAGGACTTGCACTTGCATTAAAAGTGTTTTATTAAAACAATTAAAACAAATTAACTCACCAACACCAACTTTGGAATCTTTTGCAAAACTTTCACTTTTGCAGCTTTTTCCTCCTCCTTTTTTTTCGCTTAACCGCACCACTCAGGTTTCATATCGCACAACTATTTCCTTTTCGTACAACCTTGCCTATTGGGGCGTGCTAATAGACAGAGAGGGAAACATGGAAGCTGAAGTGAGCGAGAGAATAGCTAGCGCTTCACGAATGTAGGTACCACAGTTTGAGCAAAACATTTGTAAGGAAGAACGAAGTAAGCAAAAAGACAAAAATGAAAAAAGACTGAGGCAAGAAAAGAATCGCCCCCCAATGAATTTAACATTTATTAATAAATGACATTTAAATAAACTAAAGTGGCACAATGCTTATGCCACATCTCATAATTCGCATAAATGAGTTCATGGAATCCGTTCAAGCCAGCAGACCAGAGCCCGCGTCGCCGTTCGTCGCCACTGTTTTAAATTTTTCACGCGGAAATAAGGAATGAGTATTGAGTTAGGTGACAGAAAGCTAATAAATAATCCTGATCCAGCTGCCGGACCTAATTGTTAAAAAACACAAATAAGACATTTTTTGCATTTTGGTATTGGTTTTTATTAATTTCTAAAAACAAAAACAATTAGTAAGGCGCAGCCGAACCGCGCAGTTATTTTATGGAATTAGCCTCCATCAGGGGTTGGAACACGATTCCAGAAGACGATCACTTTTTATATTTTTTAAAAAAATATTCTTCCTTAATTTCACGGTACAAAAGCCCAATTTCTGAATTTCCGAGGGTTGCTCGTTTCAAAACGGAAGAAAAGTAATGTTATGTCGCAACATTGGGAGGTGAGACGTAGCCGAAAATAACGTTTGTCAAAAATCTCGGAAAATGAGGTTTCCAAGTTTAAAAAAATGGGAAAGAAATCTCAATTTTTTTCTGAACGGCATTTGAAAGTTAGGGTTGCGCAATTTTTGAGTTTTAACCTCCCCAACCCCATCACAATTTAAGAAAAATTGGAGGTTACTGCAATCACTAAAATTTTCGAATTTGAGATAGCACCAGATCTTCACGTTTTGAGGTCTCAGGAACACAAAAAAGGGGTTTTTAAAATGTGTCTGTGTGTATGTACGTACGTACGTTCGTACGTTCGTTTGTAATCACGCCACAGCCAAAACTACTAGACCGATTTAGTTGAAATTTGGAACATAGGCATCTCGTAGCCTAACTTAGATCTGAAAAGCTTTTGGAGCCAATCGTGCAACCGGAAATGCCATTTTGGCACATCAACTTTTAAATTTTAAATGCAAACACCCATTTTTCACTTCACCATAAGGAAGACCTTCAAATTCTGCTTCTAAAAGTGTATTCATTCTTAGTGCCCTTTTGACCAAAAATAAAAAAAAATTGATTTTTATCGGACTTTAAAATCGCGGTACAGCCCAAGCCCCTGAACCGATTTGGCTGAAACTTTGCACATGGAGATTGTATTACACGTCGAAGAGCTGAACAAATTTTGAATTCAATCGGCTCACGGAAAGTGCCGTTTTGGCACACCAATTTCCAAATTTAAAATTATTCTCTCATTTAACCATTAAAAACAAGTTTTTGAAAGATTTATTGTCACCATCAGAAAGGACTTCAAATTTTGGTTTTAAATAGGACAAAATTAATTCGCATTTAGCGCTGTTTGGTTCAAAAAAGCGAAATTTTATAATAACAGTAAAAATACATTATAGCTTAAATTACTGAATCGATTTGGCTGAAATTTGGTACATGGAGATCGGGTGACCCGTTGAAGACCTGAAAGGCTTTTGAAAGCAATTGGCCCACGGGAAGCCCCATTTAAGAATATCAACTTAAAATTTTAAATACAAGACCTCATTTTTATGTCGCCATTAGAAAGGCGATCAAATTCTGGTTCTAAAAATGTGTTCACAGTTTCGGCCATTTCAGTAGAAAATAGAGAAAAAATTCTTTCTCATTAAAAGGGAGCGGGCTGACAGTGGATGATATAAAGTGGCAGTTATTGTCAAAAAGGTGGCAAAAGATTAACCTTAAAAGGAACATATTGTCAAATGTGATGGGTGATGTCCGAGGTGATGTCGGTATTTGTCAGAAAATTGCGAAATTAGTCAAGGATTAAAAAAATTCTGTTGAATTGACTACTATCTACACAGAATACAAAGATCCACGCGATGGGGAGGTTCCAGCCGCTTCTCTGCTGCATTTTCTTCCTAGACGATATTGTCTAAGAACGGCAAAAGCAATATTTTAGAGCCATACGTTAAATTTTTCGAAAATTACGCGTTACTACCATCTTAATTTGTTATAGCAGATTGCCTTTCACAATTCAGGTTGCTCGTACGAGGGTGGAAAATAATTGCCAGATCAAGCGAAAAATATGAGTCATAGAATCTAGAAACATTCTGAGTCACGTCTCCAAATCTTAACAAGTCGATCTAGATTAGGGGAGGGGGGGTTTAATTGTCTTAATTTTCATTCAAAAACAATTATATTTTGGTATAATTTGATATAATGCACAACTAAATTTTTATTCTGACAAAGAAACATTTAGCTACAATATGAGCTTAAAGAAATTAAGAAATATTTGAAACATAGTCATGTTTATTAATTTCTAAATAGATGCAACTGTGACAAGTTACCCCGAATAGAGGGTTAGTTGTCTCAAAGGTTGGGGTAAGTTGTCACAGTTGTGTCACTTGGACATAACGTAACATAAAGGTTAAACGTCTTCATCCGAGTTTAAATTCAGACACACAGAGAATGTAGTATCATCCCCTGCACACTTGCCATAAGCCAATTTTCTACAAATGGTACATAGAACCCGTCAACCCCTGGTTCATCGATTTTTCCGAGGATTTTACTATATTTCCGCAAATCGCCTTACTAGCCACAAAATCGCTGTCAGAATCTGTCAATTTTTGTGTCTTTTTGAGCTATCCTAATTTTTTTATGTTTCCGTAATTTCACTAATGCTCCACCATGTGACAACTTGGCCCAAACACTGTGTGACAATTAACCCCATTATAGTTTTCGATCTAACTTTGACTTAATGGAAAAATTTAACCATTTGCAACCTCTAAATATGTGGCGAGCATGTGGCGAGTAGAGATCAAAAAGTGACCTAGTACGCAAATAAACTATATCAGCTGAATTAAAACGCGATTAATAAGGGTTAATAAAAAATAAATAATTTACTTACAAGCAACAAATTCTTCAAATCGCGGTCACTTCTAGAGAAATGGCAGAAATGAGTTGAAATTTCTTATGGTATTAAAGACTAGTGCAAGTTAAGGGAAACTGTCACCTTTTATTTGAAATTTATACCGGAAGGTAGCACTATGGCTTCTGAGACAACTAGTACTTGAGACAACTAGACCCCTCCTCCCCTACTTTTTCATGGTAAATTACTCTCTTCAGTTTCAACCGAAAATATTTACCTATTGGGACACAGAATGGCGCTAAAAACGGTAAAGGCGAAAGGCATATCAGTATCATATGGACATTGACCAACCAAGAAAGGCAGAAAGAAGACTCCAAAGTGGACAATGATACCATATCTACGATGTAATAAAGAATTGTAAAAAAATAAAGACAATTGTGAAGCTTTAGAAGCATATTCTATCTTCTTCTTTTTCTTCTGAAGCTAGAGAAATATGTTTCATAGATCTGGAGAAAGCCTTTGACAGGGTAAATAGAGAAGATATTTGGAGAGCACTGAAGAAGAGAGGAGTAGACAAAATCTTAATCAGAGGGGTAAAAATCCTGTACAAAGGAACGAAAAACTTTGGAAGATCACGACACGAAAAATCAAGCTTATTTGAAACAACGAAAGGGGTGAAACAGGGATGTATACTGAGCCCACAACTATTTGCCTTAGTCCTAGATGAAGCAATTAAGGAAGCAAAAGAAAATGTGAAACAATACCAAATAGGACACTGGAGAATGAAAGAAGTAAAGATATCGGAAATATGCTACGCCGACGATATGGTGCTAATAGCCAAGGATGAAAAAACACTTAACGAAAACATAGTAAGATACAACCGAAATTTGAGCAACAAAAGCATGAAGATAAATACGAACAAAACTCATAAAAATAACACAAAATAAGGGTAGACAATGTGACTCTGGAACAAGTAAAAAAAAACTGGATGACTCTCAATCCTCTACCAACAAAACAGCAGAAGAGTAAATCATCAAACTCATCACCCTCTTGCTATCTATTATTAGATGCAAAATAGATCTCCACAAAGATAAAGAATCTCCAAATTCATATCAATACGTACTTGACATTCAACGCCATCTGATAATGCATTCAAATTAAATTTTCACCATTTTCAACATTGCGTAACCCTGATAATGATAAAACGTTAAAAATAAAGTCGAGCACCACTCTAAATAACAAACAGTGCCCAAAGATGTATCTTCTCGTTGCGGTTGTCTGCGTTTCGTCGGTTCTCGCCTCGCCCCTTCAGGTATTTCTCTACCCCTTTCCAATTAACCCTTCAAAACCAACAGGTGGCAAAACCCACCCCCTTCAAAACCCTAAACTCCAGAATCATCAATGGAGAGGCAGCCGAAGAAGGGCAGTTTCCATGGAACGTCCAAGTCGTCGCCCTTTTCGGAGATCATTTGACTATGTGTGGGGGTGCCCTAATCGCGTCTGATTGGGTACTAACAGCTGCGCATTGCGCCAACACTGCCTACTTTTTCACCATTTTTACCGGAGGGGTGGAAATCAACGATGGAACGCAGGCGCTTGGAAACATTTCTTACATCCACGAAGATTTCTCCCCGGAATCGGTGGAAAACGATATTGCCGTCATCAATTTGTGGGAGGACGTTATTCTATCCGGTACTATCTCTAAAGCACTTCTCTTTTAAAAATTTACAATTGAAATTCCACCCTTAATGAAAATTTTCAGACTTGGTTCAAGTCATCCCTTTGGCCTCAAGCAGGGCTGACGCTGGTACCACTTTGGTCGTCAGCGGTTGGGGAATAGCCAGCGATGGTACTATAACAACCCTCGAAACTATTTTAACCCCTTTTTGCAGACGACGAGCAATTCAGCATCCACTTAAGATTCGTGTATCTCCAATCGATCAGCTTGGACGATTGCGAAGCAGTGTACGGACAATTACACGAAGGTACTTTATGCACCGGATCTGACCGAAACCTCCCCACAGGATTATGCACTGTAGGTACCACCCTTGAAATTTTTTAACTAACCAAAAGATTTAAGGGTGATAGTGGAGCACCCCTTGTAACTTTCGACAGTACTCCAGTGCATGTAGGAATCGCCAGTTTTGCAGCTGATAACGCTTGCGAAGCAGGCTGGCCTTCTGGATTCACGGAAACCGCTTACTTCAGAGCTTGGATCACGCAAAAAACCGGCATTTAATTATTACTTGTTTACGAAAATAAATTTATCTAAAATTGATAACGATTATCTCGAAGCCTCGTCAGTTTCAAGAATGATTCTACCTGCGTTAACCCTGGTTTTAGTTTCTTCAATAATTTCGTTTCCATTAGAACCCAACAGGATAATAAATGGGCAAGAAGCAGAAGAAGGGCAATTTCCATGGCAAGCTCAGCTAACAGTCAGGGTTCCTGAAAATCTCATCCAGATCTGCGGAGCGTCCATCATTAGCGACAATTGGATTCTATCGGCAGCCCATTGCGTCTACGGGTACTAAAACAACCCTTTTTTTATTCTACGGCAAAATTTCAGAGCCCTCGCTATCGACATCTACATCGGTAGTTTAGTTCTGAACAATGGAACGAAATATCCTTGGTCGGAATTCTACCCTCACGAGAATTACACCCCTTCAGTGATAGGGTTAAGAGATGACGTATCGGTGACTAAGCTAACGAACCCCTTGAAATTCACAGATAACATTCACTCTATAATAATATCTCCAACAGTGGTAGGGGGTGGCTTAAACGTCACTATCAGTGGTTGGGGATCGACGAAGACAACCACTGAAGTTAGTCAAGTCCTGAATTTCGTTAATTTAAGGACGATAAGCAGGGAGGAATGTGAAGGCACGTACGGGAATATTATTTACGACGGATTTATTTGTACGCTTTCGATAGATAGTTCCGATGCGGGGATTTGTGGGGTAAGAATAAGAAAATTTGTTTAAATAAGAAAACTTTTAAGGGTGATAGTGGAAGCGCTTTGGTGGTTCTTGATTCCCCGCCAGTACAAATAGCGCTTGTGAGCTTCCGACATGCAGAGGGTTGTGAGCTGGGGTATCCCTCGGGATATACTCAGGTGGGGTATTTCAGAGACTGGATTGAGGAGAAGACTGGAGTTTAGATGTATTTGTGAATAAAGGGATGAAAAAAAGGAGGGTTGAATTTCATGAACATTCCCTGAACCGTTTTCAAGATATTCCCCATTTTTGAGTTGTCAGTCTACTTAGATTTTCTACCTTACCGAGTAAAATTGGAATAACTTAAATACGTGTCGAGATATGGAGTTGAAATTTGAAGGAATTATGTTAATGACCGATCTGAAAATTCAGTTTAAGTAAAAGCTGCCAAAAAAACTGTATTATCATCGGTTCCTGAAACTCTAGCCGGCTACTTTTATAAATCACCAATTAGTTCCAGTCAACTAAATTAAACGCCACAATTGACTTAACGGAGGGGTCATCCACTTCTCAAAATCTTGTACAAGTATTGCCGAAATTGCCTAAATTGCTCATTATTGCCTAAATTGCCCTTTATTGCCTAAATTGCCGTTATTGCGGAAATTACCCACTTATTGCCGAAATTGCCTAAATTTTACAGTGATAAATCTCTTTTTATTAATACCGTTTATCTCTTCCTTAACCACCTGTTTACACGTTATTCATTTGCTGTAGACATTAAAGATCGTCAAGGTTTGAATTTTTTGCCCACACATAGGCAAATTTAGCAAGAGATCGTACTACCACGTGACCCTATGGAAGCGATTGCGGAAAGATTTGTCCGGTGTTGGCATAGAGTGCGTTGGTCAGAAAAAAACGAGGTTCAGTTGAAAACGAAGTTAATTAATTTAAACAACATTTATGATTTATCCAGGCCGCGGAAAAAAACAAACAACTAAATTTAATTAGGAACAAGTATAAAAGAAGCAAATAATGTATTTGAACAAAATAAAAAAAACGACATTTAAAATTTAAATAACAGCACTGTTTAGGTTTTCAGAACTAAACAAAATTTAAGTAATAAGTTCACTATGAGAAAGTAAATAATATATTTGAGCAAAAGAAAAAAGAACATTTAAATTTTCAAAATACTGTTTATGTTTTAGTGAAGGAAAAGCAAAAAATTAGCTTATTCGCTCGCTCGCTCGCTCCTCAGTCTGCCCGTCGGATAACTTGAGAACCGATTGAGATATGGAGGTTCGTCTCCCGAAAAGTAAGGCGGGGATTGCTTTTGGGCCATATCGGACCAAGGGGGTGGGAGTTAGAGGTGAAAAACCGAAAAACTACTAATTGCAATAACTCAAGAACTAGTGGAGGTATCTTGCTGAAACTTGGTTTGCACGTTCAACCCTCAAGTCTGTTAAAGGTGAGGGGGTGTTAATTTCGGGGGATGAAAACCACAAAAAATATGATAACTCCGCAAGGTTTGCACGCAGCTGTCGGAAACTCTACGTACACACATACAATCTCGGTGAAATCTTGGGGGGATGCGTTTTTTCGTAAAATTGAACAGAGGGGGTGGAAATTAGGGGTTGCAACTCGAAATTCCGCTTAATAAGTATTGGTCGAAATTGGCGTCATTCGATAGCTTTCCATTAATGATTCATATTTTGAGAAAAACCACTCTTAGGCGCTACAACCCCTAACATGCAGAAACACGAAAATGCGAAAACTCAAAAACTACTCAACCTATCAAGGCATAATTTGGTGTCCTAATTTTCAATAACATTGTAGGTGGATGGACAAACTTTCACTAAAATCTAACAAGGGGGATGAAATTTAAGGGTTGAAACTTGGAATTTCTTCAAGTAAATGGTAGCATAAAATTACGGGGTTCGATAGATTTCGGTCAACTATTGAAAAAAGGTCTTATGAGTTTTCAACTTAAAACCAACCCCTAGGCTATTAACCACCCCTAACTCTTTGTAAGCGGATAAATATATTTTATTTATTTTTTCTGAAACTTTATTGATTTATTTATGAACAACTGAAGTCAGTAAATACGCAAGGAGTTATGTAACACCGGAAAAATAAACTCGCCCCTGTAAATCATAAAGGGGTGAAATCATGAGAGGTTGAAAACATGAATCTACAAATCACCGGAATTTTTCAACGAATTGGGTTAGGGTGGTGAAATTGAAAACACAACTTCCTTTAGGGCATGTGGGGGTGGTGAAATAGGGGGTTGGAGTTTAGGGGTGAAACGTCCATAAAATCCTGCAATTTGACACAGAGAAGCAATATCTTCTGCGAAACTGTGACATCTTACACACTGCATCTTCGAGAAAGTAAGAGTAAATTTTAGGCGAAAATTATCGAAGGGGATGAAAGTTAGGGGTGGAAACTCGAATTTTCACCGAATAATGTAGAGTTGAAAATAATATCATCCGACAGAGCTTTCTATTGATGGTAGAAAAAAGGTCTTATTCATAATTCGCGAAAAACGACCCTTAAAGGCGGTACAACCCCTTAACATGCCGAAACACAAAATTGCGAGAACTCAAAAGCCTCTTCCGTTGGCTTTTTTTTTAAATTTGTACTTTTGTTAATCCGTAATCTGCCGGCTCTTTTGATATTAAACGAGCTCTATTGGACCAAAGAAAATAAAGTCTTTGCAGACTTGTTGGTAGTCATCAGTGTTTGGCCGCAGAAAATTGCCTAAATTTTCTTGTAAGAACTTTACTTTGCAAGTTGTTTCCTTGATTTCCACCACTCGTCCCAAATACTTTTTACTTCTTATTGCTGAGTATTGCCCAAATATGCCCGTTGTTGCCGAAAATTTCCGTTATTGCCTCGGTTATTGCCGAAAATTGCCTGTATTGCCGAAAATTGCCGTTATTGCCGAGATTCTGTACAAGTATTTCCCACAGTGGACGACCCCTCGGACTTAACCTTCGACATTTATCTTTTTCTCGATTAAAAATAAGGTCAGAAGAGAAAAAAGCTTTATAAAATTAGCTTAAATTCTATAAAACTTGCCCTAAACTTAAGTTTAATTGCTTAAATGTTACCCAAATAAAATCTGGCACCAGCCAACAACAGAAACTGAACCTAAATTTCAAATTGAGAGACGCATTAGAAATTGGCGCTTAAATGTACAATGTGCAACGTTGCAGTTTAATCTCTTGAAAAGTCTGCGATATATTCTTTAACCCTACTTATTAAGGCACTAAAATTGTCTGTAAATGTGACTAAGCCATTGATTATAATTTTTTAACCTCCGCACACAACACTAAAAGGTATCAGCCGCGTCTCTGCTGCCCATTTGTTAACAACATCGAACAGGAAGGAGATGGCTTAACCTTCATAAGACTTGAAAGCCTCAGAAAGGAGGCCTCCCCTCACAAAACTTCAAATAATCTTAAGAAATAAGTACGTTCGTCATTCTTAAGAATAAGGCTAAAGCTCTACCAATCTTCAAACTGTCGGGCTATTAATCTTAAGACAAGCCAACTTGATTGGGAATAAGGATAGCTTTAATGCCACAGTCTTTAAAGATACGGAAAGTTCTAGCGAGAGTCTAAAGATTGTGGCTAAGGGGTAGTAATGTCTAAAAATTGTAGTTCAAAAAATTAATCTTGATACCATCGATTTATTGTCAGGCCAGACAGATTGGAAGAATTCTAGCCTTAAGATAATGATGAGGAGAGTTTCTGCGCGACAGTCGAAACATTAAAACTACAGCTCTAACAATCTTCAGGGTGCCGTGTCAACAAATATCAAACTGGGAGAGCTTTATCTTGGCACTTTTTAAAGATATTAAAGAGAGCTCTAAGGAGACAGTCTCAAGATTCAGATTACAGCTATACAATTTCTCTATGACTATCGGATGATCCGACAATATTAGAAACTATTAGGTTTGGCTCGAATTTTAAAAGACTCAAAATATATATTTCATTTCAAGATTAAAAATCGAATTGCATTCAACTTTTCTACTCTGGAACAATTTTAGCTCGGTGATCTCACAATTCAGAGCTTTAGGTCGATTGTCTTAAGATTGTAAGAGCTTCAGCTTCCACGGGCTTAAGCTTTAAAAAATCTCGGATCGATAGTCCCAAAGATTCGAAGAGCTTTGCGTCAAGAGCTTCGAAACTTTAGCTTGAGAATTTGAAGATTGGGAAAGCTTAGCTTCAATGGTCTTCAGAACTAGCCTAGCTTCCAAGAGCTCTATATTGGGCGATGCTAAGACAGAAGCAACCGGAATTACAAAATCAAGATAAAATGGCAAATAAAGAGAAAGACCAAAGGCCACAATTCAAGAAACGAATCTTCAAATCCCGTCGACCAGCAAATCTCAACTATAGGCGAGGCTTTAGGTCAATAGTCTTTAGGTCGATAGTCTTAAGATTGTGAGAGCTTAAGCTTCCACGGACTTGAGCTTTAAAGAATCTTGGATCGATAGTCCCAAAGATTCGAAGAGCTTTGCGTCAAGAGCTTTGAAACTTTAGGGTTGACCACCTTGAAATTGTGGTGTACATGCATGAGAAATTGTAAAAATTACACGGAAATTGTGGAAACTGTTTGAAAAATATTTGGAAATTAAGGAACTTATTTGGAAACTGGAAATTGCTCAGAAATTGTTGAAAATATTTGAAAATTTCGAGCTGTTGACCACTTGGAAACTACAGGCATGAGAAATTATTTGGAAATTATGGAAATTATTCAGAAGTTATGGTGTACATGCATGAGAAATTGTGAAAATTATTCTGAAATAGCGGAATTATTTGGAAATTGATGTACTTCCTTTTCGTGGGTAGTCAACCCCTTGCTTGCCGACCTAACTAAATATTAAAAAAAAAAACATTTTATGTTCCAAATCTTAAACAATTTTTCTCCGAGGGGTTAACCGCTTGGCGATTTTGGTGTAGTTTTTTGCTATTTTATACGATTTTAGTGATTTTTAACAAATTTCAACAATTTTTTTTGCAACTAGCCTTTTAGTGTAAGTACACTAATTTGCCTTGTGGTTAACCCCTCACTTTTCCCCTTCATAAGTCTTACTCGATTATAATACTAGATTTAATCACAGATTTAATGTAGTTATCTCCTTTTAGTGCCGGAGCAAAATGCGAGGCACTCTTGGTTTAGCTTATTCGCTCGCTCGCTCGCTTGATCGCTCCTCAAGTCTGTCAGTCGGATAACTTGAGAACGGAAGCAGATATCGAGCTGAAATTTTGTACACAGGTGTATGCCCTGAAAATCTCGGCGGGGATTGCTTTTGGGCCATATCGGACCAAGGGGGAGGGAGTTAGGGGTGAAAAACCGAAAAACTACTAATTGCAATAACTCAAGAACTAGTGGACGTATCTTTCTGAAACTTGGTATGTACGTTCGACCCTCAAGTCTGTTGAAATTGAAAGGGCGCTAATTTCGGAGGATGAAATTTAGGGGACGAAAACCATAAAAAATATGATAACTCCGCAAGGGTTGCACGTAGCTGTCGGAAACTCAACGTACACACATAAATCGGTATTAACCACCCCTAACTCTTTGCAAGCGGATAAATATATATATTTTTTTTCTGAAACCTTATTGATTTATTTATGAACAACTGGAGTCAGTAAATACGCAAGGAAAAATAAACCGGAAAAATAAATCTCGCCCCTGTAAATCATAAAGGGGTGAAATCATGAGGGGTTGAAAACATGAATGTATAAATCACCTTAATTTTTCAACGAATTGGGTTAAGGTGGTGAAATTGATAACATAACTTCCTTTAGGGCATGTGTGGGTGGTGAAATGGGGGGTTGAAATTTAGGGGTTGAAACGTCCATAAAACCCTGCAATTTGACACAGAGAAGCAATATCTTCTGCGAAACTGTGACGTCTTACACACTGCATCTTCGAGAAGATAAGGGTGAATCCTAGGAGAAAATTATCGAAGGGGATGAAAGTTAGGGGTGGAAATTCGAATTTTCAATGAAAATGTATAGTGGAAAATAATACCATTCGATAGCTTTCTATTGATGGTACAAAAAAGGTCTCATTCATAATTCGCGAAAAACGACCCTTAAAGGCGGTACAACCCCCTAACATGCCGAAACACAAAAATGCGAGAACTCAAAAACTGCTCAACGTATCAGGGCTAAATTTGATGTGGTAATTTACAGCGCCACTGTAGGCGGATGGGCAAATTTTCATTAATATCTAACAAGGGGGATAAAATTTAAGGGTTGAAACTGGAAATTTTTTCATGTAAGTGGTGGAATAAAATTATGGGGTTCGATAGACTTCGGTCAACCATTGAAAAAAGTCTTATGAGTCTTCAACCTAAAACCAACCCCTACGCTACTAACAACCCCTAAGTTATTTTCATTAATTTTTAACCCATCCACAATTTTTCAACCCCTTTCATGATATGTGAACCCTCAAAAACCAAATTTACCCAGACCGCTTCTTTTTCGTGTGATTTTCGCTAGTTCTACTTAACTACAGTACATTTTCATCCCTTTGAAGTTTTCATCCCCCTTAACAATTTTTCTCCCCCCCGACCGATAATTTTGTAAAATTCGCGCAGTTTTGCCTTTTTTCGGTAATAAATTTTACCGAATTTTACTCATATGGATTGCTCTTGCCTTTTTCACTTTCTCGACCCCTTCGCAATGTTTCAACCCCCAAAAGTCAAATTTGCAAATTGGCTTATTTTCGTGTTATTTTCTGTAATTCTACTTAATTACGATTAATTCTCATCCCTTTTAACTTTTCATCCCCCTTTACAATTTTTCAACCCCCTAAGTGTTAATTTTGCAAAATTCACGTAATTTAGTTTTCCTTCGGTAATAAATTGAACTCATTTGGATTCTATTTATCTTTTTCACTTTTCCAACCCCCTTCGCACCATTTCAACCCCCAAAAGCTAAATTTGCATAATTGGCTTACTTTCGTGTTTTTTTAGTATTTTTATCCTTTTCTCCCTTACACTGCAGTAACAAAAAAAAAACTGAAAGATCACAGCAGCATTTAACATCAAGTAGGTCATGGAAGCTGAACAGCACGTCGATGCTTTGCTGTTAATATTTTGAGCTAAGTAATGTATTCGAGTACTAGTAAGATGTAATTCTACTTGGAAATTGTAGAAATTATGCAAATTATTGGGAAATTACGAGCGGTTGACAACTTGGATGTTATGATGATTAGAAAATTGGTGTACATATTTTTCTCTCGGTGGTCAACCCCTCGTAATATTGTGCAGTCAAGTGTGCAAAGCTGTGCAGTCTTGTGCCCATTCTGTGTTGAGCGCTAGGTTCAGGGTGCTGAAATATTCTTTCCCCTTCCCTTGCGAAGCTCAGTACAGTCGGGGACTATGAAAATGACCACCCCGATTGATGTTTGTCTGCCAGGTCAGCAGACATTAAACACGATACAGTCGACCAAATGGATTGTCGGGGTGGGGTGGGCGTTTTCAATTTCCCCGAGTGTACCTAATAAATAACTAATTTGGTACACTTTGTGCGTGGAAGAGTATTGTTGTGACTAAGTTTAGCCTGCATCAACATACCTAACAATTTTTTGTCAAAGTATCTATAGGTCTACTCAAAAAATTCTCGAAAAAATTGAAAAAAGGAAAATTTTAGGAAAATACCTAAACACATTCATTTTCTATTGAAGATCTAAAATTTTTCTGGAACTGTACAACCCTAATGTGCAAGGGCCTGTACTTTTGACAATTTGATTGAAATTTGGCGGGAAAGCAAAAACATTGCATAACCCAAATCTTCTAGGGTTTATTTTTATTGTTAGAAGCAGTGTCACAGATAAACGTACGTGGGGCTTTTTCGTGAACATTTTTCTTCGCACTTTACTCAAAACTGTACGCACACAAGGCCATTTTGGGCCAATTCAGAGCAATTGCAAAATTTTGACATTTGTCATGTTTTCTGACGTATCGCATTGAAATCGCTTCTATCAACTCACCTGTTAGCAAAATTCCTTGCAAAATTTCCTCATACCAACATAAAATTCAAATTTTGACGTTCTGCCACTTCAATAGAAAATGATTGGAGAGTATTCTCAAAAGTTTTTAAGGGAAAAGTGCAAAAACGAGTATACATGCAGATTTTTGAACGTTTTTTTCAACAAATCAGGTTCGAACTGCAAAGTACTGCGACGTACGATTGTTGTGCAATGTGTGTAAGTGTAATAAAGGTGTATTGCGTGAAATAATTGCGTAATGTGTGCAGTGACTGCACAATGTGCGAAATACAAGCGAAATAGTTGAAAATCGCACAATATTGCACAGACTGTGCAATGTGGGACACCAAATCGTCTAATGAAAGGCAGAAGCAATCAGAATTATAAAATCAAGACAAAATAAAATAAAGAGAAATCAGGTTTGAACTGCAAAGTACTGCGACGTACGATTGTTGTGCAATGTGTGTAAGTGTAATAAAGGTGTATTGCGTGCAATAATTGTGTAATGTGTGCAATGACTGCACAATGTGCGAAATACAAGCGAAATAGTTGAAAATTGCACAATATTGCAGAGATTATGCAATGTGGGACACCAAATCGTCTAATGAAAGGCAGAAGCAATCAGAATTATAAAATCAAGACAAAATAAAATAAAGAGAAATCAGGTTTGAACTGCAAAGTACTGCGACGTACGATTGTTGTACAATGTGTGTAAGTGTAATAAAGGTGTATTGCGTGAAATAATTGCGTAATGTGTGCAGTGACTGCACAATGTGCGAAATACAAGCGAAATAGTTGAAAATCGCACAATATTGCACAGACTGTGCAATGTGGGACACCAAATCGTCTAATGAAAGGCAGAAGCAATCAGAATTATAAAGTCAAGACAAAATAAAATAAAGAGAAATCAGGTTTGAACTGCAAAGTACTGCGACGTACGATTGTTGTGCAATGTGTGTAAGTGTAATAAAGGTGTATTGCGTGAAATAATTGCGTAATGTGTGCAGTGACTGCACAATGTGCGAAATACAAGCGAAATAGTTGAAAATTGCACAATATTGCACAGATTGTGCAATGTGGGACACCAAATCGTCTAATGAAAGGCAGAAGCAATCAGAATTATAAAATCAAGACAAAATAAAATAAAGAGAAATCAGGTTTGAACTGCAAAGTACTGCGACGTACGATTGTTGTGCAATGTGTGTAAGTGTAATAAAGGTGTATTGCGTGCAATAATTGTGTAATGTGTGCAATGACTGCACAATGTGCGAAATACAAACGAAATAGTTGAAAATCGCACAATATTGCACAGACTGTGCAATGTGGGACACCAAATCGTCTAATGAAAGGCAGAAGCAATCAGAACTATAAAATCAAGACAAAATAAAATAAAGAGAAATCAGGTTTGAACTGCAAAGTACTGCGACGTACGATTGTTGTGCAATGTGTGTAAGTGTAATAAAGGTGTATTGCGTGAAATAATTGCGTAATGTGTGCAGTGACTGCACAATGTGCGAAATACAAGCGAAAAAAGTTGAAAATCGCACAATATTGCACAGATTGTGCAATGTGGGACACCAAATCGTCTAATGAAAGGCAGAAGCAATCAGAATTATAAAATCAAGACAAAATAAAATAAAGAGAAATCAGGTTTGAGCTGCAAAGTACTGCGACGTACGATTGTTGTGCAATGTGTGTAAGTGTAATAGAGGTGTATTGCGTGCAATAATTGTGTAATGTGTGCAATGACTGCACAATGTGCGAAATACAAGCGAAATAGTTGAAAATCGCACAATATTGCAAAGATTGTGCAATGTGGGACACCAAATCGTCTAATAAAAGGCAGAAGCAATCAGAATTATAAAATCAAGACAAAATAAAATAAAGAGAAATCAGGTTTGAACTGCAAAGTACTGCGACGTACGATTGTTGTGCTATGTGTGTAAGTGTAATAAAGGTGTATTGTGTGCAATAATTGTGTAATGTGTGCAATGACTGCACAATGTGCGAAATACAAGCGAAATAGTTGAAAATCGCACGATATTGCACAGATTGTGCAATGTGGGACACCAAATCGTCTAATGAAAGGCAGAAGCGACCAGAATTATAAAATCAAGATAAAATAAAATAAAGAGAAAGACCTCCACAATTCAAGAAACTAAGAAACGAATCTTCAAATCCGCAAATCTCAACTATTTTTTTGCTGATAAGAACCTCTCTTGACAAGTTTCAATAACACGATAAGACTCATCGCACGTGCAACTATGATCAAGAAACTGCTTCTAACGTTCATCTTAGCAAACATTCTGCAGGTAACTTCCTGCAACCACCCTTAAATCCAACCCCTAATTTTAGGCCCACATAAACGCTTCTAGAATCATAAACGGACAAGCAGCAACCCCTGGCCAGATCCCATGGCAAGCCGCGATCTACGGTGACGGACGTTTATTCTGCGGCGGAGCCCTCATCAACCACCAATGGGTTATAACAGCAGCCCATTGCGCATATGAGTCTATCATTTTAATTAATTTAACAAAACTTTCACAACCGTTTTCAGAATAACCACTTTCGACGTTACTTTAGGCACCGTGCTACTAAATGAAGGAAGTAACATCACGTCAGAGCTAGCCCACGTCCATTCGGGCTATAGCCCATTTCATTTGGGCCCTCAACACGACGTTGCAGTTATCAAACTATCAGTTTTCGTCAATTTCACAGATTTTATTCAAGCTATAGCATTGCCCACAAAACCACTGCTCGCAAGCTCTAATGTTACCGTAAGTGGTTGGGGCTATATCCATGACGAAACGACGGACTTAATCCCAGTTTTGAACTACGTCAACTTGACGATAATCACCAACGAGGATTGTCAAAGCAGATTCGATTATTTCGATATCATAGACGGGATTGGGTGTGCGATCACACCTGAACCCAACGTTGGTAATAAGGGAACTTGCAATGTAAGTACAGTTTAAAAAATTCATCCCTTAAAAGATGTTTTAAGGGTGACAGCGGGGGTGCCTATGTCCTGGACGCTTTCACAAATCCGGTTCATGTGGGAATTGTAAGCTTTGGGGAGCCTTATAATTGCGAAAAAGGTTACCCAGATGGCTTTACGAGAACGGAGTATTATTTAAATTGGATCACTGACGCAATAAATTGATTGGAATTCGTTTACGCGTTTTATTGATAATTCTCTTGAGATAAATAGAAATCTGGAAAATAGTTGCGAGTAGTACTATTAACTATTAATTTTTTGTAACTGTGACAATGACGCCCCGCTGCGTGGACAAACCCAGACGTTTGGCTTACCTGAGGCTCGTGGATATTTTAAAATTCCCAAGGTGGGCCGGACTTGCAAATTTTCATTATCTAACAAGCACAAATCGATTGATTATAGATAATGAGATACTATTAAAATCACTAAAATGGGAATGTGGAGATCCAAATAGACGTCGAAGATGACGCTGACGCTTTCTATAACGCCGACAACATGGACAACAGTGAGGCGCAGTAAATGATGTCCACGCAGCGGGGCATCATTGTCACAGTTTGTCACAGACTTTTAGGGCCTCCCAAATATTGTCGTTTCCAAAAGCTATAGGATTATAAATGGAGAAGAGGCAACCCCTAGACAATTTCCATGGCAAGCTGCTGTTATCACCGACGATAATTGGTACTCTAGTATGTAGCGGTGCTATAATCAGCGATCAATGGGTTCTAACCGGTGCTAGCTGCACAATTGGGTATGAACTACGTCTGCAAATTAAAGCTAAAACTTCTTTAGTGCCAAAAAAATTAATATCACCTTAGATTTTCTTTTAGTACAACAGACGAAAAAAGTTTAATTAGGCACCCAAATTACATCAGTTGGTTCTAGTTGGAAACACGACGATATTGCACTAATAAAATTGGAGGAACAAATCGATTTCGACATTAAATTAGTCATAATATCTTCCAAGAATTATTAAATAATGTCAAATGAAAAGTTAGAGTCACGGCAAGGGGCTGGATTTTTTTTTTCTTCACTCAGGGTAAGACTTAAGTTAGGTGGTTGTAGATGTGATGGGGTTAAGTCCTGTTTTTAGCTACGTAACCTTGTGACGACTATAACAAACGAAATTGAGGATGAAATTCTGTACCCCAGAATAAAAGTGTATTAAGTCCATTTTTAGCCAAATCAGGTTTCTTTCATGGGAATACATAATATTAAGTCACCTTTTCAATGCGATATCGTTTTAAGTCACATCTCGACCGGCATAGAAAATAGAACCTTTTAAAAAAGATTAGGTCCTTTCCTCATTTGGAATAAAACAGTACCAAACGGAACTTTACACTTTTCTCCCAATATTATTTTCATTAGTTAGATATAAGTCCGTAAGAACTGCTCAAGTGACGTGCATGTTTCGAGGGAATGTTTTACAGTGTTTCTATAATTGAAAACAGTGGAGAATGACTGTCATTTCTGTATTTATTTGATATTTATTGATCTGTTCTGTTGTTCCTGGTGCGGATATTGAAGAGATAGAACCAATATGAAGAGAGTTTGTATACAATTGAGAACTTTTATTGATTGACACAACTTATAACTTTTATGGCAGTTACTAACTACAATTGCTCATCGCCTATTCGATTAGCTTTTATTATTATTTCCAACACTTCCCCTCGATGAGTAATTGCTATTCTCAGGTTTTTCTACAATTTTCAAACCTAGAGATTCGAAACATTTTTGATGCTTCGACTTCGGGAGAGCTTTCGTGAAGATATCTGCTACCATTTCGTTTGTTGAAACGTGCTTGACATCGATTATTCCATCTTTCAACGCATCACGAACGAAGTGGTGTTTTATGTCGATGTGTTTTGTCCTTGCATGAAACAATGGGTTCTGTGCCAATTTAAGGGCACCCATATTGTCATTCAACAGCTGAATTTCAGCAACCTTTTCTAATCCCAATTCAACCAAAAACTTTTTCAAATAAACGGCTTCCTTTGACGCTTCGGCCAAAGACATATATTCAGCTTCAGTGGATGATAATGCCACTGTGCGTTGCTTTCTGGATTCCCAAGTAATGGCTGCTCCATTTAGTAAGAAACAGTAGCCGGTATACGAGCGGCGATCGTCCAAGTCGTTGCCCCAATCCGCGTCTACGAAGCCTTTCAAGTTGTCATTGCTGGATTTGTAGATTAATCCAGATTCCACGGTACCCTTTAAGTACCTGAAAACTCGCTTCGCTGCGTTCCAGTGACTAGAATCAAAACAGTCGTTAAACTGACTCAACACACTCACTGCGTGTGCGAGATCCGGACGAGTTGCCACGGCTAAGTACATCAAACTTCCAACCAATTCACGATATGGATGGTTTCTTTCTTCATCTGTTTGGCTCTTCACTAGTTTGACGTTCACATCCAGGGGAGTGGCCACAGGATTACAATCGGTCATTCCAAATCTCTTTAGTAGATCCTTGACATATCCAGACTGACACATTCGAACTTCATTTTCACGTCGTGAAAATTCCACCCCCAGGCAGTAATGCACTTTTCCTAGATTCTTGATTTCAAAACTCTTCATTAGATGATTCTTCAATTTTTCGATTTCTCTTGTACTTCGAGAAGCAATCAAAATATCGTCAACGTATACGGTGATATAAACACGATCTTCCCCTCGCCCAAGAACATAGAGGCATGGGTCCGAAGAAGTACCTTTGGCTCCACATTTCTTTAATTCTTCTTCCAGACGAGAGTGCCATTGGCGCCCTGCTTGCTTCAGTCCATAAAGGGCTTTCTTCAAGAGACAGACTTTGCCTCCCGATTTAACCTCTGATAGCATTTTCTCGGCTTTCTTTCTCACGTCGTTATTCTTAGGTTCGGTTTTAAGGATAATTTCTAGACTTTCTTGAAGCATTTTCGGCAATTCCATATATATTTCTTCATCCAACTTCCCGTTTAAGTATGTGGTTGTTATGTCGAGTTGGTGAATTTCCATGTTGTGGCGCGCTGCTAAAGCTGCGAATAATCTGATCGAGCTTAAACGTACTACTGGTGCAAAGGTCTCCACGAAATCTATTCCATATCTCTGCGTGAAGCCCCGAGCCACCAACCTAGCCTTTCTTCGTTCTAATGTCCCGTCCGACTTAAACTTATTCCTTAGGACAAACCTACTGCTGATTGGCTTTCGATCTTGTGGAACATTGACCAAGATCCAGGTGTCATTTTTTAAAATTGACTTTATCTCTTCAGCCAATGCGTTTTGCCATTCTTTGGCGTCAGTTCCACTCATAGCTTGTTTTATCGGTATCTCCCCCGCGAAAGCCAATTCTTCTGTAGCCGTGTTGACGTCTTCAACAGTTCTATATTCCTTTCGAGGTCTTCCGCGATTTCCTGTTCGAATTATTGTAGGTCTTCCAGGGGCACGTCGGCTTCCCGATCCCCCCGTATTTCCGTTTCCTTCCCTAATTTCTGGTTCTTCATCTTCATAGAGAAGTTCATTCATAATCTCACCACGGACCTCTTCTTCATTTTCACCAATTCTTTCGATTGTTCCAACATTGTTATCACCATTTAAAATATCCAATTCTATATCCAAGGGCTTTTTATTGCTCGAAGTTTCCGGTGAAAATTCTTCAAAATTTGTATTTCCGCTGACTGTAACTTTCTGATTTTTCCGCGTTATTTCAATTTTTCGTTCTTCTGGTAACCAAACCCTGAGACCTTTAGACTGACCATCGTAACCCACAAAAATACATTTTCTTGACCTTGTGTCGAATTTTCCCTTGCTTGGGTTTACGTCTAAAGCGTAGCCTTCACTTCCAAATTCTTGAAAGTAATTCACGTTCGGTGGTCTACCATATAATTTTTCGAAAGGTGTAACTCCATTAAGACTTCTAGAAGGACATCTGTTTCTGATATAATTCGCCGTATTGACGGCTTCGGCCCAAAATGATGGAGGTAGCCCTGATGCGATCAACATGCACCTTGCCATTTCCACGAGAGTTCTGTTTTTCCTTTCGGCTACTCCATTTTGTTCCGGCGTGTACTTCACTGTTAACCTTCTTTCAATTCCAGATTCCGTCAAAAAAGTTTAAAATTCTTTATTAACATATTCTGTGCCATTATCACTTTGTAGATACTTGATCTTTCTTCCCGTCTGGTTTTCAAAACGATTTTTAAATTCCTTGAAAAATTCCAACACTTCATTTTTCTTCTGCAAGATTTTGATTTCACACCATCTCGAATGATCGTCAATTAGCACTGCAAAATATTTTCCTCTGCCGTTGGATTCCACCCTCAGGGGGCCGCAGACATCCGAATGGATTATTTCGAAAACATCCGATTCTGTTGTGGAAGTTTTCGGTAAAGGTTGACGTGTCATTTTGCCCTTTAGACAAATTTCACATTCGAAGTTATCGTCGCTTCCCAGAGTGCCAATTCCTCTTAATCTTCCATCATGATAACCCCTTTGAAGATCCTTTACATTACATTTAAATGTCCCATTCGACAGTGCCACAATCTTGTTGTCTCTTGATCCAGTGTCGATGCCTTCTTTGCGTTCGGATTGTCCGTACCACTTTCAGGAATGTAATATAAACCACCAATTCTTGAAGCTTTCAAGACTGTTCTACCGTTTCTATTAAGTACGTATACGTGGTCCTTTTCGAATAACACATCAAAACCATTGTCGCATATTTTTCCAACAGACATTAAATTTGTACGCAAATCTGGGACGTACAGAGTGTTCTTCAGTGTAACTTCCGTCCTGATTCTATTGACTTGTGTACAGAGCCCAACTATTTCTTTTGCTTTAATTTCTGTCGATGTATCACTGGCCAAATTTAATACTTTGTGATCTGGTTCTACAGTATCGCCAAAAGCGTCCAAATTCTTACATAGATGAGAGCTACATCCACTATCTAAACACCAGGCATCGTGCGACGAAGTCTTTCCAACATGCATTGTATTTTCTTCGGAAAACAGGCTTACTTTATTTCCCTCCTTTCCGTCATGTTTGACGTTGCAGTTTTTCTTGTTCCAACAATCAGAAGCCTTGTGGCCGACCTTATGACATCGATGACACTTGTATCTAAAAACTGTGCTTTGATTGTTGTCGTTTCTGTCATTTCCATTTGAAAATTTCTTCATGTTTCTTCGTGCAGCCATTGCGTTTGGTATCTCGGGACTTTGGTTTCTTGTTTCGCTTCTCGCCTCGTATTCTTCGATTATCTTCACTCGTAATGCATCTGGATCTGGCAGAACATCTCGCGATTCAATAGCACAACGAAAATTCTCAAAAGTGATGGGTAAACTATAAAGTAATATTATAGTTAATAAATCGGGGTTAATTTCTACTTCCATCTCGTTCAGCTTGTCCACTGCATCAAATGTTTGTGTATGTCTTCTCCTTCTTTCATCTTCTGAACGGTGAGCTGTTTCAGGAGAGTCGCCTTCTTGGCAGGACCTTTGGATTGGTAAATCGTCTCCATTTTCTTCCAGCATTCCAGTGATGTACCACAGCCCTTTACTTGCTTTAATTCAGCGGGACTTATTGATAAAATAATGTCACTTTTCGCTTTTTCGTCATTGTCGATACACAACCGTACCGCTTCCGTAGGTTCCTCCGGCTTCACACTTGAACCATTTACGAACTTCCACGCGTTATTTTTGATCAGCAATGCTTGCATCTGTATCTTCCACGTGTCGTAATTGTCTTTAGTTAACAACTCGATTCTTGCTGTGTGTGAATTCATCATTTCCGATTTTTGACAGGTACTCACAAAACTCTTTCCTCTTTAACAAATCAGCTTTTTCTCTCAATATTCTGGAGCTGGGCCCATAACCTGTTGTTCCTGGTGCGGATATTGAAGAGATAGAACCAATATGAAGAGAGTTTGTATACAATTGAGAACTTTTATTGATTGACACAACTTATAACTTTTATGGCAGTTACTAACTACAATTGCTCATCGCCTATTCGATTAGCTTTTATTATTATTTCCAACATGTTCAAAATCCAAAAATCCTCTTTACTCATATATTAAGTCCAGTTGTTGAAATTATATTCAAAATAAGACAGCATTAAGTCCACAAAAGTCAAAAAAAAAATCTGGCGGTCTACATTTTAGATGGGCATGGTTCAAAATATGTGCAAAATGAAGCTAGTTACAGTTCATTCGCGAGACTTAGCCCGATCGTAACTGGTTATAAAACACATACGTCTTGAAAGCCGTCTCTGTCCGCATTCTTGCACGTAGACCGACAAAGTTTGAGCGTAGCGCCCTAATCTTGTCGCACGCTATGTCTCACTCCGACTCGTTTATCTGAGGGAGAAAGTAAAGTGGACGTTCGACGTTCGTTGAAGCGTCATTGTGGCACGGTTGTACTCTCCACTACACAATTATAGGTGTAAGGCGGTTAAATGGAAATTGAATTTAAACACAGAATACAGTATTTTAATTATTGAAGCATAAATAAACATGATCATGACATATTATACTCTACATTAACTTGCATATCATCACTGTCACTTGTGTCGCCTTCATCATCGTCACTATCTTACGTTTTCAGCACTCACTCTTTCATGCACTTTCAACACAGAAATAAGTGGTCCGTCATTTTCCTTCTCTTTAGTAAAATATTCTAGTAAGTTAACAATCAGTTCATCAACGTTTAAAACTTTACGAGGCATTTTGGTACTGCGTTCAAAATTAACTGAAATAAAATTTCAGAAATGCTGCATTTTTATATGCCCAATGAGCTGATATTTAAAGCCAATATAATCCCATGATGCATTTCTATGAAACGATAAATAGGTAAAGTAATTACAATGTCCATTAGGACAGAGACCTGAATTCAATTTTGGGTTACTAGGAAAACAGGTAAGAGGGGTAGGATAATGAGTCAAATTTTCAGAAATGCTTACCGTTATCTTTTTAATTTGGATAATAGCGAACTACGTTTTATTTTCAGTATACGCACATAAGGAGGCAAATTAAACACCAAGCTTTTATGTTAATTAATGCATCATTGGGGTAAGTCAATCTTAAGTTAAAAAAAGGAATTTTGTTGTGGATTAATCTGGGGTACCCCTAATACATAAATGAAAGTTGAATTTTGTATAGGCTTCTCCGCCTGGTTCCGCCAGCCTTGGTGGAAATACCAAGCATCGATTGTTACAGACGACGGTCATGGCGTTGATAACTGCAGCTGCTCGCTCATCGGGCTAAGTCTCGCGAATGAACTGTAGTCACAATACATTTCCCAAAAAATAGGGACCTGCCACTTTTTCGAGTGGCGACCTTCACTAATTTATATTGTAAAAAAATCTTTAAACAGCTCTCCTGCAAAATTAGATTTTTGGACTTAATACACTTTTAGGGCCGGTTTATCGATGCTCAGCTAAATGAAAATATCTGTCAGTTTGCGTTATCCGCTAGTTAAACTGTTTATCGACAGCAAGTTGACTGCAAGGTCTTTGCTAAAGCGCTGAGCAAACTGACTGACAGTTCGAAGTGTCAGCTAGGGCAGAAAACCGACGGTTAGCATCGCCCAGAGTCATTTAAATGACGAAGAAGATGAATCTTTGGTTTTCTTCAACATTAATCTAGCCAATATAAAGTTTAGGAAAGTACCTGAAACTATTTTGAGGAATTTGCCACTACTTAAGATTTCCTCAACTTTCTTTCAGACCTATTGCTTCTACCATCCGTTTTCTTATCCTCAATTACATCTCCTGCTAGTTACTTTTCAAAGCACGTCTGGATCGTAGGCAGAAAAGTTTACTCCTCGTTTCTTTTCTGTCACCAATACAAATTTCAACTGCATCAGCACCTGCCACAGTAAACAAAGACCGTAAGGCATTGCTATGGAAACAGTTGACTATATTAGCGCGAAATTTAAATCTGTCCAATTGAATTCAACTTCCGCTACCCCAAATGTTGCCAACACAACTTAAACTGTCAGGCACGTAACTGACAGACAAATTCGATGTCGATAAACGTGAATCTGATTTATCTGTAAGTTATAGTAAACCGTCAGATAGATAACAGCCAGTTTTAACTGAGCATCGATAAACCGGCCCTTATTCTGGGGTACAGAATTAGTTATTAAAAAAAAAAAAATTACCGATAACACTTAGGGAGAGGGAGTAAATGTCTTATGTCGTCAACTTCTTAATCGGACCTGTCCAAGTGGGGGTGCAGAAGGGTCAAGAAGGGGATGAACAAGGCTTCCCCGATGGCTTTATAAGAACTCTTCAGTATGTTGAGTGGATTCAGAGATTCAGAGCAAATGTGTTTGTTGAAAATTTATTTAAGTTAAGACAAACTAACGGTACTTCTAATAGTAAATTCAATTAAATATTAAGATTCATCCGAGGATTCATCTGACTTAAATTCAATAAGCAAGTTATAATGGAGACTAAGGGTGGAATTCTAAGTTAGTTTACGTTATGACTCATAACGTATCTTAGTGCGGATCGTAACTCAGCAGTGGGCGCCACTAGTACAATTTTGCAGAGTTCTTTAATGCCGCCGGTTGCTCGGTCGAGGTCGAGTGAAGTGACAATCGTGTCGTGACATTTGACATTTGAAACACCGGTCGCAAAGATGGCTGCTGCACGAAATTTTATCCTTGATTTCGCAAATGATTTATTCGAAGAAATTAGTTCTGATTCGACTGATGAGAACAACGAAGATGTTTTATTACCCCCCGGAGTGCCCTGAACAATTAACGAGATCAGCGAGCAGGAATTGTTTCAACGAACCCAATGTTTATTTATGTCCTGAACATCATCGCCGAAAGATTAAGAAAAACCCAAGACAAAGGGAAGGGAGGTATCCACACATTACGCCGATGTACAAGTTATATGAGTGGTCTGGCCTCGCAATTTTATGCTAGTCGTGGGTTGCAATGGCTTGTTGGTATGTAGCAGTTGGCAGTGGTCGAATCTCACAACCCGCAGCCTGCAGAGGAATCGATGAAGTAACTCAAGCCCTTGTGGATATACCACCACCAGATTTCCCATGGCAGATAAATATCCTCAAGTGGTTTAGGAAACTCAGGACATGCTAATCTGGGAAAATATGTTGTTTTCTTGATAAATGCAACTATTAGTAATTTGATTACTACCTCGGGTAATCAAGCATCAGTTCCTCTTTGAAGAACGGACGAAGCTTTCAACCAACTATTAGTAATTTGTTATAATTTTTATATTATTATACAATTTCTTGAGTTGATTTTAGTTTTATTAATTTTGGTAAGTAGGTACATACATACCACTGTCTTGGGGTTGCAGAATGCAGATTGGTTCAGAGAAGTCAGGCAGATTTAGAACTGTTAGTAAGGGGAATGTTAATAATAATTCAATTGTCTACATAAAATTTAGTTTATTTGTAGCTGTAATATCATTCGTAATATGTATTGTGAGTTTCAAAATGGGAAGAAGGATCTGAGCCTACCACAAATTGGGAGTTAATAGAGTTGTTCAGGTGTCGATCGAGGTACTGTGCTCTGGAAGGTCAGTGGGGGTTCTCAATGCTGTGTGTGCAATCGATCGCTCCAAGAACTAATTGTAATCCAGCTCCGCGTTTTGTCATTCCGAATGCCCTGTTTAACTTGAGGATATTCATCTGCGCTGCGAATAAACTCTGGTGGTGGTATATCCACAAGAGCATGAGTTACTTCATCGATTCCTCTGCAGGCTGCGGGTTTTAAGATTTGACCACTGGTACCAAAAAGTACTGCAACCCACCACTGGCATAAAATTCCGAGACCAACGTATAACTTGAACATCGACGTAATGTGTGGATACCTCCCTTCCCATTGTCTCGGGTTTTTTGCTAATCTTTCGGGCGATGGACCGATGCTCTTGGTCTTGCGGACATAAATAAACACACATTGCTGCTCGCGGATCTCATCAATTGTCCAGGCACTCTGGGGGGTAAAACAACGTCTTCCTCGTTCTCATCACTCGAATCAGAACCAATTTCTTCGAAGAAATCAACTACTTAATCAGGCATAAAATTTCATGCAGCAGCCATCTTTGCGTCCGGTGTTTGAATTGTCACTTGTCACTCGACCTCGACCCGACCGAGCGACCGGCGGCATTAAAGAACTCTGCAAAATTGTACTAGTGGCGCCCTCTGCTGAGTTACGATCCGCACTAAGATACGTTATGAGTCATAACGTAAACTAACTTAGAATTCCACCCTTAGACTAAAAAAAATATTGGCCAAGTTATAGGTACTTAAGCTTTGCAAAAGTTCAACAATTCGTGGCCCATACAACGTAAGGTTAAACCGAGGGGCTATCCACTCGCTGAAATTTTGTACACCATTGCCGATTTCGGCAATGATAATAATAATTGCCGCATTTCCGAACAATTGCCCACCATTCCTCCGTTTCGCAAGACATCGCATTCCCCCATTTCCTTGTCAGTTTTAGATATTTTTTTAGGTACTAGCTGTACAGGGACAACGCTTTTTTCGCCGGAAAAATATTCCTGTACTCTTAAAAAATAATTCAAAATTTCATTATTTCTGTCTAGTTGCGCGATCGACGAAAAAATAGTAGGTATGTGCAACACGAAGGAAAATATATACCTATTCCGAGATTCTGATGGTTGCTGCACTCGGCTGCGCCTCGTCCATCAATCTTCCATCATCATCCCGGAATATAATATTTTTCCTACTAGTTAACACAATATACTATAATTCCTTATTTTTCTGAATTGGACATTTCCACGTCTTTTCCGGAGCGTTCCTATTTTCATATATTTTCAAAGCATCCCCTAAATTGCCGGTCATTTCCGAAGCTTGCCGAAATTGCTATGCATTTCTTGGACATTGCTAACAAATTCCCGTCCATTGTCTAAACATTGCCGGAAATTTCCGCATTCCCTATTGTATTTCCGTCCATTCATTCCCGTGAATTTGTACACCTATTGCGGAAGTGGATAGCCCCTCGGATTAAACTAAAACGAGATTCTTTCTCAATTCTCTCCTGAACATTTTCCTGCTTTCATAAAATGCTGCCTGAATTTAACAACTAGCTCAAAAGCACCCTCTAGAATAGACAGAAATATGGTGGGTACAGTTTTCTTTTTCTAAATATTCCATATTTGAAGACCAAATGTCTATTGAGCGAAAATCTTCGGTTGAGAATATAATTATTTATTTGTTAAAAAAATGTGAGACAGAGAAAGAGTTAGCTTTATTACAGCATTAAGTCATTTCTTGCAACGTTAAAGTATATTTAGCCTCCATGATGATTTAAGTCACTTATTTTAAGATTTAAAAAATGGCAAAAGAGAAGCGGCTGGAACCTCCCCATCTGATTTCAGTGTCTTTGTGTTTAAAATTTTAAAGGTGATATGCCTAAATCGCACTTCTCTTTGATCAATTTGCTCCTAGTAGCTCGTCAGTTTGGGATAAAAAGTGGTTTTAGTGTAATTACACAATGCGAATTAATTTTGTCCTATTTAAAGCCAGAATTTGAAGACTTTTCTGATGGTGACAATAAATCTTTCAAAAACTTCTTTTTAATGATTAAATAAGGGAATAATTTTAAATTTGGAAATTGGTGTGCCAAAACGGCACTTTCCGTGGGTTGATTGCATCCAAAAAAAAAATCTGCTCTTCAACGTGCAATACAATCCCCATGTGCAACATTTCAGCCAAATCGGTTCAGGGGCTTGGGCTGTATCTCCCACGATTTTAAAGTCCAACAAAAATCTCGATTTTTTTTGATATTGGTCGAAAAGGCACTGAGAGTGAATACATCTTTGGAAGCAGAATTTAAGGGCCTTTCTTATGGTGACGTGAAAAATGGGGTAATTGCAGTAATCTCCCATTTTTTTAAATGATGGGGTTGGGAAGGTGGAGATTAAAAGAAGATAGCTTGAATAGTGTCGAAACGAAATTTTACTTCAGTCATTTTTACTCCACTTAGCAAAGTCACCGACGCCATACTTTAAGCGGTGCTTAAATTGACAAGAACCAACTTTTTCGTATTGTTCAAAAATCAACAACTTAAGTGTCGCCTCAAATCAAGTAAAAGGTCGATTTTTATATGAAGGGGGACACTTAAATCTGTGATTGGTAACATTTCCCGATGCAAACCCTGACCCAAACCAACCCCCACTTTAAAATTTTAAATGGCAACCCCTATACTTGTAATTTGTCACTTGAAACCCAACTTTATGAATTCAACGGTGTAAAACTCTTTGATATCCGTTCATCTTCAGCGCCCTCAACGGTCAAATTTTAAATTATATTAGGGTCTTTTGCGAGGGGGTGACAACCCAGCAATTAAGTGTACACGTCTGTACAATTAATGGCAATTAATGGCAATTAATGGCAATTGATGGCGATTAGTGGCAATTGATGGCGATTAATGGCAATTGATGGCGATTAATGACAATTTATGGCGATTAATGGCAATTGATGGCGAATATTGGCAATTATGATATAAATACACTTAGATAAATTGAGATTGTTGTCTCTCGTAGACTCGATTCCATTTCATTTCCGTAAAAATTGTAACGGTATTAGTAAAAATTGTCACAAAAAAGTTACTTACATAAAGAAACGCAATTTTACTATAAACCTGCATAATTTCCGAGTACTTTTCTAAATAATTATTTTTCGCATAACTAAGCATCAGTTTTCAAATAATTTTTATTGGTGCCATCCGGAGAATATCAAAGATACTTTAGCTACATTTTTGGAGATTTTTGGTAATTAATAATGACTGAATCGAGAGGGCAATTGATGGCGATTAGTGGAAATTTATAGCAATTAATGGCCATTCGCGGCAATTGATAGCGAATAGTGGCAATTGATAGCGAATAGTGGCAATTGATAGCGATTAGCGGCAATTGATGGCGATTAGTAGCAATTGATGGCAATTAATAGCAATTGATGGCAATTAATAGCAATTGATGGCAATTAGGATTTGGCGATTACGATTTGGTGTACAGAAAATTTATAGGTTGTCACCCCCTCGGTCTTTTGTGATATGTACATCATTTGAAAGGGTTCGAAATTCTCTCGGTTCTCTGGAATTTTGGCAATCTTCTAGCAATTTTGGCAATTTTCCCGCGATTTTGGCGATTTTCCTGCAATTTTGGCGATTTTCTAGCGATTTTGGCAATTTTCAAGCAAGTTTCCGGCGATTTTTGAGCGAATCTGACATATTTTGGAAATTTTCTAGCAATTTCGGCGATTTTTAAGCTCCTTTAATGTTTCATTTTTTAGATTCAAAAACCCTGTACTGATTTTGGACAAATTTTAAAAATACATCCCAGTCATTTACTATTACATTTCTTCGATTGAAATAGTATATTACGATATTAGGTTGGTAAGTACAGTATAACAGAATCGAGGAAAGGTTTGCAAAAACGAGTCGAAGACGAGTTTTTGCAATTTCCGAGATTATGTTAGATGTACTTAACAACCGTGTGTCGTATATGATTTTTCGCACAATTGAAATTAACTTATTGAACATTTTTCGTCAGCCATTAAACAAATCCTGTTTGACAGATCGCCGAATTTTCCAAATGCTCTCGCTACCTTTGCCAGTTCAATTGTCTTACTTACCATGCCTGTGTCAGATATGCGTGCTGTTATGAATTCATAACAGCACTGTTATTTTTCGTTGCCTGGGAAACCAAACCACGCTTGGTAAGTTGAACTTACACCTTATCTTAACTACGTCGGTAAGAGAGTTATAACATACGATTGTGCGAAAAAGGGTTGAATCTGCCGTTTTTTCCCGACAAATCTCTCCACAATCCCCTTCCTTCTCCGAGGCACTTGTAGTCCAATCTTTTGCAAAGTTTGCTTGTTCAGCCAAAAAAGTTGTGGAAAAAAAAACAAAGGGATGAATCTAAAAAATTGGCAGTCTCGGAGACGGTAGAAACTTCTACTTTTTCACAGAATATGTAAATGTAGCAATTAACTTTATTTAACTAAAGTCGGGGGGCGTGCGGGTGGTTGTCGATGGCTGATGCGCCCGGCGCTCATTTACTAAAATCTAAAATACAAATGTTTTTCACCCCTAAAATGACATTTTTTTAACAAATGGCACTAAGGTTTTCGATCCGGCAATGCAACAGCCAAGGGGTTAACCACATGGTAATTTTGTGTACACAAAATCGCAAATTGTAAGAAAATCGCCAAAATCGCTAGAAAATCGCCAAAATCGCTAAAGTTGTATTTGTAAAATTTGTCCAAAATCAGTACAAGGTTTTTGAATCTAAAAAATGAAACATTAAAGAACACAGAAGGAGCTTAAAAATCGCCAAAATTGCTACAAAATCGCTGGAAACTTGCTTGAAAATCGCCAAAATTTTGCAGGAAAATCGCCAAAATCGCTAAAAAATCGTCAAAATTGTATTTGTAAAATTTACCCAAAATCAGTACAGGGTTTTTGAATCTAAAAAATGAAACATTAAAGACCACAGAAGGAGCTTAAAAATCGCCGAAATTGCTAGAAAATTTTCAAGTCGCCAAAAAAATATGCGAAATTCGCTCGAAAATCGCTACAAAATCGCCGGAAACTTGCTTGAAAATTGCCAGAATCGCCAGAAAATCGCCAAAATCGCTAGAAAATCGCCAGAATCGCTAGAAAATCGCCAAAATTGCAGGAAAATCGCCAAAATGGCTAAAAATTCGTCAAAATCGCTAAAATTGTATTTGTAAAATTTGCCCAAAATCAGTACAGGGTTTTTGAATCTAAAAAATGAAAGATTAAAGACCACAGAAGGACTTTAAAAATCGCTGAAATTGCTAGAAAATGTTCAAGTCGCTAAAAAAATATGCGAAATTCGCTCGAAAATCACCAAAATTGCTACAAAATCGCTGGAAACTAGCTTGAAAATCGCCGGAAACTTGCTTGAAAATTGCCAAAATCGCCAAAATCGCTAAGAAATCGCTAAAAAATCTTCAAAATCGCTAGAAAATCGCTAAAATCACTAAAATTGTATGTGTAAAATTTGTCCAAAATCAGTACAGGTTTTTGAATCTAAAAAATGAAACATTAAAGACCACAGAAGGAGCTTAAAAATCGCAGAAATTGCTAGAAAATGTTCAAGTCGCCAAAAAAATATGCGAAATTCGCTCGAAAATCGCCAAAGTTTCTGCAAAATCGTTGGAAACTTGCTTGAAAATCGCCGTAGACTTGCTTGAAAATTGATAAAATCGCTAGAAAATCGCCAAAATCGCTAAAAAATCTCCAAAATCGCTAGAAAATCGCAAAAATTGTATTTGTAAAATTTGTCCAAAATCAGTACAGGTTTTTGAATCTAAAAAATAAAACATTACAGACCACAGAAGGAGCTTAAAAATCGCCGAAATTGATAGAAAATTTTCAAGTAGCCAAAAAAAATATGCGAAATTCACTCGAAAATCGCCAAAATTTCTACAAAATCGTTGGAAACTTACTTGAAAATCGCCGTAGACTTGCTTGAAAATTCCCAAAATCGCTAGAAAATCGCCAAAATTGCAGGAAAATCGCCAAGAAATCGCTAAAAAAATCTCCAAAATCGCTAGAAAATCGCCAAAATCGCTAAAAAATCGCCAAAATCGTTAAAATTGTATTTGTAAAATTTGTCCAAAATCAGTACAGGGTTTTTGAATCTAAAAAATGAAACATTAAAGACCACAGAAGGACTTTAAAAATCGCTGAAATTGCTAGAAAATGTTCAAGTCGCTAAAAAAATATGCGAAATTCGCTCGAAAATCGCTGGAAACTATGGTCTGTCCGGGATCCACACGACCGAGATTCACCCGATTTCCATGGCGATTCATTGTTGACAACAATGATTCGCCATGGAAATAGGGTGAATCCCGGTCGTGTGGATCCCGGACAGATTATAGCTTGAAAATCGCCGGAAACTTGCTTGAAAATTGCCAAAATCGCTAAAAAATCGCCAGAATCGCTAGAAAATCGCCAAAATCGCTAGGTATTCGCTAAAAAATCGCCAAAATCGCTAAAATCGTTAAAATTGTATTTGTAAAATTTGTCCAAAATCAGTACAGGGTTTTTGAATCTAAAAAATTAAACATTAAAGACCACAGAAGGAGCTTAAAAATCGCCGAAATTGCTAGAAAATTTTCAAGTCGCCAAAAAAATATGCGAAATTCGCTCGAAAATCGCCAAAATTGCTACAAAATCGCTGGAAACTTGCTTGAAAATCGCCGTACTTGCTTGAAAATTGCCAAAATGGCTAGAAAATCGCCAAAATTGCAGGAAAATAAATCAAAATCGCTGAAAAATTGCCAAAATCGCTAAAAATCGCCAAAATTCCAGAGAACCGTACACCAAAATCGCTAAGTGGTTAACCCCTCGGCAACAGCTATCGAATTCGATAATGAGTCGGCTTGAAAAAAAATCAGCTATCAAATCCAGTAATAAAAATATACAGTTATGCATAGATTTTTTTCACGGCAACATTTTTTGGCCAAAAGGGCACAAGTGTGAATACATTTTTAGAAGCAGAATTCGAAGAGCATTCATATGGTACCTAACGCGAAAAATGGGGGTTTGCATTTAAATTTTTAAAGTTGATGTGCCAAAAAGGCACTTTCCGTGATTTTCTGCTATTGCGAAGAGAAATTGAACAAAAACGTCGCTACCTTTTATGAAAAATAAGCATTCTCGGAAGCATTTTTAAAAAATCGTCAAAAAGTGACATTACCGAGGACGTTACCATAGACCTTTCAATGCTTTAAACCTCGTTCCACGAGACTTTGCAGCGGTAGTCGCGTTTGGAATATAGTTTTCCCCGAGATTTTCCCAGTTAATTTTCAGCAATTTGGCGATTTTTGGCAGCTTTGGGCAGTTTTTATGGATTTTGGCAATTTTAGCGATTTTGGCGATTTTTTAGCGATTTTGGCGATTTTGACGATTTTCTTACAATTTGCGATTTTGTGTACACAAATTTACCATGTGGTTAACCCCTAGATTGGAACGCCCTATATATGAATCATTCACGGTAAATAAACATCTACAGGGATACACATCGCATTGATATACATCTTCCCTTGGCTTTTAAATAAAACAAAATTAATTCACACTTTGCCCATATGGTAAAAAAATTGAAATTTTTTAGTAGGTATAACACTAAATAGGACACATTATAGCCCAAACTACTGGATCGATTTGGCTAAAATTTGGAACATGTAAAGAGCTGAAAACAGTTTGCCAATTTTCGGGCGAATTTGTCAAACTTTTAGCACTCTCTAATAGTTTTGACACAGCAAAACAAGGTAATTGAAAAAAAATGAGTTATCAAAAATTTTTGAGTAAACTTGCATCTCCAATTACGAAATTTTTAGCACTTCCGTCACCCAATTAGGTACACTTATTAGAAATAATACGGTTTCATACTCTTTTGCCATAAAGCCCCCAGTTAGCGTACCGTAAACGAGCCTCATTGTGTTGTAACACATCGTCAAGGATACCACAACAAACAAACCATCGATTTTTGAAACCGAATGAATCCTGATCCACTTACGACTTAAAATTTAACACTGACAAAAAAAAAATCCACCAACCTGGTTTAAAAATTGTTAATCCATGAATCGGCGTTAATCCACACTGGATATTCACACACACGCACACGGTCACATTTTTTTCAAATCGGGAGAATGTAAAATGCGCGCGTTCGCGGAAAAGCCGTGTGATGGTCTGGCGGCAGTTTCGAGGTCGGAGAGCGAATGGTACGAATGTGGGGCAAAAATTGAAAACAGTTTCTTGCCGCTGGGTGGGGATCGATGCAATTATTGTTGTTTTGTTCCGCGTGGTTTCTGTGGACGGAATTGAGTGTATACCTATTGTGGGACGAACGTTTCCAAACTCTCAAAAATTTGAAAAAAATCCCTAAAAAAATTGAAAAAACAACAAAACAAAAGCTATTTTCGTCGATCGTACTGGAAACGTCACATTCTTCACATGCAATTATCATCCGAAAGCGTACCTACGTTTCCACACGCACTAGCTGTACAGGAATAACGTTTTTTCCGGCCTAGGCCGAAAAAATATTCCTGTACTCTTGAAAAATAGTCCCAAATTTCATTATTTCTGTCTAGTTGCCCAATCGACGAAAAAATAGTATGTGCAACACGAAGGAAAATATATATTTTTCCTACTAGTTACACAATATACATACTATTACCAACCATTAAAATGCCTAATGTTTAACGCACATCACTTTTCGCTAACTTCAAAAGCCAACGGAAGATGTATATCAATGTGATGTATATCTCGGTAGATGTTTATCAAGTTAATGTGTATGTAGGGGCGGCTGGTCTTACTGGTGGAATCGGGTGCAGATTTTATCAATCTGCACCTAGTAGTAGTGCCTCCGCAAAAACGCACAGATGTGTCAAAAAGGTGAATTGTTAAAAAACTGTTGTTACAAAATTTAATAATAGAAAATGAACAGGAATGAGTAAATGAAAAGAATTACCGGAATTAAAACAAAATTTGGCGAATTTTGAAAAATTAACACTCGGGGTTGAAAAATTGTGAAAGGGGATGAAAAGTCAAAAGGAATGAAAATTAAGTGTGATTAAGTAGAATTACGAAATAAAACACGAAAATAACCAAATTATGCAATTAAAACTTTTGTGGGGGTTGAAATACGCAAATACCTACCTATTGCGAACGAAACAAATCACAGAAGAAAGCAAAAAAATAAATAAAATGTATTTACTCCCCTTGCTAGGGCTTAGGCGTTGTTAGAAGCGTAGGGGTTGGTTTCAGGTTGAGGACTCATAAGACTTTTTTTCAATGGTTGACCGAAATCTATCGAACCCCATAATTTTATGCCACCACTTACATGAAAAAATTTCCAGTTTCAACCCTTAAATTTCATCCCCCTTGTTAGATATTAATGAAAATTTGCCCGTCCGCCTACAGTGGCGCTATAAATTACCACATCAAATTCAGCCCTGATACGTTGAGCAGTTTTTGAGTTCTCGCATTTTTGTTGCGGCATGTTAAGGGGTTGTACCGCTTTTAAGGGTCGTTTGTGGCGAATGATGAATAAGACCTTTTTTGTACCATCAATAGAAAGCTATCGAATGGTATTATTTTCCACCCCTAACTTCCATCCCCTTCGATAATTTTCTCCTAAAATTCACTCTTCCCTTCTCGAAGATGCAGTGTGTAAGATGTCACAGTTTCGCAGAAGATATTGCTTCTCTGTGTCAAATTGCAGGGTTTTATGGACGTTTCACCCCTAAACTCCAACCCCCTATTTCACCACCCGCACATGCCCTAAAGGAAGTTGTGTTATCAATTTCACCACCCTAACCCAATTCGTTGAAAAATTCCGGCGATTTGTAGATCCATGTTTTCAACCCCTCATGATTTCACCCCTTTACGATTTACAGGGATGAGTTTATTTTTCCGGTGTTACATAACTCCTTGCGTATTTACTGAGTTCAGTTGTTCATAAATAAATCAATAGGGTTTCAGAAAAAATAAATAAAATATATTTATCCGCTTGCAAAGAGTTAGGGGTGGTTAATAGCCTAAGGGTTGGTTTTAGGTTGAAAACTCATAAGACCTTTTTTCAATAGTTGACCGAAATCTATCGAACGCTGTAATTTTATGCTACCATTTACTTGAAAAATCTCAAGTTTCAACCCTTAAATTTCATCCCCCTTGTTAGACCTTAGGGAAAATTTGTCCATCTACCTACAGTGTCATTGAAAATTAGCAGACCAAATTCTGCCTTGATACGTTGAATAGTTTTTCAGTTCTCACATTTTTGTGTTTCTGCATGTTAGGGGTCTTTAAGGGTCGTTTTTCGCGAATTATGAATAAGACCTTTTTTGTACCATCAATAGAAAGCTATCGACTGGTATTCATATCGAACATACCTACATTATTCAGTAAGAATTCGAGTTTCCACCCCCAAACTTTCATCCCCTTCGATAAATTTCTCCTAAAATTGACGCTTCCCTTCTCAAAGATGCAGTGTGTAAGATATCACAGTTTCGCAAAAGATATTGCTTCTCTGTGTCAAATTACAGGGCTTTATGGACGTTTCAACCCCTAAACTCCAACCCCCTATTTCACCACCCCCACATGCCCTAAAGGAAGTTGTGTTTTCAATTTCACCACCCTAACCCAATTCGTTGAAAAATTAAGGTGATTTATACATTCATGTTTTCAACCCATCATGGTTTCACCCCTTTATGATTAACAGGGGTGAGTTTATTTTTCCGGTGTTACATAACTCCTTGCGCATTTACTGACTTCAGTTGTTCATAAATAAATCAATTGGTTTTCAGAAAAAATAAATAAAATATATTTATCCGCTTGCAAAGAGTTAGGGGTGGTTAATAGCCTTTTTTCAATAGTTGACCGAAATCTATCGAACCCCGTAATTTAGGCTACCATTTACTTGAAGAAATTTCAAGTTTCAACCCTTAAATTTCATCCCCCTTGTTAGATCTTATTAAAAATTTGTCCATCCGCCTACAATGTCACTGGAAATTCATACACCAAATTCTGCCTTGATACGTTGTGTAGTTTTTGAGTTCTCGTATTTTTGTGTTTCTGCATGTTAGGGGTTGTAGCGCCTATAAGGGTGGTTTTTCTCAAAATATGAATGACACCTTTTTTGAATCATTAATGGAAAGCTATCGAATGACGCCAATTTCGACCAATACTTATTAAGCGGAATTTCAAGTTGCAACCCCTAATTTCCACCCCATCTGTTCGATTTTACGAAAAACGCATCCCCTGCAAGATTTCACCGATATATGTGTGTACGTTGAGTTTCCGACAGATGCGTGCAACCCGTTATCATATTTTTTGTGGTTTTCATCCCCTAAATTTCATCCCCCGAAATTAGCACCCCTTCAGCTTCAACAGGCTTGAGGGTCGAACGTACATACCAAGTTTCAGAAAGATACGTCCATTAGTTCTCAAGTTATTGCAATTAATAGTTTGTCGGTTTTTCACCCCTAACTCCCACACCCTACACCCGTGTACAAAATTTCAGCTCGATATCTGCTTTCGTTCTCAAGTTATCCGACGGACAGACTTGAGGAGCGAGCGAGCGAGCGAATAAGCTAAACCAAGAATGCCTCGCATTTTGCTCCGGCACTAAAAACAACAGTATGATGTACAGGGTGTCTCAGAATTATAGGGACAACTTATTAATCACAGGTTCCTTACGTGAAAATAAGACGAAAAGTAAGAACAGGTTTTTGTCGTAAAATAGATTATGTGGGAGCTATGTCCCCCAAAAGGATACATACCCCAAAAATCAGTTTTTTCGAATTTCCTCAAAAAAAAGGCAGCAGAGAAGCGGCTGGAACCTCCCCAACGCGTGGGTCTTTGATTTCCGTGACTTGTGTTTAAGATTTTAAAGTTAATATGCCTAAATGGCACTTCCCGTTAACCAATTGCTCCCAAAAGCCTTTCAGCTCTTCAACGGGTCACCTGACCTCCATGTACGAAATTTCAGACAAATCCTTCCAGTAGTTTGGGCTATAACGTGGTTTCAGTGTTATTTCAAAATTTCGATTTTTCTACCCAAAGGGTAATAAATGCGAATAAATTTTATCTCATTTAAAACCAGAATTCGAAGACCCTTCTGATGGTGGCAATAAATCTTTCAAAAATTTGTTTTGGATGGGTAAATGAGAGAATACTTTAAATTTGGAAATTGGTGTGCCAAAACGGCACTTTCCGTAGGTCGATTGAATCCAACATTTGTTCAGCGCTTCGACGTGTAATACAATCCCCATGTGCAAAATTTTAGCCAAATCGGTTCAGGGGCTTGGACTGTACCGCGATTTTAAAGTCCGATAAAAATCTCGATATTTTTAGTTTTTGGTCAAAAGGGCACTCACAGTGAATACATCTTTGGAAGCAGAATCTGAAGGCCTTTCTTATTGTGACGTGAAAAATGGGGGTTTACATTTAAAATTTAAAAGTTGATGTGCCAAAACGGCATTTCTGGTTGCACGATTGGCTCCAAAAGCTTTTCAGATCTAAGTTGGGTTATCACATGCACACGTACCAAATTTCAGCCAAATCGGTCGAGTAGTTTGGGCTGTGGCGTGTTTACGAACGAACGAACGTACGTACGTACATACATACAGACACATTTTAAAAACCACTTTTCTGGGTTCCTGAGACCTCAAAACGTACAGATCCGGTCTTATCTCGAATTCGAAAATTTTAGTGATTGCAGTAACCTCCCTTTTTTTTTAAATGGTGAAGTGGAGTGGGGAGGTTAATTATAACTAATATCAATTTGAAATTTGGAACATAACTTGGCGGCATAAAGGTCTTCATTCTGATTTTTTTTCAGATTTTCAGTAACATCAGAGGCGTGCGTTCTAGGTAGGGCCTTCCACATTTTTTGCATAATTATTATCAGTACGTGGTTTTTTTACAAAGCAATAATAATAATGTCATCGGCGTTCCACGATACACTGAAAAGCACTCTTGGTAAATATCGCTCGGATGCAAGGTCTTACAGTTAACTGGTCCTCATACCTACAAAAAAATTTTGAAAGATTTTTCTGCAATTTTCATGTCTTTTACTTGGAATCAAACCTAAATTGGAAGATGTATGTGAAGTTAGCGCCTTCTCCAGCGCCCGGCGATTTCCCTAGATTTGACGATGTGGCAACCGCGCATTTTCTTTCTAACCAATCAGAGCGGCCGACAAACACGTCAAACTAGAGCTACCTGTTGAGGTTATGTTACTATAATTTGAGTCTTCACCCTTTTTCAAAGAAATATAGATCAAACTTACTTTCGGCGATCTAAGGGCGACCCATACTGATAAAAATTATACCAAAAAAACATGGGACGACCCCTGAAATTAAGGGAAAACATTGAGAATTACAGAAATTATTTAATTTGAACCCCTTCCAGAAAAATGTACCACATCCCCTTCATACCGATGAAAGCCCAATTCAAGCGGAACAAAATGGCACCAAAGTCATCCACCGAAAAACATCGGATGACCCCTAAAATTAAGGGAAAAAGGAATTTTTAACGTTTTTTATTAATTTATGGGGTCATTCGATGTTTTTAAGTGGATGACTTTGGTGCCATTTTGTTCCGCTTGAATTGGGCTTTCATCGGTATGAAGGGGATGTGGTACATTTTGCTAGAAGGGCTTCAAATTAAATAGAATCAGCAATCTTCAACGTTTTTTCTTATTTTTAAGGGTCATCCGATATTTTTCGGTGGATGACTTTGGTGTCGTTTTGTTCCGATTGAATAGGGCTTTCGTCGGTACACTTTTTTGGAAGGGGTTCAAATAAAATAAGTAATTTTCAACGTTTTCCCTTAATTTTAAGGGTTATCCGATGTTTTTAGTTGGATGATTTTGGTGTCGTTTTGTTCCGCTTGAATAGGGCTTTCGTCGGTATGAAGGGGGTGTGGTACATTTTTCTGGAAGGGCTTCAAATTACATAGAATAAGCAATTTGCAACGTTTTTCCTTATTTTTAAGGGTCATCCAATGTTTTTAGGTGAATGATTTTGGTGTCGTTTCGTTCCGCTTGAATAGGGCTTTCGTCGGTATGGGGCGTGTGGTACCTACATTTTTCTGGAAGGGGTTCAAATTAAATAAAATAAGCAATTTTCAACGTTTTCCCTTAATTTTAAGGGTCATCCGATGTTTTTAGGTGATGACTTTGGCGTCATTTTGTTCCGCTCGAATAGGGCTTTCGTCGGTATGAAGGGCGTGTGGTACATTTTTCTGGAAGGGGTTAAAATTAAATAATGACTTTGAGTTTGAATTTTCATTCCTCTTCGATTTAAATAATTTCTGTAATTCTCAATGTTTTCCCTTAATTTCAGGGGTTGTCCCATGTTTTTTTGTATAATTTTTATCAGTATGGGTCGCCCTTGGATCGCCGAAAGTAAGTTTGATCTATATTTCTTTGAAAAGGGGTGAAAACTTAAATCATAGTACCATAACCTCAACAGGTAGCTCTAGTTTGACGTGTCTGTCGGCCGCTCTGATTGGTTAGAAAGAAAATGCGCGGTTGCCACATCGTCAAATCTAGGGAAATCGCCGGGCGCTGGAGAAGGCGCTAACTTCACACACATAATTGGAAGTCCAATCCTTAGATTCAACAAACACTCGGTCAGAATTTATGACGGCACTCAAAGACCCTTACGTTTGATCGCATTTAGGTTTGATATAAAATAAGCTAAAATTGAATTATCCCCGAATTCAACAATTGGAGTTGAAAAAGATGCGAGGGGTTGACAACTTGGAAATTTTGGTGTACAAACATGAGAAATTTGTACAATTTTTTTCAGGAATTTTGGAAATTTTGGATACCTATTTTTGCATGATTTTGCACATTTTTTGGAATTTTTTTAGAAGTTATGCAAATTTTGGTGTACAGATTTTTACCCAGTTGTCAACCCCTCGAAAAGATGCAATGCATTTTCAAAGCTTTGTCATAAGATTTAAGAGGATGCTACATTATCTAAAGTTGATTCCACGTAGAACAATTAAAGTTTTCAGTTGGATTTATTTTGTAAATCTCCTGCAGTAAATTAATTAGGAGGATTTAACTCGAAAACGGTGCCACATGCAACGAGAGTACTTTTTGGTGAATTGTGAACTGCCGATGATAGTCTTCTTATTACTTTGTCAAAAAGCATGGTTTTTGGTTAAATTTGGAAAGACTAATGTAAAACTTCACCTTTGACGAAAATGTGATTGAATTATGTAAGTTACCTACTTTAAGTTAATCTAATTTTAATCTTTTAATTTGATACCTAACCTAAATGTAAATGCAATTTTCAAAAGAAAAAAAAAACAAAAAAAAACAACATGTAACCGTCAACCTAACTCCTGGATGTATTTTTGCAGTACCTGCCTGAAGATGACATACTTATTAATGTAGTCGAAATATATAGTATATATAGCAGGAAAAATTCTTCTTTAATATTTTGGGATTCCTAAAGGACCTTACTATCAACATCGATTCATCGAATATACAGGGTGAGTCAACAAGGCGACGGCGGTCCATAACTTCTGAACCCTTCCAGACAGGAAATCAATTCAAACGCCATTATGTACAACACCGCCAATTCTACATCCTAAAAATACTTTCAACTATACAGGGTGTCTCAAAACACTTGCAACGCATGGCAACTTGATTTTTTTAAATGGAACACCACCATTTTGATGCCATATTCTGGATCACCTATAACATAGCTTTACATCGACATAAGACATTCGATGTTTTAAGGCTCTGTTCTACAGTAATTAATTCTTTTTGAAAAATTTCGATCATTGCGGCGGCTTCATAAGAAAATTCCTGAAAACACAATTTTGTATCTAGAAAGCTGAGATTCGGTACGAATATGAAGGAAGGTCTATTCTATCTATCTAACAGGATAACTATCATTATCACTATACAGGGTGTTAAAATTCCTTTTTCAAGTTTGGAAAATTTCAAATATGCAAAACTCCATTTTTTCAAATGGCACCCCCTGTTATTATTGTGCCATGGGGTTTGGCTGTTGAATTACTTTATTTTTTATTAAGTATGTCCTATACCTAAAGTCAATACTTCAAAAGATATTCTTTGTCTTATTTATTTTATTGAAGATTATTACGATCTCAATTAAAGAATGCCATGGACTGTGTGACAGTTATGATTAACATTGTTTATTTACATGGTTACCAGACAGTTTGTCACATTTATTGACATACACAATGAATTTCAACCATAAGCAGTAAACCATGTCAATTAATTCTTCCTGGTTGTGTATGTGAATAAATGTGACAAACTGTCTGGTATCCATGTAAATAAACAATGTTAATCATAACTGTCATACAATCCATGGCATTCTTTAATTGAGATCGTAATAATCTTCAATAAAATAAATAAGCAAAGAATATCTTTTGAAGTATTGACTTTAGGTATAAGACATACTTAATAAAAAATAAAGTAATTCAACAGCCGAACCTCATGGCACAATAATAACAGGGGGTGCCATTTGAAAAAATGGAGTTTTGCATATTTGAAATTTTCCAAACTTGACACAGAATTTTTAACACTCTGTATAGTGATAATGATAGTTATCATGTTAGATAGATAGAATAGACCTTCCTTCATATTCGTACCGAATCTCAGCTCTCTAGACACAAAATTGAGTTCTCAGGATTTTTTTTAAGAAGCACCCGCAATGATCGAAAATTTTCAAAAAGAATTAATTACTTTAGAACAGAGCCTTAAAACATCGAATGTCTTATGTCGATGTAAAGATATGTTATAGGTGATCCAGAATATGGCATCAAAATGGTGGTGTTCCATTTAAAAAAATCAACTTGCCATGCGTTGCAAGTGTTTTGGGACACCCTGTATAGTTGAAAGTATTTTTAGGATGTAGAATTGGCGGTGTTGTACATAATGGCGTTTGAATTGATTTCCTATCTGGAAGGGTTCAGAAGTTATGGACCGCCGTCGCCTTGTTGACTCACCCTGTATAATATTGGTTCCCACGAGCAAACCCGAAGAACAATACCCAGGTATGTTCTAAATACCAACATCGAATTAGTTGTGCTTTTTGAGGAAATTCTGATTTGTGGGGTACCCTTTTGGGGGGCATATAGCTCCCATATAATCCATTTTAGGATAAAAACTTATTCTTACTTTTTGTCTTATTTTCACGTAAGGAAGCTGTATTAGCTGCTGTCCCTATAATTCTGAGACACCCTGTATACCTATACCTACCTATTTAAAGTGCTATGCGAGATGCTATGGTGAATTCAAAAAAATAAATCAAAAATCAGTCTTATGACTGCGTGATATTTGTGGGCAGAATTAACTGAGATCCCGAAAAAAATTCAACATTTTATTTTAACATGCAAAAAATGTAGGTAGGGGTAGGTGGGGCGAACTGAAACAAGCAATTTCTTTTTGTCAAAGTGTCGGTATCTCTGTTGTGATAGCTGAACTAGGTGCCCAATGAAGTCGTTAATTATCCTGGGTTTTGGTTTGAATCATACCTTATTTGAATGGCCACAGTTTAGAAATTCCTGTTTTTGGCTGTCTTGATGTAAAATTTCACGGTACGTAGATAATCAATTAAGATGTGAATTAAACCAAACTATTGTTTAACTTGTATGTGGTGGTAGCTTAGTCCTCTAACTTTGTCTTGTATGCATTGAAATTTCATTCGTAACCCAACTTTTAACCATCAGCTGATAGACTTTTTTCAAAGCTGGTTGTGGGGCAAAATGAAACGTCTTGCTGTGGGGCATAGTGAAGTGATTTCATTTTGCCCCTGTGCTTATTATTGTTTCCATGCTTTCCGTGATTAATGACACCCTTTCTTATTTATAACAGTTTCGGCAGTGGCGTGTCGTGCCCCTTAGGCAACAATGTTGGGAAGGCCGCGGGGGGAAAGTGCGGAAAATAATTTTTTTGCTCTTTTTTTCTTTTCTTGGCGTTAAGAAAGTGAATAAAATGTAGCAAAATGCTTGTGTTTGAAATGTAAACAAGAAATACTTTTTTCCTTATTCTTATCGTCCAGTATTGTTTTTTACCCGATACCAAAGTAACATTTTGTAAACAAAAAAATTTCGTTTCTTGGGAAGAAAGGATAAAGTCCGTGCACTTTTTTTTAAGCTACTGCTGCTTTATTTTAACCTCCCCAACCCCATCAAAATTTAAAAAAACGGGAGGTTACTGCAATCACTAAAATTTTCGAAATCGAGATAAGACCGAATCTATACGTTTTGAGGTCTCAGAAACCCAGAAAAGTAGTTTTTAAAATCTGTCTGTGTATGTACATACAGGGTGGGCCCGTAAAAGTTGGAACAAACTTTGTCTGTTAATAAAATTTTTATTTATAATTCGATTTTAATGAAATTTTGTGAGGTTGTTAACTCAACCTTTCTACGTCGAAGTCACTCATTTAATGTACCAACACTCATTCAATTTTTGAAATATTCTTCAGAAAATGAAGAGGTGACGTTTATGGTCGCTGCAAAATTAAATCAACGATGATGGGCTGCTCTTCTTTATCTTAGAATCATATTTTAAGTTTTCTGAGCGGAGTAACACTGAAAAATTTGGACATTTTTTGTTCGCTTACCCAAAAACTAATTTAACTAAAATCTGCAATGTTTCGCGAGAAACCTGAAATTGTAATCAAGTTGCCCTTGGAATTTACTTTTGTCATATTGACAAACAAATTTTAATCACTTTAAGATGGCTCGATTATTGCTAGAAGATAAATTTTAATCAAAACGCTCCAAGAGCGTAATTTTAGAGCCTTCAGAAAAGTTGCAGTAATGCATTAGATTCTTCTGGCTCCAAAATTACGCTGGTGGAACTGGTGGAGATTTAAATTTTATCTTCTAGTAATAATCGAGCCATGTTAAACAGATTAATTTGCTTGACAATGTGAGAGAAGTAAATTCCAAAAGGCAACTTGACTTACAATTTCGAGTTTTTCGCGAAACCGCAGATGTTAATTCATTAATTTTTGATTATAAGAACGAAAAATGTCTTAATTTTTTGTTGTTGCTCTGCTCAGAAAACTTCAAATATGATTTTAAGACAAAGAGAAGCAGACCATCACCGTTGATTTAATTTTGCAGCGACTCTAAACGTTACCTCTTCATTTACTGAAGAATATTTCAGAAACTAAATGAGTGTTGGTGTATTAAATGAGTGGGCCCGACGTAGAAAGGTTGAGTTAACAACCACACAAAATTTCATTAAAATCGGATTATAAATAAAAATTTTATTAACAGCCAAAATTTGTTCCAACTTTTACGGGCCCACCCTGTACGTTCGTTCGTAAACACGCCACAGCCAAAACTATTCGACCGATTTGGCTGAAATTTGGTAAGTGTGCATGTGATAACCCAACTTAGATCTGAAAAGCGTTTGGAGCTAATCGTGCAACCAGAAATGCCATCTTGACACATCAACTTTTAAATGTAAACCCCCATTATTCACGCACAATAAGGCTTTCAGATTCTGCTTCCAAAGATGTATTTCCTGTCAGTGCCCTTTTGACCAAAAACTAAAAAAATCGAGATTTTTATCAGACTTCAAAATCGCGGTACAGCTCAAGCCCCTGAACCGATTTGGCTGAAATTTTGCACATGGAAATTGTATTACACGTCGAAGAGGTGAACAAATTTTGGATTCAATCGGCCCATGGAAAGTGCCGTTTTGGCCCACCAATTTCGAAATTTAAAATTATTCTCACATTTACCCATCCAAAACAAGTTTTTGAAAGATTTATTGTCACCATCAGAAAGGTCTTCAAATTCTGGTCTTAAGACAAAATTCATTCCCATTTAGTACCGTTTGGGTAGAAAAATCGAAATTTTGTAATAACACTGAAACCACCTTATAGCCCAAACTACTGGATCGATTTGTACGAAATTTGGTACATGGAGGTGAGGTGACCCGTTGAAGAGCTGAAAGGCTTTCGGGAGCAATTGGTCCACGGGAAGTGCCTTTTAGTCACGGAAATCAGAGACCCACGCATTGGGGAGGTTCCAGCCGCTTCTCTGCTGCCTTTTTTGCGTATAGCTTAAAATCATCCGCAAAAAGAAGTTTTTCACACTGTACATTGTCAGGAAGATCGTTAATAAATAACAAAAACATATAAGTGGTCGCAGATTTGAGCCTTGTGGTACTCCTGATGTCGGAACGAAAGAACACGAAGTGAAATTACGGCATCTTACATAATGCACCCTGTCCACCAAATAGGAACAAAGAAGTGAGGTCAAAGAATCGGGAAAATTTTTTATTAAGAAAAATGACAAGAATTTAGTAGCGCCGCCTTCTGTGCCTGATCAGGGGCGGCGGCGGCCTTCTTGGGTCGTAATCCCCCCACGGCTATGGGGGGAACGGGCCCCGCCGCCGGCCGGCCCTCCTTATCAACCGCATGAGGACGTCTGAAACATATAAGCACGTAAGTTTAGTTAATTCGCAATTTGTTTAGTCCGTTTACTGAGCAATGACTTGGGTTAATTATTGAAGTTTTAGACTTCCCTTTTTTTTCAAATGAAAGCTTGAAAATAAAAAAAAGCGAAATGGATTCACCTAAATAGTCCTCCTGGAGGCATGGTACCTTCGCCTCCTCCTGCGGCCTTGGGGGCAACGAGACCCGCCGCCGCCCGGCCCGGCGCATAAGCCGTATGATGAGATGCGCCACCTCCCTGTGTCTAATTTTTGGCGGCGGCGGCCTCCTCGGGTCGCAATCCCCCCACGGCTATGGGGGGAACGGGCCCCGCCGCCGGCCGGCCTTCCTTATCAACCGCATGAGGACGTCTGAAACATATAAGCACGTAAGTTTAGTTAATTCGCAATTTGTTTAGTCCGTTTACTGAGCAATGACTTGGGTTAATTATTGAAGTTTTAGACTTCTCTTTTTTTTCAAATGGAAGCTTGAAAATAAAAAAAAGCGAAATGGATTCACCTAAATAGTCCTCCTGGAGGCGTGATACCTCCGCCTCCTCCTGTGGCCCTGGGGGCAAGGAGACCCGCCGCCGCCCGGCCCGGCGCATAAGCCGTATGATGAGATGCGCCACCTCCCTGTGTCTAATTTTTGGCGGCGGCGGCCTCCTCGGGTCGCAATCCCCCCACGGCTATGGGGGGAACGGGCCCCGCCGCCGGCCGGCCCTCCTTATCAACCGCATGAGGACGTCTGAAACATATAAGCACGTAAGTTTAGTTAATTCGCAATTTGTTTAGTCCGTTTACTGAGCAATGACTTGGGTTAATTATTGAAGTTTTAGACTTCTCTTTTTTTTCAAATGGAAGCTTGAAAATAAAAAAAAGCGAAATGGATTCACCTAAATAGTCCTCCTGGAGGCGTGGTACCTTCGCCTCCTCCTGCGGCCCTGGGGGCAACGAGACCCGCCGCGCCGCCGCCCGGCCCGGCGCACAAGCCGTATGATGAGATGCGCCACCTCATTGTGTCTAATTTTTGGCGGCGGCGGCCTCCTCGGGTCGTAATCCCCCCACGGCTATGGGGGGAACGGGCCCCGCCGCCGGCCGACCTTCCTTATCAACCGCATGAGGACGTCTGAAACATAATTATAAGTACGTAAGTTTAGTTAATTCGCAATTTGCTTAGTCCGTTTACTGAGCAATGACTTGGGTTAATTATTGAAGTTTTAGACTTCTCTTTTTTTTTCAAATGGAAGCTTGAAAATAAAAAAAGCGAAATGGATTCACCTAAATGGTCCTCCTGGAGGCGTGGTACCTCCGCCTCCTCCTGCGGCCCTGAGGGGAACGAGACCCCCCGCCGCCGGCCGGCCCGGCGCATAAGCCGCACGATACCGTAATCGATGACAAATTTTTTTTATTACTCCCAGCGCCACCTTTCTGTCTGATTTTTGGCGGCGGCGGCCTCCTCGGGTCGTAATCCCCCCACGGCTATGGGGGGAACGGGCCCCGCCGCCGGCCGACCTTCCTTATCAACCGCATGAGGACGTCTGAAACATAATTATAAGTACGTAAGTTTAGTTAATTCGTAATCTGTTTAGTCCGTTTACTCAGCAATGACTTGGGTTAATTATTGAAGTTTTAAACTTCTCTTTTTTTTTCAAATGGAAGCTTGAAAATAAAAAAAGCGAAATGGATTCACCTAAATGGTCCTCCTGGAGGCGTGGTACCTCCGCCTCCTCCTGCGGCCCTGAGGGGAACGAGACCCCCCGCCGCCGGCCGGCCCGGCGCATAAGCCGCACGATACCGTAATCGATGACAAATTTTTTTTATTACTCCCAGCGCCACCTTTCTGTCTGATTTTTGACGGCGGCGGCCTCCTCGGGTCGTAATCCCCCCACGGCTATGGGGGGAACGGGCCCCGCCGCCGGCCGACCTTCCTTATCAACCGCATGAGGACGTCTGAAACATAATTATAAGTACGTAAGTTTAGTTAATTCGTAATCTGTTTAGTCCGTTTACTCAGCAATGACTTGGGTTAATTATTGAAGTTTTAAACTTCTCTTTTTTTTTCAAATGGAAGCTTGAAAATAAAAAAAGCGAAATGGATTCACCTAAATGGTCCTCCTGGAGGCGTGGTACCTCCGCCTCCTCCTGCGGCCCTGAGGGGAACGAGACCCCCCGCCGCCGGCCGGCCCGGGGCATAAGCCGCACGATACCGTAATCGATGACAAATTTTTTTTATTACTCCCAGCGCCACCTTTCTGTCTGATTTTTGGCGGCGGCGGCCTTCTTGGGTCGTAATCCCCCCACGGCTATGGGGGGAACGGGCCCCGCCGCCGGCCGGCCTTCCTTATCAACCGCATGAGGAGTGAGGACGTCTGAAACATATAAGCACGTAAGTTTAGTTAATTCGCAATTTGTTTAGTCCGTTTACTGAGCAATGACTTGGGTTAATTATTGAAGTTTTAGACTTCTCTTTTTTTTCAAATGGAAGCTTGAAAATAAAAAAAAGCGAAATGGATTCACCTAAATAGTCTTCCTGGAGGCGTGGTACCTCCGCCTCCTCCTGCGGCCCTGGGGGCAACGAGACCCGCCGCCGCCCGGCCCGGCGCATAAGCCGCACGATGACGTCTGAAACAAATTTAGTTAATAGTCTTAATAAATACCGTAAATAATACGGTAACCGAAGCCTACTCATACGACAGACATTTACACCAAATAGGAACAAAGAAGTGAGGTCAAAGAATCGGGAAAATCTAATGTAGCGTAGCTTGCTTAGTAAAATACCGTGATCAAAATAACAAAATTTTTTTATTATAATGTAAAAACTGGAATTTTCTCAGCGCCACCAGCGGAACGCTCTCACCTCCCGTTTGTATTTTGTGCTTTCCTAGAACGCGTGACGGCGTTTCTAGGAAAGCACTTCCATAAGATTTGTCGACGGGAGCGACGTCACGCGTCCTAGGAAAGCCTGGCTTTACTCAGCAATGACTTGGGTTAATTATTGAAGTCAAATGGAAGCTTGAAAATAAAAAAAGCGAAATGGATTCACCTAGATGGTGTTCTTGCAGGTGGCGCTCAAGACTAGGGCTGTACGGATCCAAATTTTTCCAGATCCGGTTCCAAAATCTGGGATCCGGATCTTAAAAAATATCCGGATCCAAATCCGAATCTAGATCCGGATCCATATCCGGATCCAAATCAGGTACTGAAAATAAACCATCAACGAGTTTTGTCATTTATTAGTCGTAATTCAACCATGTAGGTGAAAATTTTCATAACACCTCAAATTATGCAGCATCAATTTTCTTCAGCAGAATTTTTCTATTTTGTAAGCAAAGACGTCAAATTAAAAACCTGCTTATCAATCTGCACCTAGTAGTAGTGCCTCCGCAAAAACAAATTATGCAAAGAAGTAAAATTCCAACATTTTCTCGAAGTGGCTTGGTTAGATAATAAGAATAAAAATTCTCAAAGTCTTGCCACGTTATGTATTAAAAGTTAACAGCTACATGTTTCAAGAGCAGAGGCTCCCATCTTCAGGCTAGAGAGTAGACTAAATTAAAATTATGAAAATTTACAAATAAAACAGAGTTTACCTGAGGTTAAAGTTCAAAGGTTACATTGAAATTGTTTTTCACAAGATTTTTACATTTAAATGATGAAAGTGGCTGAAATAAAGTGAGATAAAGCAGCAAGTTGATCCTCGGAACACTTACCAAGACAAATTTTATATTAAACTGATAAAAACTTTAAAAATTAAAAAGAAGCTTCACATGTTTCTTGGTCGGAGGAACATGACAGCAGGAAACGTAAATTGGGAGCTGACATTGATGACACTTGAGAGAACTAATAAGTGACGTGACAGATAAATAACTAGTTAGGGCGGCAATTTTTGAAAAAAGTGCTAAAGGTGTCAATACCAACAAGAGTGGCTCTTTGGTTGTTTAAGAGCTCTGTTTCAGGGTTGTTCAAGTTTCTTGCTATTTCCAGTGATTCAAGCAGCTGCCTCCTCCTACGGTCATCGCAGTGATGAATCAAAGAGACATTATTCACAAAGTCAAATTGATGATATGTTGTCAGGATATGATCTGCAAAGGCTGAAGTAGTGTTGATCTGAGTCGAATGAATATTATTTATAATTGCTGACCTGTGTTCTGAAATTCTTTGGTCAAATTTTCTACCAGTCTCTCCAATGTAACAACAGTCGCAACTTGAACAGAGGATCTTATATACACCTGACTTGTCTGAAACTGAGGTAGGGTCTAAGTTATTAATGGAGGGTAGAAACTTTTTTAAATTGTTGGAAGTTCGAAAGGAAATCGTGATATTGTGTTTTTTAAAAATTTTTGAGAGAGTAAGAGACTGTGGGCCAAAATAACTGCAAAATAAGAAGTATGGAAATTAAGAGATCTCGCAATGTGTTTGAGGAAGACTTTCTCAATTAGTGAACAAGGGAAACCATTATTTAAACCAATCTGTTTAATAATGTTTAGTTCAGTAAGAAAGTCGGTCTTACTCAAAGGGACGGAGAGGAGCCTATGGAAATGACTGTGGAAAGCAGCGAGTTTGTGTTGAGTGGGGTGATTGGAAGAGAAGGGGATAACACTGTCAGTAGTTGTGGGTTTCCTGAAAATTTTGAAAATTAAACTGGGTGGGACTCTAGAAATAAGCAAATCTAAGAACGGAATTGTACGATTATGTTCAAGCTCAAAGGTAAAGCGAATGTTTGGGTGAACGGAATTGAGATAGGTGGTGAAATTATTCAAATCATCATCAGTACCAATGAAAAGGGAGAGAACGTCATCAACGTAACGGGCCCAAAAGAGAATATTATTGCGAAATGGGTTTGAACTGTTAATAATTTTAGTGGTTTCTAAGTTGGACATAAAGAGCTCAGCTAAGAGTGGTGAAATGTTGGAACCCATAGCTAAACCGGTGTTTTGTTTATATACAGGGTGAGTCTAGTTGGACAAATCAGTCGCTCTAGCGCTTAAGATATTCAAATTGGAAATTCAATTTTTGGATATGTTGTAGCTGAGATGGTCCCCTACGCATGGGACCCGTAAAGAAAGCTCCAGTCTTATTCAAACCGAAATTATTAAATAAAAACGAAGGCCTAAAAAATTATTTTTCGATATTGTTGAATTTTTTAAGGTTATTTCGTTAGAGAATCATTTTCTCTTTATGGAAACATAATTTTTTGCAGAAATAAGTTAATAATCTCCGAGAGACAAATTATTTAAATAATAAAGATTTTTAATTACTTCCTAAAGAAAGCCACGCATGCCGTGATTTGAACAACTGAAAGGCAGTCTAGCTTATACTGCAGACTGTACCCGGAATGACAAGTGCGTCAGTTGGAAATGTCATTTGCTTTCGTTTGTGGAAAAATCAAAGGAAAAATAATGCAAAACTACGAGTTTTTGCCCTTTACTTTACAGATAATTAGGTAATTTTTAATGCTTGATGGATGTTTTGCTAAATTCGCCGAATACAAGTGTCTCGGGTTGATGTTTTTTACATTATTGCCATTGGAGTCGAATGGTTCGACCAAGAAAAGCTATTTTCGTCAGCCAGAAAGCAATTGGCAATAGTTGCTAACAGTTTACATTGCTGTCATGCTGTCAAATATGGTGATTTTGTTGTTTTATTAAAAATTTAATATTTCTGCTGATAATTTTTTCACACTTACGAAATGAAGATTTATCATCGGATGTTGAGGGGTCCAGCAAATGTTGAAGACACTCAACCGTGTTGATATAATGAACAAATTCAAAGAAGCGGTGAGCCAAGCGAAACCAAGAAAATTCAACTCGAAGGGTGTAAACTTTAACTTGTCCTAATCGGGCCCCTCCAGTGTGAGAACCCGAGACACTTGTATTATCTGTAAAGACAAAGGCAAAAACCCGTAGTTTTGCATTATTTTTTACAAGCGACCTCAAATGACATTTCCAACTGACACTTGTCGTTGTGGGTACAGTCTGCAGTATAAGCCAGACTGCCTTTCAGTTGTTCAAATCACGGCATGCGTGGCTTTCTTTAGGAAATAATTAAAAATCTTTATTATTTAAATAATTTGGCTCTCGGAGATTATTAACTTATTTCTGCAAAAAATTATGTTTCCATAAAGAAAAAATGATTCTCTAACTAAATAACCTTAAAAAATTCAACAATATTGAAAAAAAAAATTTTAAGCCTTCGTTTTTATTTAATAATTTCGGTTTGAATAAAACTGGAGCTTTCTTTATGGGTCCCATGCGTAGGGGACCATATCAGCTACAACATATCCAAAAATTGAATTTCCAATTTCAATATCTTAAACGCTAGGCGACTGATTTGTCCAACTAGACTCACCCTGTATGTTGTTGTTGAATCTAAAGTAATTTTGGAGTGTGATAAGACCAAGAAGAGAGCAAAGGTCCAAAATGTGGTGTGTATCGATATCAGAGGAAAAAAGTTGGTCTCTTAGTAAAGCTATACACTCTTCAGAGGGCACACTTGGGAACAGGTTCGTTACATCGAAGGACACTAAACGGGCATTAGGGGGAATATTAATATTATTCAGTTTATTAACTAATTGAGAAGAATTTTTAATTGAAAAAGGGGCACACAAATCAAAGTTAATGTTCTTGGTGAAAGTTTTAGTGAGAAATGGAGCTAGTTTTGAACAAGGTGAGTTGAGATAAGAAACTACTGGTCTGACGGGGACATCTGGTTTGTGAATCTTCGGAAGTGCATATAACTTTGGAATAATGGGGTTAGGGGGGAGGAGAAATCTGGTATTGGAACCAAAATGTTTAATTGTAGAATCGCAAGATTTAAGAGTGTTTTTGAAAAATGGTATGAAAGATTTGTGGGGGTTATAATTCAAAATTTGGAAATCTTGGTTATTATTTAAAAAAGTTTCAACTTTAGTAATATAATCTAATTTATTTAGGATAACAACACAGTTGCCTTTGTCAGCTTTGGAAATTACTAAGTTATTATTGACTAAGGTCTCCTTGAGGTTTTTGTAAAGAGGGAATTTCTTCCGGTCAAGGCAGAGACTTCAAATTCCCTCTTTACAAAAACCTCAAGGAGACCTTAGTCAATAATAACTTAGTAATTTCCAAAGCTGACAAAGGCAACTGTGTTGTTATCCTAAATAAATTAGATTATATTACTAAAGTTGAAACTTTTTTAAATAATAACCAAGATTTCCAAATTTTGAATTATAACCCCCACAAATCTTTCATAACATTTTTCAAAAACACTCTTAAATCTTGCGATTCTACAATTAAACATTTTGGTTCCAATACCAGATTTCTCCTCCCCCCTAACCCCATTATTCCAAAGTTATATGCACTTCCGAAGATTCACAAACCAGATGTCCCCGTCAGACCAGTAGTTTCTTATCTCAACTCACCTTGTTCAAAACTAGCTCCATTTCTCACTAAAACTTTCACCAAGAACATTAACTTTGATTTGTGTGCCCCTTTTTCAATTAAAAATTCTTCTCAATTAGTTAATAAACTGAATAATATTAATATTCCCCCTAATGCCCGTTTAGTGTCCTTCGATGTAACGAACCTGTTCCCAAGTGTGCCCTCTGAAGAGTGTATAGCTTTACTAAGAGACCAACTTTTTTCCTCTGATATCGATACACACCACATTTTGGACCTTTGCTCTCTTCTTGGTCTTATCACACTCCAAAATTACTTTAGATTCAACAACAACATATATAAACAAAACACCGGTTTAGCTATGGGTTCCAACATTTCACCACTCTTAGCTGAGCTCTTTATGTCCAACTTAGAAACCACTAAAATTATTAACAGTTCAAACCCATTTCGCAATAATATTCTCTTTTGGGCCCGTTACGTTGATGACGTTCTCTCCCTTTTCATTGGTACTGATGATGATTTGAATAATTTCACCACCTATCTCAATTCCGTTCACCCAAACATTCGCTTTACCTTTGAGCTTGAACATAATCGTACAATTCCGTTCTTAGATTTGCTTATTTCTAGAGTCCCACCCAGTTTAATTTTCAAAATTTTCAGGAAACCCACAACTACTGACAGTGTTATCCCCTTCTCTTCCAATCACCCCACTCAACACAAACTCGCTGCTTTCCACAGTCATTTCCATAGGCTCCTCTCCGTCCCTTTGAGTAAGACCGACTTTCTTACTGAACTAAACATTATTAAACAGATTGGTTTAAATAATGGTTTCCCTTGTTCACTAATTGAGAAAGTCTTCCTCAAACACATTGCGAGATCTCTTAATTTCCATACTTCTTTGAGCAAAAGCTCAACCAAAAATATATAGATCCCTCAGTTATTTTGGCCCACAGTCTCTTACTCTCTCAAAAATTTTTAAAAAACACAATATCACGATTTCCTTTCGAACTTCCAACAATTTAAAAAAGTTTCTACCCTCCATTAATAACTTAGACCCTACCTCAGTTTCAGACAAGTCAGGTGTATATAAGATCCTCTGTTCAAGTTGCGACTGTTGTTACATTGGAGAGACTGGTAGAAAATTTGACCAAAGAATTTCAGAACACAGGTCAGCAATTATAAATAATATTCATTCGACTCAGATCAACACTACTTCAGCCTTTGCAGATCATATCCTGACAACATATCATCAATTTGACTTTGTGAATAATGTCTCTTTGATTCATCACTGCGATGACCGTAGGAGGAGGCAGCTGCTTGAATCACTGGAAATAGCAAGAAACTTGAACAACCCTGAAACAGAGCTCTTAAACAACCAAAGAGCCACTCTTGTTGGTATTGACACCTTTAGCACTTTTTTCAAAAATTGCCGCCCTAACTAGTTATTTATCTGTCACGTCACTTATTAGTTCTCTCAAGTGTCATTAATGTCAGCTCCCAATTTACGTTTCCTGCTGTCATGTTCCTCCGACCAAGAAACATGTGAAGCTTCTTTTTAATTTTTAAAGTTTTTATCAGTTTAATATAAAATTTGTCTTGGTAAGTGTTCCGAGGGTCAACTTGCTGCTTTATCTCACTTTATTTCAGCCACTTTCATCATTTAAATGTAAAAATCTTGTGAAAAACAATTTCAATGTAACCTTTGAACTTTAACCTCAGGTAAACTCTGTTTTATTTGTAAATTTTCATAATTTTAATTTAGTCTACTCTCTAGCCTGAAGATGGGAGCCTCTGCTCTTGAAACATGTAGCTGTTAACTTTTAATACATAACGTGGCAAGACTTTGAGAATTTTTATTCTTACAAATTATGCAATTAAAACTTTTGTGGGGGTTGAAATACGCACTTATCCCTACCTGTTGCGAAGGAAACTTAAGGTAAACTGAATCCCAAATGCGTTCAATTTTATTACCGACGAAAGACGAAATTATGCGAATTTTGCAAAATTACCACTTAGGGGATTGAAAAATCGTAAAGGTGGATGAAAAGTCAAAAGGTATGAGGATTAACCGTGGCTAAGTAAAATTACGGAAAATAACACCAGAATAACCCAATTATGTAGATTTTGCGTTTGAAGAGTTGAAACATTGCGAAGGGGGATGAAAAAAGTGAAAAATTTAATCATCATCCAAATGGGTTCAATTTATTACAGAAGAAAAACAAAATATCAGAATTTGGCAAAATTAACACCTAGGGGGTTGAAAATTTGTAAAGGAGGATGAAACGTCAAGGTGGATGAGAATTAATCGTAATTAAGCAGAATTACAGAAAATAACACGAAAGTAAGCCAATTATACAAATTTAGCTTTTGGGGGTTGAAATGTTGCGAAGGGGGTTGGAAAAGTGAAAAAGATAAACATAATCCGAATGAGTTCAATTTATTACCGAAGGCAAACTAAATTACGTGAATTTTGCAAAATAACACTTAGGGGGTTGAAAAATTGTAAAGGGGGATGAAACGTCAAAGTGGATGAGAATTAATCGTAATTAAACAGAATTACAGAAAACAACACGAAAATAAGCCAATTATGCAAATTTGACTTTTGGGGGTTGAAACATTGCGAAGTGGTCGTAAAAATGAAAAAGGCAAGAACAATCCATATGAATAAAATTCGGTAAAATTCATTACCGAGAAAAGGCAAAACTGCGCGAATTTTACAAAATTAACGCTCGGGGGGGTGAAAAATTGTCAAGGGAGATGAAAAATCAAAAGGGGTGAAAACGAACTGTAGTTAAGTAGAACTAGAGAAAATCACACGAAAAAGAAGCGGTCTGGGGCCCAATTTTTGAACCATGTGAAAGCAATTCCCATGGGAAATGACGATTACACGCCATACATTCGTGGTAATTGGTTGTCGAAAATCGGTGGAGATCGGTTCTCACATGCTCGGCACCACGTGAAGTCGTAACCTTTCGCCACCACTACGAAAAATTAATGGAGGGGGAGCGTCATTTGAAAGCCTACGGTTGTATTCTCCCCGGGGAAAAGTTCCCACGTTTCAAAAATACAGACCCTGGGTAAATTTTGCTCTTTGAGGGTTCACATATCATGAAAGGGGTTGTAAAATTGTGGATGGGGGAAAGGGGGATGAAATTTAAGGGTTCATGTAAGTGGTGGAATAAAATTACGGAGTTCGTTAGATTTCGGTCAACCATTGAAAAAAAGTCTGATGAGTCAAAGTCATTTTCATTAATTTTTAACCCATTTACAATTTTTCAACCCCTTTCATATGTGAACCGTCAAAAAGCAAAATTTACCCAGACCGTTTCTTTTTCGTGTGCTTTTCGCTAGTTCTACTTAACTACAGTTCATTTCCACCCCTATTGACTTTTCATCCCCCTTATCAATGTTTCAACCCCCCGAGGGTTAATTTTTTTTGTAAAATTCGCGCAGTTTTGCCTTTTTTCGGTAACAAATTTTACTCATATACATTGTTCTTGCCTTTTTCACTTCTTCAACCCCCTTCGCAATATTTCAACCCCCAAAAGCCAAAGCACCTAGCATTTTTTTTATGGAAATTGGGTTTGGGTCAGATTTTTTTCAAAAAAATCTATGTTGTAGAACACGTCTCCCTGAGTAATTGTTACCATTGCGCCAACTTTGTGGACCTCACCGTTTCTTAGATATGGTTACATATTGTAGTAACATTACGCGGGGCATCATTTATAACTCATTGAAGATCTCTATTGATGGTATTTCTTGAATATATACAATGCTATTTTAACACCTTCTGGATAGTCGTTAATTTGGGTCAGATTTCTTTTATTTTTAGTGCCGTAGCAGAATGCGGAGGTACTCTTGTCTTAGCTTATTCGCTCGCTCGCTCGCTCGATCGCTCCTCAGTCTGTCCGTCGGATAACTTGAGAACGGATCGAGATATCGAGCTGAAACTTGGTAGGCAGCTTCGTCTCCCGAAAAGTAAGGCGGGGATTGCTTTTGGGCCATATCGGACCAAGGGGGTGGGAGCTAGGGGTGAAAAACCGAAAAACTACTAATTGCAATAACTCGAGAACTAGTGGAGATATCTTGCTGAAAATTAGCATGCACGTTCGACCTTCAAGTCTGTTGAAAGTGAGGGGGTGCCAATTTCGGGGGATGAAATTTAGGGGATGAAAACCACAAAAAATATGATAACTCCGCAAGGGTTGCACGCAGCTGTCGGAAACTCAACGTACACACATATATCGGTGAAATCTTGTGGGGGATGCGTTTTTTCGTAAAATCGAACAAATGGGGTGGAAATTAGGGGTAGCAACTCGAAATTCCGCTTAATAAGTACTAGTCGAAATTGGCGTCATTCGATAGCTTTCCATTAATTATTCAAAAAAGGTGTCATTCATATTTTGCGAAAAATCACCCTTATAGGCGCTACGACCCCTAACATGCAGAAACACAAAAATACGAGAACTCAAAAACTACTCAACGTATCAAGGCAGAATTTGGTTTGTGAATTTCCAGTGACATTATAGGTGGATGGGCAAATTTTCTAAAATATCTAACAAAGGGGATGAAATTTAAGGGTTGAAACTTGAAATTTCTTCAAGTAAATGGTAGCCTAAAATTACAGGGTTCGATAGATTTCGGTCAACTATTGAAAAAAGGTCTTATGAGTTTTCAATCTAAAACCAACCCCTGGGCCATTAACCACCCCTAACTCTTTGCAAGTCGATAATTATATTTTATTTATTTTTTCTGAAACCCTATTGGTTTATTTATGAACAACTGAAGTCAGTAAATACGCAAGGAGTCATGTCACACCGGAAAAATAAACTCACCCCTGTAAATCATAAAGGGGTGAAATCATGAGGTGTTGAAAACATGAATCTACAAATTACCTTAATTTTTAAATGAATTGGGTTAGGGTGGTGAAATTGAAAACACAACTTCCTTTAGGGCATGTGGGGGTGGTGAAATAGGGGGTTGGAGTTTAGGGGTCGAAACGTCCATAAAGCCCTGTAATTTGACACAGAGAAGCAATATCTTCTGCGAAACTGTGACATCTTACACACTGCATCTTCGAGAAGGGAAGATCGAATTTTAGGAGAAAATTATCGAAGGGGATGAAAGTTAGGGGTGGAAACTCGAATTTTCAATGAAGAATGTATAGTTGAAAATATTACCATTCGATAGCTTTCTATTGATGGTACAAAAAAGGTCTTATTCAGCATTCGCGAAAAACGACCCTTAAAGGCGGTACAACCCCCTAACATGCCGAAACAAAAAAATGCGAGAACTCAAAAACTGCTCAACGTATCAGGGCTAAATTTGATGTGGTAATTTACAGCGCCACTGTAGGCGGATGGGCAAATTTTCATTAATATCTAACAAGGGGGATGAAATTTAAGGGTTGAAACTGGAAATTTTTTCATGTAAGTGGTGGAATAAAATTATGGGGTTCAATTGATTTCGGTCAACCATTGAAAAAAGTCTTATGAGTCTTCATCCTAAAACCAACCCCTACGCTACTAACAACCCCTAAGCCCTAGCAAGCGGAGTAAATATATTTCATTTATTTTTTTTTTGCTTTCTTCTAATTTGTTATTAATTTAAAGTGATTTTCATTAATTTTTGACCCATCCACAATTTTTCAACCCCTTTCATGATATGTGAACCCTCAAAGAGCAAAATTTACCCAGACCGCTTCTTTTTCGGGTGATTTCCGCTGGTTAATTTTGTAAAATTCGCGCAGTTTTGCCTTATGAATTGTTCTTGCCTTTTTCACTTTTTCGACCCCTTCGCAATGTTTCAACCCCCAAAAGTCAAATTTGCATAATTGGCTTATTTTCGTGTTATTTTCTGTAATTCTACTTAATTACGATTAATTCTCATCCCTTTTAACTTTTCATCCCCCTTTACAATTTTTCAACCCCCTAAGTGTTTATTTTGCAAAATTCACATAATTTAGTTTTCCTTCGGTAATAAATTGAACTCAATTGGATTATGTTTATCTTTTTCACTTTTCCAACCCCCTTCGCAACATTTCAACCCCCAAAATCTAAATTTGCATAATTGGTTTACTTTCGTGTTATTTTCTGTAATTCTGCTTAATTACGATTAATTCTCATCCACTTTGACGTTTCATCCCCCTTTACAATTTTTCAACCCCCTAGGTGTTAGTTTTGCCAAATTCGGATATTTTCGTTTTTCTTCTGTAATAAATTGAACCCATTTGGATGATGATTAAATTTTTCACTTTTTTCATCCCCCTTCGCAATGTTTCAAGTCTTCAAATGCTAAATTTACATAATTGGGTTAATTTGGTGTTATTTTTCGTAATTTTACTTAGCCACGGTTAATCCTGATACCTTTCGATTTTTCATCCACCTTTACGATTTTTCAACCCCCTAAGTGCTAATTTTGCAAAATTCGCATAATTTCGTTTTTCGACGGTTATAAAATTGAACGCATTTGGGATTCAGTTTACCTTTTACAATTTTTCAGTTTCCTTCGCAATAGGTAGGTATAAGTGCTTATTTCAACCCCCACAAAAGTTTTAATTGCATGATTTGGTTATTTTAGTGTTTTATTTCGTAATTCTACTTAATCCACACTTCATTTTCATTCCTCTTGACTTTTCATCACCTTTTTTCATTACCTTGGACTTCTCATTCCCTTTTTCAACCCCCTTAGTGCTAATTCTACATACCTACTTCGCAAATATGATGTTTTTTTGTTAACTCTCTACTGTTTAATTATGTACGGCCAATTTTCATAATTTCGTCTTTTTAACACCACTGTGCGTCTGCGGAGGCACTACTACTAGGTGCAGATTTATAAAATCTGCACCCGACTCCACCAGTAAATTCAGCTCGCCCCTACATACACATTAACAAGGTAAACATCTACAGGGACACACATCGCATTGATATACATCTTTCGTTGGCTTTTTTAATATATCATGCCTGTAAACATCTAGTTTCTTGAGAATTTTTCAAAAGTTTTGTCGTCCTTACCTCTTCGAGTAATTAGGGCGTAGAGTGAAGGTATGACCTACATACAAACTGTGGGACTTTTTTCGTGGTACGCGAATTGAAATAAAGAAAGCAAATATTTTTGAAATTGCTATCATAATATTGTATTACGTCTTATTAAACCATGCCCACGCATTGATGTGTTTGAAATAGGTGGAACTTTGCTTAGTTGAAGATTTTCTCCAGGCACAACGAAGAGGTAAGGGCGAAATAACTTTTGAAAAATCATGGAGAGACTACATGCATTTAGGTGTCAAATATTGAAAAATAAAAGAAATCTGACCCAAATTAACGACAGTCCAGAAGGTGTTGAAATAGCATTGTATATGCTGAATAAATACCAACAATGGGCATCTTCAATGAGTTATAAATAATGCCCCGCTTAATGTTACGACTTACGACAATATGTAGCATTGACCATGGCGAATACAGCGGCCTTCGCATTCGTTTTAACTCTATGCATTACCACCCTCTCATCTTCAACCCTCCATATCTAAGAAACGGTGAGGTCCACAAAGTTGGCACAATGGTAACAATTATTAAGAGAGTCGTGCTCTACAACATAGATTTTTTTGAATAAAATCTGACCCAAACCCAATTTACTCGCAATTTACATAAGAAAAGTGCGAGGTCCTTTCCATAATTGACTTATTTTCGTGTTATTTTCTGTAATTCTGTTCAATTACGATTAATTTTCATCCCTTTTGACTTTTCATCCCCCTTTACGATTTTTCAACCCCCTAAGTGCTACTTTGGCAAAATTGCGTAATTTCGTTTTTCTTCGGTAATAAATGAACGCATTTGGATGATGATTACATGTTTTACTTTTTTCATCCCCCTTCACAATGTTTCAACTCTTCAAACGCTAAATTTACATAATTGGGTTATTTTGGTGTTATTTTCCGTAATTTTACTTAGCCACGGTTAATCCTCATATCTTTTGACTTTTCATCCACCTTTACGATTTTTCAACCCCCTGAGTGGTAATTTCGTTTTTCGTCGGTAATAAAATATTGAACGCATTAATTTAGGATTCAGTTTACCTTTTACAATTTTCCAGTTTCCTTCACAATAGGTAGGTATAAGTGCGTATTTCAACCCCGACAATTTTTCAGCCCCGAGTGTTAATTTTTCAAAATTCGCCAAATTTTGTTTTAATTCAGGCAATTCTTTTCATTTACTCATTCCTGTTCATTTTCTATTTTGAAATTCTGTACTAACATTTTTTTAACAATTCGCCTTTTTGACACATCTGTGCGTTTTTGCGGAGGCACTACTACTAGGTGCAGTATATCAATGCTTTTTAGTGAATTTCGCGTTTTAAAGTTTTTATCATTAAAATTACTAGCAATTGGTTTCACTAGTCGTTAATGAAACAAAATGTAATTTTTATCAGTTTTATTCTAGTTTGGAACTTTAAATGAAAGAAAACGTACTTTTCTGGAAGTGTACAAGTCCTAGAAGTTTGAAATTTGCCCCAATCGATTCTCCTTAAAAGGATCATATCGATTTCCGATACATTTTGGGCCTGGATTTTGAAATTTTTACAAAATATCTCTGGACTTTGAAAACAAATCTACCAAATGGCTTATTTAAGACATAGCTAATATAATATCATTAGCAATTAGCAACAATGCAACTTTTTGCTATGGTGGCCACATGGTAGTTCTTAAGCACTTTTGGGGAAAAGCAATGGGCCTAGAACCTGTTGAGAATGAATTTTTTATCCGCGGGGTAAACGAATTTTAGGATTCAATAAATGCTGAAATGTATTACAGAAAATGGTTTAAACACGTAAGATTGTTCCACTACTAGCAAAGATCAAATTGAAGTGGGATTTTCGCTGTATGGTAGAGGTTATAAATCTGCATAATCTAGAAATAGTGGCGTGTATACAGGGTGTCCCACTTAGTAACCATAAACCTAACTTACCTTTTTTTAAAAGGAACACCCGGTATATTTTGCAGTGTTTGGTGAGATCTGTTCATTATAAACAAGTTTTGTATAGCATACTATAGGTGTAAATCTAACAGTTTGGCGGTAATTTTGAATTTTGTAACGCGATCGTTCCCAATTTGAAGAGCTAACGCGGGCTAATCACTTGAGATTACGAAATGAAATTCGTGTCATAAATAATCTAAAATCTTCTTCTTTAACAGCGCGTTATTTAACGCCATCGAAATATACAGGGCGTTCCATTTGAAAATCTCGAGAAAAATAAAACTTGGCAAAACGTTTTCACCCTGTATGTTATTTATTAAAAATGTAAAAATTGATGATCCGCTGTTAAAGAAGACGATTTTAGATAATTTATGGCGCGCATTTTATTTTGAAATCTCAAGTACCAGCCCTTCAAAATGGCAACGTCCGCGCTACAAAATTCAAAATTCCCGTCAAACGGTTAGAACTAAAGCTAGGGTATGCTATACAAAACTTTTTTAGAATGATCAGATCTAACCAAAAAAATGCAAAATATACCGGGTGATTGATTTTAAAAATGCAAGCTTGGTTTATGGTTACTAAGTGGGACACCCAGAATACACGCCACTATTTTTAGATTAGGCAGATTTAGAACCTCTGCCATATAGCGAAAATCCCGCTTGAATATCTTTGCTTGTAGTGGAGCAATATTCCGTTCACGCCTCCCCTGGGACAGCCTGTATACAGGGTGGGAACTATTTCAATGCTCACTATTGAAATCTCCTAAACTAAAGTTGCGCTATTTCTTGTTGATTAATTACATCAAGAGAATCTACCGATATCTTTATTAGTTCCTGAGTTATCTGGAAAAATCTGAAAATTGCAATTTTAAAGAAAAATTAATATCTTCCTAACGTTTGATGTTATTTAAATGAAACTTAGAACTTTAATATTTTTGACAGCTGTCAATTGAATGGCATTGAAGGAAACTTTCCAGGCCTTCTAGATTTTGAGCAACGGCAGTCAACTTTTCTTTTTCTTATGGTCGCCATATTGAATTTTGACACCATCAAATACTCAAAAAAATTGGCTTTTCAAAAATGTAACCTACATGGACGTTTTTGAAAAAATATGTGAAAGCCTGAGTCCACACGACCGTAAGACGTATTTTATTACTCTTGAATTCAATTGTTTTCTAATGTGATAAGAGATTAAAGAAGTTGACGTACCTACTTTTTTGCAATTAGTTTCCAAGTTTACATCGACTTTACAAATCACTCATACTAATTTTCAAATTCTAACATCTGAGAAAAAAGTTCATGTTGGCTACATTTTTGAAAGGCCAATTTTTTTTCCGTATGATAACATCAATCGTAAGGGAGATATTAATTTTAATTTAAAATAGCAATTTTCAGATTTTTCGAGATAACTCAGAAACTAATCAAGATATCAGGGAATTCTCTTCAGAATCTTAATCGACAAGAAATAGCGCAACTTTTGTCTAATTTAACCGAACCCGTATCTTTTACAGTTTAGGAGATCCCAATAGTGAGCATTGAAATTGTTTCCACCCTGTATATTATACATACAGGGTGTCCCATCGTGAATTTCGAGTGGTAATATTTTTTTAATTTACTGAACCGATTCTGTTGAAAAAAACTAAAAAATACGTCAATTACGAATTGAAGAGTGGCAGCGACTGCCATGTAGTTGAAGGTACGTGGCGACACCAACGGACCCCAGGGCCACATCATGCGACTCATTGTAGACAACATATCGCATGTCGCATGTGATACACCGTCTGGAATCTGAAAGCCATTTCTATGGAGAATATTTTGTTATAAAAACTATGGAATTTGAATCACACATACTGGGTGTACCAATAACAAAACTTGAACTGGACGTCAAGGGGTGATAACGCTTAAACCAAGGAGCCGATTTGTTGAAGAAAATAAAGAGGTCAATCTGAGGGCGGACAGCGCCACTGTCGAAACCAAATCGCTTCCAACAGACAAATCTATGTATGTTTCATACTAAAAAATTCTTCCTAAAAACGACTTTTTGTCGATGTGTCAGTTGCGGTATGCATGTTCTTTATGATAATTCTCCTTCAATCGCTAATCAATATTTTTTTTCAAAAGCTATTACCATTCGAAATTCTCGATGCGTCAGCCTGTATAACACATACAGTGCTTTTCGTAAGTATTAGGTAGGTACATGAAATGTGTTTAATAATGGTTTTTTCTTAGGGATTCTGTTATATGCAGTATGCACTTAACAACCGTAACCTTAACGTTATAATTATATTACTTTTCTTTGGACAAAATACAACGGATTTATTTGTTATACAGGGTGGTGTTTTTTCGTCTCCTATTGAGATTATTGTGACTTTGGTTCCATAAGAGTCAAAAATTGCTTACCTAAATTAGAAAAAAGTTGCGCTTTTTCGAGGTGAAAAAATCTGTTAGGATTTTTCCGAAAGGTATCTTGATTCATTTCAGATCTACCTCAAAAAAATTATAAATTGCGTTTAAAAAAAAATCATGTTTTTCGATTGATGCCATTAATTGCCATTTGGGGCCATTAATTGCCATTTGGTGCTGTTCTGTAAGAAATCGGTAACATAACGATGTCGTTATTGCTAGATGTTGACCAAATAGGAAGACCCCACCATTGCTACATCAATATGCTAACGAATTTTCTAGGCCTCCTAGATTTTGAGAAGTGTTTTTTGAAAAATGAAAAACACGTTAACTTTGTTTACTTAATACGAATTCAATTGGCCAATTACATTTTCTTAAATTCTTTTTTAACTCTGACTCGGATTGTGACACTGAAAAGATTTGATACAAAACTTGAAAAGGTTATAGCGCAGTTGAATTTGTGTAAAAAAAGCAAAGTTGACGTGTTTTTCCATTTTTCAAAAAAATTTTCACCGATTTCTTTGATATTTTCAAAAATCTTGGGTGACCGTGAGTTAATTTTCGGTCTAGTGTGGCACGTTTCACGTTTCTGTCTTAAAAAAATTAAATGTTGAATTCCTTTAAAAATATGCGAATTTCCATACCAAAATTTTTGTTGAAAAAAAACGGTAAAAAATGTCAGACAACATTCTCTAATGCACATCGTAAAAATAAAACCGACCTGTCCAAAGATTTTTCGCAATAAAGTCAATAGACCTTATTCTAAATTAAACAGCCATCTATCGGATGTTGTACGATATTCAGATGATGTTTCAAGCTACAAAAATTCAAATGCGCCGCCAAAAATTAACCTATATCTGTCAATAATTAGCGTGGCTTGTTGTTATGAATTTTATGATAATGGATCCTACCGTGGTAGTGGCATTGACTAATGGCCTAGAAACGAACTTTGGCATTAACTTTTGGTCTTTTAACGCATCAAATAAATTATTTACGGTGATTCTCCAAGTGAGGCTGTCACTCCTGTCACTTGTCATTCTTGTCAATTTGTGTTCCCACTCGGTTCAGCATGGTTTAGTTCTGAATTAAACTGCTACTATTTTAATATTGTTTTATAACTATTGCATTGAGGAAATTATCACTTTGAGGTACTAGTTGTAATACTAAAGGTTCATTGTCTTCATACTGCTAGTTTACACGAAGGTAGGTGCTACAGTTTTCAAATGATTTCATATTTTACGAGCACTGTAATGTAAGCGTTTCTTATGGGCGCCAATTTCGTGAAACACCAGAGCCCTTCGCGCGCTGCTACGCACATGCGCATTATAATTTTGAATATCGTCTATTAACAGGGTTATTGCGAATATTCCATACTTGATCATATTAAATATAAAAGTTTCATCATTTATCTTGGTTTACTTGTTATTTGTTCTTATTACTTAAGATTCTATTCCTCGTACTATTCCTAGATAATCAAGCAGGTACAGTCGGGGACAATGAAAAAGCCCACCCCACGGCGACGATTCATTTGGTCGACTGCATCGTTGCGGTTTGATTGACGTTTGCCTGACAGGTTAGCACACATTAGCCGCGTGGCAGCACCAGTCGACCAAGTGATTCGTCGCCGTGGGGTGGGCATTTTCAAAGTCCCCGACTGTACTATTTCGATTAGAATTTCAAACATGTCTGTGATTATGGATTGTTGTTTCCAAAAAAATTGAAATTATACATACTCGTAACGTTTTAAAACTGTCCACAACGACCGCTGCAGAAATAAATCTATTTTAAATAAACGAGAACAAATATAGTGAACTTTGTACATAAAATGGCGAGACTGTCAGGAGGAAGCTTAAGCTAAGTCCTTTCAACCCATTCGCCTATCCTCCTTTCTTCTCAAAACGATGGAGGAGAAAATCGTGCATAACCACATCAGAAGTGAACTTAATCAAAAAGCGCCACTTCATCAAAAACAATTTGCTTACCAATTAGGCAAATCCACAATAGATGCGGTTCATCACCTGGTGAAAGAAGTAGAGAAATCTAGGTGGCAGAAGAGGTACCTGTTGGCTTATTTGTACACTCTATATCTACTTTTGACTACACCTCATACAAAATCTATAAGGAAAACAGCCGAAAAAAGAGGCATTGACCCGTCCACTCGTCCACAATTCGTTGGATAGAATCAATGCTTGAAAGCCCAATAGTAGCGGCTTCGCTGGTAGGGGAGCAAAAAATCTCGATGACCACAGCAAAAAGCCGCTCTCAAGGAGGGGTACTATCGCCTCTACTGTGCTCCATCGTTATATCTACTAGTGGAAATGACGCACGGCTAAAGCTCACCACGTAATAGGTTGCGCAGGTGACTTGGCCATTCTAATCAGAGGTAGGTAAGCATAAGATGTGATTTCAAGTCTAATGCAAAGTGCCCTGAATAAAATAAACAGGTGGTGTGTAGGTAGGGGAGAGGAACAGAGCGTTAACCCAGCAAATATTACCGAAATACAATTTACAATGCGAAGGAAGCTGTGTTTAAAGCTCTCCAGTTCCATGGACTATCTATACCATTTTCCAATAAGGTGAAGTTCCTTGATGTGGCATTAGACGCCAGGCTCGATCCAATTATTGGAAAACGCATGTTGAAACAACTTTAGCCAAGGCGACAGCATCCCAGAAGCAGACAAAACTTGGGGATTACAACCGAAAATAACTTATTGGTCATACGACATCGCCATAAAGCCCGTCGTATCATACTCATCGTTTGTGTGGTGGACAAAAACAAAAGAAATCATAACGCAAATCAAGCTACAGAAGCTTCAGCGTTTAGGGTGCTTGGGAATAACTGGGGACTGGGAATACAACCCCGACTGCAGCGATACAAGTACTGCTGGACCTAACGCCTCTGCACTTGCATGTGTAAAAGGGGGTCCTGCAGTCTCCCAAGAGCCTCCACCAGGCTAGGAGAACTAAATCAGGTAACCGTAAAGAAAAATCCTTCGAATGCGATGCGCCTACTAGACTTTGAAAGGTGTTCGAGGTTTACATTGGAGACCAGCACACTGCTGAAGACACATAAGATGGCAGAGATCCGAAAGTGGGAAACGGAAAACAAAATGTCTTACTGACATAATTCCTCAGGACAAATACAGGCGAAGAAGTTATTATTTTATAGAGTTCTCTGGGAATTAAATCAGGCTTATTCCAGACCTGTTCACGGAACACTGCCCAGTGAGGTATTACCTCAAAAACATGGGATTAACGATCAGTGAAATGTGCAGACTGTCCGAAGTGGAAGTAGAAACCGCGGAACACTTGATCTGCAATTGTGACGCACTTGCTTATCTCGCGCCTGTCTAGTCCAGAATTTCCCCGTTCAAATAGTCTCGCAGAAATATATGTACAAAAAGCCAAGGTTATCTTAACTAAATGTATTGAAGACTAATGATATCTATTTGGCACTTCTTTACCACAGAAACACCCCACGAGAAGATTTGGTTTCTCCAGTCCAAAGATTGATGAGTGGGCGAACGAAAACATTACCCACAAACGTCAAACTTCTACAACCACAGGTAGTTAGAGGTGTAAAGGACAAGCTGGAAAACTTAACAATTAAAGAAAAGGCGTACCTAGGTACGCGGATCGGTCGAAGAAACAGTTGCCGCTATATCATCCAGGAGACAATGTATTATTGAGAGTTAAAAACAAGAAATGGGCCTCGGCAACAGTAATCGAACGTACTCCAGAACCAAGGTCATACATCGTTCAAACCCCAGATGGAAAAAAGTTCCGAAGAAATGCTTGGTTCCTTAGGAAACGTAAAAAGTTGACTACAAAAGCAGAAGTTGCTCGTCAGACTCTCACAGCAAATGAAATTCCACAAAAGGAAGCCGCTTCAGAAGTTGCTTCACCAGACCTACCTGAAACAACAACAAGAACGGAAGATTCAGTTCAGGGCGTCAACAACAATGAAGGTACTAAGACGTCAAGGTATGGGCGTCAAATAATTCCTCCAAAAGACTCGATTTCTAATCTTGTACGAAAAAGGGAGATGTCAGGAGTTAACGTTTGTATAGCGTACTTGATACCACTGGTCACCAGGAGTTGACAGCAACACAAATGGTCAACGGCCACTTTTTGAAGATCATCTTTATCTTGTATCGTTATGTAAACACTATTGTTAACATTTGTTCATTAAACAGTAATATAATTAACAACACACTGTAAATAATCTTAAACTCCGAAGGAGTTTAAATGTTGCCCCGGCAACGTTTTAAACTCCTCCCGAGTTTAAGTTTAATTATAAGCCGCTCAAACTTGGTGCCGTAGAAATGACTGAGTTATACCTTGTCAACACATGTGTGCAGGTAATTTTTACCACTTCCGGTCTAATCGGAAATTATCTTAACTTTGTTTTTTCAAATGGATACAATTTTTCTCAACTGATTCGGGGCTTGGAATTTTTCCTGGGTTATAAACTTGTATCCTTCAATGGACGTGCCATCACCCTTGTTTTTATGAAACATCGAAGAAACTGGTGAAGAATGAAGATGTTTCGAAATCAAAAGAATACATATGAACTACTTATATTTTTTAATGCAAGTTCGTCTGTGCAATTACATTTTCTCTCATATTTCGTAGTTGTATTTGTTCTATTTATTTATGCCGTCTATTTAATAATTCAATTCCCATGGCACCGCAGGGTGTACACTGTACAGTGTACCTACACCCATCACATGTTCCATTTATAAACATGAAAAATATCTGACTACATCTTCAAGTCCACTTCAAAACAATAAACGCGTGATTTTGAAAATATAACTTTTCCATCGGTTTCTTAGATGTTCTACAGTAACAAGGGTGACTGCACTTCCGGTTAAGTATGGTACAAGTTTCTAACTCAGAAGAAATCGTAGATACAGAATCCGCAAAAAAAGTATAGAGAATTTCACTTGCAAAATAATATTAGAGATTAGGGGTCATTTCCGGTTAAACCGGAAGTTGGAAAAACATTTTATTATACCATAAGAGCCACACAAAAAAATAAAAGTTAGACAACTTCCAGGATTTTTCTAAATTCCCAGCCTTGTAAGTTATATGTAACCTACTTTTACTTTGAAAAGTACCGTTCAGTTTAAGAAAATTCATAATTTTTTTCTCGTAGATTAAGTATGAGACACATTTTTGAAATTTACATATGTTGTAACTTATAGTCCTGCGATGTTCTGAAAAAAAAATTACGAATGTGTCATGCCAGAGTTTCAAGAGTTAGCCCAAAAACATGCGAAAGCCCGATAACAATCTTTGAGGAAATAAGATAGGTCACAATTGCGGTCGCAAAAAACTTTTACAAAATGTATGCTTTTTAGTCAATTTCGCGTTTTAAAGTTTTTATCATTAAAATTACTGGCAATTGGTTTCACTAGAGTCTTTAATGAAACAAAATGTGATTTTTATTAGTTTTATTCTATTTTGGAACTTTAAACGCAAGAAAACCTACTTTTCTCGAAGTGTGTAAGTCCTAGAAGTTTGAAATTTGCTCCAATCGATTCTCCTTCAAATTTGAGGAAATAAGATAGATCACAGTTGCGGTCGCAAAAAACTTTTACAAAATGTATGCTTTTTAGTGAATTTCGCGTTTTAAAGTTTTCATCATTAAAATTACTGGCAATTGGTTTCACTAGGGTCTTTAATGAAAAAAATGTAATTTTTATTAGTTTTATTCTATTTTGGAACTTTAAACGCAAGAGAACCTACTTTTCTCGAAGTGTGTAAGTCCTAGAAGTTTGATTCTCCTTCAAATTTGAGGAAATCACCTGCCAGTATGTACCTATACAGGGTGTCCCGTAATTAGGCTGCAATATTTTGCCAGTGCGTTCTACGATCAAAATTAGGACTAAAAGTTTAGTAAACATTTGTCGAAAAATCCATCCTAAGGGAGCTAGGGCTCCTCAAAGGGGGTAAAAAAAATAGTTATTTCTTCAATTTCTGAGGAACGGCTTACGATAGGGTCACGAAATTTTGAACTTTGTCGTAGATTTTTGTGCTAAACAAGACCAATGTAATGGTTTTTGGCAAAAGCTTCAGGGGCGTGCGTGAGCAGAGGGGTCGCGGACATTTTTGTTTTGAACTTTTTTGTACGATACATTGGGTCAATTGTTAGTACAAATTTGAATTCCCCGTACATTTTTAGGTAAAAAAGGTGCTCTAGTTGAAACTCGATAGCTCAGGCCGTTTTCGGGGAAAATCGATTTGAAAGTACAATTTCATGGTATAAAAGTGGGTAACTGTGGCACTTAAAAAACCTAAAATTATCAAATGCTGCGTGATCTGCAAAAAACAAACAAGTTTAACCTACTTGCATCTCATATGCTTGAAATTCCAAAGAAACTCACAAGAAAATGGATTTTCTATACTCTATCCCATCAATTTTGCACATTTTTGGCGTGGAAAAAGAACTTCAAATCGATTTTCCTCAAAAACGGCCTGAGCTATCGAGTTTCAACTAGAGCACCTTTTTACGTAAAAATGTACAAAGAATTCAAATTTGTGTTCATAATTTACCCAAGATGTCGTACAAAAAAATGTCCGCGGCCCCTCCACTCACGCACGTCCCTGAAACTTTTGCCAAAATCATTACATCAGTTTTGTTCAGCAGAAAAATCTTCGACAAAGTTCAAAATTTCGTGACCCTATCGTAAGATGTTCCTCAGAAATTGAAGAAATAACTATTTTTTTTACTCCCTTTGAGGGGCCCGAGCTCCCTTAGGATGGATTTTTCGAAAAATGTTTACTAAACTTTCAGTCCTAATTTTGATCGTAGAACGCAGTGGTAAAATATTGCAGCTTAATTACGGGACACCCTGTATACCTCTTACTAAAATTGGCATTTTCGGTTTTTCGCGTGAAAAATTAATTACCATTTAACATTTATGATTTACCATTTAAGATTTAATCAAAATCAGTGACGTTTATGTTGAAAATTGAAATGCTAAATGTAACCAATCACCACCTTTTGGCATCACATGACAGAAGGAACGAAATGTCAAGCAGTTGACAAGTAAATGACGCTTGACGGATATTACCAATTTCACGCAAGCGCACATGTCATTACACCTAAAATTTAAGATTTTAGATTTAAGAAAGTTAAAGTTAACGATATTTCAAGTCCATCCCGTAAATGTTAAATACTGTAAATCTTAAGGCCATCCCGTAAATGTTAAATACTGTAAATCTTAAATGTTAAGTCTTAAATCATGAGCAAACTTGCAACGAGTACTTCTACAGGGTGTCTCAGAACGCTCGCACCATATTTTAATGGAGTATTCACGATTAAATTTTGAGTTAATTCGTGTTTTTGAAAATTTCCAGGGTCCAATAGTTCTCGAGTTATCACGGATTTAAAAGAACCAATCAGATTTCAGCTCTAATGTTAGATGCACTATTTCCTAGGTAACAAGATACTATCAATGAAAATTTAATATTGTTGCCTAGGAAACAGTGCATCTAACAATAAGTTACCTTATGAAGCAATTCAGAGCTGAAATCTGATTGGTTCTTTTAAATCTCTTATAACTTGAGAACTATTGGACCCTGGAAATTTTCAAAAACACGGATCGACTCAGAATTTAATCCTGAATACTCCGTTAAAACTTTCTGCGAGCGTTCTGAGACACCTTGTATGTAATAACCTCACTTTTAACTACACAAATCTTAAGTGGTAAATGATGAATGTTAAATGTTAGGTGAGCATAAACCCACCCTCACTATTGTTTAATCCGGCCCTGATCCCAGGTGCAATAAAGTTATAAAAAAAACAACCCCCTAGAGCATGGTTTTGATTTTCAAGGACTTACCCCAACAGTCGTCCCATCCGAAGAAACTTTTGAATTGAAAACCGCAATTTTTCTGGTTCTAAAGTCGAAGGCACTTAATTTTTGCGGAAAACACAATTTATTGCAAAGAACTCAAAACAATTAAACACTCAAACGCACAACGAAAAATTGAAAAAATGTCAATTGTCAAAAAATCAACAAAAGCATTTGTCAAGGGTCAAGCCGAGAGTCAAAGCCTACTAAATTTTAAAACAACTGAACGCAGCGCCCTCACATCAACGACGGATTAATGTTACGTTCAAATAATGTTGAGTTGCCTACCTCACAATTTTTCCCCAAAAACCATTTCCTGAAGAGCGCCGTAACATATGGCCGAAACGCCCAAAGCCTATCAGACTCGAAGAATTACATTCTCAGCATGCCACCCCTAACCACTCACCCCTTCTTTACTTCACATCCGAAGAAACTTTTGAATTGAAAACCGCAATTTTTCTCGTTCTAAAGTCGAAGGCACTTAATTTCTGCGGAAAACACAGGTTATCAGTTTATTGCAGAGAACTCAAAACAATTAAACACTAATTAAACACTCAAACAACGCACAACGAAAAACTGAAAAAATCAACAAAAGCATTTGTCAAGCCGAGAGTCAAAGCCTACTAAATTTTAAAACAACTGAACGCAGCGCCCTCACATCAACGACGGATTAATGTTACGTTAAAACAATGTTGGGTTGCCTACCTCACAATTTTTCCCAAAAATAGAACATTTCCTGAAGAGCGCCGTAACATATGGCCGAAACGCCCAAAGCCTACCAGACTCGACGAATAACCTTCTCAGCATGCCACCGATTGCACAGGTAACCCCTAGTTTCTCACCCCTAATTTACTAACCCCTAAATTTTAGCCCCCATTTAACCGACCAAGAAAACCAACAAACTTTCGGAAAATGCAACCACATCAACGGCCATGGCCACAACTACATTGGTAAGTTTTTCTCCACCCTGAAAATTTCACCCCCTCGACTGCATTTATAGTTAAAGTAACTCTCTTTGGGGGCATTGACTCTAAAACCGGAATGATCCTCAATATGACCAAATTGAAGGCCTATATGGAAGAGGCTATAATGAAACCCATGGACCATAAAAACTTGGATGTCGATGTGGATTTTTTCAAAACTAGACCAAGCACGACTGAGAATCTCACTGTTTTTATTTGGAAGGGGATGAAGGGGGTTATGGAGAGGCCTGAATTGTTGTATGAAGTTGAAGTTTTTGAAACTGAGAATAATATTGTGAAGTATAGGGGAGAATGAATAAAAGTTTTACAAGAAAGGGAAAAAAAAGTTGGTTTAGCATCTGCCTCCTGTGAGGATTGAACTCACGACCCCTGGTTTACAAGACCAGTGCTCTGCCACTGAGCTAAAGAGGCTTCGAGTTAATGATGCTTCCACATGTTTTTAAGCAACACCTAATGAAAATAACGATTTATTTTAGTGTTACTGATTTGAACGGTTTTTAGATGCTCCATTAGTAAAATATCTCAAATTATTGCGTTTGCAGAAGGAAATGTACATAAATCTACCATAATTATATGGGTAGGGAAACGTTGCGTATTACTGGTTGCCTGAATAGAACAAAATTAATAGTAATAATAATTGAATGGGTAATGAAAAACACTAAAAGTTAAAGTAGTTCACCGTTCTTTAATTAATTATTCTTAATGCTTGCCAATAATCACGGAAATAATAATGCAAATTTCCCGGGTATGCAACGCCGCATAACACGCCTGCACTGCGGGCTGCAACCAACCAGAAACCTGTATTACCGACCCTGCCTTAATTGAAATTTTTACGAAAAAAACACAAAATCAGTAAGAGCTTATTCACAACCACTTTACGTACGTAACATAACAAACTTTAACAATGGTCAACAATTATTCATGACAGCTTTTGACTTTTCTAGTAATTGTTGACGATTGTTAAACTTTGTTATGTCACGTACGTAAAGTGGTTGTGAACGAGGTTTAAGTACTTTCCATGCGCAACAGCGCAACTGCGTTAGAACTGTCACTTTGACAGGTACAAGTTTAACATAACCTCAAACTTTCAAAATGCCCAAAAAATGGGAAGAATTACAAAATATCCACAAAGAACTGCAAAAAGGGATAAAATCCTTCAATTTTCCGGCTATGACACCCGTTCAAGCGGCCACAATCCCCCAACTATTATCGAAAAAAGACGTGGTGGCCGAAGCTGTCACTGGTGAGCCCCCTTGCCCTATCCCTTTATAATATTCCCTCGGTTCCAGGTTCCGGGAAGACGTTGGCATTCCTGATTCCCACTTTGCAAATCCTGAAGGATAGAGAAGTCGAGGAGAAATGGAAGAAACATCAAATTGGGGCTCTGGTGATCTCCCCTACTCGAGAGCTGGCCGAGCAGACGAAGGGTGTCTTGGATCAACTCCTGGAAAGTGTTACTGTAAATATTTTGTGATTTTTGTGGGAAAATGATTGAGAATTATAGGGGGTGAGACGGTTGCTGTTTGTGGGGGGCACAACAGTCGAAGATGATTTGAATAATTTTCGAACTAGTGGTGGAAATGTTATTATTTGTACGCCTGGAAGGTTCGAGGATCTGCTGACTAGGAAAAGTGAAGTCAGCTTGGGGGCTGCGCTTAAAAATTTGGTAAGTTGGCCCCCTTTCCCCCCTGTGAAGGATTTTTCATAATATTTTATAATATTCTGGGAAATACGTTCTTTCCCCTTATCCCTATTGTATGTAGGAGACATGCTTTTCCCCAGTCTCCCCTAGATTAATTTGAAAATACGAGGGGTTGACAACATGGAAATTTTTGTGTAAAAGCACAATTTTTTAAAATTCTACTGCACTTTCACTTTTTTCTGCAAAATATGGGGGGCATTTCACACCCCAAAAATTTGTACACCACTGCCTAATTTTCAGGGCACTGCCGTAAATTTGTACACCACTGCCGACTGTGAAGTCCCCCGACTGTCGAATTTGCTCAATTTTTGCAACCACTGCCTAACATTTCCCACTAACACTGCCGAAAATTTGTACACCACTGCCGACTGTGAAATCCCCCCCAGCAAAATACGTTCTTTTTTTGTGAAAATAAAATTCTTTTGCTATTTAGAACCCGTTCTTGCTGAAAATAAACCGAGAAATAAACACTTTTTTGTTAATTTTGACCTTACTCTTATAAAAATGGCCCCACTCGCTTAGTTAGACATGTCTCTTTTAAAACAAACAAAATTGATAAAAATTTGGTTTTCGCATATTTTTTTCGTTTTTAGCAGTTTTTACTTCATTTTTATGGCAAAATTTAACTTTTCTCGGCTAATGTTGGTGCTATTGTTATGAAAATAGTACCATTCGCTTAATTAGACCTATTTTGGCATTTAAAGATGTCACACTAATACATTAGTCAGCGTTGTTTCGAAAATCGGCTTAGTCCATTATTCAATTTGATTGAAACTTGTTTTTATCTAAAATCAAAATTTTCTGTTTAAAATAGGTTCAGATTAAGCAGTATTGACAAAAAAGTGATTTTTGTACATTTGTGCCCCTTTTCAACGGTTTTTACTTAATTTTGAACGCAAAAATTGGCTTTTCTCGGCTAGTGTTAGTCCTATTGTCACGAAAATGGTACCGTTCGCTTAGTTAGACCTGTTTTAGTATCAAACGATGGGTCACACTTATAGTGTAGCGTTACTTTGAAAATTGGCATAGTCCACTATACAATTTGACTAATTTTTTTTTAATGCAGAATTCAAGTTTTTCTCAGTAAAGAAGGTTCAGATTAAGCAATCTTGCTAAAAAAGTAATTTTTGTAATTTTTTTCCCATTTTCAACAGATTTTACTTAATTTTGAACGCAAAAATTGACGTTTCTCGGCTAGTGTTAATCCTATTGTCACGAAAATGGTACCGTTCGCTTAGTTAGACCTGTTTTAGTATCAAACGATGGGTCACACCTATAGTGTAGCGTAACTTTGAAAATTGGCATAGTCCACTATACAATTTGACTTATTTTTTTGTAATGCAGAATTCAAGTTTTTCTCAGTAAAGAAGGTTCAGATTAAGCAATCTTGCTAAATTTTGAACGGTTTTTACTTAATTTTGAACGCAAAAATTGACGTTTCTCGGCTAGTGTTAATCCTATTGTCACGAAAATGGTACCGTTCGCTTAGTTAGACCTGTTTTAGTATCAAACGATGGGTCACACTTATAGTGTAGCGTAACTTTGAAAATTGGCATAGTATACTATACAATTTGACTGATTTTTTTTAAATGCAGAATTCAAGTTTTTCTCAGTAAGGAAGGTTCAGATTAAGCAATCTTGCCAAAAAAGTTATTTTTCTAAATTTTTTCCCATTTTCAACGATTTTTACTTAATTTTGAACGCAAAAATTGACTTCTCTCGGCTAGTATTAATGCTATTGTCACGATAATGATACCTGTTTAAGCATCAGACGATTGGTCACAGTTATACATATTTGTATACAATTGTATACAATTTGTCTGAAATTTGTGTTTACGTAAAATTCAAGTTTTTTTCCTTAGGGGCTGTCTGACACTCATAGCATTGCGTGAAATTTAGGACCAAATATTGTATCGTGTCACACGGGCCTAAGACGTGGTCAAATTAAGCAATCTTGATAAAAGCGTTTTTGGTTTGTCAATTTTTTGTCTTATTTCAGTAGCCTTTTCTTATTTTATGGTATTTCTAATAAATTGTCAACCCCTCGTTCAAATTTGCCCCTGCAGATTGTAGCAACCCCCATTTTTTTACTGAATTCCAGGAAATCTTAATACTAGACGAGGCAGATCGCCTCCTAGATTTGGGCTTCCAAACCTCCATCGACACGATTTTAAGTTACCTCCCGCGTCAGAGAAGGACGGGTTTATTCTCCGCCACGCAGACCAAACAAGTCGCCGACTTGATCCGAGCGGGTCTGCGAAATCCCGTCCTCGTGAGCGTCAGCGCCAAAGCCGAGCAAAGCACCCCCGATTTGCTCAACAACTATTACACTTTGGTGGAAAACGACGCCAAGCTGGCAACACTGCTTTCCTTCCTCGAGACGAAGGACGTACAAAAAGCGTTGCTTTTTCTCCCCACGTGCGCGTGCGTCGATTACTGGTCGCAAGTCCTTCCCCTTTTAGTTCCAAACACGATTTTCGCCATCCACGGCAAAATGAAGGACCGCGCGAAGGTTTTGAAAAGGTTCAGGGACGCGTCCGCGGCCGTCTTGATCACCACTGATGTCCTTGCGCGCGGCATCGATATCCCGGAAGTGGATTGGGTGATCCAGTGGGATCCCCCCGGCAACGCCAGTGCTTTCGTGCACAGGGTTGGCAGGACTGCGCGTCAAGGCCGCGCGGGGTCCTCCATGATCCTTTTACTGGAAAACGAATCCTCCTACATTCATTTCATAGAAAAAAACCAGAGGGTTAGCCTCAAAGCTATGGAGATAACCTCGAAAATTGAGGCGAGGGGTCTGATGGAGACCGTGAGGGGGTTGCAGAAACGCGACAGAGCTTTGATGGAGAAGGCTACGAGAGCTTTCGTGTCGCATGTCAGAGCCTACTCGAAACACGAGTGCTCCTTGTTGCTGAAGGTCAAGGAGTTGCCTTTGGGGGCTATGGCTGCGACTTACGGGCTTTTGCAACTCCCGAAAATGCCGGAGTTGAGGAATCGGGATTTGAAAGATTTTCCGGAGATTGATAATTTCGATATTAACACTGTTCCGTATAGGGATAAGCAGAGGGAGGGGCTTAGGCTGCAGAAGTTGGGGGTTTATAAGGAGACGGGGAGTTGGCCGGGGAAGAAGAGCAAAATAGTGAAGAATACTGAACCTTGGTCGATAGCTAAGCAGAAGAAAAGTGAGAGAAAGGAGAAAAGGTTGAAGAGGAAGATGAGGAATAGCGAAGGACCGAAGAGGAAGAAAAAGAAGATGGGGGTGAGCGACGAGGAGATGAGGGAGTTGGCGGAAGATATCGCACTAATGAAGAGGCACAAGAGGAAGAAAGCGTCGGATGAGCAGCTGGATAAGGCGTTTGGCCTAGCTTAAGTAAAAATTTATTGCATCCAATTACATCGTTACAAATAAATAAAAAATTCTCTATACACCAGTCTTCACTGCTTGCTGCGTCTCTGCGAAGTAACCGGAGGATGCAGCGTCCTCAGTTTCGCGCTGGGTTTTTTCTTATCCCCAGTGTGGTAGAACTGAGTGTTCTTGTAGCTCGAACAACTGGAGTCCGCTATACTCCTGCCATCCCCCTCGTCCCGTCGGGACATCTCGGAGAAAGGGGAGAGACGCTTCGGTTCCTCTTTCGTCCTAAAACCACCCTTAGAACCTCCCTTAATTAAAAAACTTACCTGAGCCCCTTTTTGTTCTTCACCTCCCGCTCTAGAATATCAGCTGTGGTTAAATCCGAGCTCTGGATCTGCTGCAACCCTCCTGCGACGTCAGACATCCAAGGCTTGATCTTCCTGCAGTTGCACTCCTCTAGCTTGCAGCTGCAGGAATTCTTCAAATCCTCCCCCAAGTCACTTTCCTCCAAGATTCCTAAAGTTATCTTTTCTAAAACTCCTACTCCTCCGTCTTGCGGAGTAGAATTCGAGGAGTGGTTTAGCAAAAGCTTGGACAAGGGAGGTGCCAACCCCAAGCCGATACTCCTCTCGTGATAAACTTCGGAAATAGTAGGAGTTAACTCCCTGTTAATGTGTCTTAGTTGAGTCGCTAGGATTGTGTCGTGGAGAATGGGGGTTTTATCGTTTTTACTCTCCTGACTGGCTTCTTCCTTCTCCTGTTTGACCTTTTCCAAATCATTCGGAGAGAAATAAAGCAGCCTTTCGTTGCTGGGTAAAGTTTCCTCGCTCGGAAGAGTTATCGGTTTCCTAACCTGGTTGTTCTGAGGAGTTAACTCAGTTCTAACGCTCAATCTATCCAAAGTCGACAGAACACTTCTAGATTTTCTGTATGCAGTTTTGCTCCTAGCGCTAAACAACTTCGCCTCCATTTTCTCCAGTTCACTGTCGGAACTATTCTCGAACGGCAGATTATTGTAGAGATCAATTAAAGTTTTACTCCTCGACGGGGGTAAGGGAGGGATCTGGCTCTGTATGTGCCTCCGTAAAACCGTCGCGTGCCCATTGTCCCAGTCGGTCACCGAGCTGGAACTAGAACTATCCGGTCTCTTGGAATCAGTCTGCGAATATAAATTTCTGATTCTAGTTTGGTGGGCGAGGGAAAGGGCCATTTGGCTTTCAGTCTGTACCACTGGAGGGCTGGGGGTAAAAGCTGCTTCGGGCTCTGGCCTTAGGGTCTTTGGTTTGGAGTCGTTGTTGGTGTGTCCGTCGGGTTCCCCCCTTCGGCGGACGTAGCTGGTGAAGGCGCCGCCTCGTTTTGTGGAAAAGGGCGGGGGGAGTTTGGTTGGAGGGGATGTGGGGGGGAGCTCGTTGTCGGAGTGGGAGAAGTCGTTGTCGACTGAGGCGAGGGATTCAAGGCTGCTCGAGGAGTCGAGGGTGAGGCTTTTGGGGGCTTCCTGAGTGTCTGCGAAAAGAATTAGGAAATAAAAGTATAAATGCGATCGAACTTCACTTAGTTGCTTTAAGCTTAGTGGATTGCGAATTTGCGGAAACGTCTGTTATCCTTTCGAAACAAGTTCTAGTATAATTACGATCGAACTTCACTCCCATTTTTTTGTGAAGTTCGATCGTAATTATACTAATTACTTCGTAGAGAAATTCAAACGTATAATCTAATAACGACAGCTATAGGCGCTTTCCTTTTGCACATTTATCTATAAGGAACCTCCAACTTCTAATATAATTACGATCGAACTTCACATCGTTTGTGAAATTAGATCGTAATTGAAGTAGTTATACAGGGTGATTTGCAACCGCGTGTAAGTTTTTTAACCTCAGATTGACCATCTAAAATGGTAACGATTGGCACAAAATTGTTTAGGTCGAAGTCGTCTCCTAAGGAAGTTATAGGGCTTTAAAGGTCAGCCATCGGTAGCAGTTTTTCTCAGTTATCTCAGGAACGGATTAACGGATTTGAATGAAATTTGGTGGACACTAGTAGCCAGTGAATATACATCTACACGGTGAATTTCGTTGGATTATGTCTATGGGATCACTAAGAAACAGAGAAACTCTTGACATTTTTCTTCCGGAAAATGTTTTAAGGTCACGCGTTTTAAAAATGGTGGTGTCTGTCATAAAGAGCAGCTCAAACTACAACTTTTACTATACTTGGTATTTTTTGATTTAATGAGTGGTTTTAGAGATATCCAAATAAGAAAAACTGCTCCCTTCCTTAGGAAACGACTTCGACCTAAACAATTTTGAGGCAATCGTCACCATTTTTGATGGGCAATCTGAGGTTGAAAAACTTACACGCAGTTGCAAAACACCCTGTATTACAAATTAGTTTGATATAATTCTATATTACTCGAAGAGTTGAAACTAGAATCACATACCAGAATTGAAAAAAAAAAAAAAAAGTTACCAAAAAGAGCGAGGAGTGCTTGCAGGGTGAACTGGACGTTGCGGCGGTTCGCCTGCTTCCCGGTGCGTAGGGTCACTTTATCCTGCCCAACGTCGGTGAGGTCGAAGCCGAGCGAAGCGAGCAGTTCGTGGCAGCCCGGGATGCGCCATAACCTAAAACCCCACCATTTTGGAGCCCAAACCAATCAAATCTATCAACCTCACCTGACATTAAGAGCGACCTCCACGCTATCCGCCTCGGATCCCTTCGTCGAGAACTGACCCAAAGCCGACTGAATCACCGCAATTATATCATCAGCAACATCCGGATTAACAGTTAACTTAGACAAAGCCTGGATGGAAGTAGTAGTCAGGCCTAAAAGGGCCTGAAGACTGGCCGAACATTGCGTCAGTCTTTCATCCGGATCAGATTGAGGGAAGAATACGCTGCTGGGAATCCCGTTTGAAGCAGGCTCGAATCTAAATCCTACTGACATCAAAAGCTCCCTCCAGCCTGTCACAGTTCCGACCTAAAATTTCTCGTAAACTCAAATTTGAGGCTTGAGGCCAATTACCTTGTTTTCGATAGACTTCTGAGTAGTGTACATAGCATTCTTCTGTCCTCTGTGAATCCTTTGTAGACTTTTCTCGACTAAATGCAGGGTCACCCTAAGGGCGTCCCTGCATTTATCCGGGATTTGGAGAAGTTCGCAAAGGGCTTGCCCCATCATCGCTACTTTATTCGACAGTCTTACATTTACTCCCACTAGGAGAAATCCCGCCCAATTTGCGGGATGAGCAAAGTGTTTAGTATGTTGTACAGTTTGCATAGCTTCAGCTAAAGCCCTAAAAAAACACTGTAGATTTTACAATCAGTAATTTCTTTTACTTAGCAGCTCTAGTTCCTTGCAACATCGCGGAGTAGAAAGCTCTTAGTAGAATTTTAGAAGCAGTTTCAGGAACTGGCCATAAGGAAACCAGAACAGCCTGGGCTCCTGCTGCTAGCAAAGCACGCACCAAGGCTACCAGTCCATCAGAACTAGCCCAGCCTTGCTGATCCCGCGAGTGAGAAGAACTAATCACCACTAGCCTTGCAGATAATCTCAGTGATAAAATATCAGCAGCGCTTAGAAGAAACTCCGATAAAGGTGGAAGCTCTGCTGTAGTCGTCACTTCACTATCTTCTTCCTCTGAAGGATCACTGATGTACAGTCTTTTCGACTGGCTCTGATCCAGGACTTCAGCTGGCGATAACACTAGAGAGGATAATTTCCAAGAAACGTGAGTGGAAAAATGAACGCATTCTGCTTCCTGGATTTGGCTCAAAACTAGTTCCTTAGTAGCTGAGCCACCAACTAGTACTTGCGTTTGTAGCAGTTCGGCCACCATTGTAGCTTCCTGTTCAGCTTGAGGGATGTCTTTCCACCCCCAGTGATCTGTGATAGCATTTGGTAGTTTGGGATTTCCTACTATAAGACTACGAACGGCTTGGTCACTCTCCTGCTTTCTGGTTCGACCCCCACGAAGGGAGGCTAAATTAGGTACTATTAGAAGGGAAAATCGTTCGCACAAATACTCGGAGTTTTCGTTGGAGGATCGCAGGACTGGGAATGGTACTAGATAAAGATCTCCTTCTAGTACTAGAATTAGCTCTCGTCGACTCGAAGCCTTTGTTGGTAAAAACTCTTCGAAGGGTTGAATTAGTAAAGTGTAAAGAGCGTGGAGACACGAAGGCCCTTTCCAGGCTTGTCTAGTGGTGACTCTAGTTGAGCCTTGGGCACTAGCGCTAGATCTAGTAGATCCCTGCAGGGATGCAACCGACCCTCCAACGCTTCCAACAGAAAACAAAGAGCTTAAAGAATAATTGCTGCTGTTCATCAAATGCTGTCGATTAACCATTCTCAAGAATCCTGTCCTTTCCGACAAAGTATCCTCAGAGTATTGATCTTCAGTTATAGTAGTACACGGGGAGAGCTCCAAGCTATCCCTAACAGCATTCACCATTTTCTCCACTATTCCAGTACCTGACGGCAAGTCTTCGCTGTCCTCCAAACTGTCGTGCAGAGATTTTTGGTTGAATTTCACGACCCCTTTTGAAGGTACTATCAACCAAGAGTACAGGAATCCTGCTGAGATACTGTAGTATAAAACTGAAGCTCGTTGCCTGTTTACGATGTCTTTGATTTGGTCCAAATTGTTGGGGGTTAAATCTTCGATTCTTCTATGTTTCCGATTTTCTAATCCCTGACGTTCCAAGAGAAGGTCGACGAAGGCTCTGTTGCGCCCTCGTTCGGCTACTACTAAAGCTTCGTCTTGACGATTTAACCCCACGAGGACTCTTTGCAGGACTTGATAGCTGGACGATTGGAGTTCGAAGAGTGACAGTTTATAATCGGGGGTGTTTCTGGTTTCTCTTCTGATGGTTTCTAGGAGGTGCGTGGCGACTTCCAGCTGCTTTTGAGCTCCTTCCAGGTCTCCGTTTGACCACAAAGCTAGTCCTAGACGATTTCTGATTCTTGCTTCTTCGTCTCTGCGGCCTAGAGCTTCAGCTATGCAAAGGCCTTGAGTTAGGTAGGCTACAGCTTGGGTTCTGTTTCCTAGAAGTTGATGGACTCGTCCCAGGGAGCTGTAGGCTAAAGTTTTTGCCAGTTGATCGTTGGTAGCAGCTGCTATCGATAGATGTTGCTCTTGGTATCTAACAGCTTGTTCGAAATTCCCAAGGGCTTCATGGACAGCTCCTAGGTTGCCAAAGGCGCGGCCCTGAAGGGTAGGCATTCCCAGCTGCTCGGCTATGTCCAGGTCGTTTTGGTGATACCTGTAGTGATAATGTAACACTTAAAAACTAGGTTGTGATTTAAGTGTATGAAGTTCGATCGCAATTATATTAGGAATGCTTTTGATTATTGGACTATCTTGTATAATTACGATCGAACTTCACTTCTCTGATAACGTTAAGGAAGGATTATCAAGCGATAGAAGTGAAGTTCGACTGTATTTATACTGTTGATTCTTCCGAAGACAATTTTATTCTAGTTGTAGTACCTTAGAGCGGTGGAATATTCTCCCATCTGTTGGTAAACAGAACCAAGGCCACAAACAGAATCCGCCTCCATAACCTTGTCGTTAAGTTCCCGAGCGATATTCTTTTGATGGTCCAGACAAGAAACTGCTTGTTCTAGGTTTCCGAGCGTAGCATGAATCTGGCCTAGTTCTCCATAGGCTGCGGCCTTAGCATCAGGTGAGCCTAGTTCGTGAGAGACCACTAATCTTTTCTCCAAACAAACCAAAGCTTGCTGGAGATTGCCCAAAGCTTTCTGAGCTTGCCCTAATCCTCTATAAGCTCGTTCCTGGTCTCTAGAGCTCTTCAGCTTTAGGGATATCGCCAGGTGTTGCTCGTGACATTTAACAGCTTCCTCAGGATCGCCCAGGGCGTCGTAGCAATCCCCAAGGTTGCCAAAAGCTCGTCCTTTATCGAGTTGAGCAGTGGACGTGCTTAGCCTTTCCAGAGTTGCCAACTGTTGCTCGAAATACCCAATAGCGTCCTCGTAGTGCGCCATATTTAGCCTCGCTATGCCTAAGTTACCGTAAGCTTGGGCTTCCACAGCACAATCTTGAAGTTCTTGGGCGCGTTCCAGTTGTTCTTGGTAGCACTTGACGGCGTGGGTGTAATTCCCAAGGGCCATGTGAACAGCCCCCAAATGCCCATGGGCCCTACACTCGCCAGGCAGTTCAGACATCTCTTGCCTTAAGGTTAGCTCCTGCGTGTGAAACCCTAGAGCTTTATCGAGTCGTTTCAAAAGTCTGTGGGCTATTCCCAAAGCTCCACAGGCTGCCGCTTCCATTCCTCGATCCCTGCTGCCTCTTGCAAGCGCCAACTGTCGGTGGTACATTTTGATGGCGTCTTCGATTTCGCCCATTTTTATTAATACGTCTCCTATGTTGCCCAGGGCTCGGAATTTTCCGGATAAGTTGTTGATCATGTGGGCTATTGCGAGGAAGTATTTCTGGCATTCGAGGGAAGTGTCCAGTTGGGCTAGGGCTAAATGGGCTAGGCCTAAGTTGCAGTAGGCTCGCCCCATGTTCATTTTGTCTTGCAAGTCTTTGGCTAGGGCTAAGTCTTGGTCGTAGTATCTAACGGCTTCGCGGTAGTTTCCGATGCAGTAGTGGGCGTATCCTGAAAAAATGCATTTTTCAAGCAAAGCTGCATTAACTGCTTTTTGCTACTTCTAAAAGAAAACTCGATTAACTTACCTAAAAAATGACACGCTTTAGCCTCCCCCTCAACGTCGGCCAGTTCCTGAGACAGCATCAAGTATTGCTCGTAATAAGGGATGGCTTCTGCAAACTCAGACCTTGAACTCAAACAATTGGCTAGGTTTAAGAGCGCACAAGCCTCGCCAGCAGTATCTTTAAGCTCCCTCGCAATCCCCAAATGCGCCCTATAATGCAGCAAAGCCATATCGTGTGCCCCCAAAGCCTGGTAGGCCACCGCTAAATTCCCATGAGTACTAGCCTCTGAGCTTCTATCGTGCACCTCCTTACTGATCGTCAACTCCTGCTTATGGTACTTGATGGCAGATTCGTAAAACCCAGCAGCAGAATACGCATTCCCGATGTTGCCATAAGCCCTGCCCATTCCTGCCCTGTCTTGCAGGCTTCGAGCTATTGCTAAGTGAGCTTGGTGCAGTTTAAGGGCAGCGTCGTACTCGCCTAAAAGCTGGTAGACGATTCCCAGGTTGGAGCAGGCTCGACCCTCCCCTACTTTATCTCTAGTGGATAAAGCGACATCTAGTTGTCGTTCGTGCCATTGTTTGGCTTGGACGAAATCTCCTGCGCACCTAGCTGCATGGCCTAGGCCAGCGTAAGCCCTAGCCTCGACTGATTTATCCCCAATTGCTTGGGCTAGCCTTAAAACCTTCTCATGGTAGACTATAGCTTGCGCGAAGTTTCTTTTATAGTGATGACTAGAACCGAGGTTGCTGTAGGCTCTAGCCTCCTCGACTTGATTGCCTAAGCGACGGGCGATGCGCAAATGTTGGGTGTGGCAATCCACTGCGGAATCAAAGTCGCCCATAGCTAGGTATACCGCTCCTACATTGCCAATCTCCCTAGCTTCCTGTAGTCGATCTCCCATTTGTTTAACTAGTTGCACGCATTGTTTATGGGAGGCTAAAGCGTTTGGGTAGTCTCCGATCGCAGTATAAACGTGGCCTAAAGAAGTTAGGGCAGCAGCCGCAGCTTGGGTGTCCTTGCATTTCATAGCTAGGACTAGTTGGTACCTGTGGGCAGTCAAAGCTTCTTTGTACGAGCCTTGGCTGAAGTAGGCTGAGCCTAGGTTGCCGTGTGCCCTGCATTCCCCTGCTGTATCCCCTAAACTTTTAGCGATGGCTAAATCCTGCTGCATGTAGCCTATAGCCTTGTCGAGTTGATTCATAGCCCAGTGGGCGGAGCTTAAAGCGCTGAAAACTGACCCCCGCAGTTTCAGGGAGCACGAGCCAATCCTAAGCGCTGATTCTAGTACGGTAACCGCCGAGTGGTATAGCCCAGCCGCCAGCAGTTCCTGCCCCACCACCGAGATCAACACAAAAGGGCTCTGGTCCAGTTTCATGACTTCCAGCTGTTGGAAAGTGGGCTCCAAGTTGTGTCTGAGGGGAGATTTGATGGAGGCTTCGATGAGGCCGGAGAGGAGTTGTTGGGAGGTGGGGTCCTGGGCGAGGCCTTGGCTGAAGGCGGCGAGGGCGTCGCCGTGGCGGGCGAGGCATTGTAAGGCGACGCCCTGGCGGTAGTAGGCTTTGGGCCAGGTGGGGCATAGGTCTCGGGCGGTGACGGCGTCTTGGAGGGCTTGGGAGAAGAGGCCTTGTTTTAGTTTGGCGGCGGAGCGGTTGGAGTAGAGGATGTGGTTGGTGGGGTCGAGTTGGAGGGCGTCGGTGTAGAGGGCGACGGCGGTGGCGAAGTCGCCATTTTGGCAGGCAGAGTTGGATTGGCGGACCTTGTCGAGGAAGAGGGCGCGGCTGGCGGCGGGGAGTTCGGAGGTTCCCTCGGGTTCAACCTGAAACAGATTTTCTTTTCAAACTGCGAAACTTTAAATATTTTAATATTTTCGCATCTTCTGGCATATTAATTCTCGTGAGTGAGGCACACCACAATTATCATGACAATGTTTAATAACCAAAATATTTCATGACGACTATCAGTGAGTACTCCGCATTGAATTTATTAATCATCTCAATTTCTGACCATTCTAGAGAGAAATGCTAATAATTGTTAACCATCTCATTTACGCTTACGTATTCGAATAAGAGGATTTGAGTATGGGTTTACTGAATCGAGGAGTTAAACCTCATTCGCAACCACTTTACGTTCGTGACATAACAAAGTTTAACAATCGTCAACAATCACTGCAAAAGTCAGAAACTGTCATGAATAATTGTTGACCATTGCTTAAGTTTGTTACGTTACGTACGTAAAGTAGTTGTGGATAAGCTTTTACTCAAATGTTGATTGATTGTATAATTCTATTCTAATGTGAAGCAAGCAATGAAAGAAAAGCCAACGAAAGATGTATATCAATGCGATGTGTGTCCCTGTAGATGTTTACCTTGTTAATGTGTATGTAGGGGCGAGCTGAATTTACTGGTGGAGTCGGGTGCAGATTTTATAAATCTGCACCTAGTAGTAGTGCCTCCGCAGACGCACAGTGGTGTTAAAAAGACGAAATTATGAAAAAAAGGGGGATGAAAAGTCAAAGATGGTGAAAATTAACCCAAGTTAAGTAGAATTACAGAAAATAATACAAAAATAAGACAATTATGCAAATTTAGCCCTTGGAGGGTTGAAATATTGAATTTAGTAAAATGGGTGCTTAGGGGGTTGAAAAATTGTAAAGGGGGATGAGAAGTCAAAGAGGGTGAAAATTAACCCAAGTTAAGTAGAATTACAGAAAATAATACAAAAATAAGACAATTATGCAAATTTAGCCCTTGGAGGGTTGAAATATTGCGAGGGGGTTGAAAAAGTGAAAAATGTAAATATTATCCAAAAGAGTAAAATTTATTACCGAAGAAAGACAAAATTGCACGAATTTGGCCAATTTAACGTTCGAGGGGTTGCAAAATTGTGAAGGGGGATGAAAAGTTAAGGGGGTGAAAAGTGACTGTAGTAAAGTAGAACTTTCGAAAATTACACTAAAAAGAAGCGGTCTGCGGAAATTTTGCTTTTTGTGGGTTCACATATCGAGGTTAGGGGTGTTAGTAGCCTAAGGATTGGTTTTAGGTTGAAGACTCATAAGACCTTTTTTCAATGATTAACGAAGTCTTTTGAACCCTGTGATTTAATACAACACTTATCTGAAGAAATTTCCAGTTTCAACCCTTAAATTTAACCCCCTTTGTTAGATCGTAATGAAAATTTGCTCATCCACCTACAATGTCACTGTAGATTAGAACACCAAATCCTGCATTGTATTTTTGTGTTTCCGCATATTAGGGGTTGTAGCGCCTTTGAGGGTGCTTTTTTGCAAAGTGTGAATAACACCTTTTTTAAATCATTAACGGTAAGCTATCGAATGACGCTAATTTCGACCAATACTTATAGATCGGAATTGTGGGTTACAACCCCTAATTTCCACCCCCTTGGTCCGATATGGCCCAAAAGCAATCCCCGCCTTACTTTTAGGGCACAAAGCCGTATAGTAAATTTGATCTCGACACCTCATTCAATGTTCTCAAGTTATCCGACGTTTTGTATTTCTGCATGTTAGGGGTTGTAGCGCCTTTAAGGGTGGTTTTTGGTAAAATATGATTAACACCTTTTTTGAATCATTAACGGAAAGCTATCGAATGACGCCAATTTCGACCGACACTTATTAAGCAGCATTTTAAGTTACAACCCCCAATTTCCACCCCCTCCTTCCGATTTTGCGAAAAAAACATCCCCTGTAAGGTTTCATCGAAATAAAAGGGATGAGAATTAATCGTAATTAAGTAGAATTACAGAAAATAACACGAAAATAAGCCAATTATGCAAATTTGACTTTTGGGGGTTGAAACATTGCGAAGGGGTCGAAAAAGTGAAAAAGGCAAGAACAATTCATAAGGCAAAACTGCGCGAATTTTACAAAATTAACCAGCGGAAATCACCCGAAAAAGAAGAGGTCTGGGTAAATTTTGCTCTTTGAGGGTTCACATATCATGAAAGGGGTTGAAAAATTGTGGATGGGTCAAAAATTAATGAAAATCACTTTAAATTAATAACAAATTAGAAGAAAGCAAAAAAAAAATAAATGAAATATATTTACTCCGCTTGCTAGGGCTTAGGGGTTGTTAGTAGCGTAGGGGTTGGTTTTAGGATGAAGACTCATAAGACTTTTTTCAATGGTTGACCGAAATCAATTGAACCCCATAATTTTATTCCACCACTTACATGAAAAAATTTCCAGTTTCAACCCTTAAATTTCATCCCCCTTGTTAGATATTAATGAAAATTTGCCCATCCGCCTACAGTGGCGCTGTAAATTACCACATCAAATTTAGCCCTGATACGTTGAGCAGTTTTTGAGTTCTCGCATTTTTTTGTTTCGGCATGTTAGGGGGTTGTACCGCCTTTAAGGGTCGTTTTTCGCGAATGATGAATAAGACCTTTTTTGTACCATCAATAGAAAGCTATCGAATGGTAATATTTTCAACTATACATTCTTCATTGAAAATTCGAGTTTCCACCCCTAACTTTCATCCCCTTCGATAATTTTCTCCTAAAATTCGATCTTCCCTTCTCGAAGATGCAGTGTGTAAGATGTCACAATTTCGCAGAAGATATTGCTTCTCTGTGTCAAATTACAGGGCTTTATGGACGTTTCAACCCCTAAACTCCAACCCCCTATTTCACCACCCCCACATGCCCTAAAGGAAGTTGTGTTTTCAATTTCACCACCCTAACCCAATTCGTTTAAAAATTAAGGTAATTTGTAGATTCATGTTTTCAACACCTCATGATTTCACCCCTTTATGATTTACAGGGGTGAGTTTATTTTTCCGGTGTGACATGACTCCTTGCGTATTTACTGACTTCAGTTGTTCATAAATAAACCAATAGGGTTTCAGAAAAAATAAATAAAATATAATTATCGACTTGCAAAGAGTTAGGGGTGGTTAATGGCCCAGGGGTTGGTTTTAGATTGAAAACTCATAAGACCTTTTTTCAATAGTTGACCGAAATCTATCGAACCCCGTAATTTTAGGCTACCATTTACTTGAAGAAATTTCAAGTTTCAACCCTTAAATTTCATCCCCTTTGTTAGATATTTTAGAAAATTTGTCCATCCACCTATAATGTCACTGGAAATTCACAAACCAAATTCTGCCTTGATACGTTGAGTAGTTTTTGAGTTCTCGTATTTTTGTGTTTCTGCATGTTAGGGGTCGTAGCGCCTATAAGGGTGGTTTTTCGCAAAATATGAATGACACCTTTTTTGAATAATTAATGGAAAGCTATCGAATGACGCCAATTTCGACTAGTACTTATTAAGCGGAATTTCGAGTTGCTACCCCTAATTTCCACCCCATTTGTTCGATTTTACGAAAAAGCGCATCCCCCACAAGATTTCACCGATATATGTGTGTACGTTGAGTTTCCGACAGCTGCGTGCAACCCTTGCGGAGTTATCATATTTTTTGTGGTTTTCATCCCCTAAATTTCATCCCCCGAAATTGGCACCCCCTCACTTTCAACAGACTTGAAGGTCGAACGTGCATACTAATTTTCAGCAAGATATCTCCACTAGTTCTCGAGTTATTGCAATTAGTAGTTTTTCGGTTTTTCATCCCTAGCTTCCACCCCCTTGGTCCGATATGGCCCAAAAGCAATCCCCGCCTTACTTTTCGGGAGACGAAGCTGCCTACCAAGTTTCAGCTCGATATCTCGATCCGTTCTCAAGTTATCCGACGGACAGACTGAGGAGCGATTGAGCGAGCGATCGAGCGAGCGAGCGATCGAGCGAGCGAGCGAATAAGCTAAGACAAGAGTACCTCCGCATTCTGCTACGGCACTAAAAGCATGTTGTATTATTGTAAAGCGCTGAATTATAATTTTTCACGACTTTTTGTTAATTTCAGGGATTAATTTACACTGTCTATTCAGAGGTTCGCTTACAGTCACAAATTGGATTGATTTATGGAATCATATCGAGGATTTTGTAAAGCTAGACCAAAATGTTATTGTATTAGCATTATACGAATGTCAAAAATAAGGGTTTGTATTTAAAATTTCAAAGTTGTGGTACGTGGTCCAGCAATATAACCAAAAGTTACCCGTTACCCGTCACATGTGGAGTATAGGTAATTGTTTTTCAAGGAATGTGGACTAAATAGTTTAGAGTAATTCCAATTAATCTTTTTCCATAGGTATACACCTTTCAGCCAAATCGAGCATGTAGTTTTTGCTGCGACGTGTTTACATACGAAACCACTTTTTAGGGTTCCTGAGACCTATAAATCCGGTCTTATCTCGAATTCGAAAATTTTAGTGATTGCAGTAACCTCCCATTTTTCTTAAATTGTGGGGTTGGGGAGGTTAAAACATTTTTGAACATGGAAAACCTGCAGTCTTCATCATCAATCATGCAGGTAGTAAACATGTTTTTATACCAAAACTCCTCCTACAATACAATTTGAATCCTGACCTCTCCTGAGACCGAAAGTTGATGATTATTGATTGATTTTTATGTAGAAACTTCAGCTTTTCACTGCACACGAAAACTTAATGCGCTTTAACAAAGAAAAAAATACAAGTTTTTCAGAAAATCCACGTAATTAGCTATTTATGTAACAAGTGGGAAAAGTAGGTACATCATTTCTTTGCGCGGGTGTTTATTGCACGTGTTACATACAACATTTTTCGTAATCCCAATCGAGACATTCCAAATCTACAAATTTTCTACGGATGTTCGTGAAATAATCTCCGGTTTTACAAAATCTGGAAAATAATAATTAAGTACGAATAATAGTATTTTACGTAACGAGAGTTGTAAGAAGCCTATCACGCACGTGTGGAAGAAGCTGTGCACGAGCCGTGTAGCGCCGAGTGTATAATTCCACAGTGCGTGATTGCCTTACAACTCGAGTTGCGTACGATACTTTTTCTGCGACCACCCAGTAGATACTTAACTTTTCAAAAGTAATATTTTCGATAGGTCAAAATTATTTTTTTGATGAGAATATATTGGTAGGTACAGTCAGCTATTTATTAGCACTTCCGGTTTAACCGGAAATGAAGCATAATTTTTATTTTTCAAAATAATGGGATCATACTTTTTGTCAAAGGATCCGGAATCTACGATTTTTTCTGAGTGCATGTCTCACAAATAAGAATTATGCAGAACATTGGCAGAACTTACCGTTATTTTGTTCCTGAAACTTTTTCTTCCAGCATAAATAATAATTGGTTCGTGCTTATACAATGGGATTACTTTTCTTAAAATCAACTTAATCAACGGTTTAGGTATTGTTTCTATAGGTACCATTATATTATGACAATTTCTTTAAAATACAACTTGCCGGACCCAAGGCATTTTTGGACAAAAAGGTCCTGACTTTTTCACAGAAGACTTTCATTGATTGCCTTGAATTTTACTTTGTGGTTGAACTGCAAATTTTATCCTGGAAGAGGAGTAGTCAATATGTTCTAAAAATATCTTCATTAATAAGGGGAGAATGATGAATTTAATAAAAAAGCAGAGAAGCGGCTGGAACCTCCCCATCGCGTGGATCTTTGTATTCTGTGTAGATAGTAGTCAATTCAACAGAATTTTTTTTATCCTTATCGTCTGTAATTTCGCAATTTTCTGACAAATACCGACATCACCTCGTACATCACCCATCACATTTGACAATATGTTCCTTTTAAGGTTAATCTTTTGCCAAATTTTTGACAATAACTGCCACTTTATGTCATCCACTCTCAGCCTGCTCCCTTTTAATGAGAAAGAATTTTTTCTCTATTTTCCATTGAAATGGCAGAAATTGTAAGTACATTTTTAGAACCAGAATTTGATCGTCTTTCTAAAGGCGACATAAAAAAGGAGGCCTTGTATTTAAAATTTTAAGTTGATATGCTTAAATGGCAGTTCCCTTGGGCCAATTGCTCCCAAAAGCCTTTCAGGTCTTCAACGGGTCACCTAATCTCCATGTACCAAATTTCAGCCAAATCGATTCAGTAATTTGGGCTGTAATGTGTTTTTACTGTTATTATAAAATTTCGATTTTTTGAACCAAACAGCGCTAAATGCGAATTAATTTTGTCCTATTTAAAACCAAAATTTGAAGACCCTTCTGATGGTGACAATAAATCTTTCAAAAACTTGTTTTTAATGGTTAAATGATTGAGTAATTTTAAATTTGGAAATTGGTGTGCCAAAAGGACACTTTCCGTGAGTCGATGGAATTCAAAATTTGTTCAGCTTTTCGAGGTGTAATACAATCCCTATGTGCAAAATTTCAGTCAAATCGATTCAGGGGCTTGGGCTGTACCGCGATTTTAAAGTCTGATAAAAATCAATTTTTTTTTAATTTTTGGTCAAAAGGGCACTAAGAATGAATACATTTTTAGAAGCAGAATTTGAAGGTCTTTCTTATGGTGACGTGAAAAATGGGGGTTTGCATTTAAAATTTAAAAGTTGATGTGCCAAAATGGCATTTCCGGTTGCACGATTGGCTCCAAAAGCTTTTCAGATCTAAGTTGGGTTATGAGATGCCTACGTACCAAATTGCAGCCAAATCGGCCCAGTAGTTTTGGCTGTGGCGTGTTTACAAACGTACGTACGAACGTACGTACGTACGAACATACACACAGACACATTTTAAAAACCACTTTTCTGGGTTCCTGAGACCTCAAAACGTGGAGATCTGGTGCTATCTCAAATTCGAAAATTTTAGTGATTGCAGTAACCTCCCATTTTTTTAAAATTGTGATGGGTTTGGGGAGGTTAATTAGTGAAAAATGACATTTGATAAATGGCAATTGAAAACTGCGATTTTCTTTACGCACAGTTTTAGATTTGCGTGCGTAAGGAACGGCTTACTTAGTTTGTACATTTTACAAAATTGGCTCTTTACAATAGTGGCTGTAGAAAAATTTTATTTATCCACCGGTGTTGCATAATGAACGCATTACACAATGGGTGTGAGATTTTTTGCTTTAAAACCCGTGGAGAAAGAAAAGTACCTATTCTTTTCGTGTGTAATGATTATTGTTAAGATTTTTTTTTAAATTATAGTCTCCTGCGACAATGAGTGGTAAAAGGACTAAATCCCGTCCAAGTGATTTTTTTGTATTTCGGGGTTGAAGGGGGTGAGTTTTAGGGGCGTAGTTTTTTGTTCAATTCAACTCTTTCGGTTGTAGGCGGTGCAAAGGTTAAATTTCCTCCAAGTCAAGTTTTTGTGGTTGGCGAGTTTCAGGGGTGCAATTTTTTGTGTTCAATTAGTTTCCTCGGGTAATAGGTGGTCCAAGGGTTACATTTCCTCTAAGTGAATTTTTTGTTTCAAGGTTGAAGGGGTTGAGTTTTAGAGGTGCAATTTTTTTCTCTTCCGGCCGTAGGTGATCTAAGGATTTAAGGACTAAATTCTAAATACAGGGACGGTCAGTTGTCTCCGTTATTTCTTAAGGTTTTACTTTGAAACTTGATACCCAGGCACAATTAAATACAGGGAATTTAAAACTGTTTTAAAAATATTTCTTGGACTTCCGGTTAAACCGGAAGTGACCCTAAAAATCGTTTTTTTAAATGGAATCATACTTTTTTCTCAACGGATTCGGAATCTACGAATTTTTTAAAGATAATTGCATGTATTACTATTAATCCTGTATATGCCCAAAACTTTTTCTGGGCCATTAATTAAAAGTTATCGAATTGCTTGAATTTCAAGCAACACGTGAAATTTCGAGTTTCAACCCCTAATTTGCACCCCTTTCTGTTTCATCTTGCAGAAAAAAAAACCATCCCTTATCAGATAATGTCAAAATATACAGAGTGCGAGATTGAAATTCCAAAATTTGTGGTTCGATTTAAGTAAACAAAAAACCAGTTGAAATGGCTCATAAAACGCTATACAAACTCAGAGTAGCTTTGATTTTTATCAACTTCAATATCAAAAGATGCAGAAAAAAACTAGCTTTCAGACTGAGCAAAAAAAACTGGGTATGTCCATTTGAAAATGAAAAGTTGACAACCACTTGACATTCAAGTTGAAGTTGATAAAAATCAAAGCTACTCTGAGTTTGTAGCGTTTTATGAGCCATTTGATCTAGTTTTCGTCTACTTAAATCGGACCACAAATAAGAGTTTCAATCTCGCACCCATGTGTAGGGTTTCAGAACTCCATGTGCAAAATATTTGAGAAGTTTTCGTATTTTTGTAATTTTCAATCCCTAAGTTTCATCCCCCAAAATTGACACCTCCACACCTTCAACAGACTTGTACGTCAAAAACGCATATCAAGTTTCAGTAAAATATCTCCACTGGTTCTCGAGTTATAACAATTAATAATTTTTCGGTCCAGAAAAAAACCTCGCCTTCTCGCGCTTTTACTGCGAACGCTGCCTAAACGCTTGAAGATGGATTAAAATCGTATATGGGAGATAAAAAGTCCGCGATAGTATACAGGGTGTCCCGTCTCAGAATGCAAAAATTTCAGCCACAGATTCCTTGCATGAAAATATGGGTCATACACGTGCTAATTGGCAGACTTTTCAAGATAGCTATAGCGCAATTAATGTCAGGGCTTTGTTAAAGTTTTAAATTATTGTCAGTTTTGCACCACTGTGGCACTGTGTTTGTTTTTTTTGTAAATATTATAATTGCAGCCAATTTTGCAAATTCGGAGTAGGTATACAGATATGCATTTAATTTATGGTGTATGGCTCCACATTTCTTAATTTTACTTGGAAATGGTGCATTTTACAGAAAAAGTCCAAGAGGTAGCGTAGTTTCTAAATTCAATGGAGCATTGGATGGTGTGTAATTAAATAGGAAATTGAATTACGTTAACAAAGATATTGGGCCGAAAATGCCGGGGGCGCCTATGGTGGGCACCACGAAATCATCAGCTACAATATTGAAATCTTCATCGTTCGTAATGGTCTTGTGGAAAATTTCAGCAAAATCGGTTGAATGGTTACGACTTGGGAATTAATTTTCGATTTTTGGGGCTCACTTTTGAGGAGCCCTAGTGACGAAATGGGGGCCCATCTAGCGAAACAAAAAAATACGGGTCTTTTATTTTCATGCAAGGAATCTGTGGCTGAAATTTTTGCACTCTGAGACGGGACACTCTGTATAAATATCTGTTACGGATAGCCGACAATAAGCCACTGAAGCTATTTTCGTCAAAAATCTCGGTGGGCTACTTATCGAAGATAGCTATTGCCGTCGCGGACTTTTTTGTAGATATTTTCATTGCCGACAATTCCTCCTTACAAACTTTTGCTCTAACTTCAAGCGTTGAGGCAGCGTTCGCGATCAAACGTCGAAAATTGCAATTTCTTTCAGTTTTTCACCCCTAACTTCCACCCCCCTGGTCCGATATGGCCCAAAAACAATCCCTGCCTGCGCATATGCTGTGGACTATGCATATGCACTAAAAATTAGCTATTCGAAAATGTAATCACCATAGACTTTTTTGAAGGAGTGTCAAAATTTGAAAAGCAGGAATAATTTTATGAATCAGTCTAAGCTTTCGAAAATAAATACAAAAAAATGGGCAGCTACCGAAGCGGCTGATACCTCCCCACTTGGCGAATGATCCAATCCTATCCTATCACCAATATCAAGTAAATTTTACTATTTACTTACAGTGCATCCGTCAAATTGTGACATGAGGGTAAATGTGACTTTTGAGCCTATTTTGCATACGGTTCAGACATCTAGGAGTTGCTACCCTAAGTTCGAAACCTTACCATCCGATCAACCATTACCTCACATGGTAGTCGATTTTGCGCAACAATAGGGGCAAAAAATTTAGAAACTTCGTATTTCTCCTAAATGTGTAAAGTGTAGTTGGCACAGATGCTAATAAAGTTTCATAACTATGATGATTTCGTTTCTTTCGAGCCACAATTTTGTATGAGCCTTGTTGAATGTCCTATCAAATGATGCATGAAGGCAACATAAACGTGAATTTTTAAAAACATTGAATATCGTGTAGTGTCATAATATGACTAAGACAGTGCTTGAAGTGGTAATTGTGACTCCTTGCAGAGAGTACTGTGACACGGAGTAATTCTGTATTAAATCACACGTGAACTTTGTTTTTACAGCAAGGCAATGGCTAAAAATAAGAAAAACGAATATCTTACAACCAGGATTAACTGGAAATGGGGCATCAAAGCTGTTCAAAGTGGTCAATCGACCCAAAAAGATGCGGCCGTTAATTACAAGATCCCACGATCTACGTTGATTTTGCACCTGAAAGGTAGAGAAGCAGAAGTAGAATTGACATGCATATTATAATAGACAATACAATATTGTCTGTCACATTTAAACCCACTTTTCAATGAATAAAAACCCCTGGAAAAAAATTAAATTTCCAAAAACGAATTTCACAAATACCCTCTTCAAGTGTGCCACAATTCGGCAAAATCATTTCCTACGGTGTCTATGGGGTATTTTCTGCTTTGTCACAATTATCTTCTAGATGTGTCACAATATGCCGCTTTTTGTAGGTAATTGTGACACTTGCCTGGTTTTAAAAAAAATACCCCCGTCAACATTTACAAGAGGATGGCTCTGAATATGGGGTGAATATATTGCAATTGCATCAGCGAATATGGAGAAAGTATTAAAATTGTTTTATTTTTCTCTTTCTGGAAATGACGTTGAAAAGATTGGAAATTGTAGATTGCTATCACAATATGGCGGATGCACTGTACTTAAATTTTACTTCACTAGAACATGAAGCGAGCTGCGCGCGCCTAATGAAGTAATCTTTAACATTATAAAATCTTTTTAAATGTACTCGTAGTTGTCAATTCTATATTATAAATGTAAAATTTTCAAAATTACAGGTGACAGTGAAGATTTTATAACAAATCTCTATTGGTCAATTTTCGTATATAATTTATTAAGTGGTTGTTTTGATTTTCGGAAATCTCGACTGACATGTTGAGTTCCTTTATTGCGGCGGAAATCACCGCGAGTCGAAGACGAGCGGTTGATTTCCTAGCAGCAATAAAAGAACGAAAGCTTCAGGAGAGATTTCCAAAGAAAATCAAAACACGACGAAATAAATTCAGCCAGAAAATCGCAATTTTATGGCGCGCTCCAAAATTTATTCAATAATATCAAGATATTCGTGGCAGTTGTAACTATAGAGATTGCAAAATAAACAAAATAGTTGAAAAATTGCAAAAATATTTTTGGCTGTGCTGTCAACTCAGGTAAACATTGATTGAATTATTTTAGATTTTATAATTTTGCATCTGCTAGGTTATTTAAGAAAATGGTTGCTAAACGTCCCAAGCATGTTACGATGGACAGATTGTTCCTGACTCTTAATCCTGGCTGGATGCTTCATCACTCAAATACATGGTATAAAAACTGCCCAGTAGGGCAAAATGAAATGGACAAATGGATGAAATCAGCAGAGCTAATGCCATAGGTATCGACACAATTTCAGTCATAACTAGCCATCCACCACTCAGATCAACGGCAGTGTTCCAATTAGCAAGAAAAGGAGTAGGGGAAATCCAATTAATAAAAATGAGTGGACATTCCAGTATAACATCCCTGAAACCATATATCCAGCTCGACAAGGATCATCATAAAGGAATGGTGCTAAAGCTACGAGGAGAGCAAGAAAGAACTGATGATGCAGATGAAGCTGGAGCAAGATCAAAACATGAAATGAAAAGCATTACAAGCGACTCGATAGTTGAAGAATTGTTGACTGTCACTACAGCTTCTTCCCCGTCGCAGAAACGACAGAATCAACAAATTTATAATAACTGTGTGTTTCACTGCAATTCAATGAACATGTAATTCAATTTTCATTTTCTTTGTTGACGTGGAGTTGTTTTAACACTAATAAATAATTAAAACACTATACGGTGGTTTTTGGAAATCAGGACGAGAGTGATTTCCGGAAATCAGCACGAGAGTGATTTCCGGAAATCAGCACATGTGCATGATTTCCAGTTTAATCAAAATTTTATTGGCTGATACGTTAAAAATTCTAAAAAGCGATTGGTTCATATTTATAAAATGCGATTTTCACCAAAATGACACTTTCCGTGAACCGAAGTAGCCCAAAATCTAATGTGTGTCAAATTTTATCTCGATGCGATCAGTAGTTTGAGCTGCAGCGTGATCCAGACACACAGACACAGACATTTTTTCGAAAACCACTTTTTCGGATTCCCAGGACCCTGAAACGTAAAGATTTGATGTTTTTGGCGATTCGATTTTTCGATCGATTTTATTAACTCGCTTCGCAGTAGGTACCCTAAAACGTAAAGATTCGATGTTTTTGGCGATTCAATTTTTCGATCGATTCCAATAACTGCTCCGTAGAAGTTCAAAATAAGGTTGGCCTGTCCGAGGAACATCAAATTACATACCTACGTACCTACGTTAGAGTCAATAATAAACTCAAAATCGATTTCTAGATGAATTCGTGAATTCCTCATTTAATGACCAAAATAATAAATGCATGCGCATTCGTAACTTTTGCATTTATTTTTCAATGAACAAAAATTAAATGATGTTGCTAATGATAATAAATAAAATTAAATGACATATTCATTTCTAGACCAGTCAAATAGGGACCGGAGGTTACAATAAATGTTTTAAAGCGGGAGATGATCTTAAACCCTTTAGTAGGCATCTAATAGAAGTATCCTAGTTTTGCACCTTCCCATGATGTGTGCGTATGATAGGGTGTCCAAAAAACCCCGAAATTTTCGGACTTTTTTCAGTTTTTCGCTTATAATTTCTAAACAGTGCTTCCTAGCGGAGAGTTCGCTATTTTCGAAATTAAAAAAATTCAAAAAGCATCACAAATTTAAATTTTGGTTAAACGTATTCAAAAAACAATTTATTATTTATTATTAAAAAATCTATTTCTTCGAAATCTTTTGGACGTGGAGGGGCCAGGGTCGTTCGCAGGCTCGATGAATAGTGTGTCGCCTTCAAATAGTTGAGGCTTAGGTACTGACTTATGACTGTTTATGGATTGCTCTATTTTGATTTTCTAGATCTAAAGCCTCAACTATTTGAAGGCGACACACTATTCATCGAGCTTGCGAACGACCCTGGCCCCTCCACCTCCAAAAGATTTCGAAGAAATTGATCTTCTATTCATTGTCTCATTTCTTAACTACATTTATAGATAAATTATTTTTTGAATACTTTTAACCAAAATTTAAATTTGTGATGCTTTTTGAAATCAGCGATTGATGGTCTACAACTTTCAAGCTATAAGTTTTTTAAATTAGAGTAACCGTTTGGACGTTACAGACGACGAAAAGTCACTACTTGTCAATTTTTCACAAAATTGTCGTTTTTGACCATGGTTTGCGATCCTACCACATGGTCGAACTTAACGTTTGGGGGGCTCATTCGACGCAGCATTTAGTGCGCTTTAATTTCGAAAATAGCGAACTTTCCGCTAGGAAGCACTGTTTAGAAATTATAAGCGACAAACTGAAAAAAGTCCGAAAATTTCGGGGTTTTTTGGACACCCTATCATACGCACACATCCTGGGAAGGTGCAAAACCAGGATACTTCTATTAGATGCCTACTAAAGGGTTTAAGATCATCTCCCGCTTTGCAACATTTATTGTAACCTCCGGTCCCCTGGAGGTCTAATTTGACTGGACTATTCCTTTTCCTGAAAATATAAAATTACCTATAAATACTATTTCGAATAATGTATTATATCTTTCCACAATTCCTTTTCTCTTCTCCAAGTTCTTGTAACACACCGAAGAGATAACCTTCTTAAAGTCTTTTAATTTAGATTTAATTGACATTTCAAAAAGCCACCGGAAGATGTACATCAATGCGATGTGTATCCCTGTAGATGTTTATCATGTTAATGTATATGCAGGGACGGCTGGTCTTACTGGTGAAATCGGGTGCAGATTTTATCAATCTGCACCTTATAGTAGTAGTGCCTCCGCAGACGCACAGATGTGTCAAAAAGGCGAAATGGTAAAAATTTCTTGTTGAAAATCATCCAATTATATTAAAGCTTTTGTGGGTGTTGAAACACCTACCTATTGCGAAGGAAACTGGAAAATTGTAAAAGGTAAACTGAATCCCAAATGAGTGCAATTTATTACCAACGAAAAACGAAACTACGCGATTGCAAAATTAGCACTTATGAGGTTGAAAAATCGCAAAGGGGGATGAAAAGTCAAAGGGTATGAGAATAAACCGATGTTAAGTAAAAAAAATGCAGCAGAGAAGCCGCTGGAACCTCCCCATCGCGTGGATCTTTGTATTCTGTGTAGATAGTAGTCAATTCAACAGAATTTTTTTTATCCTTGTCGTCTGTAATTTCGCAATTTTCTGACAAATACCGACATCACCTCGTACATCACCCATCACATTTGACAATATGTTCCTTTTAAGGTTAATCTTTTGCCAAATTTTTGACAATAACTGCCACTTTATGTCATCCACTGTCAGCCTGCTCCCTTTTAATGAGAAAGAATTTTTTCTCTATTTTCCATTGAAATGGCAGAAATTGTAAGTACATTTTTAGAACCAGAATTTGATCGTCTTTCTAAAGGCGACATAAAAAAGGCCTTGTATTTAAAATTTTAAGTTGATATGCTTAAATGGCAGTTCCCGTGGGCCAATTGCTCCCAAAAGCCTTTCAGGTCTTCAACGGGTCACCTAATCTCCATGTACCAAATTTCAGCCAAATCGATTCAGTAATTTGGGCTATAATGTGTTTTTACTGTTATTATAAAATTTCGATTTTTTGAACCAAACAGCGCTAAATGCGAATTAATTTTGTCCTATTTAAAACCAAAATTTGAAGACCCTTCTGATGGTGACAATAAATCTTTCAAAAACTTGTTTTTAATGGTTAAATGATTGAGTAATTTTAAATTTGGAAATTGGTGTGCCAAAAGGACACTTTCCGTGAGTCGATGGAATTCAAAATTTGTTCAGCTTTTCGAGGTGTAATACAATCCCTATGTGCAAAATTTCAGTCAAATCGATTCAGGGGCTTGGGCTGTACCGCGATTTTAAAGTCTGATAAAAATCAATTTTTTTTAAATTTTTGGTCAAAAGGGCACTAAGAATGAATACATTTTTAGAAGCAGAATTTGAAGGTCTTTCTTATGATGACGTGAAAAATGGGGGTTTGCATTTAAAATTTAAAAGTTGATGTGCCAAAATGGCATTTCCGGTTGCACGATTGACTCCAAAAGCTTTTCAGATCTAAGTTGGGTTATGAGATGCCTACGTACCAAATTGCAGCCAAATCGGCCCAGTAGTTTTGGCTGTGGCGTGTTTACAAACGTACGTACGTACGTACGAACATACACACAGACACATTTTAAAAACCACTTTTCTGGGTTCCTGAGACCTCAAAACGTGGAGATCTGGTGCTATCTCAAATTCGAAAATTTTAGTGATTGCAGTAACCTCCCATTTTTTTAAAATTGTGATGGGTTTGGGGACGTTAAAATTACAGAAAATAACTCCAAAATAACCCAATTATGTAAAGGACCCTATACGATAGTGGCCCAGGAAAAATCAGATCTAGACGATTCCAAAATTTGATTTTTACTGTATAGGTATAATAAAGTGTTCTTACAACATTGTATACAAAAACATAGAAATTTTCCCAGGCGGTCATATTAACCTCCCCACTCCACTTCACCATTTAAAAAAGGCAGCAGAGAAGCGGCTGGAACCTCCCCAACGCGGGGGTCTTTGATTTCAGGGACTTCTGTTTAAGATTCTAAAGTTGATATGCCTAAATGGCACTTCCCGTTGACCAATTGCTCCCAAAAGCCTTTCAGCTCTTCAACGGGTCACCTCACCTCCATTTACCAAATTTCGGGCAAATCGATCCACTAGTTTGGGCTATAAAGTGGTTTCAGTGTTATTACAAAATTTCGATTTTTCTACCCAAAGGGTTCTAAATGCGAATAAATTTTGTCTCATTTAAAACCAGAAATTGAAGACCTTTCTGATGGTGACCTCGATAGTGACAATAAATCTTTCAAAAACTTGTTTTGGATGGGTAAATTAGAGAATAATTTTAAATTTCGAAATTGGTGTGCCAAAACGGCACTTTCCGTGGGCCGATTGAATCCAAAATTTGTTCACCTCTTCGACGTGTAATACAATCCCCTTGTGCAAAATTTCAGCCAAATCGGTTCAGGGGCTTGGGCTGTACCGCGATTTTAAAGTCCGATAAAAATCAATTTTTTTTTTATTTTTGGTCAAAAGGTCACTAAGAATGAATGCATTTTTAGAAGCAGAATTTGAAGGCCTTTCCTATCGTGACGTGAAAAATGGGGGTTTGCATTTAAAATTTAAAAGTGGATGTGCCAAAATGGCATTTCTGTTTGCACGATTGGCTCCAAAAGCGTTTCAGATCTAAGTTGGGTTATCACACGCACACGTACCAAATTTCAGCTAAATCTGTCGAGTAGTTTGGGCTGTGGCGTGTTTACGAACGTACGTACGTACGAACGTACGTACGTACAAACGTACGAACGTACGTACATACATACAGACACATTTTAAAAACCACTTTTTTGGGCTCCTGAGACCTCAAAACGTATAGATCCGGTCTTATCTCGAATTCGAAAATTTTAGTGATTGCAGTAACCTCCCTTTTTTTTTAAATGGTGAAGTGGAGTGGGGAGGTTAAAAAAAGGGAGGTTACTGCAATCACTAAAATTTTCGAATTCGAGATAAGACCGGATCTATACGTTTTGAGGTCTCAGGAGCCCAAAAAAGTGGTTTTTAAAATGTGTCTGTATGTATGTATGTACGTACGTTCGTACGTACGTACGTACGTACGTTCGTAAACACGCCACAGCCCAAACTACTCGACCGATTTGGCTGAAATTTGGTACGTGTGCATGTGATAACCCAACTTAGATCTGAAAAGCTTTTGGAGCCAATCGTGCAACCAGAAGCGCCATTTTGGCACATCAACTTTTAAATTTTAAATGTAAACCCCCATTTTTCACGTCACCGTAAGAAAGACCTTCAAATTCTGCGTCTAAAAATGTATTCATTCTTAGTGCCCTTTTGACCAACAATTAAAAAAAAATAGATTTTTATCGGACTTTAAAATCGCGGTACAGCCCAAGCCCCTCAACCGATTTGGCTGAAATTTTGCACATGGGGATTGTATTACAAGTCGAAGAGTTGAACAAATTTTGGATTCAATCGGCCCACGGAAAGTGCCGTTTTGGCACACCAATTTCGAAACTTAAAATTATTCTCTCATTCATCCATCAAAAACAACTTTTTGAAAGATTTATTGTTATCATCAGAAAGGTCTTCAAATTCTGGTTTTAAGTGAGATAAAATTTATTCGCATTTAGTACCCTTTGGGTAGAAAAATCGAAATTTTGTAATAACACTGAAACCACGTTATAGCCCAAACTACTGGATCGATTTGTCCGAAATTTGGTACATGGAGGTTAGGTAACCCATTGAAGAGCTGAAAGGCTTTTGGGAGCAATTGGTCCACGGGAAGTGCAATTTAGGCATATCAACTTTAAAACCTTAAAGACAATAAGTCACGGAAATCAAAGACCCATGCGTTGGGGAGGTTCCAGCCGCTTCTCTGCTGCCTTTTTTTTATGTGGCTCTAAACGAATGAAAATTTGCCCATCCGCCTACAGTGTCGCTGTTTTTGTGTTTCGGCATGTTAGGGGTTGTAGCACCTTAATGGGCGGTTTTTCACGAATTATGAATAAGACCTTTTTTGCACCATCAGTAGAAAGCTTTCGAATTGTATTAATTTCAAATCTACATTATTCTGTGAAAATTCCAGTTTCCACCTTTAACTTTCATCCCCTTAGATGAATTTATTCTAAAATTCACTCTTCTTTTCTCAGCGGTACAGTGTGTAAGATTTCACAGTTTCACATCAGATATTTTTCTCTGTGTAAAGTTACAAAGCTTCATGAATATTTCAACCCCTAAAATCCAACCCCTTATTTTACCTTCATCTTCACATGCTCTAAAGAAAGATGTGGTTTCAATTTCACAGCCCTAATCCAATTAATTGAAAAATTGCGGTAATTTGGAGATTAATCTTTTCACCCCCTCATTACTTCACGACTAATTTACAGAGGTGAGTTTATTTCTAACTGTGTGTCGGGTTCTAGACCTCCACGTGCAACATATTTGAGTGGTTTTCGTATTTTTGTGATTTTCAACACCTAAATTTCATCCTCCAAAATTAAACCAAGTTTCAGTAAGATACCTCTATTCGTACTCGAGTTATTAAAATTAATAATTTTTCGCTCCCGGAAAAAAAACGCGGCTTCTCGTGGTTCTACTGCGAACGCTACCTAAACGCTTGAAGATGGATTAAAATCGTATAAGGAAGAAATGTCGACAAGGAATAGACCCGCAAAAAAGTCCGCGACAGCATATAAATATCTGTTACGGATAGTTGACAATAAGCGACCGAGGCCATTTTCGTCAAAAATTAAAACACAAAAACGATCACGGTGTGCTATCCATCGTAGATAGCTATAGGCCGTCGCGGACTTTTTTGTAGATCTTTTCATTGCCGACAATTCCTCCTTTCAAACTTTTGATCTATCTTCAAGCGTTGAGGCAGCGTAGGCGATCAAACGTCGAAAATTACAATTTCTTTCGGTTTTTCATCCGTAACTTCGACTACTACTGTTCGATATGGCCCAAAAACAATCCCCGCCGAGATTTTCGGGGTATACACCTGTGTGAGTGTGTACAGCGCATTCTGCTACGACACTAAAAATATACTTATATCCTGATTGTTTATTCCGTGCCTCCACCGTCAAAGTTTGATGCCTCTGCATTCAACGGAATGTATACTGGGTCATCTTAGGTATAATAATTTGAGACAGACCTTGAATAGAGTGACGTGAACTTGAGAGTAATGCGCAAATGCGATGTCGGACAGCGAAATTTTATAGTTGGACCAAACCTAAGGTGTTTTCTGTGATTTTTCTAAATTTTACGATCTTTTGCCAAAAGGGTACTAAGTTTGAATAGAATTTTGAAAAGAAAATGTTTTTCATGTACTGATAGAAAAAATGGGAGTTTAGTAGTCAAATTGGATGTTATCGGATTTACTATGTGATTTTGGGCCCCCGTTGAGTACAGTGCTCTCAGGGTTTTGTTTGAAGCGACATTTCAATGTGTACGCCTTTTTCTTACCGTCCAAAGTCATAAATAAAAGTATAGTGTTCACTGACCATGGTGTCCCTCATTGCCTCTAGCACTCATTTTCCCCATTTTTTTGGGCCCCCCTCATATTATGTATTATTACGACATTTTAAACGACATTTTGTTTACGGTGCGTTCAAAGAGTCTTCCGGAACTCCTCTTCTTTTGCGTGGTGCTTCTACCTTCTGGGAACCCTTTGCCAGTTGGATTTTATTGACAAAAAGTGCCCTATGAGGCAACTGAGTGCTTTACTCGTAAAATGGCAGTGGTCTCGATGGGTCCTCTTCTTGCGCAAAGTGATTCTACCTTCTGGGAACCCTTTGCCAGTTGGATTTTATTGACAAAAAGTGCCCTATGAGGCAACTGAGTGCTTTACTCGTAAAATGGCAGTGGTCTCGATGGGTCCTCTTCTTGCGCAAAGTGATTCTACCTTCTGGGAACCCTTTGCCAGTTGGATTTTATTAACAAAAAGTGCCCTATGAGGCAACTGAGTGCTTTACTCGTAAAATGGCAGTGGTCTCGATGGGTCCTCTTCTTGCGCAAAGTGATTCTACCTTCTGGGAACCCTTTGCCAGTTGGATTTTATTAACAAAAAGTGCCCTATGAGGCAACTGAGTGCTTTACTCGTAAAATGGCAGTGGTCTCGATGGGTCCTCTTCTTGCGCAAAGTGATTCTACCTTCTGGGAACCCTTTGCCAGTTGGATTTTATTGACAAAAAGTGCCCTATGAGGCAACTGAGTGCTTTACTTGTAAAATGGCAGTGGTCTCGATGGGTCCTCTTCTTGCGCAAAGTGATTCTACCTTCTGGGAACCCTTTGCCAGTTGGATTTTATTGACAAAAAGTGCCCTATGAGGCAACTGAGTGCTTTACTCGTAAAATGGCAGTGGTCTCGATGGGTCCTCTTCTTGCGCAAAGTGATTCTACCTTCTGGGAGCCCTTTGCCAGCTGGATTTTATTGACAAAAAGTGCCCTATGAGGCAACTGAGTGCTTTACTCGTAAAATGGCAGTGGTCTCGATGGGTCCTCTTCTTGCGCAAAGTGATTCTACCTTCTGGGAGCCCTTTGCCAGCTGGATTTTATTAACAAAAAGTGCCCTATGAGGCAACTGAGTGCTTTACTCGTAAAATGGCAGTGGTCTCGATGGGTCCTCTTCTTGCGCAAAGTGATTCTACCTTCTGGGAGCCCTTTGCCAGCTGGATTTTATTGACAAAAAGTGCCCTATGAGGCAACTGAGTGCTTTACTCGTAAAATGGCAGTGGTCTCGATGGGTCCTCTTCTTGCGCAAAGTGATTCTACCTTCTGGGAGCCCTTTGCCAGCTGGATTTTATTGACAAAAAGTGCCCTATGAGGCAACTGAGTGCTTTACTCGTAAAATGGCAGTGGTCTCGATGGGTCCTCTTCTTGCGCAAAGTGATTCTACCTTCTGGGAGCCCTTTGCCAGCTGGATTTTATTGACAAAAAGTGCGCTATGAGGCAACACGGTATGTCTGAGTTAACATTTAGTTCAACAAAATTGCCCAAGACAGAATTTGGGATCAAACGTTCTATTGGACGCCCCACTTTCCGAAAAGGTCTCATTTCAAATCTTTGGCCGATAGAATTTTTTTTTACAGGCAGATATAATACAAATATTGCTATTTGTACGCATTATAACATTTTTTCCGAAAGATTGTTGGTTGCGATTTAATATAACTTCGTCAAAATTAAATCCAAGAGTGCCTTGTCAAAATGACGCGTTACCAGTGACATTTCTTGACGCGTTACATCGAAATTTTCGTGTTTTAAGAGGTTTCCTTGCTTATATGTGTTTAAAAATTTATGTGAACGATTTAAAGTAGTTAAATAGAAATGAAAATTCACGAATAATGTTTTGGAAAAACGAAGGACATGCGACAAGTTACCAAAGAGCAACGAGAGATAATTAATCGCCACATTCTAAATGGTTACGATAAAAATGAGTCGAGACTACCAAAATCACTATGTTTTGGTAATCTTGAATCATCCTTATAGTAACCATTTAGAATGTGGCGATTAATTAGCTGATGGTATGAATAAAGTGTTACAAGATGCTCATATACTCCCATTAACAAAGGATGCAAATATAAGTTCTTCGTGTACGAGAAAAGGATAGAACTATAAGCAAAAGCTTCGATACCGTTTATTGATACCGGCTAATAAATCTCTCGTTGCTCTTTGGTAACTTGTCGCATGTCCTTCCTTTTTCCAAAACACAGTAAACATACGAGTTGGCGGCATTTTTCGTTAGTTTTCATTTCTATTTAACCACTTTAAATCGTTCACATACATTTTTAAACACATATAAGCAAGGAAACCTCATAAAACACGAAAATTTCGATGTAATACGTCACGAAATGTCACTGATGGTGGCGCGTCATTTTGACAAGGCACTCTTGGATTTAATTTTGACGAAGTTATATTAAATCGCAACCAACAATTTTTCGGAAAAAATGCTATAATGCTTTCAAATAACAATATTTTTATTATATCTTCCTGCAGAAAAAAATTCTATCGGCGAAAGATTTTAAATCAGACTTTTTCGGAAAGCGGGGCGTCCAATAGAACGTTTGATACCAAATTCTGTCTTGGGCAATTTTGTTGAACTAAATGTTAACTCGGACATACCGTGGCAACTGAATGCTTTACTCGTAAAATGGCAGTGGTCTCGATGGGTCATCTTCTTGCGCAAAGTGATTCTACCTTCTGGGAGCCCTTTGCCAGCTGGATTTTATTGACAAAAAGTGCCCTATGAGGCACCTGAGTGCTTTACTCGTAAAATGGCAGTGGTCTCGATGGGTCCTCTTCTTGCGCAAAGTGATTCTACCTTCTGGGAGCCCTTTGCCAGCTGGATTTTATTGACAAAAAGTGCGCTATGAGGCAACTGAATGCTTTACTCGTAAAATGGCAGTGGTCTCGATGGGTCATCTTCTTGCGCAAAGTGATTCTACCTTCTGGGAGCCCTTTGCCAGCTGGATTTTATTGACAAAAAGTGCCCTATGAGGCAACTGAGTGCTTTACTCGTAAAATGGCAGTGGTCTCGATGGGTCCTCTTCTTGCGCAAAGTGATTCTACCTTCTGGGAGCCCTTTGCCAGCTGGATTTTATTGACAAAAAGTGCGCTATGAGGCAACTGAATGCTTTACTCGTAAAATGGCAGTGGTCTCGATGGGTCATCTTCTTGCGCAAAGTGATTCTACCTTCTGGGAGCCCTTTGCCAGCTGGATTTTATTGACAAAAAGTGCCCTATGAGGCACCTGAGTGCTTTACTCGTAAAATGGCAGTGGTCTCGATGGGTCCTCTTCTTGCGCAAAGTGATTCTACCTTCTGGGAGCCCTTTGCCAGCTGGATTTTATTGACAAAAAGTGCCCTATGAGGCAACTGAGTGCTTTACTCGTAAAATGGCAGTGGTCTCGATGGGTCCTCTTCTTGCGGATTTTATTGACAAAAAGTAAAATGTAGTGGTATTTTTGCATTGGATCACACTAAGAAAAAATACAAAATAGTTGCAAACTTGCGGCAGAGCCTTTACCATTGCCTGGAAGGTCTCTAGGTTGCAACCTTTTCTATCATCCGCAAAGTATTTTTTAGTGCAAACTTCAAAGCACTATTCTTGTAGTCTCCAAAAAATGTTGTTGGATGTTGGTATTTCGAGTTAGCCCGTAACCTTTAACACGAGAAAACTACTTTATGAATTGTTAACAACAATAATGTCCAAAGTTATGGGCTTAAACTGGTTCTCTTATGTTGGCGATTTCTATACGGTTTTGCTATTCTTTACATCTGCTCATAGTTACATCATTCACCATAGCAATAGGTAAAATCGCTCATTTAAAACCTAGTCTGAAAGCGCCCTATAGGCAAAATGTAAAAGAACCTTAACGGAACAAGAACAAAAAGATTTATTTATCACCCGAGAAGCATTCAAATCATATTCTTTAGGTCCGCTTACGGTGCAGCTAACTGGAAACCTAACCACATATTATTAAGGAAGCTTAATAGATGTTCCATATAATTGGTTCAGTAGATTTAGAGTAAAGATTGAGGTAAAAGTTAGAAAAGTGTTTATTAAGAGTATAGATTTTACTCAACCCCAGAAGACTAAAAAAGTTGCAGGTAACTACTATAACTGGGAACTGGGCGATTCATCCTCGATTTCAGAAACTTCCGCATTCTCACTCTGAATCCCAGCCGCATCAAGCACCTTTACATGCCTTCGACGTCGTTTCGATTTAGCACACTGATGTTCTTGATGTCTTGCCAGAGACATATACCAGATAACCTGAGCAACAGTCAATAATAATTAAGATCCTAAGGACCGATTTATTGTATCTCGATTAGATTATTGCCATGATGCTTTGCTTCGAATACGATCGAATTGCTATGGGAGTTATAGTAGCGCTACACTTATAAGAAGGTGAACGAGGCTAGCAACGAGGCTAGACGATTAGCACCCCGCTGGTTAAAAAGGGTCGTTTAAGATATTTGCACAGAGGACCAGGCAGTTTTAAGATCTGACGCGGATAAATGTACACTGTGCAGGTGTTAAAACTGCCTGGTTCTCTGTGCAAATGTCTTAAACGACTCTTCTTAAGCAGCGGGGTGCTAATCGTCTAGCCTCGTTCACCTTCTTATAAGTGTAGCGCTACTATACCTGTGACTAAAAGTTAATCAAGACACAAGCCAACCAGACTTAAAAAGCATTAATTGTCCACTCTGTGAGTGATCTTTCGTAACGTATTAAAGTTGAGCCAGAATAGACACTTACCGGGCACGTTCACCAGGAGGTTATCAGTATTAAATCAAGTAGAAACGCATTATAATAAATGAGAGACCTGAATAGGCCGTGACCAAGCTCTCTCTACTCGTCGGAAAGTTAGAAAAGCTTTACTATTTGAATTTCACTCCTACTTGTGAATTTATGAACTGGAGTCTATGGAACTGGTAAGCGTCTATTCGATCTTGACGTTTAGATATTCACCGTAGCAACGTGAGCACAGCAGCCTACCACTCTTGCCCCCTGCATACACTTGCAGTAGTAGCCTTTTATGCCAGTCAGTATATTAGTATTTGGAGAGTATTCTATCCAAAGATCGTGAGTTTTTGAACTAAAGCGAGACTCCATTTTTGCCCTTAAGATTTCTGGTGTATCATTTCGTATAAAGATAGTGAAGTCGTTATTGTTGGTTTGAATATGCATATCGCTGTATCTTTTGGCACATTTAATTTGGTAGGTACCCAATGTAAGTAACTCCAAATCTGCTGCACTGAGCTGTGGGAAATCTTTGATATTTGCAGCTGAAGCTTCCACCCAATCTTTAGTTCGACGATCCAGTCTTTTGTCCGTAACTTTTTTCTTTCAGGCGTTGGAAGTATACAATAATTGCAATGCCTTTAATGCAAAAATGTCGTGACATTCCTTGTCCTCCAATATCGGTGGCGCGTAAGCATTAATTAGGGCACACGCAATTTTTATAAAAGTGCCTACTTTCGGTAGATATCCTGAAAGAGAAATCACATCGTCATCAAAGATTTTCCTTTTTCCCACTTCCACATTTACTGCAGATCATTTAGCAAGCAGTCTGGTTGGCAGGATATGTTGCTTTTCCTCAGAAGGTAGGCTTAAAGAATTAGAAGACTGTTAATTTAATACGTGCCCTGCAAGCATCTGGCACAATATGAGTAAAGCACTAAATGGTTTGGAAATAGAACTACTACTGAGCATCCAAAAAAAGAGGCGGCCTGTCAATATACACACAGTGTAATTTTCTACATTTTTTATACATCTTTAAACCTATATTTTTAAGAAACGCAACGTCTGGTGTCAGCTAAACCGCATTTTGCGATAATTGATCATTGCAGAAGCGGATAGAAATAAAAAATTTTATCTCGAAAGAATGTGGGTTTCCATTCATAAGTGGCTTTAAGATTAGACGTAATAATAAAGAAAATAACGTCTCTTTACCTCCAGCCACCTCTGATCTAAAATATTTGAATTTTTTCTTCAGTCTGCCGTTGACAGCCTCCACTATCCATCGAGACATTGTTACAATACGAGATTGGTTAGCATCGAGTGTCTCGAATTGCTTACTGCCAGGATCTTTCAAAGACGGCATATGTACGACGATACCTCTTCCTTCCAATTCTCGAACAACATCTCTAAAGCCTCTATCAATCACCACATGATCATCTTCTTGAAGATACTCTGACAGTGAAAAGGGAGGATTAAGAAGGTATTTCAATATTCCAGCGTCATTGTTCTTCCCGTCTGCATAAAATGGTCCTGGTGCATCTAGGATATATGCAGACGGCAATATTATCATGAACGGCTTTATTAAGTTCCTCTTCTTTTGCAATGAGTAAGTTTTTTTTTGGAGCTTGAAATCTCCCGGTTTCTCAATATAGATATAGGTACCGTCCATTATCAAAAATAAGACGTCATTGGAGGCTTCATAAAGCTGGTGAAACAGTCCCCTTGTGTGCTGCGTTATGGCGTCTTGTCTGTTCAGGTGATTTAAGCCAAGGTGGGCAGGAACAAAGTCCTTTTCTAAAATCGATGATACCTTGTTTATTGTCTCGCTCACGATGGGCTGAGTCATTCCGAATAAGGTTCCTATCATCGTCTAGAAAATATTAAGTTTGAGCAATAAATTAAACTTAGGAATGTCTCGATACCTGTGTAAAATTATGCCTGAGCATCATTAGAAACATTGCCAGAGCATTTCGGGGAGATCTGTTCTTACTACAGTTCATCTGCCCCGCAATTATCTTTAATAGATCCTCAAAATGCTCCTTGCTTAGACCAACTAGAAAATGATAATCTGCACAATTTACATTATAGGGGTTGTCGAAGTCGAAGCGACGACGCTGTCTATTCTGAGTGGTTTTAGTCAATTCTAAAAGCCATGTTGTTAACTCATTTTGTCCCACTTCTGTCTCCAATTTTGAAGCAGTCAATTTCTGCACAACAATTTCTTTAAAATGACTGCCTTCGAGATGGTCTATGCAACACCTATTTGAACGAGGAATTAAAATATTCTTTTCTAACCACACCTGCATCAGCGCAGGTTTGGGAATTCTCTTTCGGCCTGTCTTCTTTCTGCAGATGCAGCAGTTCTTTTCGCTAGACGCTATTGACTTTATTTTTAACAAAAACTGCTTTTCTGCCTGATTTTTTTGCGGCTGTTGAACATTTTCGCCTATTTGCTCATTAAAGTCAGTGATTTCAGACTGTTGCTCTGCAACACATTGCTCTTCTATATTATCCTCAGTCACGACGATTTCAGGGCGTTGCTCAGAGATTTCTTTTTCCTCTTCTTGACCTCCTGAATAACTTATTTCGGAAAGCTCCTCTACATCTTCAACGGGGCTTCCTTCCTGACTGTGTTGCTTGTCGCTAACAGCGTACTTCTGTTGTCGCCTCGACCTGCTGAAGTTTAATACCGCCGCATGACATTTTGTACATACAAAGTTAGCTTCAAAGTTAAATTCTCGTCCAGCTGCATTATCCAAGTTAGAAATATACAGTTCAAAAAATTCTCTAAAACACGGCTGTCCAATCTTGCATTTTCTTGAACAGCTACTGATACGTCTGAAGCACAAACAACACTGAAAATGCGGCATCACAAATTCGGAGAAATAAATCTAAAGACAGATATATGGAACACAACAAAACGAAAAGGAAGTGAAATTGAAATTACAGAAAACCATGTATACATTAAACTTGCTGTAACAAATCAGTGACATTTTTTGACACAGCACAGTGGCACAGTCAGGCAGCAACAATTAGTAACAATGAGGTCTAGAAGGGCGTTGATGCATTTGTAGATCAATGGGGACATGCACGAATTGTGGAATGAGGAACTATTATATTTTCTCCCTAATTAACACACATCAGTGCTGTTATAGCAAAGGGAAATTGAGCAAAAAAGTAGGTATATTTTACAAGAGGCAAATCGCGAAACCATGAATTAAACCCTAGGTATGTTTGTATTTTCTTTCTTTATGCGTAATAAAAAAACGTTTATGCCCCCCCACTAGTGACGTCATTCGCATTTTCTCTCTTTCAACATTGCCTCTTTATACAGGGTGTCCGGAAATAACGATGAAATATTTTGGGGGGTGATTCTGCAGCTCAAAATATGAGAAAAAGTTCCTATAAACAGGTGTCCGGAAATCGCTCCTAAGGGGGCTAGGGTCCCCTGAAGGGGGCGCTCAAAGTTTAGTCAATTTTTAAGTTTTTGCATACTATCTGACATCAATAAGCAGCATTAGATCACTTTAGTCATTAATTTTTTAAATCCGCTTAGTTTTGTAATTTAATAAAAATTAATTGATAATTAAAATTAAAAATTAAATCTAATTTTATCGAAAACGGTTGATCCTACGGTGTTATAACTAGAGGGGCTTTTTTATGTAATTTTAGTCAGGAAACCATATTGCGGTGAGAAATTGACAAAAGAAGGCACATAAAAAAATTTGGGTGGGGAAGCGCCCCCTATTTTCTACGCCCCTGGTTGAATCTGCTTTTGGTAGATACCATAATCTGATGGCCCTTACTGATGTTAGATGATGTGCAGAAACTTGTCGCTGTAGCTTAAGCGGTTCCTGATTTATTTAATAAAAACCGAATTTTAGGCGCCCCCTTCAGAAAGCCGTGGCCCCCTTAGGAACGATTTCCGGACACATGTTTATATGAACTTTTATTCATATTTTGAGCTGCAGAATCGCCCCCTGAAATATTTTATCGTTATTTCCGGACACCCTGTATAAATAGGTCCTGTAAGCGTGACGTCATGACGCCATGTATGGCCGTATGCGCAGTCATTTTTTGACCGCTGACAGAATTTACTTGAATGTCTACTGTCAGTTATGTGTCATTTATCATCAGTGCAGGTTAAAATAGCACGTGGTAAACGTGAAAGGTCCCAGATTCTGTTGACAGTATTGACAAATGACGTATAAATGCACTAGAAATGACACTAGATCAACGCATGCGTATCATACGGGGCCAAGCGCAATAAACCCCCACCAGTGCCTTAAAGGACCTATAAGTACATAAAATATAATTATTAATTTGGTAAAAAACCTTAACCAACTCGATCAATCGAAGACCACGTGGGTGATTGACATAATATGTAATGAAATACCTAGATATATTAAGTCTAATTTGTAGAAAGGGTTGAAGGGGCGTGGCTACTTGCGCGAACTTCCTCCAATTTCTCTCTTAGCACTTGATATGCATAAACCTGTGCACAACAAAAATCAGGTGCCAGAAATAGAAATTGCATCTATAGTTATTGCAAGTAGCGTCCGCCATTCCAAGAAGCAGCTAAAAAAACTGATGTAATTTTGAAGCTAACTTAGTCTGTACAAAGCGTCATGCCGCAGTAAGATGGTGGTCCATTCACGTGCCGGTGACCTGCAGGGTAGAGACTCCAGTTTAGGTGTGAAGAGGTCTTCCATTCAAATAGGTCGATTTTGGAGCTCCGGATATGTACTTCTCGCGTAGATTTTTACCATCCAAAATTCCTACAGGGTCTGCTTGTGTGCGAGCATGTGTGCCTCTTCTTTCCAAATTGCTACAGGCCGCGTGTACGGGAATGTACACCATTAAACTTCATCAGGGCGAGAGACAGACCCAGAGTGTCGCGCCAAACTGGGATGTCAGCAGAAAAATAGGGAGGAAGCACCGTAGATCGAAAAACTTACGGAAATAAGTTATTCAGGATCCGCCTTATGAAGGTCCAAAACTGAAGAATTTGAAAACTAGTCGGATGTCAATATCAAAAGGTGTTTAAAATAACAATAGGTTCAGTTAAAAAAACTCTTTACTTTTCCCTCAAAGTAGTACTCACCTAAGTAATTTACTTGCAAACATATTATGATTGGCAAGTAAGGCATGGAAGTAAGTAAGCGCTACAAGAAGGTTAGAAAAGTATTCGAGAAAATACAATGTTATAGAAAGAAATGGTGATTTTTACCCGACTTTAACATGCATTGCTAATGACATCCTGATACTCCCACTTGTTCTGGATCCGCATCCCCAGAATTTGTATGAACTCAAATTAAATCAGCGATTGCATCCGAAGTGAACGATGCAAGTGAGTCAGGATTTCTAATGTATAATTATCATGGTGATTTCTTGAAGATTTCATGAGATATCTGGGATCTTCAGTTGTTTCTAGGGAATTTTCAAAGGAGTTCCGAGGATCTCGGGATCAGTTCTTACTTTACGCGCTTGCCCCACCGTTTTTTTATTGCCATTAAGGGTATAAGGGTTTTCAGTGAGAAGCGTTTCTGCTGTTTTTAGTTACGGGCGTCATTTTAAAGGAGGATTCAACTCAAGAAATCGATTTGAGGTTATGGCTGATTCTAGTGAGAAAGGAGGGTCTGAGTCCAACAGTGTCATCAGAATTTAAAAATTCTCTACCGTTTTGAAGATATTTAGAAAAAACAGCGGGAAAGATGACGTCATCTTTCCACGATTTCTTGCCCATCTTGAGGATATTTCCAGACATCGGCTGTCCTAACTCCATAGGCAATACGTAGGAGTTAGGACAAACTAATACTCAGCCGGCGCGGCGTCTGGAAATATTCTCAAGATGGGCAAGAAATCGTGAAAAGATGACGTCATCTTTCCCACTGTTTTTTCTGAATATCTTCAAAACGGTAAAGAATTTTTTAACTCTGCTAGCACCATTGGAATTAAACGCTCCTTTCTCACTAGAATCAGCCATAAACCTCAACATCGATTTCTTGAGTCGAATCCTCCTTTAAGTATATTTGAAAGCGTTTTATTGACGGACAACTCATCCCAAAGGACAACTCATCACAGGCCAACTTATTCCAATGGGATGAGTTGGCCTGGGATGAGTTGTCCGTCGGGATGAGTTGGCGTGGGATGAGTTGGTTTGGGATGAGTTGGTCTGGGATGAATTGAGTTCTGGGAAGAGTTGTGACATGGGATGAAACGGTAATTGGGATGAGATGATACTAACGCGCAAAAAGTGATCAGGTGTATAGTTGCCAATGCTATACTAAAATGCGAAATTGAACTATCTCAGGGTTTTTGCTTCAGGGTCTTCTTTTTCAGAGACTTTAGCAGTTGATTTTTGGTCCCTACGGGCTGCATTTGCTTATCTACAAATTCCCGGAAAAAAAGATGTTTGCAAAATGAGTTTTTCGAGGAGTTTTTCTTCTAACTCGCACAGAATGTTAATCCAAAAATAATGATTATTTTAAGGCCGGTTAGAAGAAAAACTCATTTGGCAAACAATATTTTGTAAATCTGATAACACCCTTTCAGAGTTGATATGCCAAAATGGCACTTGCCATTCACCGATTGCCACCAAAATTAAATCAGCTCTTCGGCGGGTAACGGCATCTCTACTTAACAAATTTCAGTCAAATCGATACAGCAGTTTGGGCTGTAGCGTGTTATTTAATGTTTCCTCGAAATTTCGAATATTTCGATTTTATGCCAAAAAGGCGCTAAGTGGGAATACAGTTTTAGATACAGAATTTCAAGACCTTTCATGTGCTAATAAAAAAAATTCACCAGAAGGCCAACGCTAACCTCCATACCAAATTTCATTAAAATCCGTTCGGTAGTTTCCGAGAAATCGTGCTCATATACAGTGCGAGTGTAAAATATGGAATAAAATTCCTTAAGTTTTTGTCCTTGACTTGTGGCAAAAATCCTCGGACAGGTCGATTTTATTTTTGTAATGCGGACTTGATGGAGGGGACAGTTATTTTCTTACACTTCCGGTTTAACCGGAAATTGCCTTAACTTAGTTTTCTCAAATAGAATGACACTTTTTTCGCAACGGATTCGGAATCTACTATTTTTTCTGAGTTAGAAACATGTATCACACTTTACCGGAAGTACAGTCATGGCCACCTCAGATTTTCAAAAACATCGAAGAAATCGGTCAGAAACCAAGATTTTGGAAAATCGCAAATACACGTCAACCTTATTTTTTTGATATAAATTCAACTGCGCAATTTAATTTCCTTTTATTTGTCTTTGTTTTTTCAAATGTTTTCACTTTTCACAATCTGCCAAAATAGCAAAAAGAATTTTTAACTTCTACGCTCAAGGCGGAGCAGTATATAAAATCGATCAAAAATTCGAAATTGAACTGACATCAAATCTTTACGTTTCGGGGTCCCAGGAACCCAAAAAACCTATTTTTGAAAAATGTGTGTCTGTCCGTGTGTCTGTGGACACGCTACAGCCGAAACTACTGAACTGATTTTGATGAAATTTGGCACACATATTCAGTGGGAGATTTGTAGGTGCTGATTAGAATCTGGGCTACACCGGCTCACGGAAAGTGCTTTTTTGGCACATCAACTTTAAAAATTTAAATGCAAACCCCCATTTTTCGCATTACCATATGAATGCTCTTCAAATTCTGCTTCTAAAAATGTATTCACACTTGTACGAAAGTACGAAAGCGCTGGAGGGCCACATGAGTTATTTTTTTAAGTATAAATTTACAGTTACTATATGTAAATTTACAGATAATAAGTGGAAATTTACAGATAGTAAGTGTAAATTTATAGATAGTAAGTGTAAATTTACAGATAGTAAGTGTAAATTTACAGATAGTAAGTGTAAATTTACAGATAGTAAGTGTAACGTGATTTTGCGAATTGTTGAGTTGATTTGGTTGGTTATTTACAAAAGCGCTGGAGGGCCATATGAGTTATTTTTTTAAGTGTAAATTTACAGTTACTACGTGTAAATTTACAGTTATTATGTGTAAATTTTCAGTTGCTACGTGAAAATTTTCAGTTGCTACGTGTAAATTTATAGATAGAAAGGGAAAATTTACAGATAGTAAGTGCAAATCTACATATAGTAACTGTAAATTTACAGATAGTAAGTAGGTGGAAAACAGATGGTATTATTTGTGTAAGGTCATCAGTACACTAAAGAGAACATTGCATCAGCTAAACCTTTTCTTACGGAAACAATATACTCCACTACAACAAGTATCTTCGTTTTTAAGATACGAAATATGGAAATCAGGACAACAGTTGCTATATGTAAATTTACACTTATTATTCTGTAAATTTACACTTACTATCTGTAAATTTACACATAGTAACTGTAAATGTTCACTTAAAAAAATAACTCATGTGGCCCTCCAGCGCTTTCGTACGAAAGCGTAGAGCTGCCATGATTTTTGCTAACTTTTTTTTATTTTGTAATTTACAGAAAAAGTGTAAATTTACAGAAAAAAGTGTAAATTTACAGAAAAAGTGTAAATTTACAGAAAAAAGTGTAAATTTACAGAAAGAAGTGTAAATTTACAGAAAAAGTGTAAATTTACAGAAAAAAGTGTAAATTTACAGAAAAAAGTGTAAATTTACAGAAAAAGTGTAAATTTACAGAAAAAAGTGTAAATTTACAGAAAAAGTGTAAATTTACAGAAAAAAGTGTAAGTTTACAGAAAAAGTGTAAACTTACAGAAAAACTGTAAATTTGTTTCCATTCTGAGAGCACCATTACCGAGTTGTACAGGGTAGTTCAAATGTATTAATACACGGCACTCACGGCCAAGCAATAAGATAAATAAATAAAATAAAAATCCAATGTAAATTAGAATAAATTACCTTCATTTCGTCGCAATTTGGAATTTGCATAATTTAGCGATAAGCAATGAGTAATATTTATTTTTTTAACGGCACCACCCATGTTTCTATTTTTTTGGATTCCCTGTGAGTCCTTCTTTATGGTGATAATTTAATTTTTTTGATAAATGAACAGTAAATTTTTAAATTTTCATTAATTCAAATTTCGCGCCGAGATCCGGCAACAACGCATTTCATCATATGTGCAACCGATGCAATCGTCCTCGTCTTACCACATGCCTCCCACTAATTGTACACGCCCACTAAAGGATTTTAACGGGGCCTAATTATAAGTTTCTTTACAACAAATGGCGCATTTCGTTACAAAGGAAAAAATGTTTCTTCAGAGTGCAGGATTACGAGCCATTTTGCTATATTTTTTATCGGGCTGTTATCAAACTGTTAATTAATAAAATGACCAAAAACAACAAATCTTGCATTCTGAAAAAATATTATTAATAATGAAAATTTAAATTTAAAAATTTATTGCTCAATTTATGTACTTTTTGTTTATTGCTAAATTATACAAGCATTTACCATGGATTTTTTATTCTATTCATCTTAAAATTTGGCCGTAGGTAAGAGCCGTGTATTAATGCGCTTGGACTACCCTGTACAACTCGGTAAAGGTGCTCTCAGAACGAAAACATAAATTTACACTTTTTCTGTAAATTTACACTTTTTCTGTAATTTACACTTTTTCTGTAAATTTACACATTTTCTGTAAATTTACACTTTTTTCTGTAAATTTACACTTCTTCTGTAAATTTACACTTTTTCTGTAAATTTACACTTTTTTCTGTAAATTTACACTTTTTCTGTAAATTTACACTTTTTTCTGTAAATTTACACTTTTTCTGTAAATTACAAAATAAAAAAAGTTAGCAAATATCATGGCAGCTCTACGCTTTCGTACACTTGGGCCCTTTTGACCAAAAAATGGTGCCGTGAAAAAAAAAACTATGCATAAATGTATATTTTTATTACCGGATTTGATAACTGATTTTTTTTCAAGCCGAAAACCTTAGTGCCATTTTTTCGAAAAATGTCATTTTAGTGGCAATTTATTTTATTGTCTGTGCGGGAGAGGAGCTGATTAGATTTTGAAGCCGATCAGTCAACCCGAAGTGCCCTTTTGGCATAGCAACTTTCTTATTTTAAATATTTAAAAATTTAATAAATGCTGCTGTTATTAATCCAATGCAGTGCGGCGTAGAAGTTCCTGCCGTCTCCGAGACCGCCTTTTTTTTAAAAAATGTAATCGCGCAGTTGAATTTGTAACAAAAAAATAAGGTTGACGTGTACTTGCGATTTTTAAAAATCTTGGTTTTTGACCGATTTCTTCGATGTTTTTGAAAATTTGGGGTGGCCGTGACTGTACTTCCGGTAAAGTGTGATGCATGTTTCTAACTCAGAAAAAATCGTAGATTCCGAATCCGTTGAGAAAAAAGTGTCATTCTATTTGAAAAAACTAAGTTAAGGCCATTTCCGGTTAAACCGGAAGTGTTAGAAAATAACTGTCCCCTCCATCAAGTCCGCATTACAAAAATAAAATTGACCTGTCCGAGGATTTTTGCCACAAATCAAAGACAAAAATTTAAGGAATTTTATTCCATACTTTACACTCGCACTGTATGTACATACACACAGACATTTTTTAAAAACCACTTTTTTGTGATCCTGGGACCTTGAAACGTAAAGATCTGGTGTTATCTCAATTTCGAATTTTGGAGTGATTGCAATAACCTCCCATTTTTATATGGTTGTGGGGAGGTTAAAAGTACACGAACTTTTTTAGGCTCTTGACTTGTATTGAAAATTAAACAATGAAATTAGGTTCTGAAGTCATGCGTGACTCAAATTTTGAAATAATATTTCTTCAAAAGATTTCATGTTGGTTAAGTTATCATTTTAACCTCCCCACTCCACTTCACCATTTAAAAAAAAAGGGAGGTTACTGCAATCACTAAAATTTTCGAATTCGAGATAAGACCGGATCTATACGTTTTGAGGTCTCAGGAACCCAAAAAAGTGGTTTTTAAAATGTGTCTGTATGTATGTACGTACGTACGTACGTTCGTAAACACGCCACAGCCCAAACTACTCGACCGATTTGGCTGGTACGTGTGCATGTGATAACCCAACTTAGATCTGAAAAGCTTTTGGAGCCAATCGTGCAACCAGAAGTGCCATTTTGGCACATCAACTTTTAAATTTTAAATGTAAACCCCCATTTTTCACGTCACCATAAGAAAGACCTTCAAATTCTGCGTCTAAAAATGTACTCATTCTTAGTGCCCTTTTGACCAAAAATTGAAAAAAAATTGATTTTTATCGGACTTTAAAATCGCGGTACAGCCCAAACCCCTCAACCGATTGGTCTGAAATTTTGCACATGGGGATTGTATTACACGTCGAAGAGTTGAACAAATTTTGGATTCAATCGGCCCACGGAAAGTGCCGTTTTGGCACACCAATTTCGAAACTTAAAATTATTCTCTCATTCACCCATCAAAAACAACTTTTTGAAAGATTGATTGTTATCATCAGAAAGGTCTTCAAATTCTGGTTTTAAGTGAGATAAAATTTATTCGCATTTAGTACCCTTTGGGTAGAAAAATCGAAATTTTGTAATAACACTGAAACCACGTTATAGCCCAAACTACTGGATCGATTTGTCCGAAATTTGGTACATGCAGGTTAGTTAGGTAACCCATTGAAGAGCTGGTAAAGGCTTTTGGGAGCAATTGGTCCACGGGAAGTGCCATTTAGGCGCATCAACTTTAAAATCTTAAACATAAGTCACGGAAATCAAAGAACCATGCGTTGGGGAGGTTCCAGTCGCTTCTCTGCTGCCTTTTTTGAAATGCTAATTTTATTTTTCTACGTCTCTGAAGGTGTAAAAACTCGATATGGCGGCCATAAGACAATCAAATAATAAAGTTAGCTGGCGGTGCTCAAAATCTAATAGAAGGCCTAGAAATTTTCTGTCCTGTCGATGCCATTCTATTGACAGCTGTCAAAAATATAAACATTCCAAGTTTTATTTAGGCACATACCATCAATCGTTAGGGATTTTTCTTTATAAAATGGCAATTTTCAGTTTTTTCTCTTTAACTTAGAAACGAGTTAAGATATCGGGGAATTCTCTCCATAGATTCTTACCTATAATCACCAAGAAATACTTTTGTCTAATTTCTTATCTATCGTTCAGTATAACAAAAAAAGTAAAAGTAAGATTAAGTAATTGTAACTTAAGCCTTATAATTTAATACTTAACATATACTTAATATTTAATTAAAGTACCTACCTATAGTTATACCTAATTAATTAGGTTTAAGCAAAAAAATATAAGACTTATAATTATTTAAACGTTTCCCTTTTTAAAGAAAACCACAGTCTCGCCTGCGTCACATCTTCAGACAACTTCCTGTCAACCCGACCCGCAATTAAATCTCAATTTCCATTTTTACGACTTATCTCGGAGAGTTCAATGCCGGGGTCATGCCTTACCCGCGCGTTGAAATCTCCCTCAATTTCCTCGAAAACAAACGAAAGTCTCCAAACAAAATAACGAGCGCCAGACTCCACAGCCAACCTGATTTAAACGGGAATAATTTCCCGGATCCTTACCTCCGTGAAATCTCGATGTGACATTGCTGGAACTGTCGGATTTCTCGCACATCCTCACGGTCCCCGCCAACTTGATTTTTCCGGCACTGTGCACTAAAATCAACAAATTTCGGGCGGCGATTAAAGCGAAACAAATGAACAGCGTCTAACAGTTATTTACCCGCATTCCATCAGACGCCATATTGGAATGCAGGTAAGAAGCGGGCAGGTGGCTGTTCCACCAACGCCGGAGAGTGGATCGCGGTTGGCCGTGGACCGATCGCGGCGGTAGTGTGCCGTGCCGATGCTCTCTTGTCTTGTTTACTAACAACCGAGAGAAGGTATTTCCCAAATATGCAAAGCGTTACCTAGGTAACTCAGAAATGCGCCAACAAGTACCTACCAAAGTACCTATACATATTTCAAATTACTATAGGTAGGGGAGAGGGGGGCACATTCGGACAGTTCATTTATTTTCCCTTCTTATTACCTACTGATATTTTGTAGATTTTCTTAATTTTATTTGTAGCAGTACTTAGGCTATTTCAATAGCAATTTATATCAATTTCTAAAGTTATATAAATTGAAGCTTTGATACCAGTTTTCGCACCTCAAAAAAAAAATTGAACCTCGTCCGAAAGTGCCCTTGACAGGGGTGGGACACAATCAGACAGCATAAAAAAACTGATTATATTATATGCACCAATGAAAATTGCCAATAAACAAAATAAACACGAAACTGTATTTATTGAGACATTAGAAACGTTATAAGCATAAAGTAAACTTAAGAATAAAAAAATAAATAATAAAAATAAACATTTATTTCAAATTTTATAGCGACTGCTCTTTTGGAAGTTGTGCCACTCGTTGTGTCAATACAAAAATTGGGGGTTTTTAAAGTTTTCTCTATTTAAAAAAAAATAATATTTTTTGGCATTGAAAAACCCCAGTCCGAAAGTGCCCCTCTTAGATTGTCCGAATGTACCCCGAACTGCAATATTGTGAACATATATATTTTTTGATCAATTTATAGGTTAGCTTCTGCATCAATCTCTTTGCAAATACACCCCTATTCAGGGTGAGTCTGAAAGACTCCACATCCTTTATACCACAGAATCCACTGTTCAAATTATGAAGCTTGGTGCAAAAATTATTGGTCAATTGTGATTCCTCTTGATGTTATAAGCCGCCAAAGATCTTCATTTTTAAACGTTCTTTTTAAATACCTTTCGAAAGGTGTATCGTAAGATTTTGAATTTTTGCACAGCATTGTTACAGACCAAGAAGCAACTGCTGATGGCACTTAAGACATTATCCAAAAAGCGGATCTCTGTTATAGAGGGTGGCCCCGATGTTATTTGCCCTTGAACTTTTTTATGTTTGAAAATATTGCTAATTTGCCTATGCGCCCGTATTCCCCGTTCAATTCTAAAACTTTTTTGGCTCTTAAAATTTTTCGAAAAAACTGGCCACTCACGAAAAAAATTGAAAAAACCGAAAACACCATGCAGGTAATCGCCTTAAAACCAATGATGAGTCTACCTCATAAAAAAGTGAAATTATCATCAATGTTTTTTCTTCAGTTGTGAGCAATGGTTCTGGGCACAGATGTAGGACAACACCTTCAATGCAAAAAAACAGTTGAAATGTGATGCGTGTCAACGTACACTTTGATTTTTATCGAAATTGTAGGTTTATCACGATGATCATGTTTTCGGTTTTTTCAATTTTGCTCGTGAGTGGTTAGTTTTTTCGAAAAATTTTAAGAGCCAAAAAAGTTCTATAATTGAACGGGGAATACGGCCGCATAGGCAAATTAGCAATATTTTCAAACATAAAAAAGTTCAAGGGCAAATAACATCGGGGCCACCCTGTATAACAGGGATCCGCTTTTTGGATGATGTCTTAAGTACCATCAGTAGTTGCATCTTGGTCTGTAATAATGTTGTGCAAAAATTCAAAATCCTACGATACACCTTTCGAAAGATAATTATTTAAAAAGAACGTTTAAAAATGAAAATCTTTGGCGGCTTATAACATCAAGAGGAATCACAATTGACCAATAATTTTTGCATCAAGCTTCATCATTTGAACAGTAGATTCTGTGGTATAAAGGATGTGGAGTCTTTCAGACTCGCCCTGTATATAGGGGTGTATTTGCAAAGAGATTAAAGAAAAAAAGATTAAAGCTACTATAGTATCTCACTGACGTAACATATTTGACAAGAACAAAACATCGACTGGACAAAGTCAATATCATATCCTTACACATAAAGACAAAAAATTATATACCCGAACAACGAAAACCCACTTTTTCTTAAAAATCGAACACGTTCGCATTGATGTGATTCAGACTTCACGACGCAAACTGGACATATGGCACTCCCTAACTGTGAAAATTTCAAAACTGAGTGAAATTCTGTTAGCGGCAAATTCGAATTGTTCGTATGTGCCCTCTGTCCGAACGTGCCCCCCTCTCCCCTACCAAAGTATCCATATTAGAAGATAGGTATGTATACCTATTTCGTATTTTCTAAATTAGTAGCTACACTTAGGTACTAAAAAGTATAAGTATAGGAATAGGTATAGGTAAGAAGATGAAAAAAATAAAAAAAAAAAGTTCAATTAAGAATAAATGTTCAATTTTGTTTTCAAAATACCGCACACGTAATTTTTTGTGCATAGTTTCCTTATGTGCTCTAGAGAAGTATCATATATGCCAAAATGGCATGTGCGGTATTTTAAGAACTGGGAGGCCCGAGGGGTGGCCCATGTCCAAGTTCTAATCCATACACCCCTTTGGCGAATTTTGAAAAATTAACACTCGGGGCTAAGTAATTAGAATGATTAAGTAGAATTACGAAATATATAACTCGAAAATAACCAAATTATACAATTAAAACTTTTGTGGGGGTTGAACTACATACTTATATCATATCTATCTATTGCGAAGGAAACTGGAAAATTGTAAAAGGTAAACAGAATTTCAAATGAGTTCAATTTTATTGCCGACGAAAAACGAAATTATGCAAATTTTGCAAAATTTGCACTTAGGGGGTTGAAAAATCGTAAAAATGAATAAAAAGTCAAAGGGATGAGAATTAACTGCGGTTAAGTAGAATTACAGAAAATAACACCAAAATAACCCAATTATAGCGTTTGAAGAGTTGAAATATTCCCAAGTGGGATGAAAAAAGTGAAGAATGTAAACATTATCCAAATGAGTTCAAATTAATACCGAAGAAAAACAAGATTACGCAAATTTTGCCAAATTAGCCTTTAGGGGGTTGAAAAATCGTAAAGGGGGATGAAAAGTCAAAGGGTATGAAAATTTATCGTAATTAGGTAAACAGAATTACAGAAAATAACACGAAAATAAGCCAATTATGCAAATTTGGCTTTTGGGCGTTGAAATATTGCGAAGGGTGTTGAAAAAGTGAAAAAGGCAAGAACAATCCATATACAGGGTGTCCGGAAATTAGAGGATAATATCTTAAGAGCGTATTCTACGATTAAAAAGACGAAGAAAAGTTTTAATTCACTTTAGGTCGAAAAATGCCCTCTAAGGGAGCTGGGGCCCCTTAAAAGGGACACTTTGATATAGTTATTTCTTCTAAATTTCTTCAAAACGGTTAAAGATAACACCGTGAAATTGGATATCTTTAGTAATAAGTCTTTGATGCTGAACTCATTACCGTGGAGAAAATTCTAAAGTTTCAAACATAAGCGTCCCGTACAGGGGGGGCTTAGGACTAACTTCGCTCAAACATTTTTGTAAATCGTTTTTTCTCAAATCTGACACCAGAGTCTGAGCATCTGAAGTTTTTACGTAAAAATGATGTAATTTTAGATTTGCCTAAACATAAACCCTACTTATATTGAATAAATATATGACAGCAAATATATCTTTAATCCGACATTTGCAATATATTCCATATAAAGGATACAGGCGCCAGGAAGTAGGCGCCAGGAGCGGTAGTTCTGGCAACGTAATTCGTAGCGCCAACGCACCCTCGTGCAGTGTATCTACTCCGAATGGGGATTCAAATGTGACAGCAGTAGGCGAAAGTGTAATTGCACCAGTAGGCATGAAATATAGTCAAGTTTTGAAGAATAATAATAATAAAAGTGAGGTTATACTAATAAAATCAACTGACAATTCGAAATCTCTTCAAGATATTAAACAACTATTAATAAGCAATACGGACAACAAAGTGTTTAATGACACTCTTGTACATGATTCGAAAAGTTTTACTGGTGTAGTAATTAAGTGTGCTGACAAGAAAAAGGTGAACCAGATCAAGGAAGCTGTGGGTGGCAATTGTGAAGATCTATGTATTCAGGACCCTCGGAAACTCCTGCCAAAAGTTCGTATTTTTGATGTACCTGACTCTTCCACGAAAATAATGAGAGTTTCACTAAATCAATCATGCAACAAAATGATCTCAGTATTAATAACAAAGCAGTATTCAATATAATATATAAGACGAAACCAAAGAATGGCTATTATGATGTAATAGCTGAAGTGGATGGACTTAATTTTGATTGGATTATTAAGAAGAATCGATTATATTTGGGTCTAAGCTGCTGCAGAATTGAAGAAACGTTTAATATTCTACGATGTTTCAAATGTTCCAGGTATGGCCATAAATCCAGTGTTTGTAAAAACGAGGCCAATTGTGGATATTGTGCTGAAGCTCATAATACCAAGAGTTGTACAACTGGTAAAAAAATTGAAGTTAATTTAAAATGCTTCAATTGCATGGAAAATAATAACAAATATAACACAAAATATGCTGTAAACCATTCAGCCTTTCATAGGAATTGCCCTACTTATCTGGCAATATCCCAAGCTGTTATGAAGAAAATTGAATACAAGGGAGATACCGAGTTGTCATAGCAATTAAATAACAACATTTATTGCCTCAATGTTCAAGGGTTGCTACATCACAAATTGGAATTTTCTCACTTACTGACCGCATTGAAACCACCTGTGTTTTGTCTAAATGAAACCCATATCACATCAGATGTTTCTACTCAGGAATTAATGATCGACCACTATGAGACTGTTCGATGTAATTCGAGTAGCACTCGTACAGGAGGCATTGTTATCTATGTAAGAAATAACATAAGATACCTATAGTATAATTTTTAATGAAGAAGTAAATAGAGGTTTGTGGATTCTTGGTTTAAAATTGGACAATATTAATTTGGTATGTTTATATAAGTCTCCTTCTATGCCAAATGGACAGTTTATTTCTGATTTAGAGTGTGCATTGCAAAATTTTGATTTAGGCTGTGCTACTGTCGTACTGGGTGATTTCAATATAAATGCTTCTAAACCAAGTAGTGATTTTGCCAACCTCTCAAACATAATGGGTAGTTTTGGGTTACGTCAAATCGTTAAAGGTCACACAAGGATTACGTCGACTAGCAGTACATTAATTGACTTGGTTTTTACTAATATGAATGAAATAGAAACAAATGTTTTACACACACCAAAAATCTCTGACCATTCTATTCTGGAAGTCGCGAAAACTTTTAAATCCAAGTCATTCTTAGATGGACACCAGCTGCTGAGGTCAACTAAGTTCAGAAATTTTAAAAGGTTAGACAGTGAGGAATTTATTAGAGCCCTGCAAAATAACAATTGGCATATCAACAATGAATCAGATGTAAATGAATTCGTAAATGTATTATATTTAAATGTCACCTCTGTTTTGGATGAATTAGCTCCTGTTAAACATTTACCAATAATGAACAATAATAATCATCTATGGTATGATCAAGAAGTAAGAGACTTAACTCAGAAGAGGGATGACAAATATAAAGAAGCGATTTTATTTGATAATATGGAAACCTGGAATAACTATAAGAATCTTAGGAATCAAGTGACGGCGTTAATAAAGAAAAAACGTAAAGATTATTTCATTAATAAAATGGAAAAGAGTAAGGATAATAGCAAGCTTATGTGGAAAACGATAAAGGAAGCTATAGACATGAAAGAAAGACAAGCTACTATCAAAATGAAGATAAATGATGACATCACGGCTGACTCCTATGTTATTGCTGAAGGATATAATAAATTTATAACGCAGAGTTTAAAAAATATTGTTCAAGATATTCCGGATTTCCCTTCTGATCATGACCAACGTGAAGAACCTGTTCCACATAGATTTACATTTAATGAAATTTCCATTGCTATGTTACAAAGTGCAATAAAAAGTGTTAATAACTCTAACTGTGATATAATTAGTAAAACTGTGATCGAAAAAGGAGGTACTTACCTTATGAACAAAGTGTTAAACATCTTCCAACGGTGTCGTATCATCTCATCCCAATAACCAACTCATCCCAGGTGACAACTCATCCCAGACCAACTCATCCCAGACCAACTCATCCCAAACCAACTCATCCCAGACCAACTCATCCCAGACCAACTCATCCCAAACCAAGTCATCCCAAAAGACAACTCATCCCAGAACGCAACTCATCCCAGACCAAGTCATCCCAACGGACAACTCATTCCAACAGACAACTCATCCCAGCAGACAACTCCAGCAGACAACTCATCCCAGATCAAAATATCGGTTTGCAGTGGGAGAAGCTAGGGCAGTTCAGGTCTATGTCAGGTCAGGTTTTTTTTTAATAACATTTTCTCTCAAATTTTGCTCGTCCAAAGTTCCACGCGAGCAAAGCGTCAAAATATCGGTTTGCAGTGCGAGAAGCTAGGGCAGTTCAGGTCTATGTCAGGTCAGGTTTTTTTTTTAATAACATTTTCTCTCAAATTTTGCCCGCCCAAAGGTTCACGCGAGCAAAGCGAGTAGGTACTCGTCGAAATATCGGTCTTGCAATGGTGCGAGAAGCTAGGGCAGTTCAGGTCTATGTCAGGTCAGGTTTTTTTAATAACATTTTTTTTAAATTCTGCCCGTGGAAAGTACGACGCAAGCTTTCGGCGGAGCCGAAAGCGAGTACTCTTCGAAATATCGGTTGGTCTGGGATGAGTTGGTTTGGGATGAGTTGTCTGTTGGGATGAGTTGTCGGTTGGGATGAGTCGTCTGTTGGGATGACTTGGTCTGGGATGAGTTGCGTTCTGGGATGAGTTGTCTTTTGGGATGAGTTGGTTTGGGATGAGTTCGTCTGGGATGAGTTGGTCTGGGATGAGTTGGTCTGGGATGAGTTGGTCTGGGATGAGTTAGTTTGGGATGAGTTGATCTGGGATGAGTTGGTCTGGGATGAGTTGTCAGATGGGATGAGTTGGTCATTGGGATGAGATGATACTAACCCATCTTCCAACTTTCTATCGATAAAGGTGTCTTCCCAGATAGGTGGAAAATTTGTACGGTGATGCCTACACCTAAGGTAAACAACGCAAGAAATCCTTCAGATTTTCGGCCTGTCTGCAACGTTCCTTTTTTAGAAAAAGTTTTTGAAAAAATTGTATATCATCAATTTCTGGATTATATTAATGGTTTTGAATTTTTTATTAACAACCAATCAGGATTTCGCGCCCGACACTCCTGTGAAAGTTCGTTACAATTTGTGTTATTCAAATGGAAGAAATGGCTTGATAACAAAGAAAATGTTATAGCTGCCGTTTTCCTAGATTTAAAAAGAGCTTTCGAAACTGTCGATCGTCGAATCCTTCTCAAGAAATTAGAAAAGATGGGTGTAAATAATGTAGAACTTAGGTGGTTTGAATCATATTTGTCCGAACGATTCCAAAAATGTAAAGTTGACGATGTGATTTCTTCTGAAAATGAATCATTGTATGGTGTGCCACAGGGGACCATACTTGGGCCTTTGTTGTTCTTGATTTACATTAATGATATTGACTCGTGTGTTTCCCCTGGTGTATTCTTGAATTTATTTGCTGATGACACTTTAATTGCTGTTTTGGAGAACAACATTTTGAATGCAATCGTAAAATTAAATAATGTCTTACTAAAGGTTACGACTTGGCTTGTCAAAAATAAATTAGTTATAAACATCAGTAAAAGTAAATGTATGTTGCTTGGTAATTTCAATGTTGATGTAATTCCACCAGTTTTACTAAATAAGGAACCTATTGAATCTGTAGATCAGATTAAATATTTAGGAGTATTTATTGATAAGAAATTGGATTTCAAAGCTCATGCCCAACATGTTATTGATCTTGTAACAAAAAGGACAAACTATTTTGGTCGAATATCAAAATATTTGAATTTTCCAACTAGAATATTAGTTTATAAGACACTTATTTCTCCGAACTTTATGTACTGTCCCACTATTTTATTCTACATTAATGAAGCGTTCCTGAATAAGCTGCAGGTGTTACAAAATCGATCCCTGCGTATTATTTTACGTTGTGATATTTACTCCAATGTTAAAACCATGTTAAATTGTTTGCAGTTTTTTTTCAGTGCGTCAGTATTTATTTTATTTGAACATGAGTTTTGTATACAAGATTGTTCACCATTTGTTACCGTCATATCTTTCGTTCCGATATACCAATGAGATACACAGTCACTCCACTAGACATGCAAGTGATATTTATATTGACTTTGTTAGTAAAGAAGTAACTAAAAAGTCACTACTGTGTAGTGGTTTTTCTAGATATAATCAGTTGCCCATGGAATTAAAAAACTCATCGACGTTGTTTATTTTTCAACGGAACTTGAGAGTTTATATTAGAAGTTGTGATTTCATATAACTTCATAACTGTATATAATATGTATCAACATACATTTAATAAAGACTTACTTACTATCTTGTACAGCAAATATTAAAATTTTTTTCATAAAATATGATTTTAGAAATATTATAAAACAACTGTGTGCAAGTAATAATTTTAGCAAATAGAAATTATAAAAGGACAACATATTTAATTATTAAATTGCTTGAAACATATTTACTTTTAATTCGCAATAGAAAACATACAGGGTGTCCGGAAATTAGAGGATAATATCTTAAGGCACTATCACTAGAAACACCCCACTACACCGAAACACTTGATTTACACTGCTGACGCGTTTCGAACACAATGTGCTCATTATCAAAGCCGAAGCTAAAACAACCTACCTGTCTAGAAACTGAAATATTTATAGGCCCACCCGCGTAGCTCCGCCCCTCGCCTGATCTCGATAGACCAATCACAGGTCGAGAAATGGTCACACAACGGTGAACACGTATAAATACAACAAGTCCTACTTAAAGTAGCGTAAACAGAGATGAATATGCGATCGGGCCTGTATCAGCGTTCATAAGCCTATCTCTAGACTTATGAATTGTGATACTCTCCCAAGCGTCGAGCATCTGCATCTTGTTAACGCTACAAACTAACTTAATATTATCACTTATTCTATGGTCATTGTGTAAAGCATGTAGGGCAACACTGGATTTCTCAGTTCTGCCATATTTAAGGTGGGCTAAGTGCTCCTTAAATCTGGTGCTGATAGACCTTCGTGTTTGACCTACATACTTTAGATCACAATTTTGACAATTGATTTCGTATATACCAGATTTTTCGCTATTCCCTACTTTATCTTTCGGGTTGCCTAAAAGGTTTCTCAGTTTGTTTTCGGATCTGAAAACTGTCCTTAAATTTTGTTGGGCAAAAAACCTTGTCAAACCTCTTGTCAACTGAGGTTCAAAAGGTAGTGCGACAGATTTTAAGTCCTGTTTTTGTTCTTCGAAGCGAAAAGTCGTGGCGTTTAACACTTGTTGTTTGAATTTTAACTTCCTAATGATGTCTATTATGATAGGTTCGAACCCGTTACATCTCGCTATGTCTTTGATTGTTTTGAGTTCTTTCTGATATCTTTCCTTATTTAAAGGAAAATTCAGAAGACAACAACAAGGGCAACCCGAAAGATAAAGTAGGGAATAGCGAAAAATCTGGTATATACGAAATCAATTGTCAAAATTGTGATCTAAAGTATGTAGGTCAAACACGAAGGTCTATCAGCACCAGATTTAAGGAGCACTTAGCCCACCTTAAATATGGCAGAACTGAGAAATCCAGTGTTGCCCTACATGCTTTACACAATGACCATAGAATAAGTGATAATATTAAGTTAGTTTGTAGCGTTAACAAGATGCAGATGCTCGACGCTTGGGAGAGTATCACAATTCATAAGTCTAGAGATAGGTTTATGAACGCTGATACAGGCCCGATCGCATATTCATCTCTGTTCACGCTACTTTAAGTAGGACTTGTTGTATTTATACGTGTTCACCGTTGTGTGACCATTTCTCGACCTGTGATTGGTCTATCGAGATCAGGCGAGGGGCGGAGCTACGCGGGTGGGCCTATAAATATTTCAGATTCTAGACAGGTAGGTTGTTTTAGCTTCGGCTTTGATAATGAGCACATTGTGTTCGAAACGCGTCAGCAGTGTAAATCAAGTGTTTCGGTGTAGTGGGGTGTTTCTAGTGATAGTGCATTTTTCCACCGAAGTTGTCCAGTGTTTCCATAATATCTTAAGGGAGTATTATACGATCAAAAAGACGAAGAAACGTTTTAATAAACATGGGTCGAAAAAATGCCCCCTAAGGGAGCTAGGGCATCTTAAAAGGGACACTTTGAAAGTATATGGTTTTTCTAAATTTCTTCAAAACGGTTAAAGATAACACCGCGAAATATTGTATATCTTTAGTAAGTCTTCGATGCTGAATTCATTTCCCTGGAGAAAATTCTAAAGCTTCAAACATAAGCGTCCCGTACAGGGGGGGCTTAAGACTAACTTCGCTCAAACATTTTTGTAAATCGTTTTTTCTCAAATCTGACACCAGAATCTGAACATCTGAAGTTTTTTACGTAAAAATTATGCTCTTGTTTGAAATCGGTAGGACGCACCGTTTTCGAATAAATTGACCCAAGTCGCAGAAGATTTTAGTTTATTTTCCAAATTCTCATAAATGAGTTCAGGGGTTGATTCCTTGTGTTATTTTAGGAAAAAAAGTTCGTATGAACATATGGCGAAAAATGCTTCCTACACAGACACATTTTTAAAACTACTTTTTTGGGTTCCTGAGACCTCAAAACGTGAAGATCTGATGGTGTTATCTCAAATTCGAAAATATTATCTAGCGATTGCAGTAACCTCTCTTTTTTTTAATGGTGCATGAAGTAGAGTGGAGAGGTTAAAACTGCACCCCTAAGCTCACCTTCTTGAACCCCGAAACACAAAAAATACTTTTAATTGGACGTAATTTAACCCTTGGACCACTTATTGATGCAAAGACTATTGAACGCAAAAAATTGCACCACCAAAACCCACAGCGTTCAACCTCCAAATACGAAAAATTGGCATATCGATACATACTAAAAGAAAATTAAACTTTCAATTTTCATCACCAATGAAGATCAGTGCTACTGATGTCTAGACAATTATTACGAATTGCTGCCAGTAAAAGGCTATTAGAAAAGTAATTTTTCAAACTATTTTTGCAGGTATTTATATAGAACTCAAAATTCACAACAAAGCAACGCTGAAATTTTTCAGTCTTTGCGTAAGACGAAAGTTTCGTTTCCCAATACCTACTACAGAGGAAAATTTGCCTTTGGAGGACCTGTTACAGTAAAACACTAATTTAACGGAAAACATTGCACCCCCGAAACTCACCCCCTTCCACCCCTGAACAGAAACAATCGACATGAAATACATATGCACCACTGTTAGTGGAGGATACCTACTAATTGAACGCAAAAAATTGCATCCCCAAAACTCATCCCCTTCAACCACCAAACACAAAAAATTGACTTGGAGGAAACTTAACTCTTGACCTATCTACGACCGGAAGATACTAATTGAACGCAAAAAATTCCATCACCTGAACTTAACACCCACTCAAAATTCCTTTATCATGAAGCTTCGGCACTAAGTACATAGGTGCAGACTAAATCTGCAACCAAAACCATACCAAGTCCACCTCAATATACATATATGAATCATTTACGTTGAATAAACGTCTACAGGGATACACATCCCATTGATATACATCTTCCGGGGGCTTTTTTTGCATTTCTGGTATGATTCCTCCAGCCTTTCCCTTTTTACATACTGCATCAACCCTTATTCTTTTAACTCTTTGCTTTGTCTATGTCTAGTGCAAAAAGTAATTATGTTAATATAATTTCTTTAATTTGTTTCAATCAGCACGATCCACGTGATCACTAAACATTTCATGCAAGTTATGAAAAAACACCAAATCTTTTTCAGCTTCGCCAATTATAGTTTTTGAATGTCTCGATGGGGATTATGAAAAATGAAAATGTATAAAAGCAACTCCAACCCTATTATCATATCTTCCTATTGGTGATACCTTGTGTGTGTTTTCCTAGAAATACTGGCTTAACCCATTTAAAAGCCACTTTAATTAAGTAAATTCCGCAGACCTTTCATTAATCCTCCTTTCACCATTTCTTCTATTACCTATTCATTAACACATCGCCTCGTTAACGTTGCCTACACACATCGTTATTATTATGTACTTATAACGTCCGTTATAATATCACGAAATACATATTATTATCACCTAACTGTAATTCTTCATTTAATATTAATTTATAAACTAATGAAGAAATATTTCTTGTCTTTCTAATTGCATACATTGCGGTTGACCACCTGTAGCGTTAGGTAGGTACCTACCTATCTGCTTCTGGAATATGCTGAAATATGATGGTCGAGTGACCTTTGAACTGCTTTTATTAAATTTTCATTCTAAGTCGGGAGAGGGGAGGGGGATGGTGGTACACTTTTTCTGATGGTGGTTTTAGTGCGGTTTCCTTTCGTTCAAGGTCAGTTGTGGGCTCGGTCATTCCACCAGAGCAACAATTTTTTCAACAAAATAAACCGTAATTAGGTATTTATTACATAAAGTCCCGTTGCATATTAACGAAAGCGGGTGTTGTGTGTTTCAGGCTTTTCTTCTGTTGGTTTGTAAACGGGATTTCACATCCGTCAAAACAATCAAAACTCCCGTCACTCACTGTAAGTGTCAATAAACAGTAACAATGGAAAAAAAACTGGAATCCCGTTTACAAACCAACAGAAAAGAAGCCTGAGACACAACCCCCAGTTTCGTTAATAAGCGACCCGACTTTACCTAACCAATTAAATTTTATGTCACTTACTTATAGATAGGAGTTGGGAAAAAAATGGGGGGCAAACCGCTGGGGATGTCAGGTGTACAATTTAGGAGGAAGTCCGAGGATATCAGGGGGATGCCTGGTGTACAAAGTACGGCTAGCGGTTTACCCCCCACAAAAAATAATGATTTTTAGTAATGATTAACAAACTGACAGGAATTTAGCAAACACCTATACCTATACTTTCTAAAAATTTTAATCTCAAAATATGTGATTTTCTCTTGAAATTCTCCTTATTAAAATACCTGGCGACATCTAGTGAAAGTTTAAGTTTGTTGTTGCTTCTTTAACCTCCCCCACCCCCTTCCAAACTAAAAAAGGGACATTATTACTATAGACAGAGCTTTACGTTTTCGGGTAGGTATAGAGAATGCGAAAAAATAGTTTTAAAAAGCCAACGGAAGATGTATATCAATGCGATGTGTATCCCTGTAGATGTTTATTCATAGTGAATGATTCATATATCGAGTTGGACTTGGTGGTTTTGGGTGCAGATATAATCTGCACCTAGTAGTAGTGCCGATAAGCATATGCTCATTATAAAGAATTCGTGAGGGTGAATCAACTGATGAATTTTTTGCGCTCAATTGGTATGTTCCGGTTGTAAGTACTTATAGGTCAAGCATCAAATTTCCATCAAGTCAATTTTTTGTGTTGGGGGTTGAAGGGGGTGCAATTTTTTCCGTTCAATTATTATCCTCAGAAGTTGAAGGGGGTGGATTTAGGGGGCGCTTACTTAGTACCTATCCTCCAATAACAGTGGTCCAAATCTTAAATTCATTTGCGCTCAATTAGTATCTTCCAGTAAGCAGTCTAAGGGTTAAATATCCACCGAGTCAATTATTTATGTTTGTCAATTTTTCGTATATGGGGGTTGAAGGGGGTGGTTTTCGGGGTTGCAACTTTCTGCGTTCAATTAGTCTGTTTCTGTTGTAGATAGTCCTAGGGCTCAATTTCATCCAAGTCAATTATTTGTGTTCGAGGATTGAAGACTGTGGGTTTTGGAGGTACAATTCAAAATAGTCTCCTGCGATAATGAGTGGTAAAAGGATTAAATTCCGTCCAAGTAATTTTTTTGTGTTTCGGGGTTGAAGGGGGTGAGTTTTAGGAGAGTAGTTTTTTTGTTCAATTCAACTCTTTCGGTTGTAGGCGGTGCAAGGGTTAAATTTCCTCCAAGTTAAGTTTTTGTGGTTGGGGGTTGAAGGGGGCGAGTTTCAGGGGTGCAATTTCTTGTGTTCAATTAGTTTCCTCCGGTAATAGGTGGTCCAAGGGTTACATTTCCTCTAAGTGAATTTTTTGTTTCAAGGTTGAAGGGGTTGAGTTTTAGAGGTGCAATTTTTTTCTCTTACTGTCGTATGTGATCTAGGGGTCTAAGGACAAAATATATGCTCAAAACTTTTTCTGGGCCTTTGATTAAAAGTTATCGAATTGCTTGAATTTCAAGCAACATTTATGTGAAATTTCGAGTTTCAACCCCTAATTTGCACCCCTTTCTGTTTCATTTTGCAGAAAAAAACAATCCCTTATCAATATATCAATCATGTCAAAATAATTGTGGTTTCAGACCTCCATGTGCAAATTATTTGGGAAGTTTTCGTATTTTTGTGATTTTCAACCCCTAAATTTCATCCCCCGAAATTGACACCCCCTCACCTTCAACAGACATGTACGTCAAAAACGCATATCAAGTTTCAGTAAAATATCTCCACTGGTTCTCGAGTTATTACAATTAATAATTTTTCGGTCCCGAAAAAAACCTAGCATTATCGCGCTTTTACTGCGAACGCTGCCTAAACGCTTGAAGATGGATTAAAATCGTATAAGGGAGAAATGTCAGCAACGAATAGACCTACAAAAATCCGCGACAGCATATAAATATCTGTTACGGATAGCCGGCAATAAGCCACTGAAGCTATTTTCGTCAAAAATTAAAACACAAAAACGATCTCGGTGGGCTACCCCTCGTAACTAGCTATATGCCGTCGCGGACTTTTTTGTAGATCTTTTCATTGCCGACAATTCCGCCTTACAAACTTTTGCTCTAGCTTCAAGCGTTGAGGCAACGTTCGCGATCAAACGTAAAAAATTTTAATTTCTTTCAGTTTTTCAGCTCTAACTCCCACCCCCCTGGTCCGATATGGCCCAAAAAATCCCGTTTTGACGGATGTGAAATCCCGTTTACAAACCAGCAAAAACAACCCCCACTTTCGTTAATTTGCGAGGGGACTTTAGTTCAAACTACAACAGCCCAGGCAACCAGCTGTTAACTGGCGTGAATCAAGCGTTGCATAACCTCCAAAAAATACCTACAATTTCCAAAAAATTTAAACAAATTCCTCTCTACCAACGTTATTATTAACTTTTTTATCACAGATATCTTAAATCAGGCAAAAAATTTCAAACTAATTTTGTAACGAAGGCGAAACATTGGTTCCTAAAACATTTGCCTTATACCTCAACTTCTCCACTTCGGCAGCAGATTTTAGGGACTCATCGCTAATCAGCCTCTCGCTACGGGCCTCCTTTATGGAATCTGCAACAATAAACCGTTAGAAAAGTAAAACGAACCCTTTTTTTGCCTTCACCATTATACGGCGTGTACTTGTTGTGAAGGAAGCCCTCCAGGTTGTACCCTACGAACCCGACAATTGCAGCGAAGGGCAGGGTGACGTAGGGGGCGTAGTACCGGAGCGTTCTGAATAAAATCGGCCACATCTTGCTTTTATTTTTCGGAATTATCCTTCAAAAACGACTTTGACATCAACATAACCTAGAAATAGTGACAGGTGACAGATGTCAAGTTGACGTAAGTAGAGTGTGTTCCAACTTGCGGCCCTTAAGCAGTGTCTGACATCTGGTGACGAAATGTTAACTGCTACAGTCAAGTGTCAGCTTGTCAATTCCTAGTATAATAAAAGCCAACGGAAGATATATATCAATGCGATGTATATCTCGGTAGACGTTTATCAAGTTAATGTGTATGTAGGGGCGGCTGGTCTTACTGGTGGAATCCGGTGCAGATTTTATCAACCTGCACCTAGTAGTAGTGCCTCCGCAAACGCATGTGTCAAAAAGGCGAAATGTTAAAAAATTGAAAGCAAAGCATAAATACCGTCCGTTCATTTTCTATTACTATAGCAGAACTAAAATTTTTCTGGAACTTTACAACCCTAATTTGTCAGGGCGTGTACCTTTCACAATTTGATTGAAAGGGGTGTATGATGGATTTAGAACTTGAATATGGGCCACCCAGTTCTCAAAATACCGCACATGCCATATTTTTGCATATGAGAATCTAGAACACAAGGAAACTATGCACAAAAAATCACGTGTGCGGTATTTTGAAAACACTGTTGGAAATAAGACAAAATTGAACATTTATTCTTAATTGAACTTTATTTAAAGGAGGATGCAACTCAAGAAATCGATGTTGAGGTTATGGCTGATTCTAGTATCAGGGGAGCGTCTGAGTCGAATGGTGTTATCAGAATTTAACAATTCTTTACCGTTTTGAAGATATTTGTTAAAAGAAAAGAGAAAGATGACGTCATCTTTCCCAAAATCATCGGTAACTTCGATTCTGTTTGTGGAAGCATTAAATTGTATTGTTGGTAGCAGTGGTTTTCTGTGTCTAATACGACGTCTCAACTTTGTAGACGTCAGGGCGATTATGTCAATTGTCAAAGCGACTCTTTGACATTTAGTGTGTAAGCAATAATTAAGAATTTTCGATTTTCACTCTTCAGTGAAAGTTAAAGTTTGTAAAGTTCCTATTCCTAATATTCTACCTCAAGCGCAATCATGGCTTATAAGCCAGCGATGAAGATAATGGCGAGGGAGTTCAAGTCTTCAACCCGATGCCATCTCCAGAGGCTACCACCCAGATAAGTAGTAGTTCATCATGCTTATGTAATTTAAACTGGTGTAGATGTGGGTTTTGTAAGATAATGTTGCTAAAGGAAGAATGTTTTTGTTGCAGGGAATCGACTTTAATTTCAGAACTGGTAGAAAAAGGCAACGAATGTGTTGTGCAACATTCTTCTTTTTACAGTGTTGTATTGGATGCGAATGTCTTAAGAGTTGCCAAGCAGCAGGCCTTATACTCATGGCAAAAGACAATCTAGAGAAAATGGCTGTTTTGAAGTCTTCATCGAATCGGGTTTGGTGTTTTATTGCTTATAAGCAGTTTATTTTTTGAGTTGATGCTTTTCAATCTTTAGGCAAGTTCCAAAGAAGAGTTGTTCCAGCATGTGTTGTGTGTTATAAATAAGAGAACAAGTTCCCGAAAAAGATGGAGTTTATAGTGGATTTAAAGCAGCTGCAAGGATTTGATTTGAAGTATTTCGATTAATTATTGTAGTAAGTACCTAACTGTTTTTCAAAACATTATGATTGAGGACTAACTTATTGTACTTAGTTTGTGGAATAAAATGAAATTACTAAAATACTGGATTGTTTCATTTGTTGCCAGTTGCCATATAATAATTGACATAATTTCTTTCAAATCTCCGGAACTCCATGTCATAATAAAACGCGCGAAATTTTTGTGTTTAATCAAATTGCGCATGCGATGCAGTCTGATTATCTTATTAATTATTACGCATAAATTTATATCTATACCTACCTATACTATTGTAATCGGCTGCTATGATTATGAATTATTTGATCGTCATTTTATATCTGGTAAAATCTACGTGTGCTGTTTATGAACATAGCCCGTGGATTGAATCTTTCCTGACCTTGAACGTTGGGGTAAATTTTGAGGCACGTAATCTGGGCTTCTCCAGCTGTATTTTTGTTAAAATATATTAATGAAATGGGGTACCTAAGTATATATGTATTGTGGAAGTGGTGGTGTGCTGTCGAGTTTTATAGTAGAAACATTTTTGATAATTTTTTATTAATGCCGAAATATGCCATGGATCATGCTGAAGAATTGCGGTTGCGGTGGAAGTTTCTGAATAAACAAAGGTGGTGAAAGATGTTTGAAACGCTTCTTGTCCTCAAAATGTCCCTGTTTGATTTTTTTAAATATTAATTTATGCATCAATACTATTTGCCGTCAAACATAACCTTAAAAAATGGCTTGGCATAATTTTGAGAGATGTACCCCTAATCACGAACTGTTGCCAACATGACGAATAATGATGTCGTAATTGATGCAATTTTAAGATCTAGATGCCTGGAATTCGAGAATTCTTAATTTTCAAATAATTCTGAAAATAGAGGTTTTTTCAACATTTTAATGTCACCATTAGATTCAGGAGACTAAAATTGACCAGAAACTGAGGTAAGCCAAAAGTCGAATTCTTGAGTTGAATCATGGCCGTCTCTAGTTCCAGGCCATGTCCTAACCATTTGGCAACGTGGCGAGAGGAGATTTACCGTCAATTTGACAAATTGTCTCTGATTGTCATTGATTGTCATTAAAGTGAAACTTTTGCGAAAAAAGACCAAAAATAGTGTAATCTTTACCAATTTCAAATGATTAACGTACTGAAAATGAATATTTTGAAGAAAGTATGTAAGATATGTGGCATTTAGTAAATTTATAGTGATAAATTTTGATTACAGACCCATTTAAATACGATGTGGCGTACAAGAGGGTTTTGCAAAAAAAGATTTCGCCGTGTTTGAATTAAACACACTGGAATTGAGCTTTTATCAGTAGGAAGTTTAAAAAACCTGACTGGCTGGATAAACCACATTTAAGATTTAAGACAAGACTTATTTCATCGTTGCATCACTGATGGTAAAAGGCCGGAATAATTGGACCATTTTCATCTGTAGAATTTTGTGTAAAGTTGACACAATATCGTACTCTGCCGCAATCAAACTGCTAAACGAAGATTATCAATTGAAATTGATACCTAATCATTATTATTTTGTGCAGTTGTAAAATGTATTCCTCAGTCAAACTTTATGTTGCTCGAGTAGAACCGTAAGACTTTGCTAAACTCTAATAAGGCGCCCAAGCGTTCAAAAATAAAAATTTAACATTATATTGTCTTTATTTCTATACAAACTACGTATATTCTCAATAAACAAATAATTCTGCGTAAATGTCAAGTTTCAATCATCTCTAAATTATAAAACGTGGAGGACTAGCAGTTGCTTCAAAGGTAATTGTTTAAGGCCCATCAGATGCTTAGAAATCATGCAAGCTGCAATCTCGATTGAATTTGCTTTGTGTTGAAAAGGATTTTGTAAAAAATTTCTTTTTCTGGGTAAAAAACTAAAGTGTTTCCACATTATACATCGGCACTAAAACATGGAGGACTCGCAGTTGCTTCCAAGGGAGTTATTTGAGACCCAGATGCTTAGAAATAACCCAAGCTGTAATCTCGATAAAATTTGAAAAGAGTTTTGCAAAAAATGTCTTTCTCTGGACCTAGAAGCAGAATTTGTCATTTTAAACTTACTTACAGGGGACAACTTACAGGCTTTCTCAGAGTATTGAATTTCAATTCCTTAATCATTCGAAATTGATAAAAATACAATAATTTTTGGTAATTTTTGCAAATGTTTTCACTTCAATGACAATCTATGACAATTTGTCAAACTGACGCTAAATCTCCTCCAGCCGCGTTGCCAAATGGTTAAGGACATGGCCTGGAACTAGAGACGGCCATGGTTGAATCCTCCTTTAAGTGCAGCAACCCTATAAACTTCAACACCCTCTATGGGTTTTCTTCTTCATTGTACCCTATTTTAACCTCCACACTCCACTTCACCATTTAAAAAAAAGGGAGGTTACTGCAATCACTAAAATTTTCGAATTCGAGATAAGACCGGATCTATACGTTTTGAGGTCTCAGGAGCCCAAAAAAGTGGTTTTTAAAATGTGTCTGTATGTATGTACGTACGTTCGTACGTACGTTCGTACGTTCGTACGTACGTTCGTACGTTCGTAAACACGCCACAGCCCAAACTACTCGACAGATTTAGCTGAAATTTGGTACGTGTGCATGTGATAACCCAACTTAGATCTGAAAAGCTTTTGGAGCCAATCGTGCAACTAGAAATGCCATTTTGGCACATCAACTTTTAAATTTTAAATGCAAACCCCCATTTTTCACCTCACCATAGAAAAGGCCTTCAAATTCTGCTTCTAAAAATGTATTCATTCTTAGTGCCCTTTTGATCAAAAATTAAAAAAAAAATATTTTTATCCGACTTTAAAATCGCGGTACAGCCCAAGCCCCTGAACCGATTTGGCTGAAATTTTGCACACGGGGATTGTATTGCACGTCGAAGAGCTGAACAAATTTTGGATTCAATCGGCCCACGGAAACTGCCGTTTTGACACACCAATTTGTAACTTTAAAATTATTCACTCATTGTGGTTTGCTTCGAAGATCGTGGGAACCGTTGAGAATAACACAGCCACCGAATTTTTGACACTTTACGATACGTGCATGGAGCAAAATATATGTACCTTCAATAACAATTATTACAAACAAAATAATGGACTATCAATGGGGTCCCCTTTAAGTTCTCTACTCGCCGACCTCTATATGGACCACTACGAAAAGTCATTCATTTTTAACAATAGCAATTTAAAACAATATATAAAAAATATCATTTATTATTATAGATATGTTGATGATATCATCATTCTGTGGAATGACACCGTCGAAAACCTTAATAATTTTGTAAAAGAATTAAATAAAATACAGCAAAAAATACAATTTACCACGGAAATTGAGAACATCGACAAATCTATAAATTTTTTAGATATCCCCATAACCAATATTGATCAAAAACACAATTTCAAAATTTTTAGAAAACAAACCTACACTGACAACATCATACATGCCAACTCACATCATCCAGCTCAACATAAAATATCAACTTTTTTAAGTTTATGTCACAGGTTGCTAAGTATTCCAATGAGTAAAACTGATTACGAAAAAGAGCTCAACACTATAAAAACGATAGCAAAAAATAATGGTTATGAAGAAGAACAAATAAATAAAATAGTTAACAAAATTAAGTATAAAAACTTTAGAAATTCATCATACATAGGAGGTCGACGAGAAGAAGAAAGAGGAAGGTATATATATTTTCCATTGACATTCATAGGCAAACCTACATATGAAATAGTAAAAATCCTTAAAAGAAATTTAGCATCCAATATAAAATTTAGTTTTAAAGTAAATAATACAACCAAAATCAATATATTAAACAACAAAGACAAAACAAATATTTTTGATAAATGTGGCGTCTACATGATGAAGTGCAAAGATTGCAATAGTATTTATATAGGCAAAACATTCAGACATTATGAAGAAAGAATTAAAGAACATATGGCCGAGATCAACAAACCAAACTCAAATAATTCAAAATTTTGTAATCACATAAAACAACATAATCACACTTTTATTAAAGAACAAAACTTTAAATCTCTCCACCAATCTAACAAAAACACAGAATTATTGTTATTGGAAAAATTAGAAATTAGTAGATATCTGAACAACCCAGATTTCAATCTATTAAACGTTCAAAACACTAATGAACCCTATCACATTTTTAACGTTTTTCAGTATTTAAACCCACCTCTTTAATGCCAGAGAATGTCTAAATGCGTGCTTTTTATTGTAATGTGTTTTATCTTAAGTTTTCCTGCTATATTGTCATAATCATGTAAATCTGTATTAATGTTTTTAAAATTACCGCCATTATAAGTTAGCTAACTTTGTAGACAAAAAGTCACTAGGTTTAGGGATAAAACCAAACGGAAACAGAAGGTAGCCATAGCCATTCTGCACTTCCCTTTTCAAGCACCCAGTTGCAAAACTTTAAAAACGCACTTTTGTGAACAAATAGCTTAATTCTTCGTAAGTAGAATGATTCTCCCGTTTTATAAAAAAAATTTTAATATTTCCATCATAACATCATTTTTCAAAAATCAGATGATCACATGTCATAACCTCATTTGATTTTTGAAAGGACTGCATTTTAATTGCTAATTTATTGTATGACGATTTCAGCCTGCCTGAAGATGACGAATTTATAAATTTTAGTCGAAATATATATATATAGCAGGAAATTAGCTCCTTATTAATTTGGGATACCTAACGGACCATAACTTCCCCCTTTTTTCAACCAAAATTATTCACTCATTTAACCATCCAAAACAAGTTTTTGAAAGATTTATTGTCACCATCAAAAAGGTCTTTAAATTCTGGTTTTAAGTAAGACAAAATTCGTTCGCATTTAGTGCTCTTTGGGTCAAAAAATCGAAATTTCATAATAACACTAAAAATACATTATAGCCCAAATTAGCGAATCGATTTAGCTGAAATTTGGTACATGGAGATTGGGTGACCCGTTGAAGACCTGAAAGGCTTTTGGAAGCAATTGGTCCACGGGAAGTGCCATTTAGGCATATCAACTTTAAATTTTAAATACAAAGGTCTCCTTTTTTATGTCGCCATTAGAAAGACGATCAAATTCTCGTTCTAAAGATGTATTCACAGTTTCTGTCATTTCAGTGGAAAATTCTTTCTCATTAAAAGGGAGCGAGCTGACAGTGGATGACATACAGTGGCAGTTGTTGTCAAAAAGGTGGCAAAAGATTAACCTTAAAAGGAACATATTGTCAAATGTGATGGGTGATGTCCGAGGTGGTGTCGGTATTTGTCAGAAAATTGCAAAATTAGTCACAGTCGATAAGGGTAAAAAATTTCTGTTGAATTGACGACTATCTACACAGAATACAAAGATCCACGCGATGGGGAGGTTCCAGCCGCTTCTCTGCTGCATTTTTTTATTTATTTTTTTTATTAATATGACTTTGTTCGGTGTAAAGAGATATAATATTTCATTTAACCTGATATTTGGCCCAAAACAGTGGCTTATCCCATACACTCCTTTAGTGGGAAAACAAAGACATTACATAACCCAAATCTTCTAGGGTTTACTTTTATTGTTAGCAGCACTGTCACAGATAAACGTACTTGGAGGCTTTTTCGTGAATATTTTTCTTTGCACTTTGCTTAAAACTGCACGCACACAAATAAGGCAATTTTGGGCAAATTCATTGCAATTGCAAAATTTTGATATTTGTCATGTTTGGTTCAGACAAATACGACGTTAAATGGTTCAGAGAGTTATATCCTTATCTTTTGCATGAAGAACTTGTTTTTTCAACCTTTATTATTAATTAAAGTTTAAGCATTCTATTTCTATACCTATGTATAGGTATAACACTTTATTAATTCCAGCCACTATTTAAATATGTGACAATCAGGATTTTTGTTAGAATAAGGCGATAAGCAAAAAAATTATTTCGTAAAAAAAGGCAGGCAGTGAGGAACCTCCCCAGTGGTGCTATTCAATCTTCAAATTTTTAGGTTTTTGCCGAGGGGCAAATCTATGAGCAAAATCTTGTATACTGATTTCACGTGAATTCACCATGATTACACCTGAGGATTTCACCTTATTTCCATTGGTATCAACTAGTTTTCCATGATTTCGCCCGATTTCACCTTACTTAGCTTGTACATTGATTTCACCCATAGATTTGCCCCTCGGTTTTTGCCAAAAGGGTTGAAAGTGTGAATACATTTTAGTGCCGAAGCATCTGCGCAGGCACTGTAGTTTTAGTGAATTCGATCGCTCGGCCGTCCGTCTACCCTGTCCATCGCATAACTTGAGAACGAAAGCAGATATCGAGCTGAAATTTTGTACACATGTGTATACCCTGAAAATCTCGGGGTGGGTTGCTTTTGGGTCATATCGGACCAGGGGGTTAGGAGTTAGGGGTGAAAAACTGAAAGAGATTACAATTTTCGACATTTGATCGCGAACGCTGCTTCAACGCTTGCAGCTAGAGCAAAAGTTTGTTAGGAGGAATTGTCGGCAATGAAAAGATCTACAAAAAAGTTCGCTGCGCTATATAGCTATCTACGATGGGTAGCCCACCTAGATCGTTTTTGTGTTTTAATTTTTGACGAAAATAGTTTCAGTGGCTTATTGTCGGCTATCCGCGAGGCTATCCGTAACAGATATTTATATGCTGTCGCGGACTTTGTTGTAGGTTTATTCGTTGCCGACATTTCTCCCTCATACGATTTTAGTGCCGTAGCAGAATGCGGAGGTACTCTTGTCTTTGATTATTCGCTCGCTTGCTCGCTCGCTTGATCGCTCGTCGAGCCTGTCCGTCGCATAACTTGAGAACGCATTGAGATATCGAGCTAAAATTTGGTATGCAGCTTTGTCTCCCGAAAAGAAAGGCGGGGATTGCTTTTGGGCCATATCGGACCAAGGGGGTGGGAGCTAGGGGTGAAAAACCGAAAAACTATTAATTGCAATTACTCGAGAGCTACTGGGTGTATCGTACTGAAACTTGGTACGCACGTTCGACCTTCAAGTCTGTTGGAAGTGAGGGGGTGGCAATTTCGGGGGATGAAATTTAGGGGATGAAAACCACAAAAAATATGATAACTCCGCAAGGGTTCCACACAGCTGTCGGAAACTCAACGCACACACATATATCGGTGAAATCTTGCGGGGGATGCGTTTTTCGTAAAATCGAACAGATGGGGTGGAAATTGGGGGTTGCAACTCGAAATTCCGCTTAATAAGTATTGGTCGAAATTGGCGTCATTCGATAGCTTTCCATTAATGATTCAAAAAAGGTGTCATTCATATTTTGAGAAAAACCACCCTTATAGGCGCTACAACCCCTCCCAGCGGGCACACATACGCTTTTTCAACGTTAAAATCACGTTGAGGTGGTTGATTTCACGTTACTGGTTGGAAAGGTGACGTTGAAATTTTGGTGAAATCAGACACGTCTTTTTTTTGACTTCAAAATCACGTTATGGTATTGGACATTTTGCGATTATGACGTCTTTTAAAGGTAGATATTCGTTCGTTAAAATGACGTCTATTTGATCACATATAAAACACGTGCATAATGCGTCAAACTATATGTGTATGTGTCATTTTGAACATTATAACTACGTTACAATATTAGCGTTCTTTAGTCGTGTTTGAAGTAACGTTCAAATCACGACTTAAAGTGGAATATTTCTGACCAACGGACACTTTTGCACGTTGAATAAGCGTTTCATCTGCAACGTTAAACTGTAGTCTTTTTAATCACGACTTGAAAACGTGTCAAAATGGTGCTGCAGGTCACCATTAAATATGAGTGTAATTTTGAACGTTGTAAGTACGTTACAATCTAAGCGTACTTTAGTCGTGTTTAAAGTTACGTTCAAACCACGACTTAAAGTGGACTATTTCTAACCAAAGGACACTTTTGCAAGTTGAATAAACGTTTCATCTGCAACGTTATACTTTAGTCTTTTTATGGACGACTTTAGGTCGTGTCAAAATGGTGCTGCACTTCAACATTAAATATGTGTGTAATTTTGAACGTTATAAGTACGTTACAATATTAACGTTCTTTAGTCGTGTTTAAAGTAACGTTCAAATCACGACTTAAAGTGGAATATTTCTATAACCAACGGACACGTCGAACAAACATTGAATTTATAACGTTATATTTGAGTTTCTATACATACGACTTAAAAACGTGTCGAAATATACCCATGGCGTTCAACGTTTAATAAGTGTGTAGTTTTGGAGGTTATATACACGTTGTAATATGAATGTGTTTTAGTCGTGTCTGAAATGACGAAATTGGGATATTTATAATTATAGCGGACACTTTCGCACGTTTTATTTGTAACGTCATATTTCAGTTTTTATTTAGACGACTTAAAGACGTATCGAAACGGTGTAACCACTGATGCCGTTCAACGTTAAATATACCTATGTATAATTTTGGACGTTATAAAAACGTTGTAAGTTAAAGTTTCTTTGTCGTTTCTGAAATGACGTTGAAATTCCGACTTAAAGTTGACTTTCCTGTGTAGTTGCATTGAGGTAGTGTAGGTGGCGCTGATAGTTGAAATGAGCCGCTATTACTTAGCAAACCGTGTATAAGAGCTCTAGACAACATTTGTAAAATCACTCCAAAACATTATCCACAGGATAAACTGGAATTGATGGTAGTCACTTACTCACAGTACATACAGCTCTTCTCTCTCAGCGTCGACGTTGAGATGAGATGTGGATAATTTTCTGAATGTTTGGTCGAGGGGAGTAATTGTCAATTATCTTCGAGCGCACACGTTGAATTTTAGTCGAATCGTCAACGTCAAAATGACGTTGAAGTATCCTGGAAATTTACGTAGAAAAGACGCTAACATTGTCTGGTCAGTGGTCACCTATTTTCGGTACCGAAAAACACGTTAAAAACACGTCAAATTTTAAACGATCTTTAAACACAAATAACATCTAACAAAGGGGATGAAATTTAAGGGTTGAAACTTGAAATTTCTTTAAGTAAATGGTAGCCTAAAATTACGGGACTCGATAGATTTCGGTAACTATTGAAAAAAGGTCTTATGAGTTTTAGTGCCGTAGCAGAATGCGGAGGTACTCTTGTCTTTGATTATTCGCTCGCTGGCTCGCTCGTCTAGTCTGTCCGTCGGATAACTTGAGAACGGACTGAGATAACGAGCTGAAACTTGGTGTGCAGTCGTGTTTCCCTAAATACTCGGCGGGGATTGCTTTTGGGCCATATCGGACCAAGGGGGTGGGAGTTAGGGGTGAAAAACCGAAAAATTATTAATTGCAATAACTCGAGAACGAGTAGAGGTATCTTGCTGAAACTTGGTATGCGCGTTCGACCCTCAAGTCTGTTGAAAGTGAAAGGGCGCTAATTTCGGGGGATGAAATTTAGGGGATGAAAACCACAAAAAATATGATAACTCCGCAAGGATTGCACGCAGCTGTCGGAAACTCAACGTACACACATATATCGGTGAAATCTTGCGGGGGATGCGTTTTTCGCAAAGTCGAACAGATGGGGTGGAAATTAGGGGTTGCAACTCGAAATTCCGCTTAATAAGTGTTGGTCGAAATTGGCGTCATTCGATAGTTTCCCATTAATGATTCAAAAAAGGTGTCATTCATATTTTGAGAAAAACCACCCTTATAGGCGCCGCAGCCCCTAACATGTAAAAACACAAAAATACGAGAACTCAAAAACTACTCAACGTATCAAGGCAGAATTTGGTGTGTTCATTTTCAGTGACATTGTAGGTGGATGGATAAATTTTCAATAAGATCTAACAAGGGGGATGAAATTTAAGGGTTGAAACTTGAAATTTCTTCAAGTAAATGGTAGCCTAAAATTACGGGGTTCGATAGATTTCGGTCAACTATTGAAAAAAGGTCTTATGAGTTTTCAATCTAAAACCAACCCCTAGGCCATTAACCACCCCTAACTTTTTACAAGCGGATAATTATATTTTATTTATTTTTTCTGAAACCCTATTGATTCATTTATGAACAACTGAAGTCAGTAAATACGCAAGGAGTTATGTCACACCGAAAAAATAAACTCACCCCTGTAAATCATAAAGGGGTGAAATCATGAGGTGTTGAAAACATGAATCTAAAAATCACCTTAATTTTTCAACGAATTGGGTTAGGGTGGTGAAATTGAAAACACAACTTCCTTTAATGCATGTGGGGGTGGCGAAATAGGGGGTTGGAGTTTAGGGGTTGAAACGTCCATAAAGCCCTGTAATTTGACACAGAGAAGCAATTTCTTCTGCGAAACTGTGACATCTTACACACTGCATCTTCGAGAAGGGAAGGGTGAATTTTAGGAGAAATTTATCGAAGGAGATGAAAGTTAGGGGTGCAAACTTGAATTTTTACTGAATAATGTAGGGTTGAAATTAATACCATTCGATAGCTTTCTATTGACTGTACAAAAAGGTTCTTATTCATAATTCGCGAAAAACGACCCTTAAAGGCCTTACAACCCCCTAACCTGCCGAAACACAAAAATGCGAGAACTCAAAAACTGCTCAACGTATCAGGGTTGGATTTGGTGTGGTAATTTACAGCGACGCTGTAGGTGGATGGGTAAATTTTCATTATGATTTAACAAGGTATGAAATTTAAGGGTTGAAACTTGAAATTTTTTCATGAAAGTTGGGGAATCAAATTATAGGGTTTGATAGCTTTCGGTTAATTATTGAAAAAAAGTCTTATGAGTCTTCAACATAAAACCAACTCCAACGCTACTAACAACTCCTAAGCCCTAGCAAGCGGAGTAAATACATTTTATTTTTTTTTTTTGCTTTCTTATGATTTGTTAATAATTCAAAGTCATTTTCATTCGTTTTCAACCCATCCACAATTTTTCAACCCCTTTCATGATATGTGAACCCTCAAAGCGCAAAATTTACCCATCAGACCGCTTCTTTTTCGTGTGATTGTCGCTAGTTCTACTTAACTACAGTACATTTTCACCCCTTTTGATTTTTCATCCCCCTTTCATTCCCCCCCCCCCGAGCGTTAATTTTGTAAAATTCGCGCAGCTTCCGTAATTCTGCTTAATTACGATTAATTACAATCTACTTTGACGTTTCATCCCCCTTTACAATTTTTCAACCCCCTAGGTGTTAATTTTGCCAAATTCGGATATTTTCGTTTTTCTTCGGTAATAATTTGGTTATTTTCATGTTTTATTTCGTAATTCTACTTAATCGCACTTAATTTTCTGACTATTCAATATTCATCCCCTTTCACAATTTTTCAGCCCCGAGTGTTAATTTTTCAAAATTCGCCAAAGTTTGTTTTAATTCCGGTAATTCTTTTCATCTACTCATTCCTGTTCATTTTCTATTTTTAAATTTTGTAACAACAATTTTTACTACTAGGTGCAGATTGATAAAATCTGCACCCGATTCCACCAGTAAGACCAGCCGCCCCTTCATACACATTAACTTGGCTTTTAATCCATCTTCAAACGTTTAGGCAGCGCTCGCAGTAAAAGCGCGAGAATGCGAGGTTTTTTCGGGACCGAAAAATTATGAATTGTAATAACTCGAGAACCCGTGGAGATATTTTACTGAAACTTGATATGCGTTTTTGACGTACAAGTCTGTTGAAGGTGAGGTTGTGGCAAGGGATGGAATTTAGGGGTTGAAAATAACAAAAATACGATAACTTTTCAAATATTTTGCACATGGAGGTCTGAAACCACATATATTTTGACATTATTTGATAAGGGATGGTTTTTTCTGCAAGATGAAACAGAAAAGGGTGCAAATTACGGGTTAAAACTCGAAAATTCACATAAGCGTTGCTGAAATTCAAGCAATTCGATAACTTTTAATCAATGGCCCAGAAAAAGTTTGGAGCATATACAGGGCGTCCGAAAATTAGAGGATAATATCTTAAAGGCGTATTCTACGATCAAAAATATGAAGAAAAGTAAAAAGAAAAGTAATAAGCATGGGTCGAAAAATGCCTCCTAAGGGAGCTAGGGCCCCTTAAAAGGGTCACTTTGAAAGTGTTTTTTTCTAAATTTCTTCAAAGCGGTTAAAAATAACAACGTGAAATTGAGCATTTCTAGTAAGTTTTTTATGCTGAATTCATTACCGTGGTAAAAATTTTAAAGTTTCGATCATAAGCGTCCCGTACCGGGGGCTTAGGACCAAATTTGCTCAAATAATTTTTGTCAGTTGTTTTTTCACAAATTATCAACAGAATCTGGATGACTGAAATTTTGTACGTAAAAATGGTGCTCTTGTTCGAAATCGCTAGGGCGCATCGTTTTCGAATAAATTGACCCTAGTGGTTTTAGAGCACGAAAATTTGTCACAGATTTTATTTAGTTATTTACCAAATTATCAAAAATTAGTTCAGGGGTTCATTCTTTGTGTTATTTTAGGAAGAAAAGTTCGCATGGACATATGGCAGAGAACATTTTTTAAGGGAGGTATGGGGAACTTCATAGCTTTCAGGACCCCATAGGTCCCATAGGAAGCATTTTCCGGTATATGTCCATACGATTTTTTTTTCCTAAAATCACGCAAGGACTCTGACCCTGAACTCGTTTTTGATAATTTGGCAAATAAACTAAAATCTTCTGCGACAGATTTTTGCGGTCTAAAACGACTAGGGTCAATTTGTTCGGAAACGGTAGCGGTTTCAAACAAGAGCACCATTTTTGCGCAAAAAAACTTCAGATGTTCAGATTGTGGTGTCAGATTTGAGAAAAAGCGATTTACAAAAATGTTTGAGCCAAGTTGGTCTTAAGCCCCCCCTGTACGGGACACTTATGATTGAAACTTTAAAAACACCTTCAAAGTGTCCCATTTAAGGGTCCCTAGCTCCCTTGGGGGGCATTTCTCGACCCATGTTTATTAAAACTTTTAGTTTTTAAGATATTATCCTCTAATTTCCGGACACCCTGTATTTAGTCCTTAGACCCTCAGTTCACCTACGATAGGAAGAGAAAAAAATTGCACCTCTAAAGCTCAACCCCTTCAACCTTGAAACAAAAAATTCACTTAGAGGAAATGTAACCCTTGGACCACATATTAGTCATATTACCGGAGGAAACTACTTGAACACAAAAAATTGCACCCCTGAAACTCGCCCCCTTCTACCCCGAAACACAAAAAAATGACTTGGACGGAATTTAATCCATTTACCACAGGAGACTATTTTGAACGCAACAAATTGTACCCCCAAAACCCACAGTCTTCAACCCTCGAACACAAATAATTGACTTGGATGAAATTGAGCCCTTGGACTATTTCCAAAAAAACAGACTAACTGAACGCCAAAGGTTGCAACCCCGAAGACCACCCCCTTCAACCCCGAAATACGAAAAATTGACAAATATAAATAATTGACTCGGTGGAAATTTAACCCTTAGACTACTTATTACTGGAAGATACTAATTGAGCGCAAATGAATTTAAGATTTGGACTACTGTTTTGGAGGATAGGTATCATGTAAGCGCCCCCGAAACCCACCCCCTTTCAACCCCAAGAATCTGTCGAGATTATTCGCGGTCGAGGGCCAATAATCAATATTTATCTCCTGACTGTACTTACAACCGGAAGATACAAATTGAACGCAAAAAAATTCATCAATTGATACACTTTCACGAATTCATTATCATGAGCATATGCTTCGGTACTACTACTAGGTGCTGCACCCAAAACCACGAAGTCCAACTCGATATATGAATCATTCACGCGAATAAACATCTACAGGGATACACATCGCATTGATATACATCTTCCGATGGCTTTTAAGTGGTGAATTAGAGTGGGGAGGTTAAAATGATGTAGTTGCTCGGTTTTTGTTTTTACTAGTCAATCACAGTCAATCAAACAATACGTCAGTTGAGTAAAATGTCTCTAAAAATTCTTCTTCTATTTCTTCTTTACTCCGAAACCTCCACAGCCTTCGACCAATGCAGCGTGCCCTGCACTCAAGGCAAGCCCCTGGCATGCTCCAACCCTTCCTGCAAAGCCCAAGACAACAGCTGCTCCATCAAATCAGACGATCAAAGATCCTTCCACCAGAACATGATCGACAAGCACAACGAGCTAAGAAACGAGATCGCCCTCGGTAAAGTCCAAGGCTTTCCCAAGGCTGCCAACATGTACGAACTCGCCTACGACGACGAACTGCAAAATCTGGCAACCTGCAACGTGGCTCAATGCAAATTCGCCCACGACAAGTGCAGAGCCACTTCCAAGTTTCCACAAGTTGGGCAAAATATCTACAAGGGGCCTCTTCTGGAAGCTGAGGATTCTAGGAGGGCTGTTCAGAAATGGTATTAATAATCAATCTTCTGATTTCTGGCTTTCAAATAGATTAAATTTTCAGGTACGATGAGATAAAGGCTTTCAAAGGAAGTGGTCAAACGATTGAGAATTTCAAAATGACTCCTTCTACTGGACATTTCACTCAAGTACTTTGGGCCCTGAGTACGCATATTGGATGTGCCAGAAGCAAGGCTGAAGGGGGTTCTTCTTTGCTGGCGTGTGACTATGGACCAGCAGGGAATGTGCGAAGAGAAAGTATGTACAAGAAAGGGGTGCCTTGTTCTGGCTGCAAGAATGGATGTAGCAAAAAATGGCAGGGGTTGTGCAAAAATCCGGATCCTGAAGACGTGATAGTATTCTTTTTGAAAATAAATGAATGAAATGTTGAATTTTAGGGGAAAAAGATCGACGTTGAGAGTAGAGGAAAGGAAGAAGATGTTAACAAGGTGAGTGAAAGCTTTTTGGGGCAAAAAGAAAGACATTTTTTGTAGGGGAAGGAAACTGCTGCTGAAGGAGGTAAAGCAAAGAGCAAGGCAAATCCTGCGTTTATATCTTGGTTTCTTCTGGCCGTTTTGGGTGCTATGTATTTGGTCCTGTAATTTTTTTTGAATAAAAGGTTCTTAATGCAATTTTGCTAAATTTGAGGCTTAAAAATATAAAAAAAATTACAAAATTGGCTTCACAAAAATTAGGTTTCAAATGAGTCTTACATATTGCATCTGCGAAATGAGGAGTGAATTTTAGGAGAAATTTATCGAAGGATATGAAAGAAAAGGTAGAAGGAATAATGGCAAATAATAGCGAGAACGGGCAAGAGATTTAAAAATTGAAAATTAACAGGAATGAGTAAATAAAAAGAATTCATCTCACCTCATAATCTTTATTCTGTTTACCGGCTAAGAGCTAGTGTTAGAATTATTTACATAATATAATTAACAAATAAAAGGGAGTTTTGTACCATTATTTCCTTTGTAAAATCTTCTTCATTCATTTCTGTTTCGCACTATTCCTCTCGTTTCCTCTATATTAATTCCTCGTTTTCTTACTGCTTTGTTGATGTTTCCGTTCCATGTCTCTCTGGGTCTTCCTCTTTTCCTTTTCCCTATTGCCTTACATAAGTATACTTTCTTAGTTCTTTCTTCCGCCATTCTGAGGACAATGACCGTACCATCTGAGTTGATTTTCTTCTATCGTGTCTTGCAGCGGTTTAACTTCTAGTCTTCTTCTGATTTCTTCGTTCCTTATTTTATCTCTTTTTGTGACTCCAATCATTCGCTGTGTGTCAGCGTTGGTACATATACCGTTTTGTATATCTTAATTTTCGTTGCTCTGGATATTTTTTTTTCTATGAAGGCTATCCGTAGCGCATGGAGTAGCCTTTCCGTATTTTGAATTCTGTTACTAATTTCTTCTTCCATACTTCTCTCTTCTTAAAGATGCGCTCCAAGGTATTTGTATGAGTTCACCTGTTCGACTCTTTTCCCCTGTACCTATTTGTATACTCAGATTTCTTCTTGCGTTACACATTACTTTAGTCTTCCCTTCCCAATATTTATTGTAAGGTTCTTCTTCTTCAGTTCTTCGTACCAGATGGATATATTTTCTTGTAGTGCTTCTGCTGTGGGCGCAAATATTACTACAAATTCCTGTAGCCCACTATTACTTTCCTGGTTCTGTTTTTACACGCTTATATTACTTCATCCATTACTGCAATGAATAGTAAAAGGCTGAGGATCCCTCCCTGTCTAAACCCCTTGGATGTTTTGAATGCTTTGGAGGTTAAGTTGCCTTGTCTTACGTTTCGGCTTGTTTACAGTCGAAGCCTCTTATTCCATTTATAAGGTCTTCTGGCACATTCTTGTCTCTTAGAGTCTTCCGTGCTTCTGTTAGGTCTAAACCCGAATTGTTCTTCCACGAGTGATCTGTCGATTCTCTCTCTTAATCTTTGCTCGAGTATTTTTAGTGCCGTAGCAAAATGCGAGGCACTCTTGGTTTAGCTTATTCGCTCGCTCGATCGCTCCTCAAGTCTGTCAGTCGGATAACTTGAGAACGAAAGCAGATATCGAGCTGAAATTTTGTACAAGGGTGTATACACGGAAGATCTCGGCGGGGATTGCTTTTGGGCCATATCGGGCTACGGGGGTGGGAGTTAGGGGTGAAAAACCGAAAAACTATTAATTGCAATAACTCGAGAACTAGTGGACGTATCTTTCTGAAACTTGGTATGTGCGTTCGACCCTCAAGTCTGTTGAAGCTGAAGGGGTGCTAACAAAAAATATGATAACTCCGCAAGGGTTGCACGCATCTGTCGGAAACTCAACGCACACACATATATCGGTGAAATCTTGCAGGAGATGCGTTTTTCGCAAAATCGAACAGATGGGGTGGAAAGGGGTTGCAGCTCGAAATTCCGCTTAATAAGTATTGGTCGAAATTGGTGTCATTCGATAGCTTTCCATTAATGATTCAAAAAAGGTGTCATTCATATTTTGAGAAAAAAAACCCTTATAGGCGCTACAACCCCTAACATGCAGAAACACAAAAATACGAGAACTCAGAAACTACTCAACGTATCAAGGCAGAATTTGGTGTATGAATTTCCAGTGACATTGTAGGCGGATGGACAGATCTTTAATAATATCTAACAAGGGGGATGAAATTTAAGGGTTGAAACTTGAAATTTCTTCAAGTAAATGGTAGCCTAAAATTACGGGGTTCGATAGATTTCGTTCAACTAGTGAAAAAAGGTCTTAAGAGTTTTCAACCTAAAACCAACCCCTAGGCCATTAACCACCCCTAATTCTTTACAAGCGGATAAATATATTTTATTTATTTTTTCTGAAAACCTAATGATTTATTTATGAACAACTGAAGTCAGTAAATACGCAAGGAGTTATGTAACACCGGAAAAATAAACTCACCCCTGTAAATCATAAAGGGGGTGAAACCATGAAAAACATGAATGTATAAATCACCTTAATTTTTCAACGAATTGGGTTAAGGTGGTGAAATTGAAAACACAACTTCCTTTAGGGCATGTGGGGGTGGTGAAATAGGGGGTTGGAGTTTAGGGGTTGAAACGTCCATAAAGCCCTGTAATTTGACACAGAGAAGCAATATCTTCTCCGAAATTGTGACATCTTACACACTGCATCTTCGAGAAGGGAAGAGTGAATTTTAGGAGAAATTTATCGAAGGGGATGAAAGTTAGGGGTGGAAGCTCGAATTTTTACTGAACAATGTAGGGTTGAAATTAATACCATTCGATAGCTTTCTATTGATTGTACAAAAAAGGTCTTATTCATAATTCGCGAAAAACGACTCTTAAAGGCGGTACAACCCCCTAACATGCCGAAACACAAAAAAATGCGAGAACTCAAAAACTGCTCAACGTATCAGGGCTGCATTTGGTGTGGTCATTTGCAGCGACGCTGCAAGTGGATGGGCAAATTTTCATTAGTAATATGATAAGTCGTCTCTTGATTGCCGCGGGTTTGACGTCCGAATGGTTGAACTACGAGTCAAAATGGTAGATTTTTTTTAGGTCAAAAAGACGCCGAGAGCTTGCTCGAGTCGTCTTTGGCCGAAAAAAAATCTACCATTGACGAGTAGTGAATCCATGAGGACTCAACAAGGCAATCAAGAGACGACGAATCATATTTTACAGATTATTTTATAAATTCAAAGTATTGAAGTAGTTCCAAAGACGTTCGAATCTAGGTAGTGTAAAAATGTTGGGTCATCGCTGTCAGTTGTCAGTCACTTGTCAATTGAGTGTCACGTCACAAAATAGAAGTGAAATTATTTATTTTCAACAAGATTTAAACATTTATGTATACCTACGGCTGATTACGGCGATTGAATTTTATTTTAACCGCATTATAACATTCTTGGTATGAAATTTGGTAGAATACCTAAAACTTTACAATGGAGTCCTTATTAGGTGAAGTCTTGTTCGGGGGCATCTACCTACTATGAAAAGAATGGACGAAACAAAACTGATACGAAGGATATAGGAAGCGAAGACCAATTAGACGCGACACAGGAAGACCGAAGGACACCGGGGAGAGTTTATTAGAAGAGATTTGATAAATTGAAAAAATAACTAATAGCTCAAAAAGAGGAGGACCTGCTCATATCCAGTGTTTAAAATAATGTTAAGTTCCTGTTGTTGGCTCGTGAGTTTTAGGAGAATGTTATAAAGTGCTACAAATTTACATTCCGGCGAGTGACTTTGGTGCAATTATAACAAGATACCACACAGTTTAAAATTACCCAACAATTTTCTGTACAAATCTGGTAACCGTATCTTTTTCTAAATCTGATTAAATGTTTACTTTGAGTATATTTTTACTTTTGCCATTTTTTAATGACAGTTGTGTTAAATGTCGTAGGATTACCAGTTGATTTGAACTACGACTGTCGTCTTATCACTGTAATCTAGAGGTTGCTAGGTTACTGTGAACAAAATCTACCTTTGGATTGATTCAATACTTAATGTATAAAATAATCATTATGATTTAACGAGGGGGATGAAATTTCAGGGTTGAAACTGGAAATGTTTTCATGTAAGTGGTGAAATAAAATTATGGGGTTCGATAGATTTCCGTTAATTATTGAAAAAAAGCCTTATGAGTCTTCAACCTAAAACCAACCCCTACGCTACTAACTACCCCTGAGCCCTACCAAGCGGAGTAAATACATTTTAATTATTTTTTTGGGCTTTCTTCTGATTTTTGGATAAGTCAAAGTCATTTTCATTAATTTTTAACCCATTCACAATTCTTCAACCCCTTTCATGATATGTGAGCCCGCAAAAATTAAAATTTACCCAGACCGCTTCCTTTTCGTGTGATTTTCGCTAGTTCTACTTAACTACAGTACATTTCCACCCCTCTTGACTTTTTATCCCCCTTATCAATTTTTCAACCCCTCCAGGGTTAATTTTTTTTGTAGAATTCGCGCAGTTTTGCCTTTTTTCGGTAACATATTTTACTCATATACATTGTTCTTGCCTTTTTCACTTCTTCAACCCCCTTCGCAATATTTCAACCCCCAAAAGCCAAATTTCCATAATGGGCTTATTTTCGTGTTATTTTCTGTAATTCTGTTTAAATACAACTATTTTTCATCCCTTCTGACTTTTCATCCCCCTTTACGATTTTTCAACCCCCTAAGTGCTAATTTGGCAAAATAGCGTAATTTCGTTTTTCTTCGGTAATAAAAGAACTCATTTGGATGATGATTACATTTTTCACTTTTTTCATCCCTCTTCGCAATGTTTCAACTCTTCAAACGCTAAATTTACATAATTGGGTTATTTTGGTGTTGTTTTCCGTAATTTTACTTAGCCACGGTTAATCCTCAGATCTTTTAACTTTTCATCCACCTTTAAGACTTTTCAACCCCCTGAGTGGTAATTTCGTTTTTCGTCGGTAATAAAATTGAACGCATTAATTTGGGATTCAGTGTACCTTTTATAATTTTCCAGTTTCCTTCGCAATAGGTAGGTATAACCCCCACAAAAGCATCCCCTTTCGCAATTTTTCAGCCCCGAGTGTTAATTTTTCAAAATTTTCCAAATTTTGTTTTAATTCAGGTAATTCTTTTTATTTACTCATTCCTGTTCATTTTCTATTTTGAAACTCTGTATCAACATATTTTTAACAATTCGGTTTTTTGACACATCTGTGCGTTTTTGCGGAGGCACTACTACTAGGTGCAGATTGATAAAATCTGCACCCGATTCAACCAGTAAGACCAGCCGCCCCTACATACACATTAACTTGATAAACGTCTACCGAGATATACATCGCATTGATATACATCTTCCGTTGGCTTTTTGTATGTTCCTCGATTATAGATTTTTCTTGTCGTGATATTTGTATTCGGGTGTATTAACCCTCGGGGATGAAAAATTGCGAAAAGGGATGGAAAGTCAAGAAGTGTGAAAATTAAATCTCTAATTTCACGTTCTCTCGTTCTCGTTGTCTAGCAATCGCAAGTCAAAATGTGCACCTAAATATCAGATTTTCAAGAAATGTTTTTGAGATTATTGTCCTTAATCCTGCTTCTATATTCGGAGGTGGGGGCAGAGGATTCGAAAGAAGTTTCGGAAACAACTGTGGCCAAGACTACCACCACCGAGAAAACTACGGAAAGACAGGAATTTGATCATAATAACAATTTCAACTATTGCTTGAGATGCGAAGAAGGGGAGGCTCTGTCATGCAAGCAAACAGATTGTCGGGAGCGTGAAAACGCCACTTGTGAGCATTACGATGGAGGAAACGCTGACAAATTTCGTCGTTTTATGACACGCAGACACAATGAACTGAGAAACGAAATTGCCCTCGGGAAAGTGGAGGGTTTTCCAGAAGCCGCCAACATGTATGAACTTGATTTAGATGATTTCCACCTTGAAAGATTGGCAGATTGCAACGTTCTCCAATGTGAAGTTAAACACGATCCTTGCAAGATAACTCCCAACTTCCCTCGAGTAGGTCAAAACATTCATCAAGAAAATCATTTCACCGGCGGTTATGCTAAGGACTACGATTACATAATAATGGAGTGGTATGATGGGATCAAGGAATTCGTCAAGTCCCAACAACAGATTGATAAATATGTGCCCAATCCAGCCACTGAACAATTCACTCAAATGATCTGGGCTAACACTTCTGCCATAGGCTGCTCGAGGTCCAGAGGAAAAAAAGATGAAGGTTTCTTTATGACAACTTGCAACTATGGACAGGGAGGAAATGTACCAGGGGAAAGCATCTACAAGAAGGGTAAACCCTGCTCGGATTGCCGAAAGGGTTGTAGCGAGAACTGGAGATATCCTGCGTTATGCAGACCTGATTTAAAGGTGGGCGGATTTTTTTTACTTTTACTAAAATTGGCGATGTCTTTTCTTTTAGAAATTCTACTTATATGACGAAAAAGTAAAACCAACAGACAAAGCAGAAAAGAGATCGGTTAACACTAAAAACGGAGCAGATCGTCATTCTCTTTCTTGGATTCTTTTGATGGGTTCAGTCGTCTTTGGTTATGTCTTGTAAAGTTTTTGCTCCTTTTCGCCTTTCATAGTCTTCGCTCCTGTTTCTGCTTAAATGTTTCCTTCATTTCACTATTTTCTACTTTTATTTCTTTCAACCTTTTTATTCCCCTTTGTTGCTAATTTTTTGTCATACTTGTACCTGTTTTTACCTTTTGAGTTTTCTAAATAAAGGAACAACAATTAGAACAAGTCTCTCCCTGCTCATTTTCATTTGTGATATGATAGATTAACCACCGGAAAACTGTTTATAATTTTTAATATTGTACAAAATATTTGTGTGCTTTCCAACAAATAACATCTTCTTCAAAGAACAAAACGGATAGAGGCATTTATTTCTGGTTTGTTTGGAAATGAAGAACACAAACGGAGAAAGAATTTTATACTAATTTAATACATATTTACATGTTTTGGTCTAGTTTGCTTTTTTTTTCTTCTTCGGTTACTTCTTTCTCTCTCGGTTGTCTTCTGTTTTGTCTTCTCCCCCCCCTTCTTTCTCTCGCCCTCTCGACTTCCTTCATCCATTCTATTCACTCTCTCCATTCGTTCAGAAAACTCTTTCTCTCCCTTTCCTCCTCTCTCATTCCCACACACTCTTTCAGCAGGCGATCTACTGTCTCTCTCTCCTCTCCCCACACTCTGCACTTTCTCTCTTCTTCCTTAAGCCAGAACTTGTTTTCCCCCTCCTCATTCCCGCATCTGAATCTCGCTATCATTCTTTTTTCTTTCCCACTCTCCAACTCCAAATAACTTGGTAACCCTTCACTTATTATATTCTCATATTTTGCGTTATATCTTGATTCTCTGATTTTTGTTCTTCTTTCCTGTACAATCATCTATGTCTCTATCTCTTTCCCACATCGCTCCATTCATCCATCTCCCCTGTTCCCTGCGTCTTTCTATATCCTCCCTTGCGTATCCGTTCCTCTCGTAATATCTTTGCCTTTCTTTCCCTGTTTCTTTCTCTTTTTTTCTCTTTCCAGCACTCCTGTAATATCTTACACTCTCCTCTTTCTCCCATTCTGTCCTCATATTTCACAGCTCTTTTCCCTGGCTCCACTCTTAACTTACTCCTTTTCGTTTCATCCCTTATTATGTATCCGGGTGTCTCCCAATCTACTTCCAGATAAAGAAAAACAAAAAAGTAAAAGAAAAGTAGTAACTAAAAAGATCAACTGTCACGGGCTAAGAGAAATCCAAACTATAGAAACATACCAAAAGATACTGGATCAAACCATAAAGAAAGTAACTACAGAAGGAACAATAGAAGAAATGTGGATGAATTATAAAGAGGTTATACTGACAGCAGCGGAGATGAGTTGCGGGACGGTGAGGATTACGAACAGAAAGTGAAAAGGAACACACTGGTGGACAGATAAAATAAGAGACGCAGTAAAGAGGAAAAATGGAAAATGGAAGATATACCTACAAACAAGGGAACAAAACGACCACGAGGAATACAAAAGAGAAAGGAAAGAAGTCAAAAAGCCAGTAAGAGAGGAAAAACAAAAACCATTGTCGGATTTCGGAAATAAAACGAAGAACGCATACAAAGATAACCAGAAACTTTTCTTCGGAATATAAAAGTGGCGCGATAAACAATATTAAAGATGATAATGAGGAAGTTCTGAGGGACGAAGACGATATTATGGACAGATGGGGCAATATTTCAAAACCTTACTGGATGGAAAGGAAATAGAAAATTCGAAGGAGAAGACAGAAGAGGAAAATGTTGCAGAAGAGGAGTACGTAACGAAAGAAGAAGTACAGGAAGCTATAAGAAACATGGAACAAGGCAAAGCCCTCGGGACGGATCAAATAACCTCAGATATGCTAAAAGCTAGAACAGAAAAAAACTCTAGAAACGTTAAAGAGAGTAATAAATAAAGTAATAGTAACAGGAAAAGCACCAGAAGATTGGCTAATAGGAATAATAGTAGGTACCTATCCACAAGAAAGGAGACATAAAGGACTGTAATAATTTTAGGGGAATTACCCTGCTCAGCTCAGTGGCGAAAGTATACGCGAGGATACTAGACAAAAGGATAAGGAAGCAAATAGAAGAAACTTTAGAAGACACGCAGTATGAGTTCAAACCAGACAGAGGAGTTACAGACGTTAATTTTATTCTAAGGCAAATAAGTGAGAAAACCATAACAAAAGCTGAAGAAATACATCTATGTTTCATAGATCTGGAGAAAGCCTTTGACAGGGTAAATAGAGAAGATATTTGGAGAGCACTGAAGAAGAGAGGAGTAGACAAAATCTTAATCAGAGGGGTAAAAAGCTTGTACAAAGGAACGAAAAACTTTGTAAGATAAAGACACGAAAAATCGAGCTTTTTTGCAACAACGAAAGGAGTGAAACAGGGATGTATACTGAGCCCACAACTATTTACCTTAGTCTTAGATGAAGCAATTAAGGTAGCAAAAGAAAATGTGAAACAATACCAAATAGGACACTGGAGAATGGAAGAAGTAAAGATATTGGAAATATGCTACGCCGACGATATGGTGCTAATAGCCAAGGATGAAAAAACACTTAAAGGAGGATTCAACTCAAGAATTCGACTTTTGGCTTACCTCAGTTTCTGGCCAATTTTAGTCTCCTGAATCTAATGGTGACATTAAAATGTTGAAAAAACCTCTATTTTCAGAATTATTTGAAAATTAAGAATTCTCGAATTCCAGGCATCTAGATCTTAAAATTGCATCAATTACGACATGATTATTCGTCATGTTGGCAACAGTTCGTGATTAGGGGTACATCTCTCAAAATTATGCCAAGCCATTTTTTAAGGTTATGTTTGACGGCAAATAGTATTGATGCATAAATTAATATTTAAAAAAATCACACAGGGACATTTTGAGGACAAGAAGCGTTTCAAACATCTTTCACCACCTTTGTTTATTCAGAAACTTCCACCGCAACCGCAATTCTCCAGCATGATCCATGGCCATGGAATATTTCGGCATTAATAAAAAATTATCAAAAATGTTTCTACTATAAAACTCGACAGCACACCACCACTTCCACAATATACAGGGTGTTATTTTTAAAACTTCCCACCTTGAATATCTTTAGATGTAATAAAGATATTGAATTGAAATAGACGCTGACCAATCCCGCATGGAGGGGGACACTTGCGCGAATATAGAGGAAATTTTTTCCACTTCCGGTTTAACCGGAAATGACCTTAACTTCGTTTTTTCAAATGTAATGATACCTTTTTCTCAACGAATTCAGAATCTACGATTTTTTCTGAGTTATAAACATGTATTATACTTGACCGGAAGTGCAGTCACGGCCACCCTAGATTTTCAAAAACATCGAAGAAATCGGTGAAAAATTGAGTTTTTCGAAAAACGCAAAAACACGTCTACTTTAATTTTTTGATGCAAATTCATCTGCCCATTGACATTTTCTTTTTATTTACTTTTGAGATTTTGACAGATTGTGAGGTAAGAGAAGATTTGATAGAAATAAGAGAAATCAAAAAATGAAATTGCTCAGGTAAATTTGCATCAAAAAAACTAACTTGACGTGTTTTTGCGTTTTTCGAAAATCTCAATATTTCACCGATTTCTTCGATGTTTTTGAAAATCTAGGGTGGCCGTGACTGCACTTCCGGTCAAGTATGATACGTGTTTCTAACTCAGAAAAAATCGTAGATGCCGAATCCGTTGAGAAAAAGGTGTCATTCCATTTGAAAAAACAAAGTTAGGGTCATTTCCGGTTAAACCGGAAGTGGAGAAAATTCCCTGAATATGCGCGCAAGTGTCCCCCTCCGTGCGGGATTGTCCAGTTTTTATTTCAATTCAAAATCTTTATTACCTCCAAAGATATTCAAGGTGGGAAGTTTTAAAAATAACACCCTGTATATATACTTAGGTACCCCATTTCATTAATATATTTTAACAAAAATACAGCTGGAGAAGCCCAGATTACGAGCCTCAAAATTTACCCCAACGTTCAAGGTCAGGAAAGATTCAATCTACGGAGTATGTTCATAAACAGCACACGTAGATTTTACCAGGTATAAAATGACGATGAAATAATTCATAATCATATAGCAGCCGATTACAATAGTATAGGTATAAATTTATGCGTAATAATTAATAAGATAATCAAACCGAAACTTAGGTGCACATGCTCAGACTGCACCGCATGCGCAATTTGATTACACAAAAATTTCGCGCGCTTTATTATGACATGAAGTTCCGGAGAATTGAAAGAAATTATGTCAATTATTATATGGCAACATTGGCAACTGGCAACAAATGAAACAATCCAGTATTTTAGTAATTTCATTTTATTCCACAAACTAAGTACAATAAGTTAGTCCACATAATGTTTTGAAAAACAGTTCCTATACTTACTACAATAATTAATCGAAATACTTCAAATCAAATCCTTCAGCTGCTTTAAATCCACTATAAACTCCATCTTTTTCGGGAAATTGTTCTCTTATTTATGACACAACACATGCTGGAACAACTCTTCTTTGGAACTTGCCTAAAGATTGAAAAGCATCAACTCAAAAAATAAACTGTTTATAAGCAATAAAACACCAAACCCGATTCGATGATGACTTCAAAACAGCCATTTTCTCTGGATTGTCTTTTGCCATGAGTATAGGTCCTTTAAGGCACTGGTGGTGGTTTATTGCGCTCGGCCCCGTATGATACGCATGCGTTGATCTTGTGTCATTTCTAGTGCATTTATACGTCATTTGTCACAACTGTCAACAGAATCTGGTACATTTCACGTTTACCACGTGCTATTTTAACCTACAATGATGAAAAATGACACATAACTGACAGTAGACATTCAAGTAAATTCTGTCGGCGGTCAAAAAATTACTGCGCATACGGCCATACATGGCGGCATGACGTCACGCTTAAAGGACCTATAAGGCCTGATGCTTGGCATCTTTTAAGACATTCGCATCCAATACAACACTGTAAAAAGAAGAATGTTGCCTTCTTCTACCAGTTTTGAAATTAAAGTCGATTCCCTGCAACAAAAACATTCTTCCTTTAGCAACATTACAAAACCCACATCTACACAAGATCTACACCAGTTTAAATTACATCATCTTGATGAACTACTACTTATCTGGGTGGTAGCCTCTGGAAATGGCATCGGGTTGAAGACTTGAACTCCCTCGCCATTATCTTCATCGCTGGCTTATAAGCCATGATTGCGCTCGAGGTAGAATATTAGGAATAGGAACTTTACAAACTTAACTTTCACTGAAGAGTGAAAATCGAAAATTCTTAATTATTGCTTACACACCAAATGTCAAAGACTCGCTTTGACAATTGACATAACCGCCCTGACGTCTACAAAGTTGAGACGTCGTATTAGACACAAAAAACCACTGCCACCAACAATACAATTTAATGCTTCCACAAACAGAATCGAAGTTACCGATGATTTTGGGAAAGATGACCTCATCTTTCTTTCGATTTTAACGAATATCTTCAAAACGGTAAAGAATTGTTAAATTCTGATAACACCATTCGACTCAGACGCTCCCCTGATACTAGAATCAGCCATAATCTCAACATCGATTTCTTGAGTTGCATCCTCCTTTAACAAATGTTGAAAATAAGCTAAATGTTGATAATCAGACGGTTTGAATAAAAATTATAATAGAACTATTTCCGACTACTATAGTGTTCCAGAGAATGACCCTTAAACTTTATGCAATAAGTAAGTAGGTACCTACTTTACAAAAAATGAATTTCCCAAAAAGGCAAAAACTGAAGACAAACGTTAAATGTTGCATTTCTAAGTATTTCTACATCTATTTCGGATATTAAGTAGGTACATCCTCTGATATGCGGACGATCGACTGTTAAAAAATTGTAGAGGCTCCTTTATTGCATTCTGGTTGTTCTGGTTCGTTTCGTGGGTCCAGTTAATTTCAGACATCCAGAAGCAGACCTTCCTCCAGAGAGCTTCTCTAGTTTGTTCTCTGAAGTGCCTGAGAGAAGATATCCTTGAAACTGTCGAAACTTTCTTTTTAAAATATGAAGCTGATGTCATCATCCGGGGTTTGTTCTGAAGGAGTAAATATAATTTTCGTATGTACAATTAAATTAGGTAACTTACTTATAAATGGAAGAAAAATCAGATTAAAGCTGTGATCATTTTGATGGTACAGTCAGGAGATAAAGTCTTGGCCCTCGACCACGAACAATGTCGACAGATTTTTGGAAAAGACACTCAAAATAGGTTTGTGAAGGCTTGTATCCCACTTGAGTCGCTTTAATAAAGAGGTTTTCACGTTCAATTTAGATTTTTTTGATAAGGCTTGCAAGAATCTCCTCATTGTGCGCGGTCTAGGGCCATTACTTTATCTCCTGAGTGTACCTGGACGCCTGTGAGGATGAAGAACTGCAGACTGCATGGGAGATGGAACTGGTCGAGGTGGGTAGGGGGGTTGTCAAACCTCTTCTCAGATATATAGGTACCTGATGGAAAATAGACTATAAATTCATGTTTCATTAATAAAAACAAATAAATAGTCTCTGGAAATAGGTCGCTGATGACGCTACGCTACTATATTTATAATTAAGTACCTATTATAATATTGTAAATGTAAACCAATACTTACTCTTGTTAATCGGCAGTTTGTCCCAAAATCTTCCTGGGTAATAGTGTTTGTTGATCCTTGATTGCAATGTAACAAACGGAACTAACACGATCTTCTATCATCACTAATAACTAGAGAGCGGATTTTATGCTAAATGCATATTGTATGCATATTTTACATATTTGATAATTTTTTGTCTGTTTCGCTTATTTGGAGAAAAATCGCATATTTATGCTTATTTCGCAAAATTTCTGGTAAAACCACCTTTAAAAATTGAGGCGGTTCTTCGAAAAACTGATTTCATAAATTTACCTATCCATTTATTACTTGCATCCCTCTCCTGCTTAAGCAGGGGGCTATGCACTTGGAATTAGTTGTACAAAAGTTAGGAATTAATGGAATTTTTTTTGAATTTTTTTGGAATTATTGGAATTTTCATGGAATTATTGGAATTTTAATAGAATTATTGGAATTACTGGAATTTTCTTGGAATTATTGGAATTTTTTTGGAATTATTGGAATTTTTAAGTGATTCTAATAGAATTATTGGAATTATCTTGGAATTAATATGCCTAACGCGCATGCGCACCAAGGTTACCTGCGTCCAGACCTGCGCACTTTCACAAGCTCACGGTGACAGCTATGACATTTCGAATGAAGTGAGGCGAGGTTCGAGGTTATATTTACAAATTATTTTTTTGAAGAAAAAGAGGGCATTGGGATCTCCTAAACGGTAAAAGATACGGGATCGGTCAAATTAGAGAAAAGTTGTGCTATTTCTTGGCGATTAAGAATCTGAAGAGAATTCTCCGATATTCTGATTCGTTCCTGAGTTATCACAAAAAATCTGAAAATTGTCAATTTAAAAAGAAATAATATCTCCCTAACGATTGAAGTTATTTAAATGAAACTTGGAACTTTTATATTTTTGACAGCTGTCAGTTGACTGATATTAACAGAAATTTTCTAGGCCTTCTAGATTTTGAATAGACAGTCAACTTTCCTTTTTATTATGGGCGCCATATTGAATTTTAACACCTCCGGATACACAGAAAAATTAGTTTCTCAAAAATGTAACCAACATTGACGTTTTTGAAAAAATATGTGAAAGCCTGAGTTACACGGCGGCAAGACGTACTTTATTATTGTTAAATTCAATTGTTTTCACATATGTTATAAGAGATTGAAGTAGTCGGCGTACTTTTTCGCATTTGTTTTTCATCTAAGTTTAAGCTGATTTTACAAATTATTCATACCAATTTTCAAATTCTGACATCTGTCAAAAAAGTTCATGTTGACTACATTTTTGAAAAGCAAGTTTCCGAGATGCTAATGGTGAGCATCGAAAAATTACCCACCCTGTATACCTAGGTCTCGATATATCTATACATATTTCTTGTAGAACAAAAAACCGCTGTTGAAGCTCTTTAAATTGGTACCTTGGTTGATGGTTGCTTACATTAGTTGGTGTAATCTGAAATGTATCTACTAAATCGTGGCTCTTGGGAATGATAGCAATTCTGTCGTCATTTAAATTGCCGCCTATTTGGTACGCATGCGCAAAGGGACTGAATTATTGGAATTTTTTTGGAATTATTGGAATTTTTTTGGAATTATTGGAATTTTTTTGGAATTATTAGAATTTTTTTGGAATTATTGGAATTTTTGAATTTTTTACAGGAATTATTGGAATTATGTGAATTTTTGTGGGATTATTTGGAATTTTTTTGGAATTGAATTTTGTTGTACAAAGAAAAAGAGACTGCATAACCCCCTGTGCTTAAGACACCTCGGGTCAGGTAATGGTTAACCTGTATTCATTGCTAAAGACAGGGTTTTTGCCTATTTACAGGTATGGTATGTAAAGAGGGAAGGTGTTATAGTGGGAGTTGATTTTTGCAGTTATTTTAAGGGAATTACTCTTAGTTCTTATCAGCCATGCCTAGGGACAAGAGTGCCCTCATTTCAAAAGCCATTTTGAGTTAATTTTTGCAATGCTTTTTTTCAAGAATGATAACTCGCGTGTTTATTTAGAATTTTACGTGCTTATTTAGAGCTTTGACACGGCGAGTTCTCGCAGGGAGTAGGGTAGGCCCACTGGTCAAGAGGGCCCACAGCTGACAAGCGTGTACCAAAAAAGAGAGTTCTGAAAAATAAATCGCAAGCCCGATCCCAGGGCGGTGGATCTTCTCCCGTACGGGAGGTAGGTAGCGAATAGGCAGGCTACTAATGGAAGCTGGAAATTAAGGACGCCACTGGCTTTATCTAACCCTGATGCGACGACGTCGAAAGCCAGAAATCACAAGATAAATCTCCTAAGTACTGAGGGGAATGGCTAGCTTTAGCAATAACACACAAACATAAAAGCTATGTACATATATATATATATATATATATATATATATAAGTATATCAGTTCGATACAAAAATTCGTTTACAAGTTACAGTTGTGATAAATGCTTATCCTAAAAATGGTAACAGCAGAGTAGTACCGCAATCCGGACGAAACAGAGCCTTATCGGAGCTCCAACTTAATTGACCGGTAAATTCGGGCGCAAATTGGACGGCCGCAGGTACCTACTAATCCGCAAAATGCCGCAAATAATCGCGCAAGTTGGTGAAGGGTCGAATTAAGCGGAGGCCATAAACGGCCACACGTAAAGTACCGCCACGAACGGATATTTTTGGTACTAAATGGCTGAAGGCCCAAATTAACAACAGTTAAAGATTATGAATTCACAATTAAATGGCAAATTTAATTAACGTAGCAGAAAATGACAAATTCGCACTGAATAAAACAAATAAAAGGGGGTGACGCCCACATAAACAACTCAAAATAACTCAAAGGGGTGCAGATTGTATTTATTTCCTCCAACACTAAGTCGGAGGGTCAGTTCCGAATGTGGCGAAGCCCTTCGGTGATAATATGGAACGGACTCACCAAAAACAGCTCTGAAGGGAGACAAGGACTGGAACGAACAGCTGTGCTGAGCCAAGATCGTCGCCCCCTAGCCTGAGGGTGGCTTCGAGCAGATATGGCCGATTCTGTCTCAATCTCTCGATACCTCCAGCCGGGTAATAAAGCTGAGGAAGATATTCGCCACAGTGGATGGAATGGAACTGGTGCTTCAACAATCAGCAATATTCTAACCGGAAAACCACGAAGATGGGGGGGATCTTCAACCCTATATACAGGGTGAGTCAACAAGGTGACGGCGGTCCATAACTTCTGAACCCTTCCAGATAGGACATCAATTCAAACGCCATTATGTACAACACCGCCAATTCTACATCCTAAAAATACTTTCAACTATACAGGCTGTCCCAAAACACTTGCAATGCATGGCAACTTCATTTTTTTAAATGGAACACCACCATTTTGATGACATATTCTGGATCACCTATAACATAGCTTTACATCGACATAAGACATTCCATGTTTTAAGGCTCTGTTCTAAAGTAATTAATTCTTTTTGAAAAATTTCGACCATTGCGGGTGCTTCTTAAAAAAAATCCTGAGAACTCAATTTTGTATCTAGAGAGCTGAGATTCGGTACGAACATGAAGGAAGGTCCATTCTATCTATCTAACATGATAACTATCATTATCACTATACAGGGTGTCAAAAATTCTGTGTCAAGTTTGGAAAATTTCAAATATGCAAAACTCCATTTTTTCAAATGGCACCCCCTGCTATTATTGTGCCATGGGGTTGGGATGTTGAATTACTTTATTTTTTATTAAGTATGTCCTATACCTAAAGTCAATACTTCAAAAGATATTCTTTGTCTTAATTATTTTATTGAAGATTATTACGATCTCAATTAAAGAATGCCATGGATTGTATGACAGTTACGATTAACCTTGTTTATTTACATAGTTACCAGACAGTTTGTCACATTTATTGACATACACAACCAGAAAGAATTCATTGACATGGTTTATTGCTTATGGTTGAAATTCATTGTGTATGTCAATAAATGTGACAAACTGTCTGGTAACTATGTAAATAAACAATGTTAATCATAACTGTCATACAGTCCATGGCATGCTTTAATTGAGATCGTAATAATCTTCAATAAAATAAATAAGACAAAGAATATCTTTTGAAGTATTGACTTTAGGTATAGGACATACTTAATAAAAAATAAAGTACTTCAACAGCCGAACCCCATGGCACAATAATAGCAGGGGGTGCCATTTGAAAAAATGGAGTTTTGCATATTTGAAATTTTCCAAACTTGACACAGAATTTTTAACACCCTGTATAGTGATCATGATAGTTATCATGTCAGATAGCTTGAATAGACCTTCCTTTATACTCGTACCGAACCTCAGCTCTCTAGATACAAAATTGAGTTCTCAGGAATTTTTTTAAGAAGCACCCGCAATAGTCGAAATTTTTCAAAAAGAATTAATTACTTGAGAACAGAGCCTTAAACCATCGAATGTCTTATGTCGATGTAAAGCTATGTTATAGGTGATCCAGAATATGGCATCAAAATGGTGGTGTTCCATTTAAAAAAATCAAGTTGCCATGCGTTGCAAGTGTTTTGGGACAGCCTGTATAGTTGAAAGTATTTTTAGGAAGTAGAATTGGCGGTGTTGTACATAATGGCGTTTGAATTGATTCCCTATCTGGAAGGGTTCAGAAGTTATGGACCGCCGTCGCCTTGTTGACTCACCCTGTATATCCAACAAAAAGAAATCTTTCAAGAAATTTTACCTCGTGTTAATGAGGGCGTAATTTCAACTCAACCGGAGACCGCGTGGCAAGAAACTATGCGTTGAGGCCAACAAAACCCGTCAAACGGTTGTTGGGGCACCGAGCAAAGGGCACTCACCAACCAGGGGCGTGATCCTGTAATCTCCCTAGGGAATCAGCTCAAAAACCAGGAACACAGGCAACAGCCTCCATGCACCGTCACGCTTAGAACCCAAAGAGCGATTTTCCACCGGAAGCGACCCCTCCTTGAAACTTACGGAACCAAAATTCCCCAGACGGATTTGACATTGACAGACAATTCCCCTAGCTCGTAGATGGAACTACCATAACCTCGAAATCTGACAGTTGTTGATATTCCGCAATTTAATAATAATTCGGCCAAATTGGCCGTGAAACCCAGACTTAATTACCGAAATGGAGTTACGGATACCTAATAAACCACCAGGTAAGTAATTCTTTACCATGTGACTTATTTACCGACACCAAAACTTGAGAAAGATTCGCCATCTGAAACCGCCCCCAAAAGACGACAATAACCCGCTGCCACCACACGACCCCTACAGAAGGAGGCCGAGAATTATACCCAATGACTTACTGCAAAATAGCAGCGGAGAATGTGATACGAGCAATACCCACCCTCGAAAGGGGAATAGCTCGGGAGCTCGAAAATGAACGTGACAGCTTATTTCGCTATTTTTTGGCGCATATTAGACGGAAAAAGTTCGAATATAAATCCGCCCTCTACTAATAACTCTGTGTGTTTATGTTGCACAAAAACACAAACAAAACGTATTTTCGAAAACGAAAAAGAACTCGCGAACGTGTATTGCCAGGAAGATTTGATATTTGCGCCTAAAACGTCATTAGAGTGACTGATGGCTGTAGACTCTCCCGCCATCTCTTAGTGTGGGAGAAAAAGAAAATGTGGTTTCAGTCCGGCTATTCAAGATTTCTTTCTATTACAATACTTATTAGGTTTTCTATGTCTGTGATTTCACGTTCTCTCGTTTTCGTTGTCTAGCAATCGCAAGTCAAAATGTGCACCTAAATGTCAAATTTTCAAGAAATGTTTTTGAGATTATTGTCCTTAATCCTGCTTCTATATTCGGAGGTGGGGGCAGAGGATTCGAAAGAAGTTTCGGAAACAACTGTGGCCAAGACTACCACCACCGAGAAAACTACGGAAAGACAGGAATTTGATCATAATCACAATTTCAACTATTGCTTGAGATGCGAAGAAGGGGAGGCTCTTTCATGCAAGCAAACAGATTGTCGGAGGCGTGAAAACGCCACTTGTGAGCATTACGATGGAGGAAACTATGAAACATTTCGTCTTTTTATGATAGACAGACACAATGAACTGAGAAATGAAATTGCCCTCGGGAAAGTGGAGGGTTTTCCAGAAGCCGCCAACATGTATGAACTTTATTCAGATGAATTCCACCTTCAAAGATTGGCAGATTGCAACGTTCTCCAATGTGAAGTTAAACACGATCCTTGCAAGATAACTCCCAACTTCCCTCGAGTAGGTCAAAACATTCATCAAGAAAATAATTTCAACCGCAGTAATGGCATTGGCTACGAAAACATAATAAAGGAGTGGTATGATGGGATCAAGGAATTCGTCAAGTCCCAACAACAGATTGATAAATATGTGCCCAATCCAGCCACTGAACAATTCACTCAAATGATCTGGGCTAACACTTCTGCCATAGGCTGCTCGAGATCCATAGGAATAAAAGATGAAGGTTTCTTTATGACAACTTGCAACTATGGACAGGGAGGAAATGTACCAGGGGAAAGCATCTACAAGAAGGGTAAACCCTGCTCGGATTGCCGAAAGGGTTGTAGCGAGAACTGGAGATATCCTGCGTTATGCAGACCTGATTTAAAGGTAAGCGGATTTTTTTTACTTTTACTAAAATTTGCGATGTCTTTTCTTTTAGAAATTCTACTCAGATGACGAAAAAATAAAACCGACGGAAAAGCCAAACGCGACCTCCACCGACAAAGCAGAAAAGAGATCGGTAGACACTAAAAACGGAGCAGATCGTCCTTCTCTTTCTTGGATTCTTTTGATGGGTTCAGTCGTCTTTGGTTATGTCTTGTAAAGTTTTTGCTCCTACCTTTCATAGTCCTCGCTCCTGTTTTTGCTTAAATGCTTCCGTCATTTACCACTTTTATTGCCTCTCGAATTTCTATTATTTTTTTTTCTACTTTTATTTCTTTCAACCTTTGTTGCTCATTTTTTGTCGTACTTGTACCTGTTTTTACCTTTTGATTTTTGTTTTGTACCTAAATTTCTCTGCTTAAACGAAAATGGTATCGTAATTTGAAACTAACAATAGCAGAAGTCTTCCAAATAAAGAAACAACAATTAGAGCAAGTCTCTCCCTACTCATTTTTTTTCATTTGTGATATGATAGATGAACCACCGGAAAACTGTTTATAATTTTCAATATTGTACAAAATATTTCTGTACTTTATTATTACAAATAAAATTTTATTCAAAGAACAGAGCGGATAGAGGCATTTATTTCTAATTTGTTTGGCAATGAAGAACACAAACGGAGAAAGAATTTTATACTAATTTAATACATATTTAACATGTTTTGGTCTTCTTCGGCTACTTCTTTCTCTCTCAGTTGTCTTCTGTGTTCTCTTCTCCCCCCCTTCTTTCTCTCGCTCCCTTGACTTCCTTCATCCATTCTATTCCCTCTCCCTATTCGTTCAGAATACTCTTTCTCCCCTTTCCTCCTCTCTCATTCCCACACACTCTTTCGGCAGGTGATCTACTGTCTCTCTCTTCTCTCCACATACTCTGCACTTTCTCTCTTCTTCCTTCAGCCAGAACTTGTTTTCCCTCTCCTCATTCCCGCATCTGAATCTCGCTATCATTCATTTTTCTTTCCCACTCTCCCTCTCCAAGTAACTTGGTAACCCTTCACTTATTATATTTTCATATTTTGCGTTATATCTTGATTCTCCGATTTTTGTTCTTCTTTCCTGTACATCTGTCTCTATCTCTTTCTCACATCGCTCCATTCATCCATCTCCCCTGTTCCCTGCGTCTTTCTATATCCTTCCTTTGCGTATCCGTTCCTCTCGTAATAACTTTGCCTTTCCCCTTTTTCTTTCTCTTCCCCTTTCCTGCTCAATATTTTTTTTATCTAAATTCACTAGAGAGTAACAAGTAGAAAAGAAAAATCAATAATTGATTACTTTCTGGGCCCTTATTCTCGAATCCGGGGAACGGTTTCCTATAGGAAATCACTAAGGTACGCGCAGTCTGATTGGCGGCTGCGTAGCAACATCGCATGGGGAACTGTTCGCCCGATTCGAGAATACGGGCTCTGGTCGACAGAAACACGTGGAGAAAAGTGAAAGATGTTTGGTTCCATAGAGTATCGCACCAATAGCTGTTAGAACCCCAAAAATGTGGAAAAACGGAAGATAACCGATCGTAGACTCTTCCTGGTTGAACCCCAAAATATTTGCGTCTTTGAAAATAGTTGAAGAATTACAAAAATTTAAATTACTGAATAACTGAAGAATATTGGATGATATGGTCGGGTGTGGAGATGGAAGAAAACGCAAAGGCTGTGGTAGCTTTAATGATAAAAAAGGAAAAAATAGGATGCGTGAAAAACGAAAAATACGTGAACGAAAGAATACTCGTGGTAAAGGAAAGGAAGGATACACAATCGTGGTTGCATATCGACCAAACGAGGATGCAAGAAAAGACGTAAAAGAAAAATTCTTCCAGGAACTACAAAAAGAAATAGACGACACAAATAGAACGGTGATAATTATGGGAGGAAATAGAAACCAGGGAATAGAGTGGTGTCTGGAAAAACAAGGAGAAGGAATGAAGAACACAAACGGGAGAAAGAATTAAATACTTTTGCATAGAAAACGAATTAGTGGTGACCAACACGCATTTTAAACATAAAGAAGTATATAAATTCACTAGAGAAGCAATAAGTAGAAAAGAAAAATCAATAATTGATTACTTTTCTGATCGACAGAAACACATGGAGAAAAGTGCAGGATGTTAGAGCGAGAAGGGGGCCAGAAATAGGGAGCGATCATTATCTGGTAATTATGAAATTGAGAACGGAACCGGATAAAGAAGAACAAAAAAGTAAAAGAAAAGTAGTAGATAAAAAGATCAGAAGTCACAGGCTAAGAGAAACCCAAACTAAAGAAACATACCAAAAGATACTGGAACAAACCATAAAGAAAGTAAATACAGAAGGAACAGTAGAAGAAATGTGGAGAATTATAGACATTGAGGATTACGAACAGAAAGTGGAAAGGAACACACTGGCGGACAGATAAAATAAGAGACGCAGTAAAGAGGAAAAAAGGAAAATGGAAGATATACCTACAAATAAGGGAACAAAACGACTACGAGGAACACAAAAGAGAAATCAAAGAAGTCAAAAAGCTAGTAAGAGAGGAAAAACAAAAATCATTTTCGGATTTCGGAAATAAAATGGAGAACGCACACAAAGATAACCAGAAACTTTTCTTCGGAACAATAAGAAAAGCGAGACAAAATAAAGTGGCAACGATAAACAATATTAAAGATGATAATGGGGAAGTTCTGAGGGACGAAGACGATATTATGGACAGATGGCGGCAATATTTCAAGACCTTACTGGAGGGAAAGGAAATAGAAAATTCGAAGGAGAAGACAGAAGAGGACAAGCCCGAAAACCACCCCCTTAGGATAATAATTGTATGGAAAAATTGCAACCCCTTCAACATTTGCACTCAAAACCACCAAGTGAATAAACCACGGTGAATAAACATCTGCAGGGATACACATCGCATGGATATACATCTTCCGTTGGCTTCTTGTTCGTCGATCGCGCAACTAGACAGAAATAATGAAATTTGGAACTAGTTTTTAAGAGTACAGGAATATGTTTCCCGCCTAGGCCGGAAAAAGCGTTTTTCTTGTACAGCTAGTGCGTGTTGCCTAGCAAATGACGCAGTCCTGGAAACGTAGCTTTCGGATGATAATTGCATGTCAAGAATGTGACGTTTCCAGTACGATCGACGAAAAATAAATTTTTTTTCAAAGAACAAAACGGATAGAGGCATTATTATTTCTAATTTGTATGAAAACAATTTTTGGTTAATATTTCCACTTCAACCATTATTATTACAATTTAATTGAATTAATTAAAATCGCAGAAAAACACGAGACTGATCATTATCCAGCGTGACTCTCCTGCGGAACGGAATCCCCTCTTATCCTTGAGGCAAGCAAACGGAAATGCGGCAAAACTAGTTTCTCAATCATTTCGATCGATTTGCATCTAATTTGCTCTAAATTTTTTCTCTGAATCTGTGGAAAAAAAGCCTTGTCGTAGTTTAGCAAAAAAAACAAATGGTGAGGATGCTTGTGGTGCTTATTGTGCTCCTGGTGAGGATAATTGTGGCCCAAAATCCTTCCCCTTGTCCTGAGGTGTTCACTTATGAGCCCGGGACTGAGGAGAACCAATGGAGTGGCAGGATTTTGGTACAGACGCCCGAGGATTTGGATGGAGTTTGGGTGAAGGTGGGGTTGGATAGGCCTGCTGAGCTGCTTGGGGTAAGATTTTTGGATTTATTTTTGTCAATATATCATGTTTCTCAAATTTTTTATACAACATAATTTATTCTGCAAAAGTACAAACTTGAAAAAATCAAGCGTAGCCCAGCATATTTTTGAAAATAATCACGAAATTCATCAATTGTAAATTTCTAGACTCTCTTGAGAGCCTAAAAATGAGGAAAAATCAATGTCATGTAATGAATAGTGATTTAGGACCGATTGGCCATTCTCCCCTCTTGTCATTAATTGATAAAATAATGATAATAATAAAAAAAAGTAGGGTATATCGAGGGGTACATGGTTAGTTTAAAGTTAAAGTTCAAAGAGATTAGATTAACATAACCCGAAGTGAAAGAAATTAAAAAATTGGCAATCTCGGAGTTGGTAGAAAATTCTACTTTTTCACATAATTTGTGAATATAGACACCAAGAAAATAAAACGTAAAGATTTCATGTATTTTGCGAGTAGATTTTTCCATCGATTGCAGATCTGTTTCACGAGTGTAAAAGAAGTGAAAAATTCAAAAAATAAGCCTCGTCCAGATTATTTACTAGGGGTCCAAAACACACCGCGTTCCTCAGTTAGTGGGCTCCACCAGACACAACCAGCGATCCTTTGGTGAAACGCATGTGAAAGAGCTACTTAAATAGGTTTTGCTCTCTTCATTGAATTTACCAGAATTTACTGGCTGGATACCGCAAGCTTTTATCGGTCGTCTCGCCACAATTTTAAATTTAAATTAAAATAGAATAAAAGTGAACCACTCACCCCATTTAGCCCTCTCAAGAAAAAAGTTGTTTTAGCAATTTAAAAAGTGAACGCTGAGTAAATGGTTGAAGATGTAACAAGATCGTAAATACAAAAATTGTTCACCAAGAAAAGATGTACTTACCAAAAAGTGCTCGACAGCATACAGGGTGGGAACTATTTCAATGCTCACTATTGGAATCTCGGAAACCATAAGAGATGGAGAGTCGGTTAAATTACAGAAAAGTTGCGCTATTTTAAGGCGGCTTCGAATGTTAAAAGATATCCGAGAAATTCCGATTAGTTCCGGAAATAACCGCAAAAAACCGAAAATTGCCGAAAGTTAAAATGTGGAATAGCCTGAAAACGGTTATTCGGATCGACATGAAATTTAGTGTACAAAGATTATCGACTGAGGGCATTCTGAAAATACTAACGAAAAATTTTTAGGCCTACTAGATTTTGAGAAATTGATATCAACTTTTGATTTTCTTATGGGCGCCGTATTGGATTTTTATGACATTAAGATGCAAAAAAAATATCTTATCAGAAATGTAACATTTGTTGACAGAAATGTCAAAATTTGTGTAAAAAAATCTGATTTTTATCCGGCAATAGAAAAATTTGTATCTTCCAGACGATTGAAGATAAAGAATTGAAACTTGCAGGGTCGGAAGTACAAGGTTTGAGCTTTCGGCTAATGGCTCACTGGTTCTTGTTGACGTAACAATATGGCGGAAATAATTTTTTTTAAATGGCGTTACGAAATTGTCAAATATTCAAAATCGGTATAGGGATTGCTAATACCAGCCTAAAGAGAATTTAATATTGCATCTTTTGGATACATAAAATCAAACATGATCAATTGAGACATCAAAAAAAAGCTCAAAGTTTGGTTTCTTAATCTTCAACCGTCTGGAAGACACAAATTTTTCTGTTGCCGGTTAAAAATCAATTTTTTTTTCACAAATTTTGACACATGTCAAAAACTACGACAGTTAGGTAGGCAAAGTGGGGATGCAATAGGCTCACAATTAAGAGGCCAATCCGAATCTAGAGTCAAAACGTAGGTTTTTCATTTAAAATAACAAAGATGGCGGCCACTTCCGGAGTAGGTATAACCGGAAGTGCGTCAGAGCTGAAAATAGTTTCAATTGATGGTCAATGAATTTAAAATTTAAAATATCGCTAACTGACACTTTAAAAGAGACACCCTGTAGGTAAACGTATGGGAGACGTAAGATTTCATCTCGATATTTTCACAACAAAATTAAGGTGGGTTAGTTTAGGAGGGCGGGCATTCGCTTCAAATCTCATTTTATTCTGTTAATTTTAGGTAATTTTTTGTGCTGATAATGGCTCATTAAAGGTCCGAAAATCGGATGCACTACCCCTTTTGTAAGTAATTAGGTGCAAATATTGAGTGGGTTCGATTTTTGGGATTGTCTTTAAATTCGGAATAGTCCACTTTGGGAGAATGGATCAACAAATAACAGAAAGTGCTTTATTCTTATTATTATTATTAAATTATCTGGTATTTAGTTTCTCAATTGTACCTGCTTACAGTCGAAGTAATAATTAAGAACTAGAACCTTAAACCAATTAATTATTTCACTCGCAACTCTTTATTATTAATTGACCTTGATCAAAATTTAGAGACAGAAAATATTTGCGAAATTTTTCAAAATGCCCATTATATTGTTATTGTTAAAAGTTACTTAACTTAAAAAATATCGTAAACTAATTACATAGGTACATACCTATCTGTCTTAAAAATATCAAATAGGTATCTCAATCAACAATTATTAGGTGCTATGGTCCACAGGTATAGATTAAGATTAGACATCTAATGAGCAACAAAATATTTTGACACATCTTTCCAATAGGTACAATATTTATGCAAAAAAACTTGTAAACCTCTCAACCGTTTCAAGAATTAGGTAGGTATCTCAAAGATCTGAAGCCCCAATCGCTGTTATTGCATTTAGCCCTAATTGCACTAATTGCACTAATTGCTCTTAACTTTAAGTGACCCTTAATCTCGTATTTAATTTAATAGTCAATTTTTCTGCAATTCGAAAAAAGTAAAGATTGAGACTAACTGGACTGGCAAAACATTTCAGATTTCAAATATAAATATTTCAGAGATTATTTTATACCTACATTAAGTACCTACCTATAGAACCAATCCAAAGCAGCATTTAGTATACCAGTAACCAATCAAATCCTGATTACAGCGATAATACTACAACGTCAACTTGACACTACTTACTCAATACTTTCATTTATAAAATAATGTGCAAAATACGATTCGTAGGCTCTTGGTTGCCTTGCTGAGTCCTCATGGATGCACTACTTGTCAAATGGTAGATTTTTTCGGCAAAAGAGGACTCGAGCAAGCGCTCGTTCACTTTTTAGCCTAAAAAAATCTCTCGTCCTCTTTTTAGCCTAAAAAAGTGTACCATTTTGACTCCTTTGTGCTAAAGATTTACTCAAAATTATTAAAGATTCCAAATTTTTCTAAAACTTTCTTATTTTAGATTAGATTTAGATTTATTTAAATGTAAATATACATATTACAAACAACACTAAATATCAAAACACATGTAGGTATACATTTAAACCTAGTCGAACTACATTTGAGCTCAATTAGTATCTTCCAGTAACAAGTAGTCTAAGGGTTAAATTTCCACCGAGTCAATTATTTATGTTTGTCAATTTTTCGTATTTGGGATTTGAAGGGGGTGGTTTTCAGGGTTGCAACTTTTTGCGTTCAATTAGTCTGCTTCTGTTGTAGATAGTCCAAGGGCTCAATTTCATCCAAGTCAATTATTTGTGTTTGAGGGTTGAAGACTGTGGGTTTTGGGGATACAATTTTTTGCGCTCAAAATAGTCTCCTGCGATAATGAGTGGTAAAAGGATTTTAAATTCCGTCCAAGTCATTTTTTTGTTTCGGGGTTGAAGGGGGTGAGTTTTAGGGGCGTGAAAGCTAATTTCCACAAATTGTTGCAGAGCTATTTTGGGGAGGTAACCACCAAGGACAACCTAGAATTCGCCATAAAAAATCCCAAATACCGGCTGGAGGCCGGCCCTCCAGTCACCGTCCACTTCTTCATCCAATACGACCCTGAATCCACAATCCCCAGCGTATCCTACATCAAACTCAACGGCAAAAAAATCTGCACCTCGGAAAAAGACCAAGTCACCCCACCCACCCTCCACACCAGCCCCCTCAAATCCAAGAAGAACCAAACCTCAACAAGGTACTTTCCGCACGTGGTACACAAAATAACCGAGACATTTCAGACAAGGGACTTCCATCAGCACCCTTAACAACCCACCCACCCCTAAAAACCAAGAAAATCCAACGAATTTCTTCCCAGGTGACCTCAACGCCCTTCGACCATCCCCCGAACCTCAGGAATGTGGTACAGTCGCGGCCAAAGCTAACGCCCTCGTTTCACATGGCCAGAACACCACACAAGGGCAATGGCCTTGGCACACAGCCATCTTCGATTCCTCCAAAACAGAGTTGATCTACCTCTGTGGGGGTACCTTGGTCTCAGATCGTCACGTGGTCACGGCAGCTCATTGCGTCACAAGGCAGCACACCAATCAGAAGGTAGATCTGGAAGATCGCCTTGTCTACCTTGGTAAGTTTCAACTACGCGCGGGGCTAATCCCACGTTAGAGTTTTAGGGAAATACACTTTGAAGAGGTTTGGAACAGGGGTGCAAGAAAAGGAACTGAAGAATATCTTCGTTCATCCGAAATTTAGTCATACGAATTATTGCAGCGATATCGCGGTTTTGAAATTGGAGAGTGCTGTGGAATTTACGAGGTACGTTCGGCCTTGTTGCCTCTGGGAGGGGGATACTGATGTGAGGATTTTGGAGGAGAAGTTAGGTAAGTTTCATGAAAATTTTCAAAAATTTAGCAAAAAAATTGTAGGGACGGTGGTTGGCTGGGGGTTTGATGAGAACAGAGAAATCTCGGATTATTTAAACCAAGTCCAAATGCCGATAATTTCTGTCTCTAAATGCCTTTACTCCAATAGAGACTTTTTCTCGCAATTTACGTCCGAAACTACGTTCTGTGCAGGATTTACAAACGGTAACTTTTGCTGCAAATTATTTTTCTATAGTTTTTTTCCTTAATTTTATCGTCCAGTATTGTTTTTGAAAGTGTTACGCTAGTATCGGTTTGCGGAGAAAAGAGAAATCATTAAAAACTTAAGCTGTTTTGGGTCTACTTCACAGGCTAACTTTTTTTTTTTTTTTAAATAATATCCGCCCTCATCAGGACCCATGACAGAAAAACAAAAATAAATTAAATTAGCCTGTGAAGAAGGCCACGTAAAGTGGTCGAAACGTCGTTGGCCAAAATAGGTTAAGTTTTTAAAGATTTCTCTTTTGTCCACCAGCGTAACATTTTACTTTTTTTTTTTTTTTTTTTAAATCAGGAACGTCAGTTTGCAACGGAGATTCAGGGAGTGGGATGGTCTTCCCCAGGACTGGTGGCCAAACCACAATCTGGCAACTCCGAGGAATAGTCTCAGTGGCCGCGGCCTTCCACGGTCAAGCAGTATGCGACCTCACCCAATACGTTGTTTTCCAAGACGTGGCGAAACATTTGGACTGGCTCAAGAAAGTTATGTGACAATAATTTGTGATATTTTCGACATTAAACAATAATTATTCGGAAAAAATTGGAACATTTGTTTAACTGTTTTTTCTTCTTTTGATCTGAATTGTCCACCCTCTTCATCAGATAAGCCCAAGAAAGGGAATGCAAATGAAGTGAAAAATTACCAGTCAGAGTGAATGGACAAGAGAGCGAGTGTTTTTGTACAAGAAAAGGAGTAAGGCAGGGATGCCCACTGAGCCCAACGCTATTTACAATTTGTATAAACGATATTGATGAAATGTTTAAAATGGCGCAGGCAGGGGGGGTTGTTTTGGGCAAAGAGAAAGTGTGGTGTTTGGCATATGCAGATGATTTGGTGATGGTAGCGAACGAGGAGATAGGAATGAAAGATATGATAAGAAGTGCAGAGAGGTAGGTATATAAAGAGAAAAAGGTTGGAAGTAAATGTGGAAAAAACGAAGATGATGGTTTTTGCGAAAGGGAGAGGAAGGGCAAAAGAAAGTGAGTGGAAGTAGAATGAAAGGAAAATAGAGCAGGAAAGGGAATTCAAATATTTGGAGTACGTATTTAATGAGGGGAATAGATAAAGAGCGCGTGGAAGAGAGTTGGTTAAAAAAGCAAATAAGGTGGTAGGGATGATTTGGGGAATTGGAGAGAGAAAGTTTGAGCATGATTTTAAGAAAAGAGGAATGATGTTTGAGAGTGGAGCGGAAATCTGGGGGTTGGAAGAACAAGAACAGGTAGAGAGAGTGCAGGATAATTACATAAAATGGGTGCTGGGAGTAGATAGGGAGACACCCGGATACATAATAAGGGAAGAAACGAAAAGGAGTAAGTTAAGAGTGGAGACAGGGAAAAGGGCGGTGAAATATGAGGACAGAATGGGAGAAAGAGGAGAGTGTAAGATATTACAGGAATACTGGAAAGAAAGAAAGGCAAAGATATTACAAGAGGAACGGATACGCAAGGGAGGATATAGAAAGACGCAGGGAACAGGGGAGATGGATGAATGGAGCGATGTGGGAAAGAGATAGAGACACAGATGCACAGGAAAGAAGAACAAAAATCAGAGAATCAAGATATAACGCAAAATATGAGAATATAATAAGTGAAGGGTTACCAAGTTACTTGGAGAGGGAGAGTAGGAAAGAAAAAAGAATGATAGCGAGATTCAGATGCGGGAATGAGGAGAGGGAAAACAAGTTCTAGCTGAAGGAAGAAAAGAGAAAGTGCAGAGTATGTGGAGAGAAGAGAGAGACAGTAGATCACCTGCTGAAAGAGTGTGAGGGAATGAGAGAGGAGGAAAGGGAGAGAAAGAGTGCTGAACGAATGGGGAGAGGGAATCGAATGGATGAAGGAAGTCCAGAGAGCGAGAGAAAGAAGTGGAGGAGAAGAGAAAACAGAAGACAACCGACAGAGAAATAAGTAGCCAAAGAAGAAAAAAAAGAAAACTAGACCAAAACATGTAAATATGTATTAAATTATCTCTATCATCAGATAATCCTTTGAAACGCAACGACATTAGGAATAGAGTGTGTAGCAGTATGCAAAGCACTCTTGTTTTTTGCTTATTCGCTCGTTCGTTCGTCTAACTTGAGAACACATTGAGATATCGAGCTGAAACTTGGTGTACAATTGCGTATCCTGAAATACTCGGCGGGAGTTGCTTTTGAGTTAGGGATGAGACACCAAAAAATTATGAATTGCAATAACGCGAGAACTAATGGAGGGATCTTGCTGAAACTTGGTATGTACGTTCGACCTTCAGGTCTGCTGAAGGTAAATGGGGCGCCAATGTCTGCGGATGAAATTTAGCGGACGCAGTTAATTGAAACAACTTACAATCTTGCGGGGGGAGCTTTTTTTGCAAAATAGAACGGATGGGGTGGAAATTAAGGGTTGCAACTCGAAATTCCGTATCAGTCGAAATTGGCGTCATTCGATAGCTTTCCATTAATGATTCAGGAAAATTAAAAGCGCTACTACCCCTAACATGCAGAAACACAAAAATACGAGGACTCAAAACTACTCAACGTATCAAGGCAGAATTTGATATGTCAATTTTCAGTGACACTGCAGTCGAATGGACAAATTTTCTCTAGGATCTAACAAGAACAAGGGGATGAAATTTAATGGTTGAAACAGGAAATTTCTTCAAGTAAATTGTGGTATAAAATTACGAATTTCGACAGATTTCGGTCAACTATTGAAATATCTACTTAAGATTCTTAAGGAGTTTTCAACCTAAAACCAACTCCTAAGTTATTGGAACTTTTAAGCGATGGAGGGTTTAATGTTATTGTTAGTTTGATTTATTATGGATAAAAAGCGTCGCAGAAAGTGGAACGAAACACACAAATTAACCCCTGAAAATCTTAAAACACAACTAGGTAGCAAATACCTTAAAATATATCTCCACCTAATCCCCACTCCACTTCACTACGAAAAAGGGAGGTTACTGCAATCACTAAAATTTTCGAACCCGAAAAAGTGGTTTTAAAATTGTGTCTGTGTGTGTGTACGTACGTATGTTTGTAAACTAAAACTAAAGTTTTACATGCAAACCCCCATGTTTCACGTCGCCATAAAAAAGGCCTTAAAATTTTTTGACCAAAAATTAAAAAATTTGAGACATTTATCATTAGCCCAAGCCAATGAACCAATTTGGCAGAAAAACTGCACATGGGGATTATATTATACGTCGAAGAGCTGAACAAATTTTGGATTCAATCGGCCCGTGAACTATGGAACGCCGTTTTGCTATTTATATGTGACGGAAGAAACAAGTTTACCGTTAATGTTAGTTTCTTAATTTTATAATAAATAAAAACATTAGTGAAGCCGTTTAGCGAGCATAATTGTTGCGTATTGCCATTGTGCGAATGTAAGGCGCCACCAATTCGAAAAATACTCTTACTTCAACACCAAGTTTGTTTTTATTTGGAGCAATTACGTGACCTATCACCTCTAACATATCTAGATGTTGGTGAAAGAAAGACGAATTTTTGCAATGTCCGATTATTGTAATTAACAAACACATTACAAAATCGTATATCAACCAGTAATGCCTAAGTGAAGCATTTGGCGCAACGCTATGATTTTATTTTGGTAGAAACGATGTTTCCAATTATTATATTTTGTTAAATGTTGTTGTGTTAAATGGATAATCAATGCAATGGCTGTATTTTGCTGCAAAAATGGAAAGCAACACATGCATATTGTTTTAATTCGAACTAAGTTTTGCAATACACCGATATTGTGTTAAATGTGGGGATTAGTGTAATAGTCATGCTTTGCTAGAAATAATTTAAGCAATCCATACATATTGGCAATTCTTACAACTCCCGGGTATTGTATGAATATGAAATATGGAATAATAGCAATTGTCATGCGTTGCTGCAAATGATTTAAAGCAATACGTGCATATTGTCAATTGTTACAACACCCAGTTATTGTATTAAATGTGGAATTATTACAATTGCCATGTGTTGTTGGAAATGATTTAAAGCAATATACACATATTGTTTTAATTCTTACAATGCCCGGCTGTTGCTTTACGCCTGGAATTATTGCAGTTACCAGTTACATTGAAGTTATACCTAGTTATTACAGCAATAGTCGCCTATTGCCTGGAATTTGAGCAATACCCGAGTATTGTATTGATAGCGTCCTGCATTTAGCGACTCGCCCTTCCCCTTCCGACGCCGTCGCCCGTCGCCGTCTATCTCCGCCGTAACCAACCTGATATAACGAAATATCCTAAATTTGGGGCGCTGGCCTTGGGCTAAATGCAGGACCCTATTAATACAATACTCGGGTATTGCTCAAATGCAATAGGTGACTATTGCTGTAACTAACTGTAACTTTAACGTAGCTGGGAACTGCAATAATTCCAGGTGTAAAGCAACAACCGGACATTGTAAGGATTAAAACAATATGTCTATATTGCTTTAAATCATTTCCAACAACACATGGCAATTGTAATAATTCCACATTTAATACAATTACTGGGTGTTGTAACAATTCACAATATGCATGTATTGCCTTAAATCATTTGCAGCAACACATGACAATTGCAATAATTCCATATTTCATACAATACCCGGGAGTTGTAAGAATTAGAAATATGTATGGATTGCTTTAAATTATTTGTAGCAAAGCATGACTATTACATTAATCGCTACATTTAACACAATACCGGGTGTATTGCAAAAATTAGTTCGAATTAAAACAACATGCATGTGTTGCTTTCAATTTTTGCAGCAATACATAACTTTAAATTCATCCTTGATTTATGTTTTCCATATAGGGCCGGGATATTCGAAAAATGCCTTTTAAATTAAGACAAAACCTTATGTCTCGATGCAAAATACATTGTGATGGTATTGCACTGTACAAGTTAAAAGCCTTTGCCTTGGATATTAACAGTACCTCAGTGTCGAAGAAATTCATGTCATTTTGACACAACTTCAAGGTAGTGTTCAACAAACGAATGAATGGTTTTGCAAAAATTAGGAACAAATATATTCTTGTGTAAAACCTTCTCTTACTTCATGATTCGTCTAACATCAATACATATTAATTATTTATGTCGGAAAGTTTGCCTAACATTTTAATTAGTTGAAGAAATTTATCATCTATCTTCTGTAAAAAATTATATCAGTATTTTGTGTGGAAATTAGTGTTTACTTCCTGCAATACCTTAATAGCTTAAGCTAGAGCTATCATCATGTATTGTTGTAAATATTGAATTACCCTTGCCATTGCTCAAAACGCAAAACGGCGTTCCATACTATGGAACGTATTGTAGGAAGTAAACACTAATTTCCACACAAAATACTGATATAATTTTTTACAGAAGATAGATGATAAATTTCTTCAACTAATTAAAATGTTAGGCAAACTTTCCGACATAAATAATTAATATGTATTGATGTTAGACGAATCATGAAGTAAGAGAAGGTTTTACACAAGAATATATTTGTTCCTAATTTTTGCAAAACCATTCATTCGTTTGTTGAACACTACCTTGAAGTTGTGTCAAAATGACATGAATTTCTTCGACACTGAGGTACTGTTAATATCCAAGGCAAAGGCTTTTAACTTGTACAGTGCAATACCATCACAATGTATTTTGCATCGAGACATAAGGTTTTGTCTTAATTTAAAAGGCATTTTTCGAATATCCCGGCCCTATATGGAAAACATAAATCAAGGATGAATTTAAAGTTATGTATTGCTGCAAAAATTGAAAGCAACACATGCATGTTGTTTTAATTCGAACTAATTTTTGCAATACACCCGGTATTGTGTTAAATGTAGCGATTAATGTAATAGTCATGCTTTGCTACAAATAATTTAAAGCAATCCATACATATTTCTAATTCTTACAACTCCCGGGTATTGTATGAAATATGGAATTATTGCAATTGTCATGTGTTGCTGCAAATGATTTAAGGCAATACATGCATATTGTGAATTGTTACAACACCCAGTAATTGTATTAAATGTGGAATTATTACAATTGCCATGTGTTGTTGGAAATGATTTAAAGCAATATAGACATATTGTTTTAATCCTTACAATGTCCGGTTGTTGCTTTACACCTGGAATTATTGCAGTTCCCAGCTACGTTAAAGTTACAGTTAGTTACAGCAATAGTCACCTATTGCATTTGAGCAATACCCGAGTATTGTATTAATAGCGTCCTGCATTTAGCCCAAGGCCAGCGCCCCAAATTTAGGATATTTCGTTATATCAGGTTGGTTACGGCGGAGATAGACGGCGACGGGCGACGGCGTCGGAAGGGGAAGGGCGAGTCGCTAAATGCAGGACGCTATCAATACAATACTCGGGTATTGCTCAAATTCCAGGCAATAGGCGACTATTGCTGTAATAACTAGGTATAACTTCAATGTAACTGGTAACTGCAATAATTCCAGGCGTAAAGCAACAGCCGGGCATTGTAAGAATTAAAACAATATGTGTATATTGCTTTAAATCATTTCCAACAACACATGGCAATTGTAATAATTCCACATTTAATACAATAACTGGGTGTTGTAACAATTGACAATATGCACGTATTGCTTTAAATCATTTGCAGCAACGCATGACAATTGCTATTATTCCATATTTCATATTCATACAATACCCGGGAGTTGTAAGAATTGCCAATATGTATGGATTGCTTAAATTATTTCTATGTAGCAAAGCATGACTATTACACTAATCCCCACATTTAACACAATATCGGTGTATTGCAAAACTTAGTTCGAATTAAAACAATATGCATGTGTTGCTTTCCATTTTTGCAGCAAAATACAGCCATTGCATTGATTATCCATTTAACACAACAACATTTAACAAAATATAATAATTGGAAACATCGTTTCTACCAAAATAAAATCATAGCGTTGCGCCAAATGCTTCACTTAGGCATTACTGGTTGATATACGATTTTGTAATGTGTTTGTTAATTACAATAATCGGACATTACAAAAATTCGTCTTTCTTTCACCAACATCTAGATATGTTAGAGGTGATAGGTCACGTAATTGCTCCAAATAAAAACAAACTTGGTGTTGAAGTAAGAGTATTTTTCGAAGTGGTGGCGCCTTACATTCGCACAATGGCAATACGCAACAATTATGCTCGCTTAACGGCTTCACTAATGTTTTTATTTATTATAAAATTAAGAAACTAACATTAACGGTAAACTTGTTTCTTCCGTCACATATAAATAGCAAAACGGCGTTCCATAGTTAAGGGGGTGTGGTAAACATGCAATTATTACCCCTTGGAACCTACGAATACCAAGAAGTATCAAAATGTTCTTACTTAAGTTAAAAAAGGAAGGAAACAGATTTTTAGTGGGAGGAAAAAGGACGAAAGTATAGTATAAGCTCTTACTTCCTTTCTTCTTAATCATCTACAGCTGAGTACGTTACAATATTCGAAGTTTTCGTACAAAACAATAGGACGATATTGATAAAATTAGAGCAATATGTAGGCAAGTGTGTTTCATGGGCTGTAGGGTTTTGTTTTCATTGATGCTAAGAAGTACATCACACAAACTTGTATGTCTCTGTGAATAAATAGCAAAACGGCGTTCCATAGTGAACAGTGCCGTTTTGGCACACCAATTTCCAAATTTAAAATTATTCTCTCATTTAACCATACAAAACAAGTTTTTGAAAGATTTATTGTCACCATTAGAAAGGACTTCAAATTCTGGTTTTAAATAAGACAAAATTCATTCGCATTTAGTACTCTTTGGGTAGAAAAATCGAAATTTTGTAATAACACTAAGACCACGTTATAGCCTAAACTACTGGATCGATTTGGCTGAAATTTCGTACACGGAGATTAGGTGACGTGTTCAAACGCGTGTTCAAAGACTATTGGGAGCAATTGTCCACGGGCAATGCCATTTAGGCATGGCATACCAACTTTAAAATTTTAAACACAAGACACGGACCCACGCTCCTTCTCTGCTGCCAATGTTTGTTCTCCATTAACAACCCCTTACTTTTTGCAAGCGGATAAATACATTTTATTTATTTTTGAAATCCTCTTGCTTTATTTATGAACAACCGAAGTTAGTAAAATACGCAAGGAGTTAAGTATGTAACACGGGAGAAATAAACTCACCACTGCAAATCATAAAAGGATAAAATCGTGATAGGTTGAAAACATGAATCAATAAATTGTCACAATTCTTGAACGAATTGTATTGAGGTGGTGAAATTGAAACCACAACTTTCTTTAGAGCATGTGGGGGTGGTGAAATAGGGGGTTGGAGTTTAGGGGTTGAAACGTTCATGAAGCCCTGTTATTTGACACAGAGAAGCAATATCTTTGTTAAACTGTGAGGTCTTTCTTTACACATTGCATCTTCGGGAAAGTAGGAGTGAATTTTAGGAGAAATTTATCGTAGAAGATGTAGGGGAGACTAGGGGCGGTTGATTTGAATATAAATTTCTCATATCGGAAAAGGCGTGGCTTTCGTTCCATCCTTTTTTATTGGGGAAACAGGCGGACGTGACATTTCTCTTTTTTGACAACTGCCTGGCAATCACCATACAGGGTGGTCCAAATGTATTAATGCAGGGCTCTCACGGCCAAACGGTAAACTAAATCAGTAAAATAAAAAATCCAGGGTAAATTAGAATCAAATACCTTTATTTTGCCGCAATTTGGAACTCCCCATCTTATTGTATAATTTAGCAATAAATAATGAGTACATTTTTTTAAATGGCACCATGCATGTTTCTATTTTTTTTTGGATTCCCTTTGATGCTCTCTTTATTGTGGTGATTTTATTTTTTTGGTAAATTGAGCAGTAAAGGTAGAAATTTTTGTTGATTCAAATTTCGCGCGGTGATCCGGCACGAGAAAAGCATAGAACTAGAAGCAAAAGCTTTGTTACCGTTTATTCATACCGGCCAATGGTTGAAAATATGCTTTGCTTATTGGCTAAATAATCTCTGATATGAATAAAGTGTTACAAAATGCTCATACTTGTATTAATAAAGGATGTAAATACAAGTTTTTCGTCCTTTGTTACCGTTTATTCATACCGGCCAATGTATAATATAAAAGTCGTGCGCATTAATCTCAAAAATGAACATCTCTATTATCTCAAAGATCTAAAGCTAATATCGAATGAAACGGATATCTCAAGCAATAATTAATACCTTAAATGCTTAGGTAATGGCAAAGTATTTCAAATAGGTTATGATACCTCAAAAATTCAAAATATTTCAAGCAAGGTATTTCTAGTCTCTTGAGTATACTTACCTAGATACCTGTCTTGGATCTCAAAATATGTATATCTCGAATAATTAGGTAATGTCATGGTACCTCAAATTATTTAAGAAATGTATATTTAAATTTATAACCTCTCGCCTAAAAAAATTAAGTAGGTAGCTACCTAACTTCAGAACCGGCAGAGATATTGACGTCAAATTTGGAACACAGTCATATCAATAGCCCGCGTTTATCTGTGATTGACTTTTACCCCAAAAAACGACGACATAAACATAAACACAAACCGAGACAATAATCAGCCGACCTGGTCCAATTCTCAATTCAAGATACTTACAACTTGAGATATACTTAGATCTCTACAAATCCACTCCACTACGCCTCAATCAATAACGAAATACGCAGAAAAATAATGCAATTATCAAGCGTGACCCCCCGACCTACACTTTGTGAACGGAATCCCCGCTTTATCCTTGAGGCCGGCAAACATACAGCAGAACTGGTTTCTCAACCGCGATCGATCCGCGTCTTTTTCAAAAATTTCGCCGAATGTGTGGAAAAACACCGCGATCGCAGCAAAACAAGAGGCGGATAGCGCTGGGGTCAGAAATTGATGGCATCATCGACGGATTGGCGTTGAGTTAGGATGTTCTTGGTGCTTGTGCTGTTGGTGAGGATAATTGAGGCGCAGAATCCTTCTCCTTGTCCTGGAGTGTTTTCTTATGAGCCCAGGACGGAGGAGGATCGGTGGTATGGCAGGATTTCGGTGCAGTCGAGAGATGATTTGGATGGAGTTTGGCTGAAGGTGGGGCTGGATCGGACTGCTGAGCTGCTTGGGGTGAGATGAGTGAAAAATTTGATACTTTTCAGAATAATAATAAGGGTGATATCTTAAATATTTCACACATAATGTGTTGTGTTATCTCATTTTGTAGAAAATTAAATTTTCTTTCCTTAGAGCTCATTTCCGATGTTACGTTCTGAAGTTACAACGTAAAACGTCAAAATTTAAAATTTTCTAAAACTTCAATTGGCCACAAAAGACGAATGGAGCGTCTCAAAGAAGTACGGTTTTCGGCATTTTGAACAATTTTCAGTCCTTTTTCACGTCGTATGCTCATCTCTTTAAAAAAAATCCAAAATTTTCATTAATTCTACTATCCTACCCCCCCTTCATATGTTTTCTAATTCCACAAAGCTGAGGAGTTTATTTAAGCCGTCCGACATTTAGAAATTATCTCATTTTGTAGAAAATTAAATTTTCTTTCGAAAAACTACCTTAAAAGCTCATTTCTCGTCGTATGCTCATTTCTTAAAAAAACATTAGAAATTTTCATTAATTCTGTCATGTACCCCCTCCTTCTTATATTTTCTAATTCCATAAAACTGAGGAGTTTATTTAAGCCGTCCGGCATTTAGAAATTATCTCATTTTGTAGAAAATTAAATTTTCTTTCCATAAACTACCTTAAAAGCTCATTTCTGACGTTCCGTTCTTAAGTTACAACGTAAAACGTCAAAATTTAAAATTTTCTAAAACTTCAATTGGCCATAAAACACGAATGGAGCGTCTTAAAGAAGTACGGTTTTCGGCATTTTGAACAATTTTCAGTCCTTTTTCACGTCGTCTGTTCATCTCTTCAAAAAATCCAAAATTTTCATTAATTCTACCATGTACCCCACCTTCTTATGTTTTCTAATTCCATAAAGCTGAGGAGTTTATTTAAGCCGTCCGGCATTTAGAAATTATCTCATTTTGTAGAAAATTAAATTTTCTTTCCAAAAACTATCTTAAAAGCTCATTTCTGACGTTCCGTTCTTAAGTTACAACGTAAAACTTAAAAATTTACAATTTTCTAAAACTCCAATTGGCCATAAAAGAGGAATGGAGCGTCTTAACGAATTACGGTTTTCGGCGTTTTGAACAATTTTCAGTTCTTTTTCACGTCGTGTACTCATCTTTTAAAAAAAAATCCAAAAGGACACCGCACACATCTTATGCATTTTTAAAGACCAGTTAATTTTCTTAATTTTTATATCGTTGGATAGGTCTTTAAATTATGAACAATTCATATCATTGCGCCAACTTCCCAGGAGCAATAGTTTGAACACTATGAATTAATATGTCCCCAAAACTCTTATGGGAATTTGCACGGGCGGCTAAAACAAACACGCCGTTGTTTATGACCCCTAATTGCCCCTCATGAAGCAATATGCACCCTGCCGCGTCAAGTGCTCTGTTTGGCACGTTGCTTTCTCTTGTTACAAAGAAATCTGGCTGGACAAATGCATATTTGCTTATTTAATTTTTTCAATGTATGTATTGTAGGTATTGTTGGAAAATTAAGTTGAAGTTGACTTAATTAAATTTTTTTGAGCCATACAAAACAAACTTTATTTAGCACATATTAGTGGTTTTTATTATAAGAGCATATTTGCATATGTAGGTAAGTGATGCATTTTTTGGTCACTTTTGAGATTGATTCGACATAAAGTGCAATAACAAAATTACATTTCCGGGAACGCGCCAAACAGACCACCTGGCGCGGCAGGGTGCATATTGCTTCATGATGGGCAATTAGGGGTCATAAACAACGGCGTGTTGGTTTTAGCCGCCCGTGGAAATCCCCATATGAGTTTTGGTGACATATTAATTCATAGCGCTCAAACTATTGCTCCTGGGAAGTTGGAGCAATGATATGAATTGTTCATAATTTAAAGACCTATCCAACGATGTAAAAATTAAGAAAATTAAGTGGTCTTTAAAAACGCATAAGATGTGTGCGGTGTCCTTTCATTAATTCTACTATGTACCCCCCCTTCATATGTTTTCTAATTCCACAAAGCTGAGGAGTTTATTTAAGCCGTCCGGCATTTAGAAATCATCTCATTTTGTAGAAAATTAAATTTTCTTTCCAAAAACTACCTTAAAAGCTCATTTCTGACGTTCCGTTCTTAAGTTACAACGTAAATCGTCAAAATATGAAACTACGCAAAACGTTAGGAAATTTAGATAAGAAATAGTATATTACGATATTAGGTTGGTAAGTAGGTACAGTATAACAGAATCGAGGAAAGGTTTGCAAAAACGAGTCGAAGACGAGTTTTTGCAATTTCCGAGATTATGTTAGATGTACCTACTTAACAACCGTGTATCGTATATGATTTTTCGCACAATCGAAATTAAATTATTGAACATTTTTCGTCAGCCATTAAACAAATCCTGTTTGACAGATCGCCGAATTTTCCAAATGCTCTCGATAGCTTTGCTAGTTCAATTGTTTTACTTACCATGCCTGTGTCAGATATGCGTGCTGTTATGAATTCATAACAGCACTGTTATTTTTCGTTGCCTGGGAAACCAAACCGCGCTTGGTAAGTTGAACTTAGACCTTATTTTAACTACGTCGGTAAGAGAGTTATAACATACGATTGTGCGAAAAAATACAAAACATGTAGGTACCATGGTGATCAGAAAAAACGAGTCCAGCGATTCCAGCGAATGACTTTAGGCACCAGAATTTTCTAACATTTTAGATGGAAACGCGTGTGTCACAAATCACGTCACGTCACTGTACCTACTCGTTTTTTCTGATCACGATGGTACCTACTTAAATAATAGAAGTGTCTTTTCACTGCGCATACCTACAGCATTTGCAATGAAACGAGGGGTTAACAACGGCGAAAATATGGTGTGCGGGGGCCCGAAAATATGGAAATATATTGGAAATATGAAAATATATTGAAAATATGAAAATATATTGAAAATATGAAAGTAATATTGAAAATATGCAAATATTCTGAAAATATAGGTACGCGAAAATATGAGAAATTTATTGGAAATTTGCTAATTTTCCGGAAGCAACCTTACAAACATTATTATGAATCTGTTCAAATTCTTATCTAGGGCCATGATATTAGACGTGGCGATGTTTTTACAAATTTTAGAAAATTTCCATAGTGATTCAGGTTTGCGTAGATCTATTTGTTTTGGTGTCAGCAATTCTTCCGTATAAAATATTGTTCCATTTCGCAAAAGAAGCGTATGGGAGACGCCATAAACGTACAAATCTGGATATAATACAATCGGCCGATTTGGCACAAAATCGCAGCATCTAGTACTTAGTTTTCGGCTGCCAAACGGTACTAAATGTTAATACATTTTTTGGAGCAGAATTTGAAGAGCTATCCTATTCTGATGTAAAAAATCAAGGTTTGCATTTAAAATTTTGAAATTGATGTGCCGAAATGGCACTCTCCGAGGGAAGATGTTGACCAAAAGTCTAACCAGTTCTTCCTTAAATCATACAATGTGCACATAGCAAATATCGTCCAGATCGGTACAGTAGTTTGGTCTGTAACGTGTTTACGGACACATAGACAGACATTTTTCAAAAACTACTTTTTCGGTTTCCCAGGACAATAAACGTAAAGATTTGATCTTTTGGGTGATTCGATTTTTCGATCGATTCCAGTAACTGCTCCGTGATGCGTAGAAGTTAAAATATAAAGAATTGTAAAAAGTTCTTATTCACTGCTGTTGCAGAATGGACTCATTATACAATGAATGAGAGATTTTTTCGCTTTAAAACCCGTGGATAAAGCATATAGTATTCTATTCGTGTGTAATGATTATTGTTCTCTCGGATGATTTATGGCACTCGTCTACATAGCATAAACGTCGTCCTCGGGAGTAATGAAATTCATTACACACTCTTTGAATAATATAGGTAGGTACTATGGTGAGTGGTCAGATTTTTTTGTTTTGTTTAGAAAAATTAATAATAAACTTAAAGCGTATGTACTTTATCGTTTCTCTCGAGGATTCTTTATTATGTATGTACCTGTTTCGTATTCCGTTGCATGTAGGTATTGTATCGCTTCCTATTCGTATTCGTATTTCGATTCTGCGGTGCGTTCCCTTACGGGTCCGCTGCATTCAGACCTTAAGATCCATTATGCCCGCACTGCAACCTCTTCTCTACAGAAGCCCCGTCCCTTCCATGAAGGCCAGTACATCTGCTGCAGAGAGTGAGTATATTTCCGCAGGGGCTGGGTATGCAGCCCCCAGTTCCCTAAGCCTTTTGTGACCGAGCGGGCCACATTCGGTTAGCAAATGAAGAGGCGTTTCTTCCTCTTCTCCGCACACTCTACAAGTGCTTTCCTCAGAACGTCCCATTAGATGAAGGTGTCGTTTGAGTGCGCAGTGCCCAGTCAGGACGCCCACGACTTTCCTTAGCCGCTCTCGGCTTAACTGGAGAAACCACCGTTGGGCTGTTGGCGAGGAGGGCCGAGAAATGAAGGCCCTCGCTTGCCTCATCCCCGGTGCATTTTCCCAGTGTGAGTGAAATTGCTTGTTGAGCCAGTTTCCTAGCTCCTTCCGCAACGCACTCTCCGTCACAGCGAGTGCTGGTTGTGGTCCCAGGTATGGCATGTTCGATGCCTCCCTTGCCAGTTCGTCAGCTACCTCATTGCCAGCGATTCCTGAGTGCCCAGGAACCCAAACCAGGTTGACCGAATTGTTATTTCCAGCCAACTTCGTTAATGCGTCTCGACAGTCGTTAACGAGGCCGGATCTCACCTCCACGGAGTTCAGAGCCCCGAGCGCCGCCCGACTGTCGCTGCAGATGTAGATGTACTTGCCAGAGTAGCCCCTACGTAGGTTCTCCTCAGCGCACACCAGAATTGCGTATATTTCCGCCTGGAATACACTGGGGTACTTGCCAAGAGGTACGCTCACTCGTCCCTCTGGCATCCCCCCAGTGAATCCTGCGCCGGTGCTCAGATCGTTTTTGGCCCCGTCTGTGTACCAGACTAAGCCACGCGGTGTGAGCAATTTTTCTCCCTTCTCGCCCCAGTCTTCCCTAGAGGGGATCCTGGTTGTATATGGGTCATTAAAGCGCAACCGACGCTCTATCCTGTCTTTGCGCATTTGCAAGACAGCCTCATCCGCGCCCGGTAGAGCGAGTGCACTTCGATGTCCCTCACTTCCCGCTCGCCATTCTCCTATCCCCTGCAACCTGAAGGCTGAGGCCCGGGCCGAATGCTGCACTCTGAGGTGCAGCGGCTCCAGGGCCAGGATCGCCTCCAAGGCTGCTGAGGGAGTTGTTCTTATAGCACCGGTCACCATTAGGCATCCCAGCCTTTGCACTCGCCCGAGGGCACTCCTGGTACTAGCGCGTTCCGTGGAGCGCCACCAGACCAGGGCGCCATACGTGACCAGAGGCCTCACGACGGTTGTGTATAACCAGTACGCCACCTGCGGTTTTAGTCCCCAAGTGGAGCCGGCGAAACGCCTACACATCCATAAGGACGCGCAGGCCTTCTTTGTTTGTGACTCTACATGGTCTGTCCAAGAAAGCTTCGGATCCAGGATTACTCCCAGATACTTCACTCTCTCGGCCAGACCCAAGGTCACCCCTTGCAGCTTTGGCCATCTTACGGTGTCCAACTATCTTTTCCTAGTGAAGAGGAGCAACTCCATCTTGTTCGGGTTTACCGACAAGGATCGCCCCTCGCACCAGTTGCTAACTCTGTTCAGAGCCTGTTGCATGATGGCTGTGACCGTCCCCAGGAACTTGCCCCTAATTACAATGCACACATCATCAGCGTACGCCTGAGCGTAGCACCCTTCTCCGTTCAGGTCCCTTAGGAGGCCGTCCACGAGTAGCGACAACAGTAGCGGAGATAGAACTCCGACCTGCGGACAGCCCCTCGACACTGTTGCCTCCAGTTTGGTATCCTGTAGAGAGACCGTTATACGACGCTTACTAATCATCTCCCGTATCCATCTTACGATGGTCCGGTCAATGCTGTATTCTGTCGCAGCGGCGCACAGCGCTTCGAAGGTGGGATTATTGAAAGCCCCATCGACATCTAGAAAGGCAGCGAGCGCCCATTCTTTCACCCGGAGAGCGTCCTCAGCTCTTGAAACAAGCTGATGGAGAGCTGTCTCCGTTGATTTGCACGCTCTATATGCGTGCTGGTTCGGATGGAGGGGTCGTTGGACTAGTACCCCCTCCTTCAGGTGTCGTTCTACCAGCCTTTCACTCAGTTTCAGAAGAAACGATGTCAGACTGATTGGACGGAAATCCTTTGGCTGGTCGTGGGTTATTCGGCCGGCTTTAGGTATGAAGACGACTCTCACTTGCTGCCAGGATTTAGGAATGTACCCCAGCGCGATTGAGCATCGCACTATATGGAACAGTGGTTCTGTGATGGACTCGCCAGCCGTCCGGTAGCCGAAGAGCTCCCAGACAGACCGCACCCCGGCCCAACAGTTTCTTCAGTCGAGCCGCTTCTGGTAGACCTTCTATGTTGCCACAAAAGTTCCTCCAGCACTCTCTCTTCCTCCTCTTGATGAGGCTTTTGAATCTCCTCTGGGCGTCTTTATAGGCGTCCCAGTCGGAGTGCTGATTCAGCCGCATTGCTCGGTTTAACCTCTTTCGTGTTTCCCGCCGCAGTGACTCAAGTTCCCCATTCCACCAAGGTGTCTTGTGGCCCTCTTTGACAGTTCTTAGAGGGCAATGGTCTTCGAATGAAGAGAGCACGTTCCGTTGAAGCCTTTCAACTTCAAGGTCCAGCTGCCTTCTATCCCTGAGTCTGGTCCTGTTCCCCGATAACTTTGCGGAAAGGTCCCTTCGATAAGAGTCCCAATCCGTTGCCCTCGGGTTCCTATAGGATCTGGTTCCGCTTTGGCTGCCCACAGCGATTTTGAACTCGATATACCGGTGGTCCGATAAGGACGGATCACTCGATACTCGCCATTCCTTGATGTGCTCCGCCCAGAAAGCCGAGCAGAGCGTGATGTCGATTACTTCTCTTCGCACGCTCGTCACGAAGGTCGGTTCTGAACCTCGATTAGCGATGTCCAGCCCCGTGGCGGTAATGTACTCTAAAAATGCCGTTCCCCTAGTGTTGATGTCGCTGCTTCCCCACACAATGTGGTGAGCGTTCGCGTCACATCCTAGTATGATTGGGTACCCTTTGCTCCTACACCAGTCCACTAAGTCACAGAGTTCCTGTGACGGAGGGGGTGTTGGCGAATCGAACGGTAGGTACGCTGAGCATACCACCACGTACCTCGTTTCTATCCCCTCTTTGAAGGAGATACCTACTGCTACTAGATCTCTTGTGCAGAACTCCGGTAGTGCCTGCGCCTGTATCCCTGTTTTCACCAGTACGCAACTTCTCGGTCTCTCCGCTTCTCCCTGAAAAACACAAAAATTTTTACAGTTAAAACCTCCCACCTGTCCCCCGTTTGTCCAGGGTTCCTGGATGAGAGCTATATGAGTGTTTGTCTGCAGTGCAGTTACGCGACGGCCCATGAGCGAGGCCGCCTCGTAACTGCGGTGCAAATTGATCTGGAGGCACCGCAGCCCCGCTCCGTTTACATTCGAGCGCGCCATTTCGATGCCCGTCATTTGGTCCCATCAGATGCCTCCGGCGTACGGACCTTAGATCCCCCGCCTTCCGCTTCTGGTGGTCCCACAGCCGTTGTGGACGTCCCACTACTGGAAGGTCCCATGTCCCAGAATCGGGCCATGTTCACCCCCAGGTAGGCAATCCATCCGGCTGACGAGAGAGTCCTGTACGAACCCTCATCAACCCCCACTACTAGTCTGACCCTATCACCGAGGGCAGCCTGGTCGTGGATTTTCCAGTTCTCCGTGTGGAGTCCTGGGTTTTGACGAGATAGCCTCTTTAGAGCCAGAGGCACCCCGTCGATTGTGGTCTGCAATAAGCATCCCACCTTTTTGAGCCGGGGGATTTGGTCCCTCTCTATCCAAGACAGGGAGGTCCCAATCTCCACCCGCTCGAGGCTGGCTTTCAGCCAGACTTTTGTCTCTTCGTCCGCGCAGGTTACCAGGATGGCACCCTGCTCGGACCACTTGAATTCGCTGAAACGCGGCGTTCTTGATCCCTCCGGGAGGTTGTCAATTGCCGTCTCCAGCGAATTCTTCACGCGCCCGGCCTCCTCGTCCGAGAGTCGTGTGTCGGGAAATTTCTCCCCCACCACAGCGCCCCTCAGCCCCGATGCTGCCGCCTGCGCGTAAGAGGAGGGCCTCAGGAATTCCTGTCTGGCCTTCTTCGCCTGCCGCACTCCAGGTGATGGAGTGGATGACAGGGCCCGTTTCACTCCCCCTGCCCCTGCACCTACCGCGCCGCTTGGTCCCCCGGTTGAGGTGGTCGCTGACCGTATGGTTCCGCCCACCCCCCCCTGGGTGTCCACTGCCCGCTTGGCTTGGCGCAGCTTTCGCCTTTGTGCTCCACTGGGGCGCTTTTTGGTCGCCCCGGTGCCCTCTTTTTTCTTTTTTTCCGTCACCGAAGCCCCTGAAACAGGTTCCTTCGGTGCCGCTTTTTCGACGGATGAGGTCTCAGTTTCCTGATCCCTCGTCCCTTCTTCTTTTTTCTGGTCCATTTCTGTTCCCACGAGTACCTAGGAAAAACGGTCCTCCCCCACAGAGCCTGGTTATGGGGGTAAGGCGTGCATACAATGGAGTTCCGCCCTGTGCTCCAAGGTTGGTCGCTAGGTACCGGCCTCCCCGCCGGCCACGCATCCCAGGATTGGGGAAGTTTTTATAGTGGTACTTCATCTACGTGGCCCGGGCGATTAAGCCAAGGCCCCCGTGCCCCTCGCTAGTACTACCTCGGGCCGACAACCCGAGGGTCTTTGCACTTGCGAGCGGTTTACGGTATACGAGTTGGTCCGCGGCAGTGATCTTCGTTCCGCACGCGCGGGTTTTATACCGCAGGCTTGACTTATAGTCACCACTAACCAGGAGGAAACCCGCCTGGCCGTCCTCCTATCCGCCACCTGGAGACGCGCCCGATAGGTGCTCAGCCACAGCGGTTAGCTGCTCTCGGCTTCCTATCTAGTTCTGTATGTATCTAAACGGGAAAGAAATACAGTGGAAATATGGAATTAAAATGAAAATATGGAAATACCTACAATGGAAATATGAAATTATGAAAATAATGAAAATGTATTTGAAATATGAAAATATGGAAATATATCACTGAAATATAGAAATAGTGTACTTATACACATTTTTTTCCCGTTGTCAACCCCTCTCAATGAAATGTAAAATTAATTGTAATCAAGTAAACAGTGTGGCACCTGCTGTATCCGTAAAGGATTAAAAGAAGTATTGGCTAGCACACAGTATGTTGTTGGTTTCATTCTGACCTCCCTTTGTTTATATACAGGGCGTCAAATGCACTCCCTTTTCTGGGGGATGTTCTTGAGTGACGTTTTTGGATTACAATAACACCAACAAATTAAAAAAAATTCTTTTGACAAGGCTAGAATTTCAAAAAACGCTCTCTATATTATGCTAGAAGCAAATCGGATAACATTTTGACGACAAGTGTTTTTAGACTAATTGGGCTCTGCTGAATCCGAAAATCACTGTCGGCAATTCGAAATCTTAACCGGAAGTCCGTAATTCTAGATGGCGCTCAAGGCAGATCGTTATACCCAAAATAGCATGAAATTTATACAGTTTTCGACCAAAGACGTGGTATACAAAATTAAAGATAGCTTTATTCTCTACAAGAAAGGCGTTAATGGTTTTTTTCGTACAGGCGACGGTTTACCCCTAGCCCTGACAAGAAAGTTGCGTTCGCCGCGCGGCTTACGCGCTCCACGATTATCTAATCAAAACACTTGTTTGTTAAACTTTAGGGAGTTTTTCAATATATTTCACCAATGTCCACCTAAATACATGGAATTAGTAAGATATTCTCTATTTATTTCCCCTTTTTCAATGTGCAAACGCCGTTTTCTGTCTTTCACTGTTGGTTTCTTTTGAGGTGCGCTACAACAAAGAGCAGATCGGATAACATTTTGACAACAAGCATTATATGAATATCTGAACCCTGCTGAATCCTTAAATCACTGTTTAAATTTCAAAATCTTGAGAGGATGTACGCTAATCAAGGTGGCTTTCAAGCTCAGTTATACTTTCTATTTCATTTTCAGGCCTCTGTAGTAAGAACCGTCCATACGATTGCTTTGTGTCAATGATAACTTGTGATCAGGAAGTCGAGATCTACAATATATCAAAATTTATGCCAAATCGGCTTCAGCTATTTTCGCTTTAGGGTGGTATTTTGGATGGTGCCATCTTGAATAAAACATTTCCGGTCAAGATTTCGAAATCAAAACAGTGATTTTCGGACTCAGCAGGATTCAATTAATCAAAAAATACTTGTTGTCTAAATGTTATCCGATGCGCGCCTTGCAAAAGACGCACCTCAAAAGCAGCCTAGAGTCAAAATAGAAAACGGCGTTTGCACATTAAAAAAAGGGAAGTAAATTGTGAATATCTTACTAATCCCATGTATTTAGGTGGATATTGGTGAAATATATTGAAAAACTCCATAAAAATTAAGAAACAAGTGTTTTGATTAAATAATCGTTGAACGCGTAAGCCGCGCGGCGAGCGCAACATTCTTGCCCGCGCTAGGGGTAAACCGTCGCCTGTACGAAAAAAATCATTAGGGCCTTTCTTGTAGAGAATAAAGCTATCTTTAATTTTGTATACCACGTCTTTGGTCGAAAACTGTATAAATTTCATGCTATTTTGGGTATAACGATCTGCCTTGAGCGCCATCTAGAATTGCGGACTTCCGGTTAAGATTTGGAAGTGTCGACAGTGATTTTCGGATTCAGCAGGGTCCAATTAGTCTAGAAACACTTGTCGTCAAAATGTTATCCGATTTGCTTCGCGAAACTCAAAACTAACCTGGTCTATAATGCCGCTATTAACCATCAACGAAAATACGGATATTTTGGCACTACACCCTAACTAGGGGGGCTAGAAGCAATATCAAAAAAACGTTCTCAATAAGGGATAAACCTAATGCGTTCCCTGAACCAGTCAAAAAAATCATAAAATCTCATTGAAGAATAGGGAGTGGTCTAAACTTCCGTTAGTTTGCAGTACCTGCATTTGACGCCCTGTACACAAATAATGGGAGGTCCGAATGAAACGTACTACATACTGTATGACAGCCAATGAAATTTACCGTCCGATGTAAGAAGGCCATTCGAATCAATCGACCCCTTTAGGAGTTTTGGCAATTTGAATGTGAGTCAAATTTCCGGGTGGACCATTTCAATTGTGGGGCAGTTTATTTATTATTATTATTATTTATTAAATAAAAGAAATATCAACAAGAGTCTCAAATTTTTGAGCTTGCACCAAAATAAATATCTTGAAAGACATAAATAAGGAGAAAATTAGAATTCACCGCGGATCATCTCAAATATTTCAGTTCTCTAAATAAATACCCTAAACGCAATAGGTATTGTCTTTAATTTCTTTATTTTCTGTCCAGTTTTTCACCATTTTGAATAAATAAGGTTCTTCATTGTCATACAAGTAGGTACCTACCTAAACTACCTATAGTTTCTCTTTGTTCAAAATTTCTCAACCATTTCAACATTTTTAATTTTTGATCAATTTCGACTTGTCTTCAAATTAAGTTAGAATTTAATTTGAGGCACTAAAATGAACTAGAAACATTTCATTTGAGACAGTTATCTCCAGCCGTAAATTGAACATAATCATGTAATAGGTAATAAGTATCAAGTATTGACCTAATAATAATTAGTACCTATCTGTAGATTGTCTATATAATCGTGATATATGAAATATTTCAGACATCTCAAATATTTCAAATATTAACTTAACTCAAAAAGCCAACGAAAGATGTATATCAATGCGATGTGTGTCCCTGTAGATGTTTACCTTGTTAATGTGTATGTAGGGGCGAGCTGAATTTACTGGTGGAGTCGGGTGCAGATTTTATAAATCTGCACCTAGTAGTAGTGCCTCCGCAGACGCACAGTGGTGTTAAAAAGACGAAATTATGAAAATTGGCCGTACATAATTAAACAGTAGAGAGTTAACAAAAAAACATCATATTTGCGAAGTAGGTATGTAGAATTAGCACTAAGGGGGTTGAAAAAGGGAATGAGAAGTCCAAGGTAATGAAAATATATTGAAACGTATACTTACCGATATTTTTTATTCTCCATTACGTAACTGCTTTTTGATATTATTGCAACGAACTTGTCAAGCTATTTTTGAAATTGAAAATTTTTGGAACATAGGATAGTTACTTAGGAGGTTAATTATTACATAGGAGGGTAAGAAAAATCTTAATTATATTAATAAGTCATTTAACGAAAAAAAATACAAAATTCAATAAAATACTTATGTTATTGGCTACAATTTAAACTGTGTAACTGTGTAAAATAAAGAAACTATACTTGTTACCTAAAATCATGTTGCGTACAAACGAGGGAACAAAGAGGATGAGTTGAGTAGGTACATATTATTTATACATAAATTAAGGGCTTGTGTGTAGAAACTTAGCTACAATAATTTAAATAGTAAAATGGGTGCTTAGCGAGTTGAAAAATTGTAAAGAGGGATGAAAAGTCAAAGGGGTGAAAATGAACTGAAGTTAACTGGAATTACAGAAAATACCACAAAAATAAGGCAAGTATGCAAATTTAACCCTTAAAGGGTTGAAATATTGCGAGGTGGCGAGAGGGTTGAAAAAGTGAAAAATGTAAATATTATCCAAAAGAGTAAACTTTATTACTGAAGAAAGACAAAATTGCACGAATTTCGCCAATTTAACGTTCGAGGGGTTGCAAAATTGTGAAGGGGGATGAAAAGTTAAGGGGGTGAAAAATGACTGTAGTAAAGTAGAACTTTCGAAAATTACAGGAAAAAGAAGCGGTCTGCGTAAATTTTGCTTTTTGTGGGTTCACATATCAGGGTTAGGGGTTGTTAGTAGCCTAAGGGTTCGTTTTAAGTTAAAGACTCATAAGACCTTTTTTCAATGGTTAATGAAGTCTTTTGAACCCTGTGATTTAATACCAACATTTATCTTAAGAAATTTCCAGTTTCAACCTTTAAATTTCACCCCCTTTGTTAGATTGTAATGAGAATTTGCTCATCCACCTACAATGTCACGAAATCACACGAAATCCTGATGCATTGATACGTAGAACAGTTTCTAAGTTCTGGTATTTTTATGTTTCTTCTGGGGGGTTGAAATATTGCGAGTGGGGTGGAAAAAATGAAAAAGGAAAACACAAGCTACTTATATAAATTCAACTTATGGCCAAAGAAAAAACTAAATTGGACGAATTTAGTAAAATGGGTGCTTAGGGGGTTGAAAAATTGTAAAGGGGGATGAAAAGTCAAAGAGTGTGAAAATTAACCCAAGTTAAGTAGAATTACAGAAAATAATACAAAAATAAGACAATTATGCAAATTTAGCCCTTGGAGGGTTGAAATATTGAATTTAGTAAAATGGGTGCTTAGGGGGTTGAAAAATTGTAAAGGGGGATGAAAAGTCAAAGAGGGTGAAAATTAACCCAAGTTAAGTAGAATTACAGAAAATAATACAAAAATAAGACAATTATGCAAATTTAGCCCTTGGAGGGTTGAAATATTGCGAGGGGGTTGAAAAAGTGAAAAATGTAAATATTATCCAAAAGAGTAAAATTTATTACCGAAGAAAGACAAAATTGCACGAATTTGGCCAATTTAACGTTCGAGGGGTTGCAAAATTGTGAAGGGGGATGAAAAGTTAAGGGGGTGAAAAGTGACTGTAGTAAAGTAGAACTTTCGAAAATTACACTAAAAAGAAGCGGTCTGCGGAAATTTTGCTTTTTGTGGGTTCACATATCGAGGTTAGGGGTGTTAGTAGCCTAAGGATTGGTTTTAGGTTGAAGACTCATAAGACCTTTTTTCAATGATTAACGAAGTCTTTTGAACCCTGTGATTTAATACAACACTTATCTGAAGAAATTTCCAGTTTCAACCCTTAAATTTAACCCCCTTTGTTAGATCGTAATGAAAATTTGCTCATCCACCTACAATGTCACTGTAGATTAGAACACCAAATCCTGCATTGATACGTCGAACAGTTTTTAAGTTCTGGTATTTTTGTGTTTCCGCATATTAGGGGTTGTAGCGCCTTTGAGGGTGCTTTTTTGCAAAGTATGAATAACACCTTTTTTAAATCATTAACGGTAAGCTATCGAATGACGCTAATTTTGACCAATACTTATAGATCGGAATTGTGGGTTACAACCCCTAATTTCCACCCCCTTGGTCCGATATGGCCCAAAAGCAATCCCCGCCTTACTTTTAGGGCACAAAGCCGTATAGTAAATTTGATCTCGACACCTCATTCAATGTTCTCAAGTTATCCGACGTTTTGTTTTCTGCATGTTAGGGGTTGTAGCGCCTTTAAGGGTGGTTTTTGGTAAAATATGATTGACGCCTTTTTTGAATCATTAACGGAAAGCTATCGAATGACGCCAATTTCGACCGATACTTATTAAGCAGCATTTTAAGTTACAACCCCCAATTTCCACCCCCTCCTTCCGATTTTGCGAAAAAAACATCCCCTGTAAGCTTTCATCGAAATATATATGTATGTTGAGTTTCAGATGGATGCGTGCAACACTTGCGGAGTTATTACTTTTTTTGAGATTTTCATCCCCTAAATTTCATCCCCCAACTAGGGACCCCCTCACGTTCAATAGACTTGAAGGTCGAACATGCGTACCAAGTTTCAGTAAGATACCTTCAGCAGTTCTCGAGTTATAGCAATTAATAGATTTTCAGTTTCAATCCCCTAAGATTTCACCCCTTTATGATTTACAGGGGTGAATTTATTTTTCCGCTGTTACATAACTCTTTGTGTATTTGCTTACTTCGGTTGTTCATAAATAAGTCAATAGAATTTCAGTAAAAATAAATAAAACCTATTTAACCACTGACAAAGCGTTAGGGGTTGTTAGTAGCCTAGGGGTTGATTTTAGGTTGAAAACTCATAAGACTTTTTTCAATGGTTGATAGAAATCCATCGAACCCCGTAATTTCATACTACCATTTACTTGAAGAAATTTCAAGTTTCAACCCCTAAATTTCATCCCCTTTATTGGATGTTAGTAAAAATTCGTCCATCCCCCTCCAGAGTCACTGAAAATTACCGCATCAATTTCTGCGTTGATACGCTGAGTGGTTGTTGAGTTCTCGTATTTTTGTATTTTTGCATGTTAGGGGTTGTAGCGCCTTTAAGGGTGGTTTTTCGTAAAATATGAGTAACACCTTTTTTGAACCATTAACGAAAAGCTATCGAATAACGCCAATTTCGACCAATACTTATTAAGCAAAATTTTGAGTTACAACCCCAAATTTGCACACCCTCAATCCGAGTTTGCGGAAAAAACATCCCCCGTAAGGTTTCATCGAAATATATGTGTATGTTGAGTTTTAGATGGATGCGTGCAACCCTCGCGGAATTATCACATTTTTTGTGATTTTCATCCCCTAAATTTCATCCCCCGAAATTGGCACCCCTCTCACTTTCAACGGACTTGAAGGAAGAACATGCATACCAAGTTTCAGTAAGATAGCTCCAGTAGTTCTCGAGTTATTGCAATTAATAGTTTTTCGGTTTTTCACCCCTAACTCCCACCCCCTTGGTCCGATATGGCCCAAAAGCAATCCCCGCCTTACTTTTTGGGAGGCAAAGCCGTATACCAAGTTTCAGCTCGATATCTCAATCCGTTCTCAAGTTATCTGACGGACAGACTGAGGAGCGAGCGAGCGAGCGAGCGAATAAGCTAAGACAAGAGTACCTCCGCATTCTGCTACGGCACTAAAAAATCTCAAATCTTAGAGATACAAATATCGAACATATTGAACCAGGTACCTACCTATGATTACTGCTCCTATTACCTTTTATTTATTTGCCAATTTCTCTCATAATATGTATATGTATGTGCATATAGTGGGCAAGGGCGGGTGAGTGAGGCAATTACGAATAATAAATATATATTTGAGACAGGTTTTAAAATGAACGTGTTCTGAAAATGGTGTCGTATCATCTCATCCCAATAACCAATTCATCCCACGTATTAACTCATCCCAATATACATCTCATCCCAACAACCAACTCATCCCAATAGACAACTCATCCCAGACCAAGTCATCCCAACACACACTAACTCATCCCAGGCCAACTCATCCCAACGGACAACTCATCCCAGCAGACAACTCATTCCAACGGACGACCAATCCCAACGGACAACTCATCCCAGCAGACAACTCATTCCAACGGACAACCAATCCCAACAGACAACTCATCCCAACGGACAACTTATACCAGACCAAATTATCCCAACGAACAGCTCATCCCTAGCGACATTTCACCCTCAACCAACAAGTCATCCTAAAAGGCATCTTATCCAAGGTGTAACCCAGCTTAGACTACGTCATGTGATCGTAAAAGGCCAAAATCCATCAAAAATTCGGTTATTTCTCAAGATCCTTCTTTTCAACCTCCAAGTATCCGATTCTCAAATTCTGTCCGCCTCCCTCAACACTTTACGCGTACGCTTTTTCAACTTCCATTCTGGTCTAAGTCAGGTAAAGTTTTTTTTGAGTAAAATTATTTTTCAAATTCTGTCCGCCTCCCTCACTTAAACGTTACGCGTACGCTTTTTCAACGTCCATTCAGGTAAAGTCAGGCAAAGTTTTTTTAAGTAAAATGATTTATCAAATTCTGTCGCCTGAGATGACTTGTCCGTTGGGATGAGTTGTCCTGGAATGAGTTGTACTGGGATGAGTTGTCTCCTGGGATGAGTTATCCGTTGGAAAGAGGTGGCCTGGGATGAGTTGTCCGTTATTGGGATGAGGTGGCCTATGATGAGTTGGTCTGAGATGCACTGAGCTGTCTTTTGGGATGAAATGTGACTTGGGATGAAGTGTCACGTGGGATGAGATAGTGATTGGGATGAATTGTGACCTGGGATGAATTGGTAATTGGGATGAGATGATACTAACTAGAGCGCGGATTTCTAGCTATTATGTTTTTTGGTAGTATTAATAGCAGATCAAAAATAACCTTTTTTGTACTTATAAGTCCGCGCTCTAATACTAACCCCCTGAAAATAGAAATAGGCGTGCCAGGATGTCCTGCATATTTTAGACTATTTAAAACATCTCGATCTCAATCTTTTACATAAGTAGGAAACATTTGAAACATCCAAAACATATGTCAACACTTATTTTACTCGATTTTTAGAATGTTCGACAAAAATCAGAGATCGAGACACTTTCTAATTAAATGAGGGATATTTGAGACACTTCTCAAAATACATAGGTATAAACATGTCAAGAATTTGTCCTATATGATGTATTTAAATTATCTGAAGTATGACAGAAATCTAAAAAATCAAAAACCTCAAACATCTCAAATATCACAAACCTGGCATTGTTAAGTAAAAGTAGGTACTGTTTTGTTCTTTGTAAATAAGCAAATAAATTCAGGTATTAAATTATTATAAATTCCCAAACAGAGCCCATATGGAACACGCCACATTTGTATTTGTCCATATCCTCAGACCCCACGCAAATTTCTGACCATATTCGACTGAGTTAGAGATTGAGACACTGTGTTTTCATTATTTTAGGCAAAAGCTTGAGATTGAGGCGTCAAGCGAAAGAAAAATATTTAAGGTAAATACCTATTCAAAATACAACAATTTTCAAAAGGTATTGTACCTACCTTCCTGTACCTAAATTATTCTAAGTTTCAAATACAAATTTCAGATAGCTGAGTACCTATTGAGAAAAACCACCCTTATAGGCGCTACAACCCCTAAAATGCAGAAACACGAATCCTAGGCAGCTTCCATCAAATGCCTAAAAATATATGAAACCCTTTGCAAAATGAAGATCATGAAAGAATATAAAATATGTGGAGAATCTGCCAACATTCAGATTATTTTGCAAACCTTAAATTTCCTAAATATCTCAAATTCTTTAGAAATGTCCAAACACTTCAAAAATCGCAAGTATCTCAAAGCTCTCAAACAACAATGGAATCTTTGACGAATGTTAGGTAATGATTGAGACACCTTATTTAAAGTATCCCAAATATTTTATACGTTTTAAAGTTCTCAAATGTCTCCAATTATACACTTCAAGCAAATATGTATTTAGGTAATTAGTTGTCTCAAAACATCTTAAAAGCAATATAACTTCTTTATTTATGGACCGATTTTCACCCTCTTGGGCTCATTCGAAAGCAAAAAACATTAATTTCCATAAACCGTTACAGAACTGGTTCGGAGAGGCAGTATCAACAGACAACCGCGAATTCACCATCAGAAACCCAAAGTACAAGCTAGAGGCCGGCCCTCCAGTCACCGTTCGCTTCTTCGTCAAATACAATTCGGCCCAAACCATCCCCAGCCTGACCACCATAAAGCTAAACGGCAAAAAAATTTGCACTTCAGACGGGGTTGAAGCTACCCCTCCCACCCTCCACATCAGCCAAATCAAACCAACCAACAACCAAACCTCAAAAAGGTACTTTCCGCACGTGGTATACCTACAAATAACCCTAAAATTTCAGGCCTACAAACTCCGGCAGCGCCCTCAGCAACAAACGGTGAGCCCCTAGTGAATTTCTCGTAATTTTCACCTAATTCCAGAGATCAGGATACAGGTAGTAACCTTGGCAACCCAGAAAATCCAACGAATTTCTTCCCAGGTGACTTTAATATCCTTCGACCTTCCTCCAAACCAGTCCTTGCAAAGGCTCAGGAGTGTGGTACAGTCGCCGTCAAAGCTAATGCCCTAATTTCGCACGGACAGAACACCACACAAGGGCAGTGGCCTTGGCACGCGGCCATCTACCATTCCTCCAAGGCTCAGCTAATGTACATCTGTGGAGGAACTCTAGTTTCCGATCGTCACGTGATCACAGCTGCGCATTGCGTCACGAAGCAGCAGACCAATCAGAAGCTCGATCTGGAGAACCTCGTGGTTTATCTGGGTAGGTTGTGGCTACGCGCCGGGATAATTCCACGTCAGTTTTAGGGAAGTTTAGTTTGAAGAGGTTTGGGACTGACGTGCAGGAGAGAGAAATCAAGAACTTGCACGTTCATCCGAACTATAGTTATAGAAATTATTATAATGATATTGCGGTTTTGAGGGTGGAGACTCCTTTGGAGGTTACGAGGTATGTAAGGCCTTGTTGCCTCTGGGAGGGTGAGTCTGGGAGTAGGAATTTAGAGGAGAGGCTAGGTAAGGGTTGAAAAAATTTGATAAATCTTTTAAACGAATTTTTAGGAACTGTCGTTGGTTGGGGTTTTGACGAGAATCGAGAAATTTCGGATTTTTTAACCCAAGCACAAATGCCAGTAGTCTCCGTCAGTACTTGTCTCTATTCCAATAGAGACTTCTTCTCGCAATTTACTTCAGAAACCACGTTCTGTGCAGGATTTAGAAATGGTAATTTATCCTACAAATTATTTTTTTTTTATTTTTTATGTAGGAACCTCAGTTTGCAACGGAGACTCAGGCAGTGGTATGGTCTTCCCTACAACTAGTGGCCAAAGCACAATCTGGCAACTCCGCGGAATAGTCTCCGTAGGAGTGGCTCTTCAGGGCCAAGCCGTCTGCGATTCGACCCAATACGTTGTGTTTCAAGACGTGGCAAAACACTTGGACTGGGTTAAAGGAGTCATGCGACAATAATTTGTGATATTTTTAGATAAGTAATAAATATTTGTACGATAACGGAAAAGTTTTAAGCACTTCATTCACAGTGGCAAACACTTGAAATCAAAAGGAGAACAAAAAATTCTACGAGGATTTGTTTAAAAAAAGATAAAAGAAAAAACGGAAGTCTCCTTGATCCAGAAAATCCTGAAGGCTTTCGGAATAAGGGTGGTTCTAGGCCAGGCAACGAAGGGGTTGTAGAGAACATGGAAGGGGGGAGAATTTTTCTCTTCGGGAATGTGTTGGGGGTAGTTAGGAGGTAAACATACTAAAAGTCCCCGCCCATGTTCTCTACAACCCCATTTTGGGCATTCGTTGCCTGGACTATTTATTGTTATTGTTTTTCTGCAGCGGATAAAAAAATCGAATGCGTTTTTAGTGCCATCCTGTAAGGTGATATCTAATCGTGTTTAGGTACGTCCTTGTCTTGGAGGAACTTGAAAATATTTTGAGCAAAACGAGGACACGAGTAAACAAAAAATTGTGCAATTATGACGAGCAATAGGCTCAAAGTTTATCTGTCTGTGATTGTTATTTTCCTTGTTTTTTAGTTTCTTCTGCGTATTTAAATGTCTTCTTTCTTCCGGTTCTAGTATTCTTTTTTAAATTTTAGTAATTTCTCAAATAAAAACAGTTTCTTTAGATTACCCTAATTTTTGGATTCAAATTCTAATGATCTTAATATTGGAAACATCATCAGGAGTTAAACATTTTTCTTGTATTCTAAAATGAGTCTTAAGGTTAGATTGATCGCAAAATTCTCCTCTATTCTCAAATTTTTAGGAGAATTTTTATATCAAATTCAAACATTTTTGAATTGCCTGAAAATCTTTGTTTTCTCAGAGGAAACCATTTTCAGGAATTTCTGTTGAATTTCAAATTGTCTTAAGACGATACTCAGTAATCACGAAAATCTTAAATCATTTTCAAGATATCTCATAGAGTATTTTCACCAAAAAGATTTTCCCTTGTTCTTAAAGATACAGATGAATCTCAAGATCCGAATAAAGTCTAGAAATCACGCAAAATTTCTCAAGATTCTGCAGTAGAATGTGGCATGATTCACACGTCTCTCGTGCCTTGCGTAATTTTTGAGGAAATTAAGGTCGTCTATAGGTAATTTATGTGTAAAGCATCAACAGTCAAACAAAATGCCTCAAACTGCATAGACTGTCACAAGCAGATTTCATTCTATAAGGCGTTAAGACTCTTAGAAGAATCACGTTTTGCGAAATTCTCGAAATTAGGTAAATGTCTCAAAATATCGCTCTCATTTCTTGATTACGACCTACTTCTAATTTTTAAGGATCAAGAAAATGAGTCAAAATTTTTCAGGTTTTAGAAAATCATATATTCTTGTTCCTTAAAATCTAATAGCCCAGGGGCTAATAACAGATTTTTCGGGTATCATAGTATTAAGTGTTAGAGATAACGAATTTTGTAAAATGGCGCTCAGGTTGAAAAATTGCGAAGGGGGATGAAAAGTCAAGAGAGGTGAAAATTACCTGTGATTAAGTAGAATTACTACAAAATATAACAGGAACATAAGCCAATAATGCAATTTAGACTTTTGTGGTAAGTAAACTTAACCCAAATGACTTCAATTTATTACCAACGAAAAAAAAATTACCCGAATTTTGCACAATTAACACTTAGGGGGTTGGAAAATCGTAAGGGGGATGAGAATTAATGGTAATTAGGTAAGTAGAATTATAGAAAATAACACGAAAATGTGTGGGGGTTGAAATACTTATATACCAATTGCGAAAAGGTCTGAAAAATTGTAGAAGATAAACAGAATCCGAATGAGTTCAATTTATTACTGGAGAAAAACGAAATTAAGCGAATTTTGCAGAATTAACACTATTGAAAAATTGTAAAGAGGGATGAAAAGTCAAGGGGGTGAGAATGAATCGTAATTAAGTACAATTTGGCTTTTGAGGGTTGAAATGTTTCGAAGAGGATCGAAAAAGTGAAAAAGCAAACAAACTTCAATGTACTAGGTACCGAAGAAGAAGCAAATTACCCGAATTTTGCACAATTAACACAGGCAGTTGAAAAAACGTAAAGGGAGATGAGAATTAATCGCTTATAATACCACAAGAGCATGCTATTTAATCGATTAAATTTTGAAAATGGTTACGAAAGCTTGTTGTCGGTGGTAAAACAATGAGAACTAAATTGCCATTTATAATCTGATTAAAGCCCGAGAGCTTTAGCTCGAGGGCTTTAATCTTTGATAATAAATGGTAATTTAGTTCGAATTATTTTACCTAAACGACAACAAAGCTTGAGTAATTATTTCTAAAATTTAACCGATTACAATAGCGATGCACGAGTGGTATTCGGTAAGATTATTTCGCAAATTAAAGTCTTCATTTTGTTAAAAGAGCGATTCTTTAAACCGGGGTTGCCTATACTCAACAGCCCAATAAGATGTTGTGAACGAGCCTTTATAATTCATTGACGTTATGACGTTTGAGGTTAGGAAACGTGCAAACAAAATGTCATTGAATTTTGAGATTATATCCAGAAGAAATCAGAGTCCTTTATGTCCAAAAACACTTAAAATATAGTTTGTGGAAGGAACACTTTAATTGCGTGTAGGATATGTGCCTGGTGGTCATATTTATGGACCTTTATTTCCCTTGACTGATTTTACGTGGTACGTAGTTATTTTCAGCAGTGAAAAAATTGTGTTCAAAATCAAGTAGTCAAGAAAACGATTAAATGACTCGTGCATTAATCACCCTTAAATGAATTCGATTGGATAGAAATTTCAAAATGAGTCTGATTGATTGGTTTAAAAGGTAATTTGGGAATAATCGACATTAATATAACAAGACCTTGATTTTTTATCGGAAAAATTTTCCAAAATGACGATAAACTTCCGTTTGATGATTTTGCTAGTTGAATTGGGCATTTATATTCTGATCTCCGAATATAAATGTCCAAATTTAACAAGCAAAATTATCTAAAACGGAAGTTTAGAGTCTGACTTTGGAAAATTTTGCCGATAAAAAATCAATGGTCGCATTATATTTGCTAAGATTATTTCCAGAATCCCGTTTGTTCATTTTAACATTTACATTTATCTGCTCAATATGCATAATATAATCGTATAGTTACCTGTTTTGATAATTTTTAACTGTTTGAGTTTATTTATATTTTGCTAAGGGTTGCACTTAGCCAAATGGATGATCCATAGGTAAGTAAATATCAGAAGCTCATCGCTTGAACTCAAAATTTTCAAACCGATCCACATAATAGTTTGATGGTCTGAACCTTTCGGCGTTTTGAAGGAGGAAGAATAATAATAGCTTGCCCTGAAATTTCACTTTTAGTGCCGTAGCAGAATGCGGAGGTACTCTTGTCTTAGCTTATTCGCTCGCTCGCTCCTCAGTCTGTCCGTCAGATAACTTGAGAACGGATTGAGATATCGAGCTGAAACTTGGTATACGGCTTTGCCTCCCAAAAAGTAAGGCGGGGATTGCTTTTGGGTCATATCGGACCAAGGGGGTGGGAGTTAGGGGTGAAAAACCGAAAAACTATTAATTGCAATAACTCGAGAACTACTGGAGCTATCTTACTGAAACTTGGTATGCATGTTCTTCCTTCAAGTCCGTTGAAAGTGAGAGGGGTGCCAATTTCGGGGGATGAAATTTAGGGGATTAAAATCACAAAAAATGTGATAATTCCGCGAGGGTTGCACGCATCCATCTAAAACTCAACATACACATATATTTCGATGAAACCTTACGGGGGATGTATTTCCGCAAACTCGGATTGAGGGTGTGGAAATTTGGGGTTGTAACTCAAAATTTTGCTTAATAAGTATTGATCGAAATTGGCGTTATTCGATAGCTTTTCGTTAATGGTTCAAAAAAGGTGTTACTCATATTTTACGAAAAACCACCCTTAAAGGCGCTACAACCCTTAACATGCAAAAATACAAAAATACGAGAACTCAACAACCACTCAGCGTATCAACGCAGAATTTGATGCGGTAATTTTCAGTGACTCTGGAGGGGGATGGACGAATTTTTACTAACATCCAATAAAGGGGATGAAATTTAGGGGTTGAAACTTGAAATTTCTTCAAGTAAATGGTAGTATAAAATTACGGGGTTCGATAGATTTCTATCAACCATTGAAAAAAGTCTTATGAGTTTTCAACCTAAAATCAACCCCTAGGCTACTAACAACCCCTAACGCTTTGTCAGTGGTTAAATAGGTTTTATTTATTTTTACTGAAATTCTATTGACTTATTTATGAACAACCGAAGTAAGCAAATACACAAAGAGTTATGTAACAGCGGAAAAATAAATTCACCCCTGTAAATCATAAAGGGGTGAAATCTTAGGGGATTGAAACTGAAAATCTATTAATTGCTATAACTCGAGAACTGCTGAAGGTATCTTACTGAAACTTGGTACGCATGTTCGACCTTCAAGTCTATTGAACGTGAGGGGGTCCCTAGTTGGGGGATGAAATTTAGGGGATGAAAATCTCAAAAAAAGTAATAACTCCGCAAGTGTTGCACGCATCCACCTGAAACTCAACATACACATATATTTCGATGAAACCTTACAGGGGATGTTTTTTTCGCAAAATCGGAAGGAGGGGGTGGAAATTGGGGGTTGTAACTTAAAATGCTGCTTAATAAGTATCGGTCGAAATTGGCGTCATTCGATAGCTTTCCGTTAATGATTCAAAAAAGGTGTTAATCATATTTTACCAAAAACCACCCTTAAAGGCGCTACAACCCCTAACATTCAGAAATACAAAACGTCGGATAACTTGAGAACATTGAATGAGGTGTCGAGATCAAATTTACTATACGGCTTTGTGCCCTAAAAGTAAGGCGGGGATTGCTTTTGGGCCATATCGGACCAAGGGGGTGGAAATTAGGGGTTGTAACCCACAATTCCGATCTATAAGTATTGGTCGAAATTAGCGTCATTCGATAGCTTACCGTTAATGATTTAAAAAAGGTGTTATTCATACTTTGCAAAAAAGCACCCTCAAAGGCGCTACAACCCCTAATATGCGGAAACACAAAAATACCAGAACTTAAAAACTGTTCGACGTATCAATGCAGGATTTGGTGTTCTAATCTACAGTGACATTGTAGGTGGATGAGCAAATTTTCATTACGATCTAACAAAGGGGGTTAAATTTAAGGGTTGAAACTGGAAATTTCTTCAGATAAGTGTTGTATTAAATCACAGGGTTCAAAAGACTTCGTTAATCATTGAAGAAAGGTCTTATGAGTCTTCAACCTAAAACCAATCCTTAGGCTACTAACACCCCTAACCTCGATATGTGAACCCACAAAAAGCAAAATTTCCGCAGACCGCTTCTTTTTAGTGTAATTTTCGAAAGTTCTACTTTACTACAGTCACTTTTCACCCCCTTAACTTTTCATCCCCCTTCACAATTTTGCAACCCCTCGAACGTTAAATTGGCCAAATTCGTGCAATTTTGTCTTTCTTCGGTAATAAATTTTACTCTTTTGGATAATATTTACATTTTTCACTTTTTCAACCCCCTCGCTATATTTCAACCCTCCAAGGGCTAAATTTGCATAATTGTCTTATTTTTGTATTATTTTCTGTAATTCTACTTAACTTGGTTAATTTTCACCCTCTTTGACTTTTCATCCCCCTTTACAATTTTTCAAACCCCTAAGCACCCACTTTACTAAATTCAATATTTCAACCCTCCAAGGGCTAAATTTGCATAATTGTCTTATTTTTGTATTATTTTCTGTAATTCTACTTAACTTGGGTTAATTTTCACCCTCTTTGACTTCTTTTTAAATTATTGTAGCTAAGTATCTACACACAAGCCCTTAATTTATGTATAAATAATATGTACCTACTCAACTCATCCTCTTTGTTCCCTCGTTTGTACGCAACATGATTTTAGGTAACAAGTATAGTTTCTTTATTTTACACAGTTACACAGTTTAAATTGTAGCCAATAACATAAGTATTTTATTGAATTTTGTATTTTGTTTCATTAAATGACTTATTAATATAATTAAGATTTTTCTTACCCTCCTATGTAATAATTAACCTCCTAAGTAACTATCCTATGTTCCAAAAATTTTCAATTTCAAAAATAGCTTGACAAGTTCGTTGCAATAATATCAAAAAGCAGTTACGTAATGGAGAATAAAAAATATCGGTAAGTATACGTTTCAATATATTTTCATTACCTTGGACTTCTCATTCCCTTTTTCAACCCCCTTAGTGCTAATTCTACATACCTACTTCGCAAATATGATGTTTTTTTGTTAACTCTCTACTGTTTAATTATATACGGCCAATTTTCATAATTTCGTCTTTTTAACACCACTGTGCGTCTGCGGAGGCACTACTACTAGGTGCAGATTTATAAAATCTGCACCCGACTCCACCAGTAAATTCAGCTCGCCCCTACATACACATTGACAAGGTAAACATCTACAGGGACACACATCGCATTGATATACATCTTTCGTTGGCTTTTACATTAGGGACGGAATAACTTACAATTTTCACAATGGATGGTAAGGTATATATGCGTTATGAGTTAAATGAGTTAAAATGAGTAAATGAGTTATATATGAGTTAAATAAATTACCGAAAAAAGGTAAAATTGCGCGAATTTTCCTAAATTAGCGCTCGGGGGGTTGAAAAATTGTTAAGGGGGATGAAAAGTCAAATTAACTGTATTTAAGTACAAGTTTCAGCCCTTAATTTTCATCCCTTGTTAGATCATAATGAAAATTTGTCCATCCGCCTACAGTGTCGCTGTAAATTAACGCACCAAGCCATGATACGTTGAGCAATTTTTGAGTTCTCGCATTTTTGTGTTTCGGCATGTCAGGGGTTGTACCGCCTTTAAGGGTCGTTTCTCACAAATTATTAAGAACTTTTTTGCACCATCAATAGAGATTTTCCACCCTTTTTCATCTCCTTCGTTAAATTTCTCCTAAAATTCACTCTTCCTTTCCCGAAGATGCAATGTGTAAAACACACTCCAGGGCTTCATGAACGTTTCAACCCCTAAACTTCAACCCCTTATTTCACCTCCCCCTCATGCTCTAAAGAAAGTTGTTGTCAATTTCACCACCCTAATCCAGTGCGTTGAGAAATTGCGGCGATTTAGAATGATTTCACCCCTTTATGATTTACAGGGGTCAGTTTTATTTCTTCAGTGTTACATAACTCCTTGCGAATTTGCTTACTTAGGCTGTTCATAAATAAATCAATAGAATTAGGGTTTCCCATTAAAAGAGATAGACAATATGGAGGCAAAACTTGACAAGCCCCCGTATGCAAAAATAATGCAAAAGCCTGTCGCTGTCAAATTTTTCCTCCATATTACCTCACGAAATAGAGAGAGATCTACAAGTTTGGAAACCTTCATTTCAGAAGAAATAAATAAAACGTATTTAACTTTAACCGATTGCAAGGACTTTCTTCAATGATTGGCCGAAATCTATCGAACTCCGTAATTTTATACCACCATTTACCTTGAAGAAATTTTATTTTCCTCCCTTAAATTTCATCCCCCTTGTAAGATGTTAGTGAAAATTACCACACCAAATTCTGCCTTGATATGCTGAGTGGTTTTTGTAGCACCTTTATGGGTGATTTTTCGCAAAATATGAATAACACGTTTTTTCAATTATTGACGGAAAGCTATGGAATGCTGTCAATAGGTACTTAATAATCGGAACTTCGAGTTTCAACCCCTAATTTCCACCCCACATGTCCGATTTTGAGAAAATGCATCCCCGGGGCAAGATTTCTTCGGAATATGTGTGTATGTTATCATATTTTTTGTGGTTTTCATCCTCTAAATTTCATTCCCCCAAATTGACACCACTTCACCTTCAACAGACTTGAAGATCGAACGTGCCCACCAAGTTTCTGGAGGATACCTACACTAGTTCTCGAGTTATTGCAATTTTTCGGTTTTTCACCCTTCACTCCCACCCTCGTCGTCCGGTTTGGAACAAAGACAATCCCCACCGAGATTTTCAGAGCATGTACCTGTGTACAAAATTTCAGCTGGATATCTCAATCCGGTTTCAAGTTATCCGATGTAGCTTCGAATTCTGCTACCGCACTAAAATTTGAGGTTACCTACAGGGTGTTCCTATATTCATAGTCCTAACTCCGGGACGTTATTCCCTACATCATTCTAGGAAGAAAAGTTCCTATTGACATATGCCCGGAAATGCTTTATAAGGGAGCTGCGCCCCCTTAAAAGGGTACTCAAAAAATCAGTTTTCTGAAAATTTCTCGAAAAATATGAACAATAGGATTTTGAAATTCAGAGCAATGGTTAGTGCTATAAAGAGCTTTACCGGTTTCAGGCGATTAAAGCGTTCTTAACATGCATAAAAATAGGCTGGTAAGCAGATCATAACGTTATCTAATGGTTTCTAGACAACAAGCCCATTAACCATTCATGACAACAATGACCCCATTCAAATGCTGTCATCTCGATTGTCAAAATGACGCGAATTCACGCAACATTTTTTTAATTTTGGCTTTAATCGCTTTAAACCGATAAACTATTGAACAAACCTCGGATGTTATGAATCATAACAGACTTAGATGTCTTAAAATCCTCGCTCTCCGAGCTCGGATTTCAATTGACATCTGCGTCTGTTATGATAGTCATAACATTCCTAGGTATGTTAATAGCTATTATTTTCAATTTTTTTCAGATTTTTAATAACATCAGAGGTGTTCGTTCTCTTTTTTTACATATTATGAAATTTTGTGGTGTAACTCTTGTTTAAAGAAATGCTTTTCAAAGTTTTGTATCTTAAGGCCGAAAGATTCCTTAATAAAGAGATTCGCAAGACCTACCAGACTAACGTTAATTTTAATGCAAAAAAGATCGATTCCAAATGTCTGAGATTTTCAAGTAGGTAAGTACCCAGTAATTTAACAATCAAATAAAACATGATTTCTACTTGTTTTCAATAAAATTTTGATTGCCGTGTTCTGCTAACTCTCAAAACTTGAGCATCTTCAACAATTTCGACATCTTTTTACACAATTAAGCTATTAACCTCTTGAAAATTAAGGAAACCACAAAATTAATCCTCCGTCGTTTAGCTTGAACCTCAAAAACTTTCCACTCCAGCAACCAAAACTCTCTGGAAAAACATTACAAATGCATCAGTCTTATCTCTACAAAACAAACCAGCGATAAAATCTAGAATTTCTACCATATAAATACTTAATTGACAGCCCGTGATTTATCGCGTTATTTACCTCCAGAGGTGAGTGACTTATCTGATAATAAATCCAAATAACTTTTCTGCTCCATAGAATGCTATCCAAAATTCGCTGCAAATTGCTAAAAACCACCCCCAAGGTCTTCCAGTCGAAATTTTTGAGCTCCCAAGAAGTCATTGCGAGGGAAAAAAAATTCGTGGCTCATAATTACGACTCCTTGCCTGCTGCTTTGACTAGAGCTAAAGGAATTTTCGTTTGGGATGTTGATGGAAAGCAGTATTTTGATTATTTGAGCGGTTATTCCACGAATAACTATGGACATTGCCACCCTAAACTAGTGCAAACTCTTAGGGAGCAGTCGGAGAGGCTTCACCATACCTCAAGAGCTTTTCATTCGGACGTTCTAGGGGAGTTTGCGTCTGTTATTACGCAGAAATTCGGCTTTGACAAAGTTTTACCCATGAATTCAGGTAAGGGCTCCAAAAATATTTCTTCTACAATTTGGAATTTAGATTAGATAACTTTATTTATTACTACCCTTCGGTTTTTTGGTCTAGTTTTCTTTTTCTTTCTTCTTCGGTTACTTCTTTCTCTCTCGGTTGTCTTCTGTTTTCTCTTCTCCTCCGCTTCTTTCTCTCGCTCTCTCGACTTCCTTCATCCATTCTATTCCCTCTCCCCATTCGTTCAGAATACTCTTTCTCTCCCTTTCCTCCTCTCTCATTCCCACACACGCTTTCAGCAGGTGATCTACTGTCTCTCTCTCCTCTCCACATACTCTGCACTTTCTCTTCCTTCAGCCAGAACTTGTTTTCCCTCTCCTCATTCCCGCATCTGAATCTCGCTATCATTCTTTTTTCTTTCCCACTCTTCCTCTCCAAGTAACTTGGTAACCCTTCACTTATTATATTCTCGTATTTTGCGTTATATCTTGATTCTCTAATTTTTGTTCTTCTTTCCTGTACATTTATGCCTCTATCTCTTTCCCACATCTATATCCTCCCTTGCGTATCCGTTCCTCTCGTAATATCTTTGCATTTCCTTCCCTTTTTCTTTCTCTCTGCCTCTTCACTTCCTCCTTTGTAATTTCTGTACTTTCCATTTCCCCGTCATTCCAAATGTCCCTTCTTTCACTCGCCCTTTCTTCTTCTCCCTCTAGTAACTCTACAAAGTGCCTTCTCTATTTCGCCATCTCTATCTTCCCCTCTCCACCTTCCCGTCTTTTTTCCCCCTCTTGATTTATGTATTTCCATGCTTCTTTTTCGGTCGTTATACTTCTTATTTTTTGTTCCTCTTCCTCCTTCATTTGTCTCTTCCTTTCCTTGCATTTGTTCTTGTATTTTTCTTTGGCCTTTATGTATTCCTTCCTTGTCGCTTTTCCTTTTTTCCATTTCCTTAATTCTCTTCTCGTCTCTTTTTGCCCTCTTACATTCTATATCAAACCATCCCCTACCACTTCCTTGACTCCCTCCCATTAGTGTTACTTCCTCTCTTGTTACTGCCCCTCCAATAATTCTCTCCAGCTCTGTAATTTTTTCTTCTACTCCCTTTGCTTCGAATTTTGCTTTTCCCGGGTTTTGCCTGTATTGTTTGATTGTCTCTCCATCCCACCTTTCTTTCTTTATTACCCTCCTTGTTCCTCTTTGTTTCTTTTTTCTTCCTCCTCTCTTCTTATTGCCCCCTCTAACGGCATGTGGTCTGATTCTGCCATTTCCCCTATTCTGAACCTCTCTACTTCTTTCCATGCTTCTCCATTCACTATTACGTAATCTATTACAGATTCCCCATTTGCTAATACATATGTAAACTCCCCCTTTTCATCCCCTTCTTTATTTCCATTTAATACCTCCCACCCCCTTTCTTCTACAAGTTCTTCTAGGATTTTGCCTTCTTTATTCTTTGCTTTGTCTGTTGTTTCTCTCCTTGCGGTTCCTCTGTTTTCTGTTCATGCTCTTGCTCCCCTTTCGCACAGTCTTGCGTTCTCCTTTCCCTTCTTCTATCCTCCCTTCTATTTTCTTTTTCATTGTTTTCATCTCCCTGCTGTACACTATCATTATTCTCCACTTCTTATCGTCTATTATCACTTTTTCATTCATTATACCTTCTTCCTCCCTTCTTTTTTCTTCTTTTATTTCCTCGATTCCCCTTCTCTTATGCCTTATGGCTTCCTGCCATTCCTTTATATAATTCCATACTTCTTCATCCTTGTTTCTTATTCCGACTACGTTCCAGAACAGGAATTTACATCTTCTTTTCCATTTTTCTTCTCCTGTTTCCTTTTCTTTCCCTGCTTCTAATCCGTTCTTCCCTCTTCCTCTGAATGTTTCTTCTTTCTCTTGTCCTTCTGTTATACCGTTGTATACATCTGTTTCCCTTTCTCTATCTACAGCATTGCGTTTATTTATTTTCTCCGGTCTCATATCCTTTTTCATTGCCTTCGTCTGCTTGCTATGTTCCGTCCTACACTTTTTTTTTAGTTTTTTGTTGGTTGCACTTCTAGAATATCTCTTTCTCTATTCCATTTCCATTCCCTTCCATCGATTGCTAGTTTTCGGTAGCCAATTTTTACGTTTTTTCCTTCCTTTCTCTCTTCTGCTATTTTCTGTATCTGTCTTTCTTTTACTGTTATTCTTTGTTAATCTATATTCTTTCTTCTTTATATTCTTTTAATTTACTCTTATTCTTCATTATTCTCTCCTTGCCTTCGAAGTTGTTTAGCTCTATTTCCAGATTTTCCATTATGAAGTTTTCCATTTGTTCTTTCATCTTATAAAATAAATCTACAAACATATCTCCATGCTTAAGCTTTTATTACAATTTGAAGTTTAGGTGTGGAAGCTGATGAAGTCGCTGTGAAAATCTGCAGAAAATGGGGGTACAAAGTCAAGAAAATTCCACCAAACGAAGCTCAAATCATTTTCGCGACCGATAATTACTGGGGGCGGTCTTTGGCAGCAATTTCCACTTCTTCAGATCCTAACGCGTACACTAACTACGGACCCTTCATGCCAGGATTTAACTGCGTGCCCTACGACAATCTGGAAGCTCTGGAAGAAGCTTTTAAAGACAGTCGCGTTTGCGCTTTCATGGTCGAGCCTATTCAAGGCGAAGCTGGGATAGTAGTGCCTTCCCTGGGTTACCTAAAAGGGGTTCGCGACCTTTGCACAAAATATAACGTCCTCTGGATCGATGACGAAGTCCAAACTGGACTTGGAAGAACTGGAAAAAATCTCGCAGTGGATTACGAAAATGTTCGTCCAGATCTTCTGGTTTTTGGCAAGGCTCTTGGGGGAGGGATGTACCCTATTTCCGCGTGTTTGGCAGACGACCCCGTAATGCTCGTAATGGAGCCTGGAACACACGGGTCAACTTTTGGGGGCAACGCCCTTGGGGCTAAAGTTGCTATTACGTCCCTTCAGTTGATGGATGAGCTCAACGTGGCTGAGAACGCCTTCAAGCTCGGGGAGATATTTAGAAATCTCTTGAGAGAAAAACTGGATAAAGACATCGCGCCTGAAGTTAGGGGAAAGGGGTTGTTGAATGCGGTTGTGATCAAAGGTGAGGGTGGAAAGGGGGAGGTTTTGTTAAAATTTTGGTTTTAGATACGATTCCTGCTTGGGATGTCTGCGTGAAATTGATAGAAAACGGGATTCTGGCGAAGGATATTCACGAGAAGGTGATTAGGTTTGCGCCTCCGCTGATTATCACTCAAGAGCAACTGGAGGAGAGTACGGAGATAATTATTAAGACAATTAACAGTATTAAGGTGTGAATTTTTTAAATATATTGTTTTTGAGATTGTGGTCTTTTAGTGCCGTAGCAGTTACGCGAGGCAATCTTGTTTTTAGTTTTGGAACTTTTTGAACGATTTCAACCCATACGTAACAGTATTTTCTGTTAAAAGATATTTCTTGAGAGAAAAGAGTACACATTATGCGCAAATCTGAATGCGTTAAAAAAGGATGACAATATGATTCGCGCGCAATTGGAGGCGATCGACAGAGACCGATATTCCTTTCTTTAACGGGCGTGAGAGGGAGAAATATATTTTGAGCCTCCAAATGGCCGTCGCGTGACGTCACTCAAGAAATAGGTGCATTACCGTTACCCTGATTTTTAAAAAAATCATAGCTAATAAAGATAAACATTCAACCTGTATATTATAGCTGGTGGAAACAATATTTGGGAGACCCTAAAAGCCGCCTCATTACGAGGGTTGTAACTGTGACAATGACGCCCCGCTGCATGGACAAATCCGCAGTATGGAAGTAGAGGATACAATGCGAACATTTTTGAGATTCGTGTATTTACTTTTGACACTGACCACTCCCAGGGACCCTAGTGTTATACCACAGGACAAATGAAAGCTGCTATGGTACAATAAAGCTTTAAAAAGATTAAACTGAGCTTTTTTAGAAAATTGAGTGTCCCAAAGGGATCAATACATAGACCGTAGTGTATATACAATGGTCCCTTTGGAAAAGTGTTTCTTTTATATCGAGAAAGACAACCTTTTTGATGTTTCTTTGAACAGAACCTTTCGGAACACTGCATAAATGCCTCACGATGGTTCCTAAATAAGTGAGGTACTCAAAAGCAGTTCCTTTGCACAATTGGGGGTGCTACAGTTTCCAAATCGACTTGTCCTTTCCGTGTGGTGAACCGAGTCGTTTCAGGAGCCCTTCTATTGTAGAAAAAATACCCTAAGCCCAAAAACGGTATTTTCTCAAAAATTTAAGCTCCCCAAACGGACCAATGCATACACAACAAGTGTCAATTGTATATATGCAACGGTTCTTATGGGAAAATGTTCTCTGATGACAAGAAAAGCAACATTTTTGAGGTTTTTTCGCAGACAACTTCCACAGAACAACCTCAAATCACTGCATACATGCCTCACGAGAGTTCCTAGGTAAATGATGTCTCAAATTTAATTCTTTTTTATAAATAGGGGTGTTACAGTCTCCAAAGCGACTCCTCCTTCCGTGTTATGAACCTGGCCGAGCCAGGAGCCCTTCTATTGTAGAATAAAGTACCCTAAGCCCAAACATGTCATTTTCTCCAAAATTTAACTTCCCCAAAGGGAAGAATGCATAGACAACAAGTGTCAATTGTATATACACAACGGTCCTTATGGGGAAGTGTTCTCTGATAACGAGAAAAGCAACATTTTTGAGGTTTTTTCGCAGAAAACTTCACAGAACAACCTGAAATCACTGCATACATGCCTCACGAGGGTAAATGATGTCTCAAATGTAATTCCTTTTCATAAATAGGGGTGTTACAGTCTCCAAAGCGACTCCCCCTTCCGTGTGATGAACCTGGCCGAGCCAGGAGCCCTTCTATTGTAGAATAAAGTACCCTAAGCTAAAAATTTTATTTTCTCCAAAATTTAAGTTCCCCAAAGGGACCAATGCATAGACAACAAGTGTCAATTGTATATATGCAACGGTCCTTATGGGGAAGTGTTCTCTGATAACGAGAAAAGCAACATTTTTGAGATTCTTTTGCAGAAAGTTTCACAGAACAACCTCAAATCACTGCATACATTCCTCACGCGGGTTCCTAAGTAAGTGATATTCTCAATAGTAATCCCTTTTCATAAATAGGGGTGTTAATGTCCCCAAAGCGACTCCCCCTTCCGTGTGATGAGCCTGGCCGAGTCAGGTAGCCTAAGAGCAAAAATTTCTAAATAATAAATAATTCTGAATGTAATTTTTGTAATTCCACGGTAATCCTGACTCTAATTAGTATTTAGATCACTAAAACCTTTTACTAACTCTAATCTTGGTAATCTTAACTTGTACACCTAATCCTGGTAGTGAATTGCCCCTCAGAATGAACTGTCTTGAATAACGCTCAATAATAATCTTAGGCGACCAAATATACTAATTTATCGTTCACGCAAGGGGCAGTTTGGGGAGGCCGATTTGGACCAATCCAGTGGTTAGCCGAGATCAGAACCATGTTCCTCCCCAAAGTGACCTTTGCATGCTTTTTTTAAATATCTCTCAAACGCAATGTCCTAAAATTTGATCTACGAGATCAGCGCAGAATCTCCTTTAATATCAGGCTAAAAAATAGCACCCCCAAAAACAGCTCCTCAAAGGGCCCTTTTGACATATATTTTTTGGGTTTTCTGGGTTCCTGCTTAATAATTTCCTCTTCAACTTCATCTATGAATGCTTTTCTTTCTGATGTCATTATGGTGCTAGAAATTGTATTTGAAGTTCAAAAGCTGATGATATAAGTTTCGGTATTAACTAATTAATGGAACAGTTGGACATAGCGGCTTCTTATAAATTCGCAGTTTTTGACTTGAATAATAAGTTTAAAGTCAAAAGAATACAACTGGTGGAAGGCAGTTTTTTATTTGATTATCGTTAAATAACATTCGAAACTAAAAGTTTGCAGTTTTTACCCAAATTTCTACTTGAATTCAGATGAGCGCAGAATTTGAGAAACATAGTTAAGGTAATAAAAAAAGACCCGAATGGGCTTTTTCGTGAATGTTTTTCTTTGCACTTTATTCAAAACTGCACGCACACAAAAGCCATTTTAAGCCAATTCAGAGTAAATTTTGACATTTGTCATGTTTTCTGACGTATCGCATTGAAATCGCTTCTATCAACTCACCTGGTAATAAAATTCCTTGCAAAATTTCCTCATACCAACATAACATTCAAATTTTGACGTTCTGTCACTTCAATAGAAAATGAATGGAGTTACAAGAAAAAACCTGACATAGTGAGCCAAGAATTTCGGGCGAATCACACAAAGTGCGTTTTACTCCGAAAGAAAAATGCAATTTTTTCTTCGAACGTGGAAAAAAAATAAGGAAAAAAGAATTAAAATTACCTGCAAGAAAACTTGACATCTAGTTTTCACTAACGTTGGATGACTATTCATCAAATGCTATTGACAATTTGAAGTTTGCGAAATGTCAAATAATACCCAAAAATGTCGGGTTACAATTTTGTGTGTACAGTTACTCGCAAAAAAATCGGGACAACCGAAAATAATTCAACCCCAAAACTCACCCCTTTCAGCCCCCAAACTCAAAAAATGGACATAGAGAAAATTGAGTGTCCCGATTTTTTTGCGAGTAAGTGTACAACGTTGAAAGTTGTGGAAGAAGCAAAATATTGCTACTGAGAATTTAAAGGGTGAAAAGGTAAATCAAATCTGTACGTAAAAAGACAATTTCATAGTTTTCAACTTTTAATTTTGATGATCTAGCTCGTCGACGGCAGAGCTGGGCTACTCAGTATCGAAATGTACTTGAAGTACAGTACTGATTACTTTTGGTACTTAAAGTACCGGTACTTAAGTACTTTGAAAATTCGGTACTGGTACTGGGTATTTCAAGTACTTCTTAAAAGTACTTGATACTGGTACTTGAATAATTTTTTCGAGCGAAGTATTTGTACTTGGTATTTTAAACAATGCGGCATCAAGTACTTAAGTATCGAGGACTTAAGTATCGAGTACTTAAAGCCTGAAATTCGCAAAACAATACCATCAATCTTATTGAAATGGAGCACTTTTTGCGTGGTGTCGTTATCAGAACTCGAAATTATTACGGGCACGGGGTGCAGACTGCAATCTTGTCACTTTTTCATGTAAATAAGATGGCACATGACATGTTTACAATCACCCTCACCGAAAACGCAGCGGTCTGGACGTCAGTCAAATGTTTTTTTGTAACACGTGCCATCTTATTTACATGAAAAATTGACAGGCAGACGGGAGCAAATGATATTCAGGGCCCCAATTTTTTTTACAAATGTGATATACCTACCGAAATTGTCGCTAGCCCGCTGTCTATAAGAGTATACTCAATAACAAGTAGATACTTGAGTACTATGTCAAGTACTTAAGTCCTGAAAGTACTTAAGTACCTTATTAAATACTCAGTCCCTTATTTTACTTAAGTACTATGTCAAGTACTTAAGTACTTCATTAAATACTCAGTCCCTTATTTTACTCAGTACTTTTAAGTATTGGTACTGGTACTGGGTACTTAACGGTGTGCGCACTAGTAAAGTACTGGACTGCAATTTTCAAGTACTTCTATAAAGTACTGGTACTTGATACTTGAAGTATATTCAAGATATCAAGTACTTAGTAGGTACTTGATACTTAAGTACTTTTTTTCGGTACTTGGCCCAGCTCTGGTCGACGGTAGTCATTAAAAGTGCATTTTTACTGCCTCTTTACTTTTACTACCTATTGTCAACATTTTTTTTCAAATGACAAGCTGTACATTTCTCAGCGGACTCTTGTAGACATATTTTTTCTGCATTCAATTATGTAAAGACGTTTACACTTTCACTAGAACAATTACGAGAAAAAAAATAATTTGACCAATCAGAGTTTTAAAATTTCTTGTCAATAAACGTAGTTAGCCTTGAAAAAAAAGTGAATTGTTGTGTAGTCTAATGTCACACATGATAAGAACCGTATAGTTTCACAAAAAAAAAATATTATTTACACTTTTATTAATTAATAACAATAATAATAACAATAAAATTAATACTTATCAACATTTTTAAAGGTAAATGAATTACAATTTTTAAAAAACGCGACCCTCGGACTGAGCGCGACGTTAGTCAACATCACAAACCAAATTTTTCCATGGCTAACTGCGTTTAGTGACAACAAAACTACCAAAACGAAAGTTAATCTTTTTCTCGAAATTTTTCCAATGAAAAGTGTAACTTTTTTTACGTAATTGAATGCAGAAAAAATATTGGTTGGTTGGTGCAATGATAAATTTTGTTCGGAATCATGAAAACTACAACATCAAAAAGTCAGACAACTTCACCGAAAGCAACTTTCCATAAGAATCGTGCGGGGTGCTTTCAGCCAAATCGGTCTGGTAGTTTTGGCTGTGGCGTGTTTACAAACGTACACAAACACATTTTTAAAACCACTTTTTTGGGCTCCTGAGAGCTCAAAACGTGAAAATCTGGTGTTGTCTCAAATTGCACAAAAACTGCAAATTTATAAGATGATGGGGCTATATCCTAATTACCATTAATAAATAAATACCTTAACTACCTATATTTTTTATCCAGAGAACCTACTGCCAGAGATTAACAATAACAACATAACCTCACTATAAACGAGACGTGCATGAAAACAATTGGCTCTACTGAAAGTCACCATTCACCATTCATTAATTTTTAACCCATCCACAATTTTTCAACCCCTTTTATTATTTTCGTTAGTTATACTTAACTACAGTTCATTTCCACCCCTCTTGACTTTTCATCCCCCTTATCAATTTTTCAACCCCCCGAGTGTTAATTTTGAAAAATTCGCGCAGTTTTGCCTTTTTCGGTAACAAAGGACCCTATCGGTTTTCAGAGATTTTCGTAGAGCAATGAACCAACCTCAGTTTTTTGCACACATGCTTAGTAGGGCCTAGGATATACACCACCACAATTTCAAGTCAGTACCACCATGGGATCATTGTTGAAAAAATTCTTTATAGGCTTAGCTCACAACGAATTAATGCACTACCTTTAGGACCATGAACCATTCACAGTATTTCACCCACACCTTTAGTAGGTTCTAAAATGTCGACCGCCCCAATTTCAAGGCAGTACCACCATGGGATCAGTGTTGAAAAAATTCATTTAAGTGCTTCTTAACAGATCTTGAGCTACTTTTAGGAGCATGAACCATTCACAGTATTTCACCCACACCTTTAGTAGGTTCTAAAATGTCCACCGTCCCAATTTCAAGGCAGTACCACCATGGGATCAGTGTTGAAAAAATTCATTTAAGTGCCTCTTAACAGATCTTGAGCTACTTTTAGGAGCATGAACCATTCACAGTATTTCACCCACACCTTTAGTAGGTTCTAAAATGTCCACCGCCCCAATTTCAAGGCAGTACCACCATGGGATCAGTGTTGAAAAAATTCATTTAAGTGCCTCTTGACAGTTCTTGAGCTACTTTTAGGAGCATGAACCATTCACAGTATTTCACCTACACCTTTAGTAGGTTCTAAAATGTCCACCGCCCCAATTTCAAGGCAGTACCACCATGGGATCAGTGTTGAAAAAATTCATTTAAGTGCCTCTTAACAGATCTTGAGCTACTTTTAGGAGCATGAACCATTCACAGTATTTCACCCACACCTTTAGTAGGTTCTAAAATGTCCACCGCCCCAATTTCAAGGCAGTACCACCATGGGATCAGTGTTGAAAAAATTCATTTAAGTGCCTCTTAACAGATCTTGAGCTACTTTTAGGAGCATGAACCATTCACAGTATTTCACCCACACCTTTAGTAGGTTCTAAAATGTCCACCGCCCCAATTTCAAGGCAGTACCACCATGGGATCAGTGTTGAAAAAATTCATTTAAGTGCCTCTTAACAGATCTTGAGCTACTTTTAGGAGCATGAACCATTCACAGTATTTCACCCACACCTTTAGTAGGTTCTAAAATGTCCACCGCCCCAATTTCAAGGCAGTACCACCATGGGATCAGTGTTGAAAAAATTCATTTAAGTGCCTCTTAACAGATCTTGAGCTACTTTTAGGAGCATGAACCATTCACAGTATTTCACCCACACCTTTAGTAGGTTCTAAAATGTCCACCGCCCCAATTTCAAGGCAGTACCACCATGGGATCAGTGTTGAAAAAATTCATTTAAGTGCCTCTTAACAGATCTTGAGCTACTTTTAGGAGCATGAACCATTCACAGTATTTCACCCACACCTTTAGTAGGTTCTAAAATGTCCACCGCCCCAATTTCAAGGCAGTACCACCATGGGATCAGTGTTGAAAAAATTCATTTAAGTGCCTCTTAACAGATCTTGAGCTACTTTTAGGAGCATGAACCATTCACAGTATTTCACCCACACCTTTAGTAGGTTCTAAAATGTCCACCGCCCCAATTTCAAGGCAGTACCACCATGGGATCAGTGTTGAAAAAATTCATTTAAGTGCCTCTTGACAGTTCTTGAGCTACTTTTAGGAGCATGAACCATTCACAGTATTTCACCTACACCTTTAGTAGGTTCTAAAATGTCCACCGCCCCAATTTCAAGGCAGTACCACCATGGGATCAGTGTTGAAAAAATTCATTTAAGTGCCTCTTAACAGATCTTGAGCTACTTTTAGGAGCATGAACCATTCACAGTATTTCACCCACACCTTTAGTAGGTTCTAAAATGTCCACCGCCCCAATTTCAAGGCAGTACCACCATGGGATCAGTGTTGAAAAAATTCATTTAAGTGCCTCTTAACAGATCTTGAGCTACTTTTAGGAGCATGAACCATTCACAGTATTTCACCCACACCTTTAGTAGGTTCTAAAATGTCCACCGCCCCAATTTCAAGGCAGTACCACCATGGGATCAGTGTTGAAAAAATTCATTTAAGTGCCTCTTAACAGATCTTGAGCTACTTTTAGGAGCATGAACCATTCACAGTATTTCACCCACACCTTTAGTAGGTTCTAAAATGTCCACCGCCCCAATTTCAAGGCAGTACCACCATGGGATCAGTGTTGAAAAAATTCATTTAAGTGCCTCTTAACAGATCTTGAGCTACTTTTAGGAGCATGAACCATTCACAGTATTTCACCCACACCTTTAGTAGGTTCTAAAATGTCCACCGCCCCAATTTCAAGGCAGTACCACCATGGGATCAGTGTTGAAAAAATTCATTTAAGTGCCTCTTAACAGATCTTGAGCTACTTTTAGGAGCATGAACCATTCACAGTATTTCACCCACACCTTTAGTAGGTTCTAAAATGTCCACCGCCCCAATTTCAAGGCAGTACCACCATGGGATCAGTGTTGAAAAAATTCATTTAAGTGCCTCTTAACAGATCTTGAGCTACTTTTAGGAGCATGAACCATTCACAGTATTTCACCCACACCTTTAGTAGGTTCTAAAATGTCCACCGCCCCAATTTCAAGGCAGTACCACCATGGGATCAGTGTTGAAAAAATTCATTTAAGTGCCTCTTAACAGATCTTGAGCTACTTTTAGGAGCATGAACCATTCACAGTATTTCACCCACACCTTTAGTAGGTTCTAAAATGTCCACCGCCCCAATTTCAAGGCAGTACCACCATGGGATCAGTGTTGAAAAAATTCATTTAAGTGCCTCTTAACAGATCTTGAGCTACTTTTAGGAGCATGAACCATTCACAGTATTTCACCCACACCTTTAGTAGGTTCTAAAATGTCCACCGCCCCAATTTCAAGGCAGTACCACCATGGGATCAGTGTTGAAAAAATTCATTTAAGTGCCTCTTAACAGATCTTGAGCTACTTTTAGGAGCATGAACCATTCACAGTATTTCACCCACACCTTTAGTAGGTTCTAAAATGTCCACCGCCCCAATTTCAAGGCAGTACCACCATGGGATCAGTGTTGAAAAAATTCATTTAAGTGCCTCTTGACAGTTCTTGAGCTACTTTTAGGAGCATGAACCATTCACAGTATTTCACCTACACCTTTAGTAGGTTCTAAAATGTCCACCGCCCCAATTTCAAGGCAGTACCACCATGGGATCAGTGTTGAAAAAATTCATTTAAGTGCCTCTTAACAGATCTTGAGCTACTTTTAGGAGCATGAACCATTCACAGTATTTCGCCCACACCTTTAGTAGGTTCTAAAATGTCCACCGCCCCAATTTCAAGGCAGTAGCACCATGGGAGCAGTGTTGAAAAAATTCATTTAAGTGCCTCTTGACAGTTCTTGAACTACTTTTAGGAGCATGAACCATTCACAGTGTTTCGCCCAAACGTTTAGTAGATCCTAAAATGGCCAAAATCCCAATTTCAAGGGAGTCAGGTGGTTCGTCAATCCTGGGATGACATTTTATATGACATTCCGGGATTGATGAAAAACCATGAGTGTGTAGGCGCCTTAAGGTGCCTGCAACTCCAATTTCAAGACATACTATCATTTCCTTTGTATTCATTTCCTAGCTAAAGTAGAGACTGTATAAAGTTAGGTAAAGCCACTCTTTTTTATGTTGTTTTGTCAACCGAGCTCTCAGTTCTGTTAGTCAAAATTCCTACCATTGTCCAAAAGCATTTTTTATATTTTAAAAAAATTGTCAATAGTAATACGACGAGTAGTCTCTTGATTGCCGCGGGTTTTGACGTCCGAATGGCTGTCAACTACGAGTCAAAATGGTAGATTTTTTTAGGCTAAAAAGAGGACGAGAGCTCGCTCGAGTCCTCTTTGGCCGAAAAAAATCTACCATTTGACAAGTAGTGCAGCCATGAGGACTCAACAAGGCAACCAAGAGACTACGAGTCGTATTTTGCAGATTATTTTATGAATTAAAGTATTGAGTAAGTAATGTCAAGTTGACGTTGTAGTCTGAATGAATAAAATAATCAGGGTAGGAGAAAATATTGCTCTGCCATTCTTAATTTTTGGGGGATTTTCTCCCCTCCAAGGAGGGACCTGAAGCCAATAAGGTCAATAGGGGAAATGTTATACTAGGTGCCTCCAAATACATGCATCAGACTGCCGAAATGTATATGTGTATGAATAATTGTTCACTAACTAGTTAGTAACATTTATAAAGGGGATGACAATTCATTGTCTTGTTAAACTATTATTGAAGAGGTGTTGTAATTATTGTTATTAATATGATCACACCTGGCAACAAAAAATTTTTATCATTTATGTCAAAAATGGTAACAAAGCATAAGCATTGTTGTGTTTGCGACAAACGTATTGAGAAGAATGGGGAGAAAAGAAGAATTGGTGAGCCGCGCTTCTTTCACCTATTCAAACAATACGTTGGAGATAATAGCTGACAGGAGTTTGAGGCAAATTCAGTTATTTGCCGGAAGTGCCGCTCGAAGGTGAATATAAGGAAACAAAAGTACATTTCGATCCGATATTTTGCATACAGGTACTCAATGCAAGCCGTAGAAGGGGCGGTGATGGTCGCTGGACCCTTCCGTCTTTGAATGACCACCAACTTCATGTAAGAACAATTAAATTGATTAATGGATCAATTTGCATCTTGATATTGTAGCTCCACCGTGAAATTTCGCCATTGGCTTCTTCGCCGCTTCTCTCTCATCGTTCTCGTTCTCCTTCACCGTCTTCCCGGTCGCGTTCTCGTTCTCCTTCACCAATAATTCCTGCTTCATCTTGCTCTCCTTCACCGCTCCATTCGCTAACTTGCTCCGTGGAGCAAGTGTCACCGTGTTGGTCTCCACTTCTAGAGCAAATGAATATTGAAACAGTGGAGGGTGAAGATGATGTTCGTGGGGTAGAGGAAGACGCTCAACAATTCACCGTGAGAATAAACATTAGTAGTTAGTACATTAGGGTGAAACAATCCTTCTTTATAGGAGGTTGATGCAACTCCAGCTCTTGGGGCATCAGTGTTAAAGCTGACGGGCATAAAGTCAATTCCAAGCTCTGAACGTCACTGCTTCATCTGCAAGTCAGAGAATGGAAGGAAGAGAATTCCAGAATCTGCTATTAAGCAGCTTTGGGAGCAGATAAGGCTTTGTTTACCACTCCATAACCGATGTTGCCAAACCCACATCGCCAGTGGCAGGTTTTCCGCAGTCGCGCTGGAGCAAATTAAGCAACTGGGCAACATCAAATCTGGCACAGACATGGAGGAGAAAGAATTTGTTAAGTGGTTATATGTTGTTTCTGGTGGCAAAGAGCCTGTAAAGCTGAGGATGAAGAAGCTTCGAATGGACTTCTCCGATTCGAGTGACTTGCCGGAAGAAGACTACAGCACAGTGTTGGGTATTTCTAAGGAAAATTTTGAGCATCTTCATACGTTCGTCGAGAAGCGAATGCACTGTTCAAAAAATCGGCACACTAAGAATGCACTTGCCATGCTGCTGATGCTGTTGAGAATGAATGTAACCCAGGCATTTCTTGCGATAATGTTTGGTGTAAGTAATCAAAGTATCGTCAGTGAAACAATTGACACCGTTCTTAATTTGCTGACGGAGAACTTTGTGCCGAAGTATTTGGGGATGCGCCATCTTAATGACAACCAACTTCGTGAACATTCTAGGGAGACCTTCAATACCGTTTTTGAAGCTCCAAAAGATCATACATTTGTTATTATGGACGGCACCTATTTGTTCATTGAAAAATCGTCAGACCATGAACTACAAAGGAGAACGTACTCAACTCAAAAATCACGCAATCTAGTGAAGCCGTTCATGATAGTTCTGCCATCAGGATATATCTTAGATGCACCTGGACCTTTCCTAGCGGACTCTGCAAATAATGATGCCGGAATTTTAAATGCACTGTTAAAAGAAGATGAGGGCCTTAAGGACTTCCTTCAGTCCAGAAATGTGCACTTTGTCCTCGACCGCGGTTTTCGGGATTCCATCAGACTGCTTGACGAGATGGGTATCCCACATCATATGCCTGCTCTTATGCAAAGAGATCAATCTCAATTTACAACTAAAGATGCAAATGAGTCTCGCAAAGTTACACTTGTTAGATGGATCGTCGAAGCAGCGAATGGTAGGATCAAGACAAAGTTCAAGTTTTTCGCGGACGTAATACCAGGAAGCTATTTCCCAAAAATCGGCCGCCTGTTTAAATTGTGTGTAGCCCTGTTGAATGCATATAGTCCCCCGTTAAAGGAAAACACTGAACGATCGACCAACTTTGCAGTAGAGGCACTACGTAGAGAGACTGATGAAAATCAACTTGCTGAGGAGTTGAAATCACTCCAGAACAGCCGATGGATGAAGGTGCCGATTGCTGACCTGGAATTCCCAACATTAACTCTTGAACAAATGGAGAATTTGACGTTAGGAGTGTATCAAATCGAGCTGGCGAAGCAATATATAAAAGAACAGCAGAAACTGAATCAAGAGTTATCTGTATTCAGAAGTCAAAAGTCTCCACAAATCTTGAGGACGAAAATTCATTCCCGGTTCATCTCTCGAAAGAATCACACCGTATGGATAAAAGTTGACAGTTCTAAAGAAGGTGTTGAGGCCATTTCGTCGCACTACTGTGACTGCAAACAGGGTGCAAGAACCATAGGGTGCTGTGCACATATTGCAGCGGTAAATTAAATATTAGGTTCAACAATCTCTTACGTAAATGTTTTTTAGACTATTTGGCATTTGGCGTTCAACAGACACACACGGGCAGGATCCAAAAGACCTAGATCAGTAAACTTTTTAGATGCGAGAAGCTTACTCCATTAGAGTAATTAGGTAATATTTGAATCCATTTTTAGTTTAGTATGTAATCCTTGTTTCTAGAACACTCAAGTTTTAGAAGAGAATTTGAAAGCCGAATCCAAATGTTATGTACGTCAAGAAAATGCAACCAACGTTAAAAAAATGCCACCAATTTGACAAAAGAAACTTCTCGCATTTGAAAAGTTGACAGATCTAGACATTATGGATCCTTTCTCTTAATCGCACCCTTGTGGCTTTGGCATCTTGTCTACAGCCGCAGTAGTAGGGCAAAATGGCCTCAACGCCTTTAGAATTGTCAACTTTGATCCGCATGGTGTGATTTCTAACGTGATGAAAAAAGCGGGTGAATCAGCGTTCTCAAGATTTGTGACCACTTTTGACTTCTGGACTTCTGCTGCTCTTCAGTGCAATTGAATATACTCCTATCGTCAAATTCTCCATTTATCCAATAGTTAGCATTGGAAAAGCTAGTTTAGTATTCAACACCTTCGTCCATCGGCTGTTTTGGAATCCTTTTAGTGCCTCTACAGCAAAGTTAGTGGATCTTCCAGTGTTAACCTTTAACGAAGGACAATAGGCTTTCAACAGAGCCTCACATAATTTGAATAGCGGCCGATTTTTTTGGAAAACAGTTCCGCGTCCCCTGAAAACTTCGTTTTGATCCAATAGTTCGCTGCTTCAACGATCCATATATCAAGTGCAACTCTACGAGCCGCATTTGCACCTTCACCTTTAGTTCTAACTTGGCATTGATCCCTTTGCATAAGAGCAGGCATATCCAGAAAACCGCGGTTGAGTAGAAAATGCGTATTTCTGGACTTTAGGAAATCTTTAAGACTGCAATGAATCTCCTAACAGTGCATCTAAAATTCCGCCATTATTATTTGCCGAGTCCGCAAGAAAAGGTTCAGGTGTATCTAAGATATATCCTGATGAGAGAACTTTCATTAACGGCTTCACTAGATTGCGTAATTCTTCTGTTGAGTACGTTGTCCTTCTGTCGTTCATGGTCTGACTTCTGAGGATTTCTCTACCAACAAATACGTGCCGCTGATAATGACAAATGTATGCTCTTTTGGATTTTCAAAATCAGTATTGAAGGTCTCTCCAGAATACTCACGAAGTTGGTTGTCATTAAGAGGGCAAATCCCCAAGTGTTCCGTCAGCAAATTAAGAACCGTGTCAATCTTTTGGTTGACGATATTCTGAAGACTTACACCAAACATCGCAAGAAATGTCTTGGTGACATTCATTCTCAGCAGCATCAACAGGATGGCAAGGCATTTTTAGTATGATGATTTTTGGGACAGTGCATTCGCTTTTCAAAGAATATATGAACATGCTTGAAATTGCCAATGGAAATACCCAATGTGTTGTAGTCCTCTTCCAGCAAGTCACTGAATTCGGAGAAGTATAATAGAAGGTTATTCATCAAGGACTTTTCAGGCTCTTTGCCACCACTACCGATGTACAACCACTCAACAAATTCTTGCTCTTTCATGTATGCTGCGGATGCCATTGGCGATGTGGATTTGACAACATTGGTTATTTGAGTTGTAGGCAAAGCCCAATCTGATCCAAAAGCTGCTTAATAGCAGATCCTGGAATTTTCCTTCTGACAAGCTTCCAGTTCCAAACGAAATGGTGACGATCAACTTTTGTACCCGTCACGATCAAGTCGGATGTTTGGAAGAACTAGTAAATAGTTGAGGACCTTGCCCTATCCTACGAGCATCATTTTCGCCGTATTAATGTGCCAACATCCATTATTATTTGCGCCGGAAGTGGAAGCGAAAGCGAGGCACCTGTCAAAACACACTGTCTCCAGAAGATATAAAGAATCCGGTGGAGGAGCTCATGGTGGTGGTGTTAGAATATGATTTTGCAAATTTTTGGTTGATCTTTTCCTTTCTTTTGACACGATGGATGTGGTTATAGTCCAGCATTTCTCTGTCTTTTCCTTTCTGCTGCTTACATTTCTTCCGAAGAACATACATCTAAATAACTGGCAGATAAATAGTTTTCGTCATACTCCATACAGCTAGTGCCCTTGGAATAGATTGAAAAAAGCTCCTCACCAACTCTCCTTTTCTTTCCATTGCCTTCTCACACGTTATTAAATACTACTGATATTTTATCATTGTTGCTACGAAAAGATTTTGCTAATAATAATTATATTGTGTTTGCTTACTTGTAAACTATTTTTCAGATGTTATTGTACGAGCTAACCAGTGGCGGTGTTTAGATAAATGGGTCAACACATCGCATCATAATCAAAATAATAATAATAAACGTCAACTTGAAGACTTTTCTCATCTGAACACCGTTACCGGTTAAATTGTAACTCAAAGGAAAATTAGGATATTTCATCGACTGTACTGTACCTATGATTTGTGATTTGTAAGTTTCAATGACAGGGCGGTCAAATGGAAACGAAACAGGGCGTTTTTCACATTTACAGCCTTAATATTCGTTCACATCCAGCGTCCTCTATGGTCGAATTTTAAATTACTTTGGGGCCCTTTGTGACACATCATTTGAAAGAGCATGAAATTCTCTGTAATCCCGTGTAAACATTTTTGCCGTAACTTCGGAAGAAGTTAATGGGTTTCAAAAATGTTTGAGTCGGTTTACAGAGAAATAGATTCGTAATGAAATTAGCTTTCAAATGATGTATCACAAGTGGGGGGTTGCTATTTGAAATTGTAAAGTTGGGGTTGATGAGGGTCACGGTGTGTGTTCTGAAATAGCGCCCACCACGAAATAAAAAAAAATGGCTTTAAATGTGAAAAAAACGATCTGTTTCGTTTTCGTTTGACCACCCTACATTTAAACGGCCTTCCCTATGAGGCTTTGCAGCGGTAGATACTTTTGGAATTCTGTTTGCCATAGAAATTAAATGGGGAAATTCTAAACACTAAACTACCGCTGCAAAGGATTAACCGGGTTAGCGGTCTGTTCTGTCAATGCGAATACCTATCGCATTCAATCGATTTAAAGGATTTCGATCATAATTTTCACGATTGAAATCGCCATCGAACGGTGTGACAGCTAATGGTAGACGTAAAAACGAAAAGGTAAAGCACACTGCCACAGGTCTGGCACTAACCAAATACGTACCTATGTACCTATTAAACATAGGGTACCTATATCTACCAATTTGGTAGGTTTTGTTTTCATGAAACCTGATTGAATTTAAAGACATTGAATGGTCCTGTAATGGACAATAATTAACAACAATAATGGCCCTTTCCAACTTCCACATTCTTACATTCTTACTAATGACATTACAGGATTTTTGAAGGTACTGAAAGTCCATTTATAAACCAACAGAAAAAAAATCTGACTCTCTCAACCACCGCTTTCGTTAGAAAGTGTCGCGACTTAGCGTTCCTACCTAACATCTTATGTTCGCCTGTAGGCGCTGTCAGCACTGAAGTGTCTGAAGTGGAGTGTCAGAGTACATCCACAACACCACAACTATACTCTGTCCGGGATCCACACGACCAAGATTCACCCTATTTCACCCTATTGACAACAATGATTCGCCATGGAAATAGGGTGAATCTTGGTCGTGTGGATCCCGGACAGACCATACATCCGTGTTGTATTGACTGTCATTTGTTATTTTTTACGTATACGGATGTCCCACTCGGCCGGTTGCTATGGTCCATTTTTGCTCACACTTGCGGGGGTGAGACGTAAGGGGGGTACCGGACAAATCACATACGCCCTCACTAAAAACGGCCTATTAAGGAACTACGTGCGTGATGTCAACCACAACGAAACGAAGTCTGAAATCCAGAACTGGAAAACAATTATCTCTGACAGTAGGTTACACTTGACTTGACACACACACTATGTAAAAAGCGAGAAAAAGTAAGGAGTGTAACCAATAATTCAATTTTGACAGTGAATAAAGCACTCAAGGTGAGCGGTGTCTGTCGATACTCCGCATGCGAAAGTAAATTATGTTACAGGAATCTTCTATATCAACGTTGAGCTAGGGCCTTTGTCCGGTAACTAAGAAGAATTTCTGGAGCCAAAAGAATTGCCTACAAACTGCCGTAGTTTCCAGTCCGCATACAAAAAAAGTAAACAAATGACAATCGACGTTCGTGATCCACAAGCAAAATCAGGCTCTCAGACATTTTTATTTTCTACGGTCTATCACATGATTCACATGGTTAGGCATTCCGCACATTTTATTAGTCACTGGTGGTCACAATATGACGTCACGCTGTGGAAAATTACATGGTGCCAGGGGTTGTGTACAGCCTCAGGCTTTTTTTCTCTTGATTTGTAAACGGGATTTCAGGTCTGTCAAAGTTCCTGTCATGGACAATAATTAACAACAAAGATCCCTTTCAACCCCCATTGTTACTATTTATTGACACTGACAGTGAGAGACTGCAGAGATGACGGGAAAAAAAAAACAGGAAAAAAGCCTGAGACACACAACCCCCGCGTTCGTTAATATACGACGGGACTTTATTTAGGTGGCGGTCCATCTCAAAGTGGGCAGTATTAAATTAAGGATAAGGTTGTATTATACATACATGGGATCGATTTTGTGTAATACAATCTTATCCTTAATTCTTCAATATGTTTTTGTACAGGGTTGGTTTTGGGAATGCCTAGTCTGTACTCAACCAAGGGTCTATCTAGATCATAAAACTGTTCATATTGGATCACGATAATACACCTAATATTATAAAATATTGTTCGTGGATCGGATAGGTATAATAACGCGTGATTTTTTTGTAACGGTCATGGATAGTGAGTCCGGCAGCTTTTCTCTTGTAGTTTTGAACACGCCGCTTTCAGTTACGAAAAATTCCTGCCTGTGTCAAAATCAAAAAGCAGAAACAATGGTCAAAAATTGTTTAACAAAAAAATGATCCCATCCAACCCCATTGCTAATGTTTATTGACACTGACAAGAATTTTGAAATAACTGAAAGCCCGTGCAACACTACAAGAGAAAAACCGCCTGACTCACTCTATCCCTAGGGGTAGGCTGAAACCTTCTGGATTTGTGTTCAACACCACCGAGGTTCATTTGCAAAACGCTTCTCCAAATAAAGTTCAATGAAATACCAACATTTGTTGGAGTTGTCGACAACACCACCGAGGCTCACCTGAACAACACGTCTCCAAATAAAGTTCGATGAAATACTAACAATCGCTGAAGAAAAGCAGTTGGTGCAAGAAGTATAGCACCGAAACCTTCTGGAGTTGTCGACAACACCACCGAAGTTCAACCGTAGAACGCATCTCGACGTAAAACTCGATGAAATACCAACAATCGCTGAAGAAAAGCAGTTGGTGCAAGAAGTATTACACCGAAACCTTCTGGAGTTGTCGACAACACCACCGAGGTTGAACCGTAAAACGCATCTCCAGGTAAAACTCGATGAGATACCAACAATCGTTGAAGAAAAGCAGTTGGTGCAAGAAGTATATAGCACCGAAACCTTCTGGAGTTGTCGACAACACCACCAAGGTTCAACCGTAGAACGCATCTCGACGTAAAACTCGATGGGATACCAACAATCGCTGAAGAAAAGCAGTTGGTCCAAGAAGTATAGCACCGAAACCTTCTGGAGTTGTCGACAACACCACCGAGGTTTAACCGTAGAACGCATCTCGACGTAAAACTCAATGAAATACTAACAATCGCTGAAGAAAAGCAGTTGGTGCAAGAAGTATTACACCGAAACCTTCTGGAGTTGTCGACAACACCACCGAGGTTGAACCGTAAAACGCATCTCCAGGTAAAACTCGATGAGATACCAACAATCGTTGAAGAAAAGCAGTTGGTGCAAGAAGTATATAGCACCGAAACCTTCTGGAGTTGTCGACAACACCACCAAGGTTCAACCGTAGAACGCATCTCGACGTAAAACTCGATGAGATACCAACAATCGCTGAAGAAAAGCAGTTGGTCCAAGAAGTATAGCACCGAAACCTTCTGGAGTTGTCGACAACACCACCGAGGTTTAACCGTAGAACGCATCTCGACGTAAAACTCAATGAAATACTAACAATCGCTGAAGAAAAGCAGTTGGTGCAAGAAGTATAACACCGAAACCTTCTGGAGTTGTTGACAACACCACCGAGGTCCAACCGTAAAACGCATCTCGACGTAAAACTCGATGAAATGCCAACAATCGCTGAAGAAAAGCAGTTGGTCCAAGAAGTATAACACCGAAACCTTCTGGAGTTGTCGACAACACCACCGAGGTTCAACCGTAGAAAGCATCTCGACGTAAAACTCGATGAAATACCAACAATCGCTGAAGAAAAGCAGTTAGTGCAAGAAGTATAACACCGAAACCTTCTGGAGTTGTTGACAACACCACCGAGGTCCAACCGTAAAACGCATCTCGACGTAAAACTCGATGAAATACCAACAATCGCTGAAGAAAAGCAGTTAGTGCAAGAAGTATAACACCGAAACCTTCTGGACTTGTCGACAACACCACCGAGATTCAACTGTAGAACACCTCTTGACATAAAACTCGAGGAAACACCAACAATCGCTGAAAAAAGCAGTTGGTGCAAGAAGTAGAAGACTGAGTGAGACCTTCTGAGGTTTTCGACAACACATCTTGCACCACCGCACCGGGGCTCAACTGCAGATTACTTAATTATACTTAATATACAATTCAACAGAATTACAAATACTGCGAAAAATGACAATGATGGTCCAAGAATGGCCTTCCGAGGTCTAACATCAGATTTCTTATACAGATCAGTGAAAGTGCTGTCCGAGTGCTTCCAAAAGAGTATCGGCGGTCTAAAGAACTTGAGGGTTGTAAAAACAACCTATGTCCAAGAATTACGAATCGAAGAACTTGAGGATTCAGGCGTTTCCATAATTGAAATAATATGGTCATTAGGGAGGCACATGGATCTGATCTTCGGAGTGGAAGCTATTTTTGCGCCACACCTCTTGGCTCACACTTAAAATCAGAAAAATAATACCGCACCGCGGCCCAAAAACAGCCCAAAGCCGATAGGGTCCTTTTACTCATATAGGTACATTGTTCTTGCCTTTTTCACTTTTTCGACCACCTTCGCAATGTTTCAACCTCCAAAAGCCAAATTTCCATAATTGGGTTATTTTCGTGTTATTTTTTGTAATTCTGTTTAATTACTATTAATTTTCATCCCTTTTGACTTTTCATCCCCCTTTACGATTTTTCAACCCTCTAAGTGCTAATTTGGCGTAATTTCGTTTTTCTTCGGTAATAAATGAATTCATTTGGATGATGATTACATTTTTCACTTTTTTCATCCCCCTTCGCAATGTTTCAACTCTTCAAACGCTAAATTTACATAATCGGGTTATTTTGGTGTTATTTTCCGCAATTTTACATAGCCACGGTTAATAAGGGAAAGTTAATAATTGCAATTGATTTAACAGTATTGTCAATCTATGTTTAGTACTATTATCTTGCCGATAAAGCAGATTGCTGTACAAACAAAATGGTCATTTCCGGCCTAAATGCTGTTAAAGTGCTGCAACTTTATTTTCCAAAATAATACTACCCACTGTGCAAGAAACGTAAAAAGTATGTTTTGTGACGTTAAAAACAAGGACCGTAAAGAACGTTGAAGTGGAAACCTCTTAGTAACGTTATTTGAGCGGTTCAGCATAACGTTGTTGGCTTTGAACATCTCAAATTCATCCTTTTCGAAACGTATTAACTCTTTTTCTGTAGAACGTAGCAAAAATGTTTTTAAAAAGTTATATAAAGTAACGTTACGGGAAAAACGTTACCTCGACGTAACAGATTACAACGAATTTAAGACATTAAATTTTTACGTTCTATGGATGTTATTTTTTAACGAATCTGAAACGCAGAACGTCTTGATGAAAAAAATACGTTAAATAGAAACGGTAATTAAACAGCAGTCTATGAACAGACCATTCATGTTTAAAAATCCAACATTTTTTGGCCAAATAGCCAACAACTTGTGTTAAAACATGCGCAGAAAGCTAAAGTTTGCCTAAATTGACAAGCGTCTAGCCCCCAGGACGCAACTAACGACGATTATGCGCACTGCGGATTTTTACAAATGTCAAGTCATATATGTCAAATCGAGGATCTTGTTGTCGTTATCCATTGTAAATGTAAAGAAAATGAGACTGGGGCATGGCGTTGAAGTGAATTATTTTAAGACATTTATCGTAATTTGGCGGCCCTTTGATCTGCCGCCAAACTTTCATGGTGCTGCGCCCTGACGACTGACAACGATTATATCCACAGCCAGTATTCTCTTTATTGTTACTGAGATCTGTTTTAGTTTAATTCCTAAAGCAAATATTAATAACAGAAAGGCGTAATGTATTGTTCGTCTATATTTCAGGTTAAAATTGAATCAAAATAATTAATTTATAAGAATTGTCTACCACATAATATGGGGAACTGAAATAGATAATATAATATTAAAAAAAAATTATCATGATGTAATGAAAAATGCATATATTTTATTTCAAAAAAATACAATTATGTACCTATATTAAAAAGGCTTAATTAAGCTTACGGCTATTTCTAAGGATTCCTTATGGTTTGGTCTTCCAGTCGGAGTTCTCTTGGACTTATTTTTCTTTTTTGTAGAAATAAATCGGCGCTGTTGATCGATTTTTTTATTGTGTGGAACTGTGTTGGTAACATTTCGTAGGTGAGCAGTGTTTCGAATAGCAAGAGCTTCCAAATTTGATTTTATAGGCGCTAAGGACTTTTCCACCACATCCAGTTCTTCAGAGTTCATTACTTTGATATTTTCTGCAAGTTCAGTCAGACGTGCTGCAACTCTTCGTAGTTTCAAATCTGATGGTGCTGGTTTTGTGCTCACTTCTTCCAAAATAGCTCGCGACTCCGCATCGTCAGGTGGAGTATCAACCACCATCAACGTATTTTCATCGTCATTTTCACCTGTAGATACAAACATTAAATACTTGACATACATTAGGTACTTGTGTAACAATAAGTTATAAAACCCACAACCAGTTACTCCTTCACCCAAAACCATATGGGCTTAAAATAAGGCTACAATTTATTTTTTACCTTTTCAGTATATTCCATATTCCCCAGTAGTAGAAAATGCAAACATCCTATAATGATGAAGATTTGTAGATAATTACTTTTATATGGGCTATACATATACCGCAGCACAAGTGCAGGAAACTGGATACGCATTCAGGTAATCTGCACTTGTTTAATTTAATTTCTTGAACAGTATACAGGATGTCCCGAAATTAGTGGTCAAAACTTTACCAGTATGTTCTTCTGTGAAAAATATGAAAAAAGTCCCTATGAACATATGTCGAAAAATAAGTCCAAAGGGAGCTAAGGCCCCTTAAAAGGGCCATTTTGAAAGTGAAAGTATTTTTTTCTAAATATCTTCAAAACGGTTAAATATAGCAACGTGAAATTTGGTATCAAATGGGATCTTAGAAAGCATGTTGTTTGAAGGACTCTAATAGCTCCCTTAGGAAGCATTCTTCTTTCTAGAATGAAGTAAAGAACCGTTCCATGAATTTGTTTACGATATTTTGATGTCTTTTGTCACAAATTTTGGAGCCCTGAACCAACGAAAAGCCATTTTTTTCGATGTCAAACAAGAGTAGGTACCATTTTTACTCATTTTCAAATTCGAGAAAAAACTACTTACAAATCAACAGCTGTAAATTCAGGATCAAAAACTTAGTAAAGGTACCAAATTTCACGTTGCTGTCTTTAACCGCTTTGAAGGTATTTAGTAAAAAACACTTTCACTTTCAAAGTGGCCCTTTTAAGGGGCCTTAGCTCCATTTGGACTTTATTTTTCGACATATGTTCATAGGGACTCTTTTCATATTTGTCATAGAAGAATCTACTGGTAAAGTTTTGACCACTAATTTCGGGACACCCTATATGTGGGTATATTCTGATTAAACAAGGTGGAATATCAATTTTGTATAAGATAATAAACAAATATTACCTATCACAGCTGCCGGATGGATGGAGACATTTTGTTTTTGAAGATATGTACAGACAAGGTGTATATGTTTGCACATGTTGTATTTAATGGTGGAGTCGATACAGGAACAACTAAATTGGTGAAGGCAAGATTTGCAGTCAGTGCAGCGCAATTTGCAGTCACAAGAGTCTTTCAATTTTTGTACTGAATACAGTTCAGTCATTTTTGTCGCAGGTACGTTCCATCCATTTTCATAAGGTGTGATTAAATTAATGTCTAGACCAACACTACTTGCGTGACGAGTTCGGATAATTTGAAGTTTTTTGGAAAGTTTTCCCTTGTGTAATATTATTAATCTGTCAATACATTTGTCTCGAACCATGCGCATGATAGCATTAATTCCTTTATCCAGCCTCTTTACACGTTTTCCTTTTAAATATGTATATTTAAGTGATCGATGCATCCTTTCTAGATGCATGTTGGTATTCAGTCCAGCTCCTAATCTGTGACAATAGGCCCAACATTGTGTATTTTTCATGTAATTGTTTTTAAAATATTGGGCAAAGTCGACAGTATCAGCATCTTCTTGGAGTTGATTGTAAAATGTAGCATACATGATGTTAAAGGCCGCCACGTCACGTTCTTCAAGAATTACACGCAACTGCTTATAAACCGCCACCTATAAAAAATTGCCTGAATATTTTGTTTGCTTGTAGTAATATTTCCTGTATTATTTGAATGGGTTAAAGTTACAGTGGGGTAAGTCACTTTTTAAAGAAAAAAGACATACAGAATCTAGATAAGTCAATCTCAACAAAGAAAATGTGACTTAGACCCGTTAAGTTTAACATGCCCATTTATAAATTCAAACTCTTACCTGTTTTTCTTTACATTTAATTTTGGATAAATTTTTCCGCCAAGCCTGGTCTACGTGCCATGTACAGTAGAGTCTAAAAATTATAGGTTCAAAAAGTATTAGTCAACACAGCCCCGAACTTACCTTAATTTTGGTGCCAACATAATTTTCATCCATGCATTAAAAAAACCATCTGCCATATCAGACATGAATATTTCGGGACATATTTGTGACCCTATTTGGGTTTTTATGTAGTGGAAAAATATAGATAAAACTTCACAGTCACTCCTGTTTGAAATCAGAAAACTACAAGGAAAACCCTGTCTGATATCATCAAGTACAAGCAAGGTAATCAACTCGAAATCGTAGCTATTAGTCCCATGAGTTCCATCTATGCAAATGCAATCTGAACCGTATTTCTTAAACATCTCCATCTGAGCTGCAGTCATTATAACCAATACGAAGTCATTTTCTTTCAGTGCAGGCCATTCTTCCAGTACCACACCTTGAGGCTTGTAAAATAAAATTGCATCTCCTTTTTCCTGCATATCTTTTATCCAAGTTTCCACACTTATAAAATCATTGGCATGTCTTGCAGCTGAAGAAGACAAATTGTAGCATTGCTCAATATTATATAAGTCCTTTTTTGTAAGCAAATGTAGGCGCTTCAAATCAGAGTCATAAATAGAATCTCTTACTTCATCTAGAATATGGTCAAAAGAAATTTTCAAAGCGACCTTGTTCGCCAAGAATCTCTTTCACACTTGGTGAGATTTAAATGTGCAATTTCATTTTGATGTCCAACGTGAGTTTCAGTAATTTCCACTTCATACCGGTCATCAGACAAATGTTTCACTTTAATTCCAGCCGGACAAAAGCCTCCAATCTTGCAAGTTCCTTGAATTTTTAAATGACGTGAACCTGTACCTTCAGGTACATAAGTTCCCGAACGATGACATACGAAGATTTTATGCACATGTTTCTCTCGTACCTTGGATGATTCTATAACAAATTTGGAGTTTGTTTTTTGTTCAAGTTCATCCTTCCAAAGACAAAAGTCTCGGGTAGTAGCAAAAAACATTTTGTTTTTTTTTATTAAAATATCGTGGTTTGTTGTATAGTGAGTTAAAATGCTTTGTCTGTTAGAGCTGTAATCACACATAACACATTTCTGCTGATCCTTTGATTTTGTCACTGAGGCTGTGGTATGAATCCCATGAGTTTTTAGATGCACTTTTAAATTGCGGTGGTGCATAAAATTTTTGTGGCATTGGTTGCAGGGATGCGCGTAGTTTTTTTGTTTTCTCTTTTGCAAACTATCCAAATAGTCTACTTCTTTTGGGTGAAGTCTTTTAACATGTTCTTTAAGGCCAGATAAATAACGAAACCCGCGTTTACACTTCCCACAAGTATTTGTTGTTTCCATGGCGATATACTGAAAATCAAACAGAATTCATAAAGGCTACATAAGAATATGCATTAGGTACCTTTACTGCCAAGATGACACTATTACACTAATGAATCTTGAATGAATCACACAAATACGTACAACCACGATCGTACAACATCCTTGGTTTGACATATGACTTGACGTTTGTAAAAATCCGCAGTGCGCATAATCGTCGTTAGTTGCGTCCTGGGGGCTAGACGCTTGTCCTAAATTGTAGAAAGACGGCTTTCTGAAACCATGATGACTTTGATTTAACAGTCGTGTAACAGGTCGTGAGATAAGATATATATTTGAACAGCCGGTGACTTCTTAGTGTGGTTTTTCTTCAATAACTTCAACATAATTTACACCATCATAGACATCACCCAGTATGAGGTAAGTGGTAACATATTTGAACATATCTAATTTCTTTATTATAATGTATAGGGGTAGGGACCCACCCCTATGCCTAACTAGTATTAGGTATACTAGTTATAGGTACCACAAACAACAAAACCGCTTAAACTATTATTAGTGATATGTAACCAATTAAATTAACCATATGTGAGTAAAAAAATTTCACGTTAGAAATAAAGTAGAAGTAAGGTAGGTACTTACAGGTACTTCTTTTATTAAAAGTAGGTAGGTTATTTATACAGTGCGATTGTAAAGTCCGGAATAAAAATCTATAAATTTAATTTGATTTCTGTCAAAAATCCTCGGACAGCCCGGACAGGTCGATTTTATTTTTGTTTCCACTTCCGGTTTAACCGGAAATAGCCTTAACTTTGTTTTCTCAAATGAAATGACACTTTTTTGTCAACGGATTCGGAATCTACGATTTTTTCTGGGTTAGAAACATGTATCATACTGCACCGTTAGTACAGTCACGCCCCCCCTAGATTTTCAAAAACATCGAAGAAATCGGTCAAAAACCAAGATTTTTGAAAATCGCAAATACACCTCATAACCTTATTTTTTTGATACAAATTCAACTGCGCAATTACATTTCCTTTTATTTCTCTTCGTTTTTTTTACAATTTTTTCACTTTTCACAATCTGCCAAAATAGCAAAAATGTTTTTTAAAAATGTAATAGCGTAGTTAAATTTGTATTAAAAAAATAAGGTTGACGTGTATTTGCGATTTTCAAAAATCCTGGTTTTTAACCGATTTCTTCGATGTTTTTGAAAATCTAAGGTGGCCGTGACTTCACTTCCGGTCAAGGGTCATACATGTTTTTATCTCAGAAAAATTCGTAGATTCAGAATCCGTTGAGAAAAAAGTGTGATTCCATTTGAGAAAACAAAGTTGAGGGCATTTCCGGTTAAACCGGAACCTAATTATATTATAATTCGATATCTTTCCTACCTGGCAAAAATAAAAAAATATTTAAAAAAATTATACCTACCTAATGATTTTGATAAAAATTTGAATGTTGAATTACATAAATAATCGAGTAGCAGAAGTATGTATTTTCCGTCAAAATATTATATTTAAACTGTTTGCCAATTGCCGTCAATTCAGTTAGGTGTATAAAACATGTTGCATGGGCATGGCTTAAAGATGGTCAAGGGCAAGCTCCCTTTGTCTGTCGGTCGAAGAATGTCCCTTTTGTCAATAGAAGGAAATGATATTCGACCGAACACCCCAATAAAACAGTAAAAGTTTCTTGAACTAACGGGCCTACCAGCTACCCTTGTACCAGCTACCCTTCAAGAGATGAACAAATCGTTGCATCTTATTGTTTATTGCTAGGAATTAAAAATAATTTTTTTTGAAGATTAAACAAACTTCGACGATTAATTACGCTATCTCCGAAGAATAAAGCGATCTTGAACTATATCAAGGAAATATAAAATCAACAAAAAATAATAACATTAAACTCACATGCAGAAATAATTCATCACACTGCGCATAATTTACGAAATTAACGTAGAGTTAAGAAAATAATAATGATAATAAATTTATTAGAGGATATGGATATTTTTCTTAATTTTTTAATTCTACGTTAATTTGGTCATTATTGATCCTACCTAATTTTAAGAAAAGGTTTACCTACTACCTACATTCCTACATATAAAAATAAGTAGTAACTATCTAATGCTCGTTGATTTTCAGATTGAGACCGTCAACAATAAGTAGGGTATCTATTCAAATTGGGTGACAAGACTGTTGCCGATTAGTATAGGATCAATCCTCATCATTAATAATTACAGTCTTGCAACTGTTCCATGGAGCATGGAGGCAAGATTTTGAAATGAATTACCCATAATAAATACTGCAAATAAATTTTTATTTATTATAAAATAAGTATAAAATTCTTGATTTTAATGAACTTGTTTTCGGTGCAGTCTTTAAACTTTTCCCGGCGTTCACAAAATAAGTAGGTAGCGGCGACCAAAATATTGTAAGTACCTATACTATAAGTACCAACCTAAGTAATTTGTACCTATGCCTATAGTTAGCTATAATTTGTTTTATGCTTTATGCTTATTGTAATTTTTTCGCACCAATTTATAGTTGATGATGATTGATGGGATTGTACATAGTTCAATATAATATATAATATACCTAGTATTCTTACAATATATTTTTTATATGCATCCCTTTTGTTTGTCTGCCTGTAATTGTTTAAATATTTTTTTTTTATTTCGAATTATATACCTGCGTATTATTATTATTTTGATATTTTTTGTATTTGGTATGTAGTCTCTCGCAATAGCAGTTTATAACCCTTATTACACCAATAAACGATTTAATTCGCATAATTGACAATCCTTCTTATTAAATACCTAATTATTTATTAAAACTTTAATATTAATATTTTGAACAAGCAAATATGTATAAAAAATGGACGATTCTAAACATACCAAGAACGTCATCAGGAGAAACGTTATATTAACATTGAAGTCCTAATGTAGCTAAGATTTTAGAATATAGCTGTAAAAAAGAGGTTTTAAAAAGAATGTATTTGAAAGGTCTTTGAAATAACGTCGTAAGGATGTTTCATATAACCACGTCATAACAACGTTTTAAAAACAACGGAAAAAGTATGTTGAAAATGATGTAACGAGAACGTTTTAAACTTAACGTCGCAAGGATTTTGTTAAGTTGCAGGACATATAACGACATTAAGACGGTCTTTAGGCCGTTAAAAGTACTTACAACAAAACGTAACATGTTAGTCTAGTTACTTCAATGTAACGTTATTGTAACATTTTTTTGCACAGTGGGTAGGTACTTTCAACCCCATTGCTGAGCACAATTTTTGACGTAATTCTTCTTTAGTATGTACCCTTTTAACAATAAATTATTAGAGTTACACTTTCCATGAAAAGGAAATCCGACGAAAACAAGTTCCATACAATTTTCTTCTACATCCACTTAGCTCCAATATTTGCGAATTCGATTACTTAATGAATATGCTTTTCCAATTTATACAGGGTGGTAAACTCCTAAACCATAAGAGATGCAGATGCACCATATCAAACAATGTAAGAATGACAAGTTTCGTAAAGCTATCTTATAGTTAATAACGGCGTGAGAATTTTTTGTTAAAAATCGACTGTTTCGTTTTTTCTCTGTAATTTTTGAACGAGCAAACACTTGTCAAGATTTTTTACAGATTCTTTATCGGCATCTTCAAATTCCACAGCTTTTGTCTAATTTAACCATGAAAAATTTACCACCCTCTATACCATACTTACAAAGTCCAAATTGTCTTTTCAGTAAGACCACTCAAAGCTGTCAGTAGAGCCAAAGTGAATGTTGCAACCCCCGTTGCAGTATGAACAGGCCAGATTGTAGTCCTAAAATTCCTGGCTAGCCAAGGAAAAAGGAAGCTCACAAACCCTAAAACAAGCTAACAGTGGTCCAAATCTTAAATTAATTTCCGTTCAATTAGTATCTTCCACTAACAAGTAGTCAAGGGTTAAATTTCCACCGAGTCAATTATTTATGTTTGTCAATTTTTCGTATTTGGGGGTGGTTTTCGGGGTTTTTGCATTCAGTTAGTCTGTTTCTGTTGTAAATAGTCCAAGGGCTCAATTTCATCCAAGTCAATTATTTGTGTTCGAGGGTTGAAGACTGGGTTTTGGGGGTACTTTTTTTAACCTCCCCAACTCCAACAAAATTTTAAAAAAATGGGAGGTTACTGCAATCACTAAAATTTTCGAATTCGAGATAGCACCAGATCTTCACGTTTTGAGGTCTCAGGAACCCAAAAAAGCGGTTTTCAAAATGTGTCTGTGTGTGTGTACGTACGTATGTACGTACGTATGTACGTACGTACGTACGTACGTACGTACGTACGTACGTTTGTAAACACGCCACAGCCAAAACTACTAGACCGATTTGTCTGAAATTTGGTGCGTAGGCATCTCATAACCCAACTTAGATCTGAAAAGCTTTTGGAGCCAATCGTGCAACTAGAAATGCCATTTTGGCACATCAACTTTTAAATTTTAAATGCAAACCCCCATTTTTCACGTCACGATAGGAAAGGCCTTCAAATTCTGCTTCTAAAAATGCATTCATTCTTAGTGCCCTTTTGACCAAAAATTTAAAAAAAAATGATTTTTAGCGGACTTTTAAATCGCGGTACAGCCCAAGCCCCTGAACCGATTTGGCTGAAATTTTGCACATAGACATTGTATTGCACGTCGAAGAGCTGAACAAATTTTGGATTCAATCGGCCCACGGAAAGTGCCGTTTTGGCACACCAATTTCCAACTTTAAAATTATTCACTCATTTAACCATCCAAAACAAGTTTTTGAAAGATTTATTGTCACAATCAGAAAGGTCTTCAAATTCTGGTTTTAAATAAGACAAAATTCGTTCGCATTTAGTGCTCTTTGGGTCAAAAAATCGAAATTTTGTAGTACCACTAAAGATACATTATAGCCCAGATTAGTGAATCGATTTGGCTGAAATTTGCTACATGGAGATTGGGTGACCCGTTAAAGACCTGAAAGGCTTTTGGAAGCAATTGGTCCACGGGAAGTGCCATTTAAGCATATCAACTTTAAATTTTAAGGCAAGGCCTCCTTTTTTATGTCGCCATTAGAAAGACGATCAAATTCTGGTTCTAAAAATGTATTCACAGTTTCTGCCATTTCAGTGGAAAATAGAGAAAAAATTCTTTCTCATTAAAAGGGAGCGGGCTGACAGTGGATGACAAATTCTGTTGAATTGACTACTATCTACACAGAATACAAAGATCCACGCGATGGGGAGGTTCCAGCCGCTTCTCTGCTGCATTTTTTGCTTTCAAAATAGTCTCCTGCGATAATGAGTAGTAAAAGGATTAAATTCCGTCCAAGTCATTTTTTTGTCTTTCGAGGTTGAAGGGGGTGAGTTTTAGAGGCGTAGTTTTTTTGTTCAATTCAACTCTTTCGGTTGTAGGCGGTGCAAGGGTTAAATTTCCTCCAAGTAAAGCTTTGTGGTTGGGGGTTGAAGGAGGCGAGTTGCAGGGATGCAATTTTTTGTGTTCAATTAGTTTCCTCCGGTAATAGGTGGTCCAAGGGTTATACAGGGTGTTTTGCAACCGCGTGTAAGTTTTTTAACATTAGATTGCCCATCAAAAATGGTGACGATTGCCACAAAATTGTTTAGGTCGAAGTCGTCTCCTAAGGAAGTTAGGGCTTTACCATAGGGAGCAGTTTTTCTTATTTGGATATCTCTAAAACCACTCATTAAATAAAAAAATACCAAGAGTAGTAAAAGTTGCAGTTTAAGCTGCTCTTTACAACAGGCACCACCATTTTTAAAATGCGTGACCTTGAAAAAATTTCCAGTTATCTCATGAACGGTTATCTCTAAAACCACGCATTAAATCAAAAAATACCAAGTATAGTAAAAGTTGCAGTTTGAATTGCCCTTTCTAACGGACACCACCATTTTTAAAACGCGTGACCTTCAAACATTTTCCGGAAGAAAAATGTCAAAAATGTCTCCGTTTTCTGGGGATCCCGTGGTCATAGTCCAACGAAATTCCCCATGTAGATGTATATTCTCTGGCTACTAGTGTCCACCAAATTTCATTCAAATCCGTTAATCCGTTCCTGAGATAACTGAGAAAAACTGCTCCCGATGGCTGACTTTAAAGCCCTATAACTTCCTTAGGAAACGACTTCGATCTAAACAATTTTGTGCCAATCGTTACCATTTTCGAAGGGCAATCTGAGGTTAAAAAACTTACACACGGTTGCAAAACACCCTGTATTTCCTCTAAGTGAATTTTTTGTTTCAAGGTTGAAGGGGTTGAGTTTTAGAGGTGCAATTTTTTTCTCTTCCTGTCGTAGGTGGTCTAAGGGTCTAAGGACTAAATATATGCTCAAAATTTTTTCTGGGCTATTGATTAAAAGTTATCGAATTGCTTGAATTTCAAGCAACACTTATGTGAAATTTCGAGTTCGAACCCCTAATTTGCACCCCTTTCTGTTTCATCTTGCAGAAAAAAAAAACATCCCTTATCAAATAATGTCAAAATATATGTAATTTCAGACCTCCATGTGCAAAATATTTGAGAAGTTTTCGTATTTTTGTGGTTTTCAACCCCTAAATTTCGTCCCCCAAAATTGACACCCCCTCACCTTCAACAGAATTGTACGTCAAAAACGCATATCAAGTTTCAGTAAAATATCTCCACTGGTTCTCGAGTTATTACAATTAATAGTTTTTCGGTCCCGAAAAAAACCTCGCATTCTCGCGCTTTTACTGCGAACGCTGCCTAAACGCTTGAAGATGGATTAAAATCGTACAAGAGAGAAATGTCGGCAACGAATAGACCTACAAAAAAGTCCGCGACAGCATATAAATATCTGTTACGGATAGCCGACAATAAGCCACTGAAGCTATTTTCGTCAAAAATTAAAACACAAAAACGATCTCGGTGGGCTTCCCATCGTATATAGCGGACTTTTTTGTAGATCTTTTTATTGCCGACAATTCCTCCTCACAAACTTTTGCTGTAGCTTCAAGCGTTGAGGCAGCGTTCGCGATCAAACGTCGACAATTGTAATTTATTTCAGTTTTTCACCCCTAACTCCCACCCCCCTGATCCAATATGGGTCAAAAACAATCCACGCCGAGATCTTCGGGGTATACACATGTGTACAAAATTTTAGCTCGATATCTGCTTTTGTTCTCAAGTTATGCGATGGACAGAGTAGACGGGCAGAGTCGGTAATACAGCCGGACTGTTTTACCCACTGCGTAGACTGGCTCCCATCATGCACTGGAATTATTGAAATCATCAATAGAGATGAGTGCTTTGTACTCTAAGCTATCCAGTGTGTAAGAATAAGTCCTCTGCTATTAAATTATAAAATTTCAAACCGCCAAATTCAAAATAATGATGGTGGACCAAGGTTTTACAACCACCCCTAGGTTCAAGCCTCTCCCCTAATGCAGAATTTTAGATCTTTAATAACAACCCTTACAACCAATATTTGATTTAATTAATGTTGATAATATTCTTAGACATAAAACTGACACAAAGTTGACGTTTTTTTTCCCATTTCTGTGTCGGAGTCATGTTTTTGGTCTCTGGTTGGAGAACATGGCGGTGATTAAATTTGTGATGTCCATTTTTCGACGTCGGTGGTGCTTTCCGGTCCTCACCATTCTCACCCTCCTATTTTTCGTACTCTTTTTCGTACCAAACCCCCGCCAAAAACCACCCCAACTAGAGTTTCAGCCAAACATAAAAAAAATACTGGCGAACATGTCCGGAATGCTCGCAGCCACAGGACTGAACCCTCAAATTACACTGGAACATTCCTATATCCTGCCGGACTTGCAGCAAGATTCCTCTCGTCGCAAGTTGACCTATTTAATGTCAAAAGGAAGGAACAACGTGTCGATTGTAATGGGAATTCCCACTGTCTACAGACAGACACAAAATTATCTAATGGACACCCTGCAGAATCTCACTGGAGGCCTGAGCGACTCAGAAGCTATCGACACCCTTATCGTTGTTTTCGTAGCTGAGACGGATTTGGAATACGTGCTCCAAACGGCCAAAGGGGTGGAAATGAGATTCAAATCTCAAGTACATTCGGGGTTAATTGAAGTAGTAGCACCCTCTGCAGATTACTACCACCCTTTGTATCCCAAGTCAAAAACCACCCTCGGAGACTCCCCTGTGCGGGTTCGGTGGAGGTCCAAACAAAACTTGGATTTTGCCTTTCTGATGTCTTATTGTCAACGCAAAGGAAAGTTTTACTTGCAACTCGAAGACGATATTGTGGCCAAACCGAATTACGTAACGGAGATGAAGAAGTTTGCTGAAAGGGAGGAGCCTTGGTTCTTGCTGGATTTTTGCCAACTGGGTTTTATTGGGAAGATGTTCAGAAGCGGAGATCTTTGGGGGATGATTCAGTTTCTTCACATGTTTTACGAAGAAAAACCCGCCGACTGGCTGCTGAATCATTTGCTGTTGACGAAATTCTGTAATTTTGACAAGATCCAAGTTTGTACTATGGGGAAAATGGAGATGTGGATACACCGTTACCCGTCGCTTTTCCAACACGTTGGAACGTATTCCTCCCTCCGGGGGAAAGTGCAAAATCTCACTGATGGTGGGTTTTGATAATTTGCAATGCCACAAGAAAGCATGCCGACTAAAATAAAAACCTAAAAATTTCAAAACTAGATTGGATTAGAAAACTTTATTACTACCTTTCGGTCTGTATTGAGCACTGTCCTTTTACATTCTAATTTAATATTTACATATTTACATATTTTGGTCTACTTTTCTGTCATCACCCTGTCTTGCCAACATGAGGAATATTTATGTTATAATTGAAGCGATTTTAAAATCTAGATGCGTGGAATTTGGAAATTCTTAATTTCCAGATTATTCGAAAAATAGAGATTTTCTAAAAATTTTAATGTGACCATTAGATTCAGCAAAAAGGAAACAAACCATAAACAGGTCCAACCTAACCAATCAACTCACGCCCCAAACAGCAATGGCGAATCTTCAAATCAAAACAATAACAATGGGATCCCAACAGTTCAACTAAATCAAAGTGGAAAGTCTCTACAGCCACCGGCCAAAGTTGCAACGCACATCAATAATAATCCATTGCCTAACATTTCAGATGATGCATTACGCGGATCTGCCAATGTTCCCGAAACAGCATGGTCAGATGTAGTGAGGAATAAGAAAAAATCAAATCGACAGTGTGTTACGGGGAAAAATGGTGCCACTTCGGGGAATGCACAAGACCAAGTAAAGCTGGGCACAGTACCACAAACAATCGCAGTGCATCTGTTTCGGCTGCACCCTGAAACGACTCCTGAACAGGTGCTTCGGTATACCTCCACAAAGCTCCCCGGGGCCACATGTGAAAAGCTAAAGACGAGAAACGAGCGATATTATTCCTCTTTCAAAATCGCTGTAAACAAGACTCTGACGGAAACTGCAATGGACCCAAATACATGGCCAGCGGGGGCGTGCATTCGCAGGTTTTTTCAGAAGAGGACCGGCACGCAACCCCTGGAGTGACGATTGCAGAAGCCGGATGTGATCCTAGCCACCAAGGAGGGATCAAAAATAAAAACAACTTAGTGACCTCTGCAATTAGTCCAGATAATCCAGGTTTAGGTTCTCTCGAAACAACCCAAATAAATTCGCTTATAAACATTCAAAATACTCCTGTGATCACAGTTCTACACCAGAACTGTCAATGTCTTACAAACAAACTTCTAGAAATGGAGGTTTTTCTAGAAGGAAATAACTGTGATGTATTATGTGTCTCTGAACACTGGTTTAGTGCAAATCAAATTGACAAAGGATTATCAATTGAAGGTTATAAACTTGTCGAACACTTTAGCAGATGTGAGTACACTCATGGAGGTGTCGCCATACTGACCAAACCAAAGATTATCGCAGAACCTATTGTGGAAATCCGACAGCTTTCGATTGAGCTGCACTTTGAGTGCGCTGCAGTAAAAGTTACCAGTGGAACGGAAAAATTTATAATTGTTGTTTTATATCGCAGCAGTGCAAAAGGTAATGTAGGTATTTTCGGCGAAAGACTTGTTGCCTCCCTGAACATGTTTAGTAAGTATCCAGATTATAGAATTGTGCTGACAGGTGATTTCAACATTAATTTCCTGGTAAGGTCGTCCAATCTGTCCGAATTGCTGGATACACTGAACTGCTATTATTTGAAGCCTACAGTAAGCTCTCCAACAAGAGGTGAGAATTGCTTGGATAACATTTGCATTAGCAAAGACATTATAAAATTTCAAACTGAGGTAATATACAGTGGTTGGTCGGATCATGCGGCCCAAAAAATAACAATTTGTCTAAGTGAAACTGAAAAAACACATAAAAAAATCAAATTTAGAAATTTTAGAAACGAGAGCAATGTAGATCATTTTAAGAGCTTACTCTCTTCTCAAAAATGGGAGGAATTGAACAAGTGTCGGGACGTCGATCAACAATATGAAACCTTCCATAACTTAATCACATATTATGTTGACTTAGCATTTCCTTTGAAACATAAGACCGTACATCAAAAGAGCAATAATAAAAAATGGGTAACTGCGGGTATTAGAGTATCTTCTGAAAATCTTAAGTTGCTATATAAGCTTCAAGTTCGGGGCGATCAAGAAATGAAAAATTATTATAAAAAATATAAAACAATATACAATAAACTAATTAGATATGCAAAAAGAAACTATAATAACCATTTATTAGGTACTTCCACTAACAAAGGCAAAACTGCTTGGGAAATAATAAATAAAGGTAACCATAAAAGTAACGATGAAAACATCGAATTACTAATCGATGGGAAACTTGAACAAAACAAAGAAATTTGTGCAAATCACTTAAACCAGTATTTTAACGGAATAGCTGATGAATTTGTAACAAAAGAATCGGCTGAGAATACTCGCAAAACGGAAATATATCAAAAAAGTCTGTTTCTTAAACCAACAACAGAACGTGAAGTGAGTGATATAATAAAAAACTTAAAAAACACTAATTCAATGGGCTTTGACAACGTAAGCGCAAATTTACTTAAAAAATGTTGCAATGAGCTAACATATCCATTAACTGTTATAATCAACAACTCCCTATCGTCCGGAAAATTCCCCAAATTGTTAAAAACATCTAAAATAATACCGATATATAAAAAAGACGACAAAACCCAAGTTCAAAATTATAGACCCATCTCTATTTTAAGTACGTTCTCTAAGGTTATGGAAAAGGTGTTTGCCAAAAGGCTGACAGATTTTTTTTCAGAATCTCATTTAACGAATAACAATCAACATGGCTTCACAAGAGGTAGATCGACGTCTTCTGCATTGGCAGCTCTCCTTGATAGGCTATACGAACACCTGGATAATGGAGAAAAGTGCATAGGTCTATTTATAGATCTCAGTAAAGCCTTTGATCTGGTAGATCATCAGCGAGTTCTAGAAAACCTGTGGTATTATGGGATTAGGGGACCGCCTTTAAATTGGATACGTTCGTATCTTGTTGGTCGAAAACACTTTGTTACGCTAGGAAATTCCAACTCCGAGTTAATGATAGTAAAGAGGGGGGTTCCACAGGGGTCGGTCCTTGGACCTCTAATATTCTTAACTTATGTGACTGATCTGCGTATACCCGACACCGTCATGTTCGCTGATGATATAAGCTCGTTAATAATAAGCGACGATAACAACTTGATAGCCTTAGCGAATAGCAGAATATCTGAATTTGTCCAATACTTCCAAAAGAATGGCCTCTCTATGAATAATAAGAAAACTATGTACCTACATTTTAATTTAAGCAACAAAGCAAACGACTTCAGTTACTTAATAAAATCTGATTCTAACAGTATTCAATGCTGCGACACAATAAAATATCTAGGTGTTGAAATTCAAAACAACTTGAAATGGAACAATCATATAGAGAGCCTATGTGGACGAGTTGCCAGTGCATGTTATGCTTTGAGAAGACTGAAAAGTATCGTTAATGCGGAGGTTCTTAGAATGTACTACTTTGCTCAAATACACTCTCTGATTAGTTACGGTATAATAGTGTGGGGTGCAGCCTCAGGGATCGACCGTGTCTTTAAAATGCAAAAAAGAGCCCTCAGGCTTATTGTGGGTATTAGCTCAAGGGACAGTTGTAGATCTTACTTCAGGCGAGAGGGTATCATGACCCTACCATCTATATTTTTGTATCATGTCTTAATCTATGCAAGGACAAATATGGGCGACTTAACAAAAAATAACTACCACCACAGTTACAACACACGCCACAGCAATTCATTGATGGTATCCATACATCGAACAAGTGCCTTTGAAAACTCTCCAAAGTATCTGGGAGTACGATTCTATAATAAACTTCACCCTGAGATGCAGGAACTTAGATTTGATCAGTTCAAAAAGAGCCTCAAAAGGTTGCTCATTGAAAGGTCGTATTACTCTGTTGGAGAATACCTACATGAAACTGCACTGCTGAGATAAATTATTATATTGTATTGTCCCCATATTAAATTGACTATATTCCATGCAAATTTTTTGTACATATTGAGGAATAAACTTATTATTATTATTATTATTATTATTATTATTATTATACGTGTATATTTTTTGTACGATGAAGGAAAAGTGAGTTATGGGGTAAAAACTTGCGCCTTGCGCATAATTTGCAGATTTTAGGGGGGTTCCAGGACTTCCAGGCTGTGGCGGAGGGCGAGTTTTTAGTAAGCTTTTCGTGGCCCTGAAGTCTAATTATTCCAAAAAAAAAGTTCTTGGTTGAATTTTTTCCATTTCTCTATCGATTTTTCGAGTAATTTTTGGATTTTTGTAATTTCGTGTTCCGGCATGTTGAGAGTCCTACCGCCATTAAGGGTGGTTTTTTCCAATGGCATGAATTTCGATTTCAGTTCATTAAATAGAAATTCTTTTTTCAACCCCTAAGTTTCTAAATGGAATTCTCCAAAATGGCCTTAACTTTGTTTTCTCAAATGAAATACCTAACATTTTTTTCTCAACGGATTAGTAATTACGATTTTTTTCTGAGCTAAACCTCGTTCACAACCACTTTACGTACGTGACATAACAAAGTTTAACAATCGTCAACAATTACTAGAAAAGTCAAAAGCTGTCATGAATAATTGTTGACCATTGTTAAAGTTTGTTATGTTACGTACTTACGTAAAGTGGTTGTGAATAAGCTCTTAGAGACATGGGTCATACTTGAGTGGAAGTACAATCACGGCCACCCTAGATTTTCAAAAACATCGAAGAAATCTGTCAAAAATCAAATTTTCTGAAAATCGCAAATACACGTCAACCTTATTTTTTTGACACAAATTCACATTTCCTTTTATTTGTCTTTGTTTTTTTTTAATTTTTTCACTTTTCACAATCTGAGCAATAGCAAAAAGAAGATTTTTTTGAAAAAGTAATCGCGCAGTTGAATTTGCATCAAGAAAATAAGGGTGATGTGTATTTGCGATTTTCAAAAATTTTGATTTTAACCGATTTCTTTGCACCCTCATATCATAAAATGAATAAGTCCAAATTTTCTGAAAATTTTTGAGTATAAATAATTTATAATTTGACTGATTTTCCGAATGTTATTTTTCAAAAATTGAAAAATTTTGGGTTTCAATACTCCATGATGGTTAGATAAAAAGGCCCTCCGGGCCTTTTCTTTCGCGTCCCGATATGAGGATGAACTGGTCTTAAAGCAATATAATTATTATAAGCCCTCCTTTGTTAAAAATCGTTTTAAGTACCGTAAAGTGGGGTGAGTTTGGCACCCGGTGTGAGATTGGCCACTTTTTAGAATTTGTTAGTGGCGCTCTGTACAATTTTGCTGTTTATTATTTGGCAGTTTAAAATATTGTAGCATATAGGGCAAACCTTCCTCTTACCTCCAGTATAATTTTTTTCGTAATCAATTGCTTGGTTATTGCAAAAAAAAATTTTCTTCAGACTACAAAAATTCTACCAAAATTGAAGGTCAAAAAACTACCCCTGCCCCCACGAGGTAAGTGCCTGGAGCGAAAATTCTTCACCGCCCTTGTGATTCTACATCTTTCCCCTTGTAGCACCACCCAAATTTAATGGGGGTAAATCACCCCCCTGGCTCCTAGAGGGTGGCCAAACTTAGACCGACATTTTTACAGGTTTGAAGGGTAAGTTTGGCCGCCCAATTTTTTTGGAATATGTTTGTTCAAATTTAATAAATTAAAAAATGCATAGCACAGTCTGAAAGTACGCATCGAGACCCGTATATACACAAAATTTGGAATAAATCAGCCAACTGTGTCTAAAGTTACAGCCTTTTAAACTTGAAAATGGCCAATTCGACCCCCTTTACGGTACCTATTCAAATTTTTTAACTAATGTAACCTACGTAATCAATCCTCAGACATGTGTCAAAAATTTTATAACTAATTATGGGATATAATTATTATTACAGACACTTTTATCTGAAATCCCAGAAACCACACAATTTTTTTTTCACTTTCAATCGTAAACAATTTTTTTAGCTATCAAAATCTTACAACGAAACCACGTTCAAACTATAATTCTAGCACCGTTCTAGTTCACATTTACAGAAAATATCCAAAATATAATCTTCACAAGGGACAAAATTAGTTACTGAAACTCACCAATCAGTCAAAAATCGACAAAACTCTGATAATTTAACGAATTCACGCACTCTTTTCTTCACAAAAGTCAAATTCTTCGTCTAATTCCTCCGGAGAACAACAAACTCATTATAAAAGCATCTTTTAGAACCTGTTTACAAACACTTTAATGGAATTTCCATCCGACCTTCATTGGCGCCAATATTCAAATTCAATTGTTTTCAGAAACCCTTTTTATTGGTCTCATTTATTTAACTGTTTCCAGTACTTCATCGCATTGAAATTCTCTTCCACCCTTAATTTCTTCAACCTTTAGAGAAAGAATTCGAGAATTTTCCAACAAAATCCAATTTTTTGCTTGATAATGAGAAAAGTTTATCAAGGTGTTTTGCTGGTTGCATAGGCTCCCAAGAACAGCGCCATCTCCCGGCTTCGACCAAATGACGCCGAACAACAAAAGTGACAGCTGTCAATATTTTCACAAATAATGGAAAAAAACAAAGTCCAAACGTTTATTTTGACCCAAAACGAGCTGGGGCAGAAAATTTACACCCTACAATCCGACAGGAGCAAAAGGTAACCCCTAAAAACGTTTTTTTTTCGAAAAAATCACATAACCTCACTTCAGTTTCACAATCGACGAGAGCGGCAACATGGTCCAGTATCAGCCCCAAGCGGCAATAAAAGCCACGAAATTGAACGAAAGCGAAATCCTGGACGACATCACCGAGTCCCAGTTGGCCATGATCGGATCTTTGGAGAGCACGAGCGATTTCGATGATCATTTGATGAGGGAGCTCGACTCTGATTTGTTGCCTGTCGAGGATACGGATAACAATTATATAATGCAGCACATGAACATCCAGGAGCCCCTTTCGAGGCTGAGGGTGCTCCTCGAGCAGAGATTGGGGCTCAGCTTGGCCGAGTATTCGTTTTATTTACAAGGGACGCAGATGGTGAGTTGGCTGTGGAATGTGACAGGTGACAGGTGTTCATGGGTGGCTTGATTTTAGTTGGAGGACAGCAAGAATTTGGTGGAGCAGTGCGTGCAAGGTCAAGGACTAGTCCAGGTCAACGTTCAAGTGATCAGTAATCCGAAGAGAATCAATATTTTGGACGTGCTAAAGCCTGCTGAGGATTATATTCATATTGGTAGGTGTCAGTGGGATCCAAAATGGCTACTTCTGTCACTTTTATTTGATAGTGTCCAAAGGGCTGAGGTTGATAGCTGACAGTTGAACTTTAAAATTGTAGCTAATGTCAGTGGGATCCAAAATGGCCACTGCCGTCAGTTCACTTGTTTGTCAATGCCAAGAACTCAGCAAAGAGGGCTGGGTTGAAATTGAAAATAGCGCCACCTTGAAGTTATTTTATTGCAAGTTGTCCTTAATTTCGAGTGTCAGTGGGCTCCAAAATGGCTACTTGTGGCACTTTTTTGTTTGATAGTGTCAAAAGGGTTGAGGTTGATAGCTGACAGTTGAACTTTAAAAGAGCATATTGGGAAATTGTCGCTAGTGTCAGTGGGATCCAAAATGGTCACTGCCTTCAGTTCATTTATTTGTCAATGCCAAAAACTCAGCAAAGAGGGCTGGGCTGAAATTGAAAATAGTGCTTGAAGTTATTTTATTGCAAGATGGCCTTAATTTCGAGTGTCAGTGGGCTCCAAAATGGCTACTTGTGTCACTTTTTTGTTTGATAGTGTCAAAAGGGCTGAGGTTGATAGCTGGCAGTTGAACTTTAAAAGAGCATAATGGGAAATTGTAGCTAGTGTCAGTGGGATCCAAAATGGCCACTGCCTTCAGTTCATTTATTTGTCAATGCCGGAAACTCAGCAAAGAGGGCTGGGCTGAAATTGAAAATAGCGCCACCTTGGAGTTATTTTATTGCAAGATGGCCTTAATTTCGAGTGTCAGTGGGCTCCAAAATGGCTACTTGTGGCACTTTTTTGTTTGATAGTGTCAAAAGGGCTGAGGTTGACAGCTGTCAGTTGAACTTTAAAAGAGCATTATGGGAAATTGTAGCTAGTGTCAGTGGGATCCAAAATGGCCACTGCCTTCAGTTCATTTGTTTGTCAATGCCAAAAACTCAGCAAAGAGGGCTGGGCTGAAATTGAAAACCGCGCCACTTTGAAGTTATTTTACTGCAAGATGGCCTTAATTTCGAGTGTCAGTGGGCTCCAAAATGGCTGCTTATGGCACTTTTTTGTTTGATAGTGTCAAAAGGGCTGAGGTTGATAGCTGGCAGTTGAACTTTAAAAGTGCATAATGGGAAACTGTAGCTAGTGTCAGTGGGATCCAAAATGGCCGCTGCCTTCAGTTCATTTATTTGTCAATGCCAAAAACTCAGCAGAGGGCTGGGCTGAAATTGAAAATAGCGCCACCTTGAAGTTATTTTATTGCAAGATGGCCTTAATTTCGAGTGTCAGTGGGCTCCAAAATGTCTACTTGTAGCACTTTTTTGTTTGATAGTGTCTAAAGGGCTGAGGTTGATAGCTGACAGTTGAACTTTAAAAGAGCATAATGAGAAATTGTAGCTAGTGTCAGTGGGATCCAAAATGGCCACTGCCTTCAGTTCATTTATTTGTCAATGCCAAAAACTCAGCAAAGAGGGCTGGGCTCAAATTGAAAATAGCGCCGCCTTGAAGTTATTTTATTGCAAGATGGCCTTAATTTCGAGTGTCAGTGGGCTCCAAAATGACTACTTGTGGCAATTTTTTGTTTGAAAGTGTCAAAAGGGCTGAGGTGGATAGCTGACAGTTGAACTTTAAAAGAGCATATTGGGAAATTGTAGCTAGTATCAGTGGGATCCAAAATGGCCACTGCCTTCAGTTCATTTATTTGTCAATGTCAAAAACTCAGTAAAGAGGGCACTGGGAAATTGAAAATGGCGCCACCTTGAAGTTATTTTATTGCAAGTTGGCCTTAATTTCGAGTGTCAGTGGGCTCCAAAATGGCTACTTGTGGCACTTTTTGGTTTGATAGTGTCAAAAGGACTGAGGTTGATAGCTGACAGTTGAACTTTGAAAGAGCGTAATGGGAAATTGTAGCTAGTGTCAGTGGGATCCAAAATGGCCACTGCCTTCAGTTCATTTATTTGTCAATGCCAAAAACTCAGCAAAGAGGGCTGGGAAATTGAAAATAGCGCCACCTTGAAGTTATTTCATTGCAAGATGGCCTTAATTTCGAGTGTCAGTGGGATGTCAGTGGGCTCCAAAATGGCTACTTGTGACACTTTTTTGTTTGATAGTGTCAAAAGGGCTGAGATTGATAGCTGGCAGTTGAACTTTAAAAGAGCATAATGGGAAATTGTAGCTAGTGTCAGTGGGATCCAAAATGGCCACTGCCTTCAGTTCATTTATTTGTCAATGCCAAAAACTCAGCAAAGAGGGCTGGGCTGAAATTGAAAATAGCGCCACCTTGAAGTTATTTTATTGCAAGATGGCCTTAATTTCGAGTGTCAGTGGGCTCCAAAATGGCTACTTGTGGCAGTTTTTTGTTTGATAGTGTCAATAGGGCTGAGGTTGACAGCTGGCAGTTGAACTTTAAAAGAGTATAATTAGAAATTGTAGCTAGTGTCAGTGGGATCCAAAATGGCCGCTGCCTTCAGTTCATTTGTTTGTCAATGCCAAGAACTCAGCAAAGAGGGCTGGGTTGAAAACAGCGCCACCTTGAAGTTATTTTATTGCAAGATGGCCTTAATTTCGAGTGTCAGTGGGCTCCAAAATGGCCACTTGTAGCACTTTTTTGTTTGATAGTGTCAAAAGGGCTGAGGTTGATAGCTGACAGTTGAACTTTAAAAGAGCATAATGGGAAATGGTAGCTAGTGTCAGTGGGATACAAAATGGCCACTGCCTTCAGTTCATTTATTTGTCAATGCCAAAAACTCGGCAAAGAGGGCTGGGCTGAAATTGAAAATAGTGCCACCTTGAAGTTACTTTATTGCAAGATGGCCTTAATTTCGAGTGTCAGTGGGCTCCAAAATGGCTACTTGTGGCACTTTTTTGTTTGATAGTGTCAAAAGGGCCGAGGTTGATAGCTGACAGTTGAACTTTAAAAGAGCATAATGAGAAATTGTAGCTAGTGTCAGTGGGATCCAAAATGGCCACTGCCTTCAGTTCATTTATTTGTCAATGCCAAAAACTCAGCAAAGAGGGCTGGGCTGAAATTGAAAATAGCGCCGCCTTGAAGTTATTTTGTTGCAAGATGGCCTTAATTTCGAGTGTCAGTGGGCTCCAAAATGGCTACTTGTGGCACTTTTTGGTTTGATAGTGTCAAAAGGACTGAGGTTGATAGCTGACAGTTGAACTTTGAAAGAGCGTAATGGGAAATTGTAGCTAGTGTCAGTGGGATCCAAAATGGCCACTGCACTGTCATTTATTTGTCAATGTCAAAAACTCAGTAAAGAGGGCACTGGGAAATTGAAAATGGCGCCACCTTGAAGTTATTTTATTGCAAATTGGCCTTAATTTCGAGTGTCAGTGGGCTCCAAAATGGCTACTTGTGGCACTTTTTGGTTTGATAGTGTCAAAAGGACTGAGGTTGATAGCTGACAGTTGAACTTTGAAAGAGCATAATGAGAAATTGTAGCTAGTGGCAGTGGGATCCAAAATGGCCACTGCCTTCAGTTCATTTATTTGTCAATGCCAAAAACTCAGCAAAGAGGGCTGGGAAATTGAAAATAGCGCCACCTTGAAGTTATTTCATTGCAAGATGGCCTTAATTTCGAGTGTCAGTGGGCTCCAAAATGGCTACTTGTGACACTTTTTTGTTTGATAGTGTCAAACGGGCTGAGGTTGATAGCTGGCAGTTGAACTTTAAAAGAGCATAATGGGAAATTGTAGCTAGTGTCAGTGGGATCCAAAATGGCCACTGCCTTCAGTTCATTTATTTGTCAATGCCAAAAACTCAGCAAAGAGGGCTGGGCTGAAATTGAAAATAGCGCCACCTTGGAGTTATTTTATTGCAAGATGGCCTTAATTTCGAGTGTCAGTGGGCTCCAAAATGGCCACCAGTTGCATTTGCATAAATATGAATTCGAATTGGTCTTGTTTGTATAATTATTGGTTTCTGTCAGTGGGATCCAAGATGGTGGAATCAGACAGAGGCGTTTCAACTCAGTTCATAAAATAAATTTTATTATTTTGACATGTACCTAATGACATGTAATTGCATAATTTAGCTTTTTTGCTACCTATGGGCTCCAAAATGGCGGATGTTTGAAGAGGTACATAATTTTTACTAATATAATAAATTGGCCAAAAATATTTAGTTTCTGTCAGTCGCATTCTAGATTGTGGAAATTTTATGTCGCTTGGATCCAAAATGGCCACTATGGGCTAAAATTGACAAGTGTCAGGTGTAATTCAAAATGGCGCCTGATTCAGATTGTCTCATGTCAAATCTCAATCAGCTACAAGATGGCGCTTCAAAGATAAAAAACTTAAAATACTTATTTTGACGAATGTGAGTGGGCTCCAAAATGGCCACCAGATACAATTTCTTGGTTCAAGAATATCCGCTAATGTACGAGAAATCAAACTGGTCGATTATTACTTGAAATTGAAAGTGGCGATAAGCTTTTTTGTTTAAAATGTCAGTGGGCTCCAAAATGGCGGATGTTTAAAGCATGCGTAATTTCGACGTGATTTTTATTGATATTTCAGTAATAAAATTATTCAAAAATATGGTTTCTGTCAGTGGGATCAAAATTGTGTAACTTGCATGTCGGGATCCAAAATGGCGGAATTATTGCGACTTTGAAGTTCATTAGTAACTACAAGAATCGAATTAGTTTGTGTTTGTTTAAAATTCAAAATGACGACTAAAGTTCTTGCTTATAAAAATGTCGGTAGGCTCCAAAATGGCGAATGTTTGAAGAAACATAAAATTTTTATTAACCTTTTAATAAATTATCCAAAAATATTTAGTTTCTGTCAGTCGCATTCTAGATTTCGGAAATTGAATGTCGCTTGGATCCAAAATGGCCACTATGGGCTCGCGGTAGGGGCTAAAATTGACATATGTAATTCAAAATGGCGCCCGATTGAGATTCTTTTATGTCAAATGTCAATCAGCTGCCTCAAGAATAAATTATTTATTTTGACGAGTGTTAATGGGCTCCAAAATGGCCACCAAGTACAATTTCTTGATTCAATAACATCAGTTAATGTACAAGAAAAAATGGCGGATTTTTAATTTTTCTTGATATTTTAATAAGAAATTATTCAAAATTGTAGTTTAATCACTGGGATCAGAGAAGGTGGAAATTGCATGTCGGGATCCAAAATGGCGGAATTATTGCGATTTTGAAGTTCACAGTAACAGCCAAGGGGTTGACAACTTGGAAATTTTGGTGTACGAGGAATTTTTGAAATTTTTTTGAAAATTTTGGATATTTTTACATGATTTTGCACATCTTCTGGAATTTTTTTAGAAATTATGGAAATTTTGGTGTACAGATTTTTACCCAGTTGTCAACCCCTCGTTAACAACTTTAGTAATTTAGTTTGTAAATGTTTTACGCACGAAACTTTTCAGCGTGACATTAAATTGGACTACAAAATGGCGTATTTTTAACTGCTTTGATAAGAATATACAGTGTGTCTCACTTTAAACGGTAACACCCCTGTATCTTTGTTGTTTTATGGAATATCGTAACAAATTTTTTTCTTGGATGTAGACCTCAAAAATTTGTGTTTTTGGAGTAGTTAACATTTTTTCAAAAATATAACCACAGCCTCCTAACACCAAAAACAGATACCAAAAATCCGAAAAACCTATTAGGCATTTTTTTATCGAAAAATTTTATTAAGAGAAGTTGCTCAGGATAACCCCAAATAGGTATGTCCGGAGTTTCAGGCCAAAATAAAAATGTTAAATTTCTGTAGGAAAAAATGAAGAATATCGAAAATTTCAATATTTTTACAACGTTGCGTTGCTGCGTTATAGAAAAAAAATGAAATGAGTTTGTAACCGACTCCGTATTATTTACCGTTTAGGAGATCCCAATGGTGAGCATCGAAAAATTACCCCGAGGGGTTGACAACTGGGTAAAAATCTGTACACCAAAATTTCCAGTTTCTAAAAAATTTCCATAATTTCTAAAAAATTTCCAGAAAATGTGCAAAATCGTATAAAAATATACAAAATTTCCAAAAAAATTTCAAAAATTTCAAATTCCATTATTTCTAAAAAATTTCCAAAAAAATTTCAAATTCCATAATTTCTAAAAAATTTCCAGAAAATGTGCAAAATCGTATAAAAATAAAAAAAATTTCAAAAATTTCCAAAACAAAAAAATTTCAAATTCCATAATTTCTGAAAAATTTCCAGAAAATGTGCAAAATCATAAAAATTACAAAATTTTCAAAAAAATTTCAAATTTTTCAAAAAATTTTGTAATTTCCAAAAATATTTCAAATATTTCCAAAAAAATTTCCAATTCCATAATTTCTAAAAAATTTCCAGAAAATGTTCAAAATCATAAAAATTACAAAATTTTCAAAAAAGTTTAAAAATAAAAATTGCAAAAATTTCCAAAAAACTTTCAAATTCCATAATTTCTAAAAAATTTCCAGAAAATGTGCAAAATCGTATAAAAATAAAAAAAATTTCAAAAATTTCCAAAACAAAAAAATTTCAAATTCCATAATTTCTGAAAAATTTCCAGAAAATGTGCAAAATCATAAAAATTACAAAATTTTCAAAAAAATTTCAAATTTTTCAAAAAATTTTGTAATTTCCAAAAATATTTCAAATATTTCCAAAAAAATTTCCAATTCCATAATTTCTAAAAAATTTCCAGAAAATGTTCAAAATCATAAAAATTACAAAATTTTCAAAAAAGTTTAAAAATAAAAATTGCAAAAATTTCCAAAAAACTTTCAAATTCCATAATTTCTAAAAAATTTCCAGAAAATGTGCAAAATCGTATAAAAATAAACAAAATTTCCAAAAAAATTCAAAAATTTCCAAAAAAATTTCAAATTCCATAATTTTTAAAAAATTTCCAGAAAATGTGCAAAATCGTATAAAAATAAACAAAATTTCCAAGAAAATTTTTAAAATTTCCAAAAAAATTTCAAATTCCGTAATTTCTGAAAAATTTCCAGAAAATGTGCATCATAAAAATTACAAAATTTTCATCAAAAATTTACAAAAAAATTTCAAAAATTTCCAAAAAAATTTCAAATTCTATAATTTCTAAAAAAATTCCAGAAAATGTGCAAAATCGTATAAAAATAAACAAAATTTCCAAAAAAATTTCAAAAATTTCATAAATTTCCAAATAAATTTCTAAAATTTCCAAAAAAATTTCAAAAATTTCATAAACTTCCAAAAAAATTAAAAAATTTCAAAAATTTGTAAAAAAATTTCCAGAAAAATTTCAAAAATTTTCAAAAAAAATTCAAAAATATCAAAAATTTCCAAAATTCCTGAAAAAAATTGTACAAATTTCTCACGCTTGTACACCAAAATTTCCAAGTTGAGAATATTTGCGCGATACACTGCGATCCATAATAAATTCTCGATGTACAGGTGTTCTCAAAACAATCTTTACTCCCTCCACAGACGAGCTAACCCACAACCAATCCAAGGAGCCGCCCCCCACCCCTCCCGAAAAACAAAAAGCGGTCATCCAATGGCAGGTCGACCTCGCCTACAGGGCGGAGCAGGACCGCCTCAAAATCCCCCACGACCCAATCGAATGGACGAGCGTCCACGTGCGCCACTGGGTCCAATGGGCGGTCCGCCAGTTCAACCTCCCCAACGTCAAGCTCTCCGATTGGACGATGACCGGCAAACAATTGCACGAACTGACAGTGACGGATTTTCAAAAAATCGCGCCCAACGACCCGGGCGACATCTTCTGGACGCACTTGGAACTACTGCGACAGATGAAGGTCGTGGCTGTCAAAAAGGACGACACGCCCACTCCCCCCAAGGTCAAGAAAGTCAACAGGATCATGAACACGTACGCCTCGAACTTGAGTTATTTCGATAATGGCGGCACTTCCGGTAACAGGACCGGAAATAACGGTCAGATTCAGTTGTGGCAGTTTCTTTTGGATTTGCTGACGACTAAAGGGTACAAGTCTGTGATTTGTTGGACGGGAAATGACGGCGAATTTAAATTGTTAAATCCGCAAATCGTGGCCCAGCTTTGGGGGGAGAGAAAAAATAAACCCGCGATGAATTATGAAAAATTATCAAGAGCTTTAAGGTACTATTATGACGGAGATATGATCTCCAAGGTGCACGGGGAGAGATTTGTTTATAAGTTTGTCTGTGATTTGAAGGATCTTCTGGGGTATGATGCGAAGGAGTTGTCGAATTTGATCAATTTCGGCAACCCCCTGTATAATAACTCAAGGTCATGATGTTCGTAATAAAGTTTTAAGTAGATTGGTGTTTGTTTCGAAGGAATATCTCGGTTCGTTCCGGAGATATTTACGTTTTTCTCAAATTCAATCCCTGATTTTTCACCCTTGTTTAAAAAAATTCGAATAACTTGAGAAGGCGTTGAGGTATCGTAACCAAATTTGGTATGGAGGGAGATGAGATGGCCTAGATGCCGTATGCATATTTGGACTCGTTATCTTCGCTGGTGTAACTCGGAAACGAATGAAAGAATTGTAACCAAGTTCTGCATCCAAGGAAAACCGGTAATCTGCAGGGCCGGTTTCAAATATGAAGTCGATAATTTCGGTATTTTTGGAAATACTGCAGTTTTTCTGAAATTTCGACAACCCCCTGTATAATAACTCAAGGTCATGATGTTGAGAATAAAGCTTTATGTAGATTGGTGTTTGTTTCGAAGGAATATCTCGGATCGTTCCGGAGATATTCACGTTTTTCTCAAATTCAATCCCTGATTTTTTACCCTTGTTTGGAAAAAATCCAATAACTTGAGAAGGGGTTGAGATATCGTAACCAAATTTGGTGTGGTGTGAGATGAGATGGCCTAGATGCCTTATGCATATTTGAACTCGTTATCTTCGCTGGTGTAACTTGGAAACGAATGAAAGAGTTGTAACCAAATTCTGCATCCAAGGAAAATCGGTAACCTTCAGGGTCGCTTTCAAATATGAAGTCGATAATTTCGGTATTTTTGGAGATACTGCAGTTTTTCTGAAATTTCGGTAAATTAGAATAACTTGAGAAGGGGTTGACATATCGTAACCAAATTTGGTATGGTGTGAGATGAGATGGCCTAGATGCCGTATGCATATTTGGACTCGTTATTTTCGCAGGTGTAACTTGCAAACGAGTTGTAACCAAAATCTGCATTCAAGGAAAACCGGTAACGTGCAGGGCCGGTTGCAAATATGAAGTCGATAATTTCGGTATTTTTGGAGATACTGCAGTTTTTCTGAAATTTCGGGAACCCCCTGTATAATAACTCAAGGTCATGATGTTAGTAATAAAGTTTTAAGTAGATTGGTGTTTGTTTCGAAGGAATATTTCGGTTCGTTCCGGAGATATTCACGTTTTTCTGAAATTCAATCCCTGATTTTTCAACCCTTGTTTGAAAAAATTCGAATAACTTGAGAAGGGGTTGAGGTATCGTAACCAAATTTGGTGTGGAGGGAGATGAGATGGCCTGGATGCCGTGTGCATATTTGGACTCGTTATCTTCGCTGGTATAACTCGGAAACGAATGAAAGAGTTGTAACCAAATTCTGCATCCAAGGAAAACCGGTAACCTGCAGGGTCGGTTTCAAATATGAAGTCGATAATTTAGGTATTTTTGGAGATACTGCAGTTTTTCTGAAATTTCGGGAACCCCCTGTATAATGACTCAAGGTCATGATGTTGGGAATAAAGTTTTAAGTAGATTGGTGTTTTTTTCGAGGGAATATCTCGGTTCGTTCCGGAGATATTCACGTTTTTCTCAAATTCCATCCCTGATTTTTCACCCTTGTTTGAAAAAATTCGAATTACTTGAGAATGCGTTGACGTGTCGTCCGCAAACGCACATATGTGTCAAAAAGGCGAAATGTTAAAAAATTGTAGTTGCAGAATTAAAAAGTAGAAAATGAACAGAAAAAACACAAACATTATTTTGAGGGTTGAAAAGTAAAAAGAATGACAATTCGCGAAAATCAGCTGCTAATAGATGGCATTGCTAAACCACAAAATGGCGGTCTCACCAAACTGGGGAACCGGATGTGAGAACTCCAGCGTGACGTGCCTGACAGTGTCAGTTGGTGACATCAGTGACATTGATACGAGGATTTTTTAAAAGCCAAGTTTTCCTGGATTTACAATGTTCCGCTTAAGTACACAAAACGTAAAATTCCACAGAATTATTCCCAAAATTTCGAGTCAGCGAGAGGATGCCTCCGAACAAAACTACTACCTAACCTCGCAACTGACGTAAGCCGAAATTATGATGACGGACGTTTAAAAGTATTTCCGTATCCTGTCTCTCAATGTAATTAAAGTATTGCCACCAGATGTCAGCAGAGCTGGGCTACTCAGTATCGAAATGTACTTGAAGTACAGTACTGATTACTTTTGGTACTTAAAGTACCGGTACTTAAGTACTTTGAAAATTCGGTACTGGTACTGGGTATTTCAAGTACTTCTTAAAAGTACTTGATACTGGTACTTGAATAATTTTTTCGAGCGAAGTATTTGTACTTGGTATTTTAAACCATGCGGCATCAAGTACTTAAGTATCGGGTACTTAAGTATCGAGTACTTAAGTATCGAGGACTTAAGTATCGAGTACTTAAGTATCGAATTCGGTACTGAATCTTTTACTGAAAAATGGGGGTTTTTTAGAATATTTATTAGGTTGGGGCATATCCAAGAACGACTTCACTTTGTTCATTTCTTAGAAGCCTGAAATTCGCAAAACAATACCATAAATCTTATTGAAATGGAGCACTTTTTGCGTGGTGTCGTTCGTTATCAGAACTCGAAATTATTACGGGCACGGGGTGCAGACTGCAATCCTGTCACTTTTTCATGTAAACAAGATGGCACATGACATGTTTACAATTAGGGTTGCACCGAATGTTCGGAATTATTCGGTCATTCGGCGTATTCGGCCTGTTCGGCCGAATATTCGATTCGGCCGAATAGCAAGTCTAATATTCGGCCATTCGGCCAAAAATTCCAAGTTTCTTTCTACCATCACTTATAACACATTACCTACTAGAAGTTGGAACGTTTAATAAAAATAAAGTAAAATTGAAATAATAAAACAATACAAAACAAAACAAGAACTTAAAACTGCAAAATACTTTGGTTAACAAAATACATAATTCATATTCTGGTTTAGACTGTTTTGTATGAAACTGCAAAAGCACAAGTTTCAAGGTTACGCCGGTTGATGCGCATCTCGCACTGCACAACTATTCGGCGGAAAAGGCCGAATATTTACTATCCGATCAGGCCTAATATTCACTATTCGGTATTATATTCGGCCTTAAGGCCGAGTATTTACTATTCGGTATGATATTCGGTATTCGGCTGTAGAATTCAGCCGAATATTCGATTCGGCCGAATATCCAAAAATCACTATTCGGTGCAACCCTATTTACAATCACCCTCACCGAAAACGCAGCGGTCTGGACGTCAGTCAAATGTTTTTTTGTAACATGTGCCATCTTATTTACATGAAAAATTGACAGGCAGACGGGAGGTAATGATATTCAGGGCCCCAATTTTTTTTACAAATTTGATATACCTACCGAAATTGTCGCTAGCCCGCTGTCTATAAGAGTATACTCAATAACAAGTAGATACTTGAGTACTATGTCAAGTACTTAAGTCCTGAAAGTACTTAAATACCTTATTAAATACTCAGTCTCTTATTTTACTTAAGTAATATGTCAAGTACTTAAGTACTTCATTAAATACTCAGTCCCTTATTTTACTCAGTACTTTTAAGTATTGGTACTGGTACTGGGTACTTAACGTGTGCGCACTAGTAAAGTACTGGACTGCAATTTTCAAGTACTTCTATCCAGTACTAAGTACTTGATACTTATAAGTACTTTTTTTCGGTACTTGGCCCAGCTCTGGATGTCAGACACTTTGCTGATTTTCGCGAATATAAACCAAATGAGTAAATGAAAAGAATTGCCGGTAAACAAAATTTGGCTGAAAAATTGCGAAAAGGGATGAAAAATCAAGACGAATGTAAATTAAGTGTGATTAAGTAGAATAACGAAATATAACACGAAAATAACCAAATTATGCAATTAAAACTTGTGGGGGTTGAAATACATACTTACACCTACCTATTGCGAAGAAAACTGGAAAATTGTAAAAGGTAAACTGAATCCCAAATGAGTTCAATTTTATTACCGACGAAAAACAAAATTATGCGAATTTTGCAAAACTAGCACCTTACAGGGTTGAAAAATCGTAAAGGTGGATGAAAAGTCAAAAGGTATGAGGATTTAACCGTAGCTAAGTAAAATTACGGAAAATAACAGCAAAATAACCCAATTATGTAAATTTTGCGTTTGAGGAGTTGAAACATTGCGAAGGGGGATAAAAAAAGTGAAAAATGTAAACATCATCCAAATGAATTCATTTATTACGAAATTACGCAAATTTTGCCAAATTAGCACTTAGGGGGTTGAAAAATTGATAAGGGTGATGAAAAGTCAAGAGGGATGGAAATGAACTGTAGTTAAGTAGAACCCCTACGCTACTAACAACCCCTAAGCCCTATAGCAAAGCGGAGTAAATGCATTTTATTTATTTTTTTGGGCTTTCTTCTGATTTTTGGAGAAGTCAAATAAGTCATTTTATCAATTTTTAACCCATCCACAATTTTTCAAACCCATATTTCATGATATGTGAATCCTCAAAAATAAAATCAAAATTTACCCAGATCGCTTCTTTTTCGTGTGATTTTCGCTAGTTCTACTTAACTACAGTTCATTTTCACCCCTTATTTTGATTTTTCATCCCCCTTAACAATTTTTCAACCCCCCGAGCGTTAATTTTGTAAAATTTTTACAGTTTTGCCTTTTTTTGGTAATAAATTTTACCGAATTTTACTCATAAATGGATTGTTCTTGCCTTTTTCACTTTTTCGACCCCCTTTCGCAGCATTTTAACCCCCAAAAGTCAAATTTGCATAATTGGCTTATTTTCGTGTTATGTGCTGTAATTCTACTTAATTAAGATTAATTCTCATCCACTTTGACGTTTCATCCCCCTTTACAATTTGCAACCCCCTAGGTATTAATTTTGCCAAATTCGGGTAATTTCGTTTTTCATCTCCCTTCGCAATATTTCAACTCTTCAAATACAAGATTTGCATAATTGGGTTATTTTGGTGTTATTTTCCCTAATTTTACTTAACCACAGTTAATCCTCATGCCCTTTGATTTTTCATCCACCTTTACGATTTTTCAACCCGCTAAGTGCTAATTTTGCAAAATTTGCAATTTTTCAGCCCCAGAGTGTTAATTTTTCTAAATTCGTCAAATTTTGTTTTAATCCCGGCCACTCTTTTCATTTATTCATTCCTGTTCATTTTCTACTTTTTAATTCTGTAACACCAATTCTTTAACATTTCGCCTTTTTGACACATCTGTGCGTCTGCGGGGGCACTACTACTAGGTGCAGATTGATAAAATCTGCATCCGATTCCACCAGTAAGACTAGCCGCCCCTACATACACATTAACATATGATAAACATCTATACCTATACAGGGTGATTCACGTAGACCGTTCGTTAGAAGTTTTCCCACTTCCCAGTGGAATAGAAACTTGAAATTTGGTACTCGGCCATTATCGACAATTCTGAATTCACCTAAAATATTGACAAGATTCCGTCACTTCCGGTTTCGCCGGAAATTATACCAACTTTGTTATTTTAAACGGAACCCTATAATTTTGATTACATATTTAAGATCGTCTCTTCAAACTGAGTATTTCTTATCTGGGTTATCTTCATCTACCTGTCATAGTTTTTGACTTATGTCAATTTTTTCGTTCAAAATGTCACATCCAAGAGTTGCTTTAAAAAATCACAGCTCCTAAACGCTTGGCAATAATGAAACGAGTTTTTTTACAATCGATAGCGAAGGCATCAGAGAATATTTTGAGTGGTTAACAGTCTACTAACTTAGCTTCAAACGTTCACAATTGCTATTCAAAGTTGACTATGACAAAATATGGGAAAGTCGATTTTTTCAAATGGAACGTGCTATTTTTGCTAACGACAATCGATAGAGCGCTAAATTTTAGGGGCAGTTTCATCAACATATCCTATACCCTCTACTTATCAATTCTGAGTTATTTACGAAAAAAGATATTCTGAAAAAATTATTAGTTATCGGAACTTGAGTAGGCTTTGGAAAATTTGTTACATGTCAAAAAGTGTCATTTTCATTGTTAGTATTATTAATAGTTGGCTTAATGTTGGTCTTACAACAATAAATTGTGGGCCACACGAATGAAGTTGTTTTTGATTTATTTGTGACTTATGGTCAAAATGACCAAATTGTAGACAGAACTTGCCGAGCCATTTAACGCAAAGTATCCAGATTTAGCGCAGATGACAGGGTAAATTTGCTCGCATGAAGACGAATTGTATTAATGTAATGAATGACAAAGCTTTGTTAAAGAGTGTTACGTTTGTTTCTTTCAAAAGGGTTAATGTTGATAATTGTTAGTTCTATTGTAAGATTTGTATTTGTAAGTTATAAAATGAAAGAAGTTATGTCTTAAGAGTATTTTTTGTTAAACAATCGTTCTTATTTTTATGTATCATTTTGACCACAAATCACAAATAAATCAAAAAGAGTACCTCCGCATTCTGCTACGGCACTAAAACAACTTCATTCGTGTAGACCACCATTGCTGTAAGGCCAAAATTAAGCCAACAATTATTAATACTAATAATGAAAATGTCACTTTTTGACGTGACAAATTTTCCAAAGCCTACTCAATTTCCGAAAACTCCTAATTTTTTCAGAATCTTTTTTCGTAAATAACTCAAAATTGATAAGTAGAGGGTATAGGACATGTTGATGAAACTGCCCCTAAAATTTAGCGCTCTATCGATTGCCGTTGCCAAAAATAGTACGTTCCATTTGAAAAAATCGACTTTTCCACATTTTGTCAACGTCAACTTTGAATACTAATTGTGAACGTTTGAAGCTATGTTCGTAGATTGTTGACCACTCAAAAGATTCTCTGATGCCTTCGCTATCGATTGTAAAAAACCCCGGACAGACCACAGTTCCATCATTGCAAAGCATTTAGGAGCTGCGATTTTTTAAAGCAACTCGTGCATGTGACATTTTGAACGAAAAAATTAACATAAGTCAAAAACTGTGACAGGTAGATGAAGATAACCCAGATAAGAAATACTCAGTCTGAAAAGACGATCTTAAATATGTAATCAAAATTATAGGGTTCTATTTAAAATAACAAAGTTGGTATCATTTCCGGCGAAACCGGAAGTGACGGAACCTTGCCAATATTTTAGGTGAATTCAGAATTGTCGATAATAGGCATCTTGCATCAATTTTGTTTTTGATGTTAAATTGAAGCTCGGGATATATGTGATCCTTCCAGATACCTTAAATTCCAATATCTTGTCGGTGGAGCTCAAAAAAAAATGAGAAAGTAGCATTTCCAAACTTCCCGCCAAAAGACCAGCCCAGCCATTCGAACATAATTTTCTTACATGTGACAACGTCGCTGTCTAACCTGACCCGACGTCTTTCATTCATAAATCTTAAATATTTTATAGTAGTCACCAGTACTCTTTGCCAGTGGGTACAAAGGTACAAGATGCCAACCCAAACAACTAATAACATTGTACTTACCTCCTTTTACAACGTTAGAGGTCACTTTTGATCCCTCTTATTGTCAACTGCCAAGGCTGACTTTTCAAATTAATTATTAAACGTCACCCTCAAATAAACTGTTGTCAGATTGCATCCGCTGTACGATTTATGACGTCACAAGTCGTACAACGGCGTTTCTGAATTATTTATTTATTTACAAATAAACGAACGTTTTTAAAATAAAATTGATGTTCGCTGACGATTCCTTGTATCTTTATTGATGCATTTACATTAAAATATCCCGAAATTACGAAATGTGCAAGTAGCCTATGGCCGAGTACCAAATTTCAAATTTCTATTCCACTGAGAAGTGGAAAAACTTCTAACGAACGGTATACGTGAATCACCCTGTATAGGGACACAAATCGCATTGATATACATCTTTTATATGCGGGGGGGTTAAAAATACCTAATAAAAAAAACACTAAAAATGGCAATAAATGAAATTCAACCCTTTGAACCACCTACAACCTGAAAAGACTAATTGACCTCAAAAAATGTCACCCCTAAAACACCCCCCACCCCCTGCAACCCTCTAAATACTAAAAATGGCAATAGATGAGATTGAAAACTTGAACCACCTACAACCTGAAAACACTAATGGACCGTCAAAAAATTTCACCCCCAAAACTCACCCCCCACCCCGTGCAACCCTCTAAAGGAAAAATGAGCAAATTGCACAAATTCAAGTATCTGGGAGCCGAAACTTTCTTCAGAGTATTGAAAAATTTAAGACATTGAAAGAACTTCTGCGAGACAAAAATGCGAAAATTTTGCAAATTGGCGCCTTGTGGTGAAAATGAGTAGAATTACTAACAGAAACTAACACGAAAAATGACAAATTGCACAAATTCCGGTTTTTGAAATATGTTTGTGTCAAAAAATTTAATAGGCTCAAAGGGGGGTGGAAAATTGTGGAGGGGGTTTAAAAATATAGGTATATAATATATAATAATATAATATTGAACCATAGATCACAGTACAGGATATTGACTAACACCTCGCATAACCCAAAATGAGTATAGAATTATTGAAAAGAACACAAAAAATGCGTGTATTTTGCAAAATTTACTTTTAGGGTGTTGAGAAACTATGCAAGCTAATGAAAAATGTAGGAGGTTGAAATTTTGGTACCTATTCAGTTAAGTACAATTCCCAAAAGAAACAGAAAAAAAATTGTTTTTTCGGTTTTTTAATTATCAACCTCTCAATTTTTCCAATCTCCCAACCCCCTGATGAATTTGCCCAAAAAAAACACCCCAGTCTGCAAGAATTTGTTAAGGGGGCGGATTTCAAAGGGGCGGCAGGAGGATGGAAAATGTGCTTTTCTGGTAAAGTGAGGCTGGAGAAACGATTTGTGCTAATTTCAGCCCGGTCGGACCACAAAAACACCCCAGTCTGCAAGAATTTGATAAGGGGGTGGATTTCAAAGAGGTGGCAGGGGGGTGGAAATGTGCTTTTCTGGTAAAGTGAGGCTGGAGAAACGATTTGTGCTAATTTCAGCCCGGTCGGACCACAAAAACACCCCAGTCTGCAAGAATTTGATAAGGGGGTGAATTTCAAAGCGGTTAGCAAGGGGGTGGAAATGTGGTTTTCTAGTAAAGTGAGGCTGGAGAAGCGATTTGTGTTAATTTCAGCCCGGTTGGACTAGAAAAACATGCCAGTCTACAAATTAGGCAGTCCCTATTAGCAACAGCAATAGGACCTGTTTCAAGATACCGGGGAAATAAAAGTGACCAGTGAACCCCACCTTAGAATAAAGGAATATTATAAACACATACCCACCTATATTATGTAGGTATATAACAAGCACTTGCTATAGTGTGAAATTAAAAAGCGACCAATTTTATACAATTTTTTTAATAAAAATTCAAAATAGAAAAATCCCTTGGGACTGATATTTTTGAACATTGAGGGTGGGTTGTATAAAACATTTAATCCTGGACTTAACGCTAAGCCCCTTACGATACCATAGAAACAATTGTTGTCAACAATTTGTTGCTATAGAATTTTTGAAGGATTAACTTTAAGGCAGGATTAAATGCTTTATACAATCCAGCCTAAGATAACCAACATCTCCATATAAAATAGTCTCAAGATAGCTCAGTCCATCAGTTAAACATAATTATTTATCAATTATCAGACCTAATTGTGTCATAATAATAATACTGCACGTTCAGTTATTAGCATTTGGGCACATAACACCACAGATCGACATCATTTCTTAGACATTTTATTCATGACTTCTTCTAGAGAGTTGTTTCCTACAAGACAAATTGAATGTTTATCATCACATAAGCACTTACAGGTGACAACAACAGAGGTCTCGACAAGCTCAGCACTTCTTATTTGTGCCTATCACCATGTGGGCAGCAGGCTCAACATTATCGGAAATGCATATTACTTTTATGGTTACGGCAGGTACCTACCTATAAAATAATATTTAAATTGATCGTAAACATTTGAATCTTTTACTTACCCTCAGCTGTTGGGGCTATTAAATAAAGGGAACCTGTGACATGCCCCTGCCACTACCTTAACAACCCCCAACTACAACTGCCCCCTTTCCTGACCTAATCCAAACCTAACCTATGTAACTCCTGTCAGTCAGTTGTTCCATTTAAATGAAGGTACTCTGTGTGTTTTGACACTTCGTCGCTGACGGCAGGACGTGATCTTGACGTTACAGCTGTTGACGTAACCGTCCTTGTGGACATTTTTCCAGTGGACATTTTTCCGGTGGGTAGCATTTCTTGTGGACAATATTCTTGTGGACATTTTTATGCATCCCCATCTGATCCTAAGAGCGTGGAGAGAAGAGAAAATACCAGAACAATGGAGTAGCGCCGTCATATGCCCAATCTTTAAAAAAGGAGACAAAACACGATGTACAAACTATAGGGGAATCGCCCTGCTGGAGGTAACATACAAAGTCCTGACGAAAATCATACGCAGCAGATTAAAAAGGTACGAGAACAAAGTAATAGGAGAATACCAAGGAGGATTCAGAGCAGGAAGGTCGACAGTCGACCAAATATTTACATTGAAGATGATTCAGAACAATAGCTACGAACAAAACTTGGGGTTACACATGCTGTTTATCGATTTCAAGCAAGCCTATGATTCCATCAACCGCAACAAGCTGTACGAGGCAATGGAAATACTGAAAATACCGAAAAAGCTCATTAAACTGGTGGAAATGACACTAACGGACACAAATAACAAGGTAGCTCTAGAGGGAAGCCTATCTAAACAATTTAGAACCAATAGAGGGTTACGACAGGGCGATCCGCTGTCAACTGATTTGTTCAAGCTGGTGCTAGAAGCAACAATGCAAGGAAGCAAGACCCAAACCTCAGGCCTAATTTATCACCACAGGCACCAGTGCATAGCATACGCAGACGACGTCGTTATATTAGCACGATCAAAGAGAGAGCTTGAAAAGACGTTCAAAGAGTTTGAGAAAGAAGCAAAAACATACGGGCTGCACATTAATGAAGAAAAAACAAGATATATGGAGATGAGAGCGGAAGTAAGAGAAGAAAACAGGGTTGTCAAACTGAAAGGAGAACAGAAGGAATACAGCATCGAAAAGGTAAACCAAACAGAATACCTGGGAGTAATAATTACAGAGAACGGCCAAGAAGGAATGGAAATAGATAAAAGGATCCTAAAAGGAAGTAGATCGGCCGGGTCCTTAACAACAATGCTAAAATCAGACAACGTCACGAGAGCAGCCAAGATCAGAGTCTACGAGACAATTATAAGACCGGTGGTGATGTATGCAAGCGAAACCTGGAAAATGACCAAACAGGACGAGAGAAAGCTACAAATATGGGAAAGGAAAGTATTAAGGCGAATATTCGGAGGAACTAAGACAGCAGAAGGGGTCTGGCGAAGGCGGACAAATCAGGAAGTAATGGACAAGTATGGAAAACCAACAATAACACAAAAAATCCGGGCACAACGAGCAAGGTGGCTAGGGCATATTATTAGAATGCCGGAACAAAGAAATGCAAAGAGAGTCCTATTCGAAGGAGAAGGCACCAAGAAGAGGAGAGGGAGACCGAGGAAAAAGTGGCTGGAAGCAGTCAAAACGGACGTGGCAGCAGCAGGGTCATATGACTGGAAGGAAACAGGAAAAGATCGGAGAAAGTGGAGGGAAGTCGTTGACAAGATAGAACAAACATAATTATTACCTACACAGAAACTCTGTACCACAAAAATGTAGTTTAGTTAAGCCTAGGGCCTTTATGGCCCGTAGCGCTGAAATATATATATACCTATATGGTTTCATAAATTTTTCTGTTGAAATAAAAAAGTTACAGGGGGGCGAATACCAAACTGAATCACCCGGTATATAAAAAGATATCTTACGAACCGTTTGGATATCTTACGAACTGCTTGTGCTATTTCATTGAAGCTTCCATTTGTAAACAGCAAATTAAATTCTGAAGAGAAAAGGTTCTATTGACCTTTCCCGAAAAACTTATGGTTTAGAAGTTATGTTTGGTTATATGGCTTAAAGGTTTGTAAAAAGATATCTTACGAACCGTTTGGATATCTTACGAACTGTTTGCGCTATTTCATTGAAACTTGCATTTTTAGACAGCAAATTAAATTCTGAAGAGGAAAGGTTCTATTGACCTTTCCCGAAAAACTTATGGTTTAGAAGTTATGTTTTGTTATATGGCTTAAAGGTTTGTAAAAAGGTATCTTACGAACCGTTTGTATATCTTACGAATTGTTTGTGCTATTGCATCGAAGCTTGCATTTTTAGAAAGCAAATTAAATTCTGAAGAGAAAAGGTCCTATTGACCTTTCCCGAAAAACTTATGGTTTAGAAGTTATGTTTGGTTATATGATGGCTTAAAGGTTTGTAAAAAGATATCTTACGAACCGTTTGGATACAATACTGTATACTTAGTTGCCTATCTCAATTTATCTCTGCCGTTATTTTGGAATGCCATGAGATATTCTGGCAACACGTCTCACACAGCTGTATGATGTGTTGTATACACATTATAATTTCGTCTTGAAACTTAGAATTTCGACTTGCAACTCAGAATTTCGACTTCACCCTCTAAATTTCGTGTAAAAATGTTTAAAGTAAATTCCATTTTTTTTAAAATTATTTAAACGATTTGCAAAAAAATAACAAAATTAAAATTAAATAAAGGCTAGCAGAGGGCCTCTACGTTTAAACAGTTTTCTGTGGCCACTAAATGTCAATGGCCGTCATGCGCATTGCGTTGCTCTACGCGACAAAATTTTCAAAAATCGATAAAATTGAATGATCCTCTTGGCTAACCTCTTATTTTGGAATTACTAATTAATTTAACCCCCCGAAAATTAATCTCGTCAGTTATTGTAAATATTTTATCCGGCACGCCGGCGTGCGCGTGCGCAGTTTTTATAAATAGATGCAGCGGTGTTAAATTTCTGTTTGTGCTTTTCTTCAGTCTTGTGGCGGCGTGCGAGGTGAATATACAGTGCGTCCTCGAAAAAGTGCCAAAATAACCAACAAAACAAAGGAATCAAAGAGCCCAGGGTGAGTCTTCAATTGTTTCCATTTGACGTTCAACTGTCACCCCCGGGGTTGCGCCACCCAATCGTTATTCCGGCAATGCAATCAAGTTGGCGCCGGGCCAATCGGCTTTCTAAATCCGTCGCCGGAATTCCGAGAAATTTCCCCAAAAGAATCCGAAGGGCCGACCTTGAAATCGGCGATGCGCTTTTTTCCGTTTGTTGATCCCGTGTTAATGACCCATTTTCGGCGGTGTTGCCACGTTTTCGTCTCCAGACTGACCTGCCGCAATTCCAATTGGTCAATGGGAAAAGGGCACGGTCCGGGCGCAGGTGCTTCGCCGACCGCAGCCGTCTGCGTTTTTTCCCTCGTTTGTTTCTTACGTAAGTGGGTTATTGGGTTGCGACGCTGTCAACAATTCATTTGTTTTAATAATAACGATAATTGAATGAGTTAGTTGGATCGAGGTAGCGGTGATGAGGCGACGGGATTTCTTAATCTTGATTCTTGAGTCGTGGGCGGCCATGGATGGACAGCGGTTGCCGTGGCAACGGCGATAAATAAAAAACGAAAGTTGGCGTTGTCGCAAGATGAACACATTATGTTATTTTAATATATTTTGTTAATTAATAAATTGATAAATTATTCCTAACACCGTTTAAAACTTTAAAAGTCGTCGATCATAATTACAATTTCGTAATTTTTTGTTAGAAGCAGGTTGTACAGTCTAGAAACTAAATAATGCACTTTTTGTTATGGTGGTGTCCAAAATTCGGTGCGTATCGCTCAAGACCCGAGGGCATGACTTACTTTCTCGACTGTACCTAGCACGTAGATCTTTTGTGGTAAACTTGTATAATGAGCTAGAAAACACAACAGCCAGGCGAAACGTTGACATTTTCAAAATTTCCAGAAATGGGCTCCAAAATGGCTGAAATTCAATTAAAAATGACTAGGTACAGAAATACTTATAATAAAGGTGAAAGTACCTACGGGAACTTTTTAATAGTTTTTTATTCAAAATGGCGACTTTGACGTTCAAAATGGCGAATATTTCATAAAATCCATAATTTGTAACTTTGATGCCATCCTCCACATTTTTCCAACGATTTAAGTGACATTTGAGGGTATTTGGTTCCAAGATGGCGGGACAGATTTTGACAGAAAAAAAATCTCCAGAAGTCTGCGTCTGCAACTTAAAATAGCGATTTAACGGGCATAGGGGTATTTGTCTCCAAGACGCCGCCGAGGGGTTGACAACTTGGAAATTTTGGTGTACAAGCATGAGAAATTTGTATAATTTTTTAGGAATTTTGGAAATTTTTGGATATTTTTACATGATTTTGGACATTTTCTGGAAATTTTTTAGAAATTATGGAGATTTTGGTGTACAGGTTTTTACCAAGTTGTCAACCCCTTGCTTTTTTTAATTTTTTCAAAATCACATCAAAATGGCCTAACTCAAAAAGAATATCGCCACCGAAATTTTGTTCATTTTGAACATGTGTCAGATTTTCAGTAGGTATATGTCAAATTACCCATTCAAGATGGCGAGTGTTCAAAATTCAAAATGGCGGCTAAAATCTCTCGTAATCTCCCTCAGATATGTTGAGCGACTTAAGTACCATATCAGGGGTATTTGGCTCCAAGATGGCGCAATAACATGTGAAATCAAATCGGTGGAAATTAAAAAAAAGGAAAACGGGGCATTGAAATTGTGCTAACTTTGACCCCCAAGGCTATAAACCCTTCAAACAAAATTTAAATGACGTTTATGAGATTTGGCTTCAAGATGGCGGATTCGACTTGATCCAAAATGGCGGGTCTTAAAAAAGGATGGCCGGCGAAATAGCATTTTCATTTTGACGCTGTGCCAAATTTTCAGTCAGTGGAATAACGGATTCAAGATGGCGCGTTCAAAATACAAAATGGCGGATTTATGTTGCACATCCACTTAAAATAATTTTGGCATAATTTTCTTCGGATACTTATGTTTAGCGATTCATGATTCAGGCGTAACACTTGAGTTATTTGGCTCCAAGATGGCGTAAGGCGAGAGGTTGACAACTGGGTAAAAATCTGTACACCAAAATTTCCATAATTTCTAAAAAAATTCCAGAAAATGTGCAAAATCATGTAAAAATATCCAAAATTCCTGAAAAAAATTGTGCAAATTTCTCGTTTGTGCACCAAAATTTCCAAGTTGTGAACCCCTCGGCGTAAGGCTTGTGGACGCAAAATGAATTTCAAAAGAAAAACCCACCCATTCGAGTACTACATTTGGGGGTATATGGCTCCAAGATGGCGCATCCAAAATGGCTGGACTTAAAGAAGAAAACGGGCAGTGAAATTGTGCTTGGACTGGATCCAAGATGGCGGAAATGAAAATGTGATGACAGCCGAAATTGTGTACATTTTGACCCTGACTTCAGCTTGTGAAATTTCGGTTTGTCAAATTACGAATTCTAGAATGGCGCGTCCAAAGTTCAAAATGGCGGCCAAGATGGCGGAGCTTAAGAAGGAAAATGGTCGCTGAAATTATGCTAATTTTGGTCCCCAGACCTCTAATCTAAACCTTTAGGACAAAATTGAGACAAAATGGCGGGTATGTGCGAGGGGTTGACCACTACGGAAATGTGGTGTACATGGCTGCGGAAATGTTGGAAATATGAAATGTGATGTACAAATATTCTATGACTGGTCGGCCCCTCGGGCGAAACTGAAGATTTTTACTATTTCACTGCCACTTTGACTACTCGCTTTTGGCTCCGCCAAAGCTCGCAAAACTTCGGCTGCGCCTCAGTTATTACAGTGCCACTTGACTGCCCACTTTTGGCTCCACCAAAACTTCGCCTTCGCAATAAAAAACTGAGGCGAAGCCGAAGTTTTGCGAGCTTTGGCGGAGCCCAAAGCGAGTAGTCAACTGAAACTCTAATAAACGGAGGCGAAGCCGAAGTTTTGCGAGCTTTGGCGGAGCCAAAAGCGAGTAGTCAATTGAAACTGTAATAAACGGAGGCGAAGCCGAAGTCTTGAGGGGTTGACCACTACGGAAATGTGGTGTACATGGCTGCTGAAATATCGCGAAAATGTTGGAAATATGAAATGTGGTGTACAAATTTTCGATGACTGGTCGGCTCCTCGATCGAAACTGAAGATTTTTACGATTTCACTGCTACTTTGGCTACTCGCTTTTGGCTCCGCCAAAGCTCGCAAAACTTCGGCTGCGCCTCAGTTTTTATGGTGCCACTTGACTACCCACTTTTGGCTCCACCAAAACTTCGCCTTCGCAATAAAAAACTGAGGCGAAGCCGAAGTTTTGCGAGCTTTGGCGGAGCCCAAAGCGAGTAGTCAATTGAAACTCTAATAAACGGAGGCGAAGCCGAAGTTTTGCGAGCTTTGGCGGAGCCAAAAGCGAGTAGTCAATTGAAACTCTAATAAACGGAGGCGAAGCCGAAGTTTTGCGAGCTTTGGCGGAGCCAAAAGCGAGTAGTCAATTGAAACTCTAATAAACGGAGGCGAAGCCGAAGTCTTGAGGGGTTGACCACTACGGAAATGTGGTGTACATGGCTGCTGAAATATCGCGAAAATGTTGGAAATATGAAATGTGATGTACAAATTTTCGATGACTGGTCGGCCCCTCGTGCGAAACTGAAGATTTTTACTATTTCACTGCCAACTTGACTACTCGCTTTTGGCTCCGCCAAAGCTCGCGAAACTTCGGCTGCGCCTCAGTTTTTACAGTGCTACTTGACTACCCACTTTTGGCTCCACCAAAACTTCGCCTTCGCAATAAAAAATTGAGGCGAAGCCGAAGTATTGCGAGCTTTGGCGGAGCCAAAAGCGAGTAGTCATTTGAAGAAACTGAGGCGAAGCCGAAGTTTTGCGAGTTTTGGCGGAGCCAAAAGCGAGTAGTCAATTGAAACTCTAATAAACGGAGGCGAAGCTGAAGTCTTGAGGGGTTGACCACTACGGAAATGTGGTGTACATGGCTGCTGAAATGTCGCGGAAATGTTGGAAATATGAAATGTGGTGTACAAATTTTCGATGACTGGTCGGCTCCTCGATCGAAACTGAAGATTTTTACGATTTCACTGCTACTTTGGCTACTCGCTTTTGGCTCCGCCAAAGCTTGCAAAACTTCGGCTGCGCCTCAGTTTTTACAGTGCCACTTGACTACCCACTTTTGGCTCCACCAAAACTTCGGTTTTGCAATAAAAAACTGAGGCGAAGCCGAGGTTTTGCGAGCCTTGGCGGAGCCAAAAGCGAGTAGTCAATTGAAACTCTAATAAACGGAGGCGAAGCCGAGGCAAAAAGTCAATTGAACCAGTAAAAAACTTCGGTTTCGCCCGAGGGGTTGACCACTACGGAAATGTGGTGTACATGGCCGCTGAAATGTCGCAGAAATGTTGGAAATATGAAATGTGATGTACAAATTTGCGATGAGTGGTCGGCCTCTCGGGTATGTGGCTCCAAGATGGCTAATTGTCGGATTGACATGTGGATCCAAAATTGGGCCTCAAGATGACGGATTGGATGGATCTGGAATGTGTACAAAATTCAAGATAGAAGTGAAAATGATGGATTTACATATCAAAAACTCCTCCAGACGTCCAAACACTTAAAATTCTCGCACAATTATTGTCCATAGCCGATAAAAATATAAATTCCTCAAATCGCGGACATTCTTCAACGATGTTTACCCGTCGAAAATACCGCCGAGTCTTTCTTTTGGGATTCCTCGCGTTACTTCTCACTGAATTTGTAGCGTTCGTGCTTCCTGTTGCGTAAATATCAAGATTTTTCCGTGCTCTCGTTAATTCGAATGCGTAATTTTTTCGTAACGGACCGATTCCTCCTCGAATTTCTCCGGATTTTCGGGCCGGGTTAGACGTCAGAACAGGTAATAAACCGCGTGTCTGACAATAAAAATTGATGAAAGAGCAAACAACGATAAAGGACGGACGATAATGAAGTCTGGCGGAATGGGAAGTCCAATGTTTTCTGTTTGATAAGGGAGGGAATAAAAGCGGTGATGTCACCGATTATTCTAGGCCGAAATCGTGCCTCTAAAAGCTTCTTGGAAGATAAAAAATGTATGTCAACATTTTCCGGGCCATTAATCATTAATGTTCTTTGGAGATTACTCACTCGACCTTCGAGATGGAAAGATCAATGGTTAATCGCCATTTTGGAGCCCTGCAAGACTTGTTATGATTATGAATTACGTATTTATTGTTATTCTGCGAAGTGGCTCAAGGTGGTTTGCTTCTAATTTCAAATTCTTGCAGAAATGTTCTTCTAATTGAAATTAAGAAGAACGTCCGAGTTTTTAACTAAATTGCTGCAGTGTTTAATGATTGTTTGAGGTGTTTTGCTAATTAGAAGAAAATTACTTGACTCTGTAGTAATTAATTGTAAGTATACCTACTTAAATAGAAGACATTGTCAGAGTTATTTTCTGTTTACGTTTCTTAAAAAAAGCCTTTTGCATCTTCTAATATTCTTCTAATTCTCGTTCTGGTTCTCGTTTTCCTAATTATTTACTTTTGTTGTGGTAATTAGAAGAAACAACAAAAAAAAGAAAGATGAGTTCGTTCTCTACTTGCACGTTTCTTCTCATTAAGAAAATTAAAAGAATGTTCTGTTATTTTTAGTCTTTAATCTTCTAATTACAAACATTTAAGTAGTTAATTAAATTGAAATCAATCAAAAATAATCAAGATTTAGAACCAATTAGAAGTACCTGAATTTTCTTTGATTGCAATGAACAGAAATGCAGCAGTTTTGCAAACTAAGAGTTACTCGTTTCTTCTAATTAGAAAAATTAGTGGATCGTTCTGTTATTTTCAATCTTTATTCTAATTACGATAAGAATCAAGTATCTTAATTATGAATTGCAAAGAATTAGAAGTAATTAAGATGTAGGAATTAATTGGATGAACCGAAATTTTCTGTGATTATAGAAATTATAGAAAATTAGGCGAGTGTTCTGTTATTTTCAGTCTTTGATCTTCTAATTACAAGTAATTAAGATGCAGGAACTAATTCGAAGAACCTGAATGAACAGAACTCGCCAGTATGCAAACTGTGTTGCACGTTTCTTCTAATTAGAGAAATTAGAAGAATGTTCTGTTACTTTTAGTCGTTTCATCTTCGAATTATTACCAAAACTCAAGTAACTAGTTAAATTGAAAATAATTAGAAGTAATTAAGGTGTAGGAATTAGGTAATTAGAAGAACGTCAGTTTTCTTCGATTATAATGAACAGTTTCTTCTTAATTAGAAAAATAAGAAGAATGTTCTGATTGTTCTGTTACTTTTCAGTATTTGATCTTTTAATTACAAAAACTATTAAATTGCAAACAATAAGAATTAGGATTTAGGAACTAATTAGAAGAACCCGATTTTTTTATTATAATTATGAACAGGACTGGGACATAATGGATACTAAGAATTACACGTTTCTTATTCTAATTAGAAAAATTAAAAAAATGTTCTGTTATTTTCAGTCATTGATTTTCCAATTACAAAGACTCGAATAGCTAATTAAATCGGAAATACTTAAAAGTAATTAAGATGTAGGAACTAAAGACAACTACAGCATTTTGCAGTCTCAGTTTCTTCTAATTGGCGAAATTAGAAGAATGTCCTGTTATTTTCAGACTTTAATCTTGTAATTACGAGGGCTTAAATAGTTAGTTAAATTGAAAATAATTAGAAGTTATTAAAGTGTAGGAATTAATTAGAAGAACATCAATTTTCTTCGATTATAATGGACAGAACTGCAGCAGTATTGCAAACTAAAAGTTACACGTTTCGTATAATTAGAGGAAAATTAGTTATTTTCAGTCTTCGATCTTCTAATTTCAAATGCTCAAGTAGCTGATTAAATTGGCAATCATTTGAAGTAATTAAGGTTCAATAGCAATTAGAAGAACCTCAATTGCCTTTTTTACAATAAACAGAAGAGTTACGTTTCTTCTAATTAGAAAATTTAGAAGAATATTCTGTTACTTAAGCCATTGATCTTCTAATTACAAACATTCAAGTAACTAATTTAGAAACAATAATTAGACGTAATTAAAATTTAGAAGTAATTAGAACAGAACTGCAACAGTTATGCAAACTAAGAGTTACACGTTTCATCTAATTAGAAAAATTAGAGGAAATTCTGTTATTTTCAGTTTTTGATCTTCTAATTACAAATATTCAAATAGCTGATTAAATTGGAAACAATTAGAATTAATTAAGATCTAGAAACTACTTGGAAGAACGTGAATTTTCTTTGATTGTAATTAACGGTACTGCAGCATTTTGTAGTCAGTTTCTTCTAATTAAGTCTTCGATCTTCTAATTAAGAGGGCTCAAGTAGCTAATTAAATTGGAAACAATTAGAAGCAATTAAGGTTCAAAACCAATTAGAAGAACCTCAACTTCCTTTGATTACAATAAACAGAGCTGCAGCAGTATGCACACTCAGAGTTACGTTTCTTCTAATTATAAAATTTAGAAGAATGTTCGGTTACTTCAGTCTTTGATCTTCTAATTGCAAACTTTCAAGTAGCTAATTAAATTAAAACCTATAATTAGACGTAATTAAGATTTAGAACCAATTCGATAAGCTCCTGAATTTTCTTTAATTGAAAAATTGAAGGCAAATTCTGTTATTTTCAGTCTTTGATCTGCTAATTTCAAATACTGCTCAAGTAGCTGATTAAATTAGAAACAATTAGAAGTAATTAAGATGTAGAAACTACTTAGAAGAACCTGAGTTTTCTTTGATGATAATTAACAGAACTGCAGCATTTTGCAGTCAGTTTGTTCTAATTAGCAAAATTAGAAGAATTTTATTAGTTATTTTCCGTCCTTGATCTTCTAATTACGAGGGCTCAAGTAGCTAATTAAATTGGAAACAATTAGAAGTAATTATGGTTCAAAAGCAATTAGAAGAACCTCGCTTGCCTTTGATTACAGTAAACAGAACTGCAAACTAAGAGTTACGTTTCTTCTAATTAGAAAATTTAGAAGAATATTCTGTTACTTAAAGCCTTTAATCTTCTAATTGCAGTTAACTTTTTGATCTTTTAACGAAGATTTCCAAACTTGTAGGTCTTTCTATTTCGTGACGTAATTTGGAGGCAAAATTTGACAATGACAGACTTTTGCATTGCTTTTGCACGAGGAGCTATGCACTTGAAATTAATTGTACAAAAATTTTGAATTTATGGAATTTTTATGGAATTATGAGAATTCTCATGGAATTATTGGAATTTTTGCTTGAATTTTTGGAATTATTTGAATTATTGCGGAAATTTTATAGAATTATTGGAATTAATAGTCTGCGTAGTTCATTAAAAAGTGACAGCCAGTGACAACTGACGGCGGAGCTCCCTTCTAAGTCTGGTACGTAAGCGCAAAGGTTTGGAATTATTGGAATTTTTAAAATTTTTTTTGGAATTATATAAATTTTCTTGGCATTATTGGAATTTTTTGGAATTATTGGAATTTTTTAGAATTATTAGAATTTTTGTGGTATTATTTGGAATTTTATTGGAATTATAAGAATTTTCTTGGCATTATTGGAATTATTTGAATTTTTTGGAATTATTAGAATTTTTGTGGTATTATTTGGAATTTTATTGGAATTATAGGAATTTTCTTGGCATTATTGGAATTTTTTGGAATTAGAATTCTTTTGGTATTATTTGGAATTTTTTTGGAATTATAGGAATTTTCTTGGCATTATTGGAATTTTTTGGAATTATTGGAATTTTTTGGAATTATTAGAATTTTTGTGGTATTATTTGGAATTTTATTGAAATTATAAGAATTTTTTGGAATTAATTTAATTTTTTGGAATTTTTAGAATTTTTTTGGTATTTTTTTGAATTATAGGAACTTTCTTGGCATTATTGGAATTTTTGGGAATTATTAGAATTTTTGTGGTATTATTTGGAATTTTTTTGGAATTATAGGAATTTTCTTGGCATTATTGGAATTTTTTGGAATTATTGGAATTTTTTATAATTATTAGAATTTTTGTGGTATTATTTGGAATTCTATTGGAATTATAGGAATTTTCTTGGCATTATTGGGATTTTTTTGGAATTATTGGAATTATTTGAATTTTTTGGAATTATTAGAATTTTTGTGGTATTATTTGGAATTTTTTTGGAATTATAGGAATTTTCTTGGCATTATTGGAATTTTTTGGAATTATTGGAATTTTTTGGAATTATTAGAATTTTTGTGGTATTATTTGGAATTTTATTGGAATTATAAGAATTTTTTGGATTATTGGAATTTTTTGGAATTATTTTAATTTTTTGGAATTTTTAGAATTTTTTTGGTATTTTTTGGAATTATAGGAACTTTCTGGGGGGCTGATCACTCAAAAAAATTGTGTACATTTAATTCCAATCGGGAGTTAATTCCAATAAATCCAGTTCAATTCTATTAATTCCATTCTAATTCCAGTAATTCCATTCTAATTCCATTAATTCCATTCTAATTCCATTAATTCCGATTTATGTAGTTCCATTAATTCCATTAATTTCAATCAATTCCGCATCAATTCCAAATTAATTCCAAATAATTCCAACTAATTCCAACTAATTCCAGCTAATTCCAACTAATTCCTTTAATTCCTTTTAAATGATGTACTTATCAATTCCAAATAATTCCATATCAATTCCAAATAATTCCAATCAATTCCAAATAATTCCGTAATAATTCCAGTTAATTCCAACTAATTCCAGCCAATTCCAACTAATTCCGGCTAATTCCGGCTAATTGCAACTAATTCCGGCTAATTCCAACTAATTCCGTTAATTCCTTTTAAATTCCATCAATTCTAGAATAATTCCAAGTAATTCCATAACAATTCCAGTTAATTCCAACTAATTCCAGCCAATTCCAACTAATTCTAACTAATTCCTGCTAATTCCAACTAATTCCTTTAATTCCTTTTAAATGATGTACTTATCAATTCCAAATAATTCCTTATTAATTCCATATCAATTCCAAATAATTCCATAATAATTCCAGTTAATTCCAACTAATTCCAGCTAATTCCAACTAATTCCAACTAATTCCATCTAATTCCAACTAATTCCAACTAATTCCGGTTAATTCCAACTAATTCCATTAATTCCTTTTAAATTCCATCAATTCCAGAATAATTCCATAATTCCAGAATTAATTCCAAGACGGATGTACAGCTTAGAAACATGAACATGCCCACCCAGAGCTGAATATTTAGTTGGTCGCCTAGCATTCGAATAGCAGTTAGGTAGGGGTAACTAACTTCTGCACGGTCTCTGTCGTGGCCTGGTCCATGCTCTGGGTGGGCATCTTCATGTTTCTAAGCTGTACAACTAATTCTACTAGTGATCAACCCCCCAGAACTTTCTTGGCATTATTGGAATTATTGGAATTTTTGGGAATTATTAGAATTTTTGTGGTATTATTTGGAATTTTTTTGGAATTATAGGAATTTTCTTGGCGTTATTGGAATTTTTTGGAATTATTGGAATTTTTTATAATTATTAGAATTTTTGTGGTATTATTTGGAATTTTATTGGAATTATAGGAATTTTCTTGGCATTATTGGAATTATTGGAATTTTTTGGAATTATTGGAATTTTTGTGGTATTATTTGGAATTTTATTGGAATTATAAGAATTTTTTGGATTATTGTAATTTTTTGGAATTATTTTAATTTTTTGGAATTTATAGAATTTTTTTGGTATTTTTTGGAATTATAGGAACTTTCTTGGCATTATTGGAATTATTGGAATTTTTGGGAATTATTAGAATTTTTGTGGTATTATTTGGAATTATAGGAATTTTCTTGGCATTATTGGAATTTTTTGGAATTATTGGAATTTTTTGGAATTATTGGAATTTTTTTGGGATTATTTGGAATTTTTTTGGAATTGGAATTTTATAGTACAAGGAAACAAGGACTGCATAGCCCCTCTACTGTCAAATTTTGCCTCCATATAGTCTATCTCTATTAATTGGAAACCCCTATTACGAAGAGACAGCCTTATCCATTAATTTTCAGCCTCAGTTCACAAAAAAATAAAATTAGAGAATAGAGGCCAATAATTAGCGAAACGCCTTCACTTTTGGACTTCCGCAAAATTCCGCCAGGAAACCGTTCCGAAAATAAATTCGCACGTTCTGCCACCTGGAGGAGCATTATCGCATCAGCCCAACAGAAATTCCAAACATCCACCGTGCACAATTCTATTTATAAGACCGAATCAGATATAGACCGCGAGGTGAACACACTCGATTTGTTCTTCTCCACCTGAAGAAGACCTCTTGCAACATGTTGCTGGGATAATGGCCCGATTCATGTCCCGACGGAAGTGCATCACACATGTGAAACATGCAAGAAGTACGTCAAAGAGGTCGACACATGGGGATGTTTACTGATTCCGATTGTATTTTTAGAGTTAAATCCAAAAAATGATAGTCGCTGCCAACGGTGACGATGCGATTTTCACGCAAAAAACAACTTGGAATAAAATAATGCAAAAGATATTTATAAAGATTGCGCGTGAAATAATTTGGGCAAATACCAATCGGGCATTGAAATTTGTTACGTCATTAGAATGCGGGGAGGAAGTTCGTCTGTTTTTGGTTGGAGTGCGCATTCCGGTCGACCGGAAGTGCTATACTAATTTAATACATATTTACATATTTCTTTCTCTCTCGGTTGTCTTCTGCTTTCTCTTCTCTCGCTCTTGTGACTTCCTTCATCCATTCTATTCCCTCTCCCCATTCGTTCAGAATACTCTTTCTCTCCCTTTCCTCCTCTCTCATTCCCACACACTGTTTCAGCAGGTGATCTACTGTCTCTCTCTCCTCTCCACATACTCTGCACTTTCTCTCTTTTTCCTTCAGCCAGAACTTGTTTTCTCTCTCCTCATTCCCGCATCTGAATCTCGCTATCATTTTTTTTTCTTTCCCACTCTCCCTCTCCAAGTAACTTGGTAACCCTTCACTTATTATATTCTCATATTTTGCGTTATATCTTGATTCTCTGACTTTTGTTCTTCTTTCCTGTACATTGTTTCTATCTCTTTCCCACATCGCTCCATTCATCCATCTCCCCTGTTCCCTGCGTCTTTCTATATCCTCCCTTGCTGTTTCTTTCTCTCTTTTTCTCTTTCCAGCACTCCTGTAATATCTTACACTCTCCTCTTTCTCCCATTCTGTCCTCATATTTCACCGCCCTTTTCCCTGTCTCCACTCTTAACTTACTCCTTTTTGCTTCTTCCCTTATTATGTAAAATGTAAAATTCCTAAAATGCTTTGATCCTCACAAAATTTTCCTATAAATTTGAATCGGAAATTTATCCCTGGGATATTTTTACGGCTAGCTTGACTTAATTTTAATGTTCGGAACTTTATTTAATAAAGACCTCGTAAAAATTATATTTTTTTATTGTCAAGGCGCTTATTATACCGGGTGATTCAGTTTGATATTCGCCCTCGCCCCCCCCCTGTAACTTTTTTATTTTAACAGAAAATATGTATTTTATTTAACCGCACCGTGGTGTAGGGTGCTCGAGGGGTTAACCACTTAGCAATTTTGGTGTACGGTTCTCTGGAATTTTGGCCATTTTCTAGCAATTTGGGCGATTTTGGCGATTTTCCTGCAATTTTGGCGATTTTCTAGCGATTCTGGCGCTTTTATAGCGATTCTGGCGATTTTATAGAGATTCTGGCAATTTTTAAGCAGGTTTCCGGCGATTTTCAAGCAAATTTCCAGCGATTTTGTAGCAATTTTGGCGATTTTCGAGCGAATTTAGCATATTTTTTCGGCGACTTGAAAGTTTTCTAGCAATTTCGGCGATTTTTAAGCTCCTGTGGTTTTTAATGTTTCATTTTTTAGATTCAAAAACCCTGTACTGATTTTGGACAAATATAAATATAATTTTGGCGGTTTTCTAGCGATTTTGGCGATTTTTTAGCGATTTCCTAGCGATTTTGGCGATTTTCTTACAATTTGCGATTTTGTGTACACAAATTTGCTATGTGGTTAACCCCTCGAGGGTGCTCTCCCAAAAAATTTACTTAAATTACAAAAATTTTATAATAGTCCTACATCAACGAGTACATCAACTTATTCTGTGTTATGTAAAAAAACATCTTCCGAAGTTTTCTATTTTCCGCCGTATTCTTTGCTGGAAAAATATGTATAAAACGATATTTGTAAATTGTATGACAAAACTCTATTAAATGACGTCATTAAATAGTCTATTTAATGACATAAATTTCAAAATTACGATACTCAACTTTGTCTCAAATGACATGTTGCGCATTTCTTAGCAGATTCTTGTATAGTCTTATTTTTAGTGCCGCAGCAAAATGCGAGGCACTCTTGGTTTAGCTTATTCGCTCGCTCGCTCGCTCGCTCGTTTTATGAGAACGGATTGAGATATCTAGCTGAAACTTGGTAGGCAGCTTCGTCTCCCGAAAAGTAAGGCGGGGATTGCTTTTGGGCCATATCGGACCAAGGGGGTGGGAGTTAGGGGTGAAAAACCGCAAAATTATGAATTGCAATAACTCGAGAACTAATGGAGGTATCTTGCTGACACTTGGTATGCACGTTCGACCCTCAAGTCTGTTGAATGTGAAGGGGTGCTAATTTCGGTGGATGAAATTTAGGGGATGAAAACCACAAAAAATATGATAACTCCGCAAGGGTTGCACGCAGCTGTCGGAAACTCAACGTACACACATATATCGGTGAAATCTTGCGGGGGATGAGTTTTTTCGTAAAATCGAACAGATGGGGTGGAAATTAGGGGTTGCAACTCGAAATTCCGCTTAATAAGTGTTGGTCGAAATTGACGTCATTCGATAGCTTTCCATTAATGATTCAAAAAAGGTGTTATTCATATTTTGAGAAAAACCACCCTTATCGGTGCTACAACCCCTAACATGCAGAAACACAAAAATACGAGAACTCAAAAACTGCTCAACGTATCAAGGCAGAATTTGGTGTGTTAATTTTCAGTGACATTGTAGGTGGATGGATAAATTTTCAATAAGATCTAACAAGGGGGATGTAATTTAAGGGTTGAAACTTTAAATTTCTTCAAGTAAATGGTAGCATAAAATTACGTGGTTCGATAGATTTCGGTCAACTATTAAAAAAAGGTCTTATGAGTTTTCAATCTAAAATCACCCCCTAAGCTATTAACCACCCCTAACTCTTTGCAAGCGGATAATTATATTTTATTTATTTTTTCTGAAACCCTATTGATTTATTTATGAACAACTGAAGTCAGTAAATACCAAGGAGTTATGTAACACCGGAAAAATAAACTCACCCCTGTAAATCATAAAGGGGTGAAATCATGAGGTGTTGAAAACATGAATCTACAAATCACCTTAATTTTTCAACGAATTGGGTTAGGGTGGTGAAATTGAAAACACAACTTCCTTTAGGGCATGTGGGGGTGGTGAAATAGGGGGTTGGAGTTTAGGGGTTGAAACGTCCATAAAGCCGTGTAATTTGACACAGAGAAGCAATATTTTCTGCGAAACTGTGACATCTTACACACTGCATCTTCGAGAAGGGAAGAGTGAAATTTTGGAGAAATTTATCAAAGGGGATGAAAGTTAGGGGTGGAAAGCGGAGTAAATACGGTTTATTTATTTTTTTGGGCTTTCTTCTGATTTTTGGATAAGTCAAAGTCAATTTCACTAATTTTTAACCCATCCACAATTTTTCAACCCCTTTCATGATATGTAAACCCTCAAAAAGCAAAATTTACCCAGACCGTTTCTTTTTCGTGTGATTTTCGCTAGTTCTACTTAACTACAGTTCATTTCCAACCCTCTTGACTTTTCATCCCCCTTTTTCTACGTTCAAGTATGTAAGGAAAGTTTATATCTTAAAGTTTAAAAAAAAATCAAACAAAAACAATTTATAAAACAATTTGGCAATTTTGTTGTTAATAAACGTAATATAATTAGCCTCGTAATTAGCCATGGAAAAAATTGGACAATTTTCTGTTGACTATAATGTCGCACCCACTCTAAGAAAAGTGTTTTTCATTTTTAATTAAGATTTGTTTACCATTTCAATCGTTAATAGTAATAATGTTGTTTTTATTAACGAATTAATAAGCAAATGTGCTGTTAACGCATAAAAAACTTAAAAAAAATGTGTGTTCAAGAATGCTAAGAAGTGTCATTTGAAGAAATAAAGAAAAAAAGTTGCTTCGAGTTTTGCTTTTCCCGGGTTTTGCCTGTATTCTTTGATTGTCTCTCCATTCCACCTTTCTTTCTTTATTACCCTCCTTGTTCCTCTTTGTTTCTTTTTCCTTCCTCCTCTCTTCTTATTGCCCTCTCTAACGGCATGTGGTCTGATTCTACCATTTCCCCTATTCTGAACCTCTCTACTTCTTCCCACGCTTCTTCATTCACTATTACGTAATCTATTACAGATTCCCGATTTGCTAATACATATGTAAAGTACCACTTTTCATCCCCTTCTTTATTTCCATTTAATACTTCCCACCCCCTTTCTTCTACAAGTTCTTCTAGGATTTCTCCTTCTTAATTCTTTGCTTTGTCTTTTGTTTCTCTTCTTGCGGTTCCTCTGTTTTCTGTTCCTGTTTTTGCTCCCCTTTCGCTTTCTTATTTTTTGTTCCTCTTCTTCATTCATTTGTCTCTTCCTTTCCTTGCATTTGTTCTTGTATTTTCCTTTGGCCTTTATGTATTCTTCCCTTGTCGTTTTTCCTTTTTTCCATTTCCTTAATTCTCTAAGAGGTCGACACATGGGGATGTTTACTGATTCCGATTGTATTTTTAGAGTTAAATCCAAAAAATGATAGTCGCTGCCAACGGTGACGATGCGATTTTCACGCAAAAAAACAACCTCGGATAAAATAATGCAAAAGATATTTATAAAGATTGCGCGTGAAATAATTTGGGTAAATACCAATCGGGCATTGAAATTTGTTGCGTCATTAGAATGCGGCGAGGAAGTTCGTCCGTTTTTGGTTGGAGTGCGCATTCCGGTCGAGCGGAAGTCAAGGAACAGTGCTCTATAAATTTGCTGCAATTAAAATGTTGGATTAAAATTTTCTCTTTAGGGTGAAAGGAGAGTTTTCTTCTAGCTGCAAATTGGAATCCAGAATTAATTCAATTTTATTTCTTCTAAAAAGGTAAACATCCTCTTAACCCTTGAAATAAGTAGGTATAGGTACTTAAGTAAAAGTAGATTTCCGCTATAATTAGAAGCAAATTCATGCAACTCCATTAACTCGCAAAATCAGGGCTACCAACCTTGTGTTTACGGTACTAAATGAAATCTGTCTGCAATTGAATAAATTTACTTTATCGAACGGATGTTGGTAATTAAAAGACAATGAAGGTCAAAGGCGTTTAAGTTAGTGAATCTTAATTACTTAATTAAATAATCGGTAAATATTTATTCACTTGTTTCTCGCCTTTTAATTAAGTTACAGGGAAAGATTGTTTGAAATTCCACTTTTTGTTATCTGTTTGACATTCCATCCAGTTTTTGAACTTTGACAGTTGCATGTCGTAATTTGAACTTTTCACGTGAACTGTCATAAGTTTTACTGTAGTAAAGTCCCGTCGCATATTAACGGGGGTTGTGTGTCTCAGGCTTTTTTTCTGTTGGTTTGTAAACGGGATTTCACATCCGTCAAAACTCCCGTCACTCACTGTCAGTGTCAATAAATAGTAACAATGGAGGTTGAAAGGGGTTAATTATTGTCCATGACAGGAATTTTGACAGAACTGAAATCCCGTTTACAAACCAACAGACAAAAAGCCTGAGACACACAGCCTCCGTTTTCGTTAATATGCGACGGGACTTTACCTACAGAAAGTTATGACAGATGCGAGTTTGACGTCCGCTTTATTGATTATCCGTTTTTCTGTGACAAGTGACAGAGTTGATTGTCAAAGAAGCATTTGTTTCTCAGCTTTTAAGGAGAAAATTCGACTGTTTTTGGAAAGTTGACAGTTGCATGTCAGTAGTTATTGTTTTTCGGAGATAAACGATAGTTGTCAACTGCCACTTCGCCATTATTTACCAACTGTCAAAAAAACATTTCTTTTTCGCCTTTTCACCACAAAGTTAGGTTTCTGTCAAAATTGACGTCTCATCCGATTTTTGAACTGACAGTTGAGGGCCAAAAATTTAACTTGAAACGTCATCCATCAAAGTTTTACCTTGGCAAAGAGTTTGACAGTTGTTGAAGTTTTTCCGTGATAAGCGATCGACTGTTGTCAGCTGTCACCTCACCATTACCAGCTGTCAACTGTCAAGTTTTCAAGCTGTTACTTTTTTGGTCTCTGACAGTTCTCAGTTTTGACAGCTTGACAGTTGCAAGTTGGCAAGGAAAGTTATGGCATATGAGAGTTTGACAGTTATTTTTTTGGTTCTGTGTTAAAGTTTTTCTGTCAACTGTCAAAAACAAGCATTTGTCACACTGCACTCTATACAGGGTGGTCACTCATGTCAGTATTTTAGTTTAAGATTTACAGTTCTGTCAAAATCTGACAATTGTAAAGAAAGTTATGTCAGGGGTACGAATTTAGCTGATTTCCATTTACACATTTATCTGAGAAGGCTCACTTTACTCAGCTGTTTGATTGGTCAATATTCAAATGAACCAATAATAGTTGCTGAGATTAACTGAGCCTCCTCAGATAAATGTGTAAAAGGAAAGCGCCTTTTGACAGTTATTTTTTTGCTTCTGTTAATGTCTTTCGGAGATAAACGATAGTTGTCAACTCGCACTTCGCTATTATTATTTGTCAACTGTCAAGAAAACCATTTCTTTTTCACCTTTTCACGACAGAGTTAGGTTTCTGTCAAAATTGACGTCTCATGCGATCTTTCAACTTTGACAGTTGAGGGCCAAAAATTAAAACTGAGACGTCATCTATCAAAGTTTTACCGTGGCAAAGAAAGCCGTGACTGACAGATGGGACTTTGGCAGCTATTTTGGTTAGTTGAAGTTTCTCTCGTTTCTCGCCCTTTAATTACATAAAGTTGAAACCAGTTATTTGACTGTTTCCTACTTTTTTTGTCTTCTGTCAGTTTTCAGTTTTGAAAGCTTGACAGTTGCACGTCAAGTTAAAATTTTGGTGCCGCATGTCAAAATTTTACCTTGGAAAAGATAGTTATGACATGCTTGACAGTTATTTTTTTGGTTTTTGGCGTTATCTGCCCGAAATTTTGCCGTAGTAAAGAAAGTTGACAGATGTTAAAGTTTCTCAGCGACGACTGATTGTCAACTGTAAAAAAAAACATTTGCGCCCTTCAATTGCAGACAAGGTTAGGTCCAGTTTTGGAACTGACGGTTGCATGTCAGTAGTTTAAGATTTGCCGTTCTGTCAAAGTTTTACCATTTTTAAGAAAATTGTCAGATTCGGCGAGATTTACAACTATTTTTTTTGCTTCTGTTAATGTTTTTCGGAGATAAAACGATAGCTGCCAACTGTCACTTCGCCATAACTATTATTTGTCAACTGTCAAAAAAGCCATTTTTCAACTTTTCACTGCAAAGTTAGATTTCTGTCAAAATTGGCGTCTCTACCGATTTTTGACAGTTGCATGTCATGTAAAGTTATGAAAGTTATAAGGGTGAGTGTCACAGTTGCTTTTTTGGTTAGGTATCTGTCAAAGTTTTTTCTGTGACAAGTGACAATTGTCAACGGTCACTTTGCCATTATCATTTGTCAGCTTTAAAAAAAAGCCAACGGAAGATGTATATCAATGCGATGTGTATCCCTGTAGATGTTTATTCACCGTGAATGATTCATATAGGTATCGAGTTGGACTTGGTGGTTTTCGGTGCAGACGTAAGCTGCACCTAGTAGTAGTGCCGAAGCATATGCTCAAAAGAATTAGTGAGGGTGTATCAATTGATGAATTTTTTGCGTTCAATTAGTATCTTTTCCACCAAGTCAATTTTTTGTGTTGGGGGTTGAAGGGGGTGCAATTTTTTCCGTTCAATTATTATTCTCGGGGGTTGAAGGAGGTGGGTTTCGGAGGCGCTTACTTGGTACCTATCCTCCAATAACAGTAGTCCAAATCTTAAATTCATTTGCGCTCAATTAGTATCTTCCAGTAACAAGTAGTCTAAGGGTTAAATTTCCACCGAGTGAATTATTTATGTTTGTCAATTATTCGTATTTGGGGGTTGAAGGGGGTGGCTTTCGGCGTTGCAACTTTTTGAGTTGAGTTAGTGTGTTTCTGTTGTAGATAGTCCAAGGGCTCAATTTCATCCAAGTCAATTATTTGTGTTCGAGGGTTGAAGACTGGGTCTTAGGGGTACAACTTTTTGCGTTCAAAATAGTCTCCTGCGATAATGAATGGTAAAAGGATTAAATTCCGTCCAAGTCATTTTTCTGTGTTTCGGGTTTGAAGGGGGTGCGTTTTAGGGGCGTAGTTTTTTTGTTAAATTCAACTCTTTCGGTTGTCGGCGGTGCAAGGGTTAAATTTCCTCCAAGTCAAGTTTTTGTGGTTGGGGGTTGAATGGGGCGAGTTTTAAAGGTGCAATTTTTTGTGATCGATTAGTTTCCTCCGGTAATAGCTGGTCCAAGGGTTACTTCTTCTCTAAGTGAATTTTTTGTTTCAAGGTTGAAGGGGTTGAGTTTTAGAGGTGCAATTTTTTTCTCTTCCTGTCGTCGGTGATCTAAGGGTCTAAATATATGCTCAAAACTTTTTCTGGGTCATTGATTAAAAGTTATCGAATTGCTTGAATTTCACGCAACACTTATGTGAAATTTCGAGTTTCAACCCCTAATTTGCACCCCTTTCTCTTTCATCTTGCAGAAAAAACCATCCCTTATCAAATAATGTCAAAATATATGTGGTTTCAGACCTCCATGTGCAAAATATTTGAGAAGTTTTCGTATTTTTGTGATTTTCAACCCCTAAGTTTCATCCCCCAAAATTGACACCCCCTCACCTTCAACAGACTTGTACGTCAAAAACGCATATCAAGTTTCAGTAAAATATATCCACTGGTTCTCGAGTTATTACAATTAATAATTTTTCGGTTCCGAAAAAAACCTCGCATTTTCGCGCTTTTACTGCGAACGCTGCCTAAACGCTTGAAGATGGATTAAAATAGTATAATGGAGAAATGTCGGCAACGAATAGACCTACAAAAAAATTGGCGACAGCATATAAATATCTGTTACGGATAGCCGACAATAAGCCACTGAAGCTTTTTTCGTCAAAAATTAAAACACAAACGATCTCGGTGGGCTACCCATCGTAGATAGCTATATGCCGTTGCGGACTTTTTTGTAGATCTTTTCATTGCCGACAATTCCTCCTTACAAACTTTTGCTCTAGCTTCAAGCGTTGAGGCAGCGTTCGCGATCAAACGTCGAAAATCGTAATTTCTTTCAGTTTTTCGCCCCTAACTCCCACCCCCCTTGCCCGATGTGGCCCAAAAATAATCCTCGCCGAGATTTTCGGGGTATACACATGTGTACAAAATTTCAGCTCGATGTCTGCTTTCGTTCTCAAGTATGCGATGAACAGAATAGACGGACGCCGGCCGAGCGAGCGAGCGAATTCACTAAAACTACAGTGCCTGCGCATATGCTTCGGCACTAAAAACATTTGTTTCTCGCCTTTTAATTACGAAGAAAGCTGGAATTTCCTTACATTTTAGTTTTCTGTCAAAATTGACGTTTGACGTGTTAATAGCTAAGTTACAGCCAATCAAAACGCCCGTTGCTGCGACAAATACAAATATGTTGGTTTGGTAAACTGGAGATTATCAAACACTAAAATGGAAAAACCTACCCTTAAAGAATGACAGATGGGAGAGTTCGGCGACTTTTTTTTTTGGCTATGTTTGATAAATGACAGTTGACAATTATGTCCCTTGTCATTACAACATGTCACCTGTCAAAAAACGCCATATGTTTCTGGCCGTTATTTACAGAGTTTTTGAACTTCAGTTTGCATGTCATAAGATAAAGTTTTAACGTAGGTAATAAAAGTTATGACAGGTGGGAGTTTGACAGCTATTTTTTGATGGGGGCAAACCGCTGGAGGATGTCAGGTGTACAATTTAGGGGGAAGTCTGAGGATTTCAGGGGGGTTTTCACCCCCCATTTTCTGATTATCTGCCAAAGTTTTTTTTTGTTATGTGACAGAGTTGTCGTCAATTTGCCATTACCGTTTATCAACTGACAAAATTTTGCCGTGGTAATGAAAATTATGATAGACAGGGAGTTTAACACTTATTTTTTTGGTTTTGTTGTCAGCTGTCAAAAAAAAACATCTGGCATTCACAACGCCCTCGCCATTTCGATCTCGTTTTAATTCGAATATCAAGCGAGCGTTGCAAAACGCAATAACTTTTACCCCGCCTCACCTTGAAACACCTAACTCAATTATCGCGTTATCAGCAGGAAATTAAATTCCCTCGAAATCGCGGTCACCTACGGAATCGTCTTTGGTTTTTCCGCCGGTGGCTCTCTTTCCGATTTCCCCTCGCGAATTTTCAATGAAAAATAATAAAAATCGAAAGCCGAGTGGTATTTGACCCGCGCTGATATCAGAAATATTATTGACCGAATTAGTCATTTCTCGTGATTCACTCGGCTCGGTATTTTAGTATTATTTCAGTAGTGGTGAATATTTCGTGCGTTTCAGATGGCCGAGACGATGAAGACGTCGAGAATCGTAAGTGGGAGTGAGGAAGACGATCTTGAGGAGGCTCTGATGGAGGAATTTAACATGAGACTAAAGACTTGCATGAGCCAAGTGTGTGGTAGATTTTTTTGGCTTTGTTTGGGGCTGGAAACTGGCTTAAGTTAAGGGATGATTTTTGACAAAAAGTTAACTATTGTTTTCAAAATGACTTACATAACTTCTAAACCATAAGTTTTTCGGGAAAGGTCAGTAGGATCTTTTCTCTTCAGAATTTAATTTGCTGTCTAAAAATGCAAGTTTCAATGAAATAGCACAAACAGTTCGTAAGATATCCAAACGGTTCGTAAGATATCTTTTTACAAACCTTTAAGCCATATAACCAAACATAACTTCTAAACCATAAGTTTTTCGGGAAAGGTCAATAGGACCTTTTCTCTTCAGAATTTAATTTGCTGTCTAAAAATGCAAGTTTCAATGAAATAGCGCAAACAGTTCGTAAGATATCCGAACGGTTCGTAAGATATCTCTTTACAAACCTTTAAGCCATATAACCAAACATAACTTCTAAACCATAAGTTTTTCGGGAAAGGTCAATAGGACCTTTTCTCTTCAGAATTTAATTTGCTGTCTAAAAATGCAAGTTTCAATGAAATAGCACAAACAGTTCGTAAGATATCCAAACGGTTCGTAAGATATCTTTTTACAAACCTTTAAGCCATATAACCAAACATAACTTCTAAACCATAAGTTTTTCGGGAAAGGTCAATAGGACCTTTTCTCTTCAGAATTTAATTTGCTGTCTAAAAGTGCAAGTTTCAATGAAATAGCACAAACAGTTCGTAAGATATCCAAACGGTTCGTAAGATATCTTTTTACAAACCTTTAAGCCATCTAACCAAACATAACTTCTAAACCATAAGTTTTTCGGGAAAGGTCAATAGGACATTTTCTCTTCAGAATTTAATTTGCTCTCTAAAAATGCAAGTTTCAATGAAATAGCACAAGCAGTTCGTAAGATATCCAAACGGTTCATAAGATATATTTTTACAAACCTTTAAGCCATATAACCAAACATAACTTCTAAACCATAAGTTTTTCGGGAAAGGTCAATAGGACCTTTTCTCTTCAGAATTTAATTTGCTCTCTAAAAATGCAAGTCTCAATGAAATAGCACAAACAGTTCGTAAGATATCCGTTATGGACTTAAGTCGAGTTTCCACGCCCAGCTAACTAACCCCGTGTTGCGCGTGCGCACTAACCCCCCATTCCAGGACAATCTCCAAGACCCCCCCGAAGCCCTCCTCGACCAACCCTACGAGGACATCCAACCAATCAAAACCAACTCCGTTTCGAGCCAAGACTTCATCAGGGCCGAACAGGAGAGCTACTACGAAATCCCCCTTCAAAACGGCCACCACCAATCCGAAGCCATCTACGAGAACGTCACGCACCAATCAAAGACTGAACCACCCCAAACGGACCAATACGTCGAAATGTCACTAAGCCCCGCCCCCCGCCCTTCCGAGCAAGTCGCGAAGCGACCCGATCTCACCCTCACGGACCTATCCGAGCTCTCGCCGGAACCGGAAGTCAAATCCGTCAAAGACCGGATGTTCCTCTCGACAGACGTCGCCCCCTGTCTCCTCTTCACGCAAACGGTGACGTCACCGATGCTAACCCCCTCCGAGGAGAACATAGATTTCCTCAAGGGGTTCCAGAACGGTGACGTCATCACGGACATTGACGAAGCGCCGCCGAAACCAGACGAGGCGATCTACGAGAACGCCGAGTTTCTAAAGAACAACGGTGACGTCATTTACGAGAATCTCAAGGAGGGGGGCGAGAATATTTACGAGAATCTCAAGGACAGGGAGGTTTACGAGATTCAAGATGGCGGCGAGCTTAAGTCGGTGGACATTGTGAGGCAACTTAACTGTCAAAGTGTAAGTAGGGGAGGAGAGGGGAGGGGTAAGTTTGTGTGTTGCATGGATTGCAGTTAACGTTACGTTGTGGCTATGTAAAAGTTTGACAGTGACAGTTATGCGTCAAACTTTGACATGTGTCAAAACTTCGACACTGTAGAGTTTTTTTTATTTTGCGGTGTAGAGCCAGGTGACAGAGTCGTACGTAGAGACGACCACCATAGAGTCGAACTCCTTCGATACCGGCGGCCTCAAGAAGAAAAAAACCAAAAAATCCCGCAAAGAGGAGAAGGAGAACATATCAGTCGTAAGTCGTAGCTCGAGCGTTGCGTTTTTAGTTTGTTTTTTTGTTTTCAAGGACACTAACGCGGATTTCTATAACGTTAACGTAAAAAGTTTGGTAAGAATCTAATCTAGCTTGCGCTTTCATGTTTTTTATGTTGGCTATCAGTGTAGGAGCTTCGGAGATTTGACTAAAATCGACGAGTCGAATCGGCAAAGGACGGTAAGAGTCGGCTCTTGTGTTTAGCGTTGCCGCTTAGTTCTGATTTGTAGCGTACTAAATCTCTGTCTGACGTTGCCGCTAACAAAATCGAGAATGTCTTCTTCGGAGTGTCCGTGAGAGCGCTGGTAAGGCTTGACAGTTCTGGAGAAGTTTGACAGATATCCCCAATTTGACATTTTGCAGAATTTTGACAGTTATGTGTCAAATTCTGACATTAACATTTTGACAGTTATGTGTTAGATTCTGACATTAACATTTTGACACATGTCCTCTGTCATATTTGACAGCTACACCAAATTCTGGCTACATGTTAATACTTGAGTCCAGTTCTGACAATCAAGTGACAGTCAAATTTTGACGTTAAATCTGTTACGTCATTTTTTGACAGTTAAACGACATCTGTCGGCTAACTAGTAGACTTTTTGCATGTTCTGTTGCATGGTGCATTAATATTTAGAGGGACAAATTCCATACTATCAGCAGTGGAGATTATAAATGTGCTAAGAGACGTTCAATTGTTGACCTGGTAAGTCCGCCTCAGCTGCTTTGATTTTCACGTATTTCTTCCTTTGCTGGCTTTGCTTTCATCTTATTTCAGCGATCGCCCGGTATACCGGTTTTTATTAAATCTCCCGTTACGTAACATACAGAGTGTAACAGAATTGTGTACAAAAAGTGGGAGATCAAAATAAGATAAAAATTAAGAGTAACGTTTTGCGTTTAAGTGACTACTAAAGGAGATCGCCCGCGCCTCCTCAAAGGGATGATACTGCAAAATTCAGTCTTTTTCAATTTATTCAAAAACTATAACTGATATCCGTCTGAAATTTGGAACAGACACTACTAGAACTAAGGGCTGTTTTCTGATATTTTTTCAAGTTTTATTTTCATCAGGTGCGTGCGTTCTTGGAGGGGCTTTGCACATTTTTTACAAATTTTTTTCTGTTGGCATTTTTTTTCACGAAATAATTTTGAAATCATGATTAGCGGTCTATAAGACAAAATTGTGCCCTTAATCGAAATCGCTAAGACGCTTCGAATAAATCGACTCTACAGGGTGTTCGGTAGAAAACGCCCCACGCCATAGCTCCCTTATTTATGAACCGATTTTAAAAAAATTAAAAGGATTTCAAATGGCTGCTAAAATACTACAATCTGGGCGTATATACGCATTTTTCCAATGTCAACAAAAATGACGAACGACTACCAACTTTTGTTTTTCAAATTGCGACCTGCATATTTTTTGCTCCCATTTGATAGAGGACTTTTTTCTGAATTCATCCATACCATACAAGTCTTTTTTTCTACAGCAATTTATGAGAGAAAAAATTATCAAGTGCTGAAATAAATAAATTAAGATCATTTGAAAAATTGCAAGTGTGCCATGAAACAATGAAAATGACGGTTTTCAAACTAATGTCATTTAAGCGTCAGCGAGACAATTACTGACATTTTGGGCATTGTTAATCAAAAATATGGTAACATCACAGGGGGATAGTTGTACATAAATAGCTTTACTGATTAAAAACGCGTAGTAATTTCTAAAATTTATCTGCAGGAAAAACAAACAATACAAAAAACCAAATTTCAAAGTTTTTTATAAAACGCTGCATGAGTTATTTTACAAATAAAATTGCTCAAAGATATCTCCTTCATGTTCGATGCACAGCTCACATTCTTACTTCGCAAGCGGCGTTAAGTATCATGTTTTGAGGTAGGTATAGCTTAAATGACATTAGTTTGAAAACCGTCATTTTCATTGTTTCATGGCACACTTGCAATTTTTCAAATGATCTTAATTTATTTATTTCAGTACTTGATAATTTTTTCTCTCATAAATTGCTGTAGAAAAAAAGACTTGTATGGTATGGATGAATTCAGAAAAAAGTCCTCTATCAAATGGGAGCAAAAAATATGCAGGTCGCAATTTGAAAAACAAACGTTGGTAGTCGTTAGTCATTTTTGTTGACATTGGAAAAATTCGGATATACGCCCAGATTGTAGTATTTTAGCAGCCATTTGAAATGCTTTTTATTTTTTTTAAATCGGTTCATAAATAAGGGAGCTATGGCGTGGGGCGTTTTTTACCGAACACCCTGTATAAACAGGATTTTAGGGTATTTCGTTATTTTAAAGCAAAAATTAATCAGTTTTCATTCACGGCGCCCTTTACAGAATAATTTTCATTAACTTTTCAAAAATTTTTGTTAAAGCCGTTTTTTCTTACTTTTATACGAAAAAATTTAATTCTCTCAGTTGGTACTGGTCAAAATTTGATAAAAACATCACCAATCGGTTAGTTGCGTGCGATTTAGTGGGAAAAGAGGGGTCACAAGTGGGGTCGTCGATAAATTTTAACTGGTCATAGCCAACTTGATTTTAGCGTTTTTCGCCATTTTAAAGAAAAAAATAAGCATTCTTCATTCACGGCGTTCTATACTCAATACTGTTAATTAATTTTTCAAAAATTTTGTTTCATTTATTTATCAAAGCCGTTTTTTGCAAGTTTTATGGGAAATATTTTAATTCTCTCAGTTGGTATTGGACAAAATTTGATAAAAACATCACCAACCGGTTAGTTGCGTGCGATTTAGTGGGAAAAGAGGGGTCACAAGTGGGGTCGTCGATAAATTTTGATCTGGTCATAGCCAACTTGATTTTAGCGTTTTTCGCCATTTTAAAGAAAAAAATAATCGTTCTTCATTTACGGCGTTCTGCACTGAATACTGTTGATTAATTTTTCAAAAATTTCGTTTAATTTGTTTATCAAAGCCGTTTTTTGCAAGTTTTATAGGAAATATTTTAATTCTCTCAGTTGGTATTGGTCAAAATTTGATAAAAACATCACCAATCGGTTAGTTGCTTGCGATTTAGTGGGAAAAGAGGGGTCACAAGTGGGGTCGTCGATAAATTTTAATCTGGTCATAGCCAACTTGATTTTAGCGTTTTTCGCCATTTTAAAGAAAAAAATAAGCATTTTTCATTCACGGCGTTCTGTACTGAATACTGTTAATTAATTTTTCCGAAATTTCGTTCCATTTGTTTGTCAAAGCCGTTTTTTGTCACTTTTATAGGAAAAATTTTAATTCTCTCAGTTGGTATTGGTCAAAATTTGATAAAAACATCACCAATCGGTTAGTTGCGTGCGATTTAGTGGGAAAAGAGGGGTCACAAGTGGGGTCGTCGATGAATTTTAATCTGGTCATAGCCAACTTGATTTTAGCGTTTTTCGTTATTTTAAAGAAAGAAATAAGCATTCTTCATTCACGGCGTTCTGTACTGAATACTGTCAATTAATTTTTCAAAAATTTCGTTTCATTTGTTTATCAAAGCCGTTTTTTTGCAAGTTTTATAGGAAATATTTTAATTCTCTCAGTTGGTATTGGTCAAAATTTGATAAAAACATCACCAACTGGTTAGTTGCGTGTGATTTAGTGGGAAAAGAGGGGTCACAAGTGGGGTCGTCGATAAATTTTAATCTGGTCATAGCCAACTTGATTTTAGCGTTTTTCACCATTTTAAAGAAAAAAATTAGCATTCTTCATTCACGGCGTTCTGTACTGAATGCCGTTAATTAATTTTTCAAAATTTTCGTTTCATTTCTTTATCAAAGCCGTTTTTTTGCAAGTTTTATGAGAAAAATTTTAATTCTCTCAGTTGGTACTGGTCAAAATTTGATAAAAATATCACCAACCGGTTAGTTGCGTGCGATTTAGTGGGAAAAGAGGTGTCACAAGTGGGGTCGTCGATAAATTTTAATCTGGTCATAGCCAACTTGATTTTAGAGTTTTTCGCAATTTTAAAGAAAAAACTGAGCATTTCTCGTTCACGGCGTTCTGCACTGAATACTGCTTATTAATTTTTCAAAAATTTCGTTTCATTGGTTTATCAAAGCCGTTTTTTGCAAGTTTTATAGGAAATATTTTAATTCTCTCAGTTGGTATTGGTCAAAATTTGATAAAAACATCACCAATCGGTTAGTTGCGTGCGATTTAGTGGGAAAAGAGGGGTCACAAGTGGGGTCGACGATAAATTTTAATCTGGTCATAGCCAACTTGATTTAAGCGTTTTTCGCCATTTTAAAGAAAAAATTAAGCATCTTTCATTCACGGCGTTCTGTACTGACTACTGTTAATTTATTTTTCAAAAATTTCGTTTCATTTGTTTATCAAAGCCGTTTTTTGCAAGTTTTATAGAAATATTTTAATTCTCTCAGTTGGTATTGGTCAAAATTTGATAAAAGCATCACCAACCGGTTAGTTGCGTGCGATTTAGTGGGAAAAGAGGGGTCACAAGTAGTGGGGTCGTCGATAAATTTTAATCTGGTCATAGCCAACTTGATTTTAGCGTTTTTCGCCATTTTAAAGAAAAAAATAAGCATTTTTCATTGTCGGCGTTCTGTACTGAATACTGTTAATTAATTTTTCAAAAATTTCGTTTCATTTGTTTATTAAAGCCGTTTTTTTGCAAGTTTTATAGGAAATATTTTGATTCTCTCAGTTTGTATTGGTCAAAATTTTATAAAAACATCACCAATCGGTTAGTTGCGTGCGATTTAGTGGGAAAAGAGGAGTCACAAGTGGGGTCGTCGATGAATTTTAATCTGGTCATAGCCAACTTGATTTTAGCGTTTTTCACCATTTTAAAGAAAAAAATTAGCATTCTTCATTCACGGCGTTTTGTACTGAATACCGTTAATTAATTTTTCAAAATTTTCGTTTCATTTCTTTATCAAAGCCGTTTTTTGCAAGTTTTATAGAAATATTTTAATTCTCTCAGTTGGTATTGGTCAAAATTTGATAAAAGCATCACCAACCGGTTAGTTGCGTGCGATTTAGTGGGAAAAGAGGGGTCACAAGTGGGGTCGTCGATAAATTTTAATCTGGTCATAGCCAACTTGATTTTAGCGTTTTTCGCCATTTTAAAGAAAAAATTAAGCATCTTTCATTCACGGCGTTCTGTACTGACTACTGTTAATTTATTTTTCAAAAATTTCGTTTCATTTGTTTATCAAAGCCGTTTTTTGCAAGTTTTATAGAAATATTTTAATTCTCTCAGTTGGTATTGGTCAAAATTTGATAAAAGCATCACCAACCGGTTAGTTGCGTGCGATTTAGTGGGAAAAGAGGGGTCACAAGTAGTGGGGTCGTCGATAAATTTTAATCTGGTCATAGCCAACTTGATTTTAGCGTTTTTCGCCATTTTAAAGAAAAAAATAAGCATTTTTCATTGTCGGCGTTCTGTACTGAATACTGTTAATTAATTTTTCAAAAATTTCGTTTCATTTGTTTATTAAAGCCGTTTTTTGCAAGTTTTATAGGAAATATTTTAATTCTCTCAGTTTGTATTGGTCAAAATTTGATAAAAACATCACCAATCGGTTAGTTGCGTGCGATTTAGTGGGAAAAGAGGGGTCACAAGTGGGGTCGTCGATAAATTTTAATCTGGTCATAGCCAACTTGATTTTAGCAAAGCAAACCGTTACTCTACTTTTTGTCTTATTTTGGCATCCCAAATCAGCTGCCGAATTTTTGCTCACAATACTGTTACACCCTGTATACACGTAGTTTTAAAATATGAAAAATTTCTGGGACGTCCTGTATGTACCTAAACAAATATTTCGGACACGCTGTTTCCTCGAATTATTTAGCTATTGAAACGGTCATTTTGGTTGGGGTTCGACCTTGCACGTTTCCTTTCATGACGTCACCCGCCGCCATCTTCCTTCCGCCATCTTGATTTCCGCCATTTTCAGAAGTCGAGCTTCAACAAATTCGACGCCCTCCAGAAGAAGAACGTCCTCCACGTCCGCTCCTCCGACTCCTCCAAAGCGCAGGAAAAATTCAACGTAAATATCCTCCCACCCCCACCCCCTCTAATAATGACATCTTCAGGGCGCCACCGTCGAGACGTCGAACTGCAAGGCCTGCGACAAGACGGTCTTCCAAATGGAGCAAGTGAAGGCTGTAGGCGCCATTTGGCACAGGAACTGCTTCCGCTGCTCAGAATGCAAAAAACAATTGAGGTACTACCCCCACCCCTCGCAAATTTTCGATCGTTTTTTGTTTCAGCGTCGACGGTTACGAAAGCCACGAGGCCAACCTCTACTGTAAACCCCACTTTAAGTCCCTCTTCGCCCCCAAGGTCGTCGAAGACGAACAGCCCCGTGAGTATCTTTATTATTAATATTATTATTATTTTTTGGGGTGGGGGGTGTTTTCAGCGAGGCCGAGAAAGCCCGAGTTGATAATTCGCGAGAACGAACCGGTTGAGTTACCTCCCGATGTCGTACGAGGTAGATAGTGTGCGTTGCTTGTTTGTTTCTAACTCAGGCGCCAGCGTTTTCCTTTGTTAACGTTTTAATGATTTTGATTGGTCGGTGATGGGGGTGGCTAATTGGGGGTTGGTTTCAGCCAGCGATAAGCCCGATCTGGGATTGGAGGAGTTGCAGAAGCTCAACGTGAAGGAGAGGTTCCAGGTTTTCGAACACTACCAGCAGAATGACAGCAGTGACCTTGACAGGACGTCAGCTGTCAATGTCAAGAGGTCGCCGTCGATTCTGTCAAAGTTGGCCAAGTAAGTTTTTTGGGGTTTTGATTGATCTAGAGTCCGCCATTTTGTTTTAATTCCGCCATTTTGGAATAATTTTTGTACCTTATATACTTTTTTGTACGATTTCGCACATCTAGATGCTCATTTCTTATAGAAAATCAAAATTCTCGAAGTGATGGCAGTTTTGCCCGCCATCTTGGATCCCTCACGTTAAATTAAAAACCTCTAAAAACAAATTTCACAAGTCGTACTTTTGTACTTCAGTGTACAAAGATGTAAATACTACTTCGCCATTTATCCCCTAGGACGCCGTCTTGGAGCCCACAAAGTGTTTTAGCTTTTTTTTTCAAAGTTCGTCATTAATTTGCCAATTCATTCCAAGAAATCGATAGGAAACGTTCCTAATTTTTCTGGCCGCAATTTTCTTGATTTTAAAGAAACGCTCTAGTTTTAAGACGCCATTTTGGAGCCCACGGTAATTTCTCAACAAATAGTTTGCAGCTCATTTCATATAGAAAGTCAAAATTCTCAAAGTGATGGCAGTTTTGCCCGCCATCTTGGATCCCACGTCAAATTAAAAAACCTCTAAAGACAAATTTCACAAGTCGTACTTTTGTACTTCAGTGTACAAAGATGTAAATGCTACTTCGCCATTTTACCCCTATGACGCCATCTTGGAGCCCACAAAGTGTTTTAGCTTTTTTTTTTCAAAGTTCGTCATTAATTTGCCAATTCATTCCAAGAAATCGATAGGAAACGTCCCTAATTTTTCTGGCCGCCATTTTCTTGATTTTAAAGAAGCGCTCTAGTTTTAAGACGCCATTTTGGAGCCCACTGTAATTTCTCAACAAATAGTTTGCAGCTCATTTCATATACATAGAAAGTCAAAATTCTCAAAGTGATGGCAGTTTTGCCCGCCATCTTGGATCCCACGTCAAATTAAAAAACCTCTAAACACAAATTTCACAAGTCGTACTTTTGTACTTCAGTGTACAAAGATGTAAATGCTACTTCGCCATTTTACCCCTATGACGCCATCTTGGAGCCCACAAAGTGTTTTAGCTTTTTTTTTCAAAGTTGTCATTAATTTGCCAATTCATTCCAAGAAATCGATAGGAAACGTCCCTAATTTTTCTGGCCGCCATTTTCTTGATTTTAAAGAAACGCTCTAGTTTTAAGACGCCATTTTGGAGCCCACTGTAATTTTTCAACAAATAGTTTGCAGCTCATTTCTTATAGAATGTCAAAATTCTCAAAGTGATGGCAGTTTTGCCCGCCATCTTGGATCCCTCACGTCAAATTAGAAACCTCTAAAAACAAATTTCACAAGTCGTGCTTTTGTACTTCAGTGTACAAAGATGTAAATGTTACTTGTTTTTCCTCCGACATTTTACCCTTAGGACGCCATCTTGGAGCCACAAGCATGTTTTAGCTTTTCTTGTCAAGGTTCGTGAATAATTTGCCAATAATTTATCGTAAGAAATCGATAGGAAACGTCTTTAATTTTTCTGGCCGCCATTTTCTTGTCCGCCATCTTAGAACAATTTTGCTCGTTTCAGCGGCACTATTTTTTTTTAATTCTCGAAATTTGAATGATGATGGGTTTATAAGAATAAAATTGGAAACATTCTTGTTTGAAGGCGCCATTTTGGAGCCCACTGTAATTTCTCAACAAAAATGGTTTTTAGCTTAAATTGTCTTTTGATCGGTTAAAGTTTTCCGCCAATAAGACATATCCTAACGTGAAAATTAAAATTTTAGCATTTGTCCGCCATTTTGGATTATACGTCAACTTCAGTTTTCCGAAAACAAATCTTCCAATTTCTTCAGTGAGCAAAAATTGAAAATAGAAATATGCCTTCCATTCCGGTTTTTGATTCGCCATTTTACACCAAAGGACGCCATCTTGGAGCCCATCAACATCTTAGAACTCTTCATGAAAATATGTGTGAATTCACTCCAATTCTTTTCAAGGATAATGGAGGAGGGAATGTCACTTAAAAATTCAGTTGTTTATTCGGCCGCCATCTTGGGTCCCGGGAATATTGTTTTTGTTTAAAAAATACCTCAGCTTATTTCATATCCGAACACCATACTATTTTGGAGCCCCTTGTTATTTTAGGTCGCCATTTTGGAGCCAACTGTCTTTTTAACAAATTTCGATAAAAATGGCGGGTTATGTTAATCCGCCATCTTGGATCGCATACTTCACAACTATGGTCTGTCCGGGATCCACACGACCGAGATTCACCCGATTTCCATGGCGATTCATTGTTGACAACAATGATTCGCCATGGAAATAGGGTGAATCCCGGTCGTGTGGATCCCGGACAGACCATAACAAAACATGTTTTTGCTTTGTGGTAGGTACCCAAAAATTGATTGTCGTGTTTCTAAGTTCGATCCGCTATTTTCGTCCGCCATCTTGGAGCCCATCAACATCTTTGAATTTTTCCTGTAAATATTGGTGAATTGCTTGTCTCCAATTCTTTTAGGGGAATGTGTAAGAAGGAATGCCACTTATAAATTTAGTAGTTTATCCAGGCGCCATCTTGGAGCCCACTCTGCAATCCTATCAATTGAGTAAAGTGTTATTAGCAGGCGCCATTTTGTAGCTTAGTGGCATTTGCACTTGGAATCGGTGCTTTCGAATAAAACACAAGAACCGCCATCTTGGATCCCATACTTAAAAATTAACAAAACCCGTCTTTTTGATTTGTTGTACACAAAACTTGAAAACATTTCTGGCGTTCCTAATTCCGATCTGCCATTTTACCCACCGGGCGCCATCTTGGAGCCCACCAACACCTTTAGACTTTCTCATCCGAAAAACCAATTGATAGGAAGTAACCTCAGTTAAGGATCCACTGATTTAGCTAGCCGCCACTTTCTGGTAGGTACACCATTTTGGAGCCCACACATGTTTTACTTCCTTTTAAGAATGTTTTGGATTTTGCATTGTCAGCATACGTCTTTTACGTTACTTCACCATTTTGTTTCTCGACGTTTACGACTACGTCGCCATTTTAGATCACAACAGCAATTGTTACGATTCCCTTCGACTTTGTTCGTTTCATTCCGTAATACGTCGCCATTTTGGAGCCCTCTTATTTGCTATTTAGAGACGTTTATTAAAATGTTTGTCATGTTTGTACAAATGCGCCATTTTGGAGACCACGAAATGTTTGTCATCTTTGTACAAGTGCGCCATTTTGGAGCCCAGGAACTTTTACCGCAACCCTTGGAAAATATTTTCTAATTTACATCCCCTAACTGCCATTTTGGAGCCCACAAATATGTTTTAACTTCTTACGAAAAATTTAGGGGTTTTTGCATCGTCAACTCATCTCAGGTCCTCCGCCATTTTCCTTTATCGGCATTTCTCGCCATGTCGCCATCTTGGATCCCACCAGCAATTGTTGCGATATTGGCTCACGTCACTCACCTACGTCATTTTTGTTTGATGTTTGTTTTGTTCCTTCAAAATGTTTGTTGTGTTTGTACAAGTACGCCATTTTGGAGCCCAGGAACTTTCACCGCAAACGTTGGAAAATATTTTCTAATTTACATCCCCCAGCTGCCATTTTGGAGCCCACAAACATGTTCTGATTCTTTGCGAAAATTTTAGGGGTTTTTGCATCGTCAACTCTTCTCAGGTCCTCCGCCATTTTCCTTTATCAACATTTCTCGCCATTCCGCCATCTTGGCGGCCATTTTGCTTTATCAACATTTCTGGCCATGCCGCCATCTTGGATCCCACCAGCAATTGTTGCGATTTTGACTCACGTCACTCACCTACGTCATTTTTGTTTGATGTTTGTTTTGTTCCTTCAAAATGTTTGTTGTGTTTGTACAAGTACGCCATTTTGGAGCCCAGGAACTTTTGCCGCAAACGTTGGAAAATATTTTCTAATTTATATCCGCCAGCTGCCATTTTGGAGCCCACAAACATGTTCTAACTCTTTACGAAAATTTTAGGGTTTTTTGCATTGTCAACTCTTCTCAGGTCCTCCGCCATTTTCCTTTATGAGCATTTCTGGCCATCTTGGATCCCACCAGCAATTGTTGTGATTTTGACTCACGTCACTCACCTACGTCATTTTTGTTTGATGTTTGTTTTGTTCCTTTATTCGTGTGTCGCCATTTTGGAGCCCATCTAATCTCGCCGGCGCAGGTTCCAGGCCAAGGGAATGGACATCGGCGTGGCGGACGACTCCCTCAACGGCATCCCCATCGAGGAGAGCTCCTCGGAGGAGGAGGAGGAGGGGGGGGAGGGGGTTGAAGGGGAGGACGCAGATCTCGTAAGGGCCAAAAAGGTCCATAAGGAGAAGCCCTTCCACTTTACGAACATGTCGGACGTGAAGAGCAAATGGGAGAACGGGGAGCAGCTGCAGGAGATCAAGGACGAAAGGAGGGAGGAGCGAAAACAGGAGATCCAATCAATAAGGAGCAAATTGTTCCTGGGGAAACAAGTGAAGATGAAGGAGGCGTACCAGCAGGCGATCATCCAATCGGAATCCTCGGCTAATTTGTGGAAGGAGCCAATCGAGGCCCTGGATACCAAGTCCTTGAAGGAGAGGTTCGAGAAGGGGGAGGTGGTGAATACGGAGAATGTGCCCAAGGAGAGGGGGGATGAGGACGTGGAGGTCTATGAAAGTGGTGAGTTTTACTTTTTTAGGTTGGTAGCTTGAAGGACTGACACCGTCGAACTGTCAAATTAGGTCAACTGTCAAATTAGGTCTGTGAAAGTAGCGAGTTTGACTTTTTTAGGTTGGTAGCTTGAAGGACTAACACCGTCGAACTGTCAAATTAGGTCAACTGTCAAATTAGATCTATGAAAGTGGTGAGTTTGACTTTTTTAGGTTGGTAGCTTGAAGGACTGACACCGTCGAACTGTCAAATTAGGTCAACTGTCAAATTAGGTCTATGAAAGTGGTGAGTTTGACTTTTTAGGTTGGTAGCTTGAAGGACTAACACCGTCGAACTGTCAAATTAGGTCTATGAAAGTGGTGAGTTTGACTTTTTTAGGTTGGTAGCTTGAAGGACTAACACAGTCGAACTGTCAAATTAGGTCAACTGTCAAATTAGGTCTATGAAAGTGGCGAGTTTGACTCTTTTAGGTTGGTAGCTTGAAGGACTAACACCGTCGAACTGTCAAATTAGGTCAACTGTCAAATTAGGTCTATGAAAGTGGCGAGTTTGACTTTTTTAGGTTGGTAGCTTGAAGGACTGACACCGTCGAACTGTCAAATTAGGTCAACTGTCAAATTAGGTCTATGAAAGTGGTGAGTTTGACTTTTTTAGTTTGGTAACTTGAAGGACTAACACCGTCGAACTGTCAAATTAGGTCAACTGTCAAATTAGGTCTATGAAAGTGGTGAGTTTGACTTTTTTAGGTTGGTAGCTTGAAGGACTAGCACCGTCGAACTGTCAAATTAGGTCTATGAAAGTGGCGAGTTTGACTTTTTTAGGTTGGTAGCTTGAAGGACTAACACCGTCGAACTGTCAAATTAGGTCAACTGTCAAATTAGGTCTATGAAAGTGGCGAGTTTGACTTTTTTAGGTTGGTAGCTTGAAGGACTGACACCGTCGAACTGTCAAATTAGGTCTATGAAAGTGGTGAGTTTGACTTTTTTAGTTTGGTAACTTGAAGGACTAACACCGTCGAACTGTCAAATTAGGTCAACTGTCAAATTAGGTCTATGAAAGTGGTGAGTTTGACTTTTTTAGGTTGGTAGCTTGAAGGACTAACACCGTCGAACTGTCAAATTATGTCAACTGTCAAATTAGGTCTATGAAAGTGGCGAGTTTGACTTTTTTAGGTTGGTAGCTTGAAGGACTAACACCGTCGAACTGTCAAATTAGGTCAACTGTCAAATTAGGTCTATGAAAGAGGTGAGTTTGACTTTTTTAGGTTGGTAGCTTGAAGGACTAACACCGTCGAACTGTCAAATTAGATTAGATTTGATTTAGAAAACTTTATTACCACCTTTCCTCAGTTTTTTTTTGTTCCTTCTTCGGCTTCTTCTTTCTCTCTCGGTTGTCTTCTGCTTACTCTTCTCCCCCCTCTCTTCTTTCTCTCGCTATTGTGACTTACTTCATCCATTCTATTCCCTCTCCCCATTCGTTCAGAATACTGTTTTTCTCCCTTTCCTCCTCTCTCAATTCCTCACACTCTTTCAGCAGGTGATCTACTGTCTCTCTCTCCTCTCCACATACTCTGCATTTTCTCTCTTTGTGATTTTCAGCTCAGAATAGAGCAAAAACGCGTTTTTCGCTAATTAATCGTACTTTTCAGCTCAGAATAGTGCAAAAACGAGTTTTTGATGGTTTATGCTCAAAAACGCGTTTTTACACTATTCTTAACTGGAAAGCACGATTTGACCCTAATTAGCGAAAAACGCGTTTTTGCACTATTCTGAGCTGAAAATCACGATTTGAACATAAATAGCGAAGAAAGCGTCACCTCTCTTGATTTATGTATTTCCATGCTTCTTTTTCTGTCGTTATACTGCTTATGTTTTGTTCCTCTTCTTCCTTCATTTGTCTCTTCCTTTTCTTGCATTTGTTCTTGTATTTTTCTTTGGCCTTTATGTATTCTTTCCTTGTCGTTTTTCCTTTTTTCCATTTCCTTAATTCTCTCCTCGTCTCTCTTTTTACTATCTTACATTCTATATCAAACCATCCCCTACCACTTCCTTGACTCCCTCCCTTTAGTGTTATTTCTTCTCTTGTTACTGCCCCTCCTATAATTCTCTCCAGCACTGTAACTTTTTCTTCTACTCCCTTTGCTTCGAATTTAGCTGTTCCCAGGTTTTGCCTGTATTCTTTGATTGTCTCTCCATCCCACCTTTCTTTCTTTATTACCCTCCTTGTTCCTCTTTGTTTCTTTTTCCTTCCTCCTCTCTTCTTATTGCCCCCTCTAACGGCATGTGGTCTGATTCTACCATTTCCCCTATTCTGAATCTCTCTACTTCTTCCCTTGCTTCTTCATTCACTATTACGTAATCTATTACAGATTCCCCATTTGCTAATACATATGTAAACTACCCCTTTTCATCCCCTTCTTTATTTCCATTTAATACCCACCCCCTTTCTTCTACAAGTTCTTCTAGGATTTTTCCTTGTTTATTCTTTGCTTTGTCTGTTGTTTCTCTTCTTGCGGTTCCTCTGTTTTCTGTCCATGTTCTTGCTCCCCTTTCGTCCAGTCTTGCGTTGAAATCCCCCCCTATAAGTATGCGTTCTCCTTTCCCTTCTTCTATCCTCTCTTCTATTTTCTTTTTCATTGTTTTCATGTCCCTGCTGTACGCTATCATTATTCTCCACTTTTTATTGTCTATTAAGACTTTTCTTTCCATTATTCCTTCCTCCGCCCTCGTTTCCTCGGTTTTCATTTCTTTGATTCCCTTTTTTATATACATCAGAATTCCTCCTGAGCCCTTTTCTTTTCCTGTTTCCGCTATATTATTTTCTTTTTCATTGTCAATTTCTTCGCTTTCTTTTTCATAGTTTTTGTTCTCCTTTTCATCCCCCTTTTTTGCAGAGATCAGCAAGAAATCCCGCTCCCTCTTCCTGGAGCTGGATGCCAACGCCTCCAAGGCCCCCCAGATGACCCCCACCCCCACCCCCAAGATGGACGTGCGCAAGGCCCGCGAGGTAAGTCACCCCTTTCACCCCCTCCCCACTCCCCCACCGCGAATTTCTTGTTTGTGAACCCCCCACCCCCCCGACGGGGTGTCCCTTTAAAGGCGTACCTGCAAAGAGCCACCTCCGATGACGTCATCAAGTCCTCCACGGAGCAGGTGGAGGACGTGTCCGTGCCCAGCGCTGACATCCAGCAGCGTTTCAAGTTTTTCGAAACGTACAGGGAGCCCGAAAAGGAGAAAAAGAATTTCAGGATGACCCCGCCCCGAGAGGGCCAAGTCCAGGTGATGAACGACTAACGTTTGTGGACAGCTTCTCCTTACTTACAAGTTCCCGAGTCTTTTTTTAACGTTTCCCCCAGGAAGTCCTCCAGGAAGTTGTTAGCTAATTTGGATAGCTGCTCCTTAATAGCAAGTCCCCCAGGTCCTTTTTTGGCTAATTTGTGCAGCTTCTCCGTACTAACAAACCACCCCCAGTCATTTTTTAACATTTCTTCGGCAGTAGTGGCGTTTTTAGATAATTTGGACAACTTCTCCTTAGTGGCAAGCCCATCAAGTCCTTTTTTGGGTAGTTTTTGGAGCTTCTCCTTATTGACAAGCCCATGCACCCCCTCAAGTCTTTTTTTTAACATTTTCTCCAGGAAGTCGCTGCGTGTTTAGCTAATCTGGACAGCTTCTCCTTAACAAGTAGCAAGTCCCCCAAGTCCTTTTTTGGCTAATTTGTGCAGCTTCTCGGTACTAACAAACCACCCCCAGTCATTTTTTAACATTTCATCGGCAGTAGTGGCGTTTTTGGATAATTTGGACAACTTCTCCTTAATGGCAAGCCCATCAAGTCCTTTTTTGGGTAGTTTTTGGAGCTTCTCCTTATTGACAAGCCCATGCACCCCTTCAAGTCTTTTTTTTTAACATTTCCTCGCGACGTGTTTCGCTAATCTGGACAGCTCCTCCTTAACAAGTCCTGCAAGTCCATTTTTGACGTTTCCCTCGGGAAGTCATTTTGACAATATTGCTCTTTAAGAAATTGCAGATCCCCCTTGTCCTTTTTTGGCTAATTTGCGCAACAACCACCCCCCAAGTCGTATTTTAACTTTTGCTGCATGAAGCCGATGCCCTTTTAAGAAATTTGGACAGCCTCTCCTTAATTTATACGCCCTCCAAGTTATTTCTTGGCTAAAATGATAAGCGCTCCAAGTCCACTCCTGACTTGGACAGCTTCTCCTTACTATGATAAGCCCTACCTCCCCCCCAAGTCCCTTTTTTGCAAATAATTTGTACTGCTTCTTCACAAGCCCCCCCAAGTCGATTTTTTAACGTTTGCTACAGGAAGTCGATGCGTTTTTAGCTAATTGGGGCAGCTTCTCCTTACTGACAAATCTCTCTCAAGTCATTTTGTAACATGTCCTCCAGGAAGTCGTAGCACAGCTTTAAGTAATTTAGACAGTTTCTTCTTAATGATAAGCCCCCTCTAAGACCTTTTGTCTTAACGCAAAAAAGATAATTTTATTTGAATCAATTACAAAATAAGTTTTGTACCAGAATGCTAACGCCCCCTTGACATACTCTTGGCTTCATCTTCAAATCCTCGAATGAGTGGCTGGATCGAAGCGCTTCGAGAGTTCCTAGAGAAAGTAAAACACCTTATGAGTACCAATGTCCTATCTGTAAAGTCGAGTTTATTATTTATTATAAACCGAAAGATAATCATTGTGCCCTCATGACATTACCTCCTTATCAATTTGACGGACTGTCTGTCATTCTCATCATGACATTACCTACTTATCAATTTGACGGACTGTCTGTCATTCTCATCATGACATTAGGTACCTACTTATCAATTTGACATACTAGCTGCTTTCCATTTACACATTTATCTGAGAAGGCTCACTTAACTCGGCAATTTGATTGGTCAATATTCAAATGAACAAATCACACAGTTAACCAATCCACATTTAAATATGTATGTGATCTCCCTGATGGTTCAAAGAGATTTCGACCAATTCATCACTTTCCTCAGCAGCATCTTCCATTCTTTCAGAATTCAGACTCGTTATTTTTTTTCACCTCTTTTGTCATCACGTATACAGGGTGCCTCAGAACGCTCGCACTAAATTCTAACGGAGTATTCAGGATTAAATTCTGAGTCGATCCGTGTTTTTGAAAATTTCCAGGGTCTAGTAGTTCCAGACTTATAAGAGGTTTAAGAGGACCAATCAGATTTCAGCTCTTAATTGCTTTACAAGGTAATTTAATGTTAGATGCACTATTTCCTAGGAATCCTAGGTAACAAGATACAACAATATAAATTTTCATTGATAGTATCTTGTTTCCTAGGAAATAGTGCATCTAACGTTAAAGTACCTTATGGAGCAATTCAAAGCTGAAATCTGATTGGTCCTCTTAAATCCCTTATGACTCGAGAACTATTGGTCCCTGGAAAATTTCAAAAACACGGATCGACTCAGAATTTACTCCTGAATACTCCATTAGAATTTGGTGCGAGCGTTCTGAGACACCCTGTAGAGGGCAATTTATAACTCGATCGCAATCGGAATCGTAATTTTAGTCGTAATTTTAAGAAACTTCAAACATACGATTTGCGTGTTCGCTTTTATAACTCAATCGCAATGGCATGCCGACCGTATAACATCGTATACGATTTTAAGAAAATGGTTAACTTTCATCTCACGATCCGATCCTTACGATCACCAATCAGCATTGAGGAAAAAGCCGAGTCGGGGGAAGATTGCCGAAGCTTTCCATTGGCAGTGCGTTGTTGCTTAAAATCCTTGCGATAAGTTATAAAATAGGACAAACAAATGTCTTACGATAAAATTGGGACTAAAATTGCGATTCCGATTACGATCGAGTTATAAATCGGCCTTCGTATTCGTATTCGTATTTCGTTCTGCGGTGCGTTTCCCTAACGGGTCCGCTGCATTCAGACCTTATGGTCCATTATGCCCGCACTGTGACAGTTATCCATTTCCTACAGGAACCCCGGTTCTGCAAAGACCCAGTACTTCTGTTGTAGAAACTGAATAGCGTTAATCGGGTGCTAGAAAAGCCACCCCGCTTTGCTATACCACGACGGGTACTTCTGCTCTTTAGGGAGTTTGTTGAAGCTTCGTCCCGCGAACCCACTATAACCGGCAGGTCTTTTTCTGCCCTGCTGGATACACCTGGTTTCTTGGTGTCGAAGGCACCTTAAAGTGTACCCTTAAAGGGTTCAGTTGAGGTATCAATTTATGTCCCTCTATGTCACAAACTGCAGACATCTTCCCCCAGTGTGGCCGACGGTTCTTGGTGGACAGCCCCATCAGCCACAACTGGTTGTTGGTGCCATAGTCCCTGAGGGTCTGCCAGTGTCACGGTACCTGTGCAACTGTGGTATCTTTTTCAGTCCCATCAGTCACAACTAGTCCCTAGCGTCCTGCGCAGCACTATAACTACCCTTCCGTACAGACTGCAGACATCTTCCCCCCGTGTGGCCGATGGTACCTGGTGGACAGCCCCATCAGCCACAACTGGTTGTTGGTGCCACAGTCCCTGAGGGTCTGCCAGTGTCACGGTACCTGTGCAACTGCGGTGTCTTTTTCAGTCCCATCAGTCACAATTAGTCCCTAGTCACAAAAGTCTGATAGGTCCAGTTATCAACCTGTCCCTATCGCAACCGCGAGGTATTTTTTTTTTCCCTCCGTACAGACAACAGAAGTATCAGTCTTCCAGTCCCTCTGTTCAGACTGCTAGGTCCCGAAGCCTCAGAGCAGCTATGGGTGTCTTTCGACCCCATTTGCTGCATTGAGGCCTCCAGTAGCCTCCTAATCTGGTCTGAAATTCCCAGTTAACCCCGGGAATTCGGTCCGCCCTCATGGAGCCCGGCGCATGAGGGTAAGGCTATTACTCTGAGAGGGCGCCCGGTGTCTCAGAGGGGTTGGTTCGCGGTAGCGGCTTTGGTACAGACACGTGAGGGTTTTAAGCCCCAGGTCTGCACGTATGGCCGTAACTAACCAGCGGACTGGCCATTCCCCTATCCACCACCCGGGGACGCACCCGATGGGCACCCAACCGCACCCTGTAGAGGCCAATTTATAACTCGATCGCAATCGGAATCGTAATTTTAGTCGTAATTTTAAGAAACTTCAAACATTTGCGTGTTCGCTTTTATAACTCAATCGCAATGGCATGCCGACCGTATAACATCGTATACGATTTTAAGAAAATGGTTAACTTTCATCTCACGATCCGATCCTTACGATCACCAATCAGCATTGAGGAAAAAGCCGAGTCGGGGGAAGATTGCCGAAGCTTTCCATTGGCAGTGCGTTGTTGCTTAAAATCCTTGCGATAAGTTATAAAATAGGACAAACAAATGTCTTACGATAAAATTGGGACTAAAATTGCGATTCCGATTACGATCGAGTTATAAATCGGCCTTAAAACCTAATAAGCCACGGTATAAAGAATTAACCTAACCTCACTTCTCCTTATAACCGCTAGTTCAGCAAGTCTGGAGATAGGTTACTGATTTATTACCCGGTTACTCAGCATATGACGTCACCTCCCCTCAATTACCGCTATTGTAGTAGGATTTCTTGAAAACGGAACGGTAATATGTAGTAACCGTTCCCAAATCAGTTCAACGGGTACTCACGAAAAAATCATTTTTGCAATATCTAGTTGTTCAAAGTTACTTTGAGGGCTGTTTAGTACACTCAGGAGATAAAATAATGGCCCTGTACCGCTCACAATGTGGATAGATTCTCACAAACTTTATCTTGTCTTAAAATCCATCGACATTGTTCGCGGTCGAGGGCCAATATTTTATCTCCTGACTGTACTATGGAAACAACCTATTAACGGACGCAGGCTTCTTCTGTGGCCATTCTGATACCTATCTTCATGAATATCTTCATCGCAATTACTTTTGATTCAATTCATTTCAAACTATTTTCAGACGCAAACAAACGTTGAACAAATACAAAAATGTAAATTAAAAACAACGCGTGACACTGACAACGTCAAGCGCTCTCTAAATCCTTCGATTTGTTTTTAAAGATTTTTATAAAGATAAATATGAACGAAGAAGCATAGAGATATTACAAAAACTGTTGTACAATACACGTCCGTTAGGGCCTTACCAGTATTATTCGACTCGCTCTACGAGCTCGTCTCACAAACTCTCTGGCTCGGCCGTAAAGGCTATCCTAACGGACTTGTACTGTAAAATACTATTATTGTCAACTGCCAAGGTTGATTTTTCAAATTAATTATTAAACGTCACCCTCAAATAAACTGTTGTCAGATTGCATCGGCTGTACGATTTATGACGTCACAAGTCGCACAACGGTGTTTCTGAATTATTTATTTATTTACAAATAAGCAAACGTTTTTTACATAAAATTGATGCTCGCGGACGATTCCTTGTATCTTTTATTTGCATTTGCATTTACATTGAAATAGCCCGAAATTAGGAAATGTGCAAGATGCCTATTCATTTTGTAACATGTCATCCGGGAAGTCGTAGCAGCTTTAAGTAATTTAGACAGTTTCTTCTTAATATGATAAGTCCCCTAAATACTTTTTTGGCTAATTTAGACGGCTTCTGCTTACTGACAAGCCCTACCCCTCCAGGAAGTCATTTCGTTTTTAAATAATTTGAACAGCGTGTCCTTAGTGACAAACCCCCCTCAAGTTCTTTTTTGGATAATTTGGGCAGCTTCTCTTTACTGACAAGCCCCCCAAATCCATTTTGTAACATTTCCTCCAGGAAGTCGTAGCGGTTTTAAGTAAGTTGGATAAGCTGCTCCGTAAGCCCACCAAGTTATTACTAGAGCAATTTGGGTAGCTTTTCCTGACAAACCCTCCCCCCAAAGTAACATTCTAACATTTCCTCTAGGAAGTCGCGGCATTTTAAGATAATTTGGACAGCTTTTCCTTAGTGAAAAAAGTCATTTTGTAACATACGTACATACGTACAACGCGTCTTCGACTCGTTTTTGCAATTTCCGAGATTATGTTAGATGTACTTAACAACCGTGTATCGTATATGATTTTTCGCACAATTGAAATTAAATTATTGAAAATTTTTCGTCGGCCATCAAACAAATCCTGTTTGACAGATCACCGAATTTTCCAAATGCTCTCGACACCTTTGCCAGTTCAGTTGTTTTACTTATCGCCCATGTTCTAGCTAAATGCGTGCTGTTATGTTCATAACAGCATTGTTATTTTCCGTTGCCTTGGAAACCAAACCACGCTTGGTAAATCGAACTTACACCTTATTTTAACTACGCCGCCGCCGGTAAGAGAGTTATTACACATAATTGGGCGAAAAAATAATAACCCCCTGGAATTATCAGGGAATTTCTATGGACTGGAAAAGTCAGGGAATTTCGGGGTTTTCAATCTTTTTCTGGTCTATCCAATCATCAATAAAATTAATTATGACCCATAATAGGTCCTTTAAGCGTGACGTCATGCCGCCATGTATGGCCGTATGCGCAGTCATTTTTTGACCGCCGACAGAATTTACTTGAATGTCTACTGTCAGTTATGTGTCATTTTTCATCATTGTAGGTTAAAATAGCACGTGGTAAACGTGAAAGGTCCCAGATTCTGTTGACAGTAGTGACAAATGACGTATAAATGCACTAGAAATGACACAAGATCAACGCATGCGTATCATACGGGGCCAAGCGCAATAAACCCCCACCAGTGCCTTAAAGGACCTATTCTCGAAGAAAAATGTATCTTTCTTACACTTATTGGGGGGAAACAAGTGACAGAACTGCCATCTGTGTTCTTAAACCAAGAAATTGTACGGAAAGGTGAGATCGCTAGCACATCAATTTTTTTAAATTGCTTTTTGAAGTGGAATATCTAATAAAATTTAAAACAAAAACGATGGAGCTCAATTAAATTTGATTATTTTTCGATTTATAATACTGATAAAGAAATTTGTGACATACCGTACTGAACTTGCGAAGTTTTATCCAATATCGTTAAATAAACTAAAAATTCTCACTTTCAGTAGAAAATTAAGAATTAACGTAGCAGATTGTAGGTACTGGAAAATTTTGCTAGACGGCCTGGATAACCTGGAAAAGTCAGGGAATTTTGCCCAGAAAATTCCGTATACACCCTGCTAACATTTCCTGCAGGAAGTCGCGACATCTTAAGATAATTTCGACAGCTTCTCCGTAGTGACAAACCCCCCCAAGTTCTTATTTGAATGATTTCTCTTTTTGACAAGCCCCCCCAAGTCATTTTCTAACGGTTCCTCCAGGAAGTCGCAGCGTTTTAAGATATTTTGCACCACTTCTCATTAGTGCCATTTCCTCCCCCCAAGTACTTTTTTGGCTAATTTGAGCAGCTTTTTAACTGATAAGCCTCCCCCACAAGTCAATTCTTAATGTTTCCTCCAGGAAGTTTAAGTAATTTGGACACCTTCTCCTTAATGATACGTGCTCCAAGCCGTTTCTTGACTAATTTGGACAGTTTCTTCTTATTGACTAATCCCCACGTGGTTTTGCAGAACGTTTCCTCCAGGAAGTCGTCCCGTTTTTAACTAATTTGGATAGATTCTTGGCACTGAGTCTTTTTTAACGTTTTCTCGAGCTCCAAAAAATTGTTTTTTTTTGGCTAATTTGGACACCTTCTCCTTGTTCACCATCCCCCAAGTGTATTTTTAACATTTCCTCCATGAAGACTTGGAAAATTCTCTTTTTACGTGCGTTTTAGCTTATTTGGAACAGCTTCTCCCCACTGACAAGCCTCCCCCAAGTGTTTTTTTAACGTTTCCTCCAGGGAATCCCGACCGCTTTGTCTAATTCTTGTTTTTGATAGGTCCCCACCCCCGACCGGGAGGTGTACCGCGACCCGGAGGTCGTACGTTCCGAAGAAGTGGTCGAGGATTCGATCGTCGCCAAGGAGTCGCACACCGCCACGAAGATGCTGTCCAAATTCAGGCAGATGGAGGAAAATCTGACGAGGGAACCCCAACCGGGGGGGCTCAAGCCCCTGAAGAGGTTTACGCCGCCCCCGGAGCCCTCCAAGGCCGAATCCAACAGCGAGGGGAGTGGCTCCGAGGAGGAGGAGGAGGAGGAGGATCAAACTGACCGTGGGAAGGTTCCTGACGATGATTTGCTGGAGGTGAGTCCGAAACTTTCACATCTGTCAAACAGGTGGGATCTTTCAAAGATTGCAAACTGTCAAACTTTGACGTCTGTCGTAAAAGTTGTTTTCCTGGCCTGTCAAAGTTTAATACAAAAACTTCGTTGAATCAGTAAACTGTCACTTTAAGGTGACAATTGTCAGTGGTAAGTGACAACCTGTCAAAGATTGCAAACTGTCAAACTTTGACGTCTGGCGCAAGAGTTGTTTTCCCGCCCTGTCAAAATTTAATACTTCGTGAGAAGCTGCCAATGCATCTAAATTGATGTTATGTCTTGACAGCTGTCAGTTCGAAGGCGTAGAGGGGGCACAACAAAGTTTTTAAAATTTTCTGAAAAAAAACTTTGTTGCATCAGTACATTGTCAGTTTAAAGTGTCAATTGTCAGTTGTAAGTGACAATCTGTCAAAGATTGCCAACTGTCAAACTTTGACGTCTGTCGCAAGAGTTGTTTTCCTGCCCTGTCAAAGTTTAATACTTCGTGAGAAGCTGCCAATGCATCTAAATTGACGTTATGTCTTGACAGCTGTCAGTACGAAGGCGTAGAGGGGCCACAACAAAGTTTTTGAAATTTTCTGAAAAAAAACTTTGTTGCATCAGTACATTGTCACTTTAAAGTGACAATTGTCAGTTGTAAGTGACAATCTGTCAAAGATTGCAAACTGTCAAACTTTGACGTCTTGCGCAAGAGTTGTTTTCCCGCCCTGTCAAAATTTAATACTTCGTGAGAAGCTGCCAATGCATCTAAATTGACGTTATGTCTTGACAGCTGTCAGTGCGAAGGCGTAGAGGGGCCACAACAAAGTTTTTAAATTTTCTGAAAAAAAACTTTGTTGCATTAGTACATTGTCACTTTAAATTGACAATTGTCAGTTGTAAGTGACAATCTGTCAAAGATTGCGATCTGTCAAACTTTGACGTCTGGCGCAAGAGTTGTTTTCCCGCCCTGTCAAAATTTAATACTTCGTGAGAAGCTGCCAATGCATCTAAATTGATGTTTTTAAAATTTTCTGAAAAAAAACTTTGTTGCATCAGTACATTGTCAGTTTAAAGTGTCAATTGTCAGTTGTAAGTGACAATCTGTCAAAGATTGCCAACTGTCAAACTTTGACGTCTGTCGCAAGAGTTGTTTTCCTGCCCTGTCAAAGTTTAATACTTCGTGAGAAGCTGCCAATGCATCTAAATTGACGTTATGTCTTGACAGCTGTCAGTACGAAGGCGTAGAGGGGCAATTGTGACAATTGTCAGTTACAAATGACAATTTGTCACTTATAAGTCACAATTGTCAGTTACAAGTGAAAATTATTGTCAGTTGCAAGCGACAGTTGTCAGTTACAGGCGACAATTGTCGGTTACAAGCGACAATTGTCAGTTACAAGCGACAATTATCAATTACAAGCGACAATTGTCAGTTACAGGTGACAGTTGTCAGTTACAGGTGACAGTTGTCAGTTACAAGTGACAATTGTCGGTTACAAGTGACAATTGTCAGTTACAAGTGACAATTGTCGGTTACAAGTGACAATTGTCACCTACAAATGGCAATTTGTCACTTATAAGTCACAATTGTCAGTTACAAGTGACAATTGTCGGTTACAAGTGACAATTGTCGGTTACAAGTGACAATTGTCGGTTACAAGTGACAATTGTCAGTTACAGGTGACAGTTGGCAGTTACAGGTGACAGTTAATAATAATAATAATAATAGAAATTTATTTGACCATTAAAGGTACAAATATCAAAAAAAAAATGTACAATTGTCAGTTACAAGTGACAATTGTCAGTTACAAGCGACAATTGTCAGTTACAAGCGACAATTGTCGGTTACAAGTGACAATTGTCACCTACAAATGGCAATTTGTCACTTATAAGTCACAATTGTCAGTTACAAGCGACAATTGTCAGTTACAAGCGACAATTGTCAATTATAAGTGACAATTGTCAGTTACAAGCGACAATTGTCAGTTACAAGCGACAATTGTCAGTTACAAGCGACAATTGTCAGTTACAAGCGACAATTGTCAGTTACAAGCGACAATTGTCAGTTACAAGCGACAATTGTAAGTTACAAGCGACAATTGTCAGTTACAAGTGACAATTCTCACCTACAAATGGTAATTTGTCACTTATAACTCACAATTGTCAGTTACAAGCGACAATTGTCAATTACAAGTGACAATTGTCAGTTACAAGCAACAATTGTCAGTTACAAGCGACAATTGTCAGTTACAAGCGACAATTGTCAATTACAAGTGACAATTGTCAGTTACAAGCAACAATTGTCAGTTACAAGCGACAATTGTCAGTTACAAGCGACAATTGTCAGTTACAAGCGACAATTGTCAATTATAAGTGACAATTGTCAGTTACAAGCAACAATTGTCAGTTACAAGCGACAATTGTCAGTTACAAGCGACAATTGTCAGTTACAAGCGACAATTGTCAGTTACAAGTGACAATTCTCACCTACAAATGGTAATTTGTCACTTATAACTCACAATTGTCAGTTACAAGCGACAATTGTCAGTTACAAGCGACAATTATCAATTACAAGTGACAATTGTCAGTTACAAGCAACAATTGTCAGTTACATCAGTTACAAGCGACAATTGTCAGTTACAAGCGACAATTGTCAGTTACAAGCGACAATTGTCAGTTACAAGCGACAATTGTCAGTTACAAGTGACAATTTGCTATTACATCAAAGTTTCTTAGAGTTTGAATTTTTGACAGATTGACATAAAAATGACATTTTCAGGCGCAGAAGGCGGCCAGAGCGAAACAGCTGCGCGCCAAATTCGAACGGTGGGAGGCCAGCGAGATAAAAAAAGAACAAAACAGCATCAACATAATCGAGGAGGGGGACGACCAATCACAGATCGAGTCGACGAGAAGGTTTGTCTCGATTTAATTTTCGAATTTCCCGCCATTTTTTGCAGTTTGAGGGCCCGTTTCGAATCGATGCGAGGTGACAACAGCATAGACACGAGCAGACAGGTTCGGGTAAAACCGAATCGCTTCGTGGTAAGTCGTGCACCAGTCTGTAGTGGCCTTGAAATGTCTTTTTTCTAATTTTCTAACAATTTTTTGTTTTATTTTGGTTTTTTTTGCACTGCCGACTAGATTTTTGGTTTGCTTGTACTATAGTTAATAACAGCTCGAGCATGTTTTTTTAAGGAAATAATTAATCGATGCGTTTTTGTTTCCAGTGAAAACTTTCGACTGTCAAAAATTATGTATAGTATAAAAAAAAATTTCTACAAGCTCTCTTCTGTCTCGTAGAGAAAACATCATCGATTTTTAAGTAATAACAAGATATTTTTAGGGCGTTAGTAAATTTCATATCAACTGTTGAATGTTTTTATTATCTTTATTATTATTGTAATACTTTTTTGAATTTATTGAAAGAATTTTAATTGTTACGTTTGGCGGTTCTTCCAGGTGAAAATTCTTAAGTGATCTTTGTCGATATGGACGTTTTGATTGTGCCAATTTTATTGAGTGAATAAATCTGTATGTGAAAAAAATGGCGTCTGTAATTTTCCCGCACCCTGTATGCACAATCCTGAAAATTAGAAAAAAGACGTTCGCAAGGTTGGTTTTGGTCCATCGAGCATATTTTTCAATCCCCCTGTATATATTTCGAATTGCCACGTCTTTAAACACCCTGTATATTGATTTTTCCACGTGTTTCCTTAAAAACTTTAACAGATCACCCTGTATTTTCGTCAAGCACCGGGTGATTCTTTCAAAATATATACAGGGTGTTCATCTTAAGCGATGTAACAGGAAACCCGGTTTTAATTTTACTAGATCACCCTGTATGTTTGCCTTAACCAGGAACGGTATTCTTTTCCAGAGTAGTATACAGGGTGAACCTGATTGAAGCTTGAATTTTTGGAGCCACTCTGTAGAAGTTGTATGGTTCCGCACGGATATATACAGGGAGGTCGCTGCAGTCTGTCTAACATATACAGGGTGTTTAAAAACTATCTACATGTAATAAAGTTGTTGTGATTCCCTTGTTATTTTTATTTTGGAACCGTTCTGTATATGTTTCTGCGTGATATATACAGTGTGTTTCACTAAATTCTCCCCGAAGGAATTCCCCAGCATAACTGAGACATGCGCAAGCTGCAACTGCAAGGTCTACCCCCTCGAGAAGATTTCGGTGCATAATCAGATCTACCATAAAACCTGCTTTAAGTGCATGGAGTGCAGTTGCATCCTCAGGTAACGCGATTTTAAAAAAAAAAATTCAAATTTTTAAATTTCCCGCCTTTTTTACGTAGGATGGACTCGTACTCGTACAATCAGGGCCTGCTTTACTGCACGCCCCATTTTAAACGCCTTTTCATTTCCAAGGGCAACTACGATTCGGCCTTTGGTCTGGACCAGCACAAGGAAAAGTGGAACACCCTCGCCTGAGTAAAATATTTATGCGTATTTTGTGATAAAAATTAAGTCGCCTTAAGCTCGCCTTAACTTAAGAAAAAATAAACGATAAAGTACTTAAGCTTGTCGCTGCGTACATACAGGGTGGGGAAACGACCTTGAACGGGGCGATGTGATTGGTTCGTTTAAGGGAGGGGTGGGGCGTTTCGACGCCACCCTGTATAATAGATGTATATTTATATTTTTATATGGAGTAATTATTACCGATTTATTTTGTGATTTTATCTGGATGAATAAACTTATTTCAATTTTTGATGTCCGAGTTTTAATTTTGACAGATGTCGATTTTTGAACACTTGTCAACCGAAATAGGTTGAAGGGGTTGAGTTTTAAAGGTGCAATTTTGTCGTAGGTGATCTAAGGGTCTAAGGACTAAATATATGCTCAAAACTTTTTCTGGGCCATTGATTGAAAGTTATCGAATTGCTTGAATTTCAACACTTATGTGAAATTTCGAGTTTCAACCCCTAATTTGCACCCCTTTCTGTTTCATCTTGCAGAAAAAACCATCCCTTAACAAATAATGTCGAAATATATGTGGTTTCAGACCTCCATGTGCAAAATATTTGAGTTTTCATATTTTTGTGATTTTCAACCCCTAAATTTCATCCCCCAAAATTGACACCCCCTCACCTTCAACAGACTTGTACGTCAAAAACGCATATCAAGTTTCAGTAAAATATCTCCACTGGTTCTCGAGTTATTACAATTAATAATTTTTCGGTTCCGAAGAAAACCGCATTCTCGGTTTTTTTGCGTACGCTGCCTAAACGCTTGAAGATGGATTAAAATCGTATAAGGGAGAAACGTCGGCAACGAATAGACCTACAAAAAAGTCCGCGACAGCATCTAAATATCTCTTACGGATAGCCGACATTAAGCCACGAAGCTATTTTCGTCAAAAATTAAAACACAAAAACGATCTCGATGGGCTACCCCTCGTAGATAGCTATATGTCGTCGCGGACTTTTTTGTAGATCTTTTCATTGCCGACAATTCCTCCTTACAAACTTTTGCTCTAGCTTCAAGCGCTGACGCAGCGTTCGCGATCAAACGTCGAAAATTATAATTTCTTTCAGTTTTTCACCCCTAACTCCCACCCCCCTGGTCCGATATGGCCCCGCCGAGATTTTCGGGGTATGCATATGTGTACAAAATTTCAGCTCGATATCTGCTTTCGTTCTCAAAAACTTAATCTGGCAACACCGCATCCCTGTCTATGACAACACCGCAATTCTTGGCTTGGTTTAGTCAACAATCAACATCAATTTTGAAGATGAATGATGAATGAATTGCCAACTGCAGGTTTCCAATTAAATTCCAAACTTAATAACGGGTGAGCCAAAAAAAAACCGGTCACATTTTTATTTCCCCTGTATCTTTCTTAGTTTTTGTGCGATTTTTTTCAGTTTTATACAGGACGTAGCTGAAAGTTTTGACTTTCGATTCCACCCATCAGAATTTTAGATCGCATGATCCTTGTCCTTTCCAAGGACTTTTATTTAACACCTTTATTTAGGCCAATGGGGTTTCGTTACCCTTTGACATATGAGAGTGATGTTCAGGTAGGATTGAGGGCAGCTTGGAAAGAGAAAAGGTCGGCCTTCAATCTTGTCAAAACGCGACTGTCACATGTCAATGGGTAACGAAACCCCATTGGCCTCAATAAAGGTGTTAAAGAAAAGTTCTTAGGAAGGACGAGGATCGTGTTCTCTAAAAATCTAATGAGCAGAATCGAGAGTCTCACCCCTCAGCTACCCTTTATATAAAACTCAAAAATATCGCTGGAAAATTAACGAAGATACAGGGGAAATAAAAGTGACCGTTTTTTTTGGCTCACCCGTTAGTAGTTAGACTTGATCAAACAAAAACCTATCTCCAAGAACTTCAATCTGGCAACATCGCATTCGTTGGCTGTGGGAGGCACAATGTGACAACCCCGCATTTCTTGGCTTCGCTTAGTCAAAAATCATCTTAGTCGCGATTGGCTGAATATGTGTGAAAAGGGAGCTGATTGGTTGGCTCAATATGTGGCCAACTGCAAAATGACAGATTTCTAGTTAAATTCCAAAATTAATAGTAGACTAGACCGAGACCTGACCTGACCAGATAAAAACCTGAACTGCGTACGTTTTGTCGAAAATTATGACTAAACTGTTTCAGTCTTGGCTGAAATTAGGTTAAAAGAAAGCTGATTTACTTAAATTACTTTTGTCTTTTTTAGGGAGAAAGTGAAAACCAGTTTTAAACTGATTTTTCTTCGTTTTATTGTCGCAAATGAATATTATTGTTATTTTGTTAGGGGTTGTAGCGTCTTTAAGGGTGGTTTTTTTATTATTTGCGCTCCAAATTCTTACGATTGTCATTAGAATTCGTCGTCTGTCCAAGGTTTTGTAAAGAAGCGGGTTTAAACATTTATTTCGAAAATATAATACAACAAATAACAGTTAGTGTATAAATATAAATATAATTTCGCTAAGTGTACTAACTTCTCGTCTCTAGAGCTTTTCCAACACTCAAAAAACTCAAAAAACACTCAACATTTTGGCCACATGAATTTGGTGCTTAATAGAATTGAGGTACGTCGTTTATCGGGATTTACTCAAAAAATTGACGTCTAAGAATCAGTCTTGCGTCTAAAAACAACGAAACTGGTACCCTGCATTATTATTGCCATTAATTTGGTGCTTTTTCAGCCTTTTCTACGGTTACGTACAGCGGTTTGTATAGCACCACTGGTTCCCTGAAATAAATAAAATAAATAATGAATATTTAAATCACGAAAAAACCTAAATTACCGTAAATGGTGTTCGTTTCCGTCATAAACCTGGCCCAGGAGGAACTCCGGCCCTATATACTGCCCCCCCTCCACGTGGGAGCACGCGTGTTCTGAAAAGATTTGAATTTCGCGCCAAAACTTCGTTCGGGTCTTACCGTATCTGATAGTGGGCGTGGCCTTCGTGTTCGGTATCCGAAAAGGAACGGTTGCTATGGTGATCGGGAAGGTAACTTGAACCACTTCCGCGTCCCTTTCGGTGTCTAAGCTAACCTAAATTTGAGGTTAGGAAAATTTCCACGGCCAACTTACGGATAGTGTTGTAAAAATTTCATGAAACTTATTTTTTTGAAATATTTCATAAACTATGAAAGATATTCTAACTTTGGTAGAACAATTTTAGGTATATTAACAAAAGGAATAAAAAGGAAAAGGAATAAAAAAAAATGTCATTCACATGTCATTTCGACTCAATTTGCGCGCGTTTTTCAAAATAAGTTTCATGAAATATTTCAAGGGGTGTGAAATATTTCAATGAAATGAAATTTATTTACAACACTACTTACGGAAAGCACGTAATAGATTTGTACTAATCGACAGATGCCCACGAGGGTCGTGGGCATTGGGGGAAGAACGAGGCTGTTGGAGCTGTCCCATTTGCTCCTGGAGTGCGGCTTGACGTTGCTCCCCCTGGTGGCGCAATTTGTAACTAAGCGTGACGGTAATGCGAGACGCACCTGTATTCGAATACGAGGTGTTTCAAGTCTTTGCTGACGCCGAGGACTCCGCGGTCGATGAAAAACTCGCAACACTGCTCGAGGCGGACGCGCAGGCGCACTTCGTCCTCGCCCTGGTTGTCAATCGTGGCCTTGAGTTTGATGCTTTCTTTGCAGACGTAGGCCGAGCGTTCAAGGACGCAGCGCAGGCTCACGGTGCCTCTTTTGCAACACCAGCAGCAGGTGCTCTTGCGGTCCTCCATGACCACCGGTTTCTATCGACAAAATGTTGATTTTAGAGGAGGGTAAATGTCGCAGTATCTAGTTTTACAACATTTACTACGTCGCCTTTACCTGCTGCCAAGATTTCAACCCTCTACCCCCACACTTTTTTCTTAAAACACTCGAGTTCCCCAAAGGGACCAATACATGGACAATGGTGTATTTGCAATGATCCCTTTAGGAAGCTTGCCCTAATAGAAAAGCCTCTACACCCAGATTTAGGGGTAGTTCCCTCTTTGCATATTTCAGTTTTCTGCTACTACCAGCGAAACCAATCAAGCGACCAGTCTCTACTTGGGCTCAGGTTCATCTTGGGACACCCTTTACCTGCTGCCAAGATTTCAACCCTCTACCCCCACACTGTTTTCTTAAAAAACTCGAGTTCCCCAAAGGGACCAATACATGGACAATGGTGTATTTGCAATGATCCCTTTAGGAAGCTTGCCCTAAAAACCAATCAAGCGATCAGTCTCTACTTGGGCTCAGGTTCATCTTGGGACACCCTTTACATGCTGCCAAGATTTCAACCCCCTACCCCCACACTTTTTTCTTAAAAAACTCGAGTTCCCCAAAGGGACCAATACATGGACAATGGTGTATTTGCAATCATCCCTTTAGAAAGCTTGTCCTAATAGAAAAGCCTCTGCCCCCACATTTAGGGGTAGTTCCCTCTTTGCATATTTCAGTTTTCTGCTACTAGCAGCAGAACCAATCAAGCGACCAGTCTACTTGGGCACCCTTTACCTGCTGCCAAGATTTCAACCCTCTACCCCCACATTTAAGGGTAGTTCCTTATTCGCATATTTCAGTTTTCTGCTACTACCAGGAAACAGTCGGCAATACAGGAATCAAAACGTACATACCCCTTATGGCAAATAAATGGCAACCCCTTAAGTTTTCTGGTTGCATAACAGTCAATAATTGCAGCTATATATGGAAAGGTCCGTTTCGGGAGTCTCACATCTAGCCATTTCTTTTTTAAAAAGATTTTTCACAGAATAGGGTTGGTTTGACCCTGTATTGATGTGGGACAGCTACAACACCCCTTCAAATTTTGCAACGTAATATCAAAAACAGTTTTAAATTTATTGAAAATCCAAATTTCTCCCCAAATAGCCGGCGATGTGACCTTTTGATGGTGCAAGGGAGACTTTACTTGCTTTCAATTGCAATGTAATATCTAAAGACTTCCAATTTTGCCCAGATTAGATCCTTATGGCCCTAGTTCAATACTACATCGGATAAATGAAAGCTGCTAGGGCTCAGAAAAGAACTAAGGGATGAAAATTTTGTAAAAAAATTGTGTTCCCCAAAAGGACCAATCCGTAAACTGAAGCATATGTGGAAAGGTCCCTTTGGGGAGCCCCATAACCTCGAAAATTCGATTCCTTACAGAACTTTTTTAAAAATACGTGTGTCTTGACCTTTTAATTGTGTCATCAGCATATCTCAAGTGCAACGTCCTGTCTGAAATGGCAGAAGGTGAAAGTACAGGATACAATCCGAAGAGTTTTTGACTCGTGTACCTACCTATTTCTGATCCTTACCCTAGTAAGGAGCCCTAGTTTTATCTAGGACAGGTTTAAGCTACAAAATAAACAGTAAAAAAAGCCTGAAATTGGTGTTTTTTAGAAAATGAAGTGCCCCACACGGATCAATCCGTAGACTAAAATATATTTATATGGAAAAGTCGCTTCAAAATTACTTTTTTTTGCTTTTCAACATAGTTTTTTCCAAAATATGGGATATTAAGGCCTCTAGCAGGTCCCGATAATATGCCTTATTTGGTGGCTTTAAATTTGCTGAAAATGATAGCAATTTTTTAGGCTAGAAACTCCAGTTTTATAGCACACAGGTACAGGGCAGGTGAAAGCCGCTGGGGCACAAGAAAGCAATAATGACATGAAATTGTTTTTTCTTAAAAAACTCGAGTTCCCCAAAGGGATCAATACATGGACAATGGTGTATTTGCAATGATCCCTTTAGGAAGCTTGCCCTAATATTGAGAAAAGCCTCTACCCCCACATTTAGGGGTAGTTCCCTCTTTGCATATTTCAGTTTTCTGCTACTACCAGCGAAACCAATCAAGCGACCAGTCTCTACTTGGGCTCAGGTTCATCTTGGGAGACCCTTTACCTGCTACCGGGATTTCAACCCTCTACCCCCACATTTAGGGGTAGTTGACATGAATAATTATAGGCCTATCATCTCCCTAACGCCTGTTCTCGGCAAAATTTTCGAAAAACTTATTTATAAGCCCCTAGTAAATCATATCTCGTTATATAATCTATTGACGCCCCAGCAATACGGCTTTCGTAATTCGAAAAGCACTGTTGACGAAATCAATGATCTGATAATGTAAGTTAACAGTGCTTTTAACAACAAGAGTACTTTTTGTGTAGATTTGTCCATATTATTGAGCAAATTGTCCCTGTATGGGATCTCCGGCACGTCGTTGGCCCTAATGGAAAACTACCCTAAAGGAACGTAAGCAGGTAACGACCATCAACAACAAAAATTCAAATGAAATTAGTATTACATGTGGCTTTCCACAGGGGTCTGTGCTTGGCCCCTATTGTTCTTGCTACATGTACAGGGACCCGAAGGCATACTCTTTGCCGATGATACGAGTATTCTCATTAGTGGGAATGCTCCGAGTGGCGCAATAAGTGCTAAGCACACAACAATGCAAAATGCAGAACAATTTTTTCAGACTTTTTCTTAATGAAGCAAAAACTCAAAAGTTTAACTTTCTCCCTGCGAGACTAATTGTAGACACAAAGCTAAGATGGGAAGTACATGTTACGCAACTCACAAACAAATTATCCAGAATCATATTTTTACTTAGAAATTTATTAGGCCAAGTGTTTGCAGAAGTCTTAAAAATGATCTACTTCTCGCTTTTCAGGGTGCACTCTCATATGGGATGGTATCGTGGGGCCACACACCGCATTTGAATAAATTATATTTGTGCTTTTCAGGTATTTTTTCTATATGAGAAGGGCTCCTGTATCGCCCGGTCCTCCGCAAGGAAGGGGTAGTCTTTTTGAGGATTGTAACACCCCTACCTGTGGCAAGGGATAAAATTTAAGTTCCTTACTTAATTAGGAGCCATCATGAGGCATTTATGTGAAGAAACTCGCTTTCCTCGATATTAAAGAAATATTCCCCAAAGGGATCATTGCATATACACTATTGACACTGATTGTCTACGTATCGGTCCCTTTGGGAAACTTAATTTTCAAAAAAGAAAACACTTTCTTAACTTTAGTGCCTTTTTGTGCCCTAGCAACTTTCATCTGCCTTATAGTTTCAAAGTAGAGACCCTGGGATCGGTCAGTATCAAAAGTAAGCGAGGGGCAAACCTATGGGTCAAAAACAGGTGAGATCAAGACTCAATGGATCAAGAGAAATATGGTGAAATCAGTGTACAAAATCTTGCTCATAGATTTGCCCCTCGAAAGTAAATAAACGAATTCCAAAAGTTTTCGGATTGTATCGTGCATCTCCATCCTGAGGATTTTCTACCAGTTTTCGCAAATTTGAAGCTACTTTAGACAGGAGCTTGCAACTGAAAGCTACTGGTGACTATTCTGCCCCATTAAAAGACCATGCCACCCGCATTTTTGAAAAAATTCTGCAAAAATTGAATTTTTGGACTTATGAAGCTCCCCAAACGGACCCTTCTGTGCATATTTCAGCTTACCGATGAATCAATTGTGACTTTAAGGTCTTTTTTCAATATTAAAAGGGCTTCTGTATCGCCCGGTCCTCCGCATGGAAGGGGGAGTCTTTCTAAGGATTGTAATACCCCTACTTGTGGACGAAGATTAAATTTACGTCCCTTACTGAATTGGGAGCATTCGTTGCAGTGATTTGAAATGGACCTGTGAGGTTTTCTGCGAAGAAGCTTTAAAGATGTTGCTTTTCTCGATATTAAGGAAAGACTCCCCAAAGGGATTATTGCATATACAATTATCGTCAATTTGGTCAATTTGGGGAACACGGATTTTAAAGAAAATCACATTTTTGAGCTTAAGCTAATTTCTGCAACATTGGAAGGGCTCCCAAGTCGACTTTGAGGCATTTGTGCAGTAATTTGGTGACTCTGTTAGGTTTTTCTGCGAAGATGCCTCAAAGATTTCACTTTTCTCAATATTGATGCAAGCTTCCTAAAGGGATCATTGCAAATACACCATTGTCCATGTATTGGTCCCTTTGGGGAACTCGAGTTTTTTAAGAAAAAACAATTTCATGTCGTTATTGCTTTCTTGCGCCCCAGAAGCTTTCATCTGTCCCGTACCTGTGTGCTATAAAACTGGAGTCTAGCCTAAAAAATTGCTATCATTTTGAGCAAATTTAAAGCCACTAAATAAAGCATATTATTGAGACCTGCTAGAGGCCGTAATATCTCATATTTTTTGGAAAAAACTATGTTGAAAAGCAAAAAAAGGTAATTTTGAAGAGACTTTTCCATATTGTATATTTTAGTCTACGGATTGATCCGTTTGGGGCACTTCATTTTCTAATAAAAATCAATTTCAGCCTTTTACTGTTTATTTTCTAGCTTAAACCTGTCCTAGATAAAACTAAGGCTCAGGATCAGAAATAGGTAGGTACACGAGTCTAAAAACTTTTCGAATTGTATCCTCTACTTCCATCTTCTGCCATTTCAGACAGGACATTGCACTTGAGATATACTGATGACACAATTAAAAGGTCAACACACGTATTTTTAAAAAAGTTCTGTAAGGAATCGAATTTTTGAGGTCATGGGGCTCCCCAAAGGGACCTTTGCACATATGCTTCAGTTTACGGATTGGTCCTTTTGGGGAACACAATTTTTTTAACAAAATTTTCATCCCTTTAGCACTTTTCTGAGCCCTAGCAGCTTCCATTTATCCGATGTAGTATTGAACTAGGGCCATAAGCATCTAATAAAAGGTCACATCGTCGGCTATTTGGGGAGAAATTTGGATTTTCAATAAATTTAAAACTGTTTTTGATATTACGTTGCAATTGAAGGGGACTTGTAGCTGTCCCACATCAATACAGGGTCAAACCAACCCCATTCTGTGAAAAATCTTTTTAAAAAAGAAATGGGTAGATGTGAGACTCCCGAAACGGACCTTTCCGCATATAGCTGCATTTATTGACTGTTATACAACCCGAAGACTTAAGGAGTTGCCATTTATTTGCCATAAGGGGTATGTATGTTTTGGTTCCTGTATTGCCGACTGTTTCCTGGTAGTAGCAGAAAACTGAAATATGCAAAGAAGGAACTACCCCTAAATGTGGGAGTAGAGGGTTGAAATCTCGGGAGCAGGTAAAGGGGTGTTCCAAGATTAACCTGAGCCCAACTAGAGACTGGTCGCTTGATGCTGCTACTACCAGCGAAAGAGGGAACGACCCCTAAATGAGGGGGTAGAGGGTTGAAATCTCGGTAGCAGGTAAAGGGCGTCCCAAGATGTATCTGAGCCCAAGCAAAGAATGGTAGCTTCATTGGTTTCGCTGGTAGTAGCATAAAACTAAAATATGCAAAGAGGGGGAAGAGGGTTGAAATCTCGGCAGCAGGTAAAAGAAACCTGACCCCTGTTAGACTTGTCGCTTGATTGATTTCGCTTGTAGTAGCAGAAAATTGAAATATGCAAAATGGGAGCTACCCCTAAATGTGAGGGTAGAGGGTTGAAAACCTAAGGGGAGAAAATGAAAAGCTGAGAAAAGACGTACGGCAGCTAAATGCTAGAATTTAGATTATGGAAAAAGATAAGAAACAGAATAATGTTGTCATCACAAGATTAAAAACAGACACCTTCGATCAGAAGAATAAGAGCAAATTAAAGGAATATAAAGAAGAAAGAATGTACATTAACAACGATCTAACAGTAAAAGAAAGAGATACAGAAAATAGCAGAAGAGAGAAAGGAAGGAAAAAACGTAAAAATTGACTACCGAAAACTAGCAATCGATGGAAGGGAATGGAAATGGAATAGGGAAAGAGACATTCTAGAAGTGCAACCAACAAAAAACTAAAAAAAAGTGTAGGACGGAACATAGCAAGCAGACGAAGGCAATGAAAAAGGATATGAGACCGGAGAAAATAAATAAACGCAATGGTATAGATAGAGAACAGATATGTACAACAGTATAACAGAAGGACAAGAGAAAGAAGAAACATGCAGAGGAAGAGGGGAGAACGGATCAGAAGCAGGCAAAGAAAAGGAAACTAGAAGAAAAAGGGAAAAGAAGACGTAAACTCCTGTTCTGAAACGTAGGATGAAGAAGTATGGAATTATATAAAGGAATGGCATAAGAGAAGGGGAATCGAGGAAATAAAAGAAGAAAAAAGAAGGGAGGAAGAAGGTATACTGGATGAAAAAGTGATAATAGACGATATAAGAAGTGGAGAATAATGATAGTGAACAGCAGGGACATGAAAACAATGAAAAAGAAAACAGAAGAGAGAATAGAAGAAGGCAAAGGAGAACGCATACTTATAGGGGGGGAATTCAACGTAAGACTGGGCGAAAGGGGAGCAAGAACATGGACAGAAAACAGAGGAACCGCAAGAAGAGAAACAAAAGACAAAGCAAAGAATAAAGAAGGAGAAATCCTAGAAGAACTTGTAGAAGAAAGGGGGTGGGAAGTATTAAATCGAAATAAAGAAGGGGATGAAAAGGGGATGTTTACATATGTAGGAGCAAATGAGGAATCCGTAATAGATTACGTAATAGTGAATGAAGAAGCATGGGAAGAAGTAGAGAGATTCAGAATAGGGGAAATGGCAGAATCAGACCACATGCCGTTAGAGGGGGCAATAAGAAGAGAGAAGGAAGGAAAAAGAAACAAAGAGGAACAAGAAGGGTAATAAAGAAAGAAAGATGGGATGGAGAGACAATCAAAGAATACAGGCAAAACCTGGGAAAAGCAAAACTCCAAGCAAAGGGAGTAGAAGAAAAAATTACGGAGCTTGAGAGAATTATAGGAGGGGCAGTAACAAGAGAGGAAATAACACTAAAGGGAGGGAGTTAAGGAAGTTGTAGGGGGTGTTTTGATAAAGAATGTAAGAGGGCAAAAAGAGACGAGGAGAGAATTAAGGAAATGGAAAAAAGGAAAAACGACAAGGGAAGAATACATAAAGGCCAAAGGAAAGTACAAGAACAAATGCAAGGAAAGGAAGAGACAAATGAAGGGAGAAGAAGAACAAAAAATAAGAAGTATAACGACCGAAAAAGAAGCATGGAAATACATAAATCAAGAGAGGGAAAAAAGGCGGGAAGGTGGAGAGGGGAAGATAGAGATGGCGGAATGGAGAAGGCACTTTGTACAGTTACTAGAAGGAGAAGAAGAAAGGGCGAGTGAAAGAAGGGACAGTTGGGAGGAGGGGGAAATGGAAAGTACAGAAATTACAAAAGAAGAAGTGAAGAGGCAGAGAGAAAGAAAAAGGGAAGGAAAGGCAAAGATATTACGAGAGAAAATGATAAGCAAGGAAGGATATAGAAAGACGCAGGGAACAGGGGAGATGGATGAATGGAGCGATGTGGGAAAGAGACAGAGACATAGATGTATGGGAAAGAAGAACAAAAATCAGAGAATCAAGATATAACGCAAAATATGAGAATATAATAAGTGAAGGGTTGCCAAGTTACTTGGAGAGGGAGAGTGGGAAAGAAAAAAGAAGGATAGCGAGATTCAGATGCGGGAATGAGGAGAGGGAAAACAAGTTCTGGCTGAAGGAGAAAGAGAGAAAATGCAGAGTATGTGGAGAGGAGAGAGAGACAGTAGATTACCTGCTGAAAGAGTATGTGAGAGTGAGAGAGGAGGAAAGGAAGAGAAAGAGTATTCTGAACGAATGTGAAGAGGGAATAGAAGGGATGAAGGAAGTCGAGAGAACGAGAGAAAGAAGGGGAGGAGAGGAGAAAACAGAAGACAATCGAGAGAAAAAGAAGTAGCCGAAGAAGAAAAAAAAAGTAATTAAGTTATCTTATCTTATAATTGAAATAAGGGCGCAAATGTGGCAAATGTTTACCTTATAGGCAAGTGTCACAATTCAAGGTTATGTTCATACAGAGCGCAGAGCTGTTTGTTGTTGTTAAGAATGTAAAATCGTTGAAAAACTAATAAAATAATATAATATAAAATAAAAAATAATTAAATCCACAAAGCTACTACCCCAACCCTGTTAACAGCCCCACGTTGGGCGCCACTTTTGCAACTCACCAAATATTGTTCATCCATGCAGTCAATGTGCGGGCCAATCACAGTGAAGTATTTCATCCCCTGAGGCGGACTTGCGTACGGAATATCAATCGTGACCTTGAAATAATACCGAACGCAGCAGGGTTTGCTCTCGAACGAACAGGGAATGTTGGATTCAGGCAGGGAAAACCGAAAGGGGAACCTATGCAACCCCCTGGGCAAAATGGGGATCGTGGTTTCCAAATTTTTTTCACCCCAAATCACCTGACGCTCGTCCACGAAATACTGGTCGTCTTTGACCTGAAACTACCCCTTAATTTTTGATTTTCTTGCAAAAAACTCACGGTCCTCCGATCCCCGGAAAGAAGAACTTTCCATTCGGCGTGAGCTTTGCCCCTAAGGAGCACCCTTATAGCTGTAAAAGAGGTTTTAGAGGCAACTCCCGGAGTTGGGGCTTACTTCGGAGTTTAAAGTTTTCGATCGTGTCTAAGATGACGGACCCGTGGACGCTCTCGCCGGGGTAGTAATATTCTTTGTCTAGTTTTATGTCGAATTCGCGGATATAATCCATGTTAAAGCATTTTTGGCACTTGGAGAATTGTACTGAGTCAGCTGATCGGGGGATCAATAAAATCAAGCATGCTCTGATCGAGTGGTTCGGTTTTTGTTCGAAAGTTGGTAACGATGGAAATGTCAAAAAATTGGTTAATCCGACTTGACTTGCGTTTTAATGGAAGTTGAAGCACTTGGGGCGTGGCTTGCGCCCGCCAATGAGCGTTTCTTAAACCGAATTTTGACCAATCACAATTCGGTATTAATGTAGTGTTAAGCCACGCCCTGCACATCACGAATTAGAACGCCCTTCCACTCGTTTGTTTATTATTTATATACCTACAGAAATAATAAGTATGAACTCGACTACGACGAAATTTTACAGTTCTACCAACTTTAGAGTCAAAAATCGTTGGCGCTGTCGAATATTAACAGTACGGCGACCAACCTATTATTGTTTTAATAATTCACAGAAATTTTGATTGGCAGCACTGCAAAATGACATTAATGAAAAAAAATAAGCCTTTTAATACATGTACCTACCATTATAGACGGTTTTTTTTTTGTGGAATTGGAACTTGTTTTTCTTACAATTGTAACTTTTTTCTTACAATTGCAACATTTTTTCTTACAATTGTAAGATTATTTCTTGCAAATCTTTTTTCTTACAATTGTAACTTTTTTCTACAAGACAAGGATAGGGGTGCAACAGTTTTCCTTTCAGTTATTGAGGTTTGAGGGCAGAGTGTAAGTGTAAATTTACAGGTAGTAAGTATAAATTTACAGATAGTAAGTGTAAATTTACAGATATAATCGATATAACTATGTACCTAGTTAATAAGTGTAAATTTACAGACATACGAAAGCGCTAGAGGGCCACATGAGTTATTTTTTTAAGTGTAAATCTACAGTTACTATGCAAATTTAGGTTCATTTTATCATCTAAAAAGGGAGGTGAAATTTATGGGTCGAAACTGGACATTTCCTGAATAAACTGATAGTTATATCGACTATATCTGTAAATTTACACTTAGGGCCGGTTTATCGATGCTCAGTTATCGCAAACTGAAAGCCAATTACCTAGCAACTAGAGTTCTGGTTGGCTAAAATCTGTCAGTTTGAAGTTAGGTGAGCATCGATAAACCGGCCCTTACTGTCTATAAATTTACACTTACTATCTGTAAATTTACACTTGCTGTCGGTAAATTTACACTTACTAGCAGTTATATCGACTATATCTGTAAATTTACACTTACTGTCTATAAATTTACACTTACTATCTGTAAATTTACACTTACTATCTGTAAATTTACACTTGCTGTCGGTAAATTTATAAGTTATATCGACTTTTTTTGCTCTAAATTTTGATAATATATCTATACAATCAATTATCGGTTCTCTGAAGGATTCAATGTCTACAGGAAAGCAATTGTCAATTAATTTGCAACTGTTTTGACCTTTTTTAGCTCTTTGAGTTTTGTTTTTTTTTTTTTTTTCTCATACTTCGACTGTTATGTTGTCTTTTTGAAATTAAGGGTAGGATAATATCAGCTTGCTGTTCCTATCCTATTGTGTAGTAGCGATTTATTATTATATTATAATTATAATTTGAGCATTTATATGAATACTTTTAAGTTTTGTATTGCTGGCTACGCAATAAAATTATTATTATTATTATTATTACTATATCTGTAAATTTACACTTACTATCTGTAAATTTACACTTACTGTCTATAAATTTACACTTACCAGCTCTAGGTACCTAGTTATATCGACTATATCTGTAAATTTACACTTACTGTCGGTAAATTTACACTTACTAGCAGTTATATCGACTATCTGTAAATTTACACTTGCTATCTGTAAATTTACACTTGCTATCTATAAATTTACACTTACTGTCGGTAAATTTACACTTACTGTCGGTAAATTTCCACTTACTAGCAGTTATATCGACTATATCTGTAAATTTACACTTACTGTCTGTAAATTTACACTTACTGTCTATAAATTTACACTTACCAGCTCTAGGTACCTAGTTATATCGACTATATCTGTAAATTTACACTTACTATCTGTAAATTTACACTTACTGTCGGTAAATTTACACTTACTAGCACTTATATCGTCTATATCTGTAAATTTACACTTGCTATCTGTATAAATTTACACTTACTGTCTATAAATTTACACTTACCAGCTCTAGGTACCTAGTTATATCGACTATATCTGTAAATTTACACTTACTATCTGTAAATTTACACTTACTGTCGGTAAATTTACACTTACTAGCAGTTCTATCGACTACATCTGTAAATTTACACTTGCTATCTGTAAATTTAAACTTACTGTCGGTAAATTTACACTTACTAGCAGTTATATCGACTATATCTGTAAATTTACACTTGCTATCTGTAAATTTACACTTGTTATCTATAAATTTACACTTACTATCTGTAAATTTACACATAGTAACTGCAAATACAAGACATAATAAGGATTCCTGTACACTCTTGCAGCTGTAATAGAAGCAGTCTTACAATTGCAAGAAAAAAATTGTAAAAAAAATCTTACAATTGTAAGAAAAAAGTTGCAATTGCAAGAAAAAATCTTACAGTTGTAAGAAAAGTTACAATTCTAAGAATTTAATTTAAAGAAAAGGTCCATCCTCGAAGTGGCTTGTAATATTTATGAGTAGGTAGTAAACAATTTGTGGCAAGACTTTGTTTACTACCTACTCATAATTCTAAGAATGCAAAAAAAAATCTTACTATTGTGAGAAAAGTTACAATTGCAACAAAAAATCTTACAATTGTAAGAAAAAAGTTGCAATTCCACTGGAAAAAATATTTGTTGTGGCCCTTCTACGCCTTCGTAATTATGTCTAGTAGAAAAAAATTACAATTGTAAGAAGATCTTACAATTGCAGGAAAAAATCTCATAATTGTGGAAAAAAATTGCAATTGTAAGAATTTTACAATTGTAAGAAAATAATCTTACAAACCCGAACTTGACCGAATTACGGAGTAGAACGAACAAACCCGAACGAAGGTACCTACCTAATTAATTTGTAATACTGGTGAGATAAGTCCTGCCAACATAAAATGGTAATGTGCAAATTACTGAATTAACAATAAATTGTGGTGCCAACTGCAAAAAAATGAAAGCGCGGTGTTTGTTGCTTGTTTAAGTTGGCGCTACTGAAGTTCCAGTGTCCAAACTACAAAAGCAGTGCTACCAACCTCTCAATCTTCGGGGCACCCATAACCTAACTTTCAGGTAAAATTTTTCAACTTGTGACAACGCGCAAATTACTGAATTGACAGATGAACAGTGCCAACTTTAAAATATGGAAAGCGGTGTTGCCAGCTTTATGCAATTATTCTTTAAATCGGCTCTCACTACTGAAGGTCGACTGTCCAAACTTACATAAGCAGTGCTACCAACAGCTCAATCTAGGGGCAACCATAAGCATAACTCTCACTGGGGGGCAAACCGCTGGGGATGTCAGGTGTACAATTTAGGGGGAAGTCCGGGGATTTCTGGTGCACAAAATACGGTTAGCGGTTTACCCACCAATTGGCACTGAAGTTCAACTGTTCAAGCTTACAAAAGCAGTGCTACCAACCTCTCAATCTTATGGGCAGTCATAACCTCACTTTTCGGTAAAAATTTCGAACTGACAGTCTGTAGACCTTAAAAATTCAACAATTCTACCAAATTGAAGTGTTTTCAGAATCGCCATCTTAACAAAGATTAGTACTCGCCGTGAGGGTAACTTGATGGGATGCTTAGACGTCAGTTTGGGACATTTTGGGTTTGTAAGTTGGCACTATTACGTCATGTAGAGTATTCGAAATCGGCATTGTTACTAACTATTACCTGTTTTAAGCTTTTACCCTTTCTCACAACAGCCAACTTGGGGGGCAAACCGCTGAAAATGTCAGGTGTACAATTTAGGGGGAAGTCCCGAGGATTTCAGGGGATGTCTGGTGTACAAAATACGGTTAGCGGTTTACCCCCCAATTGGCACTGAAGTTCAACTGTTGAAACTTACAAAAGCAGTGCTACCAACTTCTCAATCTTAGGGGCAGTCATAACCTCACTTTCAGGCAAAAATTTCGAACTGACAGTCTGTAGACTTGATGGGGTGCTTAGACGTCAGTTTGGGACATTTTGGGTTTGTAAGTTGGCACTATTAAGTTATGTAAAGTACGGGAAATCGGCAGTGTTACCAACTATTACATATTTTAAGCTTTTTCCCTTTCTGACAACAGCCAACTCAAAAAACGACAATTTCCTGCTACTTTTTTATTCATATAACGTCTATAATAATATACAAATTTTTAATAGTAATAGTAATATGCTACAAAACAGTAGAGATGGGGTTATAAAAGAACAAAGATTCTAACCTATAAATAATTAGCCTACCACACGAAACATTCAATAAAATAACTCCTCCAGTGATGATGAATTTATTTAATGTGAAAAAAAAACCTACATAAGCCGAGGGACAAATACCACCTCCCCCCCCACTTACCTTACAACACTGATATTGAAATGTTTCCATAAATATTTTGCTTATTTACACGAAAAACGGGCATAATTCAAAAAAAACTGTATCACAAATTAACAGGAACAGTTGTCCCCGTTGCCGTTCGGCCTGTTTGAGTTGGTAAGCTTGATCTGGTCGGGGAATTCATTGTAGAGATCGACGGTGGAGTTCTGCTGGGCTAGGGCGTTTTTGGCTATGGCAAGGAAGGCCTGTTCGACGTTGAGCCCATCTTTAGCCGACGTCTCGAAGTAGGGGATGTTGTTTTTCGATTGGCACCACTGTTGGGCGCGTTTGCGGGAGATGGCGTGCGGCTCAAGGTCGGCCTTGTTGCCCAACAGGACGAAGGGGAAGTTTTCTGGTTCGCGGGGGGACGCCTGGATCAGGAATTCATCCCTCCAGCTGTCCAGGGACTTGAATGTGTTGGGGGCTGACACGTCAAACACTGTTGACATATTAAAGCGGTTAACCCCTCGATCGAAAAGATTACAGTTTTGACATTGTACAGATTATTGTTTTAGGTGAGGATTGTGCGTCTTTCAAGTAGTTTACCCCTCGTCACTTTACGTAATTTGAATGTGTTGGGAGCTGACACGTCAAACACTGTTGACATTTTAAGGCGGTTAAACCCTCGATCGAAAAGATAACAGTTTTGACATTGTACAGAACATTTTTTTAGCTCTTATAGAGGATTGTGCTAAGCCTTGAGTCTTTCAAGTGGTTTACCCCTCGTCACTTTTAAGAAATTAATCCGTTGTAACAAAAAATAGTAGTTTTGACATTGTACAGAATATTTTTTTAGCTCTTGTCGAGGATTGTGCTAAGCCTTGAGTCTCTCAAGTGGTTTACCCCTCGTCACTTTTAAGTAATTAATCCATTGTAACAAAAAATGATAGTTTTGGCATTGTACAGAATATTTTTTTAGCTCTTGTCGAGGATTGTGCTAAGCCTTGAGTCTGTCAAGTGGTTTACCCCTCGTCACTTTTAAGTAATTACTCCATTGTAACAAAAAATAAGTTTTGACATTGTACAGAATATTTTTTTAGCTCTTGTCGAGGATTGTGCTAAGCCTTGAGTCTTTCAAGTGGTTTACCCCTCGTCACTTTTAAGTAATTAATCCATTGTAACAAAAAATAAGTTTTGACATTGTACAGAATATTTTTTTAGCTCTTGTCGAGGATTGTGCTAAGCCTTGAGTCTCTCAAGTGGTTTACCCCTCGTCACTTTTAAGTAATTAATCCATTGTAACAAAAAATAATAGTTTTGACATTGTACAGAATATTTTTTTAGCTCTTGTCGAGGATTGTGCTAAGCCTTGAGTCTTTCAAGTGGTTTACCCCTCGTCACTTTAAAAAATAATAGTTTTGACATTGTACAGAATATTTTTTTAGCTCTTGTCGAGGGTTGTGCCTTGAGTCTTTCAAGTGGTTTACCCCTCGTCACTTTTACGTAATTCATCCATTGTAACACAGAATTTAAACATGTACACAACTTTTGAAAGTGGTTTAGCTGTCGTTTTGCACGACAAATACATTTTGAAGTTGTTTACCTCTCGCTCTCAACTCTCCGAATCATTTCTATTAAGCAAAGAATTCAACTTTTTCCTTCAAAAACGTGAAAAGTGGTTTATCCCTCTATCGCCAGCGTATTTACTTTAAAATGCGTTGCACGAAACGTCCGTAATGCTATAAGTTAAATAAATTAATAATGTTCAAAAGAATGTGAAAGTGGTTCATCCCTCTTCTATACAAAACGTTAACACGTGGGTTACCTATCGTTTCTCATCTCGTACTCACTTACTTAGTTAGGGCTTCAGTGAAACACCTCGTTAATTTTTCATCAAATGATATAAACCAAACAGCTTCAAATGCGAAAGTGGTTTACCCCTCTTCTTCACAAGTGCTTTTATTTTAAAATGTGGAGATGAAATTGTTATCTGTACAAAACGGTTGCAAACGAAGGATTGACAACTGGGTAAAAATCTGTACACCAAAATTTCTCAAGTGTTTACTCCTCGTCAATGTAACAAGAAATTGTGAAAAAAAAATGTACAAAATGTTCGTCGGTGGTTTGTCTATCGCTCACGACACGTTTAGAAGCTGTCTACGAGAGGTAGTCACTAAAAGACTCGGTGGATTAAAGTGGTTTACTCCTCCCCAAGTTTATACTTAAGATGCCGATTAGTATTAGTTTCCAAAAAATGAGAAAGTGATTTATCCCTCTTATTAAAATATGTCGACTAAATCATTCCAAAGAACTTTCGTTATTGATTGATGTATGTCAACAATTTTAAAAGCGATTTACCTCTCGTAGTCACTAATAAATCTGTGGTTTTAAGTGTTTTAATTTAATAACCTACTTTCCAAAAATGTAAAAGTGGTTTTACCCTTCTGCATTGGATGCAATTGACTTTTAATTATTGTCAATTAAATAGTTGTACAAATCGCTCGTAAGCGGTTTATGTATCGTTCAAACCATTTAAAAGCGATGTACCTCTCGTAATAAGTACATAATCTGTGGTTTTAAGTTTTTACCGCTCGTTACTTTTATAATCGTTATTAACATAAATGAATTAAATTGTCTAATTTGATAACTAACTTTCCAAAAATGGAAAAGCAGTTTAACCCTCTGCGTCCTACTTTTTTACTTATTTACGTGTCAATTAAATGCTTGTAAATAACGTTCGCAAGTGGTTTATGAATCGTTCAAAAAAATTTAGAAGCGGTTTACCTCTCGTATCACTAAAGAATACGCGGTTTTAAGTGATTTACCCCTCGTCAATTTCACAATAATGATCATTAACATAAATTAATTAAATTTGCTTACAGTGACCACATAGTTTGTCAGTCACCTCGCAGACTAATTTGGTGACTTAAACTTTCCAAAAAAATGAAAAAGTGTTTTAACTCTCAGCATTAATGACGTTTCAATTTTTAAGTGTCAATTGAATAGCCGGTACAAAACGTTAGTAGGCGGTTTAAGTAGTATCGTTCCAAACATTTAAAAGCGATTTACCTCTCGTAGTCACTAAATAATCTGCGGTTTTAAGTGTTTTACCCCTCATCAATTTCATGATTATTATTACTGACATAAATGAATTAAATTTGCTTCCAATGACCACATAATTCATCAGTAATTTACACCTCGTACAACAAACTTTCCGAAAATGGAAAAGTTGTTTAATCCTCTGCATCAGAAGCGTCTTACTTTTTTAAGTGACAATTAAATGCTCGCACAAAACGTTCGAAAGCGGTTTATGAATCGTTCAAAACAGTTAGAAGCTGTTTACCTCTCGTAATTACTAAAGAATCTGTGATTTTAAGTGTTTTACCCCTCGTCGATTTCATAATTACTAACATAAGTGAGTTAAATATGCTTTCAATGAACACATCATTTGTCAGTAAAAAGTCTAATTCGATGACTAACTTTGCACGAAATTAAAAAGTGGCTTAACCCTCAGCATTACAAACGTTTCAATTTTTTAAGGGTCGTGGTACAAAATGTTCATAAGCGGTTCAAAACATTCGAAGGAGATTTACCTCTCGTAGTGACTAAAGAATCTGTGGCTTTAAGTGTTTTACCCCTCGTCAATTTCATGATTATTTTTCTCAAAAATGAGTTAATTTGCTTCCATCATTCGTCAGTAATTTACACTACTTCGAAGTCTAATTTGACGAGCAATTTTCCAAAAATGGAAAAGTGGTTTAACCCTCTGCATTAGAAACGTTTTACTTTAAGTATCAATTAAATGGTCGTACAAAACGTTCGCAACCGGTTTATGTATCGTGCAAAACATTTAAAAGCGATTTACCTCTCGTTGTTACTAGAGAATTATGGTTTAACCCTCTTCTGCATTAGAAACGTTTTACTTCTTTAAGTGTGAATTAAATCGTAGTACAAAACATTCGTAAGTGGTTTATGTATCCTTCAAAACATTTAAAAGCGATTTTCCTCCAGCTGTGGTTTTAAGTGTTTTACCCCTCCTCAATTTTGCTATTGAAATATGAATAAACAAAAACAAGGGAGTTCGTTGACCATGACTTAGTGAGTTACCCCTCGTAGATTAAGAAAATTGTAAGTAAGTTTTGCAATAAAATATGCCAAAACGTTCATAAGTGATTTACCTATCGTTCAAAACAAATTTAGAAGATACATTTTCTAGTCGCCTTATGATTAATTTTCAAAAATGGGGAAAGTAATTTGCCCCTCTTCATTGCAAAGAATTCTGCTTTAAAATAAGTCCACTCAAAGGTTACTTACTCCTCGGAGTCACTAAATTTGGTGGTTTCAAGTGTTTTACCCCTCGTCAAAAACAAATAAAAGAATTTATCTCTCGTTATGTAAATTGATAGACAAGGGGTGAGCCGCAAGGGAAAATTTTGTAGCCTAGATTTTCTTTGGAAAGATTTCTCCCCCCTCTTTGGACTAATTTTCCAAAAATAGGAAAGTAGTTGCCTCCGCTATGGTTGCTAAATGGTTGTACAAAACGTCTGTAAGTGGTTTATCTATCACTCGAACATTTAGCCCCCGATATTCATATACACTGATGGGCGATATTTTTTTATATTATTCCATGAAAAATTTGCATTGTTTTTTTATTAGAGAGAGACCTGATCTTAGAAGACCTGAATGAAAAAGTGAGAAAACGACAGACTCTGCTAGAAAAAATCGAGGGGTTGACAACTGGGTAAAAATCTGTACACCAAAATTTCCAAATTTCTAAAAAATTTCCAGAAAATGTGCAAAATCATGTAAAAATATCCAAAATTCCTGGAAAAAATTGTACAAATTTCTCATGCTTGGACACCAAAATTTCCAAGTAGAGAGAGAGAGACGTTCCATAAAAAAGCAATGGAAGATGTATATCAAAAATATGACGGAAATAAATCAAAATAATCCGCCTCGGGGGCAAAATGTTTACCTCTGCTATTTACTAAAAGTGTTTCATCCCTCGTAAATTTTGCAATTACTATGAAAATATAGGTAACCTGCGTACAATAATCACGTCACGGTGTCTTTAAAAAAGTGGGAAAGCGGTGTACCACTTTCCAATAACAAGTGTTGTCAAAATATGCTGATATATGGCATAAAATGTTCGTTAGCGGCATATCTATCTTTCATCCGCCGTCTCATTAAGTATTTTACCCCTCACGAAAATAAGGTGTTTTACTGGTTTTACTATTAAACCACTGGTAAGTATTCTCCCCTCGTGAATTTTATAATACGCACTTTTGACGGCGATTTACCCCTCGGAAGTCGAATTAATAATACAAAAAGCCAACGGAAGATGTACATCAATGCGATGTGTATCCCTGTAGATGTTTATTTACCGTGAATTATTCATACCGGGTGTATCACAGACCTCGCCGTATAGGGAATTAACATGGGAAAATGAATTTAATTTTTTTCCTGCTCCGGAGGATTTTCTCGAAAAGTTTTATCGTGTTTGGAGGATAGTTCATACTAGTCTGTACCTCTTGAGATTTTTTTCGTTCGTCAGCTCCTCTTAGGTACTTCACAATGATTTTTTGAAAATTGAATTTTCGACGAAAACGAAAAAATTTTTCGTGCCCAATCGACCCGCTTCGAATGTTTACTTAGTTTGCTGCCTTTGTGGATTGCAACACAACACGAAATAAATGGATGCTTCGAAACGGGTCGATTGTGCACGAAAAAATGTTCCTTAGAAGCAGAGACGCAACATTTTTTCGTGCACAATCGACCCGTTTCGAAGCATCCATTTATTTCGTGTTGTGTTGCAATCCACAAAGGCAGCAAACTAAGTAAACATTCGAAGCGGGTCGATTGGGCACGAAAAATTTTTTCGTTTTCGTCGAAAATTCAATTTTCAAAAAATCATTGTTAAGTACCTAAGAGGAGCTGACGAACGAAAAAAATCTCAAGAGGTACAGACTAGTATGAACTATCCTCCAAACACGATAAAACTTTTCGAGAAAATCCTCCGGAGCAGGAAAAAAATTAAATTCATTTTCCCATGTTAATTCCCTATACGGCGAGGTCTGTGATACACCCGGTATAACGAGTTGGACTCGGTGGTTTTGGGTGCAGATGTAATCTGCACCTAGTAGTAGTGCCGAAGCATATGCTCGTGATAAAAAAATCGTGAGGGTGTATCAATTGATGAATTTTTTGCGTTCAATTAGTATCTTCCGGTTGTAAGTACATATAAGTCAAGCATCAAATTTCCACCAAGTCAATTTTTTCTGTTGGGGGTTGAAGGGGGTGCATTTTTTTCCGTTCAATTATTATCCTCAGGGGTTGAAGGGGATGGGTTTCGTGGGCGCTTATTTGGTACCTATCCCCCAATAACAGTGGTCCAAATCTTAAATTCATTTGCCCTCAATTAGTATCTTCCAGTAACAGGTAGTCTAAGGGTTAAATTTCCACCGAGTCAATTATTTGTTTGTCAATTTTTCGTATTTGGGGGTTGAAGGGGGTAATTTTCGGGGTTGCAACTTTTTGCGTTCAGTTAGTCTGTTTCTGTTGTAGATAGTCCAAGGGCTCAATTTCATCCAAGTCAATTATTTGTATTCAAGGGTTGAAGACTGTGGGTGTTGGGGGTACAATTTTTTGCGTTCAAAATAGTCTCCTGCGATAATGAGTGGTAAAAGGATTAAATTCCGTCCAAGTCATTTTTTTGTGTTTCGGGGTTGAAGGGGGTGAGTTTTAGGGGCGTAGTTTTTTTGTTAAATTCAACTCTCGGTTGTAGGCGGTGCAAGGGTTAAATTTCCTCCAAGCCAAGTTTTTCTGGTTGGGGGTTGAAGGGGGCGAGTTTCAGGGGTGCAATTTTTTGTGTTCAATTAGTTTCCCGTAATAGGTGGTCCAAGCGTTACATTTCCTCTAAATGAATTTTTTGTTTCAAGGTTGAAGGGGTTGAGTTTTAGAGGTGCAATTTTTTTCTCTTCCTGTCGTAGGTGATCTAAAGGTCTAAGGGCTAAATATATGCCAAAACTTTTTCTGTGCCATTAATTAAAAGTCGAATTGCTTGAGTTTCAAGCAACACATGTGAAATTTTGAGTTTCAACCCCTAATTTGCAGCCCTTTCTCTTTCATCTTGCAGAAAAAAACCATCTCTTATCAAATCATGTCAAAATATATGTGGTTTCAGATCTCCATGTGCAAAATATTTGAGAATTTTTCGTATTTTCGTGATTTTCAACCCCTAAATTTCACCCCCCAAAATTTACACCACCTCACCTTCAACAGACTTGTACGTCAAAAACGCATATCAAGTTTCAGTAAAATATCTCCACTGGTTCTCGAGTTATTACAATTAATAGTTTTTCGTTCCCGAAAAAACCTCTCATTCTCGCGCTTTTCCTGCGAACGCTGCCTAAACGCTTGAAGATGGATTAAAATCGTATAAGCGAGAAACGTCGGCAACGAATAGACCTACAAAAAAGTTCGCGACAGCATATAAATATCTGTTACGGATAGCCAACAATAAGCCACTGAAGCTATTTTCGTCAAAAATTAAAACACAAAAACGATCTCGGTGGGCTACCCCTCGTAGATAGCTATATGCCGCCGCGGACTTTTTTGTAGATCTTTTCATTGCGGACAATTCCTCCTTACAAACTTTTGCTCTAGCTTCAAGCGTTGAGGCAGCGTTCGCGAAACGTCGAAAATTGTAATTACTTTCAGTTTTTCACCCCTAACTCCCACCCCCCTAGTCCCATATGGCCCAAAAGCAATCCCCGCCGAGATTTTCGAGGTATACACATGTGTACAAAATTTCAGCTCGATATCGGCTTTCGTTGTCAAGTTTACAGAACAGCTAACTTAGTAGAATCCACTCTCAGTACTACCAATTTAAATGTATTAAAAACGCAATTTTTTCCGTTTCATAAGCAGGTACATACTTCCTATAGCATATTATTTATTACAAGGGGGATGATTCATTTCAATTAGATAAATGAAAATATTTTTAAATCGGTTTTGGGTTTCACTGTAAGCTTATCAGTGAGTAATGATAGAATTCAATAACAATAAACCACATTATCATGACCTAATTAATAACAAAGTGAGCTATGATTTTATGAAGTCTAGTAAGCTATGGAAAAAGGACAGTCCAACTTGTCATGCCACTACTATCTGAGGGGTAGACCACCCATGAAAAATGTCTACACCAATTAAATTTTCACAATTTCCACCACAATTTCCAGTTGGTCAACCCCTCACTACCAACTTAAACATACAAAAATCCCGATTTTGACGAGTGTGGAATATAATATTATCTTAATTTATATATGGCGGTGAGTCAGTGACAGATCTCGAAACTGACATTTCTGTTCTCATGGCCTACTATTAGAAAAACGCAATGAAAATCAAGAAGGCTATTAAACACGTCTAGTGGGCCATGGAAAAAAATTCCAGAAAAAAACTGTCATCTAGTTACCTAGGACGCAACAATCAGCCCCCCTGTAGAAGGCCACTCCGAGGGATTGGAACCGCTCCTGTCCCGCCGTGTCCCATATCTGCATCGTGACCGAGCGGTCGTCCACTGTGACCTCTTTTGTCAGGAAATCCGCCCCTATGGTGGCCTTGTATTGGTTCGAGAACTTCCGATTGACATATTGGTTCATAAGGGATGTTTTTCCCACGCTGGAATCGCCCAGGATGATGACCTTGAGGAGGACCTTTTTGCGGCTGGCCATTTCGCACTGGAATTTCGCAATTAACTCATTAATGAGTCATTTATTTTTTTCCGACGATGATTGACAAAGGACGTCAGCTGATCGGGCTGTCAGCCGCGGGGGGCGTTCGGGATTTTGGGATTTTATTTTTTTTTTATTTACTTACGGTTTTTTGGACGCTACAGTCGAATTTTGGGGGAGATAAAAGAAAACGGGGGCCAAACAACCACTTGAGAGATTTATTGCGTGCAACACAAACAGAATGGCGTCGTCACTTCATTGTGGGGATTTTCGGTTCGGGACCATGCCAATGACAGTGTGACAGCGGTTGAGGCGCTAAATTTAAACTGAATGGATTTTTTTCAATTAAAATCGATCGTTTAACCGAGATTTTTGTTCAAATGCCGTTTTAAATAAGGGTTTTTAGTATAAGAGGGTCCTTTTCTAATTGTGACGTCAAGCCAATCAAGCGGCAGCGCACTATGCGCAGATGGTATACTGTTTATGGCGGCGCATAGGGGGTCTGACATGGCACATCTTCCATCCTTTTATGCTGAAAACCCTTATTGTAAGGCTTGGCAAATTATATTATTGCTTGAAAATGATTTTAAGGTTAACGATGACGAAATAAACGGATGAATATATGTGAATCATTAAACACGCGCGCGTATAGCTGGTTGCGTGACGAGAGAAACATTTGTAACTGCATATATTTTGGGACATTATTTTTGCTAATTGACTGCAAAATTTTAATTACAAATTCTTATCTAACCAACCAAAAAATACGAAAACTTCTCAAATATTTTGCACATGGAGGTCTGAAACCACATATATTTTGACATTATTTGACGAGGGGCCAACCGCAGGCTAAAATTTGTACACTAATGCCAGTAATACCACAAATACACCCGTAATTCACCTGTAATACACTAGTAATACCAGTAATACACTACTAATACCAGTAATACATTAGTAATACCTGTAATACACTGCTAATGTCAGTGATACAAATTAATAGAATAATAAGGAGCTCGAGGGGCGGTTCACTCACTAAAATGTGTGTACTTTGATATTTGATGGGACTTCGAGTACTTCGAGTACTTCGACCGAGTACTTCGAGTACTTCGAGTACAGTGCACCCGTATAAATGTGACACCCCCCTAATTGTGACACCACGTGGTGATTTCCACGTGGTGACATCTATAGAGATTTTAATACACCACGAGGTTTACTGGGATAGACCTCTATAAGCGGCAGAGGTTTTGGCGGTTAAAATAGCGGCGGAAGGTAGGTGTTTTCCATCCACTAAAATCGATTTAATATTAAAGTTAAACGTGTACTACTAGAAATTCTTAAAAATCAGTTGAATTTCCGTAGCGAGCTCTAGTTTTTTGCACTAATCGTTGACTGACATCGTGTTTTTAGACTGTCTGTGATCGAAAAAGGAGGTACTTACCTTATGAACAAAGTGTTAAACATCTTCCAACTTTCTATCGATAAAGGTGTCTTCCCAGATAGGTGGAAAATTTGTACGGTGATGCCTACACCTAAGGTAAACAACGCAAGAAATCCTTCAGATTTTCGGCCTGTCTGCAACGTTCCTTTTTTAGAAAAAGTTTTTGAAAAAATTGTATATCATCAATTTCTGGATTATATTAATGGTTTTGAATTTTTTATTAACAACCAATCAGGATTTCGCGCCCGACACTCCTGTGAAAGTTCGTTACAATTTGTGTTATTCAAATGGAAGAAATGGCTTGATAACAAAGAAAATGTTATAGCTGCCGTTTTCCTAGATTTAAAAAGAGCTTTCGAAACTGTCGATCGTCGAATCCTTCTCAAGAAATTAGAAAAGATGGGTGTAAATAATGTAGAACTTAGGTGGTTTGAATCATATTTGTCCGAACGATTCCAAAAATGTAAAGTTGACGATGTGATTTCTTCTGAAAATGAATCATTGTATGGTGTGCCACAGGGGACCATACTTGGGCCTTTGTTGTTCTTGATTTACATTAATGATATTGACTCGTGTGTTTCCCCTGGTGTATTCTTGAATTTATTTGCTGATGACACTTTAATTGCTGTTTTGGAGAACAACATTTTGAATGCAATCGTAAAATTAAATAATGTCTTACTAAAGGTTACGACTTGGCTTGTCAAAAATAAATTAGTTATAAACATCAGTAAAAGTAAATGTATGTTGCTTGGTAATTTCAATGTTGATGTAATTCCACCAGTTTTACTAAATAAGGAACCTATTGAATCTGTAGATCAGATTAAATATTTAGGAGTATTTATTGATAAGAAATTGGATTTCAAAGCTCATGCCCAACATGTTATTGATCTTGTAACAAAAAGGACAAACTATTTTGGTCGAATATCAAAATATTTGAATTTTCCAACTAGAATATTAGTTTATAAGACACTTATTTCTCCGAACTTTATGTACTGTCCCACTATTTTATTCTACATTAATGAAGCGTTCCTGAATAAGCTGCAGGTGTTACAAAATCGATCCCTGCGTATTATTTTACGTTGTGATATTTACTCCAATGTTAAAACCATGTTAAATTGTTTGCAGTTTTTTTCAGTGCGTCAGTATTTATTTTATTTGAACATGAGTTTTGTATACAAGATTGTTCACCATTTGTTACCGTCATATCTTTCGTTCCGATATACCAATGAGATACACAGTCACTCCACTAGACATGCAAGTGATATTTATATTGACTTTGTTAGTAAAGAAGTAACTAAAAAGTCACTACTGTGTAGTGGTTTTTCTAGATATAATCAGTTGCCCATGGAATTAAAAAACTCATCGACGTTGTTTATTTTTCAACGGAACTTGAGAGTTTATATTAGAAGTTGTGATTTCATATAAACTGTATATAATATGTATCAACATACATTTAATAAAGACTTACTTACTTACTTTCTTAAGTTTCATAACCTCAAAATTCAGTTTGTAATTTTGATGACGGGTGTCACATTTGAAAACATTTTAGCGGGGTAGTAGATAATTGTGACACCGGGTATCATTTTACCGTCGCTTAATTACAAGCTTTTGGGAGTTAATTGTGACACCCCACTGAATTAAAAAAAAAATTCTGGGGTAAATTGAGTAGAAAATTTTGTCATAAAATCGCTCCGAGTTCAAAGGTATAACATTTCTGAAGACGTAGCAATTGTTGAAATGGTCTCACTGCTTATGAAAGTTATGTAAATAGCCAAAACGTAAAAAAAGTCAGAAACTATGTCACTTTTATACGGTTGCACTGTACTTCGACGAGTACTTCGAATACTTCCACCAAGTACTTCGACCAAGTACTTCGAGTACTTCGACAAGTACTTCGAGTACTTCGACAAGTACTTCGAGTACTTCGACAAGTACTTCGAGTACTTCGACAAGTACTTCGAATACTTCGAGTTATCTAAATGAATTTTCCGATATTTTGATTCATTCCTGAGTTATCGCGAAAAATCTTTTGATGTTATTTAAATGAAATCGGTCAAAAATCAAGATCTTTGAAAATCGCAAGTTCACGTAACCTTATTTTCTTGATGCAAATTCAACTCCGCAATTGCATTTCCTTATATTTTCCTTGGTTTTCATGATTTTTTTCACTTTTCACAATCTGCCAAAACAGCAAAAAGAAATAAAAAAAAATGTAATCGCGCAGTTGAATTTGGATCAAAAAAATAAGGCAGACGTGTGTTCGCGATTTTCAAAAATCTTGATTTTTGACCGATTTCTTCGATGTTTCTGAACAACTAGGGTGGCCGTGACTGCAGTTCCGTTAAAGTGTGATGCATTTTTTTAACACAGAAAAAATCGTAGATTGCGAATCCGTTGAGGAAACAAAATTCAAAGCATATCCGGTTAAACCGGAAGTGAAAAAAAATACCTAGCTCACCAACCCATAATGGTATAGTAACCGCTGTTTTCATAATAGTCGATCATTCATAAGCTGTTTGCGTAGGTGTTTCTGGTTTTAAACAGGCAATAAGTCATAAAAGTAATAAAGGCTTAAAAACATAATTTTTTTAAAAAATCGCAGAAAATTAATGTTGGAACGAAACTGACGTCTGAAAACGATTTTTAGAGAAAAAAGAACGATCTTCAAGACTATTTGGATATCATAACGATTAGATGTTGTCTGACCAATCCTCATCCACCCAAAGTAACCTTTCAAACAAGTATCAACAGGGCTACTACAGCAGCGCCATCTGTCCTAGTTTCATAATCAAATCGAAACTCTGATTCTTTATTAATTCACGACCGGGCTCATCCAAATCGGTTAAGAAATCGCGGACTTATTCCCAAAATTATTTTGACCAGCTTTTTTTGGGACACCCTATAGTATAAAGTAAAGGTATCAACAGGTGCTCACCTCTTATCTGATGGCATTCTTCGTTAGGGCAGGTATTAGAAGCTTTCTTTTCACACATTTATCTGAGCAGCCTCGGTTAATCTCAGCAATTTGATTGGTTCATTTGAATATTGACCAATCAAATTGCTGATATTAACTGACGCTCCTCAGATAAATGTGTAAAAGGAAAGCGACTATTATAACGAAACTAGTATTAACCACTTTGTAACAGCTGGAGAAATAGACAGTTGTCAACTGTCATTTTTGTACATTTGGTTGCCTATCTAGAGTGCTCTAATTCCATTGTAATACACTCTAATTCCACCGTAATGCACTCTAATTCCTAGTAATACATTGTAATACCGCTCTAATACACCCTAATTCCACTGTAATACCGAGCAAGTGTACACCGTAATACACCAGCGGTTGGCCCCTCGTTATTTGATAAGGGATGTTTTTTTTCTGCAAGGTGAAACAGAAAGGGGTGCAAATTAGAGGTCGAAACTCGAAATTTCACATAAGTGTTGCTTGAAATTCAAGCAATTCGATAACCTCTTTAATCAATGGCCCAGAAAAAGTTTTGAGCATATATTTAATCCTTAGACCATTAGATCACCTACGACAGGAAGAGAAAAAAATTGCACCTCTAAAACTCAACCCCTTCAACTTGAAACAAAAAATTCACTTAGAGGAAATGTAACCCTTGGACCACCATTACCGGAGGAAACTAATTGAACACAAAAAATTGCATCCCTGAAACTCGCCCCCTTCAACCCCCAACCACAAAAACTTGACTTGGAGGAAATTTAACCCTTGCACCACCTACAACCGAAACAGTTGAATTGAACAAAAAAACTACGCCCCTAAAACTCACCCCCTTCAACCCCGAAACCCAAAAAAATGACTTGGACGGAATTTAATCCTTTTACCACTCATTGTCGCAGGAAACTATTTTGAACGCAAAAAAAGGTACCCCCAAAACTCACAGTCGAACACAAATAATTGACTTTGGATGAAATTGAGCCCTTGGACTATCTACAACAGAAACAGACTAACTGAACGCAAAAAGTTGCAACCCCGAAAACCACCCCCTTCAACCCCCAATTACGAAAAATTGACAAACAAATAATTGACTCAGTGGAAATTTAACCCTTAGATACTAATTGAGCGCAAATGAACATAAGATTTGGAACACTGTTATTGGAGGATAGATACCAAGTAAGCGCCCCCGAAACCGACCCCCTTCAACCCCTGAGGATAATAATTGAACAGAAAAAATTGCACCTCCTTCAACCCCCAACACAAAAAATTGACTTGGTGGAAATTTGATGCTTGACCTATACGTACTTACAACCGGAAGATACTAATTGAACGCAAAAAATTCATCAATTAATACACCCTCACGAATTCTTTATCATGGGCATATGCTTCGGCACTACTACTAGGTGGCACCCAAAACTCGATATATGAATAATTCACGGTGAATAAACATCTACAGGGATACACATCGCATTGATATACATCTTCCGTTGGCTTTTTGTATTATTAATTCGACTTCGAGGGGTAAATACTTACCAGTGGTTTAAAGTAAAACACCTCATTTCCGTGAGGGGTAAAACACTTAATCAGACGGCGGATGAACGATACATAAGCCGCTAACGAACATTTTGTGCCACATCAGCATATTTTGACAACATTTGTTATTGAAAAGGGGTACACCGCTTTCTCACTTTTTTTAAAAAACATCGTGACGTTATTATTGTACGCATGGTATAACTATATTTTCATAATAATTGCAAAATTTACGAGGAATGAAGCACTTTCAGTAAATAGGTACCAGAGGCAAACATGTTCTAAATGGGATACGGGACGTTCGCCTCCGAACATTTTGCCCCCGGGGCGGATTAATTTGATTTATTCATATTTTTGATATACATCTTCCATTGCTTTTTTATATAACGTCTCTCTCTCTCTCTCTCTCTCTAATAGCAAACGTTTCTCAAGTATTTATTCTCCCCCTCGAACCATTTTCTCCGAGGGGTTGACAACTTGTAAGTTTTGGTGTACAAACCTGAGAAATTTGTACAATTTTTTCCAGGAATTTTGGAAATTTTGGATATTTTTATATGATTTTGCACATTTTCTGGAATTTTTTTAGAAATTATGGAAATTTTGGTGTACAGATTTTTACCCAGTTGTCGTTTTCTCACTTTTTCATTCAGGTCTCATAAGGTCAGGTCTCTCTCTCTAATAAAAACAATGCAAATTTTTCATGGAATAATTAAAAAAATATCGCCCATCAGTGTATATGAATATCGGGGGCTAAATGTTCGAGTGATAGATAAACCACTTACGGACGTTTTGTACAATCATAGCGGAGTCAACTGCTTTCCTATTTTTGGAAAACTAGTCCAACGAGGGGTGAGTTACAGGGCAAATATGGTGGTAAATCTTTTGAAGAAATCTGGCCAAAGAAAATCTGGGGTACCAAATTTTTCCTTGTGGCTCACCCCTTGTCTATCAATTTACATAACGAGAGGTAAGTTCTTTCATTTGTTTTTGACGAGGGGTAAAACACTTGAAACCACCAACTTTAGTGAGAAGTAAGCAACCTTTGAGTGGACTTATTTTCAAGCAGAATTCTTTGCAATGAAGAGGGGCAAACTACTTTCCCCATTTTTGAAAATTAATCAAGGACCATTTAATTGACACTTAAATAATTTAAACTTTTCTAATGCTGAGGGTTAAGCCACTTTTTAATTTTGTGCAAAGTTAGTCATCGAATTACTTGTGTTCATTGTGGTTAGGAAATGGATGAGAGGTAAAACACTTAAAATCGATTTTAAATGTTTGGAACGATACTTAAACCGCTTAGGAATGTTGTGTACAACCATTTAATTGACAATAATGAATAAAGTCAATTGCATCCAATGCAGAGGGGTAAAACCACTTTTCCATTTTTGGAAAGTAGACTATCAAATAAGACTACGAGATGTAAATTACTGACGAATAATGTGTTCATAATAAGCAAATTTAATTCATTTATGTTAATAACTATTATGAAAGTGACGAGGGGTAAACACTTAAAACCACAGATTATTTAGTTACTACGAGAGGCAAATCGCTTTAAAATGTTTCGAATGATACATAAACCGCTTAGGAACGTTTTGTACAACCATTTAATTGACAATAATGAAAAAAGTCAGTTGCATCCAATGCAGAAGGGTAAAACCACTTTTCCATTTTTGGAAAGTAAATTACTGACGAATAATGTGTTCATAATAAGCAAATTTATGTTAGTAATAATAATCATGAAATTGACCAGTGATATAAAACACTTAAAAATCGTTTTTAATTTTGTTGACCTAAATCAATCAATAACGAAAGTTCTTTGGAACATATTTTAATAAGAGGGATAAATCACTTTCTCTTTTTTTGGAAGCTAACACTAATACTAATCGGCATCTTAGGTATAAACTTTGATTATGAATTAGAAAAGGGATACATCACTTTCACATCTTTTGATAATATCAGCTTTACAGTTAATAATTCAGAGATTGGGTAGGGGTAAACCACTTTAATTCACCGAGTCTTTTAGTGACTGCCTCTCGTAGACAGCTTCTAAACGTGTCGTGAGCGATAGACAAACCACCTACGAACATTTTGTACAAAACTTTTATTTCACAATTTCTTGTTAGATTGACGAGGAGTAAAAACTTGAGAAATTTTGGTGTACAGTTTTTACCCAGTTGTCAACCCCTCGTTTACAACCGTTTTGTACAAATAACAATTTTATCTCCTCATTATTGAAAATCTTCATTATCTTGCAAATTGACTGAAAAATTGTAATTACAAATTATTATCTAACAATTGTTGCAAGTTGGAGATTTTCGGTTTAGAACCATGTCAATGTGACAGCGGTTAAGGCGCTAAATTTAAACTTAATGAATTTTTCAATTAAAATCGATCGTTTAACCGAGATTTTTTTTTAAATGCCGTTTTAAATTGTAAGGCTTGGCAATTTAGATTATTGCGCGAAGGTGATTTTGAGGTTAACGATGGCGAAATAAATCGATGAATGTATGTGAATCGTTGAACACGCGCGCGTATAGCTGGCTGCATAACGAGAGAAACATTGTAACTGGAAATATCTTGGCTCATTATTGTTGAAAATCTTCATTATCTTGCAAATTGACTGAAAAATTGTAATTACAAATTATTATCTAACAATTGTTGCAAGTTGGGAATTTTCGGTTTAGAACCATATCAATGTGACAGCGGCTAATGCGCTAAATTTAAACTTAATGAATTTTTCAATTAAAATCGATGGTTTAACCGAGATTTTTTTTTGAAATGCCGTTTTAAATTGTAAGGCTTGGCAATTTAGATTATTGCGCGAAGGTGATTTTGAGGTTAACGATGGCGAAATAAATCGATGAATGTATGTGAATCGTTGAACACGCGCGCGTATAGCTGGCTGCATAACGAGAGAAACATTGTAACAGGATATATTTTGGCTCATTATTGTTGAAAATCTTCATTATCTTGCAAATTGACTGAAAAATTGTAATTACAAATTATTATCTAACAATTGTTGTAAGTTGGGGATTTTCGGTTTAGAACCATATCAATGTGACAGCGGTTAAGGCGCTAAATTTAAACTTAATTAATTTTTCAACTAAAATCGATCGTTTAACCGAGATTTTTTTTTAAATGCCGTTTTAAATTGTAAGGCTTGGCAGTTTAGATTATTGCTTGAAGATGATTTTAAGGTTAACGATGACGAAATAAATCGATGAATGTATGTGAATCATTAAACACGCGCACGTATAGCTGGCTGCATAACGAGAGAAACATTTTAACTGCATATATATTTTATTGGCACATTGTTATTGAAAGTCTTCATTATCTTGCAAATTGACTGAGAAATGGTAATTACAAATTATTATCTAACAATTGTTGCAAGTAAACAAGTTTCCCGCAACTAGGTAAACAAACGAAGGCATGGCTGGTTGCATAGCTACTGAAATATCCAATAACAGGCAAATCCTGTAAAAATGCCCTGAATACACCAAAAAGCATCATTTTTATCAAAAATCTGTGACTGTTAGTTTCCAGTAATTAAATAAAAACAAGTGAATCCGTTAATTAAAATCAGCAACAAATTTTCTACAAAAAAGTTCCTAGGTATTTAAAATGAAACAACAGGTAGAATAGTTTTTTAAGTACATACATACTGAGTGACCCGAAATTAGTGGTCAAAACTCTACCAGTAGATTCCTCTATGAAGAAAAGTGCCTCATGAGCATATTATGTCGAAAAATAAATCCTAGGGGATTTAAGGCCCCTTAAAGTCCCTATGAACATATGTCGAAAAATAAATCCTAGAGTACCTAAGGCCCCCTTAAGGGGGCTACTTTGAAAGTGTTTTTTTTCTAAATATCTTCAAAACGGTTAAAGATAGCAACGTGAAATTTGGTATCTTTTGATAATGAATTTATTACTGTGGAGAAAATTTTAAGATTTTGATCATGAGGGACTTAGGACTAAATTTACTCAAACATTTTTGTAAGTAGTTTTTTCCCAAATTTGATTCCTGAATCTGAAAATTTGAGATTTTTTAAGTAAAAACGGTACTCTTGTTTGACATCGATAGAATGCGCCCTTTTCGAAAAAAAAAAATGGGTTTTCATCGGTTCAGGGCTCCAAAATTTGTGACAGAAGACATCAAAATATCGTAAACAAGTTCATGGGACGCTTCCTTACTTCATTCTAGAAAGAAAAGTTCTTATGGGTATGGGTCGAAAAATGCTTCCTAAGGGTGCCCTGAACCAATGAAAAGCCATTCTTTTCAAAAAGGGCGCATTCTAACACCATTTTTACATAAAAAACCTCAAATTTTCAGATTCTGGAATCAAATTTGAGAAAAAACTACTTACAAAAATTGGTTGAAAGCTTGGTCCATTTTTAAAGAGGAACTGCCGTCTGATTTCACAAAGGTAGTTTCAAAGTCTATTGTTACCCAAAATTTATTTACTGTTTAGGACGCGTTTCGGAGTGTTAGGTACTCCATCTTCAGCCATAAAAGAAACTAACACAAAATACACAAACAGTTGCCTGGAAAGCGAACAAACGTTTGGGTCAAAGAAAAATAACAGCTTTTGAGTCACACTGTAAATTTATCGAACGACGCTCAAACATCGTTTTCCAGTTAACTGTTTTGTATTTTGTCTTAATTTCTTTTATAGGTGAAGATGGAGTAACACTCCGAAACGCGTCCTAAACAGTAAGCACATTATGTGGAACAAGACTTTGAAACTATACCTTGTGTAACCACTTACAAAAATGTTTAAGTAAATTTAGTCCCTCCTGTACAAGCAGAGCTGAGAAAGTTACTTTTGTGAAGTTACTTTTCATAGTTAAACTTCATAGAAAGTAACTAAAATTAAAAACTAGTTACTTTTCATGACAGTAACTTTAGTTACAGTTCCTAGTAACTTAGTTACAGTTCCTAGTAACTTAGTTACAGTTCCTAGTAACTTAGTTACTTCTAACACGGTTACTTTTATAGTTACTTTTCACTTTTGGGGCGGATTGCAGTTTCTATGCCTGAGCCAGTCAGAAAAGCCAACGGAAGATGTATATCAATGCGATGTATATCTCGGTAGACGTTTATCAAGTTAATGTGTATGTAGGGGCGGCTGGTCTTACTGGTGGAATCGGGTACAGATTTTATCAATCTGCACCTAGTAGTAGTGCCTCCGCAAACGCACAGATGTGTCAAAAAGGCGAAATGTTAAAAAATTGATGTTACAAAATTTAAAAATAGAAAATAAACAGGAATGAGTAAATGAAAAGAATTACCGGAATTAAAACAAAATTTGGCAAATTTTGAAAAATTAACACTCGGGGCTGAAAAATTGTGAAAGGTGATGAAAAGTCAAGAGGAATGAAAATTAAGTGTGATTAAGTAGAATTACGAAATAAAACATGAAAATAACCAAATTATGCAATTAAAACTTTTGTGGGGGTTGAAATACGCACTTATATTGCGAAGGAAACTGAAAATTGTAAAAGGTAAACTGAATCCCAAATGCGTTCAATTTGATGACCGACGAAAAACAAAATTATGCGAATTTTGCAAAATTAGCACTTAGGGGGTTGAAAAATCGTAAAGGTGGATGAAAAGTCAACAGGTATAAGGATTAACCGTGGCTAAGTAAAATTACGGAAAATAACACCAAAATAACCTAATTATGTAAATTTAGCATTTGAAGAGTTGAAACATTGCGAGGGGGATGAAAAAAGTGAAAAATTTAATCATCATCCAAATGGGATCAATTTATTACCGAAGAAAAACGAAAATATCCGAATTTGGCAAAATTAAGTAGGTACTTCCTACTTCTATTAGTAGACGCTTCGAGGGTATCAGCATTATTATTGTTATTGTTATTAATATTATTATTATTTATAAGGGGCGCCTATAAGGTTTGGGCCTAGGGGCGCAAAAATTGCTAAACCGTCCCTGACCGTGGTCAATATTCAAATGAACCAATCAAATTACTGAGATTAACTCAGGCTACTCAGCTAAGGGTGCGCACGGATTCAACGAAATGCAACCAATTATACATTCTTCTTCCATTTAATCCTATGTATTTCACTTTCACACAAATATGCCTTACGAAGACAAATTAACTTCGGAAAAAATTAACAGATGGAAGAGCAGTCATTAAGTTATTTAATGACTATAAACCACAAAATGGCGGTCTCACCAAACTGGGGAACCGGATGTGAGAACTCCAGCGTGACGTGCCTGACATAGTGTCAGTTGGTGACATCAGTGACATTGATACGAGGATTTTTTAAAAGCCAAGTTTTCCTGGATTTACAATGCTCCGCTTAAGTACACTAAACGTAAAATTCCACAGAATTATTCCCAAAATTTCGAGTCAGCGAGAGGATGCCTCCGAACAAAACTACTACCTAACCTCGCAGCTGACAACTGACTGACGTAAGCCGAAATTATGATGACGGACGTTTAAAAGTATTTCCGTATCCTGTCTCTCAGTGTAATTAAAGTATTGCCACCAGATGTCAGACACTTTGCTGATTTTCGCGAATTCAAAATTTGCTATTTTTTTGAAACAAATTTAAAAAAAAAAAGGCAGCAGAGAAGCGGCTGGAACCTCCCCAACGCATAGGTCTTTGATTTCCGTGACTTATTGTGTTTAAGATTTTAAAGTTGATATGCCTAAATGGCACTTCCCGTGGACCAATTGCTCCCAAAAGCCTTTCAGCTCTTCAATGGGTTACCTAACCTCCATGTACCAAATTTCGGACAAATTGATCCAGTAGTTTGGGCTATAACGTGGTTTCAGTGTTATTACAAAATTTCGATTTTTCTACCCGAAGGGTACTAAATGCGAATAAATTTTATCTCATTTAAAACCAGAATTTGAAGACCTTTCTGATGATAACAATAAATCTTTCAAAAAGTTGTTTTTGATGGGTGAATGAGAGAATAATTTTAAGTTTCGAAATTGGTGTGCCAAAACGGCACTTTCCGTGGGTCGATTGAATCCAAAATTTGTTCAGCTCTTCGACGTGTAATACAATCCCCATGTGCAAAATTTCAGCCAAATCGGTTGAGGGGCTTGGGCTGTACCGCGATTTTAAAGTCCGATAAAAATCAATTTTTTTTAAATTGTTGGTCAAAAGGGCACTAAGAATGAATACATTTTTAGATGCAGAATTTGAACGTCTTTCTTATGGTGACGTGAAAAATGGGGGTTTGCATTTAAAATTTAGAAGTTGATGTGCCAAAATGGCACTTCTGGTTGCACGATTGGCTCCAAAAGCTTTTCAGATCTAAGTTGGGTTTTCACATGCACACGTACCAAATTTCAGCCAAATCGGTCGAGTAGTTTGGGCTGTGGCGTGTTTACGAACGTACGTACGTACGTACGTACGTACGCACGAACGTACGTTCATACATACAGACACATTTTAAAAACCACTTTTTTGGGTTCCTGAGACCTCAAAACGTATAGATCCGGTCTTATCTCGAATTCGAAAATTTTAGTGATTGCAGTAACCTCCCTTTTTTTTAAATGGTGAAGGGGAGTGGGGAGGTTAATTAAGAAATTTCATATCAAAATTTCTTAATTTATTTCAGCAAAATGGCAAATTTGGAATAGTGAATAAACAATGTAAATTTGCCTTCGTAAGGCATAGTTGTGTGAAGTTAAAAATACATAGGATTAAATGAAAGAAGATTGTATAATTGGTTGCATTTCGTTGAATCCGTGCGCACCCTTAAATGTGTAAAAGGAAAGCGCCTGAATTTTCGCGTTGACCAGAAATTCATGATCACATTCACATGTTTGTATTTGACTGTTTGTCTCTCTCTCTCTCTCACTGTGACGTAACATAAGAAAGAGCGCGACAGCAACTATTGACAGTGGTCGTGTTAGCTGGTCAACCAGAAAAAACATCCATTGATGGCGAAAAATTGTTTAAAATGACGTAACCCCTGACGTATGGAGGCTGACACGCACACCTGACTCTGCACCTGACCATCCCTGACCTGACCTGACGCTATTATTTTATAGTGAGGTTATGTCGTTATTGTTAATCCCTGGCAGTGTTGTTCTCTGGCTAAAAAGTATAGGTAAGGTATTTATTTATTAATGGTAATTAGGATATAGCCCCATCATCTTATAAATTTGCAGTTTTTGTGCAATTTGAGATAACACCAGATCTTCACGTTTTGAGCTCTCGGGAGCCCAAAAAAAGTGGTTTTAAAAATGTGTCTGTGTGTACGTTTGTAAACACGCCAGAGCCAAAACTACCAGACCCCAGGACCCCGCACGATTCTTATGGAAAGTGGCTTTCGGTGAAGTTGTCCGACTTTTTGATATGTTGTAGTTTTCATGATTCCGAACAAAAGTTATCATTGCACCAACCTTCAGACATGGACAGTTTTTGCCATACAAAAAATCCCGAAGATAGAACTTTTTCCATAAGAACTACATGTAGCGAAAATGTAATCGGCCGTTTTGCCATCATAATTCTACAACATAAGTTCAGAGGCTCCTTTCTTGCCCATATTACTAACATACGTCCATATGAAAGCCTTTTGGGCGCATTTGAATATTGTGTCGGGAAGAGTAGGAAACAGCGGACCCAAAAATGTGTATAACCTTATGGCAACATTCATCTTCTGGACTCTCTGTAACAAAAACTATCCATATTTGGAGGTGGCGCAACGTTAAGTTTTGTTCAGAACCATGAAGGGTACAACATATCAAAAAGCTGTACATTCCTTAGCGGATTCTTGCAGACACATTTTTTCAACATTCAATTATGTAAAAAAAGTTACACTTTCACTAGAAAAATTTCGAGAAAAAAATTAAATTTGATGAATCATTTTGGAAGTTTTGTTGTCACTACACGCAGTTGGCCATGGAAAAAGTTGATTTGTGATGTTGACTAACGTCGCGCTCAGTCATGGCCGTCTCTAGTTCCAGGCCATGTCCTAACCATTTGGCAACGTGGCGAGAGGAGATTTACCGTCAATTTGACAAATTGTCTCTGATTGTCATTAAAGTGAAACTTTTGCGAAAAAAAACCAAAAATGTTGGAATCTTTATCAATTTCAAATGATTAACGTACTGAAAATGAATATTTTGAAGAAAGTATGTAAGATATGTAGTATTTAGTAAATTTGTGGTGATAAATTTTGATTACAGACTTATTTTAAATACTGTGTGGACAAGAGGGTTTTGTAAAATTGATTTAGGTACCTTGCTAAACGAAGATCAATTGAAATTGATACATACCTAGTCATTGCTATTTTGTGTGTAGTTAAGAAAATCATTTCTCAGTCCAACCTGTTACCTACTCATTATTAGAACCGTTACACATTGCTACACCTTAATTATAGGTGCCCAAGCGCCCAAAAATTAATATTTAACATTATATTGTATTTATTTCTACACAAACTACATGCTCTCAATAAACAATTAATTCTGTGTAAAAGTGTCAAGTTTTAATAATGATCTCGAAATTATAAAACGTGGAGAACTCGCAGTGGCTTCGAAGGGACTTGTTTGAGGCTTTAAAAACGTTGATAAGTAATAATTTTATTGTTATTAAAAAGTATAAGCAAGTGGGGTATTATTGTTATTAATTAATAAAAGTGTAAATAATAATTATTTTTTGTGAAACTACGGTCCTTATCATGTGTGACATTAGACTACACAACAATTCACTTTTTTTTCAAAGCTAATTACGTTTTTTGACAAGAAATTTTATAACTGTGTTTAGTCAAATAATTTTTTTTTCTCGTAATTGTTCTAGTGAAACTGTAAACTTTTTTTACATAATTGAATGCACTTCAATCACGTTTACTAGCCTACCTATTTTCTTAAATCATCAAGAAATTGTTATAAAATCAAAACGGCTGGTGCAAAAAGCTGACATGTTGGGTTAGACTTGTGGGTTAGACTACATTTGACAAGCTTTAATCGATTCCGTGAAAAATGTGGGCTGCTGTTTAAAATATCAAAATTGATGTTGACTTCTGGTATAACCAGAAGTGAAGCATATGAGTGTATTATCTGAAAAGATGCGCCAGAAGTCGAAATATACTCATGCCAAAATTCAGAATTTAACTTCGAGTCACGACGGAATATTGCCCGTCACATTGAATCTGGGACACCCTGTAGATCAATTAGATATTTGTCGAGTTCTTTTTTTGTCAACTTCCATTCGGGTTTTTTTTTATTGCCTTAACTGTTTCTCAAATTCTCCCAGCTCATCTAAATTCAAGTAAAAATTTGGATAAAAACTGCAAACTTTTAGTTTAGAATGTTATTTAACGATAATCAAATAAAAAACTGCCTTCCACCAGTTGGATTCTTTTGACTTTAAACTTATTTAATATTATTCAAGTCAAAAACTGCAAATTTATAAGAAGCCGCTATATCCAACTGTTCTATTATTAATTAGTTAATACCGAAACTTATATGATCAGCTTTTGAACTTTAAATACAATTTCTAGCACCATGATGACATCAGAAAGAAAAGCATTCATAGTCGATTTCTACGATGAAGTTGAAGAGGAAATTATTAAGGAGGAACCCAAAGAGGAAGAATGGAGCGACACCGACATGCCCAACGAGATTGAGATAAAAGTTGAAGAAGACCTTAATTATGAATTAAATGTAGAAGAGACTAGTCGTATCATAGCTCAAGAAGAAGCTGCAACAGTACAACTGAAATTAGGCCATGAGTCTGGGGGATGTGACGCGCAACTAGAAGAAAGGTACTCGCACGATCATACTTATAGCAAAAATATATTTAGAAGGTTTTGTTGCGATGGATGCGATTACAAAACTAAACACAAAGGTCTCCTGCAGCAGCACATGATAAATAAACACCTAAATGAAGACGAGATTAAATGGTTTAAGTGCGGGAGATGCGACTATAATCCACGTAGTATAAAAATTATATTTACACAACATAACAGTCACCTGCAGCAGCACATTAGAAATAAACACCTAAATGAAGACAAGATTAAATGGTTTAAGTGCGAGAGATGCGACTACAAAGCTAAACGTAAGAGTCACCTGCAGGAGCACATGATAAGTAAACACCTAAACGAAGAAGATATTAGATGGTTTAAGTGCGAGAGATGCGACTATAAAGTTAAACGTAAGGGTGACCTACGGAACCACATGATAAGCAAACACTTAAATGAAGAAGAGATTAGATGGTTTAAGTGCGGGAGATGCGACTACAAAGCTAAACATAAGAATAACTTGCGGCGGCACATGAACAGTAAACACCTAAATGAAGACAAGATTAAATGGTTTAAGTGCGGGAGATGTGACTACAAACCTAAACATAAGAGTGACCTACGGAAGCACATGATAAGTAAACACCTAAATGAAGAAGAGATTACATGGTTTAAGTGCGAGAGATGCGACTATAAAGTTAAACGTAAGGGAAACCTAAGGAAGCACATGATAAGCAAACACTTAAATGAAGAAGAGATTAGATGGTTTAAGTGCGGGAGATGCGACTACAAAGCTAAACATAAGAATAACTTGCGGCGGCACATGAACAGTGAACACCTAAATGAAGACAAGATTAAATGGTTTAAGTGCGGGAGATGTGACTACAAACCTAAACATAAGAGTGACCTACGGAAGCACATGATAAGTAAACACCTAAATTAAGAAGAGATTACATGGTAAGTAAACACCGAAATGAAGAAGAGATTAGATGGTTTAAGTGCGGGAGATGCGACTACAAAGCTAAACATAACAGTCACCTGCAGCAGCACATGATAAGTAAACACCTAAATGAAGAAGAGATTAGATGGTTTAAGTGCGGGAGATGCGACTTCAAAGGTAAAAGTAACAGTCACCTGCAGCGGCACAGGAGAACTAAACATTAAGTGAAGAAGTGACTAGATGGTTTCTGTATGCGACTACAAAACAAAAATAAAAATAACACTAAAATATGTAAAATAACAATAAAAAACAATAATAGTAGGCATACCTATAACGATTCAAAGGGTAATAGGTCGAATTCCCATCTAACAGTATTAGCAGGCAGGCGGGGAAATTGGACCTAATACTGGTAAGAAATCCCATTAGCACATCTGAGCTATGATAGATGGCGTAAGTTGCCGATGAAACAGTTATGCTGTATAATTTGGTTTGCAACAAGAATGGCTTTATTTTACAATGGGAATTTTACAATCTGGTCATAATTTAAAAATTACAATGCTAATGAACGTACTACTCACAGAACAGGCATGGAAAAGCATTCTAGTTCCTAGTTTTAACAAGTTTTACTATCCAAAGGCACTCTGTCCTTAGTTTTTGCAGGATTTCTACTTGATAGGGACTGAGTTGGCCAGATCTTCGTTCATCATGGAAGTCTTAGCTTATATACAATTTCCCTAGAGGTCTTGGTTAAATGTATTCCCCTCTATGTTTAGCACCTACGATAGACAACTTCTTGATTTATGACCGATTGCATCGTAATTTTAAGGGGTTTCTTAAAGAAAAGTGACGTTTAAATTCCGCAGATACGTTTGCTGGAACAATGGTTTCCAATGGTTTCCAAGGATCACTATCTTTAAGGAACCCTCAAAAATTGCGATGCAATCGGCCATTATTTATATTAAAACACTGCACTTACCTCAGTGCCAAAAAGGTAGGCAGCCAGTAATCCTATAAACGACATTATTGGCGAGGATATTGCAAACTTATCGATGACCAATAATTTAAAATTTCTCCATCTGTTTTCAGAAAAGGCTCGTTCGCTTTGTTATAGGTAAACGGATTTTCCTCCCATAACAAACATAGAGCACTTGACCGAGCTCAAAATTTGAAGTGGCCCTTGTCGTTACTCTGCGGTAGGTTCACAGTAAGCTTAGATTAGGGATTGTTCTCGTTTCCTCTGTTTCGCAGGAGGGTCTTCGGAAGACAGTAACCACCTAAGCTAATTTAGTTAGTTAGTTTTAATTCACTGCTGGTACACCTACCTGCTGTTGTTATATATTCCTCGTGATTATTCCTAGGTTATAGATGCATTTCTGAAAATTAAATGCTCAGTGGCACTGGCCGAATTTGTGAGGTTACGTAACTGTCAAAGTTAAAGTTGAGTGCCGAAGTGCCTTCTTTATACGCGAGCGGCATTTTGGCACCTCAAACTTTATTAGGGATTCAGACTGGACTGGAGCATTAATTTACTCATTACAGCGCAGGGCTACGCCTCGTGTCTTTAGGAAGACGCCCAAGCGAATAAAGGGTTTGTAAACGCGGAATGGCGTAATCAAGACGGCCTCAGGCCTTGAAAGTTTCTGCCACGAGATTGGTGGACTGTACCGCCGTTTTAAGAACCAAATTCGATGCTTTTGGGCTCGTTTGTTTACGAATGCGATATTAAGAACCAGTGGGTTGTCCTGCAGGATGATAAGACGTACCTGTTCAGGACAGCCCAATTTATCGACTTTATTTATGAGTGCTGAAATGCCGCTTTTATGAAGCAGAGTGCGAAAGTGCCGTCTTTATAAGTGAAAAGCTGTCACGCAAGTCAGCTAAGCGGCATTTTGGCACTCCAGACTTTGTAAGCCCTAATTTCCTCGCTAAAGCGTGGGGCTACGCCCAAGGCTTTTACGAAGACGACCCAGCTAGTGAAAGGTCTGTAAACGCGGAATGGCGTAAAAAAGACGGCTTCAGGTCTTGAAAGATTCTGCCGCGAGATTGGTTGACTGTACTGGCGTTTTAAGAAAGAATTTCGATGCTTTTGGGCTTTCGAATGCGATATTAAGGACCAGTGGGCTGTGCTGCAGGATGCATAAGGCTTACCTGTTCTGGACAGCCCAATTTATCGACTTTATTTATGGGTGCTGAAATGCCGCTTTTATGAAGCATAGTGCGGAAATGCCGCTTTTATGAAGCAGAGTGCGGAAATGCCGCCTTTATGAGTGAAGAGATTCAACTTAACTCAGCTAACCGGCATTTTGGCACCCCAGACTTTATTAACCCTAATTTCATCGCTAAAGCGTGTTGCTACGCCCAATGCTTTTACGAAGACGCCCAAGCGAGTGAAAGGTCCGTAAACGCGGAATGGCGTAAAAAAGACGGCCTCAAGCCTTGAAAGGTTCTGATGCGGGAAAGGTGGACTGTACTGCCATATTAGGAACCAAATTCGATGCTTTTAAGCTCGTGTGTTTTAGAGTTCGATATTAAGAAAATGTGGTCTCTGCTGCAGCCTATTCAGGACAGCCCAATTTTTCGACTTTATTCGTAAGTGCGGAAATGCCGCTTTTATGAAACAGAGTGCGGAAATGCCGCCTTTATAAGTGAAAAGATTCCAGGCAACTCAGCTAAGCGGCACTTTGGCAACCCAGACTATATTAGGGATTCGGACTATAATGAAGCTCTGATTTCCTCACTACAGCGTAGGGCTACGCCCCATGCTTTCAGGAAGACGCCCAAACGAGTAAAGGGTTTGTAAACGCGGAATGGCGTAATCAAGACGGCCTCAGGCCTTGGAAGCTTCTGCCGCGAGATTGGTGGACTGTACTGCCGTGGGTGTTTTCGAATTCGATATTAAGAACCAGTGGGCTGTGCTGCAGGATGCATAAGACGTACCTGTTCAGGACAGCCCAATTTTTCGACTTTATTCGTAAGTGCGGAAATGCCGCTTTTATGAAGCAGAGTGCGGAAATGCCGCCTTTATAAGTGAAGAGATTCCACTTAGCTCAGCTAAGCGACATTTTGGCAACCCAGACTATATTAGGGATTCGGACTATAATGGAGCTCTGATTTCCTCACTACAGCGTAGGGCTACGCCGCATGCTTTCAAGAAGACGCCCAAACGAGTAAAGGTTTTGTAAACGCGGAACGGCGTAATCAAGACGGCCTCGGGCCTTTAAAGATTCTGCCGCGAGATTGGTGGACTGTACTAGCGTTTTAAGAAACAAATTCGATGCTTTTGGGCTCGTTTGTTTTCGAATGCGATATTAAGAACCAGTGGGCTGTGCTGCAGGATGCATAAGACTTACCTGTTCAGGGCAGCCCCATTTATGGACTTTATTTATGGGTGCTGAAATGCCGCTTTTATGAAGCAGAGTGCGGAGATGCCGCCTTTATAAGTGAACAGATTCCACTTAAGCTAAGCGGCATTTTGGCACTCCAGGCTCTATTAGCCCTAATTTCATCGCTAAAGCGTGGGGCTACGCCCAATGCTTTTACGAAGACGCCCAAGCCAGTGAAGGGTCTGTAAACGCGGAACGGCATAAAAAAGGCGGCCTCAGGCCTTGAAGGTTTCTGATATGCGGGAAAGGTGGACTGTACTGCCATATTAGGAACCAAATTCGATGCTTTTGGGTTCGTGTGTTTTAGAGTTCGATATTAAGAAAATGTGGTCTGTGCTGCAGCCTATTCGGGACAGCCCAATTTTTCGACTTAATTCATGAGTGCTGAAATGGTGCTTTTATGAAGCAGAGTGCGGAAGTGCCGTCTTTATAAGTGAAAAGGTGTCACGCAACTCAGCTAAGCGGCATTTTGGCACCCCAGACTTTTTAGGGATTCGGACTGCACTGGAGCCCTGATTTCCTCGCTACAGCGTAGGGTTACGCCCCATACTTTCAGGAAGACGACCAAACGAGTAAAGGGTTTGTAAACGCGGAATGGCGTAATCGGACGGCCTCAGGCCTTGAAAGTTTCTGCCGCGAAATTGGTGGACTGTACTGCCGTTTTAAGGACCAAATTCGATGCTTTTGGGCTCGGGTGTTTTCGAATTCCCCAATATAGACTTTATTTATCGGTGCTGAAATGCCGCTTTTATGAAGCAGAGTGCGGAAATGCCGCCTTTATGAGTGAAGAGATTCCACTTAGCTTAGCTAAGCGGCATTTTGGCACCCCAGACTTTATTGGACCTAATTTCATCGCTAAAGCATAGGGCTACGCCCACTGCTTTTGCGAAGACGCCCAAGCGAGTGAAAGGTCTGTAAACGCGGAATGGAGTAAAAAAGACGGCCTCAGGCCTTGAAAGTTTCTGATGCGGGAATGGTAGACTATACTGCCACATTAGGAACCAAATTCGATGCTCTTCGGCTCGTGTGTTTTCGAGTTCGATATTAAGAAAATGTGGTCTGTGCTGCAGCCTATTCAGGACAGCTCAATTTTTTTACTTTATTCATGAGTGCTGAAATGCCGCTTTTATGAAGCAGAGTGCAGAAATGCCGCCTTTATGAGTGAAGAGATTCCACTTAGCTCTGCTAAGCGGCATTAGGCCCCCCCCAGACTTTATTAGCCCTAATTTCATCGTTACGGCATAGGGCTACGCCCAATGCTTTTGCGAGGACGCGAAGACGCCCAAGCGAGTGAAAGGTCTGTAAACGCGGAATGGCTTAAAAAAGACGGCCTCAGGCCTTGAAAGGTTCTGATATGCGGGAAAGGTGGACTGTGCTGCCATATTATGAACCAAATTCGATGCCTTTGGGTTCGTGTGTTTTCGAGTTCGATATTAAGAAAATGTGGTCTGTGCTGCAGCCTATTCGGGACAGCCCAATTTTTCGACTTTATTCATGAGTGCTGAAATGCCGCTTTTATGAAGTAGGGTGCGGAAGTACCGTCTTTATAAGTGAAAAGATGTCACGCAACTCAGCTAAGCGGCATTTTGACACCCCAGACTTTTTGGGGATTCGGAATGCACTGGAGCCCTGATTTCCTCGCTACAGCGTAGGGCTACGCAGATGCTTTCAGGAAGAAGTTCAAACGAGTAAAGGGTTTGTAAACGCGGAATGGCGTAATCAAGACGGCCTCAGGCCTTGAAAGATTCTGCCGCGAGATTGGTGGACTGTACTGTCGTTTTAAGAAACAAATTCGATGCTTTTGGGCTCGTGTGTTTTCGAATTCGATAGTAAGGAAATGTGGTCTGTGCTGCAGCCTATTCAGGATAGCCCAATTTTTCGACTTTATTCGTGAGTGCTGAAATGCCGCTTTTATGAAGCAGAGTGCGGAAATGCCGCCTTTATAAGTGAAAAGATTCCATGCAACTCAGCTAAGCGGCATTTTGGCAACCCAGACTATATTAGGGATTCGGACTATAATGGAGCTCTGATTTCCTCACTACAGCGAGAGCTACGCCCCATGCTTTCAGGAACACGCCCAAACGAGTAAAGGGTTTGTAAACGCGGAACGCCGTAATCAAGACGGCCTCAGGCCTTGAAAGTTTCTGCCGCGAGATTGGTGGACTGTACTGTCGTTTTAAGAAACAAATTCGATGCTTTTGGGCTCGGGTGTTTTCGAATTCGATATTAAGAACCAGTGGGCTGTGCTGCAGGATGCATAAAACTTACCCGTTCAGGGCAGCCCAATTTATCGACTTTATTTATGGGTGCTGAAATGCCGCTTTTATGAAGCAAAGTGTGGAAATGCCGCCTTTATAAGTGAAGAGATTCCACTTAGCTCAGCTAAGCGGCATTTTGGCACTCCAGACTTTATTAGCCCTAATTTCATCGCTAAAGCGTAGTTCGATATTAAGAAAATGTGGTCTGTGCTGCAGCCTATTCGGGACAGCCCAATTTTTCGACTTTATTCATGAGTGCTGAAATGCCGCTTTTATGAAGTAGGGTGCGGAAGTACCGTCTTTATAAGTGAAAAGATGTCACGCAACTCAGCTAAGCGGCATTTTGACACCCCAGACTTTTTGGGGATTCGGAATGCACTGGAGCCCTGATTTCCTCTCTACAGCGTAGGGCTACGCAGATGCTTTCAGGAAGAAGTTCAAACGAGCAAAGGGTTTGTAAACGCGGAATGGCGAAATCAAGACGGCCTCAGGCCTTGAAAGATTCTGCCGCGAGATTTGTGGACTGTACTGGCGTTTTAAGAAAGAAATTCGATGCTTTTGGGCTCGTGTGTTTTCGAGTTCGATATTAAGAAAATGTGGTCTGTGTTGCAGCCTATTCAGGACAGCCCAATTTTTCGACTTTATTCGTGAGTGCTGAAATGCCGCTTTTATGAAGCAGAGTGCGGAAATGCCGCCTTTATAAGTGAAAAGATTCCACTTAACTCAGGAAAGCGGCATTTTGGCACTCCAGACTTTATTAGCCCTAATTTCATCGCTAAAGCGTGGGGCTACGCCCAATGCCTTCTACGAAGAGGCCCAAGCCAGTGAAAGGTCTGTAAACGCGGAATGGCGTAAAAAAAACCGGCCGCAGGACTTGAAAGTTTCTGATGCGGGAACCGGTGGACTGTACTGCCGTATTAAGAACCAAATTCGATGCTTTTGTTCTCGTGTGTTTTAGAGTTCGATATTAAGAAAATGTGGTCTGTGCTGCAGCCTATTCAGGACAGCCCAATTTTTTGACTTTATTCGTGAGTGCTGAAATGCCGCTTTTATGAAGCAGAGTGTGGAAGTGCCGTCTTTATAAGTGAAAAGGTGTCACGCAACTCATCTAGGCGGCATTTTGGCACCCCAGACTTTTTAGGGATTCGGACTGCACTGGAGCCCTGATTTCTTCGCTACAGCGTAGGGCTACGCCCCATACTTTCAGGAAGACGCCCAAACGAGTAAAGGGTTTGTAAACGCGGAATGGCGAAATCAAGACGGCCTCAGGCCTTGAAAGATTCTGCCGCGAGATTGGTGGACTGTACTGGCGTTTTAAGAAACAAATTCGATGCTTTTGGGCTCGGATGTTTTCGATTGCGATATTAAGGACCAGTGGGCTGTGCTGCAGGATGCATAAGCCTTACCTGTTCAGGACAGCCCAATTAATCGACTTTATTTATGGGTGCTGAAATGCCGTTTTTATGAAGCAGAGTGCGGAAATGCCGCCTTTATGAGTGAAGAGATTCCACTTAGCTCAGCTAAGCGGCATTTTGGCACTCCAGACTTTATTAGCCCTAATTTCATCGCTAAAGCGTTGGGCTAGGCCCAATGCTTTTACGAAGACGCCAAGGCGAGAGAAAGGTCTGTAAACGCGGAATGGCGTTAAAAAGACGGCCTCAGGCTTTGAAAGGTTCTGATGCTGGAAAGGTGGACTGTACTGCCGTATTAGGAACCAAATTCGATGCTTTTGGGCCCGTGTGTTTTAGAGTTCGATATTAAGAAAATGTGGTCTGTGCTGCAGCATATTCAGGACAGCCCAATTTTTCGATTTTATTCGTGAGTGCTGAAATGCCGCTTTTATGAAGCAGAGTGCGGAAGTGCCGTCTTTATAAGTGAAAAGGTGTCACGCAACTCAGCTAAGCGGCATTTTGGCACCCCAGACTTCTTAGGAATTCGGGCTGCACTGGAGCCCTGATTTCCTCGCTACAGCGTAGGGCTACGCCACATGCTTTCAGGAAGACGCCCAATCGAGTAAAGGGTTTGTAAACGCGGAATGGCGCAATCAAGATGGCCTCAGGCCTTGAAAGATTCTGCCGTGAGATTGGTGGACTGTACGGGCGTTTTAAGAAAGAAATTCTATGCTTTTGGGCTGGGGTGTTTTCGAATGCGATATTAAGAACCAGTGGGCTGTGCTGCAGGATGCATAAGACTTACCTGTTCAGGACAGCCCAATTTATCGACTTTATTTATGGGTGCTGAAATGCCGCTTTTATGAAGCAGATTGCGGAAATGCCGCTTTTATGAAGCAGAGTGCGGAAATGCCGCCTTTATAAGTGAGAAAATTCCACTTAACTCAGCTAAGCGGCATTTTGGCACTCCAGACTTTATTAGCCCTAATTTCATTGCTAAAGCGTAGGGTTACGCCCAATGCTTTTACGAACACGCCCAAGCGAGTGAAGGGTCTGTAAACGCGGAATGGCGTAAAAAAGTCGGCCTCAGGCCTTGAAAGTTTCTGATGCGGGAACCGGTGGACTGTACTGCCTTATTAGGAACCAAATTCGATGCTTTTGGGTTCGTGTGTTTTCGAGTTCGATTTATTAAGAAAATGTGGTCTGTGCTGCAGCCTATTCAGGACAGCCCAATTTTTCGACTTTATTCATGAGTGCTGAAATGCCGCTTTTATGAGGTAGGGTGCGGAAGTGCCGTCTTTATAAGTGAAAAGATGTCACGCAACTCAGCTAAGCGGCATTTTGGCACCCCAGACTTTTTGGGGATTCGGACTGCACTGGAGCCCTTATTTCCTCGCTATAGCGTAGGGCTACGCCCCATGCTTTCAGGAAGACGCCCAAACGAGTAAAGGGTTTGTAAACGCGGAACGGCGTAATCAAGACGGCCTCAGGCCTTGAAAGTTTCTGCCGCGAGATTGGTGGACTGTACTGCCGTTTTAAGAACCAAATTCGATGCTTTTGGGCTCGGGTGCTTTCGAATGCGATATTAAGGACCAGTGGACTGTGCTGCAGGATGCATAAGACTTACCTGTTCAGGACAGCCCAATTTATCGACTTTATTTATGGGTGCTGAAATGCCGCTTTTATGAAGCAGAGTGCGGAAATGCCGCCTTTATAAGTGAGAAGATTCCACTTAACTCAGCTAAGCGGCATTTTGGCACTCCAGACTTTATTAGCCCTAATTTCATTGCTAAAGCGTAGGGTTACGCCCAATGCTTTTACGAAGACGCCCAAGCGAGTGAAGGGTCTGTAAACGCGGAATAGCGTAAAAAAGACGGCCTCAGGCCTTGAAAGGTTCTGATGCGGGAAAGGTGGACTGTACTGCCATATCAGGAACCAAATTCGATGATATTGGGCTCGTGTGTTTTAGAGTTCGATATTAAGAAAATGTGGTCTGTGCTGCAGCCTATTTAGGACTGCCCAATTTTTCGACTTTATTCGTGAGTGCTGAAATGCCGCTTTTAGGAAGCAGAGTGCGGAAATGCCGCCATTATAAGTGAAAAGATTCCACGCAGCTCAGCTAAGCGGCATTTTGACACTCCAGACTTTATTAGCCCTGATTTCATTGCTAAAGCGTAGGGCTACGCCCAAGCGAGTGAAGGGTCTGTAAACGCGGAATGGCGTAAAAAAGACGGCCTAAGTCCTTGAAAGGTTCTGATGCGGGAAAGGTGGACTGTACTGCCATATTAGGAACCAAATTCGATGCTTTTGGGTTCGGGTGTTTTCGAGTTCGATATTAAGAAAATGTAGTCTGTGCTGCAGCCTATTCAGGACAGCCCAATTTTTCGACTTAATTCATGAGTGCTGAAATGCCGCTTTTATGAAACAGAGTGCGGAAATGCCGCCTTTATAAGTGAGAAGATTCCACCTAACTCAGCTAAGCGGCATTTTGGCACTCCAGACTTTATTAGCCCTAATTTCATTGCTAAAGCGTAGGTTTACGCCCAATGCTTTTACGAAGACGCCCAAGCGATTGAAGGGTTTGTAAACGCGGAATGGCGTAAAAAAGTCGGCCTCAGGCCTTGAAAGTTTCTGATGCGGGAATCGGTGGACTGTACTGCCATATTAGGAACCAAATTCGATGCTTTTGGGTTCGTGTGTTTTCGAGTTCGTTATTAAGAAAATGTGGTCTGTGCTGCAGCCTATTCAGGACAGCCCAATTTTTCGACTTTATTCATGAATGCTGAAATGCCGCTTTTATGAGGTAGGGTGCGGAAGTGCCGTCTTTATAAGTGAAAAGATGTCACGCAACTCAGCTAAGCGGCATTTTGGCACCCCAGACTTTTTGGGGATTCGGACTGCACTGGAGCCCTTATTTCCTCGCTATAGCGTAGGGCTACGCCCCATGCTTTTAGGAAGACCCCCAAACGAGTAAAGGGTTTGTAAACGCGGAACGGCGTAATCAAGACGGCCTCAGGCCTTGAAAGTTTCTGCCGCGAGATTGGTGGACTGTATTGCCGTTTTAAGAACCAAATTCGATGCTTTTGGGCTCGGGTGCTTTCGAATGCGATATTAAGGACCAGTGGACTGTGCCGCAGGATGCATAAGACTTACCTGTTCAGGACAGCCCAATTTATCGACTTTATTTATGGGTGCTGAAATGCCGCTTTTATGAAGCAGAGTGCGGAAATGCCGCCTTTATAAGTGAGAAGATTCCACTTAACTCAGCTAAGCGGCATTTTGGCACTCCAGACTTTATTAGCCCTAATTTCATTGCTAAAGCGTAGGGTTACGCCCAATGCTTTTACGAAGACGCCCAAGCGAGTGAAGGGTCTGTAAACGCGGAATGGCGTAAAAAAGTCGGCCTCAGGCCTTGAAAGTTTCTGATGCGGGAACCGGTGGACTGTACTGCCTTATTAGGAACCAAATTCGATGCTTTTGGGTTCGTGTGTTTTCGAGTTCGATTTATTAAGAAAATGTGGTCTGTGCTGCAGCCTATTCAGGACAGCCCAATTTTTCGACTTTATTCATGAGTGCTGAAATGCCGCTTTTATGAGGTAGGGTGCGGAAGTGCCGTCTTTATAAGTGAAAAGATGTCACGCAACTCAGCTAAGCGGCATTTTGGCACCCCAGACTTTTTGGGGATTCGGACTGCACTGGAGCCCTTATTTCCTCGCTATAGCGTAGGGCTACGCCCCATGCTTTCAGGAAGACGCCCAAACGAGTAAAGGGTTTGTAAACGCGGAACGGCGTAATCAAGACGGCCTCAGGCCTTGAAAGTTTCTGCCGCGAGATTGGTGGACTGTACTACCGTTTTAAGAACTAAATTCGATGCTTTTAGGCTCGGGTGCTTTCGAATGCGATATTAAGGACCAGTGGACTATGCCGCAGGATGCATAAGACTTACCTGTTCAGGACAGCCCAATTTATCGACTTTATTTATGGGTGCTGAAATGCCGCTTTTATGAAGCAGAGTGCGGAAATGCCGCCTTTATAAGTGAGAAGATTCCACTTAACTCAGCTAAGCGGCATTTTGGCACTCCAGACTTTATTAGCCCTAATTTCATTGCTAAAGCGTAGGGTTACGCCCAATGCTTTTACCAAGACGCCCAAGCGAGTGAAGAGTCTGTAAACGCGGAATGGCGTAAAAAAGTCGGCCTCAGGCCTTGAAAGTTTCTGATGCGGGAACCGGTGGACTGTACTGCCTTATTAGGAACCAAATTCGATGTTTTTGGGTTCGTGTGTTTTCGAGTTCGATTTATTAAGAAAATGTGGTCTGTGCTGCAGCCTATTCAGGACAGCCCAATTTTTCGACTTTATTCATGAGTGCTGAAATGCCGCTTTTATGAGGTAGGGTGCGGAAGTGCCGTCTTTATAAGTGAAAAGATGTCACGCAACTCAGCTAAGCGGCATTTTGGCACCCCAGACTTTTTGGGGATTCGGACTGCACTGGAGCCCTTATTTCCTCGCTATAGCGTAGGGCTACGCCCCATGCTTTCAGGAAGACGCCCAAACGAGTAAAGGGTTTGTAAACGCGGAACGGCGTAATCAAGACGGCCTCAGGCCTTGAAAGTTTCTGCCGCGAGATTGGTGGACTGTATTGCCGTTTTAAGAACCAAATTCGATGCTTTTGGGCTCGGGTGCTTTCGAATGCGATATTAAGGACCAGTGGACTGTGCTGCAGGATGCATAAGACTTACCTGTTCAGGACAGCCCAATTTATCGACTTTATTTATGGATGCTGAAATGCCGCTTTTATGAAGCAGAGTGCGGAAATGCCGCCTTTATAAGTGAGAAGATTCCACTTAAATCAGCTAAGCGGCATTTTGGCACTCCAGACTTTATTAGCCCTAATTTCATTGCTAAAGCGTAGGGTTACGCCCAATGCTTTTACGAAGACGCCCAAGCGAGTGAAGGGTCTGTAAACGCGGAATGGCGTAAAAAAGTCGGCCTCAGGCCTTGAAAGTTTCTGATGCGGGAACCGGTGGACTGTACTGCCTTATTAGGAACCAAATTCGATGCTTTTGGGTTCGTGTGTTTTCGAGTTCGATTTATTAAGAAAATGTGGTCTGTGCTGCAGCCTATTCAGGACATCCCAATTTTTCGACTTTATTCATGAGTGCTGAAATGCCGCTTTTATGAGGTAGGGTGCGGAAGTGCCGTCTTTATAAGTGAAAAGATGTCACGCAACTCAGCTAAACGGCATTTTGGCACCCCAGACTTTTTGGGGATTCGGACTGCACTGGAGCCCTTATTTCCTCGCTATAGCGTAGGGCTACGCCCCATGCTTTCAGGAAGACGCCCAAACGAGTAAAGGGTTTGTAAACGCGGAACGGCGTAATCAAGACGGCCTCAGGCCTTGAAAGTTTCTGCCGCGAGATTGGTGGACTGTATTGCCGTTTTAAGAACCAAATTCGATGCTTTTGGGCTCGGGTGCTTTCGAATGCGATATTAAGGACCAGTGGACTGTGCCGCAGGATGCATAAGACTTACCTGTTCAGGACAGCCCAATTTATCGACTTTATTTATGGATGCTGAAATGCCGCTTTTATGAAGCAGAGTGCGGAAATGCCGCCTTTATAAGTGAGAAGATTCCACTTAAATCAGCTAAGCGGCATTTTGGCACTCCAGACTTTATTAGCCCTAATTTCATTGCTAAAGCTTAGGGTTACGCCCAATGCTTTTACGAAGACGCCCAAGCGAGTGAAGGGTCTGTAAACGCGGAATGGCGTAAAAAAGTCGGCCTCAGGCCTTGAAAGTTTCTGATGCGGGAACCGGTGGACTGTACTGCCTTATTAGGAACCAAATTCGATGCTTTTGGGTTCGTGTGTTTTCGAGTTCGATTTATTAAGAAAATGTGGTCTGTGCTGCAGCCTATTCAGGACAGCCCAATTTTTCGACTTTATTCATGAGTGCTGAAATGCCGCTTTTATGAGGTAGGGTGCGGAAGTGCCGTCTTTATAAGTGAAAAGATGTCACGCAACTCAGCTAAGCGGCATTTTGGCACCCCAGACTTTTTGGGGATTCGGACTGCACTGGAGCCCTTATTTCCTCGCTATAGCGTAGGGCTACGCCCCATGCTTTCAGGAAGACGCCCAAACGAGTAAAGGGTTTGTAAACGCGGAACGGCGTAATCAAGACGGCCTCAGGCCTTGAAAGTTTCTGCCGCGAGATTGGTGGACTGTATTGCCGTTTTAAGAACCAAATTCGATGCTTTTGGGCTCGGGTGCTTTCGAATGCGATATTAAGGACCAGTGGACTGTGCCGCAGGATGCATAAGACTTACCTGTTCAGGACAGCCCAATTTATCGACTTTATTTATGGGTGCTGAAATGCCGCTTTTATGAAGCAGAGTGCGGAAATGCCGCCTTTATAAGTGAGAAGATTCCACTTAACTCAGCTAAGCGGCATTTTGGCACTCCAGACTTTCTTAGCCCTAATTTCATTGCTAAAGCGTAGGGTTACGCCCAATGCTTTTACGAAGACGCCCAAGCGAGTGAAGGGTCTGTAAACGCGGAATGGCGTAAAAAAGTCGGCCTCAGGCCTTGAAAGTTTCTGATGCGGGAACCGGTGGACTGTACTGCCTTATTAGGAACCAAATTCGATGCTTTTGGGTTCGTGTGTTTTCGAGTTCGATTTATTAAGAAAATGTGGTCTGTGCTGCAGCCTATTCAGGACAGCCCAATTTTTCGACTTTATTCATGAGTGCTGAAATGCCGCTTTTATGAGGTAGGGTGCGGAAGTGCCGTCTTTATAAGTGAAAAGATGTCACGCAACTCAGCTAAGCGGCATTTTGGCACCCCAGACTTTTTGGGGATTCGGACTGCACTGGAGCCCTTATTTCCTCGCTATAGCGTAGGGCTACGCCCCATGCTTTCAGGAAGACGCCCAAACGAGTAAAGGGTTTGTAAACGCGGAACGGCGTAATCAAGACGGCCTCAGGCCTTGAAAGTTTCTGCCGCGAGATTGGTGGACTGTACTACCGTTTTAAGAACCAAATTCGATGCTTTTGGGCTCGGGTGCTTTCGAATGCGATATTAAGGACCAGTGGACTGTGCCGCAGGATGCATAAGACTTACCTGTTCAGGACAGCCCAATTTATCGACTTTATTTATGGGTGCTGAAATGCCGCTTTTATGAAGCAGAGTGCGGAAATGCCGCCTTTATAAGTGAGAAGATTCCACTTAACTCAGCTAAGCGGCATTTTGGCACTCCAGACTTTATTAGCCCTAATTTCATTGCTAAAGCGTAGGGTTACGCCCAATGCTTTTACGAAGACGCCCAAGCGAGTGAAGGGTCTGTAAACGCGGAATGGCGTAAAAAAGTCGGCCTCAGGCCTTGAAAGTTTCTGATGCGGGAACCGGTGGACTGTACTGCCTTATTAGGAACCAAATTCGATGCTTTTGGGTTCGTGTGTTTTCGAGTTCGATTTATTAAGAAAATGTGGTCTGTGCTGCAGCCTATTCAGGACAGCCCAATTTTTCGACTTTATTCATGAATGCTGAAATGCCGCTTTTATGAGGTAGGGTGCGGAAGTGCCGTTTTTATAAGTGAAAAGATGTCACGCAACTCAGCTAAGCGGCATTTTGGCACCCCAGACTTTATTAGCCCTAATTTCATCGCTAAAGCGTGGGGCTACGCCCAATGCCTTCTACGAAGAGGCCCAAGCCAGTGAAAGGTCTGTAAACGCGGAATGGCGTAAAAAAAACCGGCCGCAGGACTTGAAAGTTTCTGATGCGGGAACCGGTGGACTGTACTGCCGTATTAAGAACCAAATTCGATGCTTTTGTTCTCGTGTGTTTTAGAGTTCGATATTAAGAAAATGTGGTCTGTGCTGCAGCCTATTCAGGACAGCCCAATTTTTTGACTTTATTCGTGAGTGCTGAAATGCCGCTTTTATGAAGCAGAGTGTGGAAGTGCCGTCTTTATAAGTGAAAAGGTGTCACGCAACTCATCTAGGCGGCATTTTGGCACCCCAGACTTTTTAGGGATTCGGACTGCACTGGAGCCCTGATTTCTTCGCTACAGCGTAGGGCTACGCCCCATACTTTCAGGAAGACGCCCAAACGAGTAAAGGGTTTGTAAACGCGGAATGGCGAAATCAAGACGGCCTCAGGCCTTGAAAGATTCTGCCGCGAGATTGGTGGACTGTACTGGCGTTTTAAGAAACAAATTCGATGCTTTTGGGCTCGGATGTTTTCGATTGCGATATTAAGGACCAGTGGGCTGTGCTGCAGGATGCATAAGCCTTACCTGTTCAGGACAGCCCAATTAATCGACTTTATTTATGGGTGCTGAAATGCCGTTTTTATGAAGCAGAGTGCGGAAATGCCGCCTTTATGAGTGAAGAGATTCCACTTAGCTCAGCTAAGCGGCATTTTGGCACTCCAGACTTTATTAGCCCTAATTTCATCGCTAAAGCGTTGGGCTAGGCCCAATGCTTTTACGAAGACGCCAAGGCGAGAGAAAGGTCTGTAAACGCGGAATGGCGTTAAAAAGACGGCCTCAGGCTTTGAAAGGTTCTGATGCGGGAAAGGTGGACTGTACTGCCGTATTAGGAACCAAATTCGATGCTTTTGGGCCCGTGTGTTTTAGAGTTCGATATTAAGAAAATGTGGTCTGTGCTGCAGCATATTCAGGACAGCCCAATTTTTCGATTTTATTCGTGAGTGCTGAAATGCCGCTTTTATGAAGCAGAGTGCGGAAGTGCCGTCTTTATAAGTGAAAAGGTGTCACGCAACTCAGCTAAGCGGCATTTTGGCACCCCAGACTTCTTAGGAATTCGGGCTGCACTGGAGCCCTGATTTCCTCGCTACAGCGTAGGGCTACGCCACATGCTTTCAGGAAGACGCCCAATCGAGTAAAGGGTTTGTAAACGCGGAATGGCGCAATCAAGATGGCCTCAGGCCTTGAAAGATTCTGCCGTGAGATTGGTGGACTGTACGGGCGTTTTAAGAAAGAAATTCTATGCTTTTGGGCTGGGGTGTTTTCGAATGCGATATTAAGAACCAGTGGGCTGTGCTGCAGGATGCATAAGACTTACCTGTTCAGGACAGCCCAATTTATCGACTTTATTTATGGGTGCTGAAATGCCGCTTTTATGAAGCAGATTGCGGAAATGCCGCTTTTATGAAGCAGAGTGCGGAAATGCCGCCTTTATAAGTGAGAAAATTCCACTTAACTCAGCTAAGCGGCATTTTGGCACTCCAGACTTTATTAGCCCTAATTTCATTGCTAAAGCGTAGGGTTACGCCCAATGCTTTTACGAACACGCCCAAGCGAGTGAAGGGTCTGTAAACGCGGAATGGCGTAAAAAAGTCGGCCTCAGGCCTTGAAAGTTTCTGATGCGGGAACCGGTGGACTGTACTGCCTTATTAGGAACCAAATTCGATGCTTTTGGGTTCGTGTGTTTTCGAGTTCGATTTATTAAGAAAATGTGGTCTGTGCTGCAGCCTATTCAGGACAGCCTAATTTTTCGACTTTATTCATGAGTGCTGAAATGCCGCTTTTATGAGGTAGGGTGCGGAAGTGCCGTCTTTATAAGTGAAAAGATGTCACGCAACTCAGCTAAGCGGCATTTTGGCACCCCAGACTTTTTGGGGATTCGGACTGCACTGGAGCCCTTATTTCCTCGCTATAGCGTAGGGCTACGCCCCATGCTTTCAGGAAGACGCCCAAACGAGTAAAGGGTTTGTAAACGCGGAACGGCGTAATCAAGACGGCCTCAGGCCTTGAAAGTTTCTGCCGCGAGATTGGTGGACTGTACTGCCGTTTTAAGAACCAAATTCGATGCTTTTGGGCTCGGGTGCTTTCGAATGCGATATTAAGGACCAGTGGACTGTGCTGCAGGATGCATAAGACTTACCTGTTCAGGACAGCCCAATTTATCGACTTTATTTATGGGTGCTGAAATGCCGCTTTTATGAAGCAGAGTGCGGAAATGCCGCCTTTATAAGTGAGAAGATTCCACTTAACTCAGCTAAGCGGCATTTTGGCACTCCAGACTTTATTAGCCCTAATTTCATTGCTAAAGCGTAGGGTTACGCCCAATGCTTTTACGAAGACGCCCAAGCGAGTGAAGGGTCTGTAAACGCGGAATAGCGTAAAAAAGACGGCCTCAGGCCTTGAAAGGTTCTGATGCGGGAAAGGTGGACTGTACTGCCATATCAGGAACCAAATTCGATGATATTGGGCTCGTGTGTTTTAGAGTTCGATATTAAGAAAATGTGGTCTGTGCTGCAGCCTATTTAGGACTGCCCAATTTTTCGACTTTATTCGTGAGTGCTGAAATGCCGCTTTTAGGAAGCAGAGTGCGGAAATGCCGCCATTATAAGTGAAAAGATTCCACGCAGCTCAGCTAAGCGGCATTTTGACACTCCAGACTTTATTAGCCCTGATTTCATTGCTAAAGCGTAGGGCTACGCCCAAGCGAGTGAAGGGTCTGTAAACGCGGAATGGCGTAAAAAAGACGGCCTAAGTCCTTGAAAGGTTCTGATGCGGGAAAGGTGGACTGTACTGCCATATTAGGAACCAAATTCGATGCTTTTGGGTTCGGGTGTTTTCGAGTTCGATATTAAGAAAATGTAGTCTGTGCTGCAGCCTATTCAGGACAGCCCAATTTTTCGACTTAATTCATGAGTGCTGAAATGCCGCTTTTATGAAACAGAGTGCGGAAATGCCGCCTTTATAAGTGAGAAGATTCCACCTAACTCAGCTAAGCGGCATTTTGGCACTCCAGACTTTATTAGCCCTAATTTCATTGCTAAAGCGTAGGTTTACGCCCAATGCTTTTACGAAGACGCCCAAGCGATTGAAGGGTCTGTAAACGCGGAATGGCGTAAAAAAGTCGGCCTCAGGCCTTGAAAGTTTCTGATGCGGGAATCGGTGGACTGTACTGCCATATTAGGAACCAAATTCGATGCTTTTGGGTTCGTGTGTTTTCGAGTTCGTTATTAAGAAAATGTGGTCTGTGCTGCAGCCTATTCAGGACAGCCCAATTTTTCGACTTTATTCATGAATGCTGAAATGCCGCTTTTATGAGGTAGGGTGCGGAAGTGCCGTCTTTATAAGTGAAAAGATGTCACGCAACTCAGCTAAGCGGCATTTTGGCACCCCAGACTTTTTGGGGATTCGGACTGCACTGGAGCCCTTATTTCCTCGCTATAGCGTAGGGCTACGCCCCATGCTTTTAGGAAGACGCCCAAACGAGTAAAGGGTTTGTAAACGCGGAACGGCGTAATCAAGACGGCCTCAGGCCTTGAAAGTTTCTGCCGCGAGATTGGTGGACTGTATTGCCGTTTTAAGAACCAAATTCGATGCTTTTGGGCTCGGGTGCTTTCGAATGCGATATTAAGGACCAGTGGACTGTGCCGCAGGATGCATAAGACTTACCTGTTCAGGACAGCCCAATTTATCGACTTTATTTATGGGTGCTGAAATGCCGCTTTTATGAAGCAGAGTGCGGAAATGCCGCCTTTATAAGTGAGAAGATTCCACTTAACTCAGCTAAGCGGCATTTTGGCACTCCAGACTTTATTAGCCCTAATTTCATTGCTAAAGCGTAGGGTTACGCCCAATGCTTTTACGAAGACGCCCAAGCGAGTGAAGGGTCTGTAAACGCGGAATGGCGTAAAAAAGTCGGCCTCAGGCCTTGAAAGTTTCTGATGCGGGAACCGGTGGACTGTACTGCCTTATTAGGAACCAAATTCGATGCTTTTGGGTTCGTGTGTTTTCGAGTTCGATTTATTAAGAAAATGTGGTCTGTGCTGCAGCCTATTCAGGACAGCCCAATTTTTCGACTTTATTCATGAGTGCTGAAATGCCGCTTTTATGAGGTAGGGTGCGGAAGTGCCGTCTTTATAAGTGAAAAGATGTCACGCAACTCAGCTAAGCGGCATTTTGGCACCCCAGACTTTTTGGGGATTCGGACTGCACTGGAGCCCTTATTTCCTCGCTATAGCGTAGGGCTACGCCCCATGCTTTCAGGAAGACGCCCAAACGAGTAAAGGGTTTGTAAACGCGGAACGGCGTAATCAAGACGGCCTCAGGCCTTGAAAGTTTCTGCCGCGAGATTGGTGGACTGTACTACCGTTTTAAGAACTAAATTCGATGCTTTTGGGCTCGGGTGCTTTCGAATGCGATATTAAGGACCAGTGGACTATGCCGCAGGATGCATAAGACTTACCTGTTCAGGACAGCCCAATTTATCGACTTTATTTATGGGTGCTGAAATGCCGCTTTTATGAAGCAGAGTGCGGAAATGCCGCCTTTATAAGTGAGAAGATTCCACTTAACTCAGCTAAGCGGCATTTTGGCACTCCAGACTTTATTAGCCCTAATTTCATTGCTAAAGCGTAGGGTTACGCCCAATGCTTTTACCAAGACGCCCAAGCGAGTGAAGGGTCTGTAAACGCGGAATGGCGTAAAAAAGTCGGCCTCAGGCCTTGAAAGTTTCTGATGCGGGAACCGGTGGACTGTACTGCCTTATTAGGAACCAAATTCGATGTTTTTGGGTTCGTGTGTTTTCGAGTTCGATTTATTAAGAAAATGTGGTCTGTGCTGCAGCCTATTCAGGACAGCCCAATTTTTCGACTTTATTCATGAGTGCTGAAATGCCGCTTTTATGAGGTAGGGTGCGGAAGTGCCGTCTTTATAAGTGAAAAGATGTCACGCAACTCAGCTAAGCGGCATTTTGGCACCCCAGACTTTTTGGGGATTCGGACTGCACTGGAGCCCTTATTTCCTCGCTATAGCGTAGGGCTACGCCCCATGCTTTCAGGAAGACGCCCAAACGAGTAAAGGGTTTGTAAACGCGGAACGGCGTAATCAAGACGGCCTCAGGCCTTGAAAGTTTCTGCCGCGAGATTGGTGGACTGTATTGCCGTTTTAAGAACCAAATTCGATGCTTTTGGGCTCGGGTGCTTTCGAATGCGATATTAAGGACCAGTGGACTGTGCTGCAGGATGCATAAGACTTACCTGTTCAGGACAGCCCAATTTATCGACTTTATTTATGGATGCTGAAATGCCGCTTTTATGAAGCAGAGTGCGGAAATGCCGCCTTTATAAGTGAGAAGATTCCACTTAAATCAGCTAAGCGGCATTTTGGCACTCCAGACTTTATTAGCCCTAATTTCATTGCTAAAGCGTAGGGTTACGCCCAATGCTTTTACGAAGACGCCCAAGCGAGTGAAGGGTCTGTAAACGCGGAATGGCGTAAAAAAGTCGGCCTCAGGCCTTGAAAGTTTCTGATGCGGGAACCGGTGGACTGTACTGCCTTATTAGGAACCAAATTCGATGCTTTTGGGTTCGTGTGTTTTCGAGTTCGATTTATTAAGAAAATGTGGTCTGTGCTGCAGCCTATTCAGGACAGCCCAATTTTTCGACTTTATTCATGAGTGCTGAAATGCCGCTTTTATGAGGTAGGGTGCGGAAGTGCCGTCTTTATAAGTGAAAAGATGTCACGCAACTCAGCTAAACGGCATTTTGGCACCCCAGACTTTTTGGGGATTCGGACTGCACTGGAGCCCTTATTTCCTCGCTATAGCGTAGGGCTACGCCCCATGCTTTCAGGAAGACGCCCAAACGAGTAAAGGGTTTGTAAACGCGGAACGGCGTAATCAAGACGGCCTCAGGCCTTGAAAGTTTCTGCCGCGAGATTGGTGGACTGTATTGCCGTTTTAAGAACCAAATTCGATGCTTTTGGGCTCGGGTGCTTTCGAATGCGATATTAAGGACCAGTGGACTGTGCTGCAGGATGCATAAGACTTACCTGTTCAGGACAGCCCAATTTATCGACTTTATTTATGGATGCTGAAATGCCGCTTTTATGAAGCAGAGTGCGGAAATGCCGCCTTTATAAGTGAGAAGATTCCACTTAAATCAGCTAAGCGGCATTTTGGCACTCCAGACTTTATTAGCCCTAATTTCATTGCTAAAGCGTAGGGTTACGCCCAATGCTTTTACGAAGACGCCCAAGCGAGTGAAGGGTCTGTAAACGCGGAATGGCGTAAAAAAGTCGGCCTCAGGCCTTGAAAGTTTCTGATGCGGGAACCGGTGGACTGTACTGCCTTATTAGGAACCAAATTCGATGCTTTTGGGTTCGTGTGTTTTCGAGTTCGATTTATTAAGAAAATGTGGTCTGTGCTGCAGCCTATTCAGGACAGCCCAATTTTTCGACTTTATTCATGAGTGCTGAAATGCCGCTTTTATGAGGTAGGGTGCGGAAGTGCCGTCTTTATAAGTGAAAAGATGTCACGCAACTCAGCTAAGCGGCATTTTGGCACCCCAGACTTTTTGGGGATTCGGACTACACTGGAGCCCTTATTTCCTCGCTATAGCGTAGGGCTACGCCCCATGCTTTCAGGAAGACGCCCAAACGAGTAAAGGGTTTGTAAACGCGGAACGGCGTAATCAAGACGGCCTCAGGCCTTGAAAGTTTCTGCCGCGAGATTGGTGGACTGTACTACCGTTTTAAGAACCAAATTCGATGCTTTTGGGCTCGGGTGCTTTCGAATGCGATATTAAGGACCAGTGGACTGTGCCGCAGGATGCATAAGACTTACCTGTTCAGGACAGCCCAATTTATCGACTTTATTTATGGGTGCTGAAATGCCGCTTTTATGAAGCAGAGTGCGGAAATGCCGCCTTTATAAGTGAGAAGATTCCACTTAACTCAGCTAAGCGGCATTTTGGCACTCCAGACTTTATTAGCCCTAATTTCATTGCTAAAGCGTAGGGTTACGCCCAATGCTTTTACGAAGACGCCCAAGCGAGTGAAGGGTCTGTAAACGCGGAATGGCGTAAAAAAGTCGGCCTCAGGCCTTGAAAGTTTCTGATGCGGGAACCGGTGGACTGTACTGCCTTATTAGGAACCAAATTCGATGCTTTTGGGTTCGTGTGTTTTCGAGTTCGATTTATTAAGAAAATGTGGTCTGTGCTGCAGCCTATTCAGGACAGCCCAATTTTTCGACTTTATTCATGAATGCTGAAATGCCGCTTTTATGAGGTAGGGTGCGGAAGTGCCGTTTTTATAAGTGAAAAGATGTCACGCAACTCAGCTAAGCGGCATTTTGGCACCCCAGACTTTTTGGGGATTCGGACTGCACTGGAGCCCTTATTTTCTCGCTATAGCGTAGGGCTACGCCCCATGCTTTCAGGAAGACGCCCAAGCGAGTAAAGGGTTTGTAAGCGCGGAACGGCGTAATCAAGACGGCCTCAGGCCTTGAAAGTTTCTGCCGCGAGATTGGTGGACTGTACTGCCGTTTTAAGAACCAAATTCGATGCTTTTGGGCTCGGGTGCTTTCGAATGCGATATTAAGGACCAGTGGACTGCGCTGCAGGATGCATAAGACTTACCTGTTCAGGACAGCCCAATTTATCGACTTTATTTATGGGTGCTGAAATGCCGCTTTTATGAAGCAGAGTGCGGAAATGCCGCCTTTATAAGTGAGAAGATTCCACTTAACTCAGCTAAGCGGCATTTTGGCACTCCAGACTTTATTAGCCCTAATTTCATTGCTAAAGCGTAGGGTTACGCCCAATGCTTTTACGAAGACGCCCAAGCGAGTGAAGGGTCTGTAAACGCGGAATAGCGTAAAAAAGACGGCCTCAGGCCTTGAAAGGTTCTGATGCGGGAAAGGTGGACTGTACTGCCATATCAGGAACCAAATTCGATGATATTGGGCTCGTGTGTTTTAGAGTTCGATATTAAGAAAATGTGGTCTGTGCTGCAGCCTATTCAGGACAGCACAATTTTTCGTCTTTATTCGTGAGTGCTGAAATGCCGCTTTTATGAAGCAGAGTGCGGAAATGCCGCCTTTATAAGTGAAAAGATTCCATGCAACTCAGCAGCTAAGCGGCACTTTGGCAACCCAGACTATATTAGGGATTCGGACTATAATGGAGCTCTGATTTCCTCACCACAGCGTAGGGCTACGCCCCATGCTTTTAGCAAGACGCCCAAAGGAGTAAAGGGTTTGTAAGCGCGGAATGGCGTAATCAAAACGGCCTCAGGCCTTGAAAGTTTCTGCCGCCAGTTTGGTGGACTGTACTGCCGTTTTAAGAACCAAATGCGATGCTTTTGGGCTCGGGTGTTTTCGAATTCGATATTAAGAACCAGTGGACTGTGCTGCAGGGTGCATAAAACGTACCTGTTCAGGACAGCCCAATTTATCAACTTTATTTATGGGTGCTGAAATGCCGCTTTTATGAAGCAGAGTGCGGAAGTGCCGTCTTTATAAGTGAAAAGGTGCACGCAACTCAGCTAAGCGGCATTTTGGCACCCCAGACTTTTTAGGGATTCGGGCTGCACTGGAGCCCTGATTTCCTCGCTACAGCGTAGGGCTACGCCACATGCTTTCAGGAAGACGCCCAATCGAGTAAAGGGTTTGTAAACGCGGAATGGCGCAATCAAGATGGCCTCAGGCCTTGAAAGATTCTGCCGTGAGATTGGTGGACTGGACTGGCGTTTTAAGAAAGAAATTCTATGCTTTTGGGCTCGGGTGTTTTCGAATGCGATATTAAGAACCAGTGGGCTGTGCTGCAGGATGCATAAGACTTACCTGTTCGGGACAGCCCAATTTATCGATTTTATTTATGGGTGCGGAAATGCCGCCTTTATGAAGCAGAGTGCGGAAATGCCGCCTTTATAAGTGAAAAGATTCCACTTAGCTCAGCTAAGCGGCATTTTGGCACTCCAGACTTTGTTAGCCCTAATTTAATCGCTAAAGCGTAGGGCTACGCCCAATGTTTTACGAAGACGACCCAAAGAGTGAAAGGTCTGTAAACGCGGAATGGCGTAAAAAAGACGGCCTCAGGCCTTGAAAGGTTCTGATGCGGGAAAGGTGGACTGTACTGCCATATCAGGAACCAAATTCGATGATATTGGGCTCGTGTGTTTTAGAGTTCGATATTAAGAAAATGTGGTCTGTGCTGCAGCCTATTTAGGACTGCCCAATTTTTCGACTTTATTCGTGAGTGCTGAAATGCCGCTTTTAGGAAGCAGAGTGCGGAAATGCCGCCATTATAAGTGAAAAGATGTCACGCAACTCAGCTAAGCGGCATTTTGGCACCCCAGACTTTTTGGGGATTCGGACTGCACTGGAGCCCTTATTTCCTCGCTATAGCGTAGGGCTACGCCCCATGCTTTCAGGAAGACGCCCAAACGAGTAAAGGGTTTGTAAACGCGGAACGGCGTAATCAAGACGGCCTCAGGCCTTGAAAGTTTCTGCCGCGAGATTGGTGGACTGTATTGCCGTTTTAAGAACCAAATTCGATGCTTTTGGGCTTACCTGTTCGGGACAGCCCAATTTATCGATTTTATTTATGGGTGCGGAAATGCCGCCTTTATGAAGCAGAGTGCGGAAATGCCGCCTTTATAAGTGAAAAGATTCCACTTAGCTCAGCTAAGCGGCATTTTGGCACTCCAGACTTTGTTAGCCCTAATTTAATCGCTAAAGCGTAGGGCTACGCCCAATGTTTTACGAAGACGCCCAAGCGATTGAAGGGTCTGTAAACGCGGAATGGCGTAAAAAAGTCGGCCTCAGGCCTTGAAAGTTTCTGATGCGGGAACCGGTGGACTGTACTGCCATATTAGGAACCAAATTCGATGCTTTTGGGTTCGTGTGTTTTCGAGTTCGTTATTAAGAAAATGTGGTCTGTGCTGCAGCCTATTCAGGACAGCCCAATTTTTCGACTTTATTCATGAGTGCTGAAATGCCGCTTTTATGAGGTAGGGTGCGGAAGTGCCGTCTTTATAAGTGAAAAGATGTCACGCAACTCAGCTAAGCGGCATTTTGGCACCCCAGACTTTTTGGGGATTCGGACTGCACTGGAGCCCTTATTTCCTCGCTATAGCGTAGGGCTACGCCCCATGCTTTCAGGAAGACGCCCAAACGAGTAAAGGGTTTGTAAACGCGGAACGGCGTAATCAAGACGGCCTCAGGCCTTGAAAGTTTCTGCCGCGAGATTGGTGGACTGTATTGCCGTTTTAAGAACCAAATTCGATGCTTTTGGGCTCGGGTGCTTTCGAATGCGATATTAAGGACCAGTGGACTGTGCTGCAGGATGCATAAGACTTACCTGTTCAGGACAGCCCAATTTATCGACTTTATTTATGGATGCTGAAATGCCGCTTTTATGAAGCAGAGTGCGGAAATGCCGCCTTTATAAGTGAGAAGATTCCACTTAAATCAGCTAAGCGGCATTTTGGCACTCCAGACTTTATTAGCCCTAATTTCATTGCTAAAGCGTAGGGTTACGCCCAATGCTTTTACGAAGACGCCCAAGCGAGTGAAGGGTCTGTAAACGCGAAATGGCGTAAAAAAACGGCCTCAGGCTTTGAAAGTTTCTGATGCGGGAACGGTGGACTGTACTGCCGTATTAGGAACCAAATTCGATGCGTTTGGGCTCGTGTGTTTTCGACTTCGATGTTAAGAAAATGTGGTCTGTGCTGCAGCCTATTCAGGACAGCCCAATTTATCGCCTTTATTTATGGGTCCTGAAATGGCCCTTTTATGAAGCAGAGTGCGGAAATGCCGCTTTTATGAAGCAGAGTGCGGAAATGCCGCCTTTATGAGTGAAGACATTCCACTTAGCTCAGCTAAGCGGCATTTTGGCACCCCAGACTTTATTAGCAATAATTTCATCGCTAAAGCGTAGGGTTACGCCCAATGCTTTTGCGAAGACGCCCAAGGATGTGAAAGGTCTGTAAACGCGGAATGGCGTAAAAAAGACGGCCTCAGTCCTTGAAAGGTTCTGATGCGGGAAAGGTGGACTGTACTGCCATATTAGGAACCAAATTCGATGCTTTTGGGCTCGTGTGTTTTAGAGTTCGATACTAAGAAAATGTGGTCTGTGCTGCAGCCTATTCAGGACAGCCCAATTTTTCGACTTTATTCGTGAGTGCTGAAATGCCGCTTTTATGAAGCAGAGTGCGGATATGCCGCCTTCCTAAGTGAAAATATTCCAGGCAACTCAGCTAAGCGGCATTTTGGCAACCCAGACTATTCGGACTATAATGGAGCTCTGATTTCCTCACTACAGCGTAGGGCTACGCCCCATGCTTTCAGGAAGACGCCCAAAGGAGTAAAGGGTTTGTAAACGCGGAATGGCGTAATCAAGACGAAATCAGGCCTTGAAAGTTTCTGCCACGAGATTGGTGGACTGTACTGCCGTTTTAAGAACCAAATTCGATGCTTTTGGGCTAGTTTGTTTTCGAATGCGATATTAAGAACCAGTGGGCTGTGCTGCAGGATGCATAAGACGTACCTGTTCAGGACAGCCCAATTTATCGACTTTATTTATGGGTGCTGAAATGCCGCTTTTATGAAGCAGAGTGCGGAAATGCCGTCTTTATGAGTGAACAGATTCCACTTAGCTCAGCTAAGCGGCATTTTGGCACCCCAGACCTTATTAGCCCTAATTTCATCGCTAAAGCGTGGGGCTACGCCCAGTGCTTTTACGAATATGACCCAGCGAGTGAAAGGTCTGTAAACGCGGAATGGGGTAAAATCGACGGCCTCAGGCCTTGAAAAGTTCTGATGCGGGATAGGTGGACTGTACTGCCATATTAGGAACCAAATTCGATGCTTTTGGGCTCGTGTTTTAGAGTTCGATATTAAGAAAATGTGGTCTGTGCTGCAGCTTGTTCAGGACAGCCCAATTTTTCGACTTTATTCGTGAGTGCTGAAATGCCGCCTTTATAAGTGAAAAGATTCCAGGCAACTCAGCTAAGCGGCATTTTGGCAACCCAGACTATATTAGGGATTCGGACTACAGGGTATCCCTCGACGAGCGTAAGTTAGCCGTATCTGGAGAACTGTTTCTAGCATCATCTTGAAAATTTGTACACAAGGGTTTCAATTAATTTTGAATCAACGTAAAATATTTTCATCAATGGCGCACTTCCGTTTATACCGGAAATAGGTACTAATTTCCTTATTTTAGATGGAACACCCTATATATTATGATATTTTTGGATTCCACGTTTTATTTTTGGTAAATTTTTACTAAGAATTGCTATGCCAAAAATCAACCATTTTTGAGAAAATCAAGAATTTCGCTGTTTTATGCCAAGTGCAGGCCTAACTTCAAAAAGCTGTAACATCTTTACAGTATGAAATGAGAAAACGATATATTAATTTGACATGAAGACTAATGCAGGGTGTATCCGCCCCTGGACTCAAATTCGGTGAAATACATACAAGGGTGTTCTCTGCAAATTCTTAAACATCATCAACTTCATTGGCCAAAAAGTAAATTTTTTCAAATGTAATGCCCCAACTATCTTATGGCACGTCGATGCAGAATTTAATTGTCTATCATTTTAGTCTATATGTTTGCCATATTTAAATAAACAGTTTTTGTGATATTTCTAAGTAAATATTTGGAATTGGACCAAAATTTCATATTTTAAAACAGGATTAAAATACGTTTAAATTTTCATTTGAGCAGCCATAAGGAACAATAAAGGCTCCTAAAATCATAGCTAACTTTGGTTATTAAATCGTGCTAAATATGAAATTTTGGTCAAATTCCAAATACTTAGAAATATCACAGGCACAGTTTGTTTAAATATGGCAAACATGTAGACTAAAATGATAGACAATTAAATTCTGCATCGAAGTGTCATAAAATATTTGGGGCATTCCATTTGAAAAAATTGACTTTCTGACCAATGAATTTGATGATGTTTAAAAAATTTGCAGAGAACGCCTTGTATGTATTTGACCCAATTTGAGTCCAGGGGCGGATACACCCTACATTAGGCTTCATGCTGTATCGTTTTCTAATTTCATACTGTAAGGTTGCTACAGCTTTTTGAAATTAGGCCTGCACTTGGCATACAAAAGCGAAATTCTTGATTTTCTTAAAAATGGTTAATTTTTGGCATAGCAATTCTTAGTAAAAATTTACCTAGAATGAAACGTAGAATCCAAAAATATCATAATACACAGGGTGTTCCATTTAAAATAAGGAAGTTAGTACCTATTTCCGGTATAACCGGAAGTGCGCCATTGACAAAAATATTTTACGTCGATTCAGAATTAATTGAGACCCCTGTGCACAAATTTTCAAGATGATGCTAGAAACAGTTCTCCAGATACGGTTAACTGACGCTCGTCGAGGGATACCCTGTATAATGGAGTTCTTATTTCCTCACTACAGCGTAGGGCTACGCCCCAGGCTTTCACGAAGACGCCCAAAGGAGTGAAAGGTTTGTAAATGCGGAATGGTGTAATCAAGACGGCCTCTGTCCCCTGTCCCTGAAAGATTCTGCCGCGAGATTGGTGGACTGTACTGCCATTTTAAGAACCAATTTCGATGCTTTTGGGCTCGTTTGTTTTCGAATGCGATATTAAGAACGAGTGGGCTGTGCTGCAGGATGCATAAGACGTACCTGTTCAGGACAGCCCAATTTATCGATTTTATTTATGGGTGCTGAAATGCCGCTTTTATGAAGCAGAGTGCGGAAATGCCGCCTTTATGAGTGAACAGATTCCACTTAGCTCAGCTAAGCGGCATTTTGGCACCTCAGACTTTATTAGCCCTCATTTCATCGCTAAAACGTAGGGCTACGCCCAATGCTTTTACGAAGACGACCCAGCGAGTGAAAGGTCTGTAAACGCGGAATGGCGTAAAAAAGACGGCCTCAGGCTTTGAAAGTTTCTGATGCGGGAACGGTGGACTGTACTGCCACATTAGGAACCAAATTCGATGCTTTTGGGTTCGTGTGTTTTGGAGTTCGATATTAAGAAAATGTGGTTTGTGCTGCAGCCTGTTCAGGACAGCTCAATTTTTCGACTTTATTCATGAGTGCTGAAATGCCGCTTTTATGAAGCAGAGTGCGGAAGTGCCGTCTTTATAAGTGAAAAGGTGTCACGCAACTCAGCTAAGCGGCATTTTAGCACCTCAGACTTTTTAGGGATTCGGACTGCACTGGAGCCCTGATTTCCTCGCTACAGCGTGGGGCTACGCCCCATGCTTTCAGGAAGACGCCCAAACGAGTAAAGGGTTTATAAACGCGGAATGGCGTAATCAAGACGGTCTCAGGCCTTGAAAGTTTCTGCCGCGAGATTGGTGGACTGACTGCCGTTTTCAGAACCAAATTCGATGCTTTTGGGCTCGTGTGTTTTCGAGTTCGATATTAACAAAATATGGTCTGTGCTGCAGCCTATTCAGGACAGCCCAATTTTTCGACTTTATTCATGAGTGGTGAAATGCCGCTTTTATGAAGCGAGAGTGCGGAAGTGCCGTCTTTATAAGTGAAAAGCTGACACGCAAATCAGGTAAGCGGCATTTTGGCACCCCAGACTTTATTAGGAATTCGGACTATACTGGAGCCCTGATTTCCTCACTGCAGCGTAGGGCTACGCCCCATGCTTTTAGGAAGACTCCCAAACGAGTAAAGGGTTTGTAAACGCGGAATGGCGTAATCAAGACCGCCTCAGGCCTTGAAAGTTTCGCCGCGAGATTGGTGGACTGTACTGCCGTTTTAAGAACCAAATTCTATGCTTTTGGGCTTGTTTGTTTTCGAATGCGATATTAAGAACCAGTGGGCTGTGTTGCAGGATGCATAAGACGTACCTGTTCAGGACAGCCTAATTTATCGACTTTATTTGTGCGTGCTGAAATGCCGCTTTTATGAAGCAGGGTGCGGAAATGCCGCCTTTAGACTTGATTAGGGATTCGGGCTACACTGGAGCCCTAATTTTCTCGCTACCGCGTAAGGCTACGACCCTGTCTTTGTCGAATGCAAATTTGAAAGTGCTGACGTGCCGCTCTTTTAGATGAACAAGTTTCACAAACGCGCAATTATGGCATCCTAACCTTAAAATACATTATTTATAAATTACACTTTATTGTAAACTTTTGTAAGCTCTGAAAAGAATAATTTACTTTTAAATGTACTATAATGGCGCATTTCACCATTGTCACTTTTATTGCTGCACTTTTGAATCGCTTTCGCATCACAACATAAGCCTCCTCTGCCTCTGGTCTAAACGTCTTTAGACTGATTCAAGGTTATGCACATTCCGAACAAGATTGTCAACAAAAGAGTGTGAACTGGGGGACAGATTCCGCTCTTCTTTTTGTACACTGGAGGTCCTCTCTCTGCCTGAGGTCCCCGAGTTCCTCTAAGATTTCCCTGGAGGTCTTGCAGGAGGTTCCTCGAACAGGTAACCGAGTTCCTCCATGAGTTAACTCAAGCCCTCGATAAGGTCCCCCAGGTGCTAGATGAAGTCCCCCAGGTCCTAGATGAGGTCCACCAGGTCCTAGATGAGATCCCCGACATGACTGACACTCTTTATAAAAAACAATCTATCCCGTTTAGGAAATTACGTCAACGGACAAATGTTCGGATTAATGCCACGGTTACCATAAATTCTACTAAATAAAGTAAATTGTCCCTGATGAGCGATATTGAGACCACGCCCCTTAAATTACCCCAAGGTATAAGCAACCTGAGCAACTAGCGTGTATTTTGTTATGCAGCGTCGATATCCAAGGTTGAACAATGAAACAAGATTTATTTATAAAGTCAATTATCCGGCGACATCTGTTGGTCATTATCCTGTTTCATGCATAACTCAACCTTATTTTGGGAGTTAATACTGTGTATTGATACTGCTTAACTCGAAATGCACTTGGGGACACTTGGACCTAAGACTGTAAAATTATCACATATTTTCGAGTTATTACTGGATCTATGATCATATTATACACAAGGGCACAGTATAATATAAACAGTAGGACAATGAATTTGAATTGGCGTTAGTTCACCATTTTACTGGATAGATGTCGTGTATTTTCAGAAAATTTAAAAACTCGAACCAAGGAATACAGTTGCGGTAACGTAGAAAATCTATTGTCAATCAGATGGGGCTAGACGTAAGCAGTGAGCCGATCAAGTTGCCGTGAACGCCCCACCTAAAACAGGGTCAAAACTTCGTGGAGCGCTTGGAGTCATTATATCTGGCAGGTTTTAAAACTCCAGTCATAAATTTGGTTGAATTGCAAACAATTTCGGCTTCCTTTTTGTTATTCAAATAAAAATAAATCAGAATAAAATGGCACTATCCCAAACAAACATAACAAAAACTTTAATTTATATTATTGCAGATCTATTAATTTGCAAACGCTGGTACCTATACATAGGTAATTTACATTATAATTAATATTACATTATACATAATATATAATTTTTTGGGTAATGGCTAATAATATTGTATGTCTTAAATCAAAAGGTGAAATAACAATCTACGTTAAAATCAGAATCCCATACAATATTTATCCTTTTGAAAAAAAAACCAAGCAATAACTTTTCAATAGGCACTTATATATTACGTACTTTATTAAGTCCTAATTTTTCGATGCTCACCATTGTAATTTTCTAAATGGTAAAAGATACAGGGTCGGTTAAATTACAGAAAATTGCGCTATTTCTTGGCGATTAAGAATCTGAAGAGAATTCCCCAATATTTTAATTCGTTCCCGAGTTATCACAAAAAATCTGAAAATTGCCAATTTAAAGAAAGATTAATATTTTCCTAACGATTGATGTTATTTAAATGAAAATCGCACGATACTAATCATTAGCCAATGGAAAATTTGATTTCTGTGTGCTTACCATGGCAACTCGAGGATTTTTTGATACCTACATAGACCAACCTAAACGAAATTAATAAGTGGAAATTTGTATGTCAAATTAAATGTCAAAAATCGTTTTTATTCAATTTCTGTGGCTGTATCGTTGCTATTTTCTTACCGGTTCTGCATTCGAGCATTAATTCATTTCCTGGAAATTTTAGTCGTGCATTCCCACAACGTAATCGGGCCCTCGTGTTCCACTCGGGCCGATTAATACGTTGTTGGAATGCACTCCAAAAATTTCCGGAAAGAATTAATAGGTCGTTTAAGGCACTGATGGGGGTTTATTGCGCTTGGCCCCGTATGATACGCATGCGTTGATCTTGTGTCATTTCTAGTGCATTTATACGTCATTTGTCACTACTGTCAACAGAATCTGGGACCTTTCACGTTTACCACGTGCTATTTTAACCTACAATGATGAAAAATGACACATAACTGACAGTAGACATTCAAGTAAATTCCGTCGGCGGTCAAAAAATGACTGCGCATACGGCCATACATGGCGGCATGACGTCACGCTTAAAGGACCTATGCTCTTATGAGATTATAAGTGAAAATTGGAACTTTTACATTTTTGACAGCTGTCAATTGAATGGCATTGACAGAAATTTTCTAGGCCTTCTAGATTTTGAATAAAGACAGGCAACTTTTTTTTTCTCATGGGCGCCATATTGGATTTCAAAACCGCCGGATACACAGAAAAATTAGCTTCTCAAAAATATAACCAACATGGACGATTTTCAAAAAATATGTGAAAGCCCGAGTCACACGACCGCAAGACGTCTTTTATTACTGTTGTATTCAATTGTTTTCACATGTTACAAGAAATTGAAGAAGCCAGCGTACTTTTTTGCATTTGTTTTTCTTCTAAGTTTAGGCTGATTTTGCAAATTATTCCTACCAATTTTCAAATTCTGACATCTGTCAAAAATGTTCATGTAGAGTACATTTTTGAAAAGCCATTTTTGTTGTGTTAAAATTCAATATGGCGGCCATAAAAGAATCAAAAATTGACTGTCGTTATTCAAAATCTAGAGGGCCTAGAAAATTTCTGTCGATGCTATTCAATTGACAGCTGTCAAAGATATAAAAGTTCAAAGTTTCATTTAAATAACATCAATCGTAAGGAAGATATTAATGTTTCTTTAAATAGGCAATTTTCAGATTTTCTGTGATAACTCGGGAACGAATCAAAATATCGGGGAATTCTCTTCAGATTCTTAATGATCAACAAATAGCGCAACTTTTCTGTAAGTTAACCGACCCCGTATCTTTTACCGTTTAGGAGATCCCAATGGTGAGCATCGAAAAATTACCCACCCTGTATACATACAAGGGATATTTTTTCATTTTCCGCTGTTGATGGGATCTCGGAAACAAAGAGTTAGAAAACCTGTTAAATATCCTGAAAAAAAACTGAAAAGCGTGCTTTAAAAAGAATAAATCATACTTATCTTTCTTACGGCTGAAGCTATTTCAATGAAACTTGGAGCTACTATATTTTTGAGAACAGTCAATGATTGAAAGACACAGTGCTATTCAGTATCTCATTGACAACAGTCAATTGTTGATAATTTGACGTTTTTCTGAAATTTTAATGTAAATGCAAGATTTTTTTCAGAAATTTTAATGTAAATGCAAGATTTTTGATGTTCTGCAACCCCTGAATTCATGTCAATCTTGAAAACGCTCATTCCCGCCACCATCTAGATCTGCTACTGATTACGTGACGAACGTAGCGTTTTTTTTTTCATCGGCCTTGGTAACATTTGTTTTGCTGTCATTAGTTGTCAACTTGAAATCAATTCAGTATTGACTGTTGTCAAGAAAATTGTGAATAGCATTGATTGACAGGAATAATAATTTTCTAGGCACGACGTCAACTTTTCGTATATAATACAACAAGTGGTCTCAATATTGCCGGCAATTTTTGTCACTTTGATGCAACGAACAGGCGTTGGGACGAAAATTATCACGAGCGCTCGCGCGAGTGATAATTTTCCAAAAACAACGCCTGTGAGTCTAAATCAAAGTGACAAAAATTACCAAGATATTGAGACCATGAGTTGTATTCGGCAAGACAATTCAACGACTTAACGTTTCTCGTTTTTGACAACTGCCTGGCAATCACCACATGTACAAATTGACAAATTAGTCACGCTGTGTAATCGAATTCTTATGGCCGTTTTATTGGGTTTAACACCATCGGATATTGTCATAAAAATATTAACTTTTCAAAAATGTTGCCAACATGGTTTCTTTGAAAGAGCGTCTTTGAAAATTTATGCGAATAATTTGCACGGCCTAGACTTTTTTAGTCTCGCTTATGGCATCTGAAAAGCAATTGAATTTAAAAGACAATAAAATTGGACAAGCCATAATAAAAGGAGTTGACTGTTGTTGGATTAGCCCATTTCTGTCAATGCCATTTAATTGGCAGTTGTAAGAAAGATTTCTGGTTGTTGGATTAGCCCATTTCTGTCAATGCCATTTAATTGGCAGTTGTAAGAAAGATTTCTGGTGAATTATTTTATAATACAGGTTCATAATCACTTTCGAAAACGCAACATTTTTCTCTCTGGTTTTCGAGATCACAATAGTGGAAATCGAAAGAAGCACTATCCTGTATACCTGTATACAGGGTGCGAGATTAGATGGCTAACACTTTGTTATTTGTGGTCCGATTTTAGTGATCTAAAAACAAAATGAAATTGCTCATAAAACACTATACAAACTCAAGATAGTTTTGATTTTTATCGACTTCAACTTGAATGTCGACTGGATGTCATTTTCAAATGGACATACTCAATTTTTTTACTCAGTCTAATTCGCGATTCTAGTTAAGGAGGACGCCCTCTGGTGTGTGACGTCACAAATGAGGCAAGGGGCCAATGAGAGGCGCTGAAATGTAATGACAGACATTTTTGGTAGCATTTGATTGGACACTTCCAACAAAATATGCCTACATGTGACGTCACAAAGTTAGTTTGAATCGCGAATAGCTAATGTTTTTCTGCGTGTTCTGATGTTCAATAAATTATGTTTGGTTTATAACTAGTTCTGAAAATATTTATAAATTTTTGTCAAAATTAGAATATTTTTTACAAAAAATTTTCGAATAATGCTGTGGATCTGATAGAAACTTAACAAAATATATAAAATATGTTATTGTCTAACATGTAAAATGCATTTCGAGAATATTTTTCGCGGCACACTTGAAAATTTAGCATAAAAAGACTGAAATGTTGACAATAATTTTAATTATTTTAGAAATTAATTATGAATCAACTCAACCTATTGTACATCAGAAGACGCAGAAAAAAATAGCTATTAGACTGAGTAAAAAAAATTGGGTGTGTCCATTCGAAAAGTAAAATAAGTTGACATCCAGTTGACATTCCCCGTGGCGCAGTGAGAACCACACTTGCTTGCGGACACGGAGGTCGGGAGTTCGATTCTTCCCTGTCTGTGTTCGTCTTTTCACTACTTTACGATATGATAATTACAATGTAATGTAAAATGAATATGTAATAAATGAAAACAGTGAAACTGCTATATCCGTAGAGGATTAAAAGCAGTAAAACAATTTATAATTTATTTATTTATTTATTTATAAAAATGAGCAATTTCATTTGGTTCTTAGTTCACTAAAACTGGACCACAAATAACAAAGTTATCGCGTTCTGGAGTTGGGTGTAAACGAAACTCGTCGCCAAATTTCACCATTAGATTCCTCTATGAATAATATGAAAAAAGTTCCTATGAACATATGCCGAAAAACGCCTCCTAAGGGAGCTAGGGCCCCTTAAAGAGGCCGCTTTAAAAGTGATGTTATATGTAGGTACCTCAATATCTTCAAAACGGTTATAGTTAGTACCGTGAAATTGGGTATCTTTAGCAAGTCTTTGATGCTAAATTTATTGCTGTGGAGAAAATTTTTGAAGTTGTTTACGGTATTTTGATGTCTTCCATCTTGGAGCCCTGAACCAATGTATCTTATCGATGTCACACAAGAGTACCATTTTTACGTAAAAAACTTTATATTTTCAGATTCTGATGTAAAATTTGAGGAAAAGCGACTTAGAAAAATGACGGTGATGATGATCAAATTTTTCAATTCTTTTCCACAGCAATAATTTAATCATCAAAGACTTACTAAAGATACCAAATTTCACGTTGCTAACTTTAACTGTTTTGAAGATATTGAGAAAACACCACTTTCAAAGCGGCCACTTTAAGGGGCCGACATATGCTCATAGGAACTCTTTTCATATTTATCATAGAAGAACCTACAGGTAAAATTTGGCGACGAGTTTCGTTTACACCCTGTATAGGTAGTCAAATTTAAGACATAATAAGCTTTGTCATCCCCTTGGTGGTATGTAGGTATAATATATTTAAAATTTTTGGGCCATCCACATATAAGTGTCCATACTTTATGTGCGAGAATTCTGCGAGAACCCCCGGAATTAGAAAGTTTCGATTCCCGATGAAGGATAAAGACCAATGTCAGAAGTGGATAATAAATTCAGGTTAGTTTTAAACCAATATGTTTTGTTCATAATGCACTGTGATAATGCAAAATCATACAATAATGGACAGTAAGGGGCAGTGTGAGTCTGCTTTTCTCCTGCTATTGTGATCGTGGTATTGTGGCATTAAACGGTTTTCTATTTACGTCTATTCGTCAATATGAATATTAGTGAAATAGTGATAAAGCGCAAGGAAATATTTTGCTTGAATATTATTAATGAAAAAAAAGACAAAAACAATAATGGATTAACAGTAATATTAATAACAGTAATAAGTTACTAAGAGCAGCCACAGAAACATAGAATATGGAGATGTCGACTACTGAAAACAAGTTACCCCAGGGATGTACCGGTGGAACCTCTCAGGGGGTGGGCTGCCCTACGGATTTTGGGGGGGGGGCACAAAGTCGAGGGAACCAGGTACGGACTTGGAACTAGCCGGGTCCGTGCAAAAACTCCACCTGAAGCGGAAGAACCGTTCAGGGGCGGAGAAGAAAAGGGCTCGTATGCGGCGTGCTCAGGAGCTCAAGGCTTCGGGAGAGGTCTTGGACACTGAGACGGCATCAAGCTCTGCAACCGAGACTAGCGGATCCTTATCCAACAGGGCTCCCTCGCTGGGGCACAACCGGGGAGGATCCGAAAATCTCCAAGGCTCAGCCAAGTGGGCCTTTGAGGGATAAACAGTCGATGTCTGCTGGTGTGGGGTCGGAGGGGTCGCGCAAGCGACCACGTATATCCGGTCAAACTCCTCCAGACGTCAGTCAAAAGACCAAGAGAGTCAGGCCAGCCTCCAGACCTACAATTCCGGAGGTTGAAGGGGCTCTCAAAACATGCATTGTGCCGGAGGGCTTCCCAGAGAGGCGCCTTACGCCGCAAGTGACCAGAGTTGTCCTGGACAGAATTAACGAGGCCCTAGAACGGACGTTGGAGGAGCTCTGTGAAAGCGGGGCCCCTCCACGGTTAGAGGGCTTCCTGACTGTTCAGGGAATCATTCGCGTGACTTGCTCGGACGTGAATTCTCGCGATTGGTTGGCCCGGGTTGTCTCGGACCTCCAAATCGAGGCTTTCCCTCTGAAGCTGATTTCGGCTTCAGAAATGCCGAAGTTGACGAGGGCTATGGTCATCGCTGAGATTCCGGAAACGGAGCCGGCGAGGATCCTGGCTCTTCTTGACGGGCAGAATCCGGGGCTTGGGGCTCGCGGATGGCAGATCCATGGCTCCGAGCGTGTGGGTTTTAAATCCACGCGTCTCGTGGTGGGGCTAGGTGATGCATCTGTGGCAGCTCTCAAGGCCCTAGGCATGCGACCTCACCTCTTTCTGGGTCGGGCAAAAGTAATGCTGCTCGGGAACGGGGAGGGGAAGCCTGCGGAGGAGGTGGTGACTCCATCTGAGAAGGGGAAACCTGAACTTCCTCCAAGTTAATCTACACCATTCCATTGCCGCTTCGGCGAATTTTTGCAGAACGGTTGATATATGGAATGTTGACGTTGGGCTCATTCAGGAACCCTGGATTTCCAGGGATCAGGTGAGTGGGCTTAACAACGGAAAGGGCTCGATCATTACGGACCCTGCCGCCAAATGTCCAAGAGCCTGCATCTACGTGTCCAAGGCAGTGGAGACTCTTGTTCTGAGGGGTCTCTGCTCGGGCGACGTGGTTGCGGCCCGTATTAACTACAGGATGGAGGGAGTGCTGAGGTCGCTTGTGGTGTGCTCAGCATACCTTCCATTCGATTCACCCACACCTCCGCCGTCGGCTGAGCTGATGGCAGTGGTTGAATTCTGCGGGTCCAGCAGGCTTCCGCTCATCATTGGGTGTGACGCGAACTCCCATCACGTTGCGTGGGGTAGTTCTGACGTCAATCCCAGGGGGGAGGCCTTGTTGGAATACCTTGCAACCACCGACCTGGACATTGTCAACCAGCGTAACAGACCGACCTTCCTCACTACAGCGAGAGGGGAAGTGATTGACCTAACATTGGGGTCGTTTAATGCGATCCCGATGATCAAAGATTGGCATGTATCGGAGGAACCGTCCTTTTCGGACCATCGGTACATTCGCTTCCACTTAGATACAGAACGAGTAAGCCAACCTGAAAGCAGAGATCCAAGGGCAATCAACTGGGCTTCCTATAGGGAGGTCCTGGGGCTCAGGATTTCAGGTGTGACGGTAAGGACTCGAACTGCTGCCGACACAGAGATTCTGTCAGAAACCATTCGAGAGGCCATTATAGAGTCTTATGAGGAAAGCTGCCCTGTGCGGCGGCCTCGTGAGGCCAAGTGTGCACTTTGGTGGAACTCCAACCTCACTCGGTTGCGAAAAGAGGCCAGGCGGCTCTGGAACAGGGCCAGGCTACTAAATACTCCCGAAGCCTGGGAATCCTATAAGGAGACTCAGAGGAGTTTTAAAAATGCTGTTCGCAGCAGGAAGAGAGAATCCTGGAGGCGGTTCTGCGAGGGGGTTGACAGGCTCTCTCAAGCAGCAAGACTCCAGAAGATTCTCTCGAAGAGAACGTCGGATAGTGTGGGCTCGCTACAGGTGGACTCGGGTGGATTCACAACCACAGAACGGGACACCCTTGAGCTCCTACTCAATACGCATTTCCCACATTCAGTGAGTGTCGAGGATAGTGGGCCGGGACTAATACCCTGGAAAACTTCCTCAAGCGATGGGTGGCGCCTTGCCGCTGAAATAGTCACCCATGAGAAAATCAAATGGGCGGTTAACCAGTTTGACCCCTTCAAGTCACCAGGAATGGACGGGGTTTTTCCGGCTCTTCTACAACAAGGGCTCGAGAAGCTCGTCCGCCCTATGTGTCAACTTTTTAGGGGCTCTTTGGCTCTAGGCTACATCCCCAGTAGCTGGAGGGCCGTCAGAGCCGTTTTCATCCCCAAGGCCGGTCGTGATAACTACACGACGGCCAAGAGTTTCAGACCAATCAGCCTCTCTTCTTTTCTATTGAAAACGTTAGAGAGGCTGATTGATAACTACATCAGGGAAAGGTATCTCAGAGACTTTCCTCTGCATGAAAACCAACATGCTTACCAGTCTGGGAAGTCCACTGAAACGGCTCTGCATCAGATCGTGCAAATGATCGAGGCGGGGCTGTGCGGGGGACTCTATGTGACTGGGACATTTCTGGACATAGAAGGAGGATTTGACAATGTTTCCTATGATTCCATGTGTTCAGCCTTAGAAGAACATGGGGCACACTCGGTGCTCATACGCTGGGTCCGGGCCATGCTTACTCAAAGGGTCATTTCTGCCTCCATAGGCTCGAGTTCTCTCAGGGTGACCGCTTCGCGGGGCTGTCCGCAGGGAGGGGTTCTGTCTCCTCTTCTGTGGAACCTGGTTGTGTATGGCTTACTGAGGGAGCTCAACGACCACGGAGTGTTTGCACAGGGTTATGCGGATGACGTTGTAATCCTAGTGCAGGGCAAGTTTCTGAACGTGGCCCGAGATTGCTCTCAACAGGGCCTCGGGCTCGTCCAGAAATGGTGTCAGGAGACTGGTTTGTCGGTCAACCCTGGCAAGACAAACCACGTAATTTTCACAAGACGTAAGGTAGGGGACTATAAGGCTCCCACACTTCTTGGCCATCATCTGCGTGTTTCCCACGTGGTCAAGTATCTGGGAGTACACCTGGATGCAAAGCTATCGTGGCGTAAACACGTGGAATTGAAACTCGAAAAGGCGACTGCTGCCCTATGGGCATGCAGGAGGACCGTCGGCACAACGTGGGTTTTCAAACCCACAATAGTCCGCTGGCTTTATACATGTGTTATAAGGCCAATGATCACTTATGGCGCTCTGGTATGGTGGAACAGCGCGCTGCTCAAGTGGTGCCAGCATTGCCTGCCTCGCGTGCAGCGTCATGCTTGTCTGCTCATCACTGGTGCGTTCAAATCCACACCAACGGCGGCTCTGGAAATCATAGTCGGGCTCCGGCCTCTACATCTACTTGTGGAGGAGACGGGCGAGGCCGGGTTTCTAAGGCTCCGGGACACTGGGCAGTGGAAATCATCAGGACCGGGCGATGGCCATCGCCGGATTGGCCACATTTTAATGGAAGCTGATCCCATCTTTAGGATGAGAAGCGATGGCTCTATCCCCCGCGTCATCACTCACCATGATTTTGAAGTGACCATTCCGGCACGCGAAACATGGGAACAGGCAACCCGAGCCCTCACGTCCTGAAGATGGCTCGTCTGTTATACAGACGGGTCTTTGTCCCTGATGGGTGGTGGTGCGGGCATCTGGAGTGATGAGCTCGGCATGGAACTCTCAATTCCTCTGGGTCAAAATGCTTCAGTCTTTCAGGCGGAAATATTCGCCATTCTAACTTGTGCCTCTGAGCTCAAAGGTAAAGCCGTCTCCAACAGACGAATATGCATTCTCTCTGACAGCCAGGCCGCCATAGAGGCTTTGCATTCCTGCAAGTGCAGCTCTCGGCTGGTCTGGGACTGTCATGAGGAATTACGGAGTCTGACGGAGGACAACAGGAAAGTTGTCCTCTGCTGGATACCGGGCCACGCCGGCTACAGGGGTAATGAGATGGCTGATGGTCTTGCTCGTGAAGGCTCAGCAAGGGCCTTCATTGGGCCGGAACCGGCACTGCCCGTTCCCCGTAGTCAGCAAGAAGCCGCACTCAGTAAATGGGTGAAGAACTGCCATTCAAAAGAATGGCGAGAACACGATCTAAGACAGACGGATCTCTTCATTGAAGGACCGAGCTTCGATCGGGGCGAAGAACTGCTCAGGCTTCCTCGAAGAGACTTGAGAATAGCTGCGGGACTCTTTACTGGTCACGGGCCCCTAGCTAGACACCTACATCCTACATGTAATCGGCGTTATGGACCACGATACATGTAGAAGATGCTATGGAGAGGATGAAACCCCTCTGCATATCCTCTGTTACTGCCTGGAGCTATCCAGACTGAGGGAGGAATATCTAGGCTCCGCTCTGCTGGAGCCTGCAGACATTCGAGGAGCTCCGGTTAGGCAGGTCTTGGGCTTTATAAAGGCCACAGGGCTTGTTTAGGATGCTCTCGATAACTACACTGGGGGTGAACACAATGGGCCACTTAGGCCTCCGTGTTCGGGCTAATGTCTGGGCCACCCCACGCTCTCAAAAAAAAAAAAAACAGTAATATTGACGCAAATGAGACCTCATTTTACACCACAACACTACCAAATAATTTAATAATTTAAATTTCTAAATTAATAATTGGAGGAATCACTATGTACATTTTTGTAATGTCGCTGGTCTCATTAAGCCCTGAAGAATTGAAATTGAAATTCTGGATAAAGATATTCTTTCAAAATATTTAAGTAAAACAGCGATACCTATTAGATTTGAAGGCAGCTTGGTAACCTATAGCAGACCAGAATCGAGAAAAACTTATTTAGCTGCCCTTCCTCCCCAATTTGAACCATGTGCTTCTACAACTAGTAGTGGCAATTGCGACATTTCAAGAGAGTTGAACTTATCTCCTAGCAAGGAGAAACCAAGTGATCAGACAGTTGAAACTGTCATGCATTTACTGACACCAGACAAGTCAGAAGATAGTATGGTGGCTGTACCAAAAAAATATTCAACAGATGAAGCCTTTCTGAAGGAATTGATTTCATTGCCATCCCCGAGGAAGTCGCCCAAGAGGAGATTGGAGTTTAACCAGGAAGGAACACTGCATTCAAAGAGAATTAAAATTTCTAAGCGAAAGCCAGCAGTTGCACTACAATCTGAAATGAGTGCCCCAAGAAGCCTCAAGAACCTTCCCTTATTTCCTAGAGTTCTGACGAAAATTCAGCTGTATCATAAAACAAAAAGTAGATGGACAGAGGAAGAAAAAAAGGTTGCTATTTCTTTATATTATAAATCACCGACAACTTACCGCTTCTTGAGGAAAAATAAGGTCATCTTACCATCCATATCAATCATACGAAAATGGATGTTGGCGATGGATGTTAACACTGGATATAATAAATCCTTATTCTTAAAGCTTCGTCAAAAAGTGTTTTCAATGACCAATCGCGAAAAATTCTGTGTTGTTTTATTCGACGAAATGTCCATAAAACATTCTCTTGATTGGAACAGAAAAATAGATTACGTGGAGGGTTATGAAGATCTTGGTGAATTTGGTAGAAAAAAAAATTGCGAGCTACATACGCATTAGTTCTGATGGTGAGGGGCATTTTTAACCTCCCCAATCCACTTCACCACTTATAAAAAAAGGGAGGTTACTGCAATCACTAAAATTTTCGAATTTGAGATAGTACCAGATCTTCACGTTTCGAGGTCTCAGGAACCCAAAAATGTGTCTGTGTGTATGTGCGTGCGTACGTACGTTTGTAAACACGCCACAGCCAAAACTACTAAGCCGATTTGGCTGCAATTTGGTACGTAGGCATCTCATAACCCAACTTAGATCTGAAAAGCTTTTGGAGCCAATCGTGCAACCAGAAATGCCATTTTGGCACATCAACTTTTAAATTTTAAATGGAAACCCCCATTTTTCACGTCACCATAAGGAAGACCTCCAAATTCTGCTTATAAAAGTGTATTCATTTTTAGTGCCCTTTTGACCAAAAATAAAAAAAAAATTAATTTTTATCGGACTTTAAAATCGCGGTACAGGCCAAGCCCCTGAATCGATTTGGCTGAAATTTTGCACATGGGGATTGTATTACACGTCGAAAAGCTGAGCAAATTTTGAATTTCATCGACTCACGGAAAGTGTCCTTTTGGTACACCAATTTCTAAATTTAAAATTATTCACTCATTTAACCATCCAAAACAAGTTTTTGAAAGATTTATTGTCACCATCAGAAAGGTTTTCAAATTTTGGTTTTAAATAGGACAAAATTCGTTCGCATTTAGTGCTCTTTGGGTCAAAAAATCGAAATTTTGTAACAACACTAAAAATCCATTATAGTCCAAATTACTGAATCGATTTGGCTGAAATTTGCTACATGGAGATTGGGTGACCCGTTGAAGACCTGAAAGGCTTTTGGAAGCAATTGGTCCACGGGAAGTGCCATTTAAGCATATCAACTTTAAATTTTAAATACAAGGCCTCCTTTTTTATGTCGCCATTAGAAAGACGATCAAATTCTGGTTCTGAAAATGTATTCACAGTTTCTGCCATTTCAGTGGAAAATAGAGAAAAAAATCTTTTTCATTCAAAGAGAGCGGACTGACAGTGGATGACATAAAGTATCAGTTATTGTTAAAACGGTGGCAAACTGTTAACCTTAAAAGGAATATATTGTCAAATGTGATGGGTGATATCCGAGGTGATGTCGGTATTTGTCAGAAAATCGCCCTCACTTTTTTATATCAACGGAAATCACCCGGGGTGATTTCCAGGAAATCGCCCTGGGTCGGGGTGATTTCCAGGAAATCGCCCTGGGTCGGGGTGATTTCCAGGAAATCGCCCTGGGTCGGGGTGATTTCCAGGAAAAAATCACCCTGGGTCGGGGTGATTTCCAGGAAATCGTCCCAGCAATTTTCAAGAGACGCGAATAAGCATAATTACGAAAAACTGAATTTACCTATTATTTCATACTGCAATAAATGCATGACTTTTTATTTAATTTATTTACTTCAGGCGATTTTCTGGCTGAATATCCCTTGTGTTTGGGATATTTAAGGAAATCTGCCCTTGCTGTCTGATACACGTGTTTGTTGCCCCAAGAAAACAGACCTCGCGCTACGCGCTCGGTCTGTTTTCGTTGCAACAAGCACTTGTATAACAGCGCGGGCAAATTTCCGGAAATATCCCTCACACGCGGGATATTATATACGAAAATTGCAAAATTAGTCACAGATGATAAGCACAAAAAAAAATGTTGAATTGACTACCATCTACACAGAATACAAAGATCCACGCGATGGGGAGGTTCCAGCCGCTTCTCTGCTGCATTTTTTTTCAAATTGGAAGTTGCCCATAGCTTTTTATTTCTCTCAACGTGGAGTGAATAGCAAAACGTTGGAGGATATAATAAAAAAAAATATTACTGTTTTAGAAGAAACGGGTTTGCGTGTAATGGGAGTGGTATGCGATCAATCTTCAACCAACCAAAAACTATTTAGAACCCTGGGAGTTACAAAGGACAAGAACATTTTTGCCATTTTTGACCCTCCCCATCTAATAAAGAATATAAGGAATAATATGCTTTCTGCAAATTATCTCACGGCTTCGGGTGAGTCGATTTCGTTTAATTTTATTCGCCAAGTTTATGAATTAGACAAAAGCTGCACTACTGGTAGAGCATTACCACGTCTAACAGACAGACACATGAACCCGAATAATTTCCAAAAGATGAGTGTAAAACTAGCCACTCAAGTATTAAGCCACAGCGTGGCAAGTGCACTAAGGACCGCCATCAAAACGGGGGAAATAAAAAAGGAGGCTTTGCCAACAGCTAATTTTGTTGAAGCGATGGATCAACTCTTCGACGCGCTAAACAGCAAATTAGTTTATGCAAAAAAATCTTACAACTTACCTTTGAGTGATAATGCAGTAGATGTAAAGAGTGCACTTGCCAACGGCATCGAAATTATGAAGAATTTGCAAAAAAAAGAATATGGTGGTAATAAAAGACCAACTAGACCAGCCTGTTTTGATGGCATGATTCAAACAGTCAACGCAGTTCAGCAAATGTTTGAAGAGTTAAAAACCTTCAGTAACACCTCGGACAAGAATGAAGTAATTCGATTTCTACTAACGGCCCGGTTGAACCAGGACAGTTTAGAAAATTATTTTTCTATAGTCCGACAAAAAGGGGGTTTCAACAGAAATCCAACAACAAAAGAGTTCAGATATTCCTTTCGTTCGTACACTGCAACCAACTTGATGCAAGCTGCCGACGGATCAAATTGTGAACCCGACGAGGATGTGTCTCTCTTTGAAACCGACACATTTCCTGGATGGTTCGAGACCGAAAATGAAATTATTAATGAAGAATTATTACATCCAGAAGAATTAGAATTAGGTACTGCTCTCTCTTCTTCGTCATCTGAAAGTGACAGTGATGCAACACTGGAGAGTTGTTCGACTGTCTATTTTGCTGGATATCTGGCAAAAAAATGCTTACATAAATTTAATTGTCACAAGTGTCGCGAAACTTTGATTACTGATTCAAGCCAAGATCTTACAGAGGACAGTTGTTAATTTTAGAAAAAAATTATAATTTTAAAGAAGCTTGTGCCTTAAAATTACCGTCTAATTCATTGCAAAGATTTACTAAAATAGGGATGAAGGTGTTCTCAAAATATTTTGAAAAAATTGGGTATGGGTACAAAGTGGTAGAACGATTGAAACGTTTAATAGACGAAAAATTGCAAAGAAAATTTAGCACGTCTTGGAATGATTTTTGTTATGAACATAAGGAATTTTTAAAAAACTTTTTGATTTGAGTTTTAATTTATAAGCAATGCAAAATGGAGTCTTCTGATTTTAAATCAAAACAAACTTCTACCCCTAAACCACAGCCTAAATTATCCATATTGCGACATATTTAATTAAGAATTATTGATTTGATTTACAATTACAATTTTCTGTAGGTTGACAAATAATGGATTTTACCGTAAGACTATGTACTTATAATAACTTCATATTGTTTTAAAGTTTCTGTCGATTATTTAATATACAGGGTGAGTCTAGTTGGACAAATCAGTGCTCTAGCGTTTAAGATATTGAAATTGGAAATTCTATTTTTGGATATGCTGTAGCTGAAATGGTCCCCTGCGCATGGGACCCATGAAGAAAGCTCCAGTTTTATTCAAACCGAAATTATTAAATAAAAACGAAGGCCTAAAAATATTTTTTTCGATATTGTTGCATTTTTTAGGGTTATTTTGTTAGAGAATCATTTTCTCTTTATGGAAACATAATTTTTTTAAGAAAAAAGTTAATAATATCCGAGAAATAAATTATTTAAATAATAAAGATTTTTAATTATTTCCTAAGGGAAACCACGCATGCCGTGGTTTGAACAACTGAAAGGCAGTCCAGCTTATACTGCAGACTGTACCCAGAATGACAAGTGTCAGTTGGAAACGTCATTTGGGGTCGTTTGTGGAAAAGTAATGCAAAACTGCGAGTTTTTGCCCTTTTCTTTACAGATAATTAGGTAATTTTTATTGCTCGATGGATTTTCTGCTAAATTCGCCGAATACAAGTGTCTCGGATTGTCACCCGATTAATGTTCTTTACATTGCCATTGGAGTCGAATGGTTCGACCAAGAAAAGCTATTCTCGTCAGACAGAAGAGAATTGGAATAGTTGCTAACAATTTACTAAGTGAGTACATTGCTGTCAAGTAAGGTGATTTTGTCGTCTTATTAAAAAGTTAATCCTATTTCAGCCGATAAGTTTTCACACTTGCGAAAAGAAGATTTACCATCATCGGATGTCGAGAGGTCCATTGATATTCCATGTAGCAAATGTTGAGACTGTTGATATAATGAAAAAAGACAAAGAAGCGTTGAGCAAAATGAAACCAAGAAAATTCAAGACAGAGGGTGTACAGTGTAGAGATGAAATATGAATTGATGCAACGAAGGTGTATGTAGCAGTCACATCACATGAATCGAGATTAGGAACAAGTAGATGTCGAAGCAAAATGGCTTGATTGTGGCTAGCGAGTTATTTCGGGCAGTGGTCATCAATGATGCTTGCGAACATCCAGAAATCACAACATGAAGAAAAACAGCACAGGAGGATGTTGAGTAACATCGAATTAAACAATCATCTATTATTTCAAGTGAACGTTAAAATTGGACGGAGACTATTGTCACCACATTGTTATTTTTTTATTTATCAGTACATTTGATGTTGCAACATTTATGTAAACCTCTATCCCTTGTAGTCCACTGCATTTTAATCCAAGTCACGTTTCGTTAAGATCGAGGTTAAGATCATATTTTTTATATTAAAGTTTGTATTCTTATTAGAAAGTGACAACTGCGGCCTAATGTTTATTTGAAATTTTGTTACTGTTTTATGGGATGTAATAAAATGTTTATACTGAATTTTAAATCGTCCTGTTAGTACCTATTGCCAATTCCCTTCTGGCTGACAGGAATAGCTTTTGTTGGTCGAACCATTCGACTCCAATGGCAATGTAAAAAAATGCAGCAGAGAAGCGGCTGGAACCTCCCCATCGCGTGGATCTTTGTATTCTGTGTAGATAGTAGTCAATTCAACAGAATTTGTCATCCACTGTCAGCCCGCTCCCTTTTAATGAGAAAGAATTTTTTCTCTATTTTCCACTGAAATGGCAGAAACTGTGAATACATTTTTAGAACCAGAATTTGATCGTCTTTCTAATGGCGACATAAAAAAGGAGGCCTTGCTTTAAAATTTAAAGTTGATATGCTTAAATGGCACTTCCCGTGGACCAATTGCTTCCAAAAGCCTTTCAGGTCTTTAACGGGTCACCCAATCTCCATGTAGCAAATTTCAGCCAAATCGATTCACTAATCTGGGCTATAATGTATCTTTAGTGGTACTACAAAATTTCGATTTTTTGACCCAAAGAGCACTAAATGCGAACGAATTTTGTCTTATTTAAAACCAGAATTTGAAGACCTTTCTGATTGTGACAATAAATCTTTCAAAAACTTGTTTTGGATGGTTAAATGAGTGAATAATTTTAAAGTTGGAAATTGGTGTGCCAAAACGGCACTTTCCGTGGGCCGATTGAATCCAAAATTTGTTCAGCTCTTCGACGTGCAATACAATGTCTATGTGCAAAATTTCAGCCAAATCGGTTCAGGGGCTTGGGCTGTACCGCGATTTAAAAGTCCGCTAAAAATCATTTTTTTTTAAATTTTTGGTCAAAAGGGCACTAAGAATGAATGCATTTTTAGAAGCAGAATTTGAAGGCCTTTCCTATCGTGACGTGAAAAATGGGGGTTTGCATTTAAAATTTAAAAGTTGATGTGCCAAAATGGCATTTCTAGTTGCACGATTGGCTCCAAAAGCTTTTCAGATCTAAGTTGGGTTATGAGATGCCTACGCACCAAATTTCAGACAAATCGGTCTAGTAGTTTTGGCTGTGGCGTGTTTACAAACGTACGTACGTACGTACGTACGTACGTACATACGTACGTACACACACACAGACACATTTTGAAAACCGCTTTTTTGGGTTCCTGAGACCTCAAAACGTGAAGATCTGGTGCTATCTCGAATTCGAAAATTTTAGTGATTGCAGTAACCTCCCATTTTTTTAAAATTTTGTTGGAGTTGGGGAGGTTAAAACATCAATCGGGTGACAACCCAAGATACTTGTATTCGGCGAATTTATCACAAAATCCATCAAGCATTAAAAATTACCTAATTATCTAAGAAAAGGGCAAAAACTCGCAGTTTTACATTATTTTTCCACAAACAACTCCAAATGACATTTCCAACTAACACTTATTGTCATTCTGGGTACAGTCTGCAGTATAAGCAAGACTGCATCTCAGTTGTTAAAACCACGGCATTCGTGGTTTTAATTAGGAAATAATTAAAAATCATTATTATTTAAATAATTTATTTCTCGGATATTATTAACTTTTTTCTGCAAAAAATTATGTTTCCATAAAGAGAAAATGATTCTCCAAAGAAATAACCCTAAAAAATGCAAGAATATCGAAAAAAAAAAATTTTAGACCCTCGTTCTTATTTAATAATTTCGGTTTGAATAAAACTGGAGCTTTCTTTATGGGTCCCATGCGTAGGGGACCATTTCAGCTACAACATTATCCAAAAATAGAATTTCCAATTCCAATATCTTGAACGCTAGAGCGACTGATTTGTCCAACTAGACTCACCCTGTATACTTTCCTCTTGGCAATAACCCTCGTGCTTTATAGCGCTCCACACTTCCATCCAAATATAGTTTCGTTTTAAATACCCGTTTTGTGCCTAAAATCTTTTTGTCTTTCGGACGATCGACAAGGGTCCATGTGCCATTTTCCATCAACGCTTCGTATTCTGTCTTCATAGTTTGAAGCCATTCCTTCTCATTCTTACTGCATATATAATGCTTCTTTTACGGTTGTTGGATCTGATGAGCTGCTGTTGTCAATCGTAAAATATGACACAAAATCTTTGTTTGTCGAGTTGTTCACCGGAGTTGGAATCTTCAAAATTTTCTTCATCACTTTCTCTTCCGTCTGAACTTTGATTTGGTGTTTCGAACTCTTCGGGTTGTTCCACGTTCTCTGAACCAATCAATTCTTGTGGAATATTTTCGGATTCCAGTACAACATATTCCTGATTGTTAATAACTTCTGGTTTAATTGTTTCTGCTTCAATCTTTCTTGTTTCAAAAAATATTACATCTCGACTCTTTGTTATCTAACTTTGCTCTAATGCACCACGAACTCTGCTTCCCGAGGTGGGGAACGTAGAACGAGCTCAAAGTATCCTACTCCGTTAATATCCTAATAATTTTCATTCTTCCTGAACTTCAGTAGTTTGGATTTGCTTTTGCTTCATTTGCTGTTTGAGTAAGTACGAACCCAAAATATTCACTTCATGCAGATCTGGCCCCGTGTTATTGTGTGCGTATGTGCCTGTAATCAATAATAATCTCCGATCGACCTAATTAACTTGTTTTTTTGACATTGGGTTTAAAGGAGGATTCGACTCAAGAAATCGATGTTGAGGTTATTGCTGATTTTAATGAGAAAGGAGCGCCTGAGTCGAATGGTGTTATCAGAATTTAAAAATTCTTAACGTTTTGAAGATTTTCAGAAAAAAAGCGGGAAAGATGGCGTCATATTTCCACGATCTCTTGTTGACCATCTTGGCGTCTGGAAATATCTTCAAGATGGGCAGGAAATCGTGGAAAAATAACGTTATCTGTCCCGCTGTTTTTTCTGAATATCTTCAAAACGGTAAGGAATTTTTAAATTTTAATAACACCGTTGGACTCAGACGCTTTTTTCTCACTAGAATCAGCCATAACTTCAACATCGATTTCTTAAGTTGCATCCTCGTTTAAGTAGGTACTTCCTACTTCTATTAGTAGACGCTTCGAGGGTATCAGCATTATTATTGTTATTGTTATTAATATTATTATTATTTATAAGGGGCGCCTATAAGGTTTGGGCCTAGGGGCGCAAAAATTGCTAAACCGTCCCTGACCGTGGTCAATATTCAAATGAACCAATCAAATTACTGAGATTAACTCAGGCTACTCAGTTAAGGGTGCGCACGGATTCAACGAAATGCAACCAATTATACATTCTTCTTCCATTTAATCTTATGTATTTTTACTTTCACACAAATATGCCTTACGAAGACAAATTAACTTCAGAAAAAATTAACAGATGGAAGAGCAGTTATTTAATGACTATTCAAAATTTGTTATTTTTTTGAAACAAATTAAAAAAAAAATTAAGAAATTTCATATCAAAATTTCTTAATTTATTTCAGCAAAATGGCAAATTTGGAATAGTCAATAAACAATGTAAATTTGCCTTCGTAAGGCATAGTTGTGTGAAGTTAAAAATGCATAGGATTAAATGAAAGAAGATTGTATAATTGGTTGCATTTCGTTGAATCCGTGCGCACCCTTAAATGTGTAAAAGGAAAGCGCCTGAATTTTCGCGTTGACCAGAAATTTATGATCACATTCACATGTTTGTATTTGACTGTTTGTCTCTCTCTCTCTCTCTCTCTGTGACGTAACATAAGAAAGAGCGCGACACCAACTATTCGCGAAAATCAGCAAAGTGTCTGACATCTGGTGGCAATACTTTAATTACACTGAAAGACAGGACAGTAGTTTTGTTCGGAGGCATCCTCTCGCTGACTCGAAATTTTGGGAATAATTCTGTGGAATTTTACGTTTAGTGTACTTAAGCGGAACATTGTAAATCCAGGAAAACTTGGCTTTTAAAAAATCCTCGTATCAATGTCACTGATGTCACCAACTGACACTGTCAGGCACGTCACGCTGGAGTTCTCACATCCGGTTCCCCAGTTTGGTGAGACCGCCATTTTGTGGTTTAGCAATGCCATCTATTAGCAGCTGATTTTCGCGAATTGACAGTGGTCGTGTTAGCTGGTCAACCAGAAAAAACATCCATTGATGGCGAAAAATTGTTTAAAATGACGTAACCCCTGACGTATGGAGGCTGACACGCACACCTGACGCTATTATTTTATAGTGAGGTTATGTCGTTATTGTTAATCCCTGGCAGTGTTCTCTGGCTAAAAAATATAGGTAAGGTATTTATTTATTAATGGTAATTAGGATATAGCCCCATCATCTTATAAATTTGCAGTTTTTGTGCAATTTGAGATAACACCAGATCTTCACGTTTTGAGCTCTCGGGAGCCCAAAAAAAGTGGTTTTAAAAATGTGTCTGTGTGTACGTTTGTAAACACGCCAGAGCCAAAACTACCAGACCCCAGGACCCCGCACGATTCTTATGGAAAGTGGCTTTCGGTGAAGTTGTCCGACTTTTTGATATGTTGTAGTTTTCATGATTCCGAACAAAAGTTATCATTGCACCAACCTCCAGACATGGACAGTTTTTGCCATACAAAAAATCCCGAAGATAGAACTTTTTCCATAAGAACTACATGTAGCGAAAATGTAATCGGCCGTTTTGCCATCATAATTCCGCATGATCAGTCCAGGAGCACCTTTCTTACACATATTACTAACATACGTCCTAATGAAAGCCTTTTGGGCGCATTTGAATATTGTGTCGGGAAGAGTAGGAAACAGCGGACCCAAAAATGTGTATAACCTTATGGCAACATTCATCTTCTGGACTCTCTGTAACAAAAACTATCCATATTTGGAGGTGGCGCAACGTTAAGTTTTGTTCAGAACCATGAAGGGTACAACATATCAAAAAGCTGTACATTCCTTAGCGGATTCTTGCAGACACATTTTTTCAACATTCAATTATGTAAAAAAAAAATGCAGCAGAGAAGCGGCTGGAACCTCCCCATCGCGTGGATCTTTGTATTCTGTGTAGATAGTAGTCAATTCAACAGATTTTTTTTTATCCTTATCGTCTGACGTCAGTGACTAATTTCGCAATTTTCTGACAAATACCGACATCACCTCGTACATCACCCATCACATTTGACAATATGTTCCTTTTAAGGTTAATCTTTTGCCACCTTTTTGACAATAACTGCCACTTTATGTCATCCACTGTCAGCCTGCTCCCTTTTAATGAGAAAGAATTTTTTCTCTATTTTCCACTGAAATGGCAGAAACTGTGAGTACATTTTTAGAACCAGAATTTGATCGTCTTTCTAATGGCGACATAAAAAAGAGGCCTTGTATTTAAAATTTTAAGTTGATATGCTTAAATGGCAGTTCGCGTGGGCCAATTGCTCCCAAAAGCCTTTCAGGTCTTCAACGGGTCACCTAATCTCTATGTACCAAATTTCAGCCAAATCGATTCAGTAATTTGGGCTATAATGTATTTTTACTGTTATTATAAAATTTCGATTTTTTGAACCAAACAGCGCTAAATGCGAATTAATTTTGTCCTATTTAAAACCAGAATTTGAAGACCTTTCTGATGGTGACAATAAATCTTTCAAAAACCTGTTTTTAATGGTCAAATGAGAGAATAATTTTAAATTTGGAAATTGGTATGCCAAAACAGCACTTTCCGTGAGTCGATTGAATTCAAAATTTGTTCAGCTCTTCGACGTGTAATACAATCTCCATATGCAAAATTTCGGCCAAATCGGTTCAGGGGCTTGGGCTGTACCGCGATTTTAAAGTCCGATAAAAATCAATTTTTTTTTAATTTTTGGTCAAAAGGGCACTAAGAATGAATACATTTTTAGAAGCAGAATTTGAAGGTCTTTCTTATGGTGACGTGAAAAATGGGGGTTTGCATTTAAAATTTAAAAGTTGATGTGCCAAAATGGCATTTCCGGTTGCACGATTGGCTCCAAAAGCTTTTCAGATCTAAGTTGGGTTATGAGATGCCTACGTACCAAATTACAGCCAAATCGGCCCAGTAGTTTTGGCTGTGGCGTGTTTACAAACGTACGTACGTACGTACGAACATACACACAGACACATTTTAAAAACCACTTTTCTGGGTTCCTGAGACCTCAAAACGTGGAGATCTGGTGCTATCTCAAATTCGAAAATTTTAGTGATTGCAGTAACCTCCCATTTTTTTAAAATTGTGATGGGGTTGGGGAGGTTAAAAGCGAGGGGTTAATCTATTGGGAATTCTTTCGTACACCCTTGGGGGAATTCTCCAGGAATTCTTTGGGAATTCTCAGGAATTCTTTGGGAATTCTCAGGAATTCTTTGGGAATTCTCAGGAATTCTTTGGGAATTCTCAGGAATTCTTTGGGAATTCTCAGGAATTCTTTAGGAATTCCCAGGTATTCCATAGCATGGGAATTCTTTCGTACGCCATTTTTACGAAGGATTAACCCCTCGGTTAAAAGTTACACTTTCACTAGAAAAATTTCGCTCAGTCATGGCCGTCTCTAGTTCCAGGCCATGTCCTAACCATTTGGCAACGTGGCGAGAGGGATTTACCATCAATTTGACAAATTGTCTCTGATTGTCATTAAAGTGAAACTTTTGCGAAAAAAGACCAAAAATGTTGGAATCTTTATCAATTTCAAATGATTAACGTACTGAAAATGAATATTTTGAAGAAAGTATGTAAGATATGTAGTATTTAGTAAATTTATGGTGATAAATTTTGATTACAGACTCATTTTAAATACTGTGTGGACAAGAGGGTTTTGTAAAATTGATTTCACCGTGTTTTAATTAAACATTCACTGGAATTGAGCTCTTATCATTAGGAAGTTTAAATAAATAGCAGAAAACCATTTGGACTTGATGGATAAATCGCATTTCAAGACAAGATTTATTTCATCGTTGCAGCTATGGTAAAAGGCAGGAATTAGACCATTCTCATCTGTACAATTTTGTGTAGGTAAAGTCGACACAATGACGTAGGTACCCTGCTAAACGAAGATCAATTGAAATTGATACATACCTAGTCATCGCTACTTTGTGTGTAGTTAAGAAAATCATTTCTCAGTCCAACCTGTTACCTAATCATTATTAGAACCGTTACCTTAATTATACGTGCCCAAGCGCCCAAAAATTAACATTTAACATTATATTGTATTTATTTCTACACAAACTACATGCTCTCAATAAACAATTAATTCTGTGTAAAAGTGTCAAGTTTTAATAATGATCTCGAAATTATAAAACGTGGAGAACTCGCAGTGGCTTCGAAGGGAGTTGTTTGAGGCCCAGATGCTTAGAAATCATGCAAGCTGATGTAATCTCGATTGAATTTGAAAAGGATTTGTAAAAAATCTTTTTCTCTGGCTCTAGAAGCAGAATTTGTTACCTAAAACTTACTTAATAGAGCACATCTTACAGGCTTTCTTAAAGTATTGAATTTCAATTCGTTAATCCTTTGAAATTGATAAAAATATAATATTTTTTGGTAATTTTTGCAATGTTCCACATGGCCTGGAGCTAGAGACGGCCGTGGCTCAGTCCAAGGGTCTCGTTTTTTCTAAATTGTAATTCATTTACCTTTAAAAACGTTGATAAGTAATAATTTTATTGTTATTAAAAAGTATAAGCAAGTGGGGTATTATTGTTATTAATTAATAAAAGTGTAAATAATAATTATTTTTTGTGAAACTACGGTCCTTATCATGTGTGACATTAGACTACACAACTATTCACTTTTTTTCAAAGCTAACTACGTTTTTTGACAAGAAATTTTAAAACTGTGTTTAGTCAAATTATTTTTTTTTCTCGTAACTGTTCTAGTGAAACTGTAAACTTTTTTTACATAATTGAATGCACTTCAATCACGTTTACTAGCCTACCTATTTTATTAAATCATCAAAAAATTGTTGTGGGCCGCTGTTTAAATTATCAAAATTGATGTTGACTTCTGGTATAACCGGAAGTGAAGCATATGAGTGTATTATCTGAAAAGATGCGCCAGAAGTCGAAATATACTCATGCCAAAATTCAGAATTTAACTTCGAGTCACGACGGAATATTGCCCGTCACATTGAATCTGGGACACCCTGTAGATCAATTAGATATTTGTCGAGTTCCCTTTTTGTCAACTTCCATTCGGGTCTTTTTTTATTACCTTAACTATGTTTCTCAAATTCTGCCCGCTTATCTAAATTCAAGTAAAAATTTGGATAAAAACTGCAAACTTTTAGTTTAGAATGTTATTTAACGATAATCAAATAAAAAACTGCCTTCCACCAGTTCGATTCTTTTGACTTTAAACTTATTTAATATTATTCAAGTCAAAAACTGCAAATTTATAAGAAGCCGCTATATCCAACTGTTCTATTATTAATTAGTTAATACCGAAACTTATATGATCAGCTTTTGAACTTTAAATACAATTTCTAGCACCATAATGACATCAGAAAGAAAAGCATTCATAGTCGATTTCTACGATGAAGTTGAAGAGGAAATTATTAAGGAGGAACCCAAAGAGGAAGAATGGAGCGACACCGACATGCCCAACGAGATTGAGATAAAAGTTGAAGAAGACCTTAATTATGAATTAAATGTAGAAGAGACTAGTCGTATCATAGCTCAAGAAGAAGCTGCAACAGTACAACTGAAATTAGGCCATGAGTCTGGGGGATGTGACGCGCAACTAGAAGAAAGGTACTCGCACGATCATACTTATAGCAAAAATATATTTAAAAGGTTTTGTTGCGATGGATGCGATTACAAAACTAAACACAAGCGTCTCCTGCAGCGGCACATGATAAATAAACACCGAAATGAAGAAGAGATTAGATGGTTTAAGTGCGAGAGATGCGACTACAAAGCTAAACATAAGGCGCACCTGCAGCAGCACATGATAAATAAACACCTAAATGAAGAAGAGATTAGATGGTTTAAGTGCGAGAGATGCGACTACAAAGCTAAACATAAGAAGTACCTGCAGGAGCACATTATAAATAAACACCTAAATGAAGAAGAGATTAGATGGTTTAAGTGCGAGAGATGCGACTACAAAGCTAAACATAAGAGTCTCCTGCAGCAGCACATGAGAAATAAACGCCGAAATGAAGAAGAGATTAGATGGTTTAAGTGCAGGAGATGCGACTATAAAGTTAAACGTAAGGGTGACCTACGGAAGCACATGATAAGTAAACACCGAAATGAAGAAGAGATTAGATGGTTTAAGTGCGAGAGATGCGACTATAAAGTTAAACGTAAGGGTGACCTACGGAGGCACATGATAAGTAAACACCTAAATGAAGAAGAGATTAGATGGTTTAAGTGCGAGAGATGTGACTACAAAGCTAAACATAAGAGTGTCTTGCAGCAGCACATGAGAAATAAACACCTAAACGAAGAAGAGATTCGATGGTTTAAGTGCGAGACATGCGACTATAAAGTTAAACGTAAGGGTGACCTACGGAAGCACATGATAAGTAAGCACATGATAAGTAAACACCTAAATGAAGAAAAGATTAAATGGTTTAAGTGCGGGAGATGTGACTACAAAGCTAAACATAAGAGTGACCTACGGAAGCACATGATAAGCAAACACCTAAATGAAGAAGAGATTACATGGTTTAAGTGCGAGAGATGCGATTACAAAGCTAAACACAAGCGTCTCCTGCAGCAGCACATGATAAATAAACACCTAAATGAAGAAGATATTAGATGGTTTAAGTGCGAGAGATGCGACTACAAAACTAAACATAAGAGTCTCCTGAAGCAGCACATCATAAATAAACACCTAAACGAAGAAGAGATCAGATGGTTTAAGTGCAAGAGATGCGACTACAAAGGTAAAAGTAAGAGTCACCTGCAGCGGCACAGGAGAACTAAACATTAAGTGAAGAAGTGACTAGATGGTTTCTGTATGCGACTACAAAACAGAAATAAAAATAACACTAAAATATGTAAAATAACAATAAAAAACAATAATAGTACACTAAGGGAGAGAAATGCATAATTTCTCCTGAGGTGTAAGTTCGAAGCCAGAGGGCGAAGCCCGAGGGCTTCAAATACACCGAGGGACAAATGGCGTTCTCTCCTGAGGTGTATATACAATTTTTTCCACGCCCTCAGTAAAGAAAACGATAAAAAAGAAATTTTTGTGCTATTTTGTTACGTTATTAGATATTTTAGTAGTAGTCTCTGAATTTCATTAACTCCATGACTACCTGAAAAATTTGTGTAAACAAGTGTCAATAATACGCGATACGTGTTTAAAACCTTTTTCTAACACCAACATTTTATACTGTTTCTATGGTACATTTGAATTTGCTTCTTATGTTTGCTATAAAACACGCCGTTGACTATAAGGCACGTCGTCCATGACAACGTGTTTTATAGCTAATAACTAAATTACATTTCTATAAATATTACAAGTAACATTAATTTATTTATCTTTTACATAAAAATTGAAATTACAATTATTGTAGTAAACAAGTCCTCCAGTAATTCCAGATCTAGAGGATGTGCTGGGTTCTTCGGGGTTTATCGTATTGATGGTCTTGGTTCTAACATCTACCTTCTTAATTTGATCCATTTCATTACAATTCACCATTCCATCGCTAAAAACCTTTCTTGCAATCTTCACTCGCTCTCCGAATGATTCTTCTATATAAGACTCGGCTACTTTTGAAGATTCCCACCCGCCATGTCTTTTCAAGGAGGTAATATCTCCACCTGCGTTAACAAGCAGAGTTGCTGAACTGCGACGAAACGAATGACCACTATAACTTTTTGGATTTTCCAGTTTCAGGAAAATCGCAATCTTTTTTGGAATTTGTCCGAAAGAATTAATTCAAACAACTTGTCGAGTGCACTTGCCTTTATGGTATTGAAGAAAAAATCTAGAAGGTGCATTTTTGGGACGTAAAGCAACATAACGTCTGAACAAATCAATAGGGTTAACACCAAAACCTTCACTGACAATACTGAATCTTCTTTCCTTATGTGTTTTACTAGCAGGAATAGTAACATTCAAAACATCTCCACAGTCCTCTATGTCTTCATAATTCATACTGCACAATTCTGCTTTACGACACGCTCCTCCAATTCCGAATAGTAAAGCGATCTTCATAAACAAATAGTCTTCATTTCCAGCTTGCAGTAAAAATGTTTCAATCTCTTTTCGCGACAACACCTTGGACTTTTTACCACGATAACCAACATTCAAATTCTTCAAATAAGGAACAACTGCACCAAATTTTTCAATATCCACGTTCTCTTTACACTTCAGAGTCGCTTTTAACATAGTGTAAGATAGGCGGACACCCTGTATATGCAAATAATGTACGGTCAAAGAACTAGGGTGTCCGTCCGCGATGATTGCGAGAATTGGACTTTGAACCGGTGAAGAAAGACTCGATCAGCAAATCCATGGGGTCGGGAGTAACAAATTCGGGAGTAAGAAAGTAGATGCCAAACGGGTAGGACGAATGTGTGTGTAAGAGGAGTGAGTGGAAGAGGCCCCCAAGACAGGAGAGGCGGTTGCCACCGGACAGTAACAATTGTAATTAAGTGTAAGTAGTGTAACGTAGTGAATAAAGAGTAAGCTAAGAAGAACTCGTGCGTGAATTCACCAACTCCCAAACCCCAAATCGTACATGGTATAAACGCCGATTTGGAAATCTACATCGGCAAATCTTACATGGTGGAGGCGCCTTGGTCGGAACCGTGGAAGATCTTCACATCTTCCAGATAGTACCGGCGAAGGGATTTAAAGGTAGGTGTTATTTAAATTGGTTTATTTTATTTTTTTCTAATTATCGGGGTAAGATCGGGAACGGAATTAATTAAGTAGTAGATTATTAAACGTAAATTAAATATAGGTCAAGAGGAGACGACCGCGGAAAGAATGTAAGTGGTCCAGAAAGACACACCTGAAGGTTTGGAAGACTTAACGGACACATTTCAACAACACATTCGCGCATTAAAGGGTTTAAACGAGCCGGTAGATCAAGCTAATGGCTGTATCATTCACCTTTTGTTGTCGAAAATCAGCGATGAAACGAAATACCAGTGGGAAACCACTTTGCCCGACAACAAAATGCCAAATTACACAAATTTATTGGAGTTTCTGCAGAAAAGAAGCAACTGTCACGCCGACACACCCAAGAGACAAGATTCTAGGACCCTTCACAACAATAAATCTCAAAACCAACCTCGAGGTCGAATGTTGGTTGCATCCAACGACAAAAATTCGTCAAACTTCAACGATCAGAACAAAAGGGATCAACGTTTCGTATCATGCAGCATATGTCAAGCAGATGACCATAAGATCTACACTTGCAACAAATTTATGCAAGCGAGTCATGCACAGAAAATCGAATTGATTCAGAAAGCTCAATTGTGCTTTAACTGTCTGGGTAAGAGTCATCCAATACGGTATTGCAGGGGAGGTACTTGCAGAAAATGTAATCTCAAACACCACACATTGCTTCATATAGAAACTGCCCCAATCGCATCTACCAGCGCATCTTCAGATTGACTACACTCGGGGGCTTATAAATCTTTACCACTAGACGCTCCAACAGACGACATTATTCCTACGGCTATGATCTACATATTAAATTCTAACAAAGCTAAAGTACCTTGCATAGCAATTCTCGATACAGGATCCACGCAAAACTTCATCTGCGAGGGACTTACGAATCTACTCGGTATGAAACGTAAAAAATGTTTCTACCCAATCGACGGTCTCAACAATCTAACAACCATTGTTAATCAATATATTACCGCTACAATATCGTCTCGTAACAATGGTTATCAAAAAACTATCGATCTTCTCGTAATACCGTCAATTACCCCTGATACTCCAAATCAACATATCAATCGACAATTTCTCGACATTCCTTCGAATATCAATTTAGCCGACCCAGAATTTCATAAACCTGCACCCATACAAATCTTATTCACGGCAGGGTTGTCACTCTCTCTCTTTAATATCGGTCAAATCAGGTTGTCAACCCCTAAACACTCGGAAATATACCTCCAGAAAACAACGTTAGGATGGGTCGTTGCAGGTACTCTCGAAACAATTTCTCGTCAAAATATCGCTAAATGTAACGTCGCAAATATCAATTTCGATATCAATCGTTTCTGGGAAATCGAAGAAGGAACCACGATCAAATATTTATCAAACGAAGAAGCCGCATGTGAAGAACATTTCAAATCTCATTTCACTCGCAATATCGACGGAAAATATATAGTCGCTCTTCCCTTTAACCAAAGAAAATCCGAAATCGGCGAATCACGTTCTGTTGCACTCAAACGGTTATTGGGAATCGAAAGACGATTAAAAGGAAATCCTGATTTAATGCAACAATACTCAAATGTAATCGAAGAATACGAACGACTTGGACATATGCGGAAAATCAAGGGTCAACCGGATAAGATGGATATTTCTTACCACATCACTGCGTAATCAAAGAATCGAGTCTAACCACCAAATTACGCGTCGTTTTCGATGGATCATCAAAATCGAACACCGGAGTGTCATTGAATGATGTACTCATGATCGGCCCAGTTATACAGGATGATCTATTTTCTCATTTACTCCATTTCCGAATACCCAATTACGTAATTACCGCGGACATCGAAAAAATGTTTAGGCAAGTCTTAATCAGAGAAGAAGATCAAAAGTATCTGAGAATCCTATGGAGGGATAAGGATGGGAACATCTCAACGTATCAGCTAACGACAAACACATTTGGTCTCGGTCCATCCTCATTTCTCGCAATAAGAAGCGTTCACCAGCTAGCCCAAGATGAAGAATCGACATTTCCTAGGGCGACCGAGAGAATTAAAAAACGACTATACGTTGATGACTACCTGGACGGTACTCAAACCATCGAAGAGTCAATCAAATTACGCGATGAAATCTCTAATCTCCTCAAATCTGGCGGATTCAACATCCGTCAATGGGCCTCAAATTCACCGGAAGTACTGAAAGGGTTACCGGAGCACGATATCAACAAGCAGCTCCAAGACAAAGACAATCTTACACTCAAAACTCTCGGCTTATATTGGAATTCCGAAGATGACAAAATCATTTACACTGTCGCACCTATCAAAAAACCGTCTTTAACAACGAAACGCGTCATTTTTTCGGAAATCTCTAAGATCTTTGACCCGCTGGGACTACTAAATCCAGTGATAGTACCTATAAAATTAATCATGCAGGAGTTATGGAGATTGCAGTTAGACTGGGAAGCTTCTGTACCGTTAGAAATATTCACAAAATGGAACAATTTCGTCGATCAACTACCCCTACTGAATAAAATTTCGTTCGAGCGGCAATTAGCATACCCCCAGTCCGTTAACGTACAGCTTCATGGTTTCTGCGACGCCAGCGAAAAAGGCTTCGGTGCCTGCATGTACCTCAGATCGATGGATGGATCAGGAAATATTCGTGTTCGTCTTATCTGTGCCAAATCGAGAGTTTCGCCTATCAAGAAGGTCCAAACTATTCCTCGTCTCGAGTTATGTGCTGCAAATTTGCTCGCCGATCTCTTTAGAAGTGTCAATTCCTGTCTAGAAATCACCGTAAATGAAACCGTTTTTTGGAGTGATTCCGTGATTGTTCTCCATTGGATTAACACATCTCCACATTTACTAAAAACATTCGTAGCTAATCGTGTCACCAATATTATTTCGAAAACAAAGCCGACTCAATGGAGACATGTGAGAACACACGACAATCCCGCTGACCTGCTTTCTAGGGGCGTACCACCCGCGGAGCTATTGAATTCGAGAATCTGGGCAGAAGGGCCACATTGGTTAGCCCGGGGAGAAGAAAATTGGCCTGACTTGAAATTAAAATTATCTGAAACATCCGACACTTCCCTTGAATTCAAGCGAACTACCTGCCTTCTCTCAACCCATGACGCTAGTTTCCTCAATTCCTACTCGTCTTTTCAAAATCTCGTTCATGTGGTCACTAGATGTCTTCGTTGGAGAAACAAAATAAAGGGACCAATTTTATGGCCCTCGGAAATGAAAAGGTCATCGAACGCAATAATTAGAATCGTCCAAAATCACTCGTTTCACGACGAATTAAAATGCTTAAATTCGTCGAAACCGTTACCCAACAAATCGAAACTCCTTCAATTAAGACCATTCTTGGATGAAGATGGATTATTGCGAGTTGGCGGTCGACTGCAAAAATCTGATTACTCATTTGACAAGAAGCACCAGATAATTTTACCAAAAAATCATCATATTACAAAACTACTCATCGAAAAGGAACATAACGATATGATGCACTCTGGCACACAAGCTACACTATACTCTTTACGTCAAAGGTATTGGCCTATCGACGGACGGAACCAAGTGCGAAAATTAATTCGAAATTGTATCACTTGCGCCAAGGCCAACCCTTTACCGGTAAATTACGTCATGGGTGATTTACCCAAGGTACGTTTGACGGAATCTCGCCCCTTCTCGAATAGTGGTGTAGATTTGTGGACCATTTTATATAAAGGAAAAACGATTTCGCAACAAGAATAAAATCAAAGTCTACGTCGCTATTTTCGTCTGTCTATCCGTGAAAGCTGTACATATCGAACTTGTTGCGGATCTCAGTACTGAAGCATTTATCGAAGCCTTGAAACGATTCATCGCCAGAAGAGGCAAATGTGCTTCAATTCATTCTGACAATGCTTCAACCTTTGTTGGAGCCAATAACGAATTAAAATCAATTTTGAAGTCTTCTGATCACAACAATCAAATCGCCACCGTTCTAGCAAATCAAGGAATAAAATGGAACTTTATTCCACCTCAGTCACCACATGTAAGAGGTATTTGGGAAGCAGTAGTGAAGTCCTTTAAACATCATTTTAGAAGAATCGTGGGAACCGCATTGTTTACATATGAACAATTAAATACGTTGTAAAGTTCTTGTTGCAATTTTGTCTGATTGCGAAAATTGAAGAAACAAAACAACAAAAAGAATATAACAAAATGTACCTAATTGGACAGTTGAATTTCTATCAAAAAAAAATAAAGTTGACATATTTTTTGCATTCTTAAAAAACCCTAATTTTTCAACGTTTTATCGATGATATGCGTTGCATGTGAGGTTCAGTCATCTTTAATCTTTGTAACACGTAGGTACTTAACTAACTGCTTCGTTATAACCGATTCATTATCATTCCGGACAACCATGGACATATGCAAATGCAAATAGCACTGCTCACTATTGCAGAAACGTGCTTTTACTATTTTTTGTGTTGGGGCAGCGCCTTTTGGAAAATCTGGCCGGAAGTCTGGGAAGCAATTTTGAGTTTATTGCTCGATTTATGATGATACCCTTAGGTACGCCTAACAAGCCAGATGTTTGTTTTATGATTTTAGGTAGGTATTGTACTAGTACTTCTACCGATCGGTATTTGTTCTAAATGCAAATAGATATTTCTTTAAGTTCCACTAGTTCTAGAAATTACACGGATGTTGCAAAATTAGCACTGGGGTTGAAAAATCGTAAAGGGGGATGAAAAGTCAAAGGGTATGAGAATAAACCGCTGTTAAGTAAAAAATTACAGAAAATAATACCAAAATAACCAAATTATGTAAATTAGGGTTTCGACAGTCGAAAAATTGCCAAGGGGGTTGAAAAAAGTGAAAAGGGTAAACATCTTCTAAATGAGTTCAATTTATAACCGAAGAATAACGAAATTACGCTAATTTAGCAAAATGGACAGATTGGAGGTTTGTAAAATCGTAAAGGGGGATGAAAAGGCAAAGGGTACATCAGCGTTTGGGGGATTGAAATATTGCGAAGGGGGTCGAAAAAGTGAAAACGGCAAAACATATAATCTAAATGAAGAAGTGACAGAAAGTTTTGACACCCTCTACCGGAAGGATGGTCAAGTGAGCACAAGAAAAGCGAGGGCACTTTGCAGTGACCTTCAAATTGCCAGCCGCGACAAACAAATTTAAACATCTGAAACTTTCTCGCCACCATTCAAAAACTTCGGACCGGTTTCGGGTTATTTGACCCTCACCAGCGAAGTGCATAAAGACCACCCTACTCCAATTCATTGAAAAATTGCGGTAATTTAGTCTTTTCATCCCCTCATTACTTCACCACTGATTTACAGGGGTGAGTTTATTTCTAACTGTGTGTCGGGTTCCAGACCTCCACGTGCAACATTTGAGTGGTTTTCGTATTTTTGTGATTTTCAACACCTAAATTTCATCCCCCAAAATTGGCACCCCTTTACCTTCAGCAGACTTGATGGTAGAACTCGAGAACCAAGTTTCAGTAAGATACCTCCACTCGTTCTCGAGTTATTACAATTAATAATTTTTCGCTCCCGAGAAAAAAACGCAGCTTCCCGCGATTCGACTGCGTACGCTGTCTAAACGCTTGAAGATGGATTAAAATCGTATAAGGAAGAAATGTAGACAAGGAATAGACCTACAAAAAAGTCCGCGACAGCATATAAGTATCTGTTACGGATAGTCGACAATAAGCGACCGAAGCCATTTTCGTCAAAAATTAAAACACAAAAACGATCACGGTGTAGCTACCCATCGTAGATAGCTATAGGCCGTCCCGGACTTTTTTGCAGATCTTTTCAATGCCGTCGATTCCTCCTTTCAAACTTTTGATCTATCTTCAAGCGTTGAGGCAGCGTTTGCGATCAAACGTCGAAAATTGCAATTTCTTTCGGTTTTTCATCCGTAACTTCGACTACTATGGTTCGATATGGCCCAAAAACAATCCCCTCCGAGATTTTCGGGGTAGGTGGTCGGCCGGCCGAGCCGCCGAGTGAGCGATTTCACTAACACTTCAGTACCTCCGCATTCTGCTACGGCACTAAAAACGCTAACCTATTACAAACTTTTTGAAGTGACCAGTGATGGGCAATTGCATGTAGACAATTATTGTCTACATTTTGTGTAGACAAATGTAGACAATTGTAGACAAATGTAGAGAATTGTAGACAAATGTAGACAATAGTAGACAATTCTTTTTGAGGTTATGTTTAGGTTAGAATCCTTGCCGGTCGCAGTCTTTCCAATGTCTTTACACACGAATCACACGATAAACCAAATTAATGGCATCTCGGGGTTGTCCACGCAACAAAAGCTTTTCCTTAGGTTTCGATTTGAAGAAAAATGAAAAAGGGCGGTATGTGGCCTATTCACTGATGGACGCGTAGACAATTAAACTGTAGACAATTGTAGACAAACCTTGTGTAGACAATTAATTGTCTACATTTTAATTGTACGCGCCCATCACTGGAAGTGACGTTAACTTTGTTAAAGCTAAACCTAAAGCTATTCTATTCTATTTAAATTAGTATAGGAATTCTCTAAAATGTACATTATTTTCTTTTTGTCTTTTTGAAAAGCCAATTTTTTGTGTAGGTATTATAACACACCTCGTCCAAAAAGCGACAGACTTCAACTCGTCGCAACTGACGGTCCGCCACTCCTCATGACTCGACACCTGTCATTCGGATTCTGCTCTAAACGTGGCGTGCTGCTAACATAATAATTTCGCGCTGTCACATTAATCCCGCTCTCTCTCTCTCTTACTATCTTGATAACCAATCAACACGGTCCCACTGACCTTATCCTCTTTCGGAGTAACCCTTCCTCTCGAATTACTCTCGAAACATTTAAACAACTCGTCTTGATCCCCTCGACCAAGACGTCCACCTTGAGCGCCACTTAGTCTATTTTTATTCCCGGACTAAGAGAGGGAAATACAAATGACAGAGATGCTTGTTAACTTGTGAGAGAACGACACTTTCTGCGACAACACTACTTTGCCTGGTTCAGCTTAGCTCAGGTTTGCTGGTAGAGGGAGTGAGTAAGGAACATGCTCTTTCCAATAATTTAGATTGATCGCGCTGTACTAGCTTTAACTCATTACGCTCGCTGCTTTGCGGTACTTACAAATGCTTTTTTCGGCACTGCACAAAAATAGACGCCTATCAACAACAATAATTTATTTACAAACAAAAAGGCGGCTATAAAACAAAAGAACAAAAGTATATCTAGGGATTTTCATTTTCCACCGTTGGCGGTCCTTCTTACACCGCTGTCATTCAAACTCAGCCAATCATCAAACGCCAAACTTGACGTTCTAGCCCAACATGGCCATGCGTAGTTGTACTTGGTGACGTAAAAACACAATTAGTTGCATCCTCTTGAATAGGTCTTGATTATGCCTTCTTCAGAATCAAATAATTGAATGTAGCGCGGTATTTACCTTTACGGTATGTCCTTATAAAAGGAGAACAGTGCTAGACGGAATGGGATGTCCGAGAGACCGTTGTTTAGTGAGAGCTCCCCACACCTTCACTGCATGAGAAACTCTGACGATGGTTTTTGGTGTGGGATCTTTTATCTCCTCTTCAGCTCCGGAGTATTCGTGGAAGCTTCCGTGAGCGCCCTCTATTATTAACAACAATTAAACTGGTAGCAACAATAGGGCACGGGCATCACTTATGCAACCCTGCAATACAATCAGATGCTTGGAGAACAAACATCACATTTAACTGCATGGAGTACATGCGTTTTTCTCCAATTTTCCGTAGTTTTGGGGTGTAAAGTGGGTTTAAACAGTGGTTTGTCTCTTTAGAATGCGGTTTTGTAGATATTTAGTTATTCGGAACGGCTGTGCAGTGTAAATAAACCTAGTGAAATCTGTTTGTTGTTAGTGAAGTGTGGTGGACAATGGAAAAAAAACAATTCAGTGAACATTTTGTCACTTGGGATGAAAATACAAGATACCAATATTTAGATAAAGAGTCTGTAATAAATTTCGGACACCCCTATGTAAAAAAAGACAACGGATTCTCCATCAATCCAACAAAATTTCCATAAGTGACTTATATAGACATTGTATAGTTGGTTTTAAAGAAATTGTTTATTCAATGGACAGATTTGAAGCTACAAGTCTTGAAAGTAATAACATTGTAATAATTAGTTCTTGTGTGGCTGGGTCAAGAAAATTGGTTGTCGTAACAATAAATAAATTTCTCGTTATTGGTCAGGTACCTAATTTTTCTTTATAACCACATTTTGTCAGCCCTCTTAATGGCCTTTGTCCATTCCTCTAGCTTTTTAATAGACAAGGGACATTTTTCTATTGTGTTAATCTACTTCGATGGTATTCGATACCAATGTGCCACAATTACCTAATAACCGAGTAAAATGTTGGTATGTTTGTTTGTTTGCTAAAAGTTTTTGAAAATTATAGTAACAGATAATTAAAAACTCACCGTTTATAAAAAGGAAAGCAGTCTCGATGGGTAAGTACCCAATTGCACTATCTTGCAATTTATTAAAAACCGAGAAAACCATTCGAAAAAAACGCTGCTATAACATCAACTCGTCTAACAGTTTCTGTAATTAAGGGAAATAGAGCAGTTTATAGTCGGAAAACTTAAAAAAGGCGTAAAAACCTACTTGACTCCATGCATTCAAATGTAATGTTTGTTCTCCAAGCAGCTGATTGTGTTGCGTGGTTGCATAAGTGATGCCCGCGCCCTATTGCCACTCCGGCGTGACGTCTAAAAGTGAGGTTATGTGGAATTTTCGTTTTCTTTAACACTTTTTCTCTCTTATAGGCTTTGTCGATCATGTGTCTTCATATAATCATAACCTGAGAGCTTCTACTAAGTGTCCCCCCACATCTGAGAGGAATCGTAGGTGTAATTTGGATGTTTTGAATGAAAATTAAAATGTCATGGCTACTTAGATGTTTACGATCGTTGACTTCGGATAATTCATGACCTGCAACTGCACTGATGGGGCTTGAGAGACGTTTCTGGTCTTCGTGACTGTTCTGATTACTCTGCCTGCTATAGGAATGTTCCTCGATAAAGGAAAAATCAGGAGGTGGAAATAAAAAATGAATTTTTAGGGAGCAAGTAACGGTTCACCAATTTACAAGGCATAGTCCTTGTACCATTATTTTAAAATTGGTGGACTGGTTCGTTACAGTATCTAATATGGCGGCCATAAGAAAAAGAAAAGTTGACTGTCGTTGCTCGATATCTGGAAGGCCTAGAAAATTTCTGTCAACGCCATTTAATTGGCAGCTGTCAAAAGTATAAAAGTTTCAAGTTTCATTTAAATAGCATCAACTGTAAGAAAGATTTTTTTCAAAAAAAGCGATTTTGTTTCTTTCTGAGTGCAATGGTGTCAGATAGATTTGACTTGAGCACAAATCAGTACAAATGGGTCACTAAAGGCTCTGGCATAGCAAAAAATAGGAAAGTATATAATTTTTGGGGGTTATCGAAAAGTTATTTTCTTTATCCTAGAAAGTAACTTAGGGCACTAATTGCTTTATGTGAAGCACAAATTAGTACAAATGAGGCACTAATGTTTGCCATCACAATTTTTTGGAAAGTACAATTTCGAGCGGCTACCGGGAAGTAGGCCCCCAGTACTCTTTTTTTAAAATTAACAATATCGCTAAGGGTACAAACAAATCTAACCTGGGCACAATTAAGCTCAAATAGGGCACTAATTGCGAGATATAAAATTTGGCAAAAGTTTGCACTACTAGGGGCTTCCGATAAGTTGACCCCGAAACGTTTTTTTTTAAATAACTTGTCAAGTAGCGGAGTACAAATTAAATAAATATGTGCACAAATGAGCACAAATGAAGCACTAATCATTGTCATAACATTTTTCGACATAGCTCGACTCTAGGGGTCAACTTCACGGACTCGTGTTAGCCATTAATATATCTGTTCCTAGGATGCCAACTGGCAAGGCTAATTACAAACCAAAAGACAGGAACAAAATTTACTATTAATTCTACTACAAAAGTCAACAACAAACGTTATAATAGTTGTTTATTTCACTGTAGATAGATAATTACAATATAATACTTATATGGTGAATAGAGATATTTGGTTATAAAACAAAAACTTACAGCTAATTATGTCTAATTGATTCTAAAATGGAAATATAGGGTCTACAGAAAAAATAAAAGTTGATGGAAAGAAATGCTTTTTAACAAAGACCATCTGCATCTGTTGCAGTTATAAGCTATTAGGATAGCTAATAGCTGCTTCCATATCAGTTTTTTCACAAATCTTGTTTTTCTGATAGATGCGCACCATTTTCGACTAATATGTTTACGATGTCCATATGCTCACGCCTCTGGGCTACTACCAACGCTGTGTCGCCATCTTTATTTCGAGCGTTTACATCAGCCCCACCCTTTATTAAAAATAACACAAACTCCTTGTGTCCCTTGGAAGAGGCTACTAACAACGCCGTATCGCCTTGTTGATTTTTACAGTTTATTATCTCCGATTCAGAGATTATCCTTTTAAGACAATAATTATTTTCACTGTTGTCATCTGCATTAGCTAAACCTCCAAACCGTGCTGCAAGGTGTAAAAGTGTATTCTCCCTGTAGATTTCAGTATCTTCAGTTATTTCAATTTTCATTGACGGAATTATTTGCAAAAGGGAAAATAGCTTCACATAGTTGTTCCTCACACAGCATAAAATAAATGTAGAAATGTTTTCCTTAAATATTTGCGTGTTTCTAATCTGATTCTGATGTACCGCGTTATTCTTTAATCGGAGCAAGACTTCCAGAGGAAAGAGACTTTGCTTCGACTGACAAAACGGAAAGATATCGAAATCCACGTTTCTTTTGTAAAACTCTCTTGGTATCTTCCGGTTTGCATTGTTTCTCCCCCATTTCTCAAAATCGAATGCTACTTCGTACATTTTTGGGTCACCCTCTTGTGGTAGTTCGTAGTACCTCTCCGAGCGATCGTAAATACATGCAAGATCTGCAGGAGTTCGTCCAATCAAATCCTCTGGCATGGCGTTGCATTCTTGGACATTTTCAACAGTTCCATAAATTGCGGCAATATGCGACTTGCTTCCATTTGCTAGCAGCAAATCCAGCATAAATCTTACAGTGTTATATTCTTGGTTAGATGCGAGTACATTCGCTGGAAAATTCTCGATTCGATCAATATTTTCCTTCAAATACAGAGCGGCAAAATATTCCGCGTAGGTTCGCTCCACAAAAACTGGAATACCTTGCACCAAGCCAAGAATCAACCCTCTTTCATCACCGTTTTTCTCGATGTAATCGAAAAAATCGCGTAACACTGCGAGGTCAATCTTGAGCTCTTTGCAAGCATTTTCTCCAAAACACACTAAAACCGCAGCTAATGTACAGTCTTGAAAGCGCTGTTTTTGACGTCGTTTCTCCAGTTGTCGTTCTAACTCTCCCTGGAGGGTAGGAATTTGGCGTTTGGGAGGTTCGAACTTCGCATCCAGAAACTTCCCGTACATACTAGTTAAAGTGAGGAAATCCTGAGAGAATTTATCATCTTTGTGTATTTCCATAAGCGTAAATAATAGCAATGGTAAGCCAAGCATGTCACGATGTAAGGGATGCTTCAAATGAGTCATAATCTCGTCTTCGCGTTCATCGTCGCAATTTAACCATTTCCTCAAGTAAGCTCTTTGATTATTTTCGTCCAAATGGGTCAGATTGAAGGCTAGAACTTGGAACTCACATTCTAGCAAATTCTTCAAATTACTTGTGCAAGTCACCCATTGCAAATACTCGGACTCGGAAAAGACTTTCATTGCTTTTATTACACCCTCTACAGATTCTTCTGCAATCTCATCGAATCCGTCGAAAAGAAGCAGAATATTTTTCCTGTTATCCATTAGATTCGCAATGCTTTTCGTTAAATCGCTTTGTTTATACTTGCCGTCGATTATTTCTGCCAAAATTTCTTTTGGCTCCTTGTTGAAGATTTTTTCAAACTCACGGAGATTTATCAAAATCGGCCATAGGTTTTTCGGGCAATTGCGCGCTACAAATTCCCTTAAGGCACTCTTTCCCTTGATATTCGGCTCAGCGCAAACTACGTTGATTTTATTTGGAAAGTTGTCGAAAATTTCGCAGTCCAACATGGATTCATCATCTTCAGAGAGATACTTCATTAAATTTTCTGTTTCACCCTTCGTCGTGATCCATGAAAGATTACCTTTTTGGGTAATTTGCAGATGATGGACAGCTTTATTTTCGTGTTTGGAACAGATTTCCAGAAAATCTTGGCTGGAGCAGGAATCTTCAAAAAGAATTATTTGTTGCGATTCGGCGAGGTTCTCCAAAAAAGCTTTTCTTCCTTTACAACTAATTACAATCACATCTGTTGGTAAGCTTTCTAAAATCTCCAATTTAATTAGTGGGGTTTGCAACAACCGATTTATGTACGGAAAAGTTTCGCGTATATTTTCTCCCAAAAAAAGAGGTTTTTTGCTAGTAAGGAGGGTTGCAATATCCTCCGCGCGAAAAAGCTTTGCCATCTCGTTGTCATCTTTAACATATTCAAGAAGATGCCATTCTCGTCCTTGTAAATTAATCTTGCAGTTCTCCAAAAGTTTTACTGATTTTTTATCAAAAAGATCAGAAAGGTCCCTCAAGATATTTATATTCTTGAACCCTTCATCAACCTTTCCAATAACAACAAAACGCCGCCCAAAGAAATCATCTTTACCCAAGCTCAATATTTTGCTGATTATGTCTTTTGGGCCAGATTTGATAATTAAAGGAAGTTCTTTCAAATGCCACAACAGCTTGATCGCGTCAGTTTCCTTTGATAATCCAAATTGCTTTTCATTCATACAAGTAATTCCAGCCTTCTTCCTGTCAATAAAATTTATGTCGTAGCCTCGAACAAAATGTGAAAACTCCTCAAATATTGCTACGTCAAACTCTGAGAATAATTTGTCGAACAAATCGTCTTGTCCAGAAATTTCCAAGCAAGAAGTCGATGCATAAGGTGAAAGCAGACATTCCATGAATTTGGAAATTGCAATTTCCTTATTCAATTCAAAAGTGTTGCCTTCGTCTTCATCTTCATTTTTGCTCAAGTTTTCAACGAATTTCACGAACTGCTCATACGCAGTTTGCTCCAAAAACTGCCCTCTCAGTTTTGTTTCTACAACCCCCACATCTGAACAAAAATAAATCCTTTGTAGGAAATTTTCGAACTTTTCATGTTCTTCGCTGATATTACGCACTTTGTACTGGAAAACTTGACCGCAAGTGTTCGAGCTAATAAATTTTACTAAATTTGGCTGATCCTCTTCTAGGGGTTGAAATATTTCCAGCTGAAATTCAGTTTCAATTCCGGATTCATCCGTTGTTTTGATTTCCAATTCGCTTTCAAATTTGTGATTCGTCAACAAAACGAGGGAAGCTTCTTCTGATATATTCATTTCTTCGGTTTCTTTAAAATATTCAAGGAGATTAAAATCGTCTTCCTCGTCCAAAAAACTGCTCGCAGAGGGTTGTTTCTCTTCGTGATGAAGTTTTAGTTGGAGTGCAGCCGTTTCACTCCTGCCATCTTCACGATAATCCACTTGCATCACGAGATCATCGAAATTTCCGTAATTCTCGTCGTTTGAGGAAATGTTGAAATTGAGAACTTCTGGATCCTGGGCCAACAAGAGGGAGAAATAAGCTGCCATTTTATCTTTGTATTCATCCCCCAAGGCTCGAGTCTCAGGTATAGTTTCAAATACCTGGAAATAATAACGATATCTAAAAAAAAATACGTATGTATAGGGAGCTGATATTAAATATACAGCCAATTGACGAACATTTTCTGCTATAGTACTAAAAAACTGAACGGAGATAAAAAAACACAAAAAACTGCGGATATTGTACAATTAGACTGAAGTAATTGAGAAATTGTGGAGGGATGAAAGATCGAGGCAATGAAAATCTAAAGAATGGTATTAATTTCAAACTCCGTTATTCGGTAGATATTTGAATTTCCACCCCTAAATTTCATGTCCTTCGATAGATTTCTCCAAAAATTCACTTCTCCTTTCTTAAAGATACAATGAGGATTTTACAGCAAATATTGCTTCTCTGTCAAATTACATGATTTCATGGACGGTTCAACCCCTAAACTTCCAACCACTTATTTCACCACCCCCACATGCTCTAAAGAAAGTTGTGTTTTCAATACAATTCGTTGAAAAATTGCGGCTATATTTAGAAATTCCTGCTTTCAACCCCTCATAATTGCACCCATTTATGATTTACAGGGGTGAGTTTATTTTTATGGTATTACATAACTTCTTGCCCATTTTTCCTACTTCGGTTGTTCATAAATAAATCCACAGGATTTTGAGTTAAAAACTCTACAGACCGAAATCTTTCAAACTCCGTAATTTTATGCCACCATTTACTTGAACAAATTTCCAAGTTTCCACCCTTAGATGTCGTCATTTTTCTTAGGTCATAATGAACACTTGCCCTTCCGTCTAGTGTTAGGTACCAAATTAACACACCAAATTCGATAATGATAATATATGCCCTAATAATAATTGCTAAGAAAAATTCAAAAAGCGGGCAAATGCTATAAAAGTGGTACAAGATAAAATAAATGCCGCGCATAATGGTGCATAATTGGTGTAATCAAGTGGCATAAAATATATTCAAAAAATCTCATGGGGGGGGGGGCAACTTAACGCACCTGAAGAAATAAGTGGCAGCAAGAAATTAAGTTTGGCTTTTACTAAAATCACAGGGTCCAAAACCGTTTATTTTAATTAATTTGTGTCATTCATTTAATTTTTGGGGTCATTTTCATTCTAAACTTGTTTAAACGCACAAAATTCCAGCTATCGTAACTATTGTACCGTAGAATTAGCTATTATTGCACGAAAAATTACTTGTATTTAGAACTCGAGCATAGGAGGGTTGTAAACAACCAAGTGAATAATGGCCCATAATGTGCGAGTTAAATACGATTATTTTCAAATCTCCTTTTAAACCAATCAATTAGACTCATTTTTAAATTTCTATTAAATCAAGTTCATTTAAGAGTGATTAATGCATTTTATCGGAGTCTGCACGAGTCATTTAATCGTTTCCGATGACCACTTGATTTTAAACACAATTTGTTCACTACTGAAAATCACCACAAAAAAGCCAACGGAAGATGTATATCAATGCGATGTATATCTCGGTAGACGTTTATCAAGTTAATGTGTAGGTAGAGGCGGCTGGTCTTACTGGTGGAATCGGGTGCAGATTCTATCAATCTGCACCTAGTAGTAGTGCCTCCGCAAACGCACAGATGTGTCAAAAAGGCGAAATGTTAAAAAATTGTTGTTACAAAATTTAAAAATAGAGAATGAACAGGAATGAGTAAATGAAAAGAATTACCGGAATTAAAACAAAATTTGGCGAATTTTGAAAAATTAACACTCGTAGCTGAAAATTGTGAAAGGGGATGAAAAGTCAAGAGGAATGAAAATTAAGTGTGATTAAGTAGAATTACGAAATAAAACATGAGAATAACCAAATTATGCAATTCAAACTTTTGTGGGGGTTGAAATACGCACTTATACCTACCTATTGCGAAGGAAATTGAAAAATTGTAAAAGGTAAACTGAATCCCAAATGCGTTCAATTTTATGACCGACGAAAAACGTGAAATTACGTGAATTTTGCAAAATAAACACTTAGGGGGTTGAAAATTTGTATTGGGGGATGAAAAGTTAAGGGGGATGAGAATTTATCGTAATTAAGTAGAATTACAGAAAATAACACGAAAATAAGCCAATTATGCAAATTTGACTTTTGGGGGTTGAAACATTGCGAAGGGGTCAAAAAAGTTAAAAAGGCAAGTACAATCCATATGAGTAAAATTCGGTAAAATTTATTGCCGAAAAAAAGGCAAAACTGCGCGAAGTTTACAAAATTAACGCTCGGGGGGAAGAAAATTGTTAAGGGGGATGAAAAATCAAAAGGGGTGAAAATTAACTGTAGTTAAGTAGAACTAGCAAAAATCACACGAAAAATTATCGGTCTGGGTAAATTTTGCTCTTTGAGGGTTCACATACCATGAAAGGGGTTGAAAAATTGTGGATGGGTTAAAAATTAATGAAAATGACTTTTAATTATTAACAAATCAGAAGAAAGCAAAAAAAAATAAATGAAATGTATTTACTCCGCTTAAGGGTTGTTAGTAGCGTAGGGGTTGGTTTTAGGTTGAAGACTCATAAGACTTTTTTCAATGGTTGACCGAAGTCTATCGAACCCCATAATTTTATTCCACCACTTACATGATAAAATTTCCAGTTTCAACCCATAAATTTCATCCCCCTTGTCAGATATTAATGAAAATCTTCCCATCCGCCTACAGTGGCACTATAAATTACCACATCAAATTTAGCCCTGATACGTTGAGCAGTTTTTGAGTTTTCGCATTTTTGTGTTTCGCCAGGTTAAGGGGTTGTATCGTCTTTAAGGGTCGTTTCTCGCGAATGATGAATAAGATCTTTTTTGTACCATCAATAGAAAGCTATCGAATGGTATTATTTTCAACTATACATTATTCAGTAAAAATTCAAGTTTCCACCCCTAACTTTCATCCCCTTCGATAAATTTCTCCTAAAATTCACCCTTCCCTTCTCGAAGATGCAGTGTGTAAGATGTCACAGTTTCGCAGAAGATATTGCTTCTCTGTGTCAAATTACAGGGCTTTATGGACGTTTCAACCCCTAAACTCCAACCCCCTATTTCACCACCCCCACATGCACTAAAGGAAATTATGTTTTCAATTTCACCACCCTAACTCAATTCGTTTAAAATTAAGGTGATTTGTAGATTCATGTTTTCAACACCTCATGATTTCCCCCCTTTATGATTTACAGGGGTGAGTTTATTTTTCCGGTGTGACATAACTCCTTGCATATTTACTGACTTCAGTTGTTCATAAATAAATCAATAGGGTTTCAGAAAAAATAAATAAAATATAATTATCCGCTTGCAAAGAGTTAGGGGTGGTTAATGGCCTAGGGGTTGGTTTTAGATTGAAAACTCATAAGACCTTTTTTCAATAGTTGACCGAAATCTATCGATTCCCGTAATTTTAGGCTACCATTTACTTAAAGAAATTTCAAGTTTCAACCCTTAAATTTCATCCCCGTTGTTAGATATTATTGAAAATTTGTCCATCCACCTATAACTAGCGTAGTGCTATTTACTCTAAAAAATAGATCTTCGGCGGATGCAGAAATTTATAGAGATAGCTCGGTAAATTTCCTAGGCGTCACTATTGATGAGGGACTATTGTGGGATTCCCAGGGCGAAACACTAGCAAAAAAACTAACAAAGAACGTATATATTCTAAGGCAGTTATCTGGATGTGTATCACTTAATGTGTTGATGATGGCATACTATTCTCTTTTTCAGACAAGGATGGCGTACGGGATCCTCCATTGGGGTCATTCGTCATGTAGGCACAGAATTTTTTCACTTCAACGAAAAGCAATTAGAGCAATCTTTAATCTACCCTATCGAGCTGATTGCAAAGAGTATTTTATTAAACATAAAATTTTAACTTTAACAGCTTTGTATATTTATCATTGCTTGAAGTACATAAGAAATAACTTAAGTAAATTCAATCTGACATCTGAGCTCCATACCCACGACACACGTAACAGGGACAATATTTCTTTACTCCCACTTAGACTAACCCGAACACAAACGGGCACTAGGTACTTCTGCGTAAAGTTTTACAATGTTCTTCCGACAGAATTTCGGAAGCTCCCTTGTAGGATTTTTTGCAAAGAACTCAAATCTTTTCTAATATACAATTGTATATATTCTATTAGTGATTATTTTGACTGTGATTTAACTCAATTGTGCAAGCAGATATAGATGTTATTAAAATGTATTGACTTATGTGTTACTGTTTACTCAGTTGTTGCATCAATAAATCTTATTATTATTATTATTATTATTATTATTATTATAATGTCACTGGAAATTCATACACCAAATACTGCCTTGATACGTTGAGTAGTTTTTGAGTTCTCGTATTTTTGTGTTTCTGCATGTTAAGGGTTGTAGCGCCTATAAGGGTGGTTTTTCTCAAAATATGAATGACACCTTTTTTGAATCATTAATGGAAAGCTATCGAATGACGCCAATTTCGACCAATACTTATTAAGCGGAATTTCGAGTTGCAACCCCTAATTTCCACCCCATCTGTTCGATTTTACGAAAAAGCATCCCCCACAAGATTTTACCGATATGTGTGTGTACGTTGAGTTTCCGACAGCTGCGTGCAACCCTTGCGGAGTTATCATATTTTTTGTGGTTTTCATCCCCTAAATTTCATCCCCCGAAATTGGCGCCCTTTCACTTTCAACAGACTTGAGGGTCAAACGTACATACCAAGTTTCAGAAAGATACGTCCACTAGTTCTCGAGTTATTGCTGTTAATAATTTTTCGGTTTTTCACCCCTAACTCCCACCCCCGTGGTCCGATATGGCCCAAAAGCAATCCCCGCCGAGATTTTCCGGGTATACACCCGTGTACAAAATTTCAGCTCGATACCTGCTTTCGTTCTCAAGTTATCCGACGGACAGACTAGACGAGCGAGCGAGCGAGCGAGCGAATAATCAAAGACAAGAGTACCTCCGCATTCTGCTACGGCACTAATATGGGACATAAAGGACCACAAATACGGCTACCAAACAAGTCTTTCCACAAACCATATTTTAGGTGTTTTTGGGCATAAAGAACGCTCCCAATAAACCGTAGCAGAATGCGGAGGTACTCTTGTCTTTGTTAATTCGCTCGCTCGCTCGCTCGCTCGTCTAACCTGTCCGTCGAATAACTTGAGAACGAAAGCAGATATCGAGCTGAAATTTTGTACACCGGTATATACCCGGAAAGTCTCGGCGGGAATTACTTTTGGGCCATATCGGACCACGGAGGTGGGAGTTAGGGGTGAAAAACCGAAAATCTATTAATTGAAATAACTCGAGAACTAGTGGAGGTATCTTGCTGAAACTTTGTACGCACGTTCGACCCTCAAGTCTGTTGAAGGTGAAGGGGTGCTAATGTCAGGGGATGAAATTTAGGGGATGAAAATCACAAAAAATATGATAACTACGCAAAGGTTGTACGCAGCTGTCGGAAACTAAACGTACACACATATATCGGTGAAATCTTGTGGGGGATGCGTTTTTCGCAAAATCGAACAGATGGGGTGGAAATTAGGGGATGCAACTCGAAATTCCGCTTAATAAGTGTTGGTTGAAATTGGCGTCATTCGATAGATTTCCATTAATGATTCAAAAAAGGTGTCATTCATATTTTGAGAAAAGCCACCTTTATAGGCGCTACAACCCCTAACATGCAGAAACACAAAAATACGAGAACCCATAAACTACTCAACGTATCGAGGCAGAATTTGGTGTGTGAATTTCCAGTGACATTATAGGTGGATGGACAAATTTTCAATAGTAATACGACGAGTAGTCTCTTGATTGCCGCGGGTTTTGACGTCCGAATGGCTGTCAACTACGAGTCAAAATGGTAGATTTTTTTAGGCTAAAAAGAGGACGAGAGCTCGCTCGAGCCCTCTTTGGCCGAAAAAAATCTACCATTTGACAAGTAGTGCATCCATGAGGACTCAACAAGGCAACCAAGAGACTACGAATCGTATTTTGCAGATTATTTTATTAAAGTATTGAGTAAGTAGTGTCAAGTTGACGTTGTAGTCTTATCACTGTAATCAGGATTACTGGTATGCTAAATGCTCCTTTAGATTGGTTCAATACTTAATGAATAAAATAATCAACAATATCTAACAAAGGGGATGAAGCTTAAGGGTTGAAACTTGAAATTTCTTTAAATAAATGGTAGCCTAAAATTACAGGGTTCGATAGATTTCGGTCAACTATTGAAAAAAGGTCTTATCAGTTTTCAATCTGAAACCAACCCCTAGGCCATTAACCACTCCTAACTCTTTGCAAGCGGATAATTATATTTTATTTATTTTTTCTGAAACCCTATTGATTTATTTATGAACAACTGAAGTCAGTAAATACGCAAGGAGTTACGTCACACCGGAAAAATAAACACCCCTGTAAATCATAAAGGGGTGAAATCATGAGGTGTTGAATACATGAGTCTACAAATCACCTTAATTTTTAAACGAATTGGGTTAGGGTGGTGAAATTGAAAACACAACTTCATTTAGGGCATGTGGGGGTGGTGAAATAGGGGGTTGGAGTTTAGGGGTTGAAACGTCCATAAAGCCCTGTAATTTGACACAGAGAAGCAATATCTTCTGCGAAACTGTGACTTCTTACACACTGCATCTTCGAGAAGGGAAGGGTGAATTATAGGGGAAATTTATCGAAGGGGATGAAAGTTAGGGGCGGAAACTTGAATTTTTACTGAATAATGTAGGGTTGAAATTAATACCATTCGATAGCTTTCTATTGATGGTACAAAAAAGGTCTTATTCATAACTCGCGAAAAACGACCCATAAAGGCCTTACAACCCCCTAACCTGCCGGAACACAAAAATGCAAGAACTCAAAAACTGCTCAACGTATCAGGGCTGGATTTGGTGTGGTAATTTACAGCGACGCTGTAGGTGGATGGGTAAATTTTCATTATGATTTAACAAGGGGGATAAAATTTAAGGGTTGAAATTTGAAATTTTTTCTTGTAAGTGGTAGAATAAAATTATAGGGTTCGATAGATTTCGGTTAATTATTGAAATAAAGTCTTAAGAGTCTTCAACCTAAAACCAACCCCTACGCTACTAACAACCCCTAAGCCCTAGCAGGCGGAATAAATGCGGTTTATTTATTTCTTTGGGCTTTCTTCTGATTTTTGGATAAGTCAAAGTCATTTTCATTAATTTTTAACTCGTCCACAATTTTTCAACCCCTTTCATGATATGTGAACCCTCAAAAAGCAAAATTTACCCGACCGTTTCTTTTTCGTGTGATTTTCGCTAGTTCTACTTAACTACAGTACATTTTCATCCCTTTTGATTTTTCATCCCCCTTAACAATTTTTCTCCCCCCCGAGGGTTAATTTTGTAAAATTCGCGCAGTTTTGCCTTTTTTCGGTAATAAATTTTACCGAATTTTACTCATATGGATTGTTCTTGCCTTTTTCCCTTTTTCGACCCCTTCGCAATGTTTCAACCCCCAAAAGTCGCATAATTGGCTTATTTTCGTGTTATTTTCTGTGATTCTACTTAATTACGATTAATTATCATCCACTTTGACGCTTCATCCCCCTTTACAATTTTTCAACCCCCTAGGTGTTAATTTTGCTAAGTTCGGATATTTTAGTTTTTCTTCGGTAATAAAAGAACTCATTTGGATGATGATTAAATTTTTCACTTTTTTCATCCCCTCGAAATGTTTCAACTCTTCAAATGCTAAATTTACATAATTGGGTTATTTTGGTGTTATTTTCCGTAATTTTACTTAGCCACGGTTACTCCTCATACCTTTTGACTTTTCATCCACCTTTACGATTTTTTAATCCCCTAAGTGCTAATTTTGCAAAATTCGCATAATTTTGTTTTTCGTCGGTCATAAAATTGAACGCATTTGGGATTCAGTTTACCTTTTACAATTTTTCAGTTTCCTTCGCAATAGGTAGGTATAAGTGCGTATTTCAACCCCCACAAAAGTTTTAATTGCATAATTTGGTTATTTTCATGTTTTATTTCGTAATTCTACTTAATCACACTTAATTTTCATTCCTCTTGACTTTTCATCCCCTTTCACAATTTTTCAGCCTCGAATGTTAATTTTTCAAAATTCGCCAAATTTTGTTTTAATTCCGGTAATTCTTTTCATTTACTCATTCCTGTTCATTTTCTGTTTTTAAATTTTGTAACAACAATTTTTTAACATATCGCATTTTTGACACATCTGTGCGTTTGAGGAGGCACTACTACTAGGTGCAGATTGATAAAATCTGCACCCGATTCCACCAGTAAGACCAGCCGCCCCTACATACACATTAACTTGATAAACGTCTACCGAGATATACATCGCATTGATATACATCTTCCGTTGGCTTTTTGTGTTTAGTTACAAGGAAATTTTCTGCAAACTATGAGTTTAGGCAAGTAAATTGCTTGGATACTCTGAAAGATAATTTTGTACGATTTGTTAACTTTTTCGTCGAATCTGTACAAAAGTCTCATTGTATTTTTTCTCAATTAAATATTTCATATACAGGTTATATGTATAGGTACACGTAGGTAAATTTTAACTTACTTCTAGTCTAGATGCCATGTTTCGTTGATAATTAATTTCTTAGTCGACACTCGACTTGAGGGTTTCTAGGAAAGTACTATGACTTAGTTGGAGTCTGAAAAAAATATATTTTAGAGCCATAGAATTGAATTTTATTAGATTTAATTTGATCGATGTGCGGTTTCAAATTGCGATAGCTATTTTAATAATAATCATTATAATAACCTCAGAATAATTCTGATCGCAATACACAGGATGTTCCTTAAGTATGCCGAAACTTATGAACTTATGGCATCTTACAAAAAAGACCTTAAGAAAATGTACTGGATTCTGAATACTTATTCTTGAAATGAAAGGCTAAAGTGTCCAAAAAACTCGTTAATTGAAATCGATTTTCAAACAAAAGTTAAGAATTAATTCCGCAGTGTTATTAAAAATTTGTGTAAACAACTTACGTTGAAATTTTTATATTTTAGTGTCTTCAGAAAATATAATTGCACGATATCGAATTTACTAAATTAATGCTTTGAATAAGAATATGCGCCGAGTTTATATTCGAATTTCAGGCAAAAAATTATTGGCTGCAGATTAATGCTAAAATAAACATTCCATTTCGTAAACTGTTTCCAAATCTTGTTTCTTAGAATTTTTTCTCCGCAAAATTATGATAAAAATGTGCTATCTAAAACATTTATTATTATATAGGTGCCTACATTATTAATCTAGAATTAGATTATGATGCATATGTTACACAATTTGCGTGGAAGCAATCAATCTTACAGTCAAATTACTGTTTAAGAGGAAAACGGACAGCTTAAAGTATCCGATAACTATTATCAGGAAGAAGAAAAAATCAATTGTTTTATGGGCCACCCATTATTATCACACACAAAAAGGTACCTACTTTCCATTCATTTTCTTTAGAAGTGACAGAACGTCAAAATTTCAATTTTAGGATGGTACGAGGAAATTTTGCAAGGAATTTTGTTAAGATAACTTATTCTCTTCAAATTGTTTAAGGGCATTTCCGCTATGTCAATTTATTGTGTTTTGGGGGTTGAAAGGGGGTGAGTTTTGGTGCAAAAAAAGCTCAAAACTTTTTTGGGCCATTGATGGAAAGTTATCGAATGGCTTGAATTTCAGACAACAGTTAGGTAAAATTTCGTGTTATTGGCGCTCCAGCTCACACATCGAGCATGTTCTTAGAAAATCAATGCCATAATTTTGACCGATGGTAGTGAACTTAGGCTTGAATTTCAGATAATGAAAAATTTACGATACCATAAAATAATTAGGCTTTCTTATCTTATGAGTTACGCGCCTAATTATTATATAGTACCGTCAATTTTTTGAAAATATATCAGCCATTTCTTAGCCGATTTGAATGAGCTTTAGTCATGGTCAAGAAAACGTGAAAATATGCGAAAACTCATTTTATTAAAAAAAATCACAGAAAATCAATGTTTGAACCAAATTATTTTCTGAAAAAACATTTTTATAGACAAAATATAGATCTTCAACGCTATTTGAGTCTCATAACTATTGGTTGTTAAAGTCCCACTTAAAGTAAGCCTTAAAAAAGAATCAATAGGAATAATACGGCAGCCCCAGTCGTAGTTTCTTTCAGGGTTCGAAAGTCTGATTATTTAGCTTTCATTTAATATCACGCTCATCCAAATCGGTTAAGAAATGGTTAACTGATTCCTAAAAATATTTTTTGCGTTTTTTTTTGGGATACCCGATAGATAGACAGTGCTGGGTCAAAAGTGGTTTGATCGACCCTGGGTGATGGGTTTATTCCTAAATCAGAATCCCTTTGTCAATTTAAAGAAATTCAGATTTTGAGATAAAAGCCACCGGAAAAAGTACATTAGTGCGATGTGTATCTCTTACTAAAAAACTGAATTGAGATTATCGAGAAACCTGAAATAGTCTTACAGTGTTTGCAGTTGAAAATGAACAAAAAAAAAACACAAAAATTTTGCGAGGTTGTAGAATTAGCACTACAGGCAAGACAAGATTTACTGCAATTGCAAAGCAACAATAAAATAAGACAATGTTGTTAATTTATGTTTTGGAGGGGATGAAACACTGAGAGGAGGGTGGAAAAGTTGTAACAAGTGAAAATATAATCCGAATGAAATGAGTTGGTAAATGATGAGTACCTAGGCAGTTATCGGAAAAAAAATTGGCGAGTTTTGTAAAATGGCTCCCAGTGGGCTGAAAAATTGCGAAAGTGGATGAAAAGTCAAGAGGCGTGAAAATTAACTGTAAAGACGAATTACAAAATATAACCCGAAAATAAGCCAAATGTGCAAATCTGCCTTTTGTGGGGGTTTAAATACTTATACAGCATGTTCCTAAACCTCCTACATATATTTCAGGGTGTTATTGCCCTATTGATTTTAAGTCAATAAATTCCTATGCACCAGTAGTCCAGAAATGCCTCGTAAGGAAGTTACGGAGTTAAATAAGGTGGGTAACCAAAATTTAGGTTACTTTTAAATTACTCGAAAAATACGAATGATGGGACTTTGAAGTTTGGACCAATGATTAGCGTCATAATAGGCTTTTTCCTGATTTTTTTTCAGGTTTTTCCTAACATCAGAGGCGTTCGCTCTTGGTTCTTCACATTTTTTGCAATTTCTTGCACTTACGGGTACTTATCACATCACTAAGGGCCGGTTGTTCAGTCATGGGTTAAATCCGGTTTAGCCTACCTAAACGTGTACCTACCCCTTTGAAGGGGCCGTACCTCCATTACGAAGCATTAACGAACATATTTCCATATAAACTTATTCACTTAAAATCAATAGGGCAATAACATCCTGAAATTGAAATATCTGTACCAGGTTTAGGAACACCCTTTTGCCAAGTGAGCTGAAAAAATATAAAAAGATCCAAATGAGTTGGGACAAAAACGAAATTACCCGAATTTTGCAAAATCAGCACTTAGGGGGTCGAAAAATTGTAAACGGGATGAAAATTAATCGTAGTTAAGTACTTAGAATTACAGATAATAACACGAGAATAAGCCAATTATGCTTCAGCTCTTGGGGATTGAAATACTGCGAAGCGGGTCGAAAAAGTGAAAAAGGCAAACCATCCAAATGGGTAATTTTGTTACCGCAAAAAGACAAAAAAAAGCCCGAAAAAATAAATAAAATGTATTTAGTCCGCTTGCTAGAGCTTAGGGGTTGTTAGAAGCCAGGGGTTTGTTTTTAACTTTAAACACATGAGACCTTTTATGCAACAGTTGTCGGAAATTTATGGAACCTCCTAATTTTGCACCGCCTTGAAGAAATTTCCAGTTTCAACGCTTAAATTTCATACCCCTTATTAGACCTTAGTGAAAATTTGTCCATTAGCCAATTTCGACCAATACTTATTAAGCAGAATTTCGAGTTGCAACCCGTAATCTCCTCCCCATGCGTTCGATTTTGAGAAAAATGCATCCCCCGCAAGATTTTATCGATATATGTATCTGTGTACGTTGAGTTTCAAATAGCTGCGTGCCACCCTTAGTTAAAATCCCCTAAATTTCATCCTCCGAAATTGGCACTCCCTCACCTTTAGCAGACTTGAAGGTCGAACGTACAGAAAGATACGTCCACTAGTTCTCGAGTTATTGCAATTAATAGTTTTTCGGTTTTTCACCCCTAACTCCCACCCCCGTGGTTCGATATAGCCCAAAAGCAATCCCCGCCGAGATAGTTTTCCATTAATGATTAAAAAAAGGTGTCATTCATATTTTGAGAAAAACCACCCTTATAGGCGCTACAACCCCTAACATGCAGAAACACAAAAATACGAAAACTCAGAAACTACTCAACGTATCAAGGCAGAATTTGGTGTGTGAATTTCCAGTGACATTGTAGGTGGATGGACAAATTTTCACTAAAATCTAACAGGAGTAATGAAATTTAAGGGTTGAAACTTGAAATTCCTTCAAGTAAATGGTAGCATAAAATTACGGGGTTCGATAGATTTCGGTCAACTATTGAAAAAAGGTCTTACGAGTTTTCAACCTAAAACCAACCCCTAGGCTATTAACCACCCCTAACTCTTTGCAAGCGGATAATTATATTTTATTTATTTTTTCTGAAACCCTATTGATTTATTTATGAACAACTGAGGTCAGTAAATACGCAGGGAGTTATGTAACGCCGGACAAATAAACACTCCCGTAAATCATAAAGGGGTGAAATCATGAGGTGTTGAAATCATGAATGTACAACCTTAATTTTTCGACGAATTGGGTTAGGGTGGTGAAATTGAAAACACAACTTCCTTTAGGGCATGTGGGGGTGGTGAAACAGGCGGTTGGAGTTTAGGGGTTGAAACGTCCATAAAGGCCTGTAATTTGACCCAGAGAAGCAATATCTTCTGCGAAACTGTGAAATCTTACACACTGCATCTTCGACAAGGGAAGAGCGAATTTTAGGAGAAAATTATCGAAGGGGATGAAAGTTAGGGGTGGAAACTCGAATTTTCAATGAATAATGTATAGTTGAAAATAATACCATTCGATAGCTTTCTATTGATGGTACAAAAAAGGTCTTATTCATCATTCGCGAAAAACGGCCCTTAAAGGCGGTACAACCCCTTAACATGCCGAAAAACAAGAATGCGAGAACTCAAAAACTGCTCAACGTATCAGGGCTGAATTTGATGTAGTAATTTACAGCGCCACTGTAGGCGGATGGGCAAATAATCAATAGTAATACGACGAGTAGTCTCTTGATTGCCGCGGGTTTTGACGTCCGAATGGCTGTCAACTACGAGCGAGCTCTCGTCCTCTTTTTAGCCTAAAAAAATCTACCATTTGACAAGTAGTGCATCCATGAGGACTCAACAAGGCAACCAAGAGACTACGAATCGTATTTTGCAGATTATTTTATGAATTAAAGTATTGAGTAAGTAGTGTCAAGTTGACGTTGTAGTCTTATCACTGTAATCAGGATTACTGGTATGCTAAATGCTCCTTTGGATTGGTTCAATACTTAATGAATAAAATAATCATTAATATCTAACAAGGGGGATGAAATTTAAGAGTTGAAACTGGAAATTTTTTCATGTAAGTGGTGGAATTATGGGGTTCGATAGATTTCGGTCAACCATTGAAAAAAGTCTTATGAGTCTTCAACCTAAAACCAACCCCTACGCTACTAACAACCCCTAATCCCTAGCAAGCAGAGTGACTACATTTTATTTATTTATTTTTTGCTTTCTTCTGATTTGTTAATAGTTCAAAGTCATTTTCATTAATTTTTAACCCATCAACAATTTTTCAACCCCTTTCATGATATGTGAACCCTCAAAGAGCAAAATTTACCCAGACCGCTTCTTTTTCGTGTGATTTTCGCTAGTTCTACTTAACTACAGTACATTTTCACCCCTTTTGATTTTTCATCCCCCTTAACAATTTTTCTCCCCCCTGAGCGTTAATTTTGTAAAATTCGCGCAGTTTTGCCTTTTTTCGGTAACAAATTTTACTCATATACATTGTTCTTGCCTTTTTCACTTCTTCGACCCCCTTCGCAATATTTCAACCCCCAAAAGCCAAATTTCCATGATTTATTTATTTTTGTGTTATTTTCTGTAATTCTGTTTAATTACGATCAATTTTCATCCCTTTTGACTTTTTATACCCCTTCACGATTTTTCAACCCCCTAATGAACTCATTTGGATGATGATTACATTTTTCACTTTTTTCATCCCCCTTCCAATGTTTCAACTCTTCAAATGCTAAATTTACATAATTGGGTTATTTTGGTGTTATTTTCCGTAATTTTTCTTAGCCACGGTTAATATTCATATCTTTTGCCTTTTCATCCGCCTTTACGATTTTTCAACCCCCTAAGTGGTAATTTTACAAAATTCGCATAATTTCGTTTTTCGTCGGTCATAAAATTGATCGCATTTGGGATTCAGTTTACCTTTTACAATTTTTCAGTTTCCTTCGCAATAGGTAGGTATTTCAACCCCCACGAAAGTTTTAATTGCATAATTTGGTTATTTTCGTGTTTTATTTCGTAATTCTACTTAATCACACTTAATTTCCATTATTCTTTTCATCCCCTTTCACAATTTTTGTCGAAACTTTTTCAAAGCAGGTACTGTAGGTAAATCTCTAGATAACTCTTCAAAGCCAATGAGATAATTTGTCAGAATTTTTAGACTAGTTCACAAAACACAAAATCACATAAACTGACCCAGAAAATATGTAACGTAACGTAATCCAAACGTTCAACCGGTAAAATAGTTATATTTTGTAAATTAAGTACCTACCGAAAAATTGCGTATTTTATTTGGTACCTATTTTCTTTTGTAAATTACCGACTCACATCACTGTTTGATTTATCTTCGAACTCATCCGCCATTTTGGAGCCCACAGGTATGTTCAGCTGAAAATCGCATTTAATCGTCGTTTTAACTACTATTATGAACGGGGGTTGATAATAGTAAAATTATTACTTCTTAGAAAACGGTTGTTATTTTAAAATTCATATTAGTGACTCGGCCATTTTGGATCCCAACCTAAGCTTTCGGAGCAACGAACGTCACAATTTCTATATTTAGTTCCATTGATTTCACAACAGTTACGAAAACAGATATTCCCGCAAAATTGTTTATATTCGAGGTCGCCATTTTGGAGCCTGACATGATTTCCCACTAAGGGTAGGTACGACTGTTTTGAGTTCAAACGCATCGTTATTTTGGGGCCAAATGTAACAAAAACAATAATACCTAATGACTTATTCTTGTCTCACGGCCATCTTGGAGCCCACCTATTTATTTCACTTTGAGATTTTGTAGATTGCAATAATATCTTTCTACTAATCTACTATATCTTATTACAGTCGCAATTAAATGTTTTATAACGTATCCGACATTTTTGATTTCATGTCGATTGCTACATAATATTACATGTTTACATTTAAGGTCGACATTTTGGAGCTCACTGGCATTCGTCAGTTCTTTCTGTAAGTACTTCTACATTGTCAATTTTGTTACTATTTTCCCCACAACACCTTGCAATTACTAGTAACATAGTAATGTTATACTTACCCCACTCTACCCTACACATAAAATTTCAAAAAATCACTCACAAAATGCGGATAAGCTCACCCCTAATTGGAATTTGCAAGCCCCACCTCGATATCTCAATCCGCTTCAAAGTTATATCAGTTTTTCTCGGTGGGGGTTTAAAAATAGGGTTGAAAATCAAAAAACCCCCAATATCTCGCAAACGGCTTAAGATAGAGACCTGAAATTTTGCACCCACCTTCACTAGACCGAAACGAAGCATTTTGTTACTATTTTCCCCACAACACCTTGCAATTATTAGTAACATAGTAATGCTATACTTACCCCACTGTACCCTATATATAAAATAAAAAAAATCACTTTCAAAATGTGGATAAGCTCGCCCCTAATTGGAAATTGCAAGCCCCAATTCGATATCTCAATTCGTTTCAAAGTTATATCAGTTTTTCTCGGTGGGGGTTTAAAAATAGGGTTGAAAATCAAAAAACCCTCAATATCTCGCAAACGGCTAAGATAGAGACCTGAAATTTTGCACCCACCTCCACTAGACCGAAACGAAGCATTTTGTTACTATTTTCCCCACAACACCTTGCAATTATTAGTAACATAGTAATGCTATACTTACCCCACTCTATCCTATACATAAAATTTAAAAAAATCACTCACAAAATGTGGATAAGCTCACCCCTAATTGGAAATTGCAAGCCTCAATTCGATATCTCAATTCGTTTCAAAGTTATATCAGTTTTTCTCGGTGGGGGTTTAAAAATAGGGTTGAAAATCAAAAAATCCTCAATATCTCGCAAACGGCTAAGATAGAGACCTGAAATTTTGCACCCACCTCCACTAGACCGAAACGAAGCATTTTGTTACTATTTTCCCCACAACACCTTGCAATTATTAGTAACATAGTAATGCTATACTTACCCCACTCTATCCTATACATAAAATTTAAAAAAATCACTCACAAAATGTGGATAAGCTCACCCCTAATTGGAAATTGCAAGCCCCAATTCGATATCTCAATTCGTTTCAAAGTTATATCAGTTTTTCTCGGTGGGGGTTTAAAAATAGGGTTGAAAATCAAAAAACCCTCAATATCTCGCAAACGGCTAAGATAGAGACCTGAAATTTTGCACCCACCTCCACTAGACCGAAACGAAGCATTTTGTTACTATTTTCTCCACAACACCTTGCAATTATTAGTAACATAGTAATGTTATACTTACTCCACTCTACCCTATGTATAAAATTCAAAAAAATCACTCAGAAAATGTGGATAAGCTCACCCCTAATTGGAAATTGCAAGCCCCAATTCGATATCTCAATTCGTTTCAAGGTTATAACAGTTTTTCTCGGTGGGGGTTTAAAAATAGGGTTGAAAATCAAAAAACCCTCAATATCTCGCAAACGGCTTAAGATAGAGACCTGAAATTTTGCACCCACCTCCACTAGACCGAAACGAAGCATTTTGTTACTATTTTCCCCACAACACCTTGCAATTATTAGTAACATAGTAATGTTATACTTACCCCACTCTACCCTATACATAAAATGAAAAAAATCACTTTCAAAATGTGGATAAGCTCACCCCTAATTGGAAATTGCAAGCCCCAATTCGATATCTCAATCCGCTTCAAAGTTATATCAGTTTTTGTCGGTGGGGGTTCAAAAATAGGGTTGAAAATCAAAAAACCCTCAATATCTCGCAAACGGTTTAAGATAGAGACCTGAAATTTTGCACCCACCTCCACTAGACCGAAACGAAGTATTTTGTTACTATTTCCCACACAACATCTTGCAATTATTAGTAACATAGTAATGTTATACTTACCCCACCCTACCCTATACATATAATTTAAAAAAGTTACTCACAAAATGTGGATAAGCTCACCCCTACTTGGAATCTGCAAGCCCCAATTCGATTATATCAGTTTTTCTCGGAAAAATAGGGTTGAAAATCAAAAAACCCTCAATATCTCGCAAACGGCTTAAGATAGAGACCTGAAATTTTGCACCCACCTCCACTAGACCGAAACGAAGCATTTTGTTACTATTTTCCTCACACCACCTTGCCATTATTAGTAACATAGTAATGTGATAATTACCCCACACTACCCTATGAATAAAATTTAAAAAAATCACTCAGAAAATGTGGATAAGCTCCCCCTAATTGGAATGTGCAAGCCCCAATTCGATATCTCAAACCGCTTCAAGGTTATAACAGTTTTTGTCGGTGGGGGTTCAAAAATAAGGGTTGAAAATCAAAAAGATTTCAATATCTCGCAAACGGCTTAAGATAGAGACCTGAAATTTTGCACCCACCTCCACTAGACCGAAACGAAGCATTTTGTTACTATTTTCCCCACAACACCTTGCAATTATTAGTAACATAGTAATGTTATACTTACCCCACTCTACCCTATACATAAAATTTAAAAAAAACACTCACAAAATGTGGATAAGCTCACCCCTAATTGGAAATTGCAAGCCCCAATTCGATAACTCAATTCGCTTCAAGGTTATAACAGTTTTTCTCGGTGGGGGTTTAAAAATAGGGTTGAAAATCAAAGAACCCTCAATATCTCGCAAACGGCTTAAGATAGAGACCTGAAATTTTGCACCCACCTCCACTAGACCGAAACGAAGCATTTTGTTACTATTTTCCCCACAACACCTTGCAATTATTAGTAACAGTAATGTTATACTTAACCCACCCTACCCTATACATAAAATTAAAAAAATCACTTTCAAAGTGTGGATAAGCTCACCCCTAATTGGAAATTGCAAGCCCCAATTCGATATCTCAATCCGTTTCAAAGTTATATCAGTTTTTCTCGGTGGGGGTTTAAAATTTGGGATGAAAATCAAAAAACCCTCAATATCTCGCAAACGGCTTAAAATAGAAACCTGAAATTTTGCACCCATCTCCACTAGACCGAAACGAAGCATTTTGTTGCTATTTTCCCCACAACACCTTGCAATTATTAGTAACACAGTAATGTTATACTTACCCCACCCTACCCTATTCATAAAATTTAAAAAAATCACTCACAAAATGTGGATAAGCTCACCCCTAATTGGAATCTGCAAGCCCCACCTCGATATCTCAATCCGTTTCAAAGTTATATAAATTTTTCTCGGTGGGGGTTTAAAAATAGGGTTGAAAATCAAAAAACCCTCAATATCTCGCAAACGGCTTAAGATAGAGACCTGAAATTTTGCACCCACCTCCACTAGACCGAAACGAAGCATTTTGTTACTATTTTCCCCACAACACCTTGCAATTATTAGTAACATAGTAATGTTATACTTACCCCACTCTATCCTATAACATAAAATTAAAAAAATCACTTTCAAAATGTGGATAAGCTCACCCCTAATTGGGAATTGCAAGCCCCAATTCGATATCTCAATTCGCTTCAAGGTTATATCAGTTTTTCTCGATGGGGGTTTAAAATAGGGGTTGAAAATCACAAAACCTTCAATATCTCGCAAACGGCTTAAGATAGAGACCTGAAATTTTGCACCCACCTCCACTAGACCAAAACGAAGCATTTTGTTACTATTTTCCCCACAACACCTTGCAATTATTAGTAACATAGTAATGTTATACTTACCCCACTCTACCCTATACATAAAATTTAAAAAAAACACTCACAAAATGCGGATAAGCTCACCCCTAATTGGAAATTGCAAGCCCCAATTCGATATCTCAATTCGCTTCAAAGTTATATCAGTTTTTCTCGGTGGGGGTTTAAAAATCGGGTTGAAAATCAAAAAACCCTCAATATCTCGCAAACGGCTTAAGATAGAGACCTGAAATTTTGCACCCACCTCAACTAGACCGAAACGAAGCATTTTGTTACTATTTTCCCCACAACACCTTGCAATTATTAGTAACATAGCAATGTTATACTTACCCCACCCTACCCTATACATAAAAATTGAAAAAATCACTCACAAAATGTGGATAAGCTCGCCCCTAATTGGAATCTGCAAGCCCCAATTCGATATCTCAATTCGCTTCAAGGTTATAACAGTTTTTCTCGGTGGGGGTTTAAAAATAGGGTTGAAAATCAAAAAACTCTCAATATCTCGCAAACGGCTTAAGATAGAGACCTGAAATTTTGCACCCACCTCCACTAGACCGAAACGAAGCATTTTGTTACTATTTTCCTCACACCACCTTGCAATTATTAGTAACATAGTAATGTGATAATTACCCCACACTACCCTATGAATAAAATTTAAAAAAATCACTCAGAAAATGTGGATAAGCTCCCCCTAATTGGAATGTGCAAGCCCCAATTCGATATCTCAAACCGCTTCAAGGTTATAACAGTTTTTGTCGGTGGGGGTTCAAAAATAAGGGTTGAAAATCAAAAAGATTTCAATATCTCGCAAACGGCTTAAGATAGAGACCTGAAATTTTGCACCCACCTCCACTAGACCGAAACGAAGCATTTTGTTACTATTTTCCCCACAACACCTTGCAATTATTAGTAACATAGTAATGTTATACTTACCCCACTCTACCCCATACATAAAATAAAAAAAAACACTTTCAAAATGTGTATAAGCTCACCCCTAATTGGAATCTGCAAACCCCACCTCGATATCTCAATCCGTTTCAAAGTTATATCAGTTTTTCTGGGTGGGGGTTTAAAAATTGGGTTGAAAATGAAAAAACCCTCAATATCTCGCAAACGGCTTAAGATAGAGACCTGAAATTTTGCACCCACCTCCACTAGACCGAAACGAAGCATTTTGTTACTATTTTCCCCACAACACCTTGCAATTATTAGTAACATAGTAATGTTATACTTACCCCACTCTACCCTATAACATAAAATTAAAAAAATCACTTTCAAAATGTGGATAAGCTCACCCCTAATTGGGAATTGCAAGCCCCAATTCGATATCTCAATTCGCTTCAAGGTTATATCAGTTTTTCTCGATGGGGGTTTAAAATAGGGGTTGAAAATCACAAAACCTTCGATCTCGCAAACGGCTTAAGATAGAGACCTGAAATTTTGCACCCACCTCCACTAGACCAAAACGAAGCATTTTGTTACTATTTTCCCCACAACACCTTGCAATTATTAGTAACATAGTAATGTTATACTTACCCCACTCTACCCTATACATAAAATTAAAAAAAAACACTCACAAAATGCGGATAAGCTCACCCCTAATTGGAAATTGCAAGCCCCAATTCGATATCTCAATTCGCTTCAAAGTTATATCAGTTTTTCTCGGTGGGGGTTTAAAAATCAGGTTGAAAATCAAAAAACCCTCAATATCTCGCAAACGGCTTAAGATAGAGACCTGAAATTTTGCACCCACCTCAACTAGACCGAAACGAAGCATTTTGTTACTATTTTCCCCACAACACCTTGCAATTATTAGTAACATAGCAATGTTATACTTACCCCACCCTACCCTATACATAAAAATTGAAAAAATCACTCACAAAATGTGGATAAGCTCGCCCCTAATTGGAATCTGCAAGCCCCAATTCGATATCTCAATTCGCTTCAAGGTTATAACAGTTTTTCTCGGTGGGGGTTTAAAAATAGGGTTGAAAATCAAAAAACTCTCAATATCTCGCAAACGGCTTAAGATAGAGACCTGAAATTTTGCACCCACCTCCACTAGACCGAAACGAAGCATTTTGTTACTATTTTCCTCACACCACCTTGCAATTATTAGTAACATAGTAATGTGATAATTACCCCACACTACCCTATGAATAAAATTTAAAAAAATCACTCAGAAAATGTGGATAAGCTCCCCCTAATTGGAATGGGCAAGCCCCAATTCGATATCTCAAACCGCTTCAAGGTTATAACAGTTTTTGTCGGTGGGGGTTCAAAAATAAGGGTTGAAAATCAAAAAGATTTCAATATCTCGCAAACGGCTTAAGATAGAGACCTGAAATTTTGCACCCACCTCCACTAGACCGAAACGAAGCATTTTGTTACTATTTTCCCCACAACACCTTGCAATTATTAGTAACATAGTAATGTTATACTTACCCCACTCTACCCCATACATAAAATAAAAAAAACAATTTCAAAATGTGTATAAGCTCACCCCTAATTGGAATCTGCAAACCCCACCTCGATATCTCAATCCGTTTCAAAGTTATATCAGTTTTTCTGGGTGGGGGTTTAAAAATTGGGTTGAAAATGAAAAAACCCTCAATATCTCGCAAACGGCTTAAGATAGAGACCTGAAATTTTGCACCCACCTCCACTAGACCGAAACGAAGCATTTTGTTACTATTTTCCCCACAACACCTTGCAATTATTAGTAACATAGTAATGTTATACTTACCCCACTCTACCCTATACATAAAATTTAAAAAAAACACTCACAAAATGTGGATAAGCTCACCCCTAATTGGAAATTGCAAGTCCCAATTCGATATCTCAATTCGCTTCAAGGTTATAAAAGTTTTTCTCGGTGGGGGTTTAAAAATAGGGTTGAAAATCAAAAAACCCTCAATATCTCGCAAACGGCTTAAGATAGAGACCTGAAATTTTGCACCCACCTCCACTAGACCGAAACGAACCATTTTGTTACTATTTTCCCCACAACACCTTGCAATTATTAGTAACATAGTAATTTTATACTTACCCCACCCTACCCTATACATAAAATTAAAAAAAAACACTTTCAAAATGTGGATAAGCTCACCCCTAATTGAAAATTGCAAGCCCCAATTCGATATCTCAATTCGTTTCAAGGTTATAACAGTTTTTCTCGGTGGGGGTTTAAAAATAGGGTTGAAAATCAAAAAACCCTCAATATCTCGCAAACGGTTTAAGATAGAGACCTGAAATTTTGCACCCACCTCCACTAGACCGAAACGAAGTATTTTGTTACTATTTCCCACACAACACCTTGCAATTATTAGTAACATGGTAATATTATCCTTACCCCACTCTACCCTATACAAAAAATAAAAAAAATCACTTTCAAAATGTGGATAAGCTCACCCCTAATTGGAAATTGCAAGCCCCACCTCGATATCTCAATCCGTTTCAAAGTTATAGCAGTTTTTCTCGGTGGGGGTTTAAAAATAGGGTTGAAAATCAAAAAAACCTCAATATCTCGCAAACGGTTTAAGATAGAGACCTGAAATTTTGCACCCACCTCCACTAGACCGAAACGAAGTATTTTGTTACTATTTCCCACACAACACCTTGCAATTATTAGTAACATAGTAATGTTATACTTACCCCACCCTACCCTATACATATAATTTAAAAAAGTTACTCACAAAATGTGGATAAGCTCACCCCTAATTGGAATCTGCAAGCCCCAATTCGATTATATCAGTTTTTCTCGGAAAAATAGGGTTGAAAATCAAAAAACCCTCAATATCTCGCAAACGGCTTAAGATAGAGACCTGAAATTTTGCACCCACCTCCACTAGACCGAAACGAAGCATTTTGTTACTATTTTCCCCACAACACCTTGCAATTATTAGTAACATAGTAATGTTATACTTACCCCACTCTACCCTATACATAAAATGAAAAAAATCACTTTCAAAATGTGGATAAGCTCACCCCTAATTGGAAATTGCAAGCCCCACCTCGATATCTCAATCCGTTTCAAAGTTATAGCAGTTTTTCTCGGTGGGGGTTTAAAAATAGGGTTGAAAATCAAAAAAACCTCAATATCTCGCAAACGGCTTAAGATAGAGACCTGAAATTTTGCACCCACCTCCACTAGACCGAAACGAAGCATTTTGTTACTATTTTCCCCACAACACCTTGCAATTATTAGTAACATAGTAATATTATACTTACCCCACCCTACTCTATGTATAAAATTAAAAAAATCACTTTCAAAATGTGGACAAGCTCACCCCTAACCGGAAATTGCAAGCCCCACCTCGATATCTCAATCCGTTTCAAAGTTATATCAGTTTTTGTCGGTGGGGGTTTAAAAATAGGGTTGAAAATCAAAAAAACCTCAATATCTCGCAAACGGCTTAAGATAGAGACCTGAAATTTTGCACCCACCTCCACTAGACCAAAACGAAGCATTTTGTTACTATTTTCCCCACAACACCTTGCAATTATTAGTAACATAGTAATGTTATACTTACCCCACTCTACCCTATACATAAAATTTAAAAAAAACACTCACAAAATGCGGATAAGCTCACCCCTAATTGGAAATTGCAAGCCCCAATTCGATATCTCAATTCGCTTCAAAGTTATATCAGTCTTTCTCGGTGGGGGTTTAAAAATTGGGTTGAAAATCAAAAAACCCTCAATATCTCGCAAACGGCTTAAGATAGAGACCTGAAATTTTGCACCCACCTCAACTAGACCGAAACGAAGCATTTTGTTACTATTTTCCCCACAACACCTTGCAATTATTAGTAACATAGCAATGTTATACTTACCCCACCCTACCCTATACATAAAAATTGAAAAAATCACTCACAAAATGTGGATAAGCTCGCCCCTAATTGGAATCTGCAAGCCCCAATTCGATATTTCAATTCGCTTCAAGGTTATATCAGTTTTTCTCGATGGGGGTTTGAAATAGGGGTTGAAAATCACAAAACCTTCAATATCTCGCAAACGGCTTAAGATAGAGACCTGAAATTTTGCACCCACCTCCACTAGACCGAAACGAACCATTTTGTTACTATTTTCCCCACAACACCTTGCAATTATTAGTAACATAGTAATTTTATACTTACCCCACCCTACCCAACACATAAAATTTAAAAAAATCACTTTCAAAATGTGGATAAGCTCACCCCTAATTGAAAACTGCAAGCCCCACCTCGATATCTCAATCCGTTTCAAAGTTAGATAGAATATTTTATTACTTTGCCTTTCGGCTTGTAATGCCGAAACCTGAAATTTTGCACCCACCTCCACTAGACCGAAGCGAACCATTTTGTTACTATTTTCCCCACAACACCTTGCAATTATTCGTAACATAGTAATGTTATACTTACCCCACTCTACCCTATACAAAAAATAAAAAAAATCACTTTCAAAATGTGGATAAGCTCACCCCTAATTGGAAATTGCAAGCCCGGATTCGATATCTCAATTCGCTTCAAAGTTATAACAGTTTTTCTCGGTGGGGGTTTAAAAATAGGGTTGAAAATCAAAAAACCCTCAATATCTCGCAAACGGCTTAAGATAGAGACCTGAAATTTTGCACCCACCTCCCCTAGATCGAAACGAAGCATTTTGTTACTATTTTCCCCACAACAAATTGCAGTTATTAGTAACATATTAATGTTATACTTACCCCCCCTACCCTATGCATAAAATTAAAAAAAATCACTTTCAAAATGTGGATAAGCTCACCCCTAATTGGAAATTGCAAGCCCCACCTCGATATTTCAATTCGCTTCAAGGTTATAACAGTTTTTCTCGTTGGGGGTTTAAAAATAGGGTCGAAAATCAAAGAACCCTCAATATCTCGCAAACGGCTTAAGATAGAGACCTGAAATTTTGCACCCACCTACACTAGACCGAAACGAAGCATTTTGTTACTATTCTCCCCACAACACCTTGCAATTATTAGTAACATAGTAATGTTACTTACCCCACCCTACCCTATGTATAAAATTAAAAAGAATCAATCACAAAACGTGGATAAGCTCACCCCTAATTGGAATCTGCAAGCCCCACCTCGATATCTCAATCCGTTTCAAGGTTATATCAGTTTTTGTCGGTGGGGGTTCAAAAATAAGGTTGAAAATCAAAAAACGCTCAATATCTCGCAAACGGCTTAAGATAGAGGCCTGAAATTTTGCACCCACCTCCCCTAGACCGAAACGAAGCATTTTGTTACTATTTTCCCCACAACACCTTGCAATTATTAGTAACATAGTAATGTTATACTTACCCCACTCTATCCTATAACATAAAATTAAAAAAATCACTTTCAAAATGTGGATAAGCTCACCCCTAATTGGGAATTGCAAGCCCCAATTCGATATCTCAATTCGCTTCAAGGTTATATCAGTTTTTCTCGATGGGGGTTTAAAATAGGGGTTGAAAATCACAAAACCTTCAATATCTCGCAAACGGCTTAAGATAGAGACCTGAAATTTTGCACCCACCTCCACTAGACCAAAACGAAGCATTTTGTTACTATTTTCCCCACAACACCTTGCAATTATTAGTAACATAGTAATGTTATACTTACCCCACTCTACCCTATACATAAAATTTAAAAAAAACACTCACAAAATGCGGATAAGCTCACCCCTAATTGGAAATTGCAAGCCCCAATTCGATATCTCAATTCGCTTCAAAGTTATATCAGTTTTTCTCGGTGGGGGTTTAAAAATCGGGTTGAAAATCAAAAAACCCTCAATATCTCGCAAACGGCTTAAGATAGAGACCTGAAATTTTGCACCCACCTCAACTAGACCGAAACGAAGCATTTTGTTACTATTTTCCCCACAACACCTTGCAATTATTAGTAACATAGCAATGTTATACTTACCCCACCCTACCCTATACATAAAAATTGAAAAAATCACTCACAAAATGTGGATAAGCTCGCCCCTAATTGGAATCTGCAAGCCCCAATTCGATATCTCAATTCGCTTCAAGGTTATAACAGTTTTTCTCGGTGGGGGTTTAAAAATAGGGTTGAAAATCAAAAAACTCTCAATATCTCGCAAACGGCTTAAGATAGAGACCTGAAATTTTGCACCCACCTCCACTAGACCGAAACGAAGCATTTTGTTACTATTTTCCTCACACCACCTTGCAATTATTAGTAACATAGTAATGTGATAATTACCCCACACTACCCTATGAATAAAATTTAAAAAAATCACTCAGAAAATGTGGATAAGCTCCCCCTAATTGGAATGTGCAAGCCCCAATTCGATATCTCAAACCGCTTCAAGGTTATAACAGTTTTTGTCGGTGGGGGTTCAAAAATAAGGGTTGAAAATCAAAAAGATTTCAATATCTCGCAAACGGCTTAAGATAGAGACCTGAAATTTTGCACCCACCTCCACTAGACCGAAACGAAGCATTTTGTTACTATTTTCCCCACAACACCTTGCAATTATTAGTAACATAGTAATGTTATACTTACCCCACTCTACCCCATACATAAAATAAAAAAAAACACTTTCAAAATGTGTATAAGCTCACCCCTAATTGGAATCTGCAAACCCCACCTCGATATCTCAATCCGTTTCAAAGTTATATCAGTTTTTCTGGGTGGGGGTTTAAAAATTGGGTTGAAAATGAAAAAACCCTCAATATCTCGCAAACGGCTTAAGATAGAGACCTGAAATTTTGCACCCACCTCCACTAGACCGAAACGAAGCATTTTGTTACTATTTTCCCCACAACACCTTGCAATTATTAGTAACATAGTAATGTTATACTTACCCCACTCTACCCTATAACATAAAATTAAAAAAATCACTTTCAAAATGTGGATAAGCTCACCCCTAATTGGGAATTGCAAGCCCCAATTCGATATCTCAATTCGCTTCAAGGTTATATCAGTTTTTCTCGATGGGGGTTTAAAATAGGGGTTGAAAATCACAAAACCTTCGATCTCGCAAACGGCTTAAGATAGAGACCTGAAATTTTGCACCCACCTCCACTAGACCAAAACGAAGCATTTTGTTACTATTTTCCCCACAACACCTTGCAATTATTAGTAACATAGTAATGTTATACTTACCCCACTCTACCCTATACATAAAATTAAAAAAAAACACTCACAAAATGCGGATAAGCTCACCCCTAATTGGAAATTGCAAGCCCCAATTCGATATCTCAATTCGCTTCAAAGTTATATCAGTTTTTCTCGGTGGGGGTTTAAAAATCAGGTTGAAAATCAAAAAACCCTCAATATCTCGCAAACGGCTTAAGATAGAGACCTGAAATTTTGCACCCACCTCAACTAGACCGAAACGAAGCATTTTGTTACTATTTTCCCCACAACACCTTGCAATTATTAGTAACATAGCAATGTTATACTTACCCCACCCTACCCTATACATAAAAATTGAAAAAATCACTCACAAAATGTGGATAAGCTCGCCCCTAATTGGAATCTGCAAGCCCCAATTCGATATCTCAATTCGCTTCAAGGTTATAACAGTTTTTCTCGGTGGGGGTTTAAAAATAGGGTTGAAAATCAAAAAACTCTCAATATCTCGCAAACGGCTTAAGATAGAGACCTGAAATTTTGCACCCACCTCCACTAGACCGAAACGAAGCATTTTGTTACTATTTTCCTCACACCACCTTGCAATTATTAGTAACATAGTAATGTGATAATTACCCCACACTACCCTATGAATAAAATTTAAAAAAATCACTCAGAAAATGTGGATAAGCTCCCCCTAATTGGAATGGGCAAGCCCCAATTCGATATCTCAAACCGCTTCAAGGTTATAACAGTTTTTGTCGGTGGGGGTTCAAAAATAAGGGTTGAAAATCAAAAAGATTTCAATATCTCGCAAACGGCTTAAGATAGAGACCTGAAATTTTGCACCCACCTCCACTAGACCGAAACGAAGCATTTTGTTACTATTTTCCCCACAACACCTTGCAATTATTAGTAACATAGTAATGTTATACTTACCCCACTCTACCCCATACATAAAATAAAAAAAACAATTTCAAAATGTGTATAAGCTCACCCCTAATTGGAATCTGCAAACCCCACCTCGATATCTCAATCCGTTTCAAAGTTATATCAGTTTTTCTGGGTGGGGGTTTAAAAATTGGGTTGAAAATGAAAAAACCCTCAATATCTCGCAAACGGCTTAAGATAGAGACCTGAAATTTTGCACCCACCTCCACTAGACCGAAACGAAGCATTTTGTTACTATTTTCCCCACAACACCTTGCAATTATTAGTAACATAGTAATGTTATACTTACCCCACTCTACCCTATACATAAAATTTAAAAAAAACACTCACAAAATGTGGATAAGCTCACCCCTAATTGGAAATTGCAAGTCCCAATTCGATATCTCAATTCGCTTCAAGGTTATAAAAGTTTTTCTCGGTGGGGGTTTAAAAATAGGGTTGAAAATCAAAAAACCCTCAATATCTCGCAAACGGCTTAAGATAGAGACCTGAAATTTTGCACCCACCTCCACTAGACCGAAACGAACCATTTTGTTACTATTTTCCCCACAACACCTTGCAATTATTAGTAACATAGTAATTTTATACTTACCCCACCCTACCCTATACATAAAATTAAAAAAAAACACTTTCAAAATGTGGATAAGCTCACCCCTAATTGAAAATTGCAAGCCCCAATTCGATATCTCAATTCGTTTCAAGGTTATAACAGTTTTTCTCGGTGGGGGTTTAAAAATAGGGTTGAAAATCAAAAAACCCTCAATATCTCGCAAACGGTTTAAGATAGAGACCTGAAATTTTGCACCCACCTCCACTAGACCGAAACGAAGTATTTTGTTACTATTTCCCACACAACACCTTGCAATTATTAGTAACATGGTAATATTATCCTTACCCCACTCTACCCTATACAAAAAATAAAAAAAATCACTTTCAAAATGTGGATAAGCTCACCCCTAATTGGAAATTGCAAGCCCCACCTCGATATCTCAATCCGTTTCAAAGTTATAGCAGTTTTTCTCGGTGGGGGTTTAAAAATAGGGTTGAAAATCAAAAAAACCTCAATATCTCGCAAACGGTTTAAGATAGAGACCTGAAATTTTGCACCCACCTCCACTAGACCGAAACGAAGTATTTTGTTACTATTTCCCACACAACACCTTGCAATTATTAGTAACATAGTAATGTTATACTTACCCCACCCTACCCTATACATATAATTTAAAAAAGTTACTCACAAAATGTGGATAAGCTCACCCCTAATTGGAATCTGCAAGCCCCAATTCGATTATATCAGTTTTTCTCGGAAAAATAGGGTTGAAAATCAAAAAACCCTCAATATCTCGCAAACGGCTTAAGATAGAGACCTGAAATTTTGCACCCACCTCCACTAGACCGAAACGAAGCATTTTGTTACTATTTTCCCCACAACACCTTGCAATTATTAGTAACATAGTAATGTTATACTTACCCCACTCTACCCTATACATAAAATGAAAAAAATCACTTTCAAAATGTGGATAAGCTCACCCCTAATTGGAAATTGCAAGCCCCACCTCGATATCTCAATCCGTTTCAAAGTTATAGCAGTTTTTCTCGGTGGGGGTTTAAAAATAGGGTTGAAAATCAAAAAAACCTCAATATCTCGCAAACGGCTTAAGATAGAGACCTGAAATTTTGCACCCACCTCCACTAGACCGAAACGAAGCATTTTGTTACTATTTTCCCCACAACACCTTGCAATTATTAGTAACATAGTAATATTATACTTACCCCACCCTACTCTATGTATAAAATTAAAAAAATCACTTTCAAAATGTGGACAAGCTCACCCCTAACCGGAAATTGCAAGCCCCACCTCGATATCTCAATCCGTTTCAAAGTTATATCAGTTTTTGTCGGTGGGGGTTTAAAAATAGGGTTGAAAATCAAAAAAACCTCAATATCTCGCAAACGGCTTAAGATAGAGACCTGAAATTTTGCACCCACCTCCACTAGACCAAAACGAAGCATTTTGTTACTATTTTCCCCACAACACCTTGCAATTATTAGTAACATAGTAATGTTATACTTACCCCACTCTACCCTATACATAAAATTTAAAAAAAACACTCACAAAATGCGGATAAGCTCACCCCTAATTGGAAATTGCAAGCCCCAATTCGATATCTCAATTCGCTTCAAAGTTATATCAGTCTTTCTCGGTGGGGGTTTAAAAATTGGGTTGAAAATCAAAAAACCCTCAATATCTCGCAAACGGCTTAAGATAGAGACCTGAAATTTTGCACCCACCTCAACTAGACCGAAACGAAGCATTTTGTTACTATTTTCCCCACAACACCTTGCAATTATTAGTAACATAGCAATGTTATACTTACCCCACCCTACCCTATACATAAAAATTGAAAAAATCACTCACAAAATGTGGATAAGCTCGCCCCTAATTGGAATCTGCAAGCCCCAATTCGATATTTCAATTCGCTTCAAGGTTATATCAGTTTTTCTCGATGGGGGTTTGAAATAGGGGTTGAAAATCACAAAACCTTCAATATCTCGCAAACGGCTTAAGATAGAGACCTGAAATTTTGCACCCACCTCCACTAGACCGAAACGAACCATTTTGTTACTATTTTCCCCACAACACCTTGCAATTATTAGTAACATAGTAATTTTATACTTACCCCACCCTACCCAACACATAAAATTTAAAAAAATCACTTTCAAAATGTGGATAAGCTCACCCCTAATTGAAAACTGCAAGCCCCACCTCGATATCTCAATCCGTTTCAAAGTTAGATAGAATATTTTATTACTTTGCCTTTCGGCTTGTAATGCCGAAACCTGAAATTTTGCACCCACCTCCACTAGACCGAAGCGAACCATTTTGTTACTATTTTCCCCACAACACCTTGCAATTATTCGTAACATAGTAATGTTATACTTACCCCACTCTACCCTATACAAAAAATAAAAAAAATCACTTTCAAAATGTGGATAAGCTCACCCCTAATTGGAAATTGCAAGCCCGGATTCGATATCTCAATTCGCTTCAAAGTTATAACAGTTTTTCTCGGTGGGGGTTTAAAAATAGGGTTGAAAATCAAAAAACCCTCAATATCTCGCAAACGGCTTAAGATAGAGACCTGAAATTTTGCACCCACCTCCCCTAGATCGAAACGAAGCATTTTGTTACTATTTTCCCCACAACAAATTGCAGTTATTAGTAACATATTAATGTTATACTTACCCCCCCTACCCTATGCATAAAATTAAAAAAAATCACTTTCAAAATGTGGATAAGCTCACCCCTAATTGGAAATTGCAAGCCCCACCTCGATATTTCAATTCGCTTCAAGGTTATAACAGTTTTTCTCGTTGGGGGTTTAAAAATAGGGTCGAAAATCAAAGAACCCTCAATATCTCGCAAACGGCTTAAGATAGAGACCTGAAATTTTGCACCCACCTACACTAGACCGAAACGAAGCATTTTGTTACTATTCTCCCCACAACACCTTGCAATTATTAGTAACATAGTAATGTTACTTACCCCACCCTACCCTATGTATAAAATTAAAAAGAATCAATCACAAAACGTGGATAAGCTCACCCCTAATTGGAATCTGCAAGCCCCACCTCGATATCTCAATCCGTTTCAAGGTTATATCAGTTTTTGTCGGTGGGGGTTCAAAAATAAGGTTGAAAATCAAAAAACGCTCAATATCTCGCAAACGGCTTAAGATAGAGGCCTGAAATTTTGCACCCACCTCCCCTAGACTGAAACGAAGCATTTTGTTACTATTTTCCCCACAACACCTTGCAATTATTAGTAACATAGTAATGTTATACTTACCCCACTCTACCCTATACATAAAATGAAAAAAATTACTTTCAAAATATGGATAAGCTCGCCCCTAATTGGAAATTGCAAGCCCCAATTCGATATCTCAATCTGCTTCAAAGTTATATCAGTTTTTGTCGGTGGGGGTTCAAAAATAGGGATGAAAATCAAAGAACCCTCAATATCTCGCAAACGGCTTAAGATAGAGACCTGAAATTTTGCACCCACCTCCACCAGACCGAAACGAAGCATTTTGTTACTATTTTCCCCACAACACCTTGCAATTATTAGTAACAGTAATGTTATACTTAACCCACCCTACCCTATACATAAAATTAAAAAAATCACTTTCAAAGTGTGGATAAGCTCACCCCTAATTGGAAATTACAAGCCCCAATTCGATATCTCAATCCGTTTCAAAGTTATATCAGTTTTTCTCGGTGGGGGTTTAAAATTTGGGATGAAAATCAAAAAACCCTCAATATCTCGCAAACGGCTTAAAATAGAAACCTGAAATTTTGCACCCATCTCCACTAGACCGAAACGAAGCATTTTGTTGCTATTTTCCCCACAACACCTTGCAATTATTAGTAACACAGTAATGTTATACTTACCCCACCCTACCCTATTCATAAAATTTAAAAAAATCACTCACAAAATGTGGATAAGCTCCCCCTAATTGGAATGTGCAAGCCCCAATTCGATATCTCAAACCGCTTCAAGGTTATAACAGTTTTTGTCGGTGGGGGTTCAAAAATAAGGGTTGAAAATCAAAAAGATTTCAATATCTCGCAAACGGCTTAAGATAGAGACCTGAAATTTTGCACCCACCTCCACTAGACCGAAACGAAGCATTTTGTTACTATTTTCCCCACAACACCTTGCAATTATTAGTAACATAGTAATGTTATACTTACCCCACTCTACCCCATACATAAAATAAAAAAAAACACTTTCAAAATGTGTATAAGCTCACCCCTAATTGGAATCTGCAAACCCCACCTCGATATCTCAATCCGTTTCAAAGTTATATCAGTTTTTCTGGGTGGGGGTTTAAAAATTGGGTTGAAAATGAAAAAACCCTCAATATCTCGCAAACGGCTTAAGATAGAGACCTGAAATTTTGCACCCACCTCCACTAGACCGAAACGAAGCATTTTGTTACTATTTTCCCCACAACACCTTGCAATTATTAGTAACATAGTAATGTTATACTTACCCCACTCTACCCTATAACATAAAATTAAAAAAATCACTTTCAAAATGTGGATAAGCTCACCCCTAATTGGGAATTGCAAGCCCCAATTCGATATCTCAATTCGCTTCAAGGTTATATCAGTTTTTCTCGATGGGGGTTTAAAATAGGGGTTGAAAATCACAAAACCTTCGATCTCGCAAACGGCTTAAGATAGAGACCTGAAATTTTGCACCCACCTCCACTAGACCAAAACGAAGCATTTTGTTACTATTTTCCCCACAACACCTTGCAATTATTAGTAACATAGTAATGTTATACTTACCCCACTCTACCCTATACATAAAATTAAAAAAAAACACTCACAAAATGCGGATAAGCTCACCCCTAATTGGAAATTGCAAGCCCCAATTCGATATCTCAATTCGCTTCAAAGTTATATCAGTTTTTCTCGGTGGGGGTTTAAAAATCAGGTTGAAAATCAAAAAACCCTCAATATCTCGCAAACGGCTTAAGATAGAGACCTGAAATTTTGCACCCACCTCAACTAGACCGAAACGAAGCATTTTGTTACTATTTTCCCCACAACACCTTGCAATTATTAGTAACATAGCAATGTTATACTTACCCCACCCTACCCTATACATAAAAATTGAAAAAATCACTCACAAAATGTGGATAAGCTCGCCCCTAATTGGAATCTGCAAGCCCCAATTCGATATCTCAATTCGCTTCAAGGTTATAACAGTTTTTCTCGGTGGGGGTTTAAAAATAGGGTTGAAAATCAAAAAACTCTCAATATCTCGCAAACGGCTTAAGATAGAGACCTGAAATTTTGCACCCACCTCCACTAGACCGAAACGAAGCATTTTGTTACTATTTTCCTCACACCACCTTGCAATTATTAGTAACATAGTAATGTGATAATTACCCCACACTACCCTATGAATAAAATTTAAAAAAATCACTCAGAAAATGTGGATAAGCTCCCCCTAATTGGAATGGGCAAGCCCCAATTCGATATCTCAAACCGCTTCAAGGTTATAACAGTTTTTGTCGGTGGGGGTTCAAAAATAAGGGTTGAAAATCAAAAAGATTTCAATATCTCGCAAACGGCTTAAGATAGAGACCTGAAATTTTGCACCCACCTCCACTAGACCGAAACGAAGCATTTTGTTACTATTTTCCCCACAACACCTTGCAATTATTAGTAACATAGTAATGTTATACTTACCCCACTCTACCCCATACATAAAATAAAAAAAACAATTTCAAAATGTGTATAAGCTCACCCCTAATTGGAATCTGCAAACCCCACCTCGATATCTCAATCCGTTTCAAAGTTATATCAGTTTTTCTGGGTGGGGGTTTAAAAATTGGGTTGAAAATGAAAAAACCCTCAATATCTCGCAAACGGCTTAAGATAGAGACCTGAAATTTTGCACCCACCTCCACTAGACCGAAACGAAGCATTTTGTTACTATTTTCCCCACAACACCTTGCAATTATTAGTAACATAGTAATGTTATACTTACCCCACTCTACCCTATACATAAAATTTAAAAAAAACACTCACAAAATGTGGATAAGCTCACCCCTAATTGGAAATTGCAAGTCCCAATTCGATATCTCAATTCGCTTCAAGGTTATAAAAGTTTTTCTCGGTGGGGGTTTAAAAATAGGGTTGAAAATCAAAAAACCCTCAATATCTCGCAAACGGCTTAAGATAGAGACCTGAAATTTTGCACCCACCTCCACTAGACCGAAACGAACCATTTTGTTACTATTTTCCCCACAACACCTTGCAATTATTAGTAACATAGTAATTTTATACTTACCCCACCCTACCCTATACATAAAATTAAAAAAAAACACTTTCAAAATGTGGATAAGCTCACCCCTAATTGAAAATTGCAAGCCCCAATTCGATATCTCAATTCGTTTCAAGGTTATAACAGTTTTTCTCGGTGGGGGTTTAAAAATAGGGTTGAAAATCAAAAAACCCTCAATATCTCGCAAACGGTTTAAGATAGAGACCTGAAATTTTGCACCCACCTCCACTAGACCGAAACGAAGTATTTTGTTACTATTTCCCACACAACACCTTGCAATTATTAGTAACATGGTAATATTATCCTTACCCCACTCTACCCTATACAAAAAATAAAAAAAATCACTTTCAAAATGTGGATAAGCTCACCCCTAATTGGAAATTGCAAGCCCCACCTCGATATCTCAATCCGTTTCAAAGTTATAGCAGTTTTTCTCGGTGGGGGTTTAAAAATAGGGTTGAAAATCAAAAAAACCTCAATATCTCGCAAACGGTTTAAGATAGAGACCTGAAATTTTGCACCCACCTCCACTAGACCGAAACGAAGTATTTTGTTACTATTTCCCACACAACACCTTGCAATTATTAGTAACATAGTAATGTTATACTTACCCCACCCTACCCTATACATATAATTTAAAAAAGTTACTCACAAAATGTGGATAAGCTCACCCCTAATTGGAATCTGCAAGCCCCAATTCGATTATATCAGTTTTTCTCGGAAAAATAGGGTTGAAAATCAAAAAACCCTCAATATCTCGCAAACGGCTTAAGATAGAGACCTGAAATTTTGCACCCACCTCCACTAGACCGAAACGAAGCATTTTGTTACTATTTTCCCCACAACACCTTGCAATTATTAGTAACATAGTAATGTTATACTTACCCCACTCTACCCTATACATAAAATGAAAAAAATCACTTTCAAAATGTGGATAAGCTCACCCCTAATTGGAAATTGCAAGCCCCACCTCGATATCTCAATCCGTTTCAAAGTTATAGCAGTTTTTCTCGGTGGGGGTTTAAAAATAGGGTTGAAAATCAAAAAAACCTCAATATCTCGCAAACGGCTTAAGATAGAGACCTGAAATTTTGCACCCACCTCCACTAGACCGAAACGAAGCATTTTGTTACTATTTTCCCCACAACACCTTGCAATTATTAGTAACATAGTAATATTATACTTACCCCACCCTACTCTATGTATAAAATTAAAAAAATCACTTTCAAAATGTGGACAAGCTCACCCCTAACCGGAAATTGCAAGCCCCACCTCGATATCTCAATCCGTTTCAAAGTTATATCAGTTTTTGTCGGTGGGGGTTTAAAAATAGGGTTGAAAATCAAAAAAACCTCAATATCTCGCAAACGGCTTAAGATAGAGACCTGAAATTTTGCACCCACCTCCACTAGACCAAAACGAAGCATTTTGTTACTATTTTCCCCACAACACCTTGCAATTATTAGTAACATAGTAATGTTATACTTACCCCACTCTACCCTATACATAAAATTTAAAAAAAACACTCACAAAATGCGGATAAGCTCACCCCTAATTGGAAATTGCAAGCCCCAATTCGATATCTCAATTCGCTTCAAAGTTATATCAGTCTTTCTCGGTGGGGGTTTAAAAATTGGGTTGAAAATCAAAAAACCCTCAATATCTCGCAAACGGCTTAAGATAGAGACCTGAAATTTTGCACCCACCTCAACTAGACCGAAACGAAGCATTTTGTTACTATTTTCCCCACAACACCTTGCAATTATTAGTAACATAGCAATGTTATACTTACCCCACCCTACCCTATACATAAAAATTGAAAAAATCACTCACAAAATGTGGATAAGCTCGCCCCTAATTGGAATCTGCAAGCCCCAATTCGATATTTCAATTCGCTTCAAGGTTATATCAGTTTTTCTCGATGGGGGTTTGAAATAGGGGTTGAAAATCACAAAACCTTCAATATCTCGCAAACGGCTTAAGATAGAGACCTGAAATTTTGCACCCACCTCCACTAGACCGAAACGAACCATTTTGTTACTATTTTCCCCACAACACCTTGCAATTATTAGTAACATAGTAATTTTATACTTACCCCACCCTACCCAACACATAAAATTTAAAAAAATCACTTTCAAAATGTGGATAAGCTCACCCCTAATTGAAAACTGCAAGCCCCACCTCGATATCTCAATCCGTTTCAAAGTTAGATAGAATATTTTATTACTTTGCCTTTCGGCTTGTAATGCCGAAACCTGAAATTTTGCACCCACCTCCACTAGACCGAAGCGAACCATTTTGTTACTATTTTCCCCACAACACCTTGCAATTATTCGTAACATAGTAATGTTATACTTACCCCACTCTACCCTATACAAAAAATAAAAAAAATCACTTTCAAAATGTGGATAAGCTCACCCCTAATTGGAAATTGCAAGCCCGGATTCGATATCTCAATTCGCTTCAAAGTTATAACAGTTTTTCTCGGTGGGGGTTTAAAAATAGGGTTGAAAATCAAAAAACCCTCAATATCTCGCAAACGGCTTAAGATAGAGACCTGAAATTTTGCACCCACCTCCCCTAGATCGAAACGAAGCATTTTGTTACTATTTTCCCCACAACAAATTGCAGTTATTAGTAACATATTAATGTTATACTTACCCCCCCTACCCTATGCATAAAATTAAAAAAAATCACTTTCAAAATGTGGATAAGCTCACCCCTAATTGGAAATTGCAAGCCCCACCTCGATATTTCAATTCGCTTCAAGGTTATAACAGTTTTTCTCGTTGGGGGTTTAAAAATAGGGTCGAAAATCAAAGAACCCTCAATATCTCGCAAACGGCTTAAGATAGAGACCTGAAATTTTGCACCCACCTACACTAGACCGAAACGAAGCATTTTGTTACTATTCTCCCCACAACACCTTGCAATTATTAGTAACATAGTAATGTTACTTACCCCACCCTACCCTATGTATAAAATTAAAAAGAATCAATCACAAAACGTGGATAAGCTCACCCCTAATTGGAATCTGCAAGCCCCACCTCGATATCTCAATCCGTTTCAAGGTTATATCAGTTTTTGTCGGTGGGGGTTCAAAAATAAGGTTGAAAATCAAAAAACGCTCAATATCTCGCAAACGGCTTAAGATAGAGGCCTGAAATTTTGCACCCACCTCCCCTAGACTGAAACGAAGCATTTTGTTACTATTTTCCCCACAACACCTTGCAATTATTAGTAACATAGTAATGTTATACTTACCCCACTCTACCCTATACATAAAATGAAAAAAATTACTTTCAAAATATGGATAAGCTCGCCCCTAATTGGAAATTGCAAGCCCCAATTCGATATCTCAATCTGCTTCAAAGTTATATCAGTTTTTGTCGGTGGGGGTTCAAAAATAGGGATGAAAATCAAAGAACCCTCAATATCTCGCAAACGGCTTAAGATAGAGACCTGAAATTTTGCACCCACCTCCACCAGACCGAAACGAAGCATTTTGTTACTATTTTCCCCACAACACCTTGCAATTATTAGTAACAGTAATGTTATACTTAACCCACCCTACCCTATACATAAAATTAAAAAAATCACTTTCAAAGTGTGGATAAGCTCACCCCTAATTGGAAATTACAAGCCCCAATTCGATATCTCAATCCGTTTCAAAGTTATATCAGTTTTTCTCGGTGGGGGTTTAAAATTTGGGATGAAAATCAAAAAACCCTCAATATCTCGCAAACGGCTTAAAATAGAAACCTGAAATTTTGCACCCATCTCCACTAGACCGAAACGAAGCATTTTGTTGCTATTTTCCCCACAACACCTTGCAATTATTAGTAACACAGTAATGTTATACTTACCCCACCCTACCCTATTCATAAAATTTAAAAAAATCACTCACAAAATGTGGATAAGCTCACCCCTAATTGGAATTTGCAAGCCCCACCTCGATATCTCAATCCGTTTCAAAGTTATATCAATTTTTCTCGGTGGGGGTTTAAAAATAGGGTTGAAAATCAAAAAACCCTCAATATCTCGCAAACGGCTTAAGATAGAGACCTGAAATTTTGCACCCACCTCCACTAGACCGAAACGAAGCATTTTGTTGCTTTTTTCCCCACAAGCCTTGCAATTATTAGTAACAGTAATGTTATAATTACCCCGCCCTACCCTATGTATAAAATTTAAAAAATCACTCACAAAATGTGGATAAGCTCACCCCTAATTGGAATCTGCAAGCCCCAATTCGATATCTCAATTCGCTTCAAGGTTATAACAATTTTTCTCGGTGGGGGTTTAAAAATAGGGTTGAAAATCAAAAAACCCTCAATATCTCGCAGACGGCTTAAGATAGAGACCTGAAATTTTGCACCCACCTCCACTAGACCGAAACGAAGCATTTTGTTACTATTTTCCCCACAACACCTTGCAATTATTAGTAACATAGTAATGTTATACTTACCCCACCCTACCCTATACATATAATTTAAAAAAATCACTCACAAAATGTGGATAAGCTCACCCCTAATTGGAATCTGCAAGCCCCACCTCGATATCTCAATCCGTTTCAAAGTTATATCAGTTTTTCTCGGTGGGGGTTTAAAAATAGGGTTGAAAATCAAAAAACCCTCAATATCTCGCAAACGGCTTAAGATAGAGACCTGAAATTTTGCACCCACCTCCACTAGACCGAAACGAAGCATTTTGTTACTATTTTCCCCACAACACCTTGCAATTATTAGTAACATAGTAATTTTATACTTACCCCACCCTACCCTATACATAAAATTTAAAAAAATCACTTTCAAAATGTGGATAAGCTCACCCCTAATTGAAAATTTCAAGCCCCACCTCGATATCTCAATCCGTTTCAAAGTTAGATAGAATATTTTATTACTTTGCCTTTCGGCTTGTAATGCCGAAACCTGAAATTTTGCACCCACCTCCACTAGACCGAAGCGAACCATTTTGTTACTATTTTCCCCACAACACCTTGCAATTATTCGTAACATAGTAATGTTATACTTACCCCACTCTACCCTATACAAAAAATAAAAAAAATCACTTTCAAAGTGTGGATAAGCTCACCCCTAATTGGAAATTGCAAGCCCCACCTCGATATTTCAATTCGCTTCAAGGTTATAACAGTTTTTCTCGTTGGGGGTTTAAAAATAGGGTTGAAAATCAAAAAACCCTCAATATCTCGCAAACGGCTTAAGATAGAGACCTGAAATTTTGCACCCACCTCCACTAGACCGAAACGAAGCATTTTGTTGCTTTTTTCCCCACAAGCCTTGCAATTATTAGTAACAGTAATGTTATAATTACCCCGCCCTACCCTATGTATAAAATTTAAAAAATCACTCACAAAATGTGGATAAGCTCACCCCTAATTGGAATCTGCAAGCCCCAATTCGATATCTCAATTCGCTTCAAGGTTATAACAATTTTTCTCGGTGGGGGTTTAAAAATAGGGTTGAAAATCAAAAAACCCTCAATATCTCGCAGACGGCTTAAGATAGAGACCTGAAATTTTGCACCCACCTCCACTAGACCGAAACGAAGCATTTTGTTACTATTTTCCCCACAACACCTTGCAATTATTAGTAACATAGTAATGTTATACTTACCCCACCCTACCCTATACATATAATTTAAAAAAATCACTCACAAAATGTGGATAAGCTCACCCCTAATTGGAAATTGCAAGCCCCACCTCGATATTTCAATTCGCTTCAAGGTTATAACAGTTTTTCTCGTTGGGGGTTTAAAAATAGGGTCGAAAATCAAAGAACCCTCAATATCTCGCAAACGGCTTAAGATAGACCTGAAATTTTGCACCCACCTACACTAGACCGAAACGAAGCATTTTGTTACTATTCTCCCCACAACACCTTGCAATTATTAGTAACATAGTAATGTTACTTACTACACCCTACCCTATGTATAAAATTAAAAAGAATCAAACACAAAATGTGGATAAGCTCACCCCTAATTGGAATCTGCAAGCCCCACCTCGATATCTCAATCCGTTTCAAGGTTATATCAGTTTTTGTCGGTGGGGGTTCAAAAATAGGGTTGAAAATCAAAAAACCCTCAATATCTCGCAAACGGCTTAAGATAGAGGCCTGAAATTTTGCACCCACCTCCCCTAGACTGAAACGAAGCATTTTGTTACTATTTTCCCCACAACACCTTGCAATTATTAGTAACATAGTAATGTTATACTTACCCCACTCTACCCTATACATAAAATGAAAAAAATTACTTTCAAAATGTGGATAAGCTCGCCCCTAATTGGAAATTGCAAGCCCCAATTCGATATCTCAATCTGCTTCAAAGTTATATCAGTTTTTGTCGGTGGGGGTTCAAAAATAGGGATGAAAATCAAAGAACCCTCAATATCTCGCAAACGGCTTAAGATAGAGACCTGAAATTTTGCACCCACCTCCACTAGACCGAAACGAAGCATTTTGTTACTATTTTCCCCACAACACCTTGCAATTATTAGTAACAGTAATGTTATACTTAACCCACCCTACCCTATACATAAAATTTAAAAAATCACTTTCAAAGTGTGGATAAGCTCACCCCTAATTGGAAATTACAAGCCCCAATTCGATATCTCAATCCGTTTCAAAGTTATATCAGTTTTTCTCGGTGGGGGTTTAAAATTTGGGATGAAAATCAAAAAACCCTCAATATCTCGCAAACGGCTTAAAATAGAAACCTGAAATTTTGCACCCATCTCCACTAGACCGAAACGAAGCATTTTGTTGCTATTTTCCCCACAACACCTTGCAATTATTAGTAACACAGTAATGTTATACTTACCCCACCCTACCCTATTCATAAAATTTAAAAAAATCACTCACAAAATGTGGATAAGCTCACCCCTAATTGGAATTAATCTGCAAGCCCCACCTCGATATCTCAATCCGTTTCAAAGTTATAACAATTTTTCTCGGTGGGGGTTTAAAAATAGGGTTGAAAATCAAAAAACCCTCAATATCTCGCAGACGGCTTAAGATAGAGACCTGAAATTTTGCACCCACCTCCACTAGACCGAAACGAAGCATTTTGTTACTATTTTCCCCACAACACCTTGCAATTATTAGTAACATAGTAATGTTATACTTACCCCACCCTACCCTATACATATAATTTAAAAAAATCACTCACAAAATGTGGATAAGCTCACTCCTAATTGGAATCTGCAAGCCCCACCTCGATATCTCAATCCGTTTCAAAGTTATATCAGTTTTTCTCGGTGGGGGTTTAAAAATAGGGTTGAAAATCAAAAAACTCTCAATATCTCGCAAACGGCTTAAGATAGAGACCTGAAATTTTGCACCCACCTCCACTAGACCGAAACGAAGCATTTTGTTACTTTTTTCCCCACAAACCTTGCAATTATTAGTAACAGTAATGTTATACTTACCCCGCCCTACCCTATACATAAAATTTAAAAAAATCACTCACAAAATGTGGATAAGCTCACCCCTAATTGGAATCTGCAAGCCCCAATTCGATATCTCAATCCGCTTCAAAGTTATATCAGTTTTTCTCGGTGGGGGATTAAAAATGGGGTTGAAAATCAACCCTCAATATCTCGCAAACGGTTTAAGATAGAGACCTGAAATTTTGCACCCATCTCCACGTCATCGTCAGGTTCACACAAAACACCCCTAAATTCCTCAGTTCATTTTTATTTATGATACAATCAAAGTTACACATAGCCTACTAACAAATATTGCAATAAAAAATACTCCCGTGACCCGGACGGGCTCTGGGAGCCCGTCTGGCTCCCCGTAAAAAAATTTCGTCCTAAAACTCCCTAAAGAAATACCTTAAAACCTATACTGAGTATTTAGCGTATACATTTAGTCACAAGAAGCTCACTTATCTATGGATCAAGCGCACGCGCACCGCTTCTTGTAATGACTTTCGAGCAATCGTTAAGTTATCACAGACCGACATAGCAAAACTTAAACAGTGTAACGATTGGTGGACGTGTCCGCAATGTGGGACGTCACCGAACCAATGGAAAACGCACTACAGCAACTAGAAAAACGTATATACATTGCAGTTACGTATACATGAGTTTTGAAAACAATATGGCGGGGCTGGAGGCCGATCTACCCCACTTTACCTTAACCACTTTGGCGATATCCCACCCCGCTGCACCTTATTTTAAGTAAATAAACGAATTGAAATGAAAACCTCGCTACCCCGCTTTACCTTATGCGGCGTGCTATAATTTGTACTACACTAAAATCAATAAACGAATGCAGGGCTGGGAAAATAATTGCGTTAGCAATAATAGTGAACCTTATTGCCCTACCTTATCATATATTACTGTTTGAAGTTTTTTCTAGATAAGGTCAGCTGGGGTAAATGTAAAGAATCACCATTCATTTGTTTTAGCATAAAGGTAAATCAGAAAAAGTTCCGACCATAATTGAAGTTCTCTATTGTCCTGCTTCACCCTATAAGCAACTATTTATTATTAAATAATTTAAAATACTGTCCCTTGTTTCATAGAGTGAAGTAGAGTACAAACTGCCATTTACCCCACCTTATTCTATGATGGCACAAATCCCCACGTTACCCTGTTGAGAACAATTATAGTAAAATTGCGAGGGTTGAACTTGCTGTTTCCCCACTTTACCCTAATGTTAATCAAAGAGGACGAGCCACATAATTGTTATTCACCCTACTTTACCGCATATCAAGCAAGGTAAAGTAGGGTAAACGTCCCAAAATTCTGTAATTTAAAACGAAAACATACTTGTTAAAGCGAAATAAGCAAAGTGGGGTAAATGTAAAGAACTGTCACGGTAGATAGTGACACCTATTTACCGCACTTCACCTTATTTTAAGTATTTCCTTTAGCAAACAACTTGATATAGTAAAACAAAACTTGTCATGTTCTTTATTACCCTACTTCATCCTGTAACCGATTTGTTAATAAATCATATTAAAAATACTGTTCGTTGTTTCATAGCTAACTGCCATTTACCCCCACCTTACCCTATATCCTATTGAGAAGCGCAATAATATTCTCTATGGTACAATTACGTTGGTTGAATTAGCTACGCTTACCCCACTTTACCCTGTGGCTTTGTAAGGTGAAGTGGGATCACTTTGTTAAGATGCTTCGGTGAACTGACAAGTACGCACTCACGCCGCATAATTTTTATTTGTCCCACTTCACCTTATGTTAAAGATACGGTAAATCAGGGAAAGGTTGCACATTGCCTTGAAATCACTGATATTACCCTACATCACCCTATGAACAAAATTTATTAATAAACAATTCAAAACACTGTCTTCTGTTTTATAGAGTAAAGTGGGGTACTGATGCCTGACTGGAATTTCACAAGATACGTTAATTTTTAAATGAGAAAACAATTTTCTAAGTAAAATAAGGTAAGGTATGGTAAATAAGCTTACGTTTTAGACTTAACAGGGTAAAGCGGGGAAAAGTTGTGTTTAGGTGATAAGGTGGGAGCAAAATTTGTCAAAGTAAATAATGACACATCTGCAAACCTTCGTACGGTAAGGTGAGGTAAACAAGCTCCATGTATCGTTTAAAATAATATAGTTACCTTTGAAGACAGTAAAACAAAACGAAGTGGGGGCTTCTAAATAACATTCGTATATAAGAAAACAATTTTTAAGTAAAATAAGATAAAGTGGGGTAGATAAGCTAAGTTTTAGATTCAACAGGGTAAAGTAGGGAAAAGTTGTGTTTAGGTGACAAGGTGGAAACAAAGTTTGCCAAAGTAAAAATAACACGTGCAAACCTTCATAGGGTAAGGTGAGGTAAGCAATCCCAATATGTCACTTAAAAAAATCCAGTTACCCTTGAAAAAAATGAAGTGGGAGCAGGTAAATAACATTTGTACATAAGGTTAAATGAGGAAACTATTGTTTAAGTAAAATAAGGTAAGATAGGGTAAATAAGCTTAAGTTGATTTAACAGGGTAAACCACGGAAAAGTTGTTTATGTGATTAGATGGGCATAAAGTTTGCCAAAATAAATAACACTTTCAATCCTTTGTAGGGTAAGGTGAGGTAAACAAGTTCAATGTGTCATTTAAAGGAATCGAGTTACCTTTGAAAATAGTAAAACAAAATGCACTGGGAGGTGGGTACATAAAATAAGGTAAGGTAGGGTAGATAAGCTTACTTTTAGACTTAGCAGAAATTTGTCAAAGTAAATATAACACACTTGTAAATTTTCGTAGGGTAAGGTAGGGTAGGTTAAGTGGGTAACTTGTTCAATATCGTAAAATGTAAATGATACCAGGGTAACGTGGGAAAAACGAATGTCATCATGGTATAACGTGCTTAGGGTAAGGTGGGGCAAACAAGGCCAATGGATAGTTGTGAAATGCATTAAACAGTCTTTGTAAAACACAAGTACAAGGAATCATTTGAAAGTATTATTTTCAATCAGTAAAATAAGGTGAAGTGGGGTAAGTAAGCTTACAAGGTAGAGTGGGGTCGTTTCGAGATTTTTTAACGTTCAACATTACAACAAACTTAACATGGTAACGAGGGGAAAACGTGCGTTCAGGGTAAGGTGGGGTAAGCAAGCCCGACGGATCGCACCTCCAGCCCATATGTCCAGGAAGTAAATTTACACTAACGATAAATCTGGATGGAAATTTCGGACTTAAACTATTTATTGTATAATTACGTATATTAGTTCCAAGTAGTATACATAGGGGGCGCCCCTCTCGTGGAATGTTCTCCTTAATCCTAATACTGCACGATCAAAGTACCCAATTTTCACACGATGCCGATAAAAAGAGAGAGAAAGACGAGAGATAGAGATAGCTAGAGAGATTTACATCTGTTTCCCACTTTACAAATAATACTGGAATGAGCGCGAGATGCGTATACATCTTCTCTTAATTGAGGTATATATTACGTATACAGGTTTCGAAATTAATTCAGCCTTGAAAAAAACCGTTTTGATTCGTTATTGCTGGTGGTGACGTCATCGATATTACTGTCTGTCGTTGGGCGGCGCCTCCGAGCTGCTGTCAAAGGCGAGGGGGTCCCCCTGGTGGCCGTTTTGGTTAACATCGTTTTGGGCGGTGGCGTCGATGACTAGGCTGCCCTCCTCGCCGTCGCTGCTGTAGGAGTCGCCCTCGTCGTCGGAACTCGACAGGATGCCTAAATTTGACGTATAAGTGACAGATCTGACAGATGACGAGAGAAACGTCAATTTCGACGAGTGACACCTGTCAAACTTACCCCCGTCGATCTGGGGCTGCATGCTAGCGAGAGGGTTGAGACGAGGTAGAGAGGTTTGAGGTAGGGTCGAGAGAAGGTTGAGAGAGGGTTGAAAGGGGGTTAAAGGGAGTGACAGATCTGAACAGATGACATATCGAGAGAAACGTCACTTTTGACGAGTCTAAATTCGACGTATAAGTGACAGATCTGACAGATGACGAGAGAAACGTCAATTTCGACGAGTGACACCTGTCAAACTTACCCCCGTCGATCTGGGGCTGCATGCTGGCGAGAGGGTTGAGAGGAGGTAGAGAGAGGGTTGAGAGATGGTTGAGAGAAGGTTGAGAGAGGGTTGAGGGTTAAGAGAAGGTTGAGAGAGGGTTGAAAGGGGGTTAAAGGGAGTGACAGATCTGAACAGATGACATATCGAGAGAAACGTCACTTTTGATGAGTCTAAATTTGACGTATAAGTGACAGATTTGACAGATGACGAGAGAAACGTCAATTTTGACGAGTGACCTGTCAAACTTACCCCCGTCGATCTGGGGCTGCATCTGGCGAGAGGGTTGAGAGAAGGTTGAGAGATGGTGGAGAGAGGCTTGAGGTGGGGTCGAGAGAGGGTTGAGAGAGGCTTGAGGGAGGGTTGCGGGGGGGTTAAAACAGGGTTAAGAGTGGGTTGAGAGATGGTTGAGGGAGGGTTGAGAGATGGTGGAGAGAGGCTTGAGGTGGGATCAAGAGAGGGTTGAGGGAGGGTTGAGAGATGGCTGAGAGAGGGTTGAGAGAAGGTTGAGATAATGCTGAGAGATGGTGGAAAGAGGCTTGAGGTGGGGTCGAGAGAGGGTTGAGAGAGGCTTGAGGAAAAGTTGACAGTGGGTTGAGAGGGGGTTAAAACAGGGTTAAGTGTGGGTTGAGGGAGGGTTGAGAGAATGTTGAGAGTGGGTTGAGAGAGGGTTGAAAGGGGGTTAAAGGGAGTGACACCTGTCAAACTTACCCCCGTCGATCTGGGGCTGCATGCTGGCGAAGTCCTGCGGCCAAAACCTGCGGTTGTTGTTCTGGTTCTTCTTTTTCTTGTGGTGGGGGGAGCCCGCCCCCGCGCCGCCCTCGGGTGGGGCGCTCGCGTCCAGCATTGGCTGCAGGATCCTCCGCCTCGCGTTTATGAACCAATTGTTGACTTGGAGTAGGGTGAGGTTCGTCTGAGCGGCTATGTGCCTCTTCTCGTCCTCGGTGGGGTAGGGGTGGACCAGATGCTGAAACAGCCACGACCTCATCACGCTGGTGGCGTGTTTCGGAAGCACCCCCCTCTTCTGCTTCCTCCCCACCCTCGTCGTGAAGTCGCTGTCGCAGTCGTCGGCGGAGCCCCCGGGGGTGGTGGGGGCGGGTGAGAGGGGGCCCGAGCCCTCGCTGGGGGGCACCGAACAGATGCTCGCCCCTATCTGGGAGAGGGGGGTGGAGCCGTGCACCACTAGATTCTCGCAGGGCGATTGGCTTGGCTGGATGGAGGGGGTGGGGCCGTTGAAGTGGGGGACGCTGTAATTGGCCGGATTGTCTAGCTGCCGCTCCAGCAGGCTGGTGGGCGTTGGCACCTAAACGTCAAACAATGACAATTGACACCTGAAACTTTACTAAATCGACGAGTGACAGACGTCACCTGTCAACACGATGACAGCTCGATTTACGAATCAATTGACACCTGTCACTTTACTAAACCGGCGAGTGACAGACGTCACCTGTCAACACAATAACAGTTCGACTTACGAATCAATCTGTCACTTTACTAAACCAGCGAGTGACAGACGTCACCTGTCAACACAATGACAGTTCGACTTAGGAATCAATTGAAACCTGCCACTTTACTGGATCAGCGAGTGACAGACGTCACCTGTCAACACAATGACAGTTCGAGTTGCGAATCAATTGACACCTGTCGCTTTACTAAATCAGCGAGTGACAGACGTCACCTGTCAACACAATGACACCTGTCACTTTACTAAATCGGCGAGTGACAGACGTCACCTGTCAACACGATGACAGTTCGACTTACTGGTATGGAGGGGCTGACGGAGTACTGCACAGGGCTGTTCGAGGCAGATCCGCTGTCAGAATTAGCGTTCATCATGTTGTTGTTGTTCTCCAAGGTCATGATGCCCCCCGTACCTAAAACGTCTAACTTTTTGTTAATATCCAGGGTGAGTCCGGGTAATGGAGCACCTTGTGGATAGTCGGATCGTAGGAGGTTCTCCGACTGCATCTTTCCCTTGAGGCAGGTTATGTAACGGTTGCAAAAGTCCTTGCATAATTCTTGTACTTTTTCTAGTTCCAGCAGGTGTATCCTCAATACTTGGATGGCTTTGATCATCTGCAAAATTACACCACTTTACCTTAGGTTAAAACAAAGCTCGGCGAATTTTGTGAAATGGCGTTCGGTGGGTTGAAAAAGTGCGAAGGGGGATGAAAAGTGAAGAGGGGTGAAGAATTTTGCAAAATTAACACTTAGGGGGTTGAAAATTTGTAAAGGGGGATGAAACGTCAAAGAGGATGAGAATTATTCTTAATTAAGCAAAATTACAGAAAATAACACGAAAGTACCCCAATTATGCAAATTTAGCTTTTGGGGGGGGTGGAAATATTGCGAAGAGGGTTGAAAAAGTGAAAAAGGTAAACAAATTAAGAGGGTAACCACTTGCAAATTCGGTGGATAAAGAACTGAAGTTAACAGGACAAAACCGTGCCGAGGGATAAACCGCTTTTTCATATTCATCAAGCCATATTAGAGCTATGACTAGGTATTTTTATCAAGGGATAATTCACTTTCACAAATTTGTGGAGTTCGACGAGAAGTGAGCCAAGACTGAAACAAGGGATAAACCACTTACAAAATCGAAGTAAAATAAAATGATGTAATCAATAAAATTAGTCGAGGGATAAATCGTGCTTCCATTTTTTGATAATCTTAAATAAAATATGAAGGCACGCTTAAACGGCTTTTTTTCGATGGAGATGTGAACCATTTTATTGTATTTGTACAAATGAATGGTTTTACCTTTAATGTCAAAAAAAGGTAAACCGCTTCGAGCTTTTGTGGAAGCAACAAAAATGAACCAACAGACTCGATCCCAGCGAGGGGTAAACCGTTGTTAGATATTTTGAACGTTTCCTAAAAAATGGCTGGTCATTATAATTTTGTTGCTCACTATAACAATGGAGGATAGATAAACCACCGGAAAATCTTACTGCACAACGCAATTAATAAAATTATGTCGAGGGGTAAATCGTACTAGCATTTCTTTACGATCTCAATATAAAGGGATTAAAAACACTGAGGGGTAAACCACTGTCAAAATAAGCGCCCACAAAGACAAGCTGATAAGTGTCGGGCGAGAGATAAACCACTTTTGCAGATTTTGCACAGCGTGACAGAATTGAAATTCCCTATAATAACGAGGGATAAACCACAGAAAAGCTGACTTGGAAAACAGTAACAGAAAATTAAAAACGTTAGAGGAGTAAACCACAACAAAAACGCGTTGGAGCGAGGGGTGAACTACTTTACATGTTTTTCATGCTTCACTCGAAGTTGAATCGCAGCTATTATAGCTTCGCGAGGGGTGGCCCACTGTATGCAAGTGTACTGAACAGGGGGTAATCAACTTTCTTGGTTTTTTGGAAACTTTCACTATAAAGACTTTATTTAATAGCAGAGCACAGGTTGAGAGGTAAAGTATTTAAAATTTGAGGCTGAGGGGTTGCCCACTTACAAGTTCGTCTATTTCTGGCTCGTCAAAAGTGAGTATTACAATACTAATGAGGGATAAACCACCGGAAACCTGTAATGGACAACAGAACCAATAAAACGTTGTCTTTGTTTAATGTTTCGCAAGAGGTGGACCACTGTATGCAAGTGTACTCAACGAGGAGTAATTAACTTTCCTGCTTTTTGGAAAACTTTCACTATAATGACTTTGGTATGATAGCAGAGTATAGGCTGAGGGGTAAACTACGTGATCCAAAAGTTTGAGACTGAGGGGATGTTCACTTACTATCTTTGGCTCGTCAAAAATGAGGGACAAGCTAGAACCAAAAAAACTTTGTCAAGGAGTAAACCACAATTCCATTTCTTGGCTAACCATATAAACAAATTTTTTAATGACAGAAAGTGGCAGAGGGATGAACCGCTCAGATACTTTTGTATGAATTTGGAGTTTTTGACATAGACCCATAAGTACCCATAACAGTTTGAACTATTTCCATGGAAACTGTCGAATCGAACTTGTGGCGAGGAACAAACCACTTTTACACATTTTGCAATTGTCTTATTCAGGAGTAAACCGCGATTCCATTTTTGGCGATCTAGAAATAAAATGATGAGGAATCCATGTTTGAACGAGGGGTAAACCACTTTCAAGCTTTTTGAAAAAACTACGAGAAGTAAACCGTTTCCACTGTTGAGAATAAAATACGGGCAGAGGGGTGATCCACTCTACCACAAATTTTACAAAATTGAGGGGTTGTCCACTTACCAGTCCGTCAATTTCCGGCTCGTTCGCCAAGAAAGGCTTCCGGTCACGTTCCTGATGCTGCACGAACGCCTGAATGTCCAAATTAAAAGCGTCACTAGACTGCGGATCGGAGGATTGCGTGGCCAGCTCGCACCTCTCAAACAGTAGTGCCAACAGCGGAAACAACGGATGCCTGAAACGTAAAAGTCCCTCCCAATGTCATTACCGAAAACCGGAGCTCTCTACGACAAATAATAACCGAGATATCGGCGAAAAACTTTCAAATATGTGACGTCACAGAACGCAAATTTCTATAAATCTCAACTTTTCTCGCGAAGGGGAAGTCGTAGAGCAAAACGGTTTTCGCCACTTTTGCTAGTCTTGACTATCTATGACGTAACAAAGCTCGATTTTTAAATTTTATCGATTTTTTCTGGAAGGGAAAGTCGTAGAGTAAAATGGTTTTCACTGGTCAGTAAATCGCGGCTCCTAATCTCATTTCTGAACACTGCAGCTTTCTACGACACCTATTAACCGAGATATAATCGAAAACCCATACAATATGTGACGTCACAGTGCTCAAATCGCTATATATCTCAACTTTTCTCGCGAAGGGGAAGTCTTAGAGCAAAACGGTTTTCACCCGCTTGATCAGTGCATGCTCAGCTTACTTATAAACGCCACTTTTGCTAGTCTCGACCATCTGTGACGTAACAAAGCTCGATTTTTAAATTTTATCGATTTTTTCTGGAAGGGAAAGTCGTAGAGCAAAATAGTTTTCACTGGTCAGTAAATCGTGGCTCTTAATCTCATTTCTGAAAACTGCAGCTTTCTACGACACCTATTAACCGAGATATAACCGAAAACCCTTACAATATGTGACGTCACAGTGCTCAAATCGCTATATATCTCAACTTTTCTCGCGAAGGGGAAGTCGTAGAGCAAAACGGTTTTCACCCACGTGATCAGCGAATCTTCGGCTTCCCCCCTACCGCCATTTCTGTCAACCAAGGACATTTGTGACGTCACAAAGTTCAATTTTCGCTTTATCTCGATTTTCTCGAGCACGGAACGTCGTAGAGCGATGCGGTTTTCACTGACGTCATCTGTGAACCACGGACTTACTTGTAAACGGCCCTTTTGTCGGCCTCGAACTGCGCCTGGTCCGCGTCGGCCGTGGGAAAGACGGAGGTGGCGAGCGGCTGCGACACCGCCGCGTCTCCTCCACCAGGTGGCACGCTGATCATTGCACTTTGCACGCCACACTCCATGTCATGTCACCTGTGGAAAAAAAAGAAAAAACTGCTCCTTAATCGTACTAATTTCGTGGCGCGAGATCGTTTTCCTTAATGATATTATGATTGCAAGGAGCGGCGGGCGAAAATCAATATTTAAAAAGGATATTATAATAAAATCGGAGAGCCGCTTTTTTCCACCCCATTAGAGAGATTGGGGGCGGTTTTTTGCCCCTTGGGATTAATTGGGGATGTCGTCTCTGAATCTACAGAGATCGAGTCCTGTATAAGAAATTTTTTATGAGTTTATAGATGGAGGGTAATGTTCACTAATGTAAGTAGTTTTTCTCAACTTTTTCAAATGGAACACCCTGTAAATTTTTAGCTAGCGTAATGTAGAATTCATAAAGGAACGTTTTTTGTCCTACAAGCATATTGGTTATTTTCATCCGTTTTCGAGTTATTCGCAAAAATTACAAATTTTCTTGCTTGCAGACGATTTTAACTTCTAAAATTGCAACATAAGCACATTTTTATACTAAATGTTAAAAGTAATAGAAATGTCTTTTCAAGAACCAATTGAATACTATTTTGAATATTAATTTTTTTGTAAGTAGGACTTGACAATTGTCTGCAAGCAAGAAAATTTGTAATATTTGCGAATAACTCGAAAACGGATGAAAATAACTAATACGTTTGTAGGACAAAAAAAGTTCCTTTATGAATTCTACATTACGCAGCTAAAAATATACAGAATGTTCCATTTGAAAAAGTTGAGAAAAACAACTTCAAAGTTCTCAAATTTAATAAGTTTTTCTTTCATCGCAAATATCTAGCGAAATACTGATTTTATCGCAAAAATGCTTGAAGACAAATTGAAGAGCATAAAATTCTCTACAAACAAGGTAATAAACGTTTTTCCCTAACACTAATATTTAATGAGTAAATCGGCAGCTAACGCACCCCAAATTTACGCAACAGTTTTTCTTCGTAAATATCTAGCGAAACAGTGATTTTATCGCAAAAATATTTATAAGAGAAATTGAAGAGCATAAAATTCTCTACAAAGAAGGTTATAAACATTTTCCCTAACACTAATATTTAATGAGTAAATCGGCAGCAAACGCACCCCAAATTTACGCAACAGTTTTTCTTCGTAAATATCTAGCGAAACAGTGATTTTATCGCAAAAATATTTATAAGAGAAATTGAAGAGCATAAAATTCTCTACAAAGAAGGTTATAAACATTTTCCCTAACACTAATATTTAATGAGTAAATCGGCAGCAAACGCACCCCAAATTTACGCAACAGTTTTTCTTCGTAAATATCTAGCGAAACAGTGATTTTATCGCAAAAATATTTATAAGAGAAATTGAAGAGCATGAAATTTTCTACAAAGAAGGTTATAAACATTTTTTCCTAACACTAATATTCAATGAGAAAATCGGCAGCTAACGCACCCCAAATTTACGCAACAGTTTTTCTTCGTAAATATCTAGCGAAACAGTGATTTTATCGCAAAAATATTTATAAGAGAAATTGAAGAGCATAAAATTCTCTACAAAGAAGGTTATAAACATTTTCCCTAACACTAATATTTAATGAGTAAATCGGCAGCAAACGCACCCCAAATTTACGCAACAGTTTTTCTTCGTAAATATCTAGCGAAACAGTGATTTTATCGCAAAAATATTTATAAGAGAAATTGAAGAGCATGAAATTTTCTACAAAGAAGGTTATAAACATTTTTTCCTAACACTAATATTCAATGAGAAAATCGGCAGCTAACGCACCCCAAATTTACGCAACAGTTTTTCTTCGTAAATATCTAGCGAAACAGTGATTTTATCGCAAAAATATTTATAAGAGAAATTGAAGAGCATGAAATTTTCTACAAAGAAGGTTATAAACATTTTTTCCTAACACTAATATTCAATGAGTAAATCGGCAGCAAACGCACCCCAAATTTACGCAACAGTTTTTCTTCGTAAATATCTAGCGAAACAGTGATTTTATCGCAAAAATATTTATAAGAGAAATTGAAGAGCATAAAATTCTCTACAAACAAGGTAATAAACGTTTTTCCCTAACACTAATATTTAATGAGTAAATCGGCAGCTAACGCACCCCAAATTTACGCAACAGTTTTTCTTCGTAAATATCTAGCGAAACAGTGATTTTATCGCAAAAATATTTATAAGAGAAATTGAAGAGCATAAAATTCTCTACAAAGAAGGTTATAAACATTTTCCCTAACACTAATATTTAATGAGTAAATCGGCAGCAAACGCACCCCAAATTTACGCAACAGTTTTTCTTCGTAAATATCTAGCGAAACAGTGATTTTATCGCAAAAATATTTATAAGAGAAATTGAAGAGCATAAAATTCTCTACAAAGAAGGTTATAAACATTTTCCCTAACACTAATATTTAATGAGTAAATCGGCAGCAAACGCACCCCAAATTTACGCAACAGTTTTTCTTCGTAAATATCTAGCGAAACAGTGATTTTATCGCAAAAATATTTATAAGAGAAATTGAAGAGCATAAAATTCTCTACAAAGAAGGTTATAAACATTTTCCCTAACACTAATATTTAATGAGTAAATCGGCAGCAAACGCACCCCAAATTTACGCAACAGTTTTTCTTCGTAAATATCTAGCGAAACAGTGATTTTATCGCAAAAATATTTATAAGAGAAATTGAAGAGCATGAAATTTTCTACAAAGAAGGTTATAAACATTTTTTCCTAACACTAATATTCAATGAGAAAATCGGCAGCTAACGCACCCCAAATTTAAGCAACGGTTTTTCTTTTTTCGCAAATATTTTGCGAAATACTGATTTTATCGCAAAAATACTTGAAGACAAATTGAAGAGTATAAAATTTTCTACAAACAAGGTAATAAACGTTTTTCCCTAACACTAATATTTAATGAGTAAATCGGCAGCAAACGCACCCCAAATTTACGCAACAGTTTTTCTTCGTAAATATCTAGCGAAACAGTGATTTTATCGCAAAAATATTTATAAGAGAAATTGAAGAGCATGAAATTTTCTACAAAGAAGGTTATAAACATTTTTTCCTAACACTAATATTCAATGAGAAAATCGGCAGCTAACGCACCCCAAATTTACGCAACAGTTTTTCTTCGTAAATATCTAGCGAAACAGTGATTTTATCGCAAAAATATTTATAAGAGAAATTGAAGAGCATGAAATTTTCTACAAAGAAGGTTATAAACATTTTTTCCTAACACTAATATTCAATGAGTAAATCGGCAGCAAACGCACCCCAAATTTACGCAACAGTTTTTCTTCGTAAATATCTAGCGAAACAGTGATTTTATCGCAAAAATATTTATAAGAGAAATTGAAGAGCATAAAATTCTCTACAAACAAGGTAATAAACGTTTTTCCCTAACACTAATATTTAATGAGTAAATCGGCAGCTAACGCACCCCAAATTTACGCAACAGTTTTTCTTCGTAAATATCTAGCGAAACAGTGATTTTATCGCAAAAATATTTATAAGAGAAATTGAAGAGCATAAAATTCTCTACAAAGAAGGTTATAAACATTTTCCCTAACACTAATATTTAATGAGTAAATCGGCAGCAAACGCACCCCAAATTTACGCAACAGTTTTTCTTCGTAAATATCTAGCGAAACAGTGATTTTATCGCAAAAATATTTATAAGAGAAATTGAAGAGCATAAAATTCTCTACAAAGAAGGTTATAAACATTTTCCCTAACACTAATATTTAATGAGTAAATCGGCAGCAAACGCACCCCAAATTTACGCAACAGTTTTTCTTCGTAAATATCTAGCGAAACAGTGATTTTATCGCAAAAATATTTATAAGAGAAATTGAAGAGCATGAAATTTTCTACAAAGAAGGTTATAAACATTTTTTCCTAACACTAATATTCAATGAGAAAATCGGCAGCTAACGCACCCCAAATTTAAGCAACGGTTTTTCTTTTTTCGCAAATATTTTGCGAAATACTGATTTTATCGCAAAAATACTTGAAGACAAATTGAAGAGTATAAAATTTTCTACAAACAAGGTAATAAACGTTTTTCCCTAACACTAATATTTAATGAGTAAATCGGCAGCAAACGCACCCCAAATTTACGCAACAGTTTTTCTTCGTAAATATCTAGCGAAACAGTGATTTTATCGCAAAAATATTTATAAGAGAAATTGAAGAGCATGAAATTTTCTACAAAGAAGGTTATAAACATTTTTTCCTAACACTAATATTCAATGAGAAAATCGGCAGCTAACGCACCCCAAATTTAAGCAACGGTTTTTCTTTTTTCGCAAATATTTTGCGAAATACTGATTTTATCGCAAAAATACTTGAAGACAAATTGAAGAGCATAAAATTTTCTACAAACAAGGTAATAAACGTTTTTCCCTAACACTAATATTTAATGAGTAAACCGGCAGCTAACGCACCCCAAATTTAAGCAACGGTTTTCTTTTTTCGCAAATATTTTGCGAAATACTGATTTTATCGCAAAAATAGTAAGAAGACGAATTGAAGAGCATGAAATTCTCTACAAAGAAGGTTATAAACATTTTCCCTAACACTAATATTTAATGAGTAAATCGGCAGCTAACGCACCCCAAATTTACGCAACAGTGTTTCTTTCTTCGTAAATATCTAGCGAAACAGTGATTTTATCGCAAAAATAGTTAGAAGACAAATTGAAGAGCCTGAAATTTTCTACAAAGAAGGTTATAAACATTTTTTCCTAACACTAATATTCAATGAGAAAATCGGCAGCTAACACACCCCTTTAAGCAATAAGTTTTTCTTTACTCGCAAATATCTAGCGAAATACTGATTTTATCGCAAAAATACTTGAAGACAAATTGAAGAGCATAACATTCTCTACAAACAAGGTAATAAACGTTTCTCCCTAACACTAATATTTAATGAGTAAATCGGCAGCTAACGCACCCCAAATTTAAGCAACGGTTTTTCTTTTTTCGCAAATATTTCGCGAAATACTGATTTTATCGCAAAAATAGTTAGAAGACAAATTGAAGAGCCCGAAATTCTCTACAAAAACGGTTATAAACATTTTCCCTAACACTAATATTTAATGAGTAAATCGGCAGCTAACGCACCCCAAATTTACGCAACAGTTTTTCTTCCTTCGTAAATATCTAGCGAAATACTGATTTTATCGCAAAAGCATTGATATACATATTCCGTTGGCTTTTTTATTTATTGATTCACCGCAAATGCCAAAAAAAAAAATCACTATACAAGGAATAAGATGCATTTTACCGCCCGAGGCCCGTCTTTCTCTAGGAGTGGTCCTTGACGAACAAAAATTATGCATATTACAGAAATCGATCTTAAATCGCCTCAAAACGACCCGGATCTACTTAAAAGCCGCTTAAAATTCCCATTTTAGGCTTATTATGCAAATCTTTCGACAGGTCGCGGCGATTACCTCGATTGAATTCTCGTGTTCTCCTTTTAAAAAAATCAAATAAAAAAATAAATAAAAAAAATCGTTCGTAAATGAACGAACGATTCGGCGTGAAATTTCACCGTTTTCGATTCACGAAAATAATAAATCCTCAAACGGGTTCTTACGAGGACAGGAAGGAAGGCGAAGTTGGGAATTTATTGGAGCGCTCGTTGTTTGCATCGCCGTCTTTTCATCTCGATGAAGCGGCGTCGGTTTGTTTTTATTGGGTTGGTATTACCGGTGCGCCGCGGCTGCTTACGTCTCAATTGATGGTTGTTTGTTTAAAGCGGCGCTTAATTGGAGCTCAGGACTGTCTTGATGCGATTTTTTACGACCGCGGAATTAATTACTAATCCTCGTATAACAAAGTAATGAGGTTGGGTTTATGACAATCTAGGCGGCCGGGGACGTAATCCGTCAAACAGAAGTTGTTTGCGGTGTAACCGTTTTTGGCGCCTAATGTGGGGCCGATTCATAAAATTTTGAAATACATTCAGATTGTTTTACGCTACGTTGGCCCTGGTAGTGATTCACGGTTGTGAATCAAATCACTGCTAATGTAAACCATTGTTTCGTGATGTTTCGTGAAAAACGAAAGCATCACGAAATGTGCATTTAATTTAATTGAAAGATGTTGGCAGTTTTGTACCAAAAATTAGCCCATCAAATGCCAAGTACATCTATTTTAAAAATGATACCGCAAAATTTGTATAAGAATTAAGATTATAAATGAAAAAATTGAAGAATTTCTTTTTCAATAAATCCAGTCTCTTGCCCATTATTTTCTTCTTCTCATCGTTCTTTTCTAATTTTAGTGCCGAAGCATATGCGCAGGCATTGTAGTTTTAGTGAATTCGCTCGCTCGCTCGACAGTCCGTCCGTCTACTCTGTCCCATCGCATAACTTGAGAGCGACAGATATCGATGTGTATACCCCGAAAATCTCGGCGGGGGTTGTTTTTGGGCCATATCGGACCAGGGGGGTGGGAGTTAGGGGTGAAAAACTGAAAGAAATTACAATTTTCGACGTTTGATCGCGAACACTGCCTCAACGCTTGAAGCTAGACCAAAAGTTTGCAAGGAGGAATTGTCGGCAATGAAAAGATCTACAAAAAAGTCCGCGACGGCATATAGCTATCTACGATGGGTAGCCCACCGAGATCGTTTTTGTGTTTTAATTTTTGACGAAAAAGCTTCTGTGTGGCTTATTGTCGGCTATCCGTAACAGATATTTATACAGGGTGTCTCAGAACGCTCGCACTAAATTCTAACGGAATATTCAGGATTAAATTCTGAGTCGATCCGTGTTTTTGAAAATTTCCAGGGTCCAGTAGTTCCAGAGTTATAAGAGGTTTAAGAGGACCAATCAGATTTCAGCTCTTAATTGCTTTACAAGGTAATTTAATGTTAGATGCACTATTTCCTAGGTAACAAGATACAACAATATAAATTTTCATTGATAGTATCTTGTTACCTAGGAAACAGTGCATCTAACGTTAAAGTACCTTATGGAGCAATTCAAAGCTGAAATCTGATTGGTCCTCTTAAATCCCTTATGACTCGAGAACTATTGGTCCCTGGAAATTTTCAAAAACACGGATCGACTCAGAATTTACTCCTGAATACTCCATTAGAATTTGGTGCGAGCGTTCTGAGACACCCTGTATACTGTCGCGGACTTTTTTGTAGGTCTATTCGTTGCCGACATTTCTCCCTTATACGATTTTAATCCATCTTCAAGCATTTAGGCAGCGTTTGCAGTAAAAGCGCGAGAATGTGAGTTTTTTTCGGGACCGAAAAACTATTAATTGTAATAACTCGAGAACCAGTGGAGATATTTTACTGAAACTTGATATGCATTTTTAGCGTACAAATCTGTTGAAGGTGAGGGGGTGTCAATTTTGGGAGATGAAATTTAGGGGTTGAAAATCGCAAAAATACGAAAACTTCTCAAATATTTTGCACGTGGAGGTTTGAAACCACATATATTTTGACATTATTTGATGAGATGTTTTTTTTTCTGCAAGATGAATCAGAAAGGGGTGCAAATTAGGGGTTGAAACTCGAAATTTCGCATAAGTGTTGCTTGAACTCAGGAACGAATCAAGATATAGAGGAGTTCTATTCAGATTCAGAATCACCAAAAAATCAAAAAATAGCGCAACTTTTCTCTAATTTAACCGTCTCCGTAACTCTTACCATTTAAGATATGAGGTGAGCAATGAAAAAGGAACCACCCTGTATAAGTATTTCAACCCCCATAAAAGTCTGATTTGCATAATTGGCTTATTCTCGTGTTACATTTTGTGATTCTTTTTAACCACAGCTAATCTTCACAACTTTCTTGACTTTTCAACGTACTGACCGCCATTTCACAAAATTCGCCGAATTTTGTTTCTTTCCGATAACTACTCATCATTTACTCATTTGGATTATATTTTCACATTTACAACTTTTCCACCCTCTTCACAATTATATTTCACATTCACATTTCATTCTTATTTCACATTATATTTCATCCTTTCCAAAACATAAATTTGCAAAATTGTCTTATTTTCCGTGTTACTACTATTGGTATTTATACTTAACAGCAATTAATTTTTTCTTGCCTGTTTTTGTTAATTGTCTACTCTGCAAACACCGTCCGTAAAGCACTACGTTTACATAGGGAGCGCTTCCAATAAATGCGGAGAAAAAGTGCACCTCTTTTGCGAACGCCGAGAATCGTTGCGCATGTTGTCTAGATGACAGAATTAACGTAGGCTTTTGACAGCAAATTGACAGTAAAATGACAGCTGACAGAGTCCGCCATGACAATTTTCTCCTATGCAGAATCGTTTATTGTTAAATATTTGACAGTTCGTTTACACGTTAAACTGATAGATATTCGTTAAATATTCCCCCCCCCCCACGACAGGCATATCTTTATAATACCTCAAATTGACAGTTTATAGCGTATACCGGATGATTCAGTTTGATATTCGCCCCAATGTAACTTTTTTATTTTAAATATAGAAAACCATGTAGAGACTGTCTAAAAAGTAATGAATATTGCGTGTACTTCTTGAATCGAAAACTTCATGCAAAAACCCTCGAAGGGGTATAGGGTTTTATGTAATTGAGCATTTGCATAAAAAAATAGAGCTAACGTGTTTTTGTTTTTTCAAAAATCTTTTGTTTTCACTGATTCCTTTACTGTTTTTGAAAACCTAAGGTGGACGTGATAGCTTTCTCGCTCAAGTGTGATACATGTTTTCTTCCTAGAAAAATTCGTAGATTCCGAATCCGTTGGGAAAAATGTGGGTTCCCGTTAAAAAAAACCATAATGACGTCATTATGTTAAAATCTACTGAACCAAAAAAAAATCGGTAGTTGTTCCATCAGATGCAGAATGCAGAAAAAACTGCCAATATGGGGATTTTTGCACAAAGTTTACGATTTAAGAGTTACGAGCAATATTCGTTACTTTTTAGATGCTCTGTATATTTGCAAATCGTATGACAAACTTTATTAAATGGCGTCATTGAATGATGACGTATCAAAATTACTAGTGATCGACCGATACCGATACCTATGTATATCGGCCATATCGGTATCGGCCAACATCGGTACTTATATCGGCCGATATACCAATATAAACAAAAAGCAGCCAAATTTTTGATGTTTATTAACAGAAAACAAACTGTAACAAAATTAAAAGCAATAAGAAAAGAAAATGTTAAAAATAACTAATTATATAAGAATTTTCAGATAGGAGTAGCTATTGGTGTTTAAATCAGTGTTTGAAATCCAATTTGTCGTGACGTTCTTTTACTAAGTGATGCTCCGATGTTAGAAGTATTTTTTGCAGTTACTCCAATACCACCAAAGGATATTGTTTTATCGCATAGTGCATCCACATTCCACAAGTGGCAGTGGCAATACAGTGGTGTTCTCTTCAAGTACATAAATTTTTCATAAAATATGTATTTCCAATATTAGGTATTCCTAAAAAAGACAACGTGCCTATGCCTCACAGTTATATTAAATGGTAGAATGGTAGAATCAACGAACGAACCCGAGAATCGCCAAAACCTGGCAGCTATCGGCCGATTATCGGTATCGACTGAAAAAGTTATATCGGTGGATCGTTAAAAATTATGATTAGTCAGCTTTTTTTCTACAAATGACATGCTGTACATTTCTTAGCGGATTCTTGTAGACATATTTTTTCTACATCCAAATGTGTAAAGAAACTTTACGCCGGTTTACACTTTCATTTGACAGATCGCAAGAAAAAAAATTGGAAGAACAATTATAGAGACATAGATGTACAGGAAAGAAGAATAAAAATCAGAGAATCAAGATTTAACGCAAAATATGAGAATATAATAAGTGAAGGGTTACCAAGTTACTTGGAGAGGGAGAGTGGGAAAGAAAACAAGTTCTGGCTGAAGGAGGAAGAGAGAGTGGAGAGTATGAGGGAATCTTCTGTATTAATAATGAAATACTTATACTTAATAGAATATGCTGATATGCGTCAGGGTTTGCTAGTCTGAAATCCCCACCACATGAAGACTTTTGATTCTTTAAGGCCAGTATGTAAACATTTAAGGATTAGGTACATTTTACTGCAGAATATTTCTCCATTAAACGTTTAATATTAGCCTATCTACCAATGTACATAGCTACTATTAATGCAAGAAAAATAGGTCTAATATTTTTGTCTTGTGAAAAGCACTCGAGAAAAATCTTTTTTATGAAATGAGGAATTGTTATCCCCCAGTCTGTTCCTTCGAGCGTAGTACCTAGGCACTAAGTTTGTTTTGGAAAAAAATCCCCGACTAAAGTCCCGTCGCATATTAACGAAAGCGGGGGTTGTGTGTCTCAGGCTTTTTTTCTGTTAGTTTGTAAACGGGATTTCACATCCGTCAAAACGCCCGTCACTCACTGTCAGTGTCAATAAACAGTAACAATGGAGATTGAAAGGGGTCTTTGTTGTCAATTATTGTCCATGACAGGAATTTTGACAGAACTGAAATCCCGTTTACAAACCAACAGAAAAGAAGCCTGAGACACACAATCAATATGCTCGAGCTTTCGTAGAATTGTCGTGTACCTACTTCATTTCAGAAAAAGTTTCTTCTTCGTATACATTAACTAAAAATGAGATTGTCGGGCCTCACGAGGGCTATGAAAGTACAAATAATTTTGTACGGCTAGCCGCTGAAATGAGATGGATACATTTTTTTTCGGCTAGCCGCGAAAATTTTACTTTATTTTCGTGCATAGCTAAGAAAATTAGTCGGCAGTTGCCATGGCGTCTCACCTGTGTTGTAAAAACACTTAATAATTTTAACTCGAATATATTTTGTTCGGTGAATGAAGAAAAATGCATGCACCACAGCACAGCGTGAAAGTAGTTTTCCGAGCCTAAAGAAATGGCCATATTTTCTTTCGACCCGGAAAACATTCACTTTCATGCTTAGGTACATAAGGTACTACGTCTTTACCTACTGCTTTTATATCTACAACAGAAAAAATAATTTTCGCTTTGGTATCTAATGCTCCTCCCTTTGTTTCCTCGGCACGAAAAAATTTGTTCAGAAAGTCACTCAACACTTTCTGGAGAAAATCTGAATAATTTTGAACTCGTTTGGTTCAGGATGTCTTTCTTTATAGTTTTTCGCTATACGAACGCCATTAAATATGGTAGGAATATTATTATTGGACGTACAATCAGTATCCGAAATAGCACACTTATATTTTCACAAGAATTTACTGAAACAAATCAGTAAATGGCTAACTTTATTAATACGAAGACAAGGGAATGCTTATACTGAACCAGGATCAGCAAAAACTTGTCCAATAAGCATTTGCTGCATTTTTATTAATATGTGTTTAAGGATTTGCTTAGAAAATTGTGAAAATAAGCACCACCTTATTTTTATTAATATGACCCAATGAGAGAGGAGGAAAGGGAGAGAAACAGTATTCTGAACGAATGGGGAGAGGGAATAGAATGGACGAAGGAAGTAGAGAGCGAGAGAAAGAAGGGGGGGAGAAGAGAAAACAGAAGACAACCGAGAGAAAAAGAAGTAGCCGAAGAGGAAGGAACAAAAAAAAACTAAACCAAAATATGTAAATATTAAATTAGTATGTAAAAGGGCAGCGCTCATTACAAACCAAAAGGTACAAATAAATTTTCTAATCTATTCTAATACCCTACTTGCCTATTAACTCGTTAATAACAATAACATTATTACTATTAACTATTGAAAAGATAAATAAGCTATTATTACTTAAAAAAACAACACCATAATTGAATTTTCTCCCTGGCTAACTAACTACGCTTATTGACAACTAAATTGTAAAATTGTTTTATAACATTTATTTTTTTCTGGGAACTTTTTTAACCAAACTATAAACTTTCTTCACATGCTTGAATATTAAAAAAAATATGTATACAAGAATCCGCTAAGAAATGTACAGCGCGAGGCACACAGTGTCATTTGAAGAAAAAATTGGACCACCTTAATTTTGACACGTGTCATCATATTGCGAATTTAATGACGACATTTAATAGTGCCATGCGATTTACAAATAAGTATATGGTTTTATATATTTTTCTCTAGAAATAAGAAAAGTTTACCAAATAGAATCACCCGGTATAGTATTAAGTTTATTTATACCAATTGGTTTACATAGAGTTGACCTTATATTACAATAAATGAGTGACCCGTTGGCTTATTGCTCTTCTTGCAACAATCATCTTCATCCATTCCAATCCTCCTCCCTTATGATCTAGTACCTTACAGCGGCTCATCTCGGATTCTTTAACTTCTGGGCAGTCCTTTAGCATATGCTCTAGTGTCTCTGCTTTTTCCTTGCATATGCGGCAGCGTCTTTCCTCTTCTTCTTTCCAAAATTTATTATCGGCTTCTTCGTTTCCACATCTGAACCGACCGATTAGCGACTGGTAGGAGCTTAATTTGGATTCTGTAGTTAAATAAGCTGGTAATTCCTCGGTAACAATTAATTCATATTTGTGGTTGTATCTTGATTTTGATATAGCGCTTCTACGCTCTTGTCTTTGGATATCTTTACCTCGCTGATCTAACTCTTCCGTCATTCTAATCCCTTGCTTCCTCTGTCTTGCTATTTCTTCCGCTGCAAACCCTAGCCTGTTACACCACTGAATCCTCATCTTCGCGTATCTCGTTTCCCGCTCCGTTTCCATTAGCTCTTTCACGCATTCTTTCAGGATTAGGTTGTTACTAACAAATATACTCTTCTCTTCGAATTTTATTGCAGCCTTTACAGCGTGCAGTTGAATCTTTTCTCTCTTTGCCTCTTCAAGTACTATATATGACGGAGTATTTGCGTCCAGTTTTAGTAGCCATTTGATATATTTATTCTGAAGCATCTCTATTTTATCGTATTTTTGCCAGCCGTAGATCTCTGCCCCGTTAAGGATTACGCTTCTCACAAATACGTCAAACATTAGTAATCTCCTTCTAAAATGGTCCTTGAATATTCTTTCCCCTATTCCCCATATTTGTGGCATGATTTTCATGGCCTTGCTTGTCATTTCTTTAATATGTTCTGTATGTGAGTTGTTTTGTTGGAATAGATATCCCAAATATTTATTTGAAAGTTTTCACTTGCTCTATATCGTTGTCTTCCCATTTCCATTGTTCGTTTCTTGTTTTTCGTTTACTGAAGACCATAATCTTTGACTTTTCTACATTCAGCTTTAGTTTTCTGTTCCTTATATATATTTCTAACCTTCGTAACATTTCTTGGAGTTCTTTCACCGTTTGTGCGAATATTACGGTGTCATCTGCATACGATAGTGTCCACAGTTTCCTTTTCCCTACTACTGCTCCTCCGGCCTGCCCGCGTCTCATGATTTCCTCCATATCGCAGATATAAATTGCGAACAGTGTTGGGCTGAGCAGACACCCCTGTCGTACACCTTTATTTGTCCAGAGTTTGGATGATTCTTCTTGGTTGACTCTGACTGTATTGTAAGTTTCCTCGTAAAAATCTGATATTCTATTAATTAGACGTCCATCTAAATCCAGCTTTTCCATTTTTTCCAGCATTATTATTTTCCTGTCTAACTTGTCGAACGCTGCTGTCAGATCGGCGAAAAGCAGAATAGCTTGCCTCCCTTCTTCTTAAGAGTTTGTTCTACAATGTGGTTGAGGATGAATATATTATCCATTCTTCCCCTTCCTTTTCGAAACCCTGCTTGAATTTCCGGAAGGATTTTCTTTTCTTCCAATTCATCTTCAAGCTTCTTATTCAATACCATTGCATAGATCTTGTATGCTGTATTGAGGAGCGTTATGCCTCGGTAATTACACGTGTCGTCTATGTTTCCCTTCTTATACAGGGTGTCTCAGAACGCTCGCACCATATTTTAATGGAGTATTCAGGATTAAATTTTGAGTCGATTCGTGTTTTTAAAAATTCCCAGAGTTCAATAGTTCACGAGTTATAACAGATTTGAGAGGACCAATCAGATTTCAGCTCTGAATTGCTTCATAAGGTAACTCAATGTTAGATGCACTATTTCCTAGGTAACAAGTTTCTGCAATGAAAATTTAATATTGTTGTATCTTGTTACCTAGGAAACAGTGCATCTAACATTAAGTTACCTTATGAAGCAATTCAGAGCTGAAATCTGATTGGTCCTCTCATATTTGTTATAACTCGAGAACTATTGGACCCTGAAAATTTTCAAAAACAATAATCGACTTAAAATTTAATCCTGAATACCCCATAAGAATTTGGTGCGAGCGTTCTGAGACACCCTGTATATAGGCACTATTACACCTTCTTTCCATTCTTCAGGTAGTTTTTGCCCTTTCCATATTCGGTTCAGGATCCTCGTTAAGTTTTCAACTGTCTCTGTCGTGGCGTATAGCCATGCCTCATTCTCGATTCCGTCCCTGCCGGGGCTTTTCCTTTGCTTTAGTTTTCTTATCTGCATTGTTACTTCTTCTTTTGTTATCTCGTTATCCGCATCTTCTTGAATGTATTCTCTAGTTGTTTGTTCCTTTATGTTACCTCCGTCGAGTGTTAACATAAAGTGCTCTTTCCACCTTTCTATCGTTATGGATTCCCCTATTCTTCTCGTTTGTCTCCTCTGCATGTTTATGTACTTCCAGATTTCGGCTTCGCCTCGTATATTTTTTCACCCGGTATATTTGACTGTCAAACGAGAATTAAAAAATAAAACGACTGTTTCACTCGAGGATTCACCATTATAAACCATTTAAAAAAACTTAATCAAGACCGATAGAGTTCATTTGAGTTCATTAAAAGTATGCAAAAGACAGTTGTTCAATATTTGACGTCAAACTGACATACTTTACATAATTTCTGGCGCCTAACGTGGGGCCAGGTTAGATTATTACGTAAAGGCATGTGTTAAAAAACATTTGAAGGTACAGTAAGTTTTTGGCGCCCAACGTGGGGCCAACTCCGTCTATAACATAGATTTGACAATTTAAGAACAAAAGACCGATGTAACAGAATTACAAACCAGTTATAAAACTTTAATCAAAACCGATGCATGAAATTGTTACCAGGGTTGGGTGTAAATGTCACAATGTTTGATTTTACGACAGTTACTACCTACATTTGTGACATTTACGATGTCGCAATTTAAATATGTCGCAAAGTTGTCGTAAATGTAGCAAATGTAGCAGTAAGTGTCAAAATTTATGGTCATATTTTCGTACAGAGCGCAGAACAGATAAGTTGTTTGTTGCTGTTAAGGACGTTAAACCGTTCAAACAGTAATTATTAGTGTTTCAAAGTTAAATAAGCATAAATTAAGCTTAAAACAACCAAAGTTATGGTGCAAAATGTAACCACCAAGTTTTGCTACCGTCGTAAATTGAGTCGCAAATGTATAATTTACGACAACCCCAACCCTGATTGTTACACGGGGGTAGGTACATTATTTGTTACACATTTGACAGTTTATTCGTCACACGTCAAAACAAACCCTCGTTAAGTATCATCGACAGGTCACGCTTTTGGCGCCCAACGTGGATCCGCCTCAGTTAAAATTACAACGATCGTATCCACCAGCTCCGCAATGAAAATTAAAGAACAAAAACGGCTGCAGCAGCAAAGATATTTAAAATTTGCTGCAGCAGTCGCGTTGAAAAGAGAGCAAGTCGAGAGGGAGCGCGATCGATTCGGGCTAGAGATGGGGGCGAGAAGGACGGCGACAGGGGGTCATTATGTACAAGTGTCACCGGGGGACAGATTCCGGAGTACAATAATTGTGTTTCCTCCCGGAGCGGAATGAATTAAACATATTGGCGAAGGCGGCTGGGGTGACTTACGCCGCCTAGATCTAAGGTCGAGAATGGCGCGTCCGATGCTCTTTTATTAATTCCGACCAAATATTGCAGGGCCAGCTGTTTTTTACTCCGGCGGCTGATTTACGACGGATGACAGGTGACGAGGGGCGGGCGTCGCGGCGCCCACCGTCTTAAACATATATTTTTAAGGTGGCGCATGTTTAAAATGTTTATGGCTGTTTATGCGTTATTTGAATACGGGTTTATGCGGATTCCGCATTAATTCAAAAAACAAACAACTCCGTGCCGACGTGATCCGGGTTCTTACTACCGGTTTTTGACAATTGACAGAAAATCACTAGGGGGTTTGTTTACGGACGCGGATGGGTTCCGATCGAGATATCTGGACGGACAAAAGCGGGCGAATTAATTCTTGAGCGGGAGCCAAAATGGCGGAGGGAATGTTTAACAATACTTGGAAGATAGTCCCAGTCGAGCGTGTGTTTAGCAGTCGGCGGGATTCAAAACTATGAACCTGTCAGTGGGATCCAAAATGGCGGACAAGATTTTTCTCAACTTCTACAATTATGACAAAAAACAGGAATAAAAGAGGTAAAACTTAGAAATTGGTAATAAACTCGGTGATGAAGGTAAACCAAATGGCAGATGGATCCAAAATGGCTGAATCATATCTATAGCTGAGTTAGTTCAGACAGTGGCAGCCAAAAGTGAGCTCAGCGGTATATTAAATTCAAGGCCACAAATTTTCGAATGTTTTAATCAAACTTAAACACTGGGATCCAAAATGGCGCAAACGATTTATTTCCTCGAATATTCCGATAAAAACTCGGACGTACGTAAATCAGGGTTGGCATGTTTTAAACATTTGTTTTTAATCAAGCGTTTTAAACAAAGCCGTTTGTTTTAAACAAATATGTTTTAAACGTGTTTTTTCTATTCAATGTTTTTTTTAGTTTATACATGTCAAATTTTAAATTTCTATTAAATTCATACTTCATATAACTTCATACGTTCACAATTCATACATATATGCCACGATTGACGCATAAGAAAAGATGCAAGGGCAATATTTAAGAAAATTGTATTATCAAATAATATTATGATTGTTGAGATTAAGGTAGATAGGTACCTCCCAGTTTCATAATCTTTGATTCACTTTTATTCACATATCATGTTAGATATAGATATAAGATTAATAAGATATACAGGGCCGGTGAATTATTCGAGTTGCGTCTTTTCAGGCTGATTAGGAATCTGTAAAGAATTTTCCTTTATCTTGATTCGTTCCTCAGTTATCCCGGAAAAATTGAAAATCGCGATTTTAAAGAAAAATTCGTATCTTTCGTATATTCGTATTGTTGGTAATTAAATGAAATTTGGAACTTTTATATTTTTGACACCTGTCAACTCAACAGCATTGACACACATTTTCTAGGCCTTCTAAATTTTGAGCACCGACGGTCAACTTTTTTTTTCTTATAGCCGCCATATTAGGTTTTAACACCATAAAATGCAGAAAAAAATAGCTTTTCAAAAATGTGTCCAACATGGACTTTTTTGACAGATCGTTAAATTAAATCAAACAATGCTGCGCTATGTCCATGAGAGGACAATTTTACAGATGCCTGGAATGTACAAAATTTATTGTTTTAAACAAGTTTAAAACTGTTTTTTTAATGCAATTTTCATAAAAATTAATACGATAAAAACATGTTTTAAACAAAAAAAAACATGTTTTGTTCAAAATGAAAAAAAACTGTTTTTTTGCAACCCTGACGTAAATCGATTGATCTTATTGTTTAATAGTGAATTTTAGGCAAGAAGCTGCATTTCTAAAAAAAGGCAATGGAAGATGTATATCAATGCGATGTGTGTCCCTGTAGATGTTTATTCACCATGAATGATTCATATATCGAGTGGTTTTGTAATCTGCACCTAGTTGTAGTGCCGAAGCATGTGCTCATGATAAAGAATTCGTGAGGGTGTATCAATTGATGAATTTTTTTGCGTTCAATTAGTATCTTCCGGTTGTAAGTACATATAGGTCAAGCATCAAATTTCCACCAAGTCAATTTTTTGTGTTTGGGGTTGAAGGGGGTGCAATTTTTTCCGTTCAATTATTATCCTCAGGGGTTGAAGGGGGTGGGTTCGGGGGCGCTTTCTTGGTACCTATCCTCCAATAACAGTGGTCCGAATCTTAAATTCATTTGCGCTCAATTAGTATCTTCCAGTAACAAGTAGTCTAAAGGTTAAATTTCCACCGAGTCAATTATTTATGTTTGCCGATTTTTCGTATTTGGGGGTTGAAGGGGGTGGTTTTCGGGGTTGCAACTTTTTGCGTTCAGTTAGTCTGTTTCTGTTGTAGATAGTCCAAGGGCTCAATTTCATCCAAGTCAATTATTTGTGTTTGAGGGTTGAAGACTGTGGGTTTTGGGGTACAATTTTTTGCGTTCAAAATAGTCTCCTGCGATAATGAGTGGTAAAAGGATTAAATTCCGTCCAAGTAATTTTTTTGTTTCGGGGTTAAAGGGGTGAGTTTTAGGGGCGCAGTTTTTTTGTTCAATTCAACTCTTTCGGTTATAGGCGGTGCAAGGGTTAAATTTCCTACAAGTCAAGTTTTTGTGGTTGGGAGTTGAAGGGGGCGAGTTTCAGGGGTGCAATTTTTGTGTTCAATTAGTTTCCTCCGGTAATAGGTGGTCCAAGGGTTACATTTCCTCTAAGAGAATGTTTTGTTTCAAGGTTGAAGGGGTTGAGTTTTAGAGGTGCAATTTTTTTCTCTTCCTGTCGTAGGTGATCTAAGGGTTTAAGGACTAAATACAGGTTGTCCCAATTGTCTGTATTCGGTCGATATTTGCATTACCATTAGAGACAGCGGAAAATTGTTAGATCCAAAGTTGTAGAGGATCAAACAAGGCACATATTTAAAATATATTAATGTATACAGGGTGTTTCCCTAAGGAGTAACGACACAAACATAGGTTATGAATTCTAAGTGACATTCACTGATCATATGTTCCTCTGAAGTGAATAGTTTGAAGGACATTGGCAATTTTATAGGAAAAATTACTTTCGCGGCACTTGTTTTAAAAAATCACCCAACAAGCAATTTTCAACCTTTACTTTTGGAAATTCTGCATATTATTAAGGAAGGTTAGGTCTACCCTTCATGCTCTTGCAAACAGTCCTAGCTTGCTAAGCTCGTATCCAGTAACGTTATGAACTTTGGAATGTTTAGACGTTAAAATCTTGATATTTTCAAACGGCACCACTATTAAATGTTATAACCATCAGTTGTAAAATTAAATTTGGTTTCATCTGATATAACATATCCCTATATCCAAGCCTAGTATTTTTCGTTTTATTCGTTAAAATGCAATTTTCATAATTTTTTTACTGTCTTCGTGATATTTTTAGAGGGTGGCTATGACCACATATGTCTGACAGAACTTCGGGCACCGACTATGGCGTGTCCAAGTCACCTTTTAAAAAACATTAAGCAAATAATACTAAAAATCATATTTTATTGAATAAGACGAAAAATACAAAACGTCAATATAGGGATATGATATATCAGATGAAAGCTAATTTAATTTTATAACTGATGGCTATAACATTTGACGGTAGTGCCATTTGAAAATTTTGAGATTTTGGGGTCTGAATATTTCAAAGTTCATAATATTGCAGGAAACAAACTTAGCAAGCTAGGGCTGTTTTTAAAAGCTTGAATGGTAGGTCAAACCTTCCTTAAGGTCATGCAGAATTTCCAAAATTAAATGTTGAAAATTGGTTGTAGGGTGATTTTTTAAAACAAGTACTGCAAAAGTAATTTTTCCCACGAAATTGCCAATATCTACCAAACTATTCGCTTCAGATGAAAACATGATCAGTAAATGTCACTTGGAATTCATCGAAGAATTTAAAAAAAAATGGATACACAGGGTGTGCCATTTAAAAAATCTATGTTTGTGTCGTTACTCCTTAGGCAAACACCCTGTATACATAAACGTATTTTAAAAATGTGCTTTGTTTGATTCTCTACAACTTTGGATTTAACAATTTTTCGCTCACTCTAATGATAAGGAGATATCGACCGAATACAGACAATTGGGACATGCTCAAAACTTTTTCTGAGCCATTGATTAAAAGTTATCGAATTGCTTGAATTTCAAGCAACACTTATGTGAAATTTCGAGTTTCAACCCCTAATTTGCACCCCTTTTTGTTTCATCATCATGCAGAAAAAAAACCATCCCTGATCAAATAATGTCTAAATATATGTGGTTTCAGACCTCCATGTGCAAAATATTTGAGAAGTTTTCGTATTTTTGTGATTTTCAACCCCTAAATTTCATCCCCCAAAATTGACACCCCCTCACCTTCAACAGACTTGTACGTCAAAAACGCATATCAAGTTTCAGTAAAATATCTCCACTGGTTCTCGAGTTATCACAATTAATAGTTTTTCGGTCCCGAAAAAAACCTCGCATTCTCGCGCTTTTACTGCGAACGCTGTCTAAACACTTGAAGATGGATTAAAATCGTGTAAGGGAGAAATGTCGACAAGGAATAGACCTACAAAAAAGTCCGCGACAGCATAGAAATATCTCTTACGGATAGCCGACAATAAGCCACTGAAGCTATTTTCGTCAAAAACTGAACCACAAAAACGATCTCGGTGGGCTACCCATCGTAGATAGCTATATGTCGTCAGGGACTTTTTTGTAGATCTTTTCATTGCCGACAATTCCTCCTTACAAACTTTTGCTCTAGCTTCAAACGTTGAGGCAGCGTTCGCGATCAAGCGTCGAAAATTGTAATTTCTTTCAGTTTTTCACCCCTAACTCCCACCCCCCTGGTCCGATATGGCCCAAAAACAATCCCCGCCGAGATTTACGGGGTATACACATGTGTACAAAATTTCAGCTCGATATCTGCTTTCGTTCTCAAGTTATGCGAATTTGCTAAAACTACAAAAAAAGTTCAAGAAAAGTATTTATTGTAAAAGGTTCTACTCAAAACAGAGAAGCGGCTGGAACCTCCCCATCGCGTGGGTCTTTGATTTACAAATTTAAAGTTTATGTGCCTAAATGGCACTTTCCGTGGACCAATTGTTTCCAAAAGCTTTTCAGCTCTTCAACAGGTCACCCAATCCCCATGTACCCAATTGCAGCAAAATCGGTCAAGTAGTTTGAGCTAAACTGTGCTTTTAGTGTAATTAAAAAATTCGATTTTTTTTACCCAAAGGGCACTAAATGCGAATAAATTTTATGTTGTTTAAAACTAGAATGTGAAAACCTTTCTGATGGTTGCTTATAATACCACAAGTGCGTGCTATTTAATCGGTTAAATTTTGAAAATGGTTACGAAAGCTTGTTGCCGGTGGTAAAACAATGAGAACTAAATTGCCATTTATTATCTGATTAAAGCGCGAGAGCTTTAGCTCGAGGGCTTCAATCTTTGATAATAAATGGCAATTTAGTTCGAATTGTTTTACCTAAACGACAACAAAGCTTGAGTAATTATTTCTAAAATTTAACCGATTACAATAGCGATGCACGAGTGGTATTCGGTAAGATTATTTCGCAAATTAAACTCTTCATTTTGTTAAAAGAGCGATTTTTTAAACCGGGGTTGCCTATACTCAAGAGCCCAATAAGATGTTGTGAACGAGCCTTTATAATTCATTGACGTTTGAGGTTAGGAAACGTGCAAACAAAATGTCATTGAATTTTGAGATTATATCCAGAAGAAATCAGAGTCCTTTATGTCCAAAAACACTTAAAATATGGTTTGAGGAAGGAAGACTTTAATTGCGTGTAGGATATGTGCCTGGTGGTCATATTTATGGACCTTTATTTCCCTTAACTGATTTTACGTGGTACGTAGTTATTTTCAGCAGTGAAAAAATTGTGTTCAAAATCAAGTAGTCAAGAAAACGATTAAATGACTCGTGCATTAATCACCCTTAAATGAATTCGATTGGATAGAAATTTCAAAATGAGTCTGATTGATTGGTTTAAAAGGTAATTTGGAAATAATCACAATAAATTTTTCAAAAACTTGTTTAGGATGTTTTAAAATTTAAAAGCTGATGTGCCAAAATGGCATTTCCGGTTGCACGATTGGCTCCAAAAGCTTTTCAGATCTAAGTTAGGTTACTAGATGCCTAAGTGCCAAATTTCAGCCAAATCGGTTCAGTAGTTTTGGCTGTGTTTACAAACGAACGGACGTACTTACGTACGTACAGACACAGTTCAAAAACCACCTTTTTGGGTTCCTGAGACCTCAAAAAAATTGTGGTTAGATTAACAAACATAATCGGATCCAAAATGGCGGCATAAAAAGTTAGATTGTTATGTTATACCGGGTGATTCAGTTTGGTATTCGCCCCCCTGTAACTGTTTTATTTGAATAGAAAAATATATAAAACCATATATGACATATGTCAAAATGTCGATACTTATTCAACTTTTCTTTTTTCGAATGACAAACTGTACATTTCATAGCGCATTCTTGTAGACATATTTTTTCTACATTCAATTATGTAAAAAAAGTTGACATTTTCACTAGAAAAATTTCGAAAAAAAAAAATAATTTTGATAAATCATTTTGGTAGTTTTGTTGTCAATAAACGCAGTTAGCCATGGATCCAAGGGTTGTGTTTTTTAAAAATTGTAATTAATTTACCCTTAAAAAGTTTGAAAAATAATAATGTTATTGTTATTAAAAAGTATTGTATAAGCAAGAGGGGTATTTTTTGTGATTAATGAATAAAAGGGGAAACTAATAATTATTTTTTGTGAAACTACGGTCCTTATGATGTGTGACATTAGACTACACAACAATTCACTTTTTTTCAGGGCTAACTACGTTTATTGACAAGAAATTTTAAAATTGTCTAGTCAAATTTTTTTTTTTCGAATGTTTTCCATTGAAAGTGCAAACTTTTTTTACATAGTTGAATGTAAGAAAATAAATGTTTAGAAGAATCGGCTAAAAAATGAACAGCTTGTCATTAAAAAAAACAGTTGAGAATCGTCATTTTGACATATGTCATCATAGAGACGACTTACTGTAGCCATTTAATAGAGCTTATCATGCGAGGGGTTGACAACTTGGAAATTTTGGTGTACAAGCATGAGAAATTTGTACAATCTTTTTCAGGAATTTTGGAAATTTTTGAAATTTTTTTGGAAATTTTGGATATTTTTACATGATTTTGCATATTTTCTGGAAATTTTTTAGAAATTATGGAAATTTTGGTGTACAGATTTTTACCCAGTTGTCAACCCCTCGATTATATTCTTATTCATGTTGGCACATTAGACGCTGTATTAGCATCTTTATCTTACAAACTGAAGACGTGCATTGAAATACCTTCAAAATAATGTCAAATTTGAAACTGGCGGCAAAAATACAACTTTAAATAAATGGTAAGCTGACCAATCATGAGAGCCCATTTGTATTAATTTGTATTCAAATACGTAAAATCGAGAAAAAACGCTTTGGAAAAATGTTTTTGCTACTCGCAAACATGAGTGGGATCCAAAATGGCGGAGAGAACGATTCGACATTAATATTAAACATAACTAAATACTCTAGTTTTTAGTAGCTTACTTTCTAAATTAATGGAAAGCCTATAAATTATGTGTTAGTTTCTGGGATCCAAAATGGCGCGGGACAACTCAATCTGTATTTTGCGAGGTATTTTGGGTAAAACTGTACGTAAAAGTAATTAGTTTGAAAAGCTCTGACTTATTTTACGAAAAAGTCATTTTGGTTGAATCGGTGGGATCCAAGATGGCGTCTCTGAATGTTAAAAGCTGTACTTGTAATACATCCAAAATGCCGCAAATTGAAGATACTTATTTGCGCATGTCATAAACATCTGCGCTTGCTTTTACTCAGTTTGGAGTGGGATCCAAAATGGCGGAAAAACTTTAAAGAGCAATTATAGTGGATTTAAAAAGGTGAAGAACATCAAAAACTTAATTATTGTCGAGACGTGACTAGAACTGTCGATTACTAGATTCAAGGTCACACATTTTCGACTGTTTTAATCGAATTCGAACACTGGGATCCAAAATGGCGAAAAGGATTAACTTCCATGAACAGATTCTGATAAAAAATGTTACGAAAAGTTTCATCTTTAAGAAAGTCTGGTTCCAAAATGACGAAGAAAGTTCAAGATGGCGGAGTATTTATTGCAAAAGAATTTACTGGAAATTGACTTAGTTTTTCCTAGTTTAAAGTTTACCCCTTTCCAATTTACCTAATGCAAAGCCTTTAAACTCGCCTTTAAGTTACATTATGGGATCCAAAATGGCGGAACAAGCTCTACGGTATTTTAGAAGCCGTCAAAAATTAACAGAGGTAGCTACCCGATGTAATGTTGGGATAAAATAACCGTTCATAGGATGAACCTAACATGAGTGGGATCCAAAATGGCGCGGACAACGAAATCTGTATTTTGTCAAAAACTTTATAACACGTGTAACAGTAATTAATTTCAAAAACTCGAACTTGTTCTATGAAAGTCATTTTGGTTGAATTGGCGGGATCCAAGATGGCGTATATGAAAAATCATACACGAAATATATTTTTTAAATATATATTTTTCTTCCACCTCTTTTTAAACGTCATTGTGATACAAGTTGGGCATAGCAAATGTACTTTTATTGGGATCCAAAATGGCGGAACAAGCTCTACGGTATTTTAGAAGCTGTCAAAAATTAACAGGGGTAGAAACCCAATGTAATGTTGGGATAAAATAACCGTTCGTAGGATGAACATAACATTGAGTGGGATCCAAAATGGCGCGGACAACGAAACGTAATTTTGTCAAAAACTTTATAACACGTGTAACAGCAATTAATTTCAAAAATTCGAACTCATTCTATGAAAAAGTCATTTTGGTTGAATTGGTGGGATCCAAGATGGCGTATATGAAAAAACATACACGAAATATATTTGCAAATATTTAATCTCGTATTTAATAGAACGTGTAGCTCGACGTGTAGTGAGTCCATCGAGGGGTTGACAACTGGGTAAAAATCTGTACAACAAAATTTCCATAATTTCTAAAAAAATTCCAGAAAATGTGCAAAATCATGTAAAAATGTCCAAAATTTCCAAACAAATTTCAAAAATTCCTGAAAAAGTTGTACAAGTTTTTCATGCTTGTACACCAAAATTTCCAAGTTGTCAACCCCTCGGAGTCCATCTTTCTTCTACCTCCTTTTAAACTGTGATACAATTTGGGCATAGCAAATGTATTTTTATTGGGATCCAAAATGGCGGATAGCTTGTATTTAGGTAAACCTTACGTTTAACCTCGCGTCTAACATATTTTAAGCTGCCTTCATTTTCTTATTAAAATCCACAATTGTATCATACCGATGGGATCCAAAATGGCCGTTGTTAGTAGGACTTAGGACCTAGGTAAATTATTAGTGGGATCCAAAATGGTGTCAATAATTATCGTTGCTTGACAAAACAGATAAATTCGATTCGAGGGGTTAACCACTTTGCGATTTTGGTGTACGGTTCTCTGGAATTTTGGCGATTTTCTAGCGATTCTGGCGAGTTTCTAGCGATTTTGGCGATTCTTTAGCGATTTTGGCGGTTTTTTTTCTATTTGCGATTTTGTGTACACAAATTTACCATGTGGTTAACCCCTCGATTCGATAGGTAGGATCTGTAATCGACTGAAAATTAATGCCGGGATCCAAAATGGCCACTGCTGACAAATCTGATGTCACCTCGAGCGAATTTTTTGTAGTCTTTTCAATGACAAGTACAAACTAGATCATATGGTACATATTTGGCTTAACTTACGTATGGGCTCCAAAATGGAGGGGATGTAATCTTACTGCCTAGAGTGAGACGTTGAGGCTCTGAGAGAGAGAGAGAGAGTTTGTAAAAGCGAGGGGTTGACAACTTGGAAATTTTGGTGTACAAGCATGAGAAATTTGTACAATTTTTTTCAGGAATTTTGGAAATTTTTGAATTTTTTTGGAAATTTTGGACATTTTTACATGATTTTGCACATTTTCTTGAAATTTTTTAGAAATTATGGAAATTTTGGTGTACAGATTTTTACCCAGTTGTCAACCCCTCGAGTAAAAGTTATGTGAATAAACTCCGAAACCAGCAATGGGCTCCAAAATGGCAGAACTGACAAAATTACAAAAAAGGCAACAAACCATTTGATGATTCTGATCTAACCTCCAATTTTGATTGAGGCCGAACGGGCTCCAAAATGGCCGCTGTTAACTCAAAGTGGATCCAAAATGGAGAAAAACTAGAATTGATTCCAATGACAAAATGTCAAACTACATATAAAAAAATTTGTTCTAGTGGGCTTTGAAATTGAAGGTCACGCCTTTGATTCTCCATAACACCTTTGTTAATACAAAATTATCGGTAAATGTCAAAAAAGGGGCAATCAAAGACATGACTTTCTGCCGAGGGGTTGATAACTTGGAAATTTTGGTGTACAAGCATGAGAAATTTGTACAATTTTTTCCAGGAATTTTGGAAATTTTTGAAATTTTGGATATTTTTACATGATTTTGCACATTTTCTGGAAATTTTTTAGAAATTATGGAAATTTTGGTGCACAGATTTTTACCCAGTTGTCAACCCCTCGAGTAAAAGTTATGTGAATAAACTCCGAAACTAGCAATGGGCTCAAAAATGGCAGAACTGACAAAATTACAAAAAAAGGCAACAAACCATCTGATGATTCTGATCTAACCTCCAATTTTGATTGAAGCCGAACGGGATCCAAAATGGCAGCTGTTAACTCAAAGTGGATCCAAAATGGAGAAAAACTGGAATTGATTCCAATGACAAAATGTCAAACTACATATAAAAACATTTGTCCTAGTGGGCTTTGAAATTGAAGGTCGCGTCTTTGATTCTCCATAAGACCATTGTTAATGCAAAATTATCGGTAAATGTCAAAAAAGGGGCAATCAAAGACACGACTTGGAAATTGTGGTGAACAAGAATGAGAAATTTGTACAATTTTTTTCAGGAATTTTCGAAATTTTTGAAATTTTAGATATTTTTACATGATTTTCACATTTTCTGTAAATTTTTTAGAAATTATGGAAATTTTCGTGTACAAATTTTTACCCAGTTGTCAACCCCTCGTTGATTTCCAAACCAAAGCTCACTTTTACTTGCTTTTTTGAATAACTTAATTACGTTTTGCGTATTGGAACCAAAATGGCGCTAGCTTTTTGACAGAATTGACAAAATAACAGCAAAAACCACCGACTGGCCTAACCTCAAATTTTTAGTAGACAACAACTGTCAAAGAGGTAAGTTCGACCGTGCGGATCTCTAATTGTGGTTTCCTCTGTCAAAATTCCCCCTTTGACGGGCAATTTAGCGCAAATGGCGTTGATGACGTCAATTTAGCGCAAACTTTAAACCCGCCCGCCCGCACCTCGATCCGCTTATTTGTTGTTTTTTCAATGACAGCTACCTACTAGATATTAATACCAATAATTATCGTCCCGTAAACACAATTAGCACTAATTTAACCCGTTTTAATGCCACCGTTCGATAAACAGAAACGTTTTAACGCTTATTAGAACTATTTCCAGACCTAACCTAAACCGGAGCCAGTTTTACGAGAATTTTTCATTATTTACACAATTAGGGCCCGGTCGTCAACCGCCAAAAAAACCCTAGACTTACATATTACGAAAAAAATTGAAGATCGCCGCAACCCATCAAGATCCGATCATAGTTGGCCACCCGGTCCCGGACAAGGTTAACTTCCAAAAAAACAAAACACAATCACAGCCGTCTCGATGAAAGCGATCCCGCAAACCATCCGCAACTATGGCAACACGAAAACATGTGACTCTCGCGGTATTTTTGTGAAAATCAAGTGTTTACATGTCACTTTGCCCGTAACAAATGACTTTCTGTCTAGACTCGCAAGACGTATGTCAATATTCGTCAAAATCAAAATGGCTACGCCTTTAATTTTCGAGCTAAGACGCGCCCGAGGCATGGCCTCTCTCTCGCTTGGTTTGGGGGAGTCGGTGCGCAGGGGGCGCGTACGTCGTGGATTGATCGCACTAAAACACGCCCAACGCGGTAATTACAGGGAATTATTTCAAATTTAGCCGCCGTTTCCCCCACGATAACTCAAAATATTTTGTTTATTGAAAAAACGGGCGTTGCGGGCGCGATTTTTCGCACAGGGCGGGCGATAAAAGGATTTACTTGAAGCCCTCGGGCATGCGCTTTGAAAACTTTATATGTTTATTTTTGAAAAGGATTTCGGGCGCAGAATTAGGTCAGCCAGCTATTTTCTTTTGCGGATTTTAATAATTTTAAGAGATCAAAGCGGCTGTGGCAAAGGGCGTAATTTGTTTAAAATACTTTTCAAAATGGATCGAGATTAATTAATTTTAGGTATTCTTATTAAATTTTGTGATTTGTGAAATCGTTTTTCCAAGCTCTTTATACGTTGCGCGTGTATTGCTGGTTGTCTACGTTAGGACTAGCACTGCTTTCGAGAATTACGTGTATTTTTGGCTGCATATGTTGAAGTGTTTATCGATTGTTCAGTGGCGACTCGTGATGCTATTTTTAATCTCCCCACTCCACTTCACCATTTAAAAAAAAGGGAGGTTACTGCAATCACTAAAATTTTCGAATTCGAGATAAGACCGGATCTATACGTTTTGAGGTCTCAGGAACCCAAAAAAGTGGTTTTTAAAATGTGTCTGTATGTATGTATGTACGTACGTACGTTTGTTCGTTCGTACGTACGTTCGTAAACACGCCACAGCCCAAACTGCTCGACCGATTTGGCTGAAATTCGGTACGTAGGCATCTCATAACCCAACTTAGATCTGAAAAGCTTTTGGAGCCAATCGTGCAACCAGAAATGCCATTTTGGCACATCAACTTTTAAATTTTAAATACAAACCCCCATTTTTCACGTCACAATAGGAAAGGCCTTCAAATTATGCTTCTAAAAATGTATTCATTCTTAGTGCCCTTTTGACCAAAAATAAAAAAAAAATTGATTTTTATCGGACTTTAAAATCACGGTGCAGCCCAAGCCCCTGAACCGATTTGGCTGAAATTTTGCAAATGGGTATTGTATTGCACGTCGAAGAGCTGCACGAATTTTGGATTCAATCGGCCCACGGAAAGTGATGTTTTGGGACACCAATTTCCAACTGTAAAATTATTCACTCATTTAACCATCCAAAACAAGATTTTGAAAGACTTATTGTCACCATCAGAAAGGTCTTCAAATTCTGGTTTTAAATAAGACAAAATTCGTTCGCATTTAGTGCTCTTTGGGTCAAAAAATCGAAATTTTGTAAAACACTAAAAATACATTATAGCCCAAATTAGTGACTCGATTTGGCTGAGATTCGGTACATGGAAACTGCGTGACCCGTTGAAGACTTGAAAGGCTTTTGGAAGCAATTGGTCCACGGGAAGTGCCATTTAAGCATATCAGCTTTAAATTTTAAATACAAGGCCTCCTTTTTTATGTCGCTATTTATTAGAAAGACGATCAAATTCCGGTTCTAAAAATTTATTCACAGTTTCTGTCATTTCAGTGAAAAATAGAGAAACAAATTTTTTTCATTAAAACGGAGCGGGCTGACAGTGGATGACATCAAGTATCAGTTATTGTCAAAAGGGTGGCAAACTATTAACCTTAAAAGGAACATATTGTCAATTGTGATGGGTGATGTCGGTATTTGTCAGAAAACTGCGGAATTAGTCACAGACGATAAGCATAAAAAAATTCTGTTGAATTATGACTACCTACTATCTACACAGAATACAAAGATCCACGCGATGGGGAGGTTCCAGCCGCTTCTCTGCTGCCTTTTTTTTTATTTAGATTTTAATAAGTATTTCACCTCAAAAAGCAATTTTTAAAAATTGATGACGTACGTGCTAGCTATCTCACCTTTCTGTACAATTTCTTGCTGTAAGAACACAGATGACAAGTAGATGACAGTTATGTCACTTGTTTCCATTAGAAGATTGGATTTGACGTTGTCAAAACGAAACAGGGATGAAATAGACAGGTTAGCTCACACTTTTCTTGAAAACGAAGTCATCAAAATTAATAATTTATTTTATGGCTTTAGGTTTAGGACTGGTTTTATTCGAAAAAGCAAAAACACGTCAGAGCTCATTTTAAAAAGTCTTTCAATCTAAGTAATAATTCAAAGGTATCGTAATCCCCCATTGAGGACATTAAATCATAGCTGATGTCCTGTAGGACTTCGAAGTGCGAACTCATTTACACTAACCTATCCTCATATTCAAGGATATTTTTGTATTTGTGGGCTTTGCTTTACCTTTACAGTATGGCTGTGCTGTGTGTACCTACGCATACTGACAGCTTCGAAAGAAATGAAGCCGGAAACCTCACAAATATACCACACCATACACAGCATATTTTGGCTTTATTTAAATCATTTTATGATCTTTTAACTTTTGTAAGTGATTTAAATCTTTTGAATGTGATTTAAATCCTTTTTGTGCGATTTAAATCATTTTTAAGTATTTAAATACTTGGCAAGACTTAAATCTCTTTTTTTCTTTAGAAAAATCAAAGATCTTTTCAAAAAGATTTAAATCATAAATCAAAAATCTTTAACCATAAAAAAGATTTAAAATCAAAAGATTTAAATCAAAAAAAAGATTTTAAATCAAAAAAAAGATTTAAATCAAAAAAAGAGTTAAATCTTCGTTAAAGTTTCAGCTCTGGCTATACCTAATGTGCTTTTAGTGTTATCACAAAATTTCGATTTTTTACCCAAAGGGCACCAAATTTAAATCCTATGGTTTGGCGCAAGAAGAGCCAATGTTCAAAATTAACATTTTTTTTTAATTATTGGCTTATGGTATTGATCTGTAAACGAAACCACACTTTAATAACAAAATTTAGTATTAATAGTTATCGAGAGATTTATGTTATGATAGATTATTAATCGCCTATTAACACTTGAGTCAGTTACAATATTTTTCCGTGGATTGTATTATCATTAAATTGGCGAAATTTGTTTTTCAAAATTGCGTTTGATAAACGGTTATGCAACCAAACATGCATCCAATTTATAAAGTGCCGAAGGTCGATGAACAAAACATGCATACAAAGTAGGCCAAAAAGCACTGAATCTGAGTGTCGCAGTGCATTTTTCTTCTCTAACGGTTTTTTTCTGGAAGCAAACTTAAGCTTGCAAGATCTGCACTTTCTATTCTGGCGCTTCAGGTGGTGTTAAATTAAGATCCTGAGTTTCCATTGATGGGACTTTTATTTAAATTTGCAGATTTTGAAAATTTGACAGTCCTTATTTCCATATCCCCACTCCAATGAGAACTGTCATATTTGACATTCGCTCTTAGGACAACCATTCCATTCATTTTACGTGGGGGTAAGGTGGTTTTTAATAAAATTCTAATAATTTAATTGATAAATCGCCATATTCCAGTGCATTTTGAGTGCCAAAGTTGTTCCTGGGTGATTTGCAACAGCGTTTGACTGCCAGAAGGTTTTAAAATTTAAATTTTATTGGGTTATGGCATATTTGAGGTTATGACGAAAGTAAGTAATTATTGATAATATTGCATAATATCTAACATAAATTGAACGATAATGCCCTCCTTTTGTGCAGTGGTACCCTGCATGCCAAGGGACATGCGAAATGTAGACAAGTTTGTTTAGTTTGCCATCGGAGAAGGATATGTTTGTGGTGCTATTTACAGATATAGATATAGAGTAAACTACATCACACAGTCTGCAGTTAGTGACAAGACAATAACTATTTCTATAGATGTTATGGGTTAAACATGGTTGAACACAGTGTTCCTTAATCTAACTGACCTTAAGATGCATAACAGGCATATATGCAACTTATTCCGCTATTTCTTATGGCAAATTAAAGAAACTTTTTTCTAGATTTCACATGCCCGTATTGGAGCAGCCGACCACTGCACAAAATGAGGGCACTATCAATCAATTTATGTTAGATGTTATGCAATATTATCAATAAATTACTTGCTTTTGTCATAACCTCAATTATGCCATAACCCTATAAAATTTAAATTTGAAAACTTTCTGGCAGTCAAACGCTGTCGCAAATCTTCCAGGAACAACTTGGCCCCTCAAAATGAATTGAAATATGGCGATTTATCACTTAAATAATTAGAATTTTATTAAAAACCATCTTAGCCCCACGTAAAATGAATGCAATGGTTGTCCTACGAGCAAATGTCAAATGTGACAGTTCTCTTTGGAGTGGGGATATGGAAGTAACGAATGTCAGAACATGTATAGTTGATTGCCTATATTAAAATCGTTGAGTAATAGAAAATTTTTCAAAAACTGGTTAGATGTTTAAAATGGGAGTACCTATAATTTTAAATTTGAAAATTGATGTGCTAAAAGGGCACTTGCCGTGGGTCGATTCCCTCCTAGAATTTTTCAGCTCTTCGACGTGTAATACAATCTCCATGTGCAAAGTTTCAGCCGAATCGGTGCAGAGGTTTGGGCTGTAATAAGGTATGTCAAAAATCTCGATTTTTGAGTTTTGTCAAAAGGCATTAAGGGCGGGAGGGCGGTTTGTACCAAAAACATTTAATCCTGTGTTAAAATTATGAAAGTTAAAATTAATCCTTCAAAAATTCTATAGCAACAAATTGTTGACAACAATAATTGTTTCTATGGTATCGTAATGGGGTTAGCGTTTACTCCAGAATTAAATGTTTGGTACAACCGCCCTACGAGTGAATACATCTTTAAAAGCAGAATTTGAAAGCCTTTCTTATGGTGACGTCAAAAATGAAGGTTTGCATTTATTTCCGGCTGCAGGATTGCCTCCAAAAGCTTTTCAGATCCAAGTTATTTGATGTAACAAATTTCGGCTAAATCGGTCTAGTAGTTTGGACTGTGGTGTGTTTACAAACGAACGCACGTAAGTACGTACAGTCGAGGAACTAAATAATGCACTTTGTGTTGATCTGTTGGCCGGATATCTCTTTATCTGCACACGGTCCGAAGCTCCTTGACCTAGCAAAACAACCCCCAACTGGTGCTGGTCCTAATGTCAGATAGAAATCATCACTATCGATGATGATGAGTGCAAAACTTACTTTTTCGACTGTATGCACAATTTTAGGCGCGGATTGTCCGCGCCCGAAACAACTAACAAATCCCAACCATCATTAAAAAACATTACGGTGATACCTAAACACCTGCAGCTCGACTTATGCGCACACACATCACATTGATAAACATCTTCCATTCAGCTTTTCTACAGGATGTTCCCTAAGTAGGTACACCGACAAACTTCATGGGGTGATTCCTTTCATTATTCTAAGACAGGAACTTCCTATGGACATAAAAGTGTTTGATTTTAACTTGGCACAAACGGACGAAGCAGTGCAGTTTCTATGACGATTGCGGCTGCCCTGTTGCAAATGATCAGTAGAAGTACTATAGAAACCATTAGGAACTGCCACTGGTTTGTGTTGGTGTTTATATTGTGTTTACTGGTCTGTATTGGAATATACCTACCTACTTGCAATACCCAACGAATTGATTTTTATATGGATTTCTAATGGATGCTGCTGATGGTCCAGTAGACTACTTGGAAATACCAGTAGAAATGAGAAAACTATTTCTACACCTTTTCCAGTAGTAGTTCAGAAAGCGTCAACTGAATTTCAGAAAGAGTCAGTTGAATTTCAGAATTGTCACTTGAATTTCAGAATCCGTCAATTGTAGTTCAGATTAGTCAATTCAAATTCAGAGAGTGTCAATTGTATTTCAGAATAGTCAAATGAATTTAAGAATACGTCAATTGAATTTCAGAAAGCATCAAATGCAATTGTAATTGACGGATTCTGAATTTCAATTGACGTATTCTGAAATTCATTTGACTATTCTGAAATACAACTAACGCATTCTGAATTTGAATTGATTAATCTGAACTACAATTGACGGATTCTGAAATTCAATTGATGCTTTCTGAACTACTACTGGAAAAGGTGTAGTAAATTGTAATGGATTGTATTGGCTTTGTATTCCTCCTGGAAAAATCCATTACAATTAGAGTAGATGGCGCCAGTTGCAGAATTTGGACCAATAGGAATCAAGCAAGTCCTGCTGAGTTTTCATTTACATTTCATCTTTCATATTAGGAGGTAACCATTTTTGATGCGGTTGGTGTTGGTCATTGGTAATTTTTTTCTTGCTAGATTTTCGTGAGTTTCTGATTCCGTTTAGCAGACTTTGGTGAAGTGTCGGTAATATATCGTTTGGAACAGTTTAGAGTTTAGGATTCAGGATGAGCGTCAGCGAAGTCAACAGAAAACCATACCTACTTTTCTATTGAAGATCTAAAATTTTTCTGTAACTGTACAACCCTAATTTGTAAGGTTCTGTACTTTTGACAATTTGATCGTTCTAGGGTTTATTTTTATTGTTAGAAGCAGTGTCACAGATAAACGTACCTGATCCAATTTTCAAGTTTGACAAGTGAGTGAAATTTTCATTGAATGTTGGGTCTAGGGAAATATTCGCCGTAATTTAAATCTCATTGGTTCAAAAATTTCGTGCTTTCATGGTTACAATTCAAGAGATAAATGGATAAAGGTGTTATGTAACAAAAAGTTAGTTTCGAGATATTCACCTTTAAAGTTAAAACTTTGTTAAACGTCTTATAGATTATGACATCTTTTCTCTTTTGATATATTGACCAAAATAGCCCCAGAACTTTGGAGAGTTTACACATGATAGAATGAAACATAACATTTTCCTTTATCGAAAAATCTCGAATTTTCGAAAAATGTTACATAACACCTTTATCCATTTAGGTCTTCAATTGTGAATTTAGATTGTTGGAATAACAAGGGATTTAATCTACAGAACTTTCTAGAAAACTAGTCTAAATATAAATTGTTATGAATAATGAACGTAAAAAATTTCTCCCCACAAAACTCACCCCTTTCAACCCCAAAAATACGACAAATTCATATGGCGGAAATCTTATCATTAAACCGCGTGCAACTTGACTTAAAGATAATAGGGTAACTTAAAAAAAATCACCCCCTTCAACCTCCAAACAGAAAATTGACTTGGAGGAAATTTATTCCCTTGAACTGGCTATAACCGGAAGAGACTAATTGAACGCAAAAAATTGCACTCCCGAAAGACACTCCCTTCAACCTTAACATAAAAACTTGATTTGCATGAAATTTAACCCTTAAACACAAAAATTTGACTTGGAGGAAATTTAACGTTTGAACTAGCTGCAACCGGAAGATGAACTCCTTGAACCCTTGAACTGGAAGAGACTAATTGAACGCAAAAAAATTCTCCCCGAAACTCACCCCCTTCAACCCCCAAACACGCACGAAAATTTGACCTGGAGGAAATTTAACCCTTGAACTGACTATAACTGGAAGATGCTAATTGAACGCAAAAAAAATCTACTTCTGAAACTCACCCCCTTTGAACCCCGAAATACAAAAAAATTACTTATACGTGCTCGAAGGGTTTTCTGTGCAACAACGAGGGCCTCAATTTTAGGTGCGGATTGTCCACATCCGGACCATCACTGCATAAACGTTTACGGTGATCAGGTGCACACATCGCATTGATAAATATCTTTCGTTTATATCTTTAATTAATAAAATTAACAACTTAAAATCTTTTTATCTGGAATAATGTTTTTTTTCTTTTAAGAAAAAATGGAAATTTTGTCAGCAAGCAAACACACCAACTTAAAATTCAAAGGGCCACACTAGGAACATAAAAAATTAATTCAACGGTTGAAACATATCCATGAAATTTTCCTTATTCCCCTTCCTCTTAACTATAAAGCAGTCAGAGTCCTTGTTCTGAATAGACCTCTTCAACAAATTAGCCCCATCCAAAGGCTCGTCGTTTAATGAACTACTATCATCGTCTTCATCCCCTCCCACATTATAAAGAAAAACACTCTCCAATTTACTCGTAAAACTGGACTCCAAAACCTTCATAAACATCCAAGCCCTCAAAACCTTCAACACTTTAATCTTGAAAATCTCCTTATCGTTTGCCTCCCTTAATTTAACGTAAACCTCATGAAGTTGCTTGAAGATTTTCACGCAACACTCTGGCACTTTCTTGCAAGAAATATTTTTATTCTTGCAGTTATTTAGAACATCGGAGAAGAGGTACAATCGCGAGATTTTCTTCAGAGGATTCGCAGTTTGCGTTTTGAGCGAATCCGTAATAACCTCGAAGATATCATCGATGGCACTTGCGTGATTTAGGCAAAACACCATTGCCCCACGAATGGATTCTCTGGACATGTTTAATGTTTTGATCAAATGATTCAGGCGATTGAATTGTGTCTCCGATAAAGAAACGTCTTTTTTACCAAACAGTTCTCGGGGCATCCCTTCTTTATAGTTAGGAGCTGTTGGTGGAAACCAGATCGATCCATTTTTGAACATTCTAAAAGGAGACATTGACCAAACATTCTTCGATTCTCCTTGCAAGATGGAAAATAGCTTCCATCGGTAGTAGGTGTGAAGAGGGTTTTTATTATCCGTCAAAAAAGAGAAATCTGGATTCTCTAGCTCTGCGTTTATAATGAGCAGTTCAAATTCTGGGCCTTCTCTTAGCACAAATTCTATCGTTCTATGAATCAGCATCAAACGATTTCGCTCGAAGGGAATTGTTACTTTTATTACAGTTTCTTCCAAGACATTGTCGCCAGATTTTGAATCGACAATTTGCGCGTTAAACGGCAACCCCGATGGGGGAGGGGGTGAATACAATTGATATAAGGGTGGAGGAATATGTATGGGATGAACTGGTATTTTGATAGATTTCCCCCAATTAATTTTCATGTCTCCACGACTCTTTAACGCAGTCAGTGCTCTTTCCGCATCACTTCTGCACATGAAAGCCACAAATCCACAATTGGCGCTTCGTGAAATATCCTCACCCCTAGGCCACATTATCTTAACGCTCGCCAAAGCGCCGTAATTGCCGAAAAGCTCAATCAAGTAATCTTCCGTTACGTGCGGAGCGAGGTTTGACACAAAAAGATTAGTGGAATTGCTATAATCGCCGATTATGTCTTGCATCGCGAGGGGGGTGGAATAATCAGGGGGGAACTTCACGTCTTTGCATTGTCTTTCGTGTTGCAGCATTTTGAGTTCGTCTCCGAGACTCTTCAAGTTCGAGTTTTTCTTTTCGCGTTTTCTGAGTTGAGGGAAGGGATCGTTTGGGGTTGGTTTGACAGGGGTGTCTTTGCGGGGTTTCACGATGGGGCTGGGCTTGTAAATCTGTCCTTTATCGTTGTCTTCTTTCTCTTGTTCCGCGTAGAGGGTTGAGGATTTGACGAATGTTTTGGTGGGAATGTCTTGGAAGGTGTCGATGTATTGTTTGTAAATTGCGCCGATGGCTTGTCGTTCTTCATCGCGAAGCTTCTTGTTAACTGTGCGCTTACTCATGGCTGCAAAAATTTGGGGGTGTTATTATGTGAAAGTTAAAACATAGTTCTCATAAGGGATGCATGGCATAATCAGCGCAAATCCTGGGTAACCGCTGTGGTTCTAAGCGATGCGCTTATTTAACTAAAGAACCATTAAAGAACTGCAAACAGCGCCTCTGGTGATTGGGAGAAGAGACGTTATTTACTTCTGGTTCTACTCTTGTTCTACTACCTATCTTTTAAGGCAATTTTCTTTAGTAGAAAAACACAATATCCGCCCCTTATTTATGTTTATTTATTTACATTGTAGGCACTTATTTGTTTCAATTATTTATATGCCCTTCGCATCACTACCCGTTCTCCCTCAATTCCCTCTTGAATCCTGTCCACCCAGAATGCGTTTAACTACATCATTACGACATTACATCATGTGACAATGATGCCCCGCTGCGTGGACAAACACAGGTGTCTGTTGTATCTACTAACTAGTGGATATATTAAATTTATTCCCACGGGCCGTACTCGACAATTTTAGTCTTAAAGCCCACCAACACATTATTAAAAAATTCGAGAACATACTAGAAAGATAAACAATTTGGATCCATTTGGATCTCCACATTCTGGACTGCTCCTATATCTGATTCAGGATTCAGCCAAGGTCTCCACATGATTTTAAATTAACTAACTACGAATAATTCACTAAAGAGTGAAAGTTAAGACTGAAGTGTAAATCCATCGTGGACCGGTGAATTCGTGGTTAATCTCATATTTGACCGACAGAAGATTCTCTGTGAGGGTAGGGAACGTTACCTCCAGGAAATATAACACTTCGTTGGGCTGCCCACAGGGGAGTGTTTTGGGACCTTTACTTTTAGTGCCGTAGCAAAATGCCGAGGTACTCTTGTATTTGATTACTCGCTCGCTCGCTCGTCTAGTCTGTCCGTCTGTCCGGATAACTTGAGAACGGATTGAGATTACGAGCTGAAACTTGGTGTGCAGTTGTGTTTCCCTAAATACTCGGCGGGGATTGTTTTTGGGCCATATCGGACATAATCGACTAAACAAATTGTCGCCTAATCGTGACCGGTCGATTGTCTTCGTCCATGGGGAGAGAGTGTTTAAGTTGACAAGTCCCATGTGCCCATAGTGACAAATAATAATCCAATGATTTATGGCCGATTGCACCGTAATTTTAAGGGGTTCCTTAAGTGATCCTTAAAGTCCTTTAAAACCATTGTGTCAACAAACGTACATATCTACGGAATTAAACGTCACTTATCTTTAAGGAACCCCTTAAAATTACCGTGCAATTACGGTGCAGACTAATAATTATATATATTTTGAGAAAAACCACCCTTATAGGCGCTACAACCCCTAACATGCAGAAACACAAAAATACGAGAACTCAGAAACTACTCAACGTATCAAGGCATAATTTGGTGTGTTAATTTTCAGTGACATTGTAGGTAGATGGACAAACTTTCACAAAAATTTAACAAGGGGGATGAAATTTAAGGGTTGAAACTTGGAATTTCTTCAAGTAAATGGTAGCATAAAATTACGGGGTTCGATAGATTTCGGTCAACCATTGAAAAGAGGTCTTATGAGTTTTCAACCTAAAGTCAACCCCTAGGCTATTAACCACCCCTAACTCTTTGCAAGCGGATAAATATATTTTATTTATTTTTTCTGAAACCTTATTGATTTATTTATGAACAACTGAAGTCAGTAAATACGTAAGGAGTTATGTAACACCGGAAAAATAAACTCACCCCTGTAAATCATAAAGGGGTGAAACCATGATGGGTTGAAAACATGAATGTATAAATCACCTTAATTTTTCAACGAATTGGGTTAAGGTGGTGAAATTGAAAACACAACTTCCTTTAGGGCATGTGGGGGTGGTGAAATAGGGGGTTGGAGTTTAGGGGTTGAAACGTCCATAAAGCCCTGTAATTTGACACAGAGAAGCAATATCTTCTGCGAAATTGTGACATCTTACACACTGCATCTTCGAGAAGGGAAGAGTGAATTTTAGGAGAAATTTATCGAAGGGGATGAAAGTTAAAGGTCGAAAATGAAATTTTTACTGAATAATGTAGGGTTGAAATTAATACCATTCGATAGCTTTCTATTGATTGTACAGGGTCTTTTTTTATTATTGTCCCACTTTTAAATTGGAATATCTCCTTTATTACTTGAGTTATTCGATTGAAATAAAAACTGGATTGTAGACCGTACTCCCAAGTTTTGTTCTGAACATTACTCTCAGCGATCACCGTTGGATCTTAAACGCTGTGGATGCAACTTGCCTTTTTTTAAATGGGACACCCGGTATATTCTTGCACGGATCGATAGAGAATTTTCTTCCGATTTCATTGATATAGGGTAGTTGATATCTGGGGTTGATAGTTTTCGAGAAAAAAAATTAAATTTGAAATAATCGGACCATTAGAATCTACGAGAATGTCTAAATGAAAATGGGCAATCATTTTGAAATTTTTAATTTATAATGTTTTAAGGTGAATAAATCAGATAGGTACCTACTTTGTTACTATGATACTAAAGAAGGTCACAATTTTCTTAGAATAATCGAGCCTTCACTACATAACCATAAGTTATAAATACAATTTATTTCACGAATTTTTTTCTCGAAAACTATCAACCCCAGATATCAACTACCCTATATAAATTAAATCAGAAAAAAATTCTCTATCGATCCGTGTAAGAATATATCGGGTGTCCCGATTTAAAAAAAGCAAGTTGCATCCACAGCGCTTAAGATCCGACGGTGATCGCTGGGAGTAAGGTCCAGAACAAAACTTGGGAGTACGGTCTACCATCCTGTTTTTATTTCAGGCGAATATCTCAACTAATAAAGGAGATATGACAATTTAAAAGTGGGACAATAATAAAAAAAGACCCTGTACAAAAAAGGTCTTATTCACAATTCGCGAAAAACGACCCTTAAAGGCGGTACAACCCCCTAACATGCCGAAACACAAAAAAATGCGAGAACTCAAAAACTGCTCAACGTGTCAGGACTAAATTTGAGGCGGTAATTTACAGCGCCACTGTAGGCGGATGGGCAAATTTTCATTAATATCTAACAAGGGGGATGAAATTTAAGGATTGAAACTGGAAATTTTTATATATTCAAGAAATTCAATAAAATCAGAAGGAAGTGATCTGATAAATTTAAATAAGGATGAAACTATCACAATTTTATGTTTAATTTGGGAAAATAAAAATGACATTTTAACTTATCAATCAGAGACAATTAAACAGTCATAGCACAGATTTTCGACCCTGGCAAAATGATACTACAGATACATCTGGGCTGAAGGAGTAGACTCTGGAATGATCCATTGCCAGAGCATATTGTAACTTCATGGAAACAGTTTTTAAATACCTTTATTGACCTAAATACTATTAAAATACCAAGAAATATTTTGCCGTGTTATCCTATTTATCCAATTTATAGAGCTACACGGTTTTTTCGATGTCTCTATCAAAAGATATGCTTGCTGGTTGTTCAGTTTATCTAAGGGTCATTGATTTGCAAGGTACCTAATGTTTATGTAAATTTATTGTGTGCAAAATCAAAGGTCGCCCCTTTGAAAACAATTTCACTTCCTAGGCTTGAACTGAGTGGGGCTTTATTATTAGCTCGATTAGCAAGGCATTGGATAGAAACAATAAACATTAACCTCTCTGAAACTTATTTTTGGTTCAAGAATTAACAATTCTGCCGAAACTACCCTGTACGAAACATCTTCAAATTATGTTTCTAAAAACGTCACTCTTTGCGCTCTTTTGGCAAGAACATAATAAAAATTTCAAGATTTTGAAAGTGGGTAGAATAGAATTATTTGCAGAGTTGGGTAGTTTCAAGTGCAATGGTGTCAAATAGATTTGACTTGAGCACAAATCAGTACAAATGGGGCACTAAAGGCTCTGGCATAGCAAAAAATAAGAAAGTATATAATTTTTGGGGGTTATCGGAAAGTTATTTTCTTTATCCTAGAAAATAGCTTAGGGCACTACTTGTTTTATGTGAAGCACAAATTAGTACAAATCAGGCACTAATGTTTGCCATCACAATTTTTTGGAAAGTACAGTTATTTCTGGCGGCTACCGAGAAGTAGGCCCCCAGTACTTTTTTTTTAATTAACAATATTGCTAAGGGTACAAACAAATTGTCCTAAAAAAAACCGAACGAAATATTTTTGGGGACAACTCATCCATTTTTTAACCGATTTGGATGAACGTGGACTTAAATTAAAGCTAAAGAATCAGGCTATCGGTTCATTCAAGAGACCACGACAGATGGCGCTGGCGTAGTAGCCTTAGCCTTGCTTGTTTTAAAGGCTTACTTTAGGTGCACGGGGATTGGTCAGTTAATAATCAATGATTATGAGATAAAAATAACCTTGAAGCACGTCTACTTTTCTTCAAAAAGCTTCTTTCCGAAGTTCGTTTGATTCACGAATTAATTTTCTGTGATTTTTTAAAAATCATATGTTTTCCCTTATTTTCACGCCTAATGACCATAATTGAAGTAACAGTCATGCATTTTCAGCCTAATTTTCAGTAATAGAGGATCTAATTCAATAAAAAACACAAGCGGATGCGAATTGGAGGAAATTTAAAGGTTACTACTGAGAATTAAGCTCTTGTTGCTTCATTGTTACTTTAGTCATTCTGCATGAAAAAATGTGAAAACACATATTTTTAAATAATCACAGAAGTCAATGCGTGAACCAAATTAACTTCTGAAAAAAGATTCTTGAAGAAAAATGAACGCCCTTCAAAGTTATGTGAGTCTCCTAACGACTGGTTGATAATTGACCAGTCCCCACGCCCCTGAAATGAACCTTTGAGACAAGTATCACTAAGACCACTATTGCAGCACCATCTGTCGTAATTTCTTGGACAGTTCGAAAGACTGATTCCTTGGCTTCAATTTAAGGCCAGGTTCATCCAAATCGGATAAGAAATGCACGAGTTATTACCAAAAATATTTCGTTCGGTTTTTTAGGACACCCGTTATAATAATCTGGGCACAATTAAGCTCAAATAGGGCACTATAGTTGCGAGTAGGCCTGCGACTTTTAATTGATATATCGATATATCGATATATCGATAAAAGTGTGTTATCGATATACCGAAATATCGATATATCGATATATCGATAACATATCGATAATACCGGGTGATTCAGTTTGGTATTCGCCCCCCTGTAACTTTTTTATTTCAACAGAAAAATTTATGAAACCATATAATATATCTGTTAATCGCATGACAAACTCTATTAAATGACGTAATTAAATCTTCAATATGATGACATATGTCAAAATGACGATAGTCAATTTTTTTTCTCCAAATGGCATGCTGTATATTTCTTAGCGGATTCTTGTAGACATTTGTTTTCTACATTCAATTATGTAAAAAAAGTCTACACTTTTACTAGAAAAATTCCGAAAAAAAAATTGATTTGATTAGGCATAATTTGAAAGTATCTTGTCAATAAAAGTAGTTAGCCATGGAAAAAATTGAATTATAGTGTAGTCTAAGTCACTCACATCGCAAGGACCGTAGTTTCTCAAAGAATTATTATTACTTACCCTTTTAATAACAATAATACCCCATTTACCTTATAACTAGTGAATAACAATAACATTATTACTATTAACGATCTAACAGGTAAATCAATTATAATTTTTGAAAAACAGGACCCTTCGTGTGAGGGCGACATATTTTTTTTCGGAATTTTTCTAGTAAAACTGTGAACTTTTTTTACATAATTAAATGTAGAAAAAAAACGTCTACAAGAATCCGCTAAGAAATATACAGCATGTCATTTGAAGAAAAAAAGTTGACAATCGTCATTTTGACATAATGTCATCATATTGACGATTTATTGACGTCACTTCATGGCGTTTGTCATGCAATTTACAAATATATATGGTTTTATATATTTTCCTGTTGCAATAAAATAGTTACGGGGGGGCGAATACCAAATTGAATCACCCGGTATATCGATATATCGATATATCGATATACCGATATATCGATAAGTTATTGATATATCGATATAGCGGTATATCGATAACCGGTGTCCCGTATATCGATACATATAATGATACTTCTGAAGGTCTGACTTCTTTTAAATGTAGGAGTAGGTATTCGCCCTGACTCAGTCATTTGTTGACAACTGGCTAACATTGAAATTAATTGACAAAATTGAAGAATATTTGCGTATACGTCTTGGAGATATCAATATTTTCGTGCAGTGTATAAACAATTAGTATATAAACAATTTAAACAAGTGATGGTAGGAACTTATTTAAACTTATTTAAACGACTTGTAGAAAATTGGACATCGCAACGCAACTGATGTTTTTCAAAGCGCCCTTGGGCCCTAATATCGTACGTTATTTTCCAGGGCACAACGTAACCAATAATGCTTGAGCGCTCCAATCCCATCGATTCAATCAATAATTGATTTCAATATTATTAACTAACTAACATCAAGAAACTACAGAAAAAGGTCTATTACCTATTCATACCTATCTAGCTCTTAAAACTAAGATTACAGATATGATACCACAGTAACGATATCGATACAATAGTATAAGTACCAATAAGGCCATATATCGATAAATCGGTATATTTATAGTTATCGGTATATCGATATATCGATATATCGATAAATCGGTGTATCGGAATATCGATATATCGATACATCGGTATATCGATATATCGGTTTATCGATATATCGGTATATCGATTAAATTTTAAATATCGATATTCGATATTCAAATTCCGATATCGCACAGCCCTAGTTGCGAGATATAAAACTTGGCAAAAGTTTGCACTTTTTTTAAATAACTTGCCAAGTAATGTAGTACAAATTAAATAAATATGTGCACAAATGAGCACAAATGAAGCACTAATTACTGTCATAACATTTTTCGACATAGCTCGACTCTAGGGGTTAACTTCACGGACCCCACTTTTGGCGCTTGTTATGTAATAATATATACTTACTATTTGGCAGTCCATAAGCTCAAAACGCACCCCCACTCCATGGTCTAAGCGTGAAACAGACTTTAGGTAGGTATGTACATTGTACACTTACTCGCAAAAAAATCGGGACAACCGAAAAAAAGTTCAATCCCAAAACTCACCCCTTTCAGCCCCCAAACTCAAAAAATGAACATAGAAGAAATTGAGTGTCCCGATTTTTTTGCGAGTAAGTGTACAGGCGGGGAAAATATTCACCCCCCGCGTCGACTAACTTGGTCGACTCTATCCCAAAGTAATAAATGTTTGCCAATCTGTCAGGCAAACATCAAACGAATTTCAGCGTTGTGATTACAGTCGACCAGTGAATCGTCGCGGAGTGGGATGGGCATTTTCAAAGTCCCCGACTGTACCTAACTAGCGTTACCGAGCGAGCGAACGAAATTACTCAGACAAGAGTGTCTACGTCTAATCTTGTGCCTACGTAGGTAAAGTTTCAATCGGCATCGGCAGTCGCCGATAAAATGTTAAAATAAAATATGTGAGCCGCAAGAAATAAAGGGTGAGAGGGGTAGTGGGTATACCACCATACTTACAGGAATTAGGATATAAAGGAAGCTTACCGTGTGCTGCGACTATTATCCCAATACCTCCCCTAAAAAGATTCTGCACTTCAAAATTATATCTTATAGTAACAAAATAAACTCAAAACTTGCAACAAAAAACATTTAAGATGCAAAGCTGCAAAGCTGCAACAGACAACGCACCGATGTTGAAGGGTAATAAAATTGTAGGAATATCGGAAAGTTTTTGAGTTGACATTTGACAATTGACCTTGTTTTTTGTTTGACACTGACAGTCGATGAGTCATTGATCTAGTATTACTATGGATGGGCCTGGTTCAAGTTACGCTTGGCTCTAAGATATCATAGACAAGCAGGTATGGCTTTCGCTCTCATACTTAAAGACGCTGCCATCCCATTATCCTTTTCTTTTAGATGTGCCATGCGCTACAATTTAAAAGCATCAAGCGCGAAAACAATTTAAATTTAAATTGAGAATCAAAGCCTTTTTAGATGATTTATGCGTAACCAGAGACAACTACAAACCCTCAACGCTCCAGTAATTTAAGTTATTAAAAATTTAGAAATAATCACTATATAATTTTGAATAAAATTGGTGAATAGTAAATTACTAGCACTTACTGACTTACGAAGGAGCCTGGCTTATAGTTTTCTTCACGCAGAGCATACGTTGACATTCTGTTTTTAATTAAAACGACGAAAACATAAAAGAGGAGTCCTCTTTGGCCGAAAAAAAATCTACCATTATTTGACAAGTAGTGCATCCATGAGGACTCAACAAGGCAACCAAGAGACTACGAATCGTATTTTGCAGATTATTTTATAAATTAAAGTATTGAATAAGCAGTGTCAAGTTGACGTTGTAGTATTATCACTGTAATCAGGATTTGATTGGTTACTGGTATACTAAATGCTGCTTTGGATTGGTTCAATACTTAACGTATAAAATAATCAAAGAAGGAAGACGGAGTCGAGCGAGACGACAACTTCGCGCATGACACACAGCTTAGAGTGAGCTAACCGATCTCTGTTTAGCGGAGCACACGGCAGGGCCCATCCATAGTAATACTAGATCAATGGCGTCCAATCTCGAGTCGGGTCATCGACTGTCAATGTCAAACAAAAAACAATGTCAATTGGTGGTCAATTGTCAAATGTCAACTAAAAAACTTTCCAATATTCCAACGATTTTACTACCCCCTTCAACATCGGTGCGTTGTCTGTTGCAGCTTTGCATCTTAAATGTTTTTTATTTCAATTTTTGAGTTTATTTTGTTACTATAAGATATAATTTTGAGTGCAGAATCTTTTTAGGGGAGGTATTGGGATAATAGTCGCAGCACACGGTAAGCTTCCTTTATATCCTAATTCCTGTTTATTTCTTGCGGCTCACATATTTTATTTTAACATTTTATGGCACAAGGTTAGACGTAGACACTCTTGTCTGAGTAATTTCGTTCGCTCGCTCGGTGACGCTAGTTAGGTACAGTCGGGGACTTTGAAAATGTCCAACCCACTGCGACGGTTCACTGGTCGACTCTGCAACCACAACGCTGAAATTCGTTTACCTTAAGTATGTTCCACGTTTAGACCATGGAGTGGGGGTGTTTCGCGCGAGGGGTTGACAACTGGGTAAAAATCTGTACACCAAAATATCCAAAATTCCCGAAAAAAATTGTACAAATTTCTCATGCTTGTGCACCAAAATTTCCAAGTTGTCAACCCCTCGGTTTTGCGCTTATGGACTGCTAAATAGTAAGTATATTACATAACGAGCTTCACAATATTTCAACCCCCAAAAGCCAAATTTGCATAATTGGCTTATTTTCGTGTTATGCAAAGTAGTTCCTTCTTCACTGCTGATCATTGGCATCCCCTAAATTGTAAGAGTTACGAAGCCGGTTAAATTAGAAAAAAGTTGCTCAATTTTTTGGTGATTTGATTAAGAATCTGAAGAGAATTCTCCGATATCCTGATCCGTTCCTGAGTTATTACGAAAAACCTGGAAATTGCAATTTTAAATGAAAATCAATATCTCCCCAACGATTGATGCTATTTAAATAAAATTTGGAACTATTATATTTTTGACAACTATCAATCAAATGGCATTGACATACATTTTCTAGGCCTTCTAGATTTTGAACAATGAGGATCAACTTTTGATCTTCTTATGGCCGCCATGTTGAATTTTTTCACCTTTCGACACACAAAAAAATTAGATTTTCAAAAATGGAAACTTGGAAGAACTTTTTTGAAAAAATATGTTTAAGTTTGAGTCAGCTGACTACAAAATCTATATTTTATTGAATTTTAAATTTAATTGTAAACGTCAAAAGAGATTAAAAAAGTTGGTAGGTATACTATTTTATACTTTATTTCTGAAAGTTTTATACCTACTGATTTTATGAACTAATACAAATGGAATTTTGACAATTTTTCGAAAAAGTCCATATTGATTACATTTTTGAAGAGATTTTTTTTCTGTATCACATGGTGTCAAAATTCAATATGGCGGCCATAAGAGAATCAAAAATTGACTGTCGTTGCTCTAAATCTAGAAGGCCTAGAACATGATAGCTGTCGAAAATATAAAAGTTCCAAGTTTCATTTAAATGTCATGTTGGGTAGATATTAATTTTTATTTGAAATCGCAATTTTCATATTTTTCTCTTCAGATTCTTAATCACAAAGAAATAGTGCAACTTTTCCCTAATTTAACCAACTCTACATCCCTTATAGTTTAGGAGATGCCAATGGTGAGCAGTGAAAAGGGAACCATAGCCTGTATAAGTATTTCAACCCTCACAAAAGTCTGATTTGCATAATTGGCTTATTTTCACGTTATATTTTGTAGTTCTTTTTAACCACAGTTAATCTTCATCCCTCTTGACTCTTCATCCCCCTTCGCTATTTTTCAACCACAACCGATAATTACTCATCATTTACTCACCAGAACTCAAGGGTAGATATAATTTTACGACCAGACCCGCCAGTTTCAAGAAATTTTGGACTTTTGCCACAACTACTGTACATCCTTTGATCGGAATACGCGCTGATTATGTCATGCATCCCTTATGAGAACTATGTTTTAACTTCCACATAATAACACCCCCAAATTTTTGCAGCATCATGAGTAAGCGCACAGTTAACAAGAAGCTTCGCGATGAAGAAAGACAAGCCATCGGCGCAATTTACAAACAATACATCGACACCTTCCAAGACATTCCCACCAAAACATTTGTCAAATCCTCAACCCTCTACGCGGAACAAGAGAAAGAAGACAACGACAAAGGACAGATTTACAAGCCCAGCCCCATCGTGAAACCCCGCAAAGACACCCCTGTCAAAACAACCCCAAACGACCCATTCCCTCAACTCAGAAAGCGCGAAAAGAAAAACTCGAACTTGAAGAGTCTCGGAGACGAACTCAAAATGCTGCAGCACGAAAGACAATGCAAAGACGTGAAATTCCCACCTGATTATTCCACCCCCCTCGCGATGCAAGACATAATCGGCGATTATAGCAATTCCACTAATCTTTTTGTGTCAAATCTTGCTCCGCACGTAACGGAAGATTATTTGATTGAGCTTTTTGGCAATTACGGGGCTTTGGCGAGTGTTAAGATAATGTGGCCTAGGGGTGAGGATATTTCACGAAGCGCAAATTGTGGATTTGTGGCTTTCATGTGCAGAAGTGATGCGGAAAGAGCACTGAACGCGTTAAAGAGTCGTGGAGACATGAAAATTAATTGGGGGAAATCTATAAAGATACCAGTTCATCCGATACATATTCCTCCACCCTTATATCAATTGTATTCACCCCCTCCCCCATCGGGGTTGCCGTTTAACGCGCAAATTGTCAATAACGACAATGTCTTGGAAGACACTGTAATAAAAGTAACAATTCCTTTCGAGCGAAATCGTTTGATGCTCATTCATAGAACGATAGAATTTGTGTTAAGGGAGGGCCCAGAATTTGAACTGCTCATCAGAGACGCAGAACTAGAGAATCCAGATTGCTCTTTCTTGACGGATAATAAAAGCCCTCTTCATACCTACTACCGATGGAAGCTATTTTCGATCTTGCAAGGAGAATCGAAGAATGTTTGGTCAATGTCTCCGTTTAGAATGTTCAAAAACGGATCGATCTGGTTTCTACCAACAGCCCCAAACTATAAAGAAGGGATGCCCAAAGAACTGTTTGGTAAAAAAGACGTTTCTTTATCGGAGACACAATTCAATCGCCTGAATCATTTGATCAAAACATTAAACATGTCCAGAGAATCTATTCGTGGGGCAATGGTGTTTTGCCTAAATCACGCAAGTGCCATCGATGATATCTTCGAGGTTATTACGGATTCGCTCAAAACGCAAACTGCGAATCCTCTGAAGAAAATGGCGCGATTGTACCTCTTCTCCGATGTTCTTAATAACTGCAAGAATAAACATGTTTCTTGCAAAAAAGTGCCAGAGTGTTGCGTGAAGATTTTCAAGCAGCTTCATGAGGTTTACGTTAAATTAAGGGAGGCGAACGATAAGGAGATTTTCAAGATTAAAGTGTTGAAGGTTTTGAGGACTTGGATGTTTATGAAGGTTTTGGAGTCCAGTTTTACGAGTAAATTGGAGAGTGTTTTTCTTTATAACGTGGGAGGGGATGAAGACGATGATAGTAGTTCCTTAAACGACGAGCCTTTGGATGGGGCTAATTTGTTGAAGAGGTCTATTCAGAACAAGGACTCTGACTGCTTTATAGTTAAGAGGAAGGGTTATAAGGAAAATTTCATGGATATGTTTCAACCCTTGAATTAATGTTTTATGTTCCTAGTGTCGACAAAATTTACATTTTTTCTTAAATGGAAAAAAAACATTACCTATTCCAGTAAAACAGATTTGAAGTTGTTAATTTTATTAATTAAAGATAATATAAACGTAAGATACTTATGAATACACCACCAGAATTAAGGGAGGTGGCCCAAAGTGTGTCTTCTGTCTAACTTCCACAGCTGTTCGCAATAAGATGGTCCTCAACACCCTCTTCTTTATCATATCCTCCGCCACTGTCTTCATGTCATGAGCCCACCCGATTTTGGCCATTTTGCGTTGTATGCTCTATGGGACCATAGCCTCTGAACCCCTGCAGTAATCCCCATACCTCCAGCCTGGTACATAAAATAGGCTAAAATTTGAAATTTAATTAAAGAGAAAAAATTAAAAACTTACCGAAAAAACCGTCGTCTGCCATTTCAAGGAAGTAAACATCAAGTAAACGGCAAAAAGGGCAGAAAGGTGGTAATAGCGGATGGGCAAATTTCATTATGATAAAAATGGGGATGAAATTTAAGGGTTGAAACTGGAATTCTTTTTACGTAGGTAGGTACTTAAGCAGCAAATTCACCAACGTTATTTAATTTTAAGAGGAGCTTAAAATGACAAGAATGACGTTTGTGCTATAAGAAAACTGTCACTCTTATTTTTTAAGTTTGACTTAAGCGATAAGTAACGTTGGTGCAAACAGCCTTTAATTATGGGGTTCGATAGATTTCGGTCAACCATTGTTTGTCTTATGAGTTTTCAACCTAAAACCAACCCCTACGCTACTATCAACCCCTAAGCCCTAGCAAGCGGAGTAAATGCATTTTATTTATTTTTTCGGAATTTCTTGTGATTTTTCGGTAATTCAAAATCATTTTCATTAATTTTTAACCCATTCACAAATAATTATGTGAACCCTCAAAAAGCTAAGTTTACGCACACCACTTTTTTTTATTTTCACTCCTCCTCACTTGTCATGCATACAACTTCACAATTTTTCGACCCCCCCAAAGCGGTAATTCTTTTTTCGGTAATAAATTTCTGTTTGTTAAATTAAATGGTACAAAATTACGGGATTCCATAGATTTCAGTCAACCATTGAAAAGAAATCTTATAATATAATTGTAAATCATAAAGGGGTAAAATCATGAGAGATTGAAAACGTAAACTTCTAAATAGCCGCAATCCTTCAACGAATTGGATTAGGGTGGTGAAATTGAAAACACAATTATTTTCTTTGCAGTAGGATTAAATTATAATTGACTCGGAGGAAATTTAACCCTTGGACCACCTGTTACTGGAAGAAGCAAATTAAGCGCAAAAAATTGCATCTCCAACATTCATCCCCTAATAATTTTATCAGCAATACAAAACTTAAGAAAATTCAAAAATATTCATAGAAATGCTCAACGATAAATACCTATAATATAATAATAAATCGCTATTACGCAATGGGACAGGAACAGCAAGCTGATATGATCAATGTATGATTCTACCCTTTAAATTTGAAAATAACAAAACAGCAGTCGAAGCATATGAGAAAAACTAAAAAAGTTAAAAAAAATGCCGAAAACAGTTGCAAAAGTTGCTAAGTTTCAACTTTCGCAAAAAAATCCATGTCAAGAAGCGATTTTTTGCATTTTGACCGCGATTTAATCAACACCAACTGAGATACCTAAACTTTTGACAGTAAAACTGAAGGAAAAATATGAAGAATGATTTGGTTTTCCAACATAGTTATTCAAAATTTAAATTTGAACGCTTTTCGCAAATTTTTTCAAAAACTGGGTGTAAAATCCAGGGTGCTAAGGCAAATTAAACTTTCGCAAAACTCCCAAGTGTGACCTATCTTTTCCCACTAATTTGATGGCAACTAAGCGATTTTTCGCATTTTGAACTCGATTCAATAATCATCCACGCCGATAGCTTAATTTTTGACGTTTAAAATTGAGAAAAAACATGGAAAATGATCGCTATTTCATTTTGCTCTCTGAATTTATTCAAAGTTTTGATTTTGAACCTTCTTCACCCAAACAACACATTTTTTCAACAACTGTATGTAAAATTAGGAGTGCTAAGGCTATCTCAACTTTCACAAAACGCCCAAGTGTGACCCATCGTATCCCACTAAATCGATGCCCCTTAAACGATTTTTCACATTTTGAACTCGATACAATAATAATCCACGAGCTCAATTTTTGACGTTTAAACTTGAGAAAAAACATGGAAAATGATTGCAATTTCCTTTTGCTTTTTGAAGTTATTCAAAGTTTTGATTTTGAACCTTCTTCACCCAAAAAACACATTTTTTTAAAAGCTGTATGTAAAATCAAGGGTGCTAAGGCTACGTTAACTTTCACAAAACCCCCAAGTGTGACCCATCGTATCCTACTAAATCGATGCCCATTAAACGATTTTTCACATTTTGAACTCTATACAATAATAATCCACGCTGATAGCTCAATTTTTGACGTTTAAACTTGAGAAAAAACATGGAAAATGATTGCAATTTCCTTTTGCTTTTTGAAGTTATTCAAAGTTTTGATTTTGAACCTTCTTCACCCAAAAAACACATTTTTTCAGCAGCTGCATGTAAAATCAGGGGTGCTAAGGCTATCTCAACTTTCACAAAACCTGCAAGTGTGACCCATCGTTTCCCACTAAATCGATGCCCATTAAACGATTTTTCACATTTTGAACTCGATACAATAATAATCCACGCTGATAGCTCGATTTTTGACGTTTACACAGAAAAAACATGGAAAATGATTGCAATTTCCTTTTGCTCTTTGAACTTATTCAAAGTTTTGATTTTGAACCTTCTTCACCCAAAAAACACATTTTTTTAAAAGCTGTATGTAAAATCAAGGGTGCTAAGGCTACGTTAACTTTCACAAAACCCCCAAGTGTGACCCATCGTTTCCCACTAAATCGATGCCCATTAAACGATTTTTCACATTTTGAACTCTATACAATAATAATCCACGCTGATAGCTCAATTTTTGACGTTTAAACTTGAGAAAAAACATGGAAAATGATTGCAATTTCCTTTTGCTTTTTGAAGTTATTCAAAGTTTTGATTTTGAACCTTCTTCACCCAAAAAACACATTTTTTCAGCAGCTGCATGTAAAATCAGGGGTGCTAAGGCTATCTCAACTTTCACAAAACCTGCAAGTGTGACCCATCGTTTCCCACTAAATCGATGCCCATTAAACGATTTTTCACATTTTGAACTCGATACAATAATAATCCACGCTGATAGCTCGATTTCTGACGTTTACACAGAAAAAACATGGAAAATTATTGCAATTTCCTTTTGCTCTTTGAATTTATTCAAAGTTTTGATTTTGAACCTTCTTCACCCAAAAAACACATTTTTCAACAGCTGTATGTAAAATCAAGGGTGCTAAGGCTATCTCAACTTTCACAAAACCTGCAAGTGTTACCCATCGTTTCCCACTAAATGGATGCCCATTAAACGATTTTTCACATTTTGAACTCGACAATAATAATCCACGCTGATAGCTCAATTTTTGACGTTTAAACTTGAGAAAAAACATGAAAAATGATTGCAATTTCATTTTGTTCCCTAAACTTATTCAAAGTTTTGATTTTGAACCTTCTTCACCCAAACAACACATTTTTTCAACAGCTGTATGTAAAATCAAGGGTGCTAAGGCTATCTCAACTTTCACAAAACCCCCAAGTGTGACCCATCGTTTCCCACTAAGTCGATGCCCGTTAAACGATTTTTCACATTTTGAACTCGATACAATAATAATCCACGCTGATAGCTCAATTTTTGACGTTCAAACGAGAAAAAACATGGAAAATGATTTCAATTTCATTTTGCTCTCTGAACTTATTCAAAGTTTTGATTTTGAACCTTCTTCACCCAAACAACACATTTTTCCAAAAGCTGTATGTAAAACCAAGGGTGCTAAGGCTATCTCAACTTTCACGAAACCCCCAAGTGTGACCCATCGTTTCCCGCTAAATCGATGCCCATTAAACGATTTTTCACATTTTGAACTCGATACAATAATAATCCACGCTGATAGCTCAATTTTTGACGTTTAGACTTCAGAAAAAACATGGAAAATTATTGCAATTTCATTTTGCTCTCTGAACTTATTCAAAGTTTTGATTTTGAACCTTCTTCAGCCAAACAACACATTTTTTCAACAGCTGTATGTAAAATCAAGGGTGCTAAGGCTATCTCAACTTTCACAAAACCCCCAAGTGTGACCCATCGTTTCCCACTAAATCGATGCCCATTAAACGATTTTTCACATTTTGAACTCGATACAATAATAATCCACGCTGATAGCTCAATTTTTGACGTTTAAACTTGAGAAAAAACATGGAAAATGATTGCAATTTCATTTTGTTCTGTGAACTTATTCAAAGTTTTGATTTTGAACCTTCTTCAGCCAAGCAACACATTTTTTCAACAAGTGTATGTAAAATTAGGGGTGCTAAGGCTATCTCAACTTTCACAAAACCTCCAAGTGTGACCCATCGTTTCCCACTAAATCGATGCCCATTAAACGATTTTTCACATTTTGAACTCGATTCAATAATAATCCACGCTGATAGCTCGATTTTTGACGTTTGAACTTGAGAAAAAACGTGGAAAATGATTGCAATTTCATTTTGTTCTCTGAACTTATTCAAAGTTTTGATTTTGAACTTTCTTCAGCCAAACAACACATTTTTTCAACAGCTGTATGCAAAATCAAGGGTGCTAAGGCTATCTCAACTTTCACAAAACCCCCAAGTGTGACCTATCGTTTCGTACTAAATCGATGCCCATTAAACGATTTTTCACATTTTGAACTCGATACAATAATAATCCACGCTGGTAGCTCAATTTTTGACGTTTGAACTTGAGAAAAAACGTGGAAAATGATTGCAATTTCATTTTGTTCTCTAAACTTATTCAAAGTTTTGATTTTGAACTTTCTTCAACCAAACAACACATTTTTTCAAGAGCTGTATGTAAAATCAAGGGTGCTAAGGCTATCTCAACTTTCACAAAACCTCCAAGTGTGACCCATCGTTTCCCACTAAATCGATGCCCTTTAAACGATTTTTCACATTTTGAATTCGATACAATAATAATCCACGTTGATAGCTCAATTTTTGACGTTTAAACTTGAGAAAAAACATGGAAAATGATTGCAATTTCATTTTGCTCTCTAAACTTATTCAAAGTTTTGATTTTGAACCTTCTTCACCCAAACAACACATTTTTCGAAAAGCTGTATGTAAAATCAAGGGTGCTAAGGCTATCTCAACTTTCACAAAACCCCCCGTGTGACCCATCGTTTCTTACTAAATCGACGTCAACCAATCGATTTTTCGCATTTTCAACCCCATTCAAGCAACATTTGCAATAAAAAACAAAAAAACGTGAAAAATTATTTTTATTTATTAGGTAAATACTAACTACACTTCTTATTTGGACTTCCTGTGCGTAATCACGGCGCTCTTCCTCTCCTCCTCGCTCTGATCCTTATCCCCCCACCCCCAAATATGGTGGGAGCCATCCCCCGTCCTCAACACCCTCTTCTTAATCATATCCTCCGCCACTGTCTTCATGTCATAAGCCCACCCGATTTTCGCGAAAAAATCAATGAAAGCGTTCGTAAAGTTGAACCCGTAATTCCCCAATTCCGAGGTTTTGTAATCCCACGGGAACGTGTGGTGGTAATTGTGCCAACCCTCCCCAAGGGCCAGGACGGCCACCACCCTATTCTGGACGGGGTTGATGAACTTCTCGTAGGGTTTGTTGCCCCACATATGCGCAGCCGAGTTTACTAACCACGTGGCGTTAAGGGTGAACACGTACCTGAAGATGTTCATGTGGTAGGAGTTGACGAAACTTTCACCCCAGAAATACACGGGGGCTAGAGTCGGAAGGATGAAGCAGATGAGTGGCATTATAATGAAGTAATACTTTTTTTGGAATACTAGGACAGGATCGGCTTGAAGATCGGAGAGGTCGATATTTTGGCCCTTTTCTTTGACTAAGGGGTGCTTGCGGGTCAAAAGCCACCCTACGTGCGAGTAGAAAAATCCTCGATTTGCGTTGTGGGGGTCTGCTTCAGTTTCGCTGAATTTATGGTGGACTCTATGGTCTCTCGCCCATTCTATGACAGAATCTTGAAAAGCTATTGTATTGAACAGCATTAATATCACTCGAAGTGGCCATTTTGCCTTGTAAGCTCTGTGGGACCATAATCTGTGAACCCCCGCAGTAATTCCCATACCTCCAGCTTGGTACATGAAATACGCTAAAATTTTAAGTTTAATTAAAGACTAAAAATAGTTAAAAACTTACAGAAAACCATCGTTTGCCATTTCACAGAAGTAAACATCAAATAAACGGCAAAAAGGGCAGAAAAGTGGTAGTAGCAAAACAGGAAAACATTTTTCCAAACTACGTCGTAGGATCGGCCCAAGGGCTTAAAGTCTTTGGACGGGACGTCTAATCCCAGGATTTCTGTGTCTGCTTCGCTGAGGACGCCGGTGGGGGATGCGGAAAACGGCGCCATTTTTTCTTCTTTTTATTATTAATATTATTATTATTATTATTATGGTTGTTGGTCCCTTCAACACTGCCTTAGATCTTCCACTGTCGACTTTTATACGAAGTTCCTACTATTGTTTGCAGTAATGAAGTTTTACATATTGCATAATTAATTACATTCGTAGAAATTCAGAAAATTGTATACAAGATTTTGCGTCAATGGTGCCTACGTTAGATGAACCGGAAGTTTTTTTGCATTTTAAACTAATTTTATTTTAATTAAAGCCACCGGAAATTGTACATCAAAGCGATGTGTATCCCTGTAGCGACTGACTGGATTTACTGGTGGAATCGGGTGCAGATTTTACCAATCTTCACTTACAGGGCCCTATTTCGGCCTAGGCAGGACTCGGCCCTGGCCTGGGGTGGCAAAATTTTTGGGCGCTAATTATTTGAAGCTTATTTCGTCTTGTAACGGTCTTTGTAAATATTTTATTAGGTAATTAATAGTTTTTTGTGTTGCCTCTGTTGAAATGTTTTCAAGATTGACTTTATCATGTAATTTCTTCAGTCTACGTCCTACGTCTTTCATATCACAGCAGATATTGCTTCTCTGTGCCAAATTACAAGGTTTCATGAACGTTTCAACGCCCCAATCCAATTCTTTGAAAAATTGCCGCTACTAAGAAGTGCATCGTTTCATTCAACCCCTCATGATTTTACCCCTTTATGATTTACGGGGGTGGCTTTATTTACATGGCGTTAAGATAGTATATTTCAAACCAAGGTAAGAATGTGTGTGGGCAAATTTTCTAAAATTTCAATTGGCCATAGAAGACGAATGGAGCGTCTTAAAGAAATACGGTTTTCGGCATTTTAAACAATTTTCAGTTCTTTTTCACGTCGCATGCTCATCCCTTTAAAAAAATCCAAAATTTTCATTAATTCTACCATGTACCCCCCCTCTTCTTAGGTTTTCTAATTCCAGAAAGCTGAGGAGTTTATTTAAGCCGTCCGGCACTTAGAAATTATCTCATTTTGTAGAAAATTAAATTTTCTTTCCAAAAACTACCTTAAAAGCTCATTTCTGACGTTCCGTTCTTAAGTTATAACGTAAAACGTCAAAATTTAAAATTTTCTAAAACTTCAATTGGCCATAAAAGACGAATGGAGCGTCTTAAAGAAGTACGGTTTTCGGCATTTTAAACAAATTTCAGTCCTTTTTCACGTCGTATGGATCATCCCTTTAAAAAAATTCAAAATTTTCATTAATTCTACCATGCACCCCCCACTTCTTATGTTTCCTAATTCCATAAAGCTGAGGAGTTTATTTAAGCCGTCCGGCATTTAGAAATTATCTCATTTTGTAGAGAATTAAATTTTCTTTCCAAAAACTGCCTTAAAAGCTCATTTCTGACGTTCCGTTCTTAAGTTATAACGTAAAACGTCAAAATTTAAAATTTTCTAAAATTTCAATTGGCCATAAAAAACGAATGGAGCGTCTTAAAGAAATACGGTTTTCGGCATTTTAAACAATTTTCAGTCCTTTTTCACGTCGTATGCTCATCCCTTTTAAAAAATATCCAAAATTTTCATTAATTCTTCTTATGTTTTCTAATTCCAGAAAGCTGAAGAGTTTATTTAAGCCGTCACGCATCTAGAAATTATCTTATTTTGCAGTGACTCTATCATGTAATTTCCACAGTCTATGTCCGATCTCTGTGCCAAATTACAGGGTTTCATTAGCGTTTCAACGCCCCAATCCAATTCGTTGAAAAATTGCGGCTACTAAGAAGTGCATCGTTTCAACCCCTCATGATTTTACCCCTTTAAGATTTACCGGGGTGATTTTATTTCCATGGCGGTTCAAACCAAGTTGCTCTCTTGCAGACCGTGGGCAAAGACCGAACCAAAGGCGCAAGTGCTGCCAGAGCACTTTTTTACCAAAGGTATAAATACCTACTATTTTTCCCCAGCCAGTCCCATTACGGCATAATTTATCATTTTCAAAATAATTACAATCTGATAATTATTAGTTTTAAAACTATCTCAACCAGATGTCATTTTTGTAAATTTTCTTTAAATATTCACTCGTCAGTACAGTTTTACCATAAAAGTCACATCTTCATATACTTTTCCCCGACTGGGGAAAAAAATACCTACTTTCTTGCATAAGTACATTCGAATGCAAGTGAATGTTAACGATTTGTCAAAATTGGTAGGCAATGTCAATGTATTTTCATACGGCATTCACTTTGAACTCGAGTGTACTTAGTTATTTCTCTTGTTCATAAATAAATTGACAGGATTTCAGAGAAAATAATGAAACTTTATTAGGTAATCCGCTTCCAAAGCGATAGGGGTTGTTAACAGCGATAGCTTTTTATTAATGATAAAAATGAGTTATAGAGTTCTACTTACAGTTAAATTTCACCCCCTTGACTTTTCATTGCCCTTTACATTCGCGCAATTTTGTCTTTCCTCTGTAATAAATTTTATCCTATGGATTATGTTAACCTTTTTCACTTTTTCAACCCCCTTCGCAATATCTCAACCCTCCGAAAGCTAAATTTGCATAATTGGCTTATTTTTGTGTTATTTTCTGTAATTCAACTTAACTACAGTTAATTTTTAACTCTTTTGACTTTTCATCCCCCTTTACAATTTTTCTACCCCATAAGCGCTTGTTTGGCTACATTCGCATAATTTCGTTTCTCTTGGGTAATAAATTAAACTTATTTGGATTTTTTTCGCTCTTTTCAACCTCTTTCGTAATATTTCAAGACTTTCGCAACATTTCAACCACTCAAAATTTTCATTTGGGTAATTGGCATATTTTGGTATTATTTTCTGAATTTATACTTAACCAGGGTTAATTTTCACCCCTTTTGACTTCTTAAAATTGCACCCCCGAAACCCACCCACTTCAACCTCCGATAGCAAAAAATTGACATGGAGAAAATTTAGCCTTTGGCCACCTCTTACCGCAAAAACTTACACCACTGAAACTCACCCCCTTGAACCCCCAAAAACAAAAACTTATTGACTTATAGGAAATTTAACCCTTGGACCGCCTGCAACCGAAAGAGTTGAATTTAACAAAAAAATTGCGCCCCTAAAACTTACCCCCTTCAACCCCAAAATACAAAAGATTTAACCCTTGGACCACTTATTAATGCAGGAAACTAATTGCACCCCCTACAATCAATTTACATAGAGAAAATTTTGTCTCTGGAACACCTATTACCGTACAGAACACTAACTGAACGGAAAAAATTGCAGCCCCGAATTTCACCCCCTTCTACCCTCAAACAAATAATTGGCTAGGAGGAAATTTAACGCTGGAAGATAGTAATTAATTTAATTAATTGAAATTGACACCCCCCACGATTCCTTTATCAAGAAGCATAATTATGCTCCGGCACTACTACTAGGTGCAGATTAAATGCACCAAGCCCACACCTCCATATATAAATCATTCACGGTGAATAAGCGTCTACAGGAATACACATCGCATTGTTATACATCTTCCGTTGACTTTTATATCACCATTTACTTAAAGACATTTCCAGTTTCAACCCTTAAATTTCATCCCCCCACTGTAAATGTTCGTGTTTCTGCATGTTAGAGGTTGTAACACGTTTAAGGGTAGTTTTTAGCAAAATATGAGCAACACTAGCAAAAATAACAAGAATAATCAGGGATCTGCGTAAATTTAGCTTTTTGATGGAGCCACACAAAAATTTTAGAGGGATGACAAACATTGAAAATTACTTTTTTTTAAATTTCTACATTGTCGTTATAAATTACCACCTAAATTCTACCATAACATCTTAAATAATGCCATGCTTTATTCCGCGTTTCTGCATTTTGAGGATTGTAACGTAACACCATTAAGGGTGGTTTTTCGCGAACTATTATTATTATTAATTAATGTCAACCCTACATTATTCAGTGAAATTTCGAGTTTCTATCCCTAACTTTCATCCCCTTCGATAAATTTCTCTACTGCTTCTCGGTGTCAAATTACAGGGCGTCATGAACGTTTCAACCCCTAGACTCCAACTCCGTATTTCACCACCCTCACATGCTGGAAAAAAAGTTGTTTATTCAATTTCACCACCTTAAAAACTCTCACGTCCCATACTTTATCGTCGAAAAAGAAGGAGTAAATTACGAGAAATTTATCGAAGGGGATGGAATAATGTAGGATTGTTATTACAGTGAAACCTCTCTCTAACGGACACCGATGAAAGCAACGAAAGTGTCCGTTGATGGGAGGTGTCCGCTGTTGGGAAAAAAATTGCTTCATTTTATACATTTTTTCTTTAATGTTTAAAGGAAACTGACGCCGCAGTATTTCGCTTGAAAATGAAAACTAACACTGTTTAGGAATTTGAATTGTCCCCTTTACACCCCTAATTACGGTCATGTAGTAGAGACTCAAAAATGGTTCATTGTATAGATGCGATCAGGGGCCCTATTTTTGAACCATGTGAAAGCAATTCCCATGGGAAATGACGATTACACGCCATACAATGGTGGTAATTGGTTGTCGAAAATCGATGGAGATCGGTTCTCACATGCTCGGCACCACGTGAAATCGTAGCCTTTCGCCACCGCTACGAAAAATGAATGGAGGGGGAGCGTCATTTGAGAGCCTACGGTTGTATTCTCCCCGGGGAGAAGCTCCCACGTTTCAAAAATACAGACCCAGGGAGCAAACCACCCCTTGGGGGATGAATGTAAATCTAACAACCCTTCACGTCCGTTGTTGAGAGGTAAAATGACGGGTAATTTTTCTAAATTAACAGAAATTGTACTGTCCGCGTCCGTTATGAAGAGTGTCCGTTGATAAGGGGTTATTTATTGAACATTTCCTATGAAGAAGCTTCGGGACCCTGAAATTTGTTCGCTACAGAGAGGTGTCCGGTGTTAAGAGGTGTCCGTTAAGGGAGGTTTCACTGTAATACAATTGGATAGCCTTCCATTGATGGTACAAGAAAGATCTTAATCATCAATCACGAAAAACCACCCTTAAGAACTCAAATTTTCATTATGATCCAACCAGCAGGGGTATGAAATTTAAGGGTTGAAACTGGAAATTTCATGAGATAAATGGTGGAATAAAATTACAGGGTTCTATAGATTTCGGCCAACCATTGAAAAAAGTCTTTTCCAACCTAAAACCAACCCCTATTCTATTAACAACCTCTAACATCCAGCAAGCAGAGAGAATAATCTTTTTTATTTTTCGGTCACTTTTGTGATTTTTCGTAATTCAAGGTCATTTTTATTTCAACCCCTTTTTATACCATTTTTCAACCCCTTTCACGATAGGTGAACCCTCAAGAAGCTAAATTTACGCAGACCGCCTCTTTCTTGTGTTATTTTCGCTTCGCCAGTTCTACAGTAAATTTTCACCCCCTTGACTTTTTATCCCTCTGTACAATTTTTCGACCTCCCTGAGGGTTAATTTTTTATTCAGTTTACCTTTTACACAGGGTGATCAAATAAAAAAACGATCAGGGAAGTTCAAAAAACTGTCTCTAATAATCCCAAAACACTTTTCTTTGTTTGCGTTGGTAATAAAAATAAGGGTTGACTGACAGTTGATAGAACTCAAAAAACGACGTATTTTCGGAAATTCATGGCCACCTTTGAAAGTTTTTTTTATTTGATCTCTCTGTAGGTAATATAAGAAAAATTTCATCGAAATATATGTGTATTGTGTACGTCGGGTTTCAAATTGCTGCGTGCAACCCTTGCGGAGTTACCATATTAACCTCTCCAACCCCATCACAATTTTAAAAAAATGGGAGGTTACTGCAATCACTAAAATTTTGGAATTTGAGATAGCACCAGATCTCCACGTTTTGAGGTCTCAGGAACCCAGAAAAGTGGTTTATAAAATGTGTCTGTGTGTATGTTCGTACGTACGTTCGTACGTTCGTACGTACGTTTGTAAACACGCCACAGCCAAAACTACTGGGCCGATTTGGCTGCAATTTGGTACGTAGGCATCTCATAACCCAACTTAGATCTGAAAAGCTTTTGGAGCCAATCGTGCAACCGGAAATGCCATTTTGGCACATCAACTTTTAAATTTTAAATGCAAACCCCCATTTTTCACGTCACCATAAGAAAGACCTTCAAATTCTGCTTCTAAAAATGTATTCATTCTTAGTGCCCTTTTGACCAAAAATTTAAAAAAAAATTGATTTTTATCAAACTTTAAAATCGCGGTACAGCCCAAGCCCCTGAATCGATTTGGCTGAAATTTTGCACATAGGGATTGTATTACACCTCGAAAAGCTGAACAAATTTTGAATTCCATCGACTCACGGAAAGTGTCCTTTTGGAACACCAATTTCCAAATTTAAAATTATTCAATCATTAAACCATTAAAAACAAGTTTTTGAAAGATTTATTGTCACCATCAGAAGGGTCTTCAAATCTTGGTTTTAAATAGGACAAAATTAATTCGCATTTAGCGCTGTTTGGTTCAAAAAATCGAAATTTTATAATAACAGTAAAAACACATTATAGCCCAAATTACTGAATCGATTTGGCTGAAATTTGGTACATGGAGATTAGGTGACCCGTTGAAGACCTGAAAGGCTTTTGGGAGCAATTGGCCCACGCGAACTGCCATTTAAGCATATCAACTTAAAATTTTAAATACAAGGCCTATTTTTTATGTCGCCATTAGAAAGACGATCAAATTCTGGTTCTAAAAATGTATTCACAGTTTCTGCCATTTCAGTGGAAAATATTGAAAAAATTCTTTCTCATTAAAAGGGAGCAGGCTGACAGTGGATGACATAAAGTGGCAGTTATTGTCAAAAAGTTGGCAAAAGATTAACCTTAAAAGGAACATATTGTCAAATGTGATGGGTGATGTACGAGGTGATGTCGGTATTTGTCAGAAAATTGCGAAATTAGTCACAGACCTCAGACGATAAGGATAAAAAAAAATCTGTTGAATTGACTACTATCTACACAGAATACAAAGATCCACGCGATGGGGAGGTTCCAGCCGCTTCTTTTGTTATGGTTTTCATCCCCTAAATTTCATCACCGGAAACTGACTGGTCATGCCGTTCTCTTAGTTTTATTTTTTATAAAACGACGCGAAATTGTTCAGATTTTCCAAAATTTGGTAAACATCCACCTAATCATCTGCAAAAATAGCACAAAATCAGTCATCTATTCAATTATAATTTTTTCCATTTTGAAAAACAAAGTACATATTGTTCAAAATCTATAAACATTATGAAAATACTATGCAATTTTAAAGGTCGTCACGTGCAAGGACGCAGCACGTTTCCGTTGATTTTTTTCGGCGATTTTTATGAATGGTCCGCTCTGTTTGAATGAAAATTCATATTGTTCCATTGTTTTGTTTTATTAATGACAGCGATTTTCTCCCTTCCTCGTTTGAATCCTCATCCCCCCCCCCCGGGGCTCACAAACGCTCTAAAAATATTTATGCATCAAAAATCTGTAGAGAACGATGAAACGATGAACGAAGCCACAAAAAGGGCTTTAAATAAAAAAAAAATTTCCAAAAATTAAAATATGTATTTCAATAAGTTTACCTTGAATTGCAACAAACGTCAGTTTTATTCTTGGCTTTGCATTCTTGCATTGTATGTTTATTAAATTTATTCCGCTTATACTACAAATCAAAGACGAGTATCCTGGCCCCCCGGATCTCGAATTTCCTCCAATTTTTTTATAAATAGAACGCATTATAATAACGCGTTTGTTCTATTGTTTTCTGTTTTCGAATATTGTCGAAAAATTTATAAATAATCTTCGTTTAACACGTCTTTGACCCTTCACTTATGCATTTCAGATTGCTTTTTATATTGTTTTGCAATTTATGCAAACTGTGTGTAGGTATTGTTTGCTATTTTTTATTGAGGAAACGGAAATGATTGTTGTTTAATTTTATTTTAAGTTTTCGTCAATTCCTTATTCTTCCCTTGTTATGTTGCTTCCAGAAGGCGAAAAATGGGTTTTCCGTAAATACTGAAAATTTATGGAAATACTCTCCTTTCATTTTCTATTGAAGTGACAGAACGTCAAAATTTGAATTTTATGTTGGTATGAAGAAATTTTGCAAGGAATTTTACTGACAGGTGAATTGGTAGAAGCGGTTTCAATGCGATACGTCAGAAAACAAGTGTAAATTGACAGTTTTTGTGTAAATTTACAGTTTTTGTGTAAATTGACAGTTTTTCTGTAAATTGACAGTTTTTGTGTAAATGGACCCCGCACATGATAACGAGGGATCCTGGCCCTCGGTCGATTTTTGTAAAATTTCGGTATGTTATTGGTCCTGTTAAATTGTAGCGGTCATGTGAATTTCAACTCTGCAGCATCACTGGTTTAGCTGCTAGCGTGGTGCAAGACTACCAATCTTCCAGTCTAAAATGAGTCCAATAAATCTTAGGAGGCACGAAAGATGTGTATTTATTTGTCAAAAAATATCATGACAGTTGTCATCTTGATGGAATAATTGCTTGTTTGTCTACGTTTTGCCTTATTTGGAAGTGACTTTCATCGTAAAGGACCGCTGTTTTGTGTGGAGTTCTCATTTTCATTGAAGTTAGTGAGGTAGAAGAGATCCTACAGGATTTTATTGCACATAATATAAGAGCGGAGCAGTTCTGTGGATTTTGGGTTATGCAAGGCACGAAGAAATAGTTATGCATACCGATCCGACGACTTAATAAGAGTACCTACCTAATTAATGACGCAGCTGGAAGAGAGATAAACAATGAAGAAGCAGAATAACGAAATAGGCGTGGGATTATTTCTTTCTTTTTGTACCTACCTACCACCTCTCGCAGCGCTATAGTTGCTTTTCGTTTTGGCAATTAAAATCCTCTAAGTATTTGTAGAATTGATTTAGACGCGTTCTAAACAGAATCTCGTCATATTCTTATGGTTTTTATTCAATAAGCAACTTTTATATTTGGCAATTTCGTCCAGATGACATCTGTCATGATATTTTTTGACAAATAAATACGCATCTTTCGTGCCTCCTAAGATTTATTGGACTCATTTTAGACTGGAAGATTGGTAGATTTCCACCTCGCTAGCAGCTAAACCAGTGATGCTGCAGAGTTGAAATTCACATGACCGCTACAATTTAACAGGACCAATAACATACCACAATTTTAAAAAAATCGACCGAGGGCCAGGATCCCCCGTTATCATGTGCGGAGTCCTTTACAGTTTTTCTGTAAATTGACAGTTTTTGTGTAAATTTACAGTTTTTCTGTAAATAGACAGATTTTGTGTAAATTTACAGTTTTTCTGTAAATTGAAAGATTTTGTGTAAATTTTCAGTTTTTGTGTAAATTGACAGTTTTTCTGTAAATTGACAGTTTTTCTGTAGATTGACAGTTTTTGTGTAAATTTACAGTTTTTCTGTAAATAGACAGATTTTGTGTAAATTTACAGTTTTTCTGTAAATTGACAGATTTTGTGTAAATTTTCAGTTTTTGTGTAAATTGACAGTTTTTCTGTAAATTGACGGTTTTTCTGTAAATTGACAGTTTTTGTGTAAATTTACAGTTTTTCTGTAAATTGACAGTTTTTCTGTAAATTGACAGATTTTGTGTAAATTTACAGTTTTTGTGTAAATTGACAGTTTTTCTGTAAATTGACAGTTTTTTAACACAGTAATTTATAAATAAAAAAAGAGAAAAATGTGGCACTTCTACGCTTCCGTACAAAAGCCACTAAAAACATAATTTCAAATAAATACCAAATGTCGAATTGCCAACACATTTTCAGAGCAGCAACTTTATTAACTGCATCAAAATAATATTTGGAATTGCAGTTGCAGAAATGCCAACAGAATCTCTAACTAGAAATGGCAACTGATAAAAAATTGCCAGCCAATTTGGCAAGGGCTTTGATAACTTTAAAAGTTTCAAAATCGAGTTCCAGTATTGCCAACAGAATTTCTTGCAGCTCTTAATGCAAATAACTGCTTCCAAAACAAACCCAGTGATGAAAAGAATACCAACTTAAAGAAAGAGTGCCTGTTATTTTTATCATTTTAGAAGTCCCACCAATTAGAATATCCAATAAGTTGCAGACTCGGTTTGTAGGTATAAAGTGTTATTTTAACTTGAAAATAAAGTGTTACCGACAAAATAAAAGTTATGGTCTATTTTATTAATTAAAATGTTTGCAAGTCCGACTTCAGGGTTGTGAATGTAATTTTTTCTTGATTGAACTGAGAGATACTGCTTCAAATTAATGATTCAAGAAAGGTGTTGTTCATATTTTGCAAAAAAACCCCCCTTAAAGGCGCTACAAACAACCCCTTAACGTGCAGATACACAAAAAAAACGGAAACTCAATAACAAAAGCCAACGGAAGATGTATATCAATGCGATGTATATCTCGGTAGACGTTTAACAAGTTAATGTGCATGTAGGGGCGGCTGGTCTTACTGATGGTGGAATCGGGTGCAGATTTTATCAATCTGCACCTAGTAGTAGTGCCTCCGCAAACGCACAGATGTGTCAAAAAGGCGAAATATTAAAAAATTGTTACAAAATTTCAAAATAGAAAATGAACAGGAATGAGTAAATAAAAAAATTACCGGAATTAAAGTATAGAACTAGCGAGAATCACACAAAAAAGAAGCGGTCTGGGTAAATTTTGCTCTTTGAGGGTTCACATATCATGAAACAGGTTGAAAAATTGTGGATGGGTTAAAAATTAATGAAAATGACTTTGAATTATTAACAAATCAGAAGAAAGCAAAAAAAAAATTAAATGTATTTACTCCGCTTGCTAGGGCTTAGGGGTTGTTAGTAGCGTAGGGGTTGGTTTTAGGTTGAAAACTCATAAGACTTTTTTCAATGGTTGACCGAAGTCTATCGAACCCCATAATTTTATTCCACCACTTACATGACAAAATTTCCAGTTTCAACCCTTAAATTTCATCCCCCTTGTTAGATATTAATGAAAATTTGCCCATCCGGCTACGGTGGCGCTGTAAATTACCACATCAAATTTAGCCCTGATACGTTGAGCAGTTTTTGAGTTCTCGCATTTTTGTGTTTCGGCAGGTTAAGGGGTTGTACCGCCTTTAAGGGTCGTTTTTCGCGAATGATGAATAAGACCTTTTTTGTACCATCAATAGAAAACTATCGAATGGTATTATTTTCAACTATACATTATTCGGTAAAAATTCAAGTTTCCACCCCTAACTTTCATCCCCTTCGATAAATTTCTCCTAAAATTCACCCTTCCCTTCTCGAAGATGCAGTGTGTAAGATGTCACAGTTTCGCAGAAGATATTGTTCTCTGTGTCAAATTACAGCTTTATGGACGTTTCTACCCCTAAGCTCCAACCCCCTATTTCACCACCCCCACATGCCCTAAAGGAAGTTGTGTTTTCAATTTCACCGCACCCTAACCCAATTCGTTTAAAAATTAAGGTGATTTGTAGATTCATGTTTTCAACACCTCATGATTTCACCCCTTTATGATTTACAGAGGTGAGTTTATTTTTCCGGTGTGACATAACTCCTTGCGTATTTACTGACTTCAGTTGTTCATAAATAAATCAATAGGGTTTCAGAAAAAATAAATAAAATATAATTATCCGCTTGCAAAGAGTTAGGGGTGGTTAATGGCTTAGGGGTTGGTTTTAGATTGAAAACTCATAAGACCTTTTTTCAATAGTTGACCGAAATCTATCGAACCCCGTAATTTTAGGCTACCATTTACTTAAAGAAATTTCAAGTTTCAACCCTTAAATTTCATCCCCTTTGTCGGATGTTATTGAAAATCTGTCCATCCACCTATAATGTCACTGGAAATTCACACACCAAATTCTGCCTTGATACGTTGAGTAGTTTTTGAGTTCTCGTATTTTTGTGTTTCTGCATGTTAGGGGTTGTAGCGCCTATAAGGGTGGTTTTTCTCAAAATATGAATGACACCTTTTTTGAATCATTAATGGAAAGCTATCGAATGACGCCAATTTCGACCAACACTTATTAAGCGGAATTTCGAGTTGCAACCCCTAATTTCCACCCCATCAGTTCGATTTTGCGAAAAACGCATCCCCCGCAAGATTTCACCGATATATGTGTGTACGTTGAGTTTCCGACAGCTGCGTGCAACCCTTGCGGAGGTATCATATTTTTTGTGGTTTTCATCCCCTAAATTTCATCCCCCGAAATTAGCACCCCTTCATGTTTAACAGACTTGAGGGTCGAACGTGCATACCAAGTTTCAGCAAGATACCTCCACTAGTTCTCGAGTTATTGCAACTAATAATTTTTCGGTTTTTTACCCCTAACTCCCACCCCCGTGGTCCGATATGGCCCAAAAGCAGTCCCCGCCGAGAATTTCCGGGTATACACCAGTGTACAAGATTTCAGCCCGATATCTGCTTTCGTTCTCAAGTTATCCGACGGACAGACTAGACGAGCGAGCGAGCGAGCGAGCGAATAATCAAAGACAAGAGTACCTCCGCATTTTGCTACGGCACTAATACCTCCGCATTCTGCTACGGCACTAAAAACTACTCAACGTATCAAGGCAGAATTTGGTGTGTTAATTTTCAGTGTACTGTACCCGGAAAGCATAAATTTTCACTAAGATCTAATAAAGGGGATGAAATTTAAGGGTTGAAACTGCAAATTTCCTTATTATTGGTATAATTCGAAAAATAATTAAATTTGATTGAGATCCATCATTTTTGTTTTAGATGTTCTTAAGTATTTCGCTTCAACAAGCATTTTTTAAAAAATTGACGACGTATGCGCTAACAATCTCACCTTTCTGTCGAACTTCTTGGAGTAAAACCACATAATTATGACAAATAGATGACAGTTGTGTCTCTTGCTACCATTAGGAAATTAAATTTGACATTTACGAAATCATGCAGGAATGAAATGGACAGGTTGGCTCATACTTTTCGTGAGAAGATAGCTCATAGGTACGTCACGTCATTAAAATTTATATTTAATTTTATGACTTTACGACTTTACTTCACGTCAGAACTCATTTCAAAAGGTCTTTTAATCAGAACAATAATTCAAAGGTATGTACCGTAATTCCCCTTTGAAAAAATTCTTATGAGTTTTCAACCTAAAACCAACCTCTAGGCTATTAACAACCCTTAATTCTTTGAAAGCAGATAAATTCATTTTAATTTTTTTTTTTTAACCCCTAATCATTTATTTATGAGCAACCGAAGTCAGTAAATACGCAAGGAAAATACCGGAAAAATAAACTCACCCCTGTAAATCATAAAGTGGTGAAATCATAGGTGTTGAAAACATGAATTTATAAATCGCCGCAATTTCTCAGCAAGTTGGGTTAGGGTGGTGAAATTGAAAACACAACTTTCTTTAGAGCATGTGGGGGTGAAATAGGGGGTTGGAGTTTAGGGGTTGAAACGTTCATGAAGCCCGGTAATTTGACACAGAAACTGTGGGGTCTTACACATTGCAAATTTATCGAAGAGGATGAAATTTAAGGGTGGAAACTCGAATTTTCACTGAATAATGTAGGGTTGAAATTAACACAATTCGGTAGCTTTCTATTGACGGTACAAAAATGCGAGAACTCACAAACTGCTTAAAGCATCAAAGGTGAATTCGGTGTGTCAATTTACAGCGACACTATAGACGGATGGGGAAATTTTCATTATGATCTAACGAGAGTGGTGAAAATTAAGGGTTGAAACTGGACATTTTTTCATGTAAGTGGCGGAATGAAATGATGGGGTTCGATAGACTTCGGTCAACTATTGAAAAAAAGCCTTAAAAAAGCAAAATTTACGCAGACCGCTTCTTCTTCCTGTAATTTTCGCTAGTTCTACAACTACAGTTCATTTTCACCCCTTTTTGACTCTTCATCCCCCTTCTCAATTAAATTTTTTTTATATTCTTTATATTTTTATATTAATTTTGTGAAATTCGCGCAATTTTGCCTTTTTTCGGTAATAAATTTTACTTATATGGATTTTTCACTTTTTCGACCCCTTTCGCAATATTTTAAACCACAAAAGTCAAATTTGCCTCCTTTGCAATGGGTAGGTAAGTATTATGTTTCAACCCCACAAAAGCCTAAATTGCATTATTGGCTTATTTTCGTGTTATATTTTCTAATTCTACTTAATCAAAGTCAATCTTCACCCCCCTTGACTTTTCAACCCCTTCGCAATTTTTCAGCCCGTTGAGCGCAATTTTACAAAATTCGCCGAAATTTTTTTTCTCTCATAACTACTCATCATTTATCATTTGGATTATATTTTCACTCTTTACAACTTTTCCACCCTCTTCACAATATTTCATCCCCTCTAAAACATAAATTAGCAAAATTTATTGTTTTCCGTGTTACTTTTGGTATTTCTACTTAACTGCAGTTATTTTTTTTTCTTTTTTTTTTGTTTTTTTGGTTTATTTTCTACTGCAAACGCTGTAAGGGACTATTTCAGGTTTCTCAACTCAATTCACGGTGTTTTAATATTGTATTTTTCAACAATTCGCCTTTCTGTATTCTGCACCCGATTCCACTAGTAAATTCAGGCGGCCCCTACAAACCCATTAACGTGATAAACATCTCAGGAATAGACATCGCATTGATGTATCTTTTCCAGTGGCTTTTCATTACAAAACTTAACTTAACTTAAAAAAGAAAACAGGGAGGGCATAATTTGTTAACCAGAGCCATGTAGCTGTAGGTATTCAGAGCTGGGGAGTAGTTAACTACCAAGTAGTTAGAATACTATTTTAACTACTTTTTCCTAAAAGTAGTTAGTAGTTGAGTATAATATTTTGGCAGTAGTTAATTACTTAAAGTAGTTTACTACTTGCGGTAGTTTACTTTAGTTAACTACTTCTTTAATTACCCTTTTATAAAACTCGGAGAAATCACGAACAAAAGTAGGTAATTCGAAGAATTTACTTAATATCGCACGCGTGCTAATCGGAGATGGCCATTATTTTTACTTTTTTAAATAAAAATCATTTTTTAGAAACAATTATCATACTTGACTTGAAGTGCAGTCGCGATCACTCTAGATTTTCAAAAACACCGAAGAAATCGGCGAAAAATAAGTGTTTTTGAAAAACGCACCCTTTCTCTTTTTCTTTCTCTTCGATTAAAGCTCTGTTTGGCTTAAAGTCTTCGAGTTTCACTTGCATTTTAAGAAGTAGTTAAAAAAATATTCATATACATATAATACTATTAGTAAGTAAGTACTGAATTGTCGAAAATTCCGTGATGCTTACCTGGATACGACTGCTTACTGCGACTGCGACTCTAGTCAGTATGCAGGAGTATCCAGGCATCACGGAAGTCGACAATTCTGTACTTACGAATAGTATTCGGAGGATAATTCGCCGAATTAATATAAAAATTGCAACATTTCATGGAGATTGTGACAGCTATCAAAATAAATTTCAGCGGATATTTGGACTATAATCTGTCCGGGATCCACACGACCGAGATTCACCCGATTTCCATGGCGATTCATTGTTGACAACAATGATTCGCCATGGAAATAGGGTGAATCCCGGTCGTGTGGATCCCGGACAGACCATAGTACAAAATTGTCGCTGAAATACAGGTGCCAATTGTTGTGGTTAGTCAGAAATGCGTCATTTGCTCTCTGTCATTGGTCAATTTCAAATGAGTCGAATTGTCAATAGTAATACGACGAGTAGTCTCTTGATTGCCGCGGGTTTTGACGTCCGAATGGTTGTCAACTACGAGTCAAAATGGTAGATTTTTTTAGGCTAAAAAGAGGACGAGAGCTCGCTCGAGTCCTCTTTGGCCGAAAAAAATCTACCATTTGACAAGTAGTGCATCCATGAGGACTCAACAAGGCAACCAAGAGACTACGAATCGTATTTTGCAGATTATTTTATGAATTAAAGTATTGAGTAAGTAGTGTCAAGTTGACGTTGTAGTCTTATCACTGTAATCAGGATTACTGGTATGCTAAATGCTCCTTTGGATTGGTTCAATACTTAATGAATAAAATAATCATTTGTATTCTTGAGTACCTACTCATTATTCTAACTACTTTTTCCAACGAGTAGTTAATTACTTAGTAGTTATGACTACTTTTTGATGAAGTAGTTAGTAGTTAGTAGTTAACTACTTTTGAAAAGTATTTTACCCAGCTCTGTAGGTATTAAGTACATTTTGCTATTGGTGTATGTGAAATTAGTAGTAAAATTTCCATTACGAAGTCAACTATTATTACAATCTTAATCCTCTCATTCTCCCCCTACGTTGATGATAATGAAGTAAAAGAAAAATGTCAAAAACAGTTCTACCAGACAGCAAAAATTATTGGCGAAAAATTTAAAAAAAATGACGTGAAACACTTTTAAACAAATTTAAAACCTGAGATAACACAGCAGTTAACATTCTTTATTTTGCTGCTATTACAGAAACGTCCCTCACTATGATGCTGAGAGGAAGGTAAATAACCAAAAACTGAAACGATAAGTACCGTAAAGTGGGGTGGCTTTGGCACTCGGTGAGATTGGCCACTTTTTAGAATTTTGATGTTTATTATTTGGCAGTGTAAAATATTGTAGCATACAGGGCAAACCTTCCTCTTACCTCCAGTATAATTTTTTTCGTAATCAATTGCTTGGTTATTGCAAAAAAATATATTTTTCAGACTACAAAAATTCTACCAAAATTGAAGGTCAAAAAATTTCTCCTGCCCCCACTAAGCAAGTGACTGGAGCGCAAATTCTTCACCGCCCTTGTGATTTTACATCTTTCCCCTTGTAGTACCACCCAAATTTAGTGGGGGTAAATCACCCCCCTGGTTCCTAGAGGGTGGCCAAACTTAGACCGACATTTTTACTGGTTGGGAGGGTAAGTTTGGCCACCCTAGGAGCCAGGGGGTGAGTTACCCCCACTAAATTTGGGTGATACTGCAAGGGGAAAGATGTACAATCACAAGGGCGGTGAAGAATTTCCCTCCAGTCACTTATTTAGTGAAGTTGAGACAGAAGTTGGGAATGAAATTTGAGAGAAATTTGCTTGTTTTTATATATTGTCTATTAACCTCCCCAACCCCAACACAATTTTAAAAAAATGAGGGAGGTTACTGCAATCACTAAAATTTTCGAATTCGAGATAGGACCGGATCTATGCGTTTTGAGGTCTCAGGATCCCAAAAAAGTGGTTTTTAAAATGTGTCTGTGTGTATGTACGTACGTTTGTAAACACGCCACAGCCAAAACTACTCGATCGATTTGGCTGAAATTTGGAACATAAGCATCTCGTAGCCCAACTTAGATCTGCAAAGCTTTTGGAGCCAATCGTGCAACCGCAAATGCCATTTTGGCACATCAACTTTTAAATTTTAAATGCAAACCCCCATTTTTCACGTCACCATAAGAAAGATCTTCAAATTCTGCTTCTAGAAATGTATTAACTCTTAGTGCCCTTTTGACCAAAAATTTAAAAAAAATTGATTTTTATCGGACTTTAAAATCGCGGTACAGCCCAAGCCCCTGAACCGATTTGGCTGAAATTTTGCACATGGGGATTGTATTACACGTCGAAGAGCTGAACAAATTTTGAATTCAATCGACTCACGGAAAGTGCCGTTTTGGCACACCAATTTCCAAATTTAAAATTATTCTCTCATTTGACCATAAAAACAAGTTTTTGAAAGATTTATTGTCACCATCAGAAAGGTCTTCAAATTCTGGTTTTAAATAAGACAAAATTAATTCGCATTTAGCGCCGTTTGGTTCAAAAGATCGAAATTTTATAATAACAGTAAAAATACATTATAGCCCAAATTACTGAATCGATTTGTCTGAAATTTGGTACATGAAGATTGGGTGACCCGTTGAAGACCTGAAAGGCCTTTGAAAGCAATTGGCCCACGGGAAGTCCCATTTAAGCATATCAACTTAAAATTTTAAATACAAGACCTCCTTTTTTATGTCGCCATTAGAAAAGCGATCAAATTCTGGTTCTAAAAATGTGTTCACAGTTTCTGCCATTTCAGTGGAAAATAGAGAAAAAATTCTTTCTCATTAGAAGGGAGCGGGCTGACAGTGGATGACATAAAGTGGCAGTTATTGTCAAAAAGGTGGAAAAAGATTAACCTTAAAAGGAACATACTGTCAAACGTGACGGGTGATGTCCGAGGTGACGTCGGTATTTGTCAGAAAATTGCGAAATTAGTCAAGGATTTAAAAAATTCTGTTGAATTGACTACTATCTACACAGAATACAAAGATCCACGCGATGGGGAGGTTCCAGCCGCTTCTCTGCTGCATTTTTTTAATAAATAAAGTATCTTTTTGACGTTCAATAGAATATAATAATAATAATAATAATAATAATAATACTTTATTGCCCAACAGATAACTCCATATAATGCATTTATTACACAGAAAATATACGTTACAAGGGTTTTATACCTTACAAAAATTGGCAATTGCTAAAAAAAAATCTTTTTTGTGGCCAATCTTAAACCTAACATGGTTTAAATTGATTTATCAACTTGAAAACTTGCTAAAAACAAACAAAATTGCGATTGTGGAAAGATAACAGGAAGATCTCCGATAAACAGGAAGCAAGTTAATTTCTGACGTGCGAATGCGAATTTATTCAAATAATAATTTACATTTAAATCAACTAATCCTCCCTCCTGTGGGTAATAACAGCGTCTTTCAACTCCTCCTCAGTCTGGTCCTCATCCCCCCACCCCCAAATAGCGTGCGTCCCATCCCCCGTCCTCACCACCCTCTTCCTCACCATCTCACCAGACACGGTCTTCAAATCGTAAGCCCACCCAATCCACGCGAAAAAATCAATAAAAGCGTTCGTGTAATTCAAATTGTATTTCCCCAACTCGGAAGTTTTGTAATCCCAAGGGAAGGTGTGGTGGAAGTTGTGCCAACCCTCCCCCAGCGCTGCGAAAGCCACAAAAGGGGCTTCAGCAGCCCCTATCATTTTCTCGTAGGGCCTCATCCCCCACAAATGGGCTACAGAAGCCACTAAAAAAGTGCAATGGAGGGTTACTATAAACCTCAACATGTTGATATGGTAGGCAACTAGGAAACTCTCCCCCCAGAAGTACATCGGGATCGATATTGGCATTAACAGGAATATTACAGGAATTAGAAAGGGGTAGTAATATTTATGCTGGAAAGCTAAAATAGGGTCGGCGTAGAGATCGGACATGTCTATGGATTTGCTTTTTTCAGTGACCATTGGGTCTTTGCGCACTAGTTGCCACCCTACGTGAGAAAAAAAGAACCCTCGATTAACATTGTGAGGATCGGCTTCAGTTTCGCTGAATTTATGGTGGACTCTATGGTTTCTGGCCCAATTTATAACTGGTTCTTGCAAGTCCAGTGTTTGGAAGACCATTAGGATTAGTCTTAAAGGCCATTTAGCTTTGTAAGACCGATGAGACCAAAGTCTATGAACTCCAGCGGTAATCCCAAAACCTCCACATAGATGCAGTACCAGCGCTAGAAAAAAACTGATAGTTTTATAGTTTCTTCAAAATTCCTTACCCAAGACTAAAGTCTGCCATTTAGCAGCAGCGAAGCCCAAGTACAGGCCATAAACGGCCGCCGCGTGGAAATGAAAGTGGAGGAAAACATTTTTCCAGACGATGTCATAATCGCGTTCTTTTGGTTTAATGCCCCTTGTGGAGGCCTTAAGGGTGGCGATTTCTTGGTCGGATTCGAGAAGGACTCCCGTGGGTTCTCCGGAAACGTATGGCGGCATGATTTCAATGGACTAACTGCTCGACGAGGAGTAATTGTCTTTTCAATAAACACGCTCATGAATGACAATGGGCGATGAATATGGAAAGCGAAATTTCAATTTCATTGCGAAATTTGAACCCGGAGTTCATTTCAGGTGCTGTTGGCCTTGCAATTGAAGATTGAAGTGCAGTTGGCTCCAAAATGGAGGTTTGAATGGAAGTGCGAAAAAGTTGCAAACCGTTATGAAATTCACAACCAGTTTATAGTGCGTAAAAGAACCCCTAAATTATATGTTGTGAAATTTTCTAAAATCAAACTAATTTCTCGGAAGATTTTTTCTTGACCATCTAGAAATCCTCGAATGTTTTTTTATTTTCAAACGTCACATAACAATTATTTAAAATGAAAATGACAAGGTATAACCATCATTTCTATGACACCATTTTTAGCGGAGCGTTAACCTCCGGAGGAGTTTAAATTCCTCATTATTTGCAGTTTTGCAAAGTGTCAAAGTGACGCGCAACAGACGTGAGCAGAAAATTTTCGATTTTTTCATTGATAGCTGTCAAAATTATCGAAAATCCTAATAAAATAAATGTCTATTTCGATGCCATTTCATATTGATAGCTGTCAAAGTTATCAAAGTGCCAAGTTTCATTTAAATAGCATCAATCGTTAGAGAGATATTAATTTTTATTCAAAATCGGAATTTTGAGATTTTTCGGAATAACTCAGAAACGAATCATGATATTGGGGAGTTCTTTTCAGATTCTTAATCACCGAAAAATAGCGCAACTTATCTCTAATTTAACCAACTAAGTAATTCTTACCATTTAAGGCGAAAAATACACTATTAAAAGACTGTGAATTGTACGAAGGCGTAGAAGGGCCACAACAAATATTTTTTCCAGTCGAATTGCAACTTTTTTTCTTACAATTGTAAGATTTTTTCTTACAATTGTAACTTTTTTCTTACAATTGTAAGATTTTTTCTTACAATTGTAAGAATTTTTCTTACAATTGTAAATTTTTTTCTTACAATTGTAACTTCTTTTCTTACAATTGTAAGATTTTTTCTTACAATTGTAACTTTTTTCTTACAATTGTAAGATTTTTTCTTACAATTGTAACTTTTTTTCTTACAATTGTAAGATTTTTTCTTACAATTGTAACTTTTTTCTTACAATTGTAAGATTTTTTCTTACAATTGTAAGAATTTTTCTTACAATTGTAACTTTTTTTCTTACAATTGTAACTTTTTTTCTTACAATTGTAACTTTTTTTCTTACAATTGTAACTTCTTTTCTTACAATTGTAAGATTTTTTCTTACAATTGTAACTTTTTTTCTTACAATTGTAAGATTTTTTCTTACAATTGTAACTTTTTTCTTACAATTGTAAGATTTTTTCTTACAATTGTAACTTTTTTTCTTACAATTGTAAGATTTTTTCTTACAATTGTAACTTTTTTCTTACAATTGTAAGATTTTTTCTTACAATTGTAACTTTTTTCTTACAATTGCAACTTTTTTCTACAAGACATAAGGATAGTGGTGCATCAGTTTTCCTTTAAGTTATTGAGGTTTGAGGGCAGTTGTCACCGTTTCCTGTGCATCGTGATTCAAGAAGACAGGCAAGCAATATTATATAAATTACGATAATCAAGATCATTCTTAGATAGGTAGGTAATAGGTATACCTATTACCTCAAGATCATTCTTAGATAATAGGTAATTCTTAGGTAATAGGTATACCTATTACCTACCTATCTAAGAATGATCTTGATTATCGTAATTTATATAATATTGCTTGCCTGTCTTCTTGAATCACGATGCACAGGAAACGGTGACAACTGCCCTCAAACCTCAATAACTTAAAGGACAATTCCCCTCAAAGCATTTTAACCAATTATGAATTAGAGATTTAATGTTTTTAGCCAATCACAAAAAAATTACAGCGGCAATTTTTTCACCGTGACTAAATTGCCGCTTTTCTAGAAATAATTTGAATTTTTTATTATTTTATTGCTAAGGAAAACTATCATTCCTTAAGACACAGTTATTGCTGAAATCGGAAAATATGTTTATTGACTATACCTAATTTATTTCTATCAAAATAAAAATTACAGTTGTAATAATTGTTAACTGGTCTGCGCTCCTCCAGAGTTGTTTCTTTCCAGCAAGTTTTGGTTCTACTCACACTCGTAACCGAGTTTCTTCCATCCACATTCGTACTCGTAGGCGAATTATTATTTCCGTATCGAAGTTTATTTATCAAATCCGAATGGTGTTCTGCATCAATTTGCAAATAAGGCCGTATTGAGGAGGCTGCAGAATGTCCTGTAATTTTAATCCTGTTCTCAACCCGGGCTTAGAAAGATGAGTAATGGCAGTGGACCTAGCAGAATGGTTGGAAATTTTTACTTTCTTCACATCCAACCCAGCTCTTTCGGCACTTTTCTTGGCCCATTTCAGAATTTCGTTTTTTCCTACTGGACAGTTCTTATACCACCCCGTGCTGTTCGTTGCTTCGAATGTTGGATTTGGTGTAAGAAATAATCTGGACGTTGTTACCGACTTGGGCCTTTTAGATATGAGTTTCTTGTACAAACTGTAAACAAGAAAATTATGAAAAATGACATAATATTTTTAATCTTCTTACCGAACTGGACAAAAAGTTGAATCCACACTGTTAGGAACTAACCACTTGCTGTCGCTTAAACGCTGTGCTCCTCCCTGCGTCGTCTTTGAAAATATAGGATTATACTCCAAACGCCCCGTCAACTCTCCCGAGTTCTGCCTCGCCTCCACCCCAAGCCAATTCTTCATCCCAAACCTTCACCATTGCTTCATATTCTGTTTCTTGACTTAGTTTTTTCTATAGCCACACTTATTTCGTCGTCGTTCCTTTCTCCAAATCTCTTGGGACATTTTCTTATTGATATATCAAATTCTACGTGCAGCTCACAGCAATAAAACGTAAAAAGTGAAAAAATTAGAAAAATCAATTTCTTGTTTACTCAGAATATCGGCGTTTCTATAGAGACATTTTCATAAAATTGTATGCATACTTATTGGATATTTCTTTCAGGGAATTGTCATGACGAATGGTGTCGGACCACTTGCGGCCGGACCAGTTGCGGCTCGGCTGAAAATCGAACCACTTGCGGCCGGGGCGATTCTTACCTGGCGTCGACCGACCCACATGCGGCTCAAACCAATATCACACAGACACATTTGATGGAACCAAATCAACGTTAATTTCTTTTTCACAAACACATTCAATTCCTTCACCCCGTCAGCTTGATTTTATGGCAGGTACCTAATCGATATTCCCACAATTCTCGGGATCATTGACTATTCTTTATTTTGTTTAATAATGACGAAAAATATGATAAAACTAATCCCTTAATCGTTCTCACAGCATGTCTTCCTTCTCAACCGTTCTTAACACTAATCAGAGTTCCACGAACGAAGCAATTAGAATTTGTTTGTCTACCTGTCAGGATTTAGGACATCGGAGTAAAATAATGATGCGTGAACCTTTCCAAAGATTATTCAAAACTGTGGTCCTACAGGGTTATAACAACGTAGGCTTTTTTATGCAATTTTAGTTAGGGAACCATGTTTCGGTGAGAAAATGACAAAAAAATGGCACAGAAATATTTTGATGGAGAAATCGGGAGCGCCCCGTACTTTCCACGCCGCCCCTTGGTCCTGCTTGACTCCGTTTTTGGTCGATAACACAATCTGATGGCGCTTATTGTTATCAGATAGCGTGTCAAAACATCCTAATTTGCTAAATAATTTTAAGTTATATTCACAAGCTTCAGTAGATTGGTATCGGACTAGTTTTTAATATTTTACAACTACTATTTTTCATTATTGTGTTTATATTTTTCTTTAAGAATCGTAATAAATTATTAAAATTATAAAATTTATCATCATCCCTACACTATAACATAGGTATGTGCGTTCAGTTATTATTCTAACGATCTCAGCAGGTACTGAATTTAAACATTAAAAACTATGAAAGTACGTACATCCTGCCATAAAGTTAAGCTGAAGTAATTAATTTGTTTTCATTACCCATAATATTTACAAAAATGTTTGTGATATCGATTTGAGCCGCATGTGGGTCGGTTGACATCAGGTAAAAATCGCCCCGGCCGCAAGTGGTTCGATTTTCAGCCGAGCCGCAACTGGTCCGGCCGCAAGTGGTCCTATTTCATGACGAATACCCCACGGTATTATGAAATTTGACGGCAATTTTTGCAGCCCCGAGCGTCTCGTGCTTGCTCCGCTCAAAATCGTACCTCGCGCAAGCGCTCGGTACAATTTATCTCGCTTTGCAAGCACTCGACCGTGGCTGCAAAAATTTCCGAAAATTTCATAATCCCTAGGGGTATTATACAGGGCGTCCCAATTGTCTGTATTCGGTCGATAACTCCATTGCTATTAGAGATAGCGAAAAATTGTTAAATACAAAGTTGCAGAGGGTCAAAAAAGGCACATTTTAAAAATACAATACTGTATACAGGCTGTCCCACTAAGGAGTAAGAACACAAACGTAGGTTTTTTTAAATGGAACACCCTGTATTTTAATTTTTTAATGGATTCTATGATGAATTCTAAGTAACATTCATTAATCATGGTTTCATCTGAAGCGAATGGTTTAGAAGATATTGGTAATTTTGTGGAAAAAATTACTTTTGCAGTACTTGTTTTGAAAAATCACCCCACAACCAATTTTCAACCTTTGGTTTTGGAAATTTACCATGTCATTAAGGAAGGTTTGGGCTATACTTAAAGCTCTTGAAAACGGTCTTAGCTTCTCAAGTTCGTCCCCAGTAACATTATGAACCTTCAAAAATGTAGAGGCTAATATTTCGAAATTTTTAAATGGCACCACTATCAAATGTTATAGCCATAGGTTGTAAAATTAAATTTGCTTTCGTTTAATATAAAATGTTCCAATATCCAAGTTTAGTATTTTTTGATTTATTCAGTAAAACACAATTTTCATCTTTTTCCTCCTGATGTTTTTAGACGGTTAGCCCTGACTACATTTCATTGTAGGTGTAAAATGTGTTATCAGTCGCACTACAATTTCCATAGATTTAAGATTTAAAGTTGCGTTTCATAATTTGCACAATTGCCTTTGGGCTACAAACAGGACCTGCAATAAATTCGGTGGCTGTAAAAACAAAGCGTAATTATTATAACAATCACCAGAAACGCCCACTATACCGAAAAGGTTTATTTCAACAGCTAACGTGTTTCGAACACAAACTGCTCATCATCAAAGCCAAATCGTTGGCATTACAATCACTTTATTTTAACAGAGTACCTATCTGTTGTTTTTTAAATGATCCAAAAAATTTAAAAAAAATTAAGTCGGTAAGTAAGTAATTAAAAAAGTACCTACCTATTCTAAAAGTGCAATTTTTATCTATTGATTTCCTTTTGGTAAGTACCTAAGGGCTGAAACAGCTACAACTTTTTTGAGTAAGTACATTCTTGCATTCCATAAATGAACATAAAAAAAAACATTTGATCATAATTTATGGTTAATTAAGGGGGGATTCCGGCTGACAGAATTTGTGACACCTATTGTGACATGTGTCCCAGCAGCCTTTCAAAAACATTATCATAGGCTAAAAATGGAAATTCCTAAAAATCATAATTTACTGAATAAAACGAAAAATTCGAGACTTGGATATAGGGACATTTTATATCAAACGAAAGCAAATTTAATACTACAGCTTGTGGCTATAACATTTGATAGTGGTGCCATTTAAAAATTTCGAAATATTAGCCTCTACATTTTTGAAGGTTCATAATGTTACTGGGGACGAACTTCAGAAGCTAAGACCGTTTTCAAGAGCTTTAAGTATAGCCCAAACCTTCCTTAATGACGTGGTAAATTTCCAAAACCAAAGGTTCAAAATTGGTTGTGGGGTGATTTTTTAAAACAAGTACTGCAAAAGTAATTTTTCCCACAAAATTACCAATATCCTCTAAACCATTCGCTTCAGATGGAAACATGATTAATGAATGTTACTTGAAATTCATCATAGAATCCAATAAAAAATTAAAATACAGGGTGTTCCATTTAAAAAAACCTATGTTTGTGTTCTTACTCCTTAGTGGGACAGCCTGTATACAGTATTGTATTTTTGAAATGTGCCTTTTTTGATCCTCTGCAACTTTGTATTTAACAATTTTTCGCTATCTCTAACAGCAATGGAGTTATCGACCGAATACAGACAATTGGGACACCCTGTATATGAAAACTGATGCACCACTATCCTTATGTCTTGTAGAAAAAAGTTGCAATTGTAAGAAAAAAGTTACAATTGTAAGAAAAAATCTTACAATTGTAAGGAAAAAAGTTACAATTGTAAGAAAAAAGTTACAATTGTAAGAAAAAATCTTACAATTGTAAGAAAAAAAGTTACAATTGTAAGAAAAAATCTTACAATTGTAAGAAAAAAGTTACAATTGTAAGAAAAAATCTTACAATTGTAAGAAAAAAAGTTACAATTGTAAGAAAAAATCTTACAATTGTAAGAAAAAAAGTTACAATTGTAAGAAAAAATCTTACAATTGTAAGAAAAAATCTTACAATTGTAAGAAAAAAGTTACAATTGTAAGAAAAAATCTTACAATTGTAAGAAAAAATCTTACAATTGTAAGAAAAAATCTTACAATTGTAAGAAAAAAAGTTGCAATTCGACTGGAAAAAATATTTGTTGTGGCCCTTCTACGCCTTCGTAGAATTGGGATAAGAAACCTGAAATAGTCCTTTACAGTGTTGTTGAGAAAATACATAAGGGTAAAAGGTAAACTGAATCCAAGTGAATTCTATTTATTACCGAAAAAAATCGAAATTACGCGAATTTTGCAAAATTAACAATAAGCAAATTCTTGCACATTTTCTAATTTCTGGTTATTTTATTGTAAATGCATCGATAACGATGCAAGGAATCGTCCCCGAATATCAGTTTTAGATGGGGGGTAAACCGCTAACCGAATTTTGTACATCTATTACCAAAAGAAATTAACGCTCGGAGGGGTTGAAAAATTGTGAGGGACGAAAATCAAGAGAAAAAAAAATTTTGCCAAAAGAAATTAACGCTCGGAGGGGTTGAAAAATTGTGAGAGGGACGAAAATCAAGGGAAAAAAAAATTTTGCCTTTTGAGGGTTCAGATATCATGAAAGGGGTTAAAAAATTGTGGATGGGTTAAAAATTAATGAGAATGGCTGAATTGCCGAAAAATCACAAAAAAGTCCGAAAAAATTAATAAAATGCATTTTTACTTCGCTAGCTAGGGCTTAGGGGTTGTTAGTAGCCTAGGGGTTGGTTTTAGGTTGAAGACTTTTTTTCAGTGGTTGACCGAAATCTATCGAATTTCATAATTTCTTGATACGTAAAACTTTTGACGCATACCAGTATTTTTGTATAGGTACCTACCTACCTAGCCTATATTTCTTGTTAAATAAACGCAAGTATTATTATTTGTTATTAATAAAAATCTACATATTCACATAGTTATTTCTAGGGTTATTTCTACCATTTCGGCGGAAAATATTGGAGATCCTCATTGGTTCTCATTAAAAATTTACGAACTGACAGTAAATGACGTAAAGTTATATTTGGTGACAATAATCGACTTTTTTTTTACTTTATTTAAATATAATATAATACGTGAGAAAAAGAACGGTAAAATGATGAAATATCCCAGCAAACCTCAATCTTATGGCCGGTTGCCGGCCGGAATGAGGCTGCCCGGACAAGCCGGAACCGGCCCAGAAGCGAGTGCCTTATCTGGCGCGGCCCGCATGTGTGCCTCTGGTTTTGTTACGGCCGATCTACGTTGCCCAGGCACGGGCCGGGTCTGGTTCTGTTTGGACCCACATTACGGCGTTCTTATGGCCACGTTCAGGCCGGAACTACCTCGGGACGAAAAAAAACGTGATAAACCGATTCACCACCGAGAACTGAACCCGGATTCTTCGGAAGATAGTCGAGTTTCTTGCTACTAGGCCGCTTCACCTCATACTTTACTTTGTTTGTATCTTGTACATAAACTAACCGGCAATTATTTAAAAAATATGTAATACTCTTTTACCGGTTTCAGGCGATTAAAGCGTTCTTAACATGCATAAAAATAGGCTGGTAAGCAGATCATAACGTTATCTAATGGTTTCTAGACAACAAGCCCATTAACCATTCATGACAACAATGACCCCATTCAAATGCTGTCATCTCGATTGTCAAAATGACGCGAATTCACGCATCATTTTTTTAATTTTGGCTTTAATCGCTTTAAACCGATAAACTATTGAACAAACCTCGGATGTTATGAATCATAACAGACTTAGATGTCTTAAAATCCTCGCTCTCCGAGCTCGGATTTCAATTGACATCTGCGTCTGTTATGATAGTCATAACATTCCTAGGTATGTTAATAGCTATAATTTTGCGAATTGTATGATAGTAAGGGTTACATTATCAAATTAATCACTATCATCATATTATTTAACTACAGAAACATTTTCAATACGGCCAGAATGAGGCAGCCAGAGGCCGGCCGGGCTAAGGCTGTCAGGAGTCGGCCGGGCTAAGGCTGTCAGGAGTCGGCCGGGTTAGGGCTGATAGAGGCCGGCCGTGCCATGGCTGTCTTTGTCTGGCCGTTGCTCGTATGCCCATAGTACGGCCACGTTGTGGCTGCTTTCGTATGGCCGATTCTCGTCTGGCCAGTACACGGCCGTAATTCTATTGCCAGTGCCGGACTTGCCGGACAGTTGCCATAACACGGCCAGACCTTCTGTGTTTGCTGGGATGTTGCTGGTAAATCTCAAAGGGCTATGTTCAGTTCTTCCATACGAGACGGGGGCTGTTCTTCCACTCAGCCCTTGCCAAAACATAAATAACTAACTATAGCAAGACGGGAAGAACACGTTTGGCAAAGTGGAACAAAAATATCAAGAATTTTGAAAAAGTGAAGCGCTATTTTACAGAAATAAACAGCAAAACACTGTAATGACTTATGAGTATATTAATCTCAATTTTACTTAAATGGAAATAGCTGATGATTGTACTGAGAGTAAATAATCTGACAGATACTTTTTAAAGAGAGGGAGCAGGAATTTTGTTGTGTGAAATAGAGACACTCTCAGACGAAAACCCTAATTCCAATATTAAAATCGAGATTCGCGAAAATCAGCAAAGTGTCTGACATTTGGTGGCAATACTTTAATTACACTGAGAGACAGGATACGGAAATACTTTTAAACGTCCGTCATCATAATTTCGGCTTACGTCAGTCAGTTGTCAGTTGCGAGGTTAGGTAGTAGTTCTGTTCGGAGACATCCTCTCGCTGACTCGAAATTTTGGGAATAATTCTGTGGAATTTTACGTTTTGTGTACTTAAGTGGAAACATTGTAAGTAAATCCAGGAAAACTTGGCTTTTAAAAAATCCAAGTATCGATGTCACTGATGTCACCAACTGACACTGTCAGGCAAGTGACGCTAGAATTCTCACTTCCGGCTCCCCAATGGGGTGAGACCGCCATTTTGTGGTTTAGCAATGCCATCTATTAGCAGCTGATTTTCGCGAATCTACAAATTACATTTTACTGGGGGGGATTTCACAGTCGGCAGTGGTGTACAAATTTTCGGCAGTGTTAGTGGGAAATGTTAGGCAGTGGTTGCAAAAATTGAGCAAATTCGGCAGTGGTCTATGAATTCTTAGGCTGTCGGGGGACTTCACAGTCGGCAGTGGTGTACAAATTTACGGCAGTGTCCTGAAAATTCGGCAGTGGTGTACAAATTTTTGGAGTGTGAAATGCCCCCCACATTTTACTAATTTTTCTTCAATACTGCGCACTTCTCAGCAATATTCACGGGCCTTTGTTCGTTTTCCAGTTATGGCGCGAATTTTCAAACTGACGTTTCTCACTTGACAGTCGGACGCTATGCGCGGTGATTCCCGCGCCGCCGCCCACGCAACACCATCGATCTTCTTCCGCCAACTGCGCGTCTATTTCAAGAATCCACCTCAGCAGCCGTTCCCGATCATCACTGACTCATCAATTCCTCCTTTCCATCAATTTTCACCGTAAAATCCTCCAAAGCGTTTCCGTGACATTTACGTCATCGGTGTAGCCCTAACCACAACATGTCAAATTTCAGTAAAAACAATGGCCGATAATTTACAAAAAAGGCCCTCGAAAGGAATTCTGAAGAACTCCAGCAGCTTCGACAAGCAGGAGGCACCCCCCCAGCCCAGGTGAGCCCCAAATTCACGAAATTTGAAATTTTTTGACGATTTTGAAAATTTTCAGAAAAAGCCTCAAAGAGACGAAATGGGACGAGATGAATATAATAGCCACCCTCCACCCAGCGGACAAGGATTATGGCCACATGAAAATCGACGAGCCCAAGACCCCGTACAATTATATCGACCCGGATCACATAGACGGGTTGAATGCTTCCGAGCTCGAGGAGAAAATAAGGTTAGGTGCTGATCGCCCCCCTAAAGGGATTTCCAGGCAAGACTCCGAAGACTCCTCTGATGACGAAGATCTCACCCCCGAGGAAAGAGCCAAACGTCGAGACTTTGAGAACAAACGTAAAAAACACTATAACGAGTTCTATGCAGTCAAGTTGGCTAGGAAGCTCCTCGAGGAAGAGGAGGAAGATGACGACGAAGAGTCTTCCCAGAGCTGCTCGAAGTCCCAGCCAAATTAGGGGGCGAAGCCATAAACTTCTCGTGAAATAATTTATTATGATCGGCTGTGGTATACTGTTTTGCTAATTTTAAGTTGGGGGGCTGTGGGGGCCCCCGTGGCGAGTTTATGATCCATTTTATACAAGTTTATGACTCATCTGCATGTCCTATTTATTTAGCTATTTATTAGTTCCACAAGTGTACAATTAGTAATACATAATCTATTAAATAATGTGAGAGACCTAAAATTTTATGTCAGATCTAAAAATAATGACTATAATAGTTATGTAAATTTGAGGAAATAAAAATGTCAAGTGATTGGTTGTTACATGTAACCGGCGGTGACGTAATCGTGACGTCATAGTTAATGATAGTTTGCTTGGTTACGTCACGTCCTGCGCGAGACGAACGTAAACGTTTGCGTAGTACACCAAGCTTACGCATAGCGGGCAGGGTTGGCGAAAACCCGGGTTTTTGTGTGGATTTTTGTGATCATTTTGACCCTTTTTAAATCTATAATGACATGTTTGACACACCTAACCTAATCGTATTTACTGGTTATTTAGAATTAATTAAGAATAAAGTAAGTACTTAAAGGGCTCTATTATAATTTTTGTAGTCATTATTCATTCCGTAAGGGTCTCTAGTGGAAGAAAACGAAGAAAAATTAATGGTTGAGACGGTAAGTGATTAAGTACCTACTTTATTTATGCATTGTACGGCGCATTCCTCTCTCTTCATTTTACTCGAGGGGCGGTTCACTGCTCGAAGTAGGTGTACACTTCAGTTCGAAGTACTTCTAAGTACTTACTTAACGCAACATTCGAAGTAGGTGTACACATTTGAGTGAGTGAACCGCCCCTCGATTTTACTGCTCCAAGCTAATAATTGTGATTTTCATTGTAAAAAATTGGGTTTGTGTGGGTGGGTTTTTATGTTTTGAGGTTTGGGTTTTTGTGTCAAAAACCCCCGCATATTAGATACCACCTTTGAAAATGTCCCCCGCAGTGAAAGGGTTAAAGAAAAACTCATATCTTAGAGGGGCCACATTTTTAACATAGCTTTTTAATCCAAAATTGTCAATTTGCACTCGACAATTAATAATTGTCGACCGGATGAAAAATTGTCGACCCGCACTCGACAATTGTCGACCCGCACTCGACAATTGTCGACCCGATCGACAATTGACCACTCGATAATTCTCGATCGGATCGTCAATAGAGGTATTTCTTGAGTGACGTCATTGGCATGTCATGCGCGCGCAATCGGAGGTACCTACCTTATATCCGGTACAATTTACAGCGATGAACACGGTTGTTTTTTGTTAACCTGTAGCCGACCAGAGAAAATTAAATAATTGAATGAAACAGTAGGCACGTTTAATTAAAAGTAGAAAATGGTAGACCATTGTCTATTTTATGTGATGGTTAGAACATTTTTATGTTGTTAGATAGATAGATATATATTAAGTGATATCATCAATTGTCGATCGGGTCGACAATTGTCTAGTGTGGGTCGACAATTGTCGATTGCGAGTCGACAATTGTCGAGTGCGCGGCGACAATTTTGCATTAAGAAGCGAATGTTAAAAATGTGGCCCCTCTACGCCTTCGTTTCGTTATGATTGCTGCTATTTGAATGAAATTTGGAACTTTGATATTTTTAACAACTGTCAATAATCGAATGACATATTGACAGAAATTTTTTAAACCTTCTAGATTTTGAGCAAAAACAGTCAACTTTTCTTTTTCTTATGGACACCATATTGAATTTTAACACCGTCGGATACACAATAGTATATTAAAAAACACGTTTCATAAGGCCAATTATTGTCGCACGAGGATGTTTGGACAACGAGGGCGAAAAGCCCGAGTTTTACAAAATCCGAGTGCGACAAGAGCCTTATGAAACGCGTTTTTTATACAATTTTTTCTATTTCGGATACCAACTTGTTAGAAATAAGAAAATATTCATTTTCAAAGACAGGAGTCAATGTTCGCTTGACAGTTGGCGATTGTTGGACACAATCGTTGTCTAGGTTACAATGTAAACAAAAGCCGTGCTCTAACAGAGCTCATTAGAAAACGCATTTGCGTGTTATAAAGTGTTCATTAGGACACGGAAATAGAAAAAAAAAATTTCTTTTCAAAAAGAATGTAACCATAACATATAGACGTTTTTAAAAAAATATGTGAAAGCCTGAGTCACACGCAAGAGGTATTTTATTACTGTTGAATTCAATTGTTTTCACATATCAGAACGGATTAAAGAAGTCGGCGTAATTTTTTGCAATTGTTTTTCATCCAAGGTTTTAGGCTGATTTTACAATAATAAGTCATTCATAGCAATAATTATCAAATTTTGACATTTGTCAAAAAAGTTCATGTCGACTAGGTACATTTCGAATACTTCGTCAATTTTTTGTGAGTTTGATGGTGTCAAAATTCAATAAGAGAATCAAAAGGTTGTATCGTTATTCAAAATCTAGATATTGACTACAAAATTTCTGTCAATAACAAATATTGCATTTTCGTGTTATTTTCTGTAATTCTAGTAAAAGTTACTAGGTACAATATTATTTCTGGGGGGTAAACCGCTAACCGCATTTTGTACACCAGACATCCTCTGAAATCCCCGGACATCCCCCTCAAATCCTCGGACTTCCCCCTAAATTGTACACCTGACATCCCCAGCGGTTTGCCTCCCAATTATTTCTAACGTTTTCTTATTCTAGTCTACTGTATATTTCCACTTTTATCTCTTTATTTTCTTCCTTCAGGCGTGCATTTTCCTGTAAGTACTACCTATAATTACCATTTTTTTAACTTCTACGCTTCGCGAAGCAGGTTAATAAAATAATCGATCGAAAAATCGAATCGCCAAAAACATCAAATCCTTATGTTTCAGGGTCCTGGGAATCTGAAAAAGTGGTTTTTGAAAAATGTCTGTCTGTGTGTCTGTCTGTCTGTGATCACGCTGCAGCTCAAACTACTGCACGTATCGAGATGAAATTTGGGACACATGTTCAGTGGGAGATTTGTAGGTGCTGATTAGAATTTGGGCCACATCGGTTCACGGAAAGTGCCTTTTTGGCACATCCACTTTAAAAATATTTAAATTCAAACCCCCATTTTTCGCGTTACCATATATGAATGCTCTTCGAATTCTGCTTCTAAAAATGTATTCACACTTGCGCCCTTTTGGCCAAAAAATGGTGTCGTGAAAAAAAACTATGCATAACTCTATATTTTTATGACGCATTTAATAGCTGATTTTTTTTCAAGCCGAAAACCTCAGTGCCATTTTTTCGAACAATGCCATTTTAGTGGCAAAAGGGCCCTTATTTCAATTTATTTTACAAAAAAGCATATTTTTACTATCAGATTCGACAGCTTTGTATTGCCGGATCAAAAACCTTATTAGTTCAATTTTTTATTTTTTAACCTCCCCACTCCACTTCACCATTTAAAAAAAAGGGAGGTTACTGCAATCACTAAAATTTTCGAATTCGAGATAAGACCGGATCTATACGTTTTGAGGTCTCAGGAACCCAAAAAAGTGGTTTTTAAAATGTGTCTGTATGTATGAACGTACGTTCGTGCGTACGTACGTACGTACGTTCGTAAACACGCCACAGCCCAAACTACTCGACCGATTTGGCTGAAATTTGGTACGTGTGCATGTGAAAACCCAACTTAGATCTGAAAAGCTTTTGGAGCCAATCGTGCAACCAGAAGTGCCATTTTGGCACATCAACTTTTAAATTTTAAATGCAAACCCCCATTTTTCACGTCACCATAAGAAAGACGTTCAAATTCTGCATCTAAAAATGTATTCATTCTTAGTGCCCTTTTGACCAACAATTTAAAAAAAATTGATTTTTATCGGACTTTAAAATCGCGGTACAGCCCGAGCCCCTCAACCGATTTGGCTGAAATTTTGCACATGGGGATTGTATTACACGTCGAAGAGCTGAACAAATTTTGGATTCAATCGACCCACGGAAAGTGCCGTTTTGGCACACCAATTTCGAAACTTAAAATTATTCTCTCATTCACCCATCAAAAACAACTTTTTGAAAGATTTATTGTTATCATCAGAAAGGTCTTCAAATTCTGGTTTTAAATGAGATAAAATTTATTCGCATTTAGTACCCTTCGGGTAGAAAAATCGAAATTTTGTAATAACACTGAAACTACGTTATAGCCCAAACTACTGGATCAATTTGTCCGAAATTTGGTACATGGAGGTTAGGTAACCCATTGAAGAGCTGAAAGGCTTTTGGGAGCAATTGGTCCACGAGAAGTGCCATTTAGGCATATCAACTTTAAAATCTTAAACACAATAAGTCACGGAAATCAAAGACCCATGCGTTGGGGAGGTTCCAGCCGCTTCTCTGCTGCCTTTTTTTCTTAGCAAAAGGGCATATTATCATTATGGAATTCGATAGCCTAATATCTCTAAGTAGGAAAATGATGTTTTGTTTCTGGCAGTACTGCGGTAGATCAGGTTATGCGCCAAAACGAGGACAAGACGATGTGAGAAAAAGTCTGTTCAAGGCCCCAAAGGTAAAATGACTGAAAAACTACTACAGTATTGTGTCAAATGGGCAAAACTAATGCTATAAAACTTTTTGCTAGATCCACCTTTCCTACTTTGTGGTTTAACTTTCAATCTAATGATCGCAAGGAACTATGGGAAGGTTAATCTTTTACAAGTTCCTTCTTTCATGACAGATGACATGACTTTTGAAAATATTTCAGTGTAACAATAGAAATAAATGCAGAATATACCCGAAAAGGCCTTTCATAGCGATGCGATAACATTTATGAGAACAATGGACGTTCGCCATGAGTGGCTGTACCTACACTAAACACACCTAAATAAAATCGTGCTAACTGGTTGCATAAGTGATACCCAATGTTAATTTGAATAAATAATAAAAAGCCCAAACCATAGCATCCAGTTCAAAAAAGTAAACTAATAACAAAGCTAATATAACATCAAACACGAACCGCACTTTAGAAATCAACCATTGCTGGCGAAATTTCAAAATGAAAATCCGCCATTTGCCGTAAGAATAACATGTAAACCCTCATTCGCGCCAAAATAAACGCCACTTCCAAGATGGCTGTCCTTACTATGGAATGCCCACCAGAGGGCCCTGTGTTTTTGATTTGGTCAATTTCACTCGTCATGATCTTGTCTTTAAAAAAATGAGTATGACGTCATTACTCCAGTGAATAAAATGACAAAAAAAGAATGGCATCAAACGATGCGCCTAAAGTTTGCCTTTCAACTTTTATTTTTGGAAACACGTTTATTTGACATTTACTCGAAATTTTCATTGTGTAAGAGTATACTTTTACTGTTATTTCAACAATTTTTTGATAAAGTGAAGAGTTTGGGAAATAATCGGATGTATACATACATTTACCTAACTAACACCTGTATGTACAGCTTAGAAACATGAAGATGCCCACCCAGAGCTGAATATTTACCTGGTCGCATGGACCAGGCCACGACAGAGACCGTGCAGAAGTTAGTTACCCCTACCTAACTGCTATTCGAATGTAGGCGATCAACTAAATATTCAGCTCTGGGTGGGCATGTTCATGTTTCTAAGCTGTACCTAAATGCGTGCCGATTTCTTTCGTAAATTGTTCATTTTTACTATTTAATAATTTAATGATCAATAAAATTTGTTTAAGGATTGACTAATGTTTTTATTTCCTATAAGAACAAATTTAAGGACCGTTCTGCCACTTGCGCCTCTGATGGCGCTTTTGGAACTTGATTTACGATTGTACAAAATAAATGGGGACGTTTTTAGTGTATGGCGAGTCGACTCCTTTATACAGTGCTCCACACAAAAAACATTATTGAAACTCGCTGCTTTTTGAGCTCCCCGGATTGCAAAAACTATCCAACAGATGTCGCTGAAGAATTTAATTCTCGACGAAGTGGATTAGCTCACAAAAATTCAGTACTTGGGGCTCTAAAATGGCAATCGTTTATGTCCGAACAGAATTATACTTAATAAAAACTACAAAATAGATGCAAGTATTTTGATACCTACTTTTTGTTTGATTGATCAACTTGTCCGACGTTTGCCTCCAAGATGGCAGCTATAAACTGCTCAAAGAACAACCAATTTCCGTAATAATTTATTTTTACAAAAATAACTTAAAGGGAAATAATACAAAAGCTAGAATAATTAACGAAAAATAAATAAATCAGCAAACAAACTATATAATACAGAGATTTGTCGATATTGCATCTTAGGAATGAATCTTACGATTGTTAATATGTACAACAAGCTAACATAATTATACACCTAAATCTTTGATCAGTCTTTGTAAACTATTTACACTTTTGGCACTACGGGGGGCTGTGACTTCTGTTCGACCTGTTGTTCCTGCGGAAGTTCCTGTTCCCGCTCCTGTTGAAGTTCCTCCCCCTCCTCCTGTCCCTATTGTGGAAGTTCCTGTTGTTATCCCTGTTGAACCCTCCCTCCTGATGGGGAGGATAATAATCGTCGTAGTTGTAATTATCGTAGTTAGGGGGGAAAGGCGGGTTACTTAGCAACCCCCCACCGTTATTCCTCGGGTCATAGTTCATGGGGAAGTCGGGAGGGAGGTTGGGGATCCCGGGGGCAGCCCCCAACAACCCCGGCTGCACTATACTCTGCGCCATTTGGTTCATGAGGTTGGGGTTCTGCCCCATCACGTTTCCTATTGGCGTATTCAACTTGTTGACATTTGACAGAATGCTCAAGGCCGCCGCCATTGTTGGATTACTCAAGTTTGTGCTGGGAATCAAGTTTAAACTAGTTAAAACACTGTTTAAAACCGGATCGTGGACGCCATTTTGATCGTACTGCGACGCCAACTCTTGGTTCAGCATTAGTTTTTGATTGCTCGTCAAACTTTGAAAGAAGGCCGAGCTTTGCAAGATGCTCAACTGTTGGTTATACGTCAAGCCGCCATCTTGTTTTTCCTCGATTTTCTTCAACCTGGGATCCACCCGGGTCGAAGTCGCCTTAGGGCTGGCCTTAGGACTGGCGGGACTGTCTTTTTCCTCGGTACTTAACCTAAAAATTTTCCTCAGCCTGGGATCCCCCGTTTTTTCAGCCTCTTGTACGTTGAGCTTTAGCCCTGTGTAATCGGGTCGCGGGATTTCCACGATTTGCACTTTCCAGGAGATCGGGGGGTGGTTGTTGATGCTGGCGTCGATTTCTTTGGCGGGGGTGTAGTTTAGCATCCCCTTGAAGGGGAGGTGGAGGCTGCGCAGGTCCACGTCGGGGCGCCCCCTGATGTCCGTTTCGATGATATCGTCGGGGCTCTGGGGCTCGATGCTGCCCTGTTCGTAGATACTGAGTTTGGGTTCGGGCGGGGGTGGTTTGGGGGCGGTTTGGCGGGGGTCCCTGGGGGCCACTTTCGGGGGCTCCTTGGCGGTCTGGCTGATGGAGGTCAGCAGTTTCGTCACTTCGGCGGAAATGTCGATTTTGGAGAGGTCCCCCAACTTTTCCACCACCTCCTGGGGCTTGATCTGCGGCGGACTCATGATCGCGCTGAAAATTAGAAAAATGGAAATTTCCATTAAAAATTTCCAGAAGTTCCATTAAAAAATACCCCTAACAGCAATTCAAGCGTTTACCATCAAAAATTTACACGAATTAGCGGTAAAAATTGGAAAAACATCCAGTTTGACTCGATATTTTTGGTAATAAAACGAAAATAAGCGATTATTACCACCGACAACTCGCGTCGACGGACTGTCCATCACCACCGAGTTAACACATTACGGTAAACTTGAGAAAGAAAGCAGATATCGAGCTGAAATTTTGTACACGTGTGTATGCCCCGAAAATCTCGGCGGGGATTGTTTTTGGGCCATATCGGACCAGGGGGGTGGGAGTTAGGGGTGAAAAACTGAAAGAAATTACAATTTTCGACGTTTGATCGCGAACGCTGCCTCAACGCTTGAAGCTAAAGCAAAAGTTTGTACGGAGGAATTGTCGGCAATGAAAAGATCTACAAAAAAGTCCGCGACGACATATAGCTATCTACGATGGGTAGCCCACCGAGATCGTTCTTGTGTTTTAATTCTTGACGAAAATAGCTTCAGTGGCTTATTGTCGGCTATCCGTAAAAGATATTTATATGTTGTCGCGGACTTTTTTGTAGGTCTATTCGTTGCCGACGTTTCTCCCTTGTACGATTTTAATCCATCTTCAAGCGTTTAGGCAGCGTTCGCAGTAAAAGCGCGAGAATGCGAGGTTTTTTTCAGGACCCAAAAACTATTTGCAATAACTCGAGAACCAGTGGAGATATTTTACTGAAACTTGATGTGCGTTTTTGACGTACAATTCTATTGAAGGTGAGGGGGTGTCAATTTTGGGGGATGAAATTTAGGGGTTGAAAATCACAAAAATACGAAAACTCATATATTTTGCACATATTTTGACATTGTTTAATAAGGGATGGTTTTTTCTGCAAGATGAAACAAAAAGGGGTGCAAATTAGGGGTTGAAACTCGAGATTTCACATAAGTGTTGCTTGAAATTCAAGCAATTCGATAACTTTTAATCAATGGCCCAGAAAAAGTTTTGAGCATATATTTAGTCCTTAGACCCTTAGATCACCTACGACAGGAAGAGAAAAAAATTGCACCTCTAAAACTCAACCCCTTCAACCTTGAAACAAAAAAATCACTTAGAGGAAATGTAACCCTTGCACCTATTACCGGAGGAAACTAATTGAACACAAAAAATTGCACCCCTGAAACTCGACCCCTTCAACCTCCAACCACAGAAACTTGACTTGGAGGAAATTTAACCCTTGCACCGCCTACAACCGAAAGAGTTGAATTGAACAAAAAAACTACGCCCCTAAAACTCACCCCCTTCAACCCCGAAACACAAAAAAATTACTTGGACGGAATTTAATCCTTTTACCACTCATTATCGCAGGAGAGTATTTTGATCGCAAAAAATTGTACCCCCAAAACCCACAGCCTTCAACCCTCGAACACAAATAATTGACTTGGAGGAAATTGAGCCCTTGGACTACTTACAACAGAAATAGACTAACTGAATGCAAAAAGTTGCAACCCCGAAAACCACCCCCTTCAAACCTCAAATACGAAAAATTGACAAACATAAATAATTGACTCGGTGGAAATTTAACCCTTAGACTACTTGTTACTGGAAGATACTCATTGAGCGCAAATGAATTTAAGATTTGGACCACTGTTATTGGAGGATAGGTACCAAGCGCCCCCGAAATCCACCCCGTTCAACCCCTGAGCATAATTGAACGGAAAAAAATGCACCCCCTTCAACCCCCAACACAAAAAAATTGTTTGAAAAATTAGCTCTCGGATAGCCTTTACTGGCAGCAATTCGAAATAGTTGTGTGGCCAGCAGCAATAATTTTATTTGTGAGAAAAGACGAAAGTTTCATTTCCTTTTAGTATAATTCGATATTTTTGACAATAAAACTAAATTCAGCGATTTTTATTTATCACCCACAACTCGCGTCGACGGACTGTTCATCACCACCGAAGACACCTGTCTCCACCAGAAATTAACACAAAATTTACGCTAAACAATAATAATTTTCGTTAATACTGACTCAGCATTTGAATTAAGTACAATTTTGACCAATAATGTCATCGTTTTTACTCAATTCCCGAAATTACAAGAAGTTTTATCTTTGACAGTTTACTGACAGTTCCGAAGCGAGCCGAATCTTTCCGGAAACTTTATATGAAAAAATTACACAAATTACGAGTAAAAAATGTATTTTTTTTTGAAATACGATCAGTTAGTGCTTAACTCAAGTACGAATCTTATGTTTAACTCAATATTTTTGAGAATAAAACTTAATTCAGCGATTTTTATTCATCATCCACAGCTCGATTGGACGAACTGTTCATCACCACCGAAAATTTACACTAAATCAGGGCCAACTTTGCAAAAATAAATGATAAAAATGACTGACCAGTCCCAAAAAAATGACCCAAAATGACACAAGATGCTCATACTTCCATTAATAAAGGATGCAAATATGAGACTTTCGTGCACGAGAAAAGGATAGAACTACGAGCAAAGGCTTTGTTACCGTTTATTCATACTGACCATTAAATGAAAGAAAACTGACATAAATAGCCGGTATGAATAAATGGTAACAAAGCTTTTGCTTAGAGTTCTATCCTTTTCTCGCGCACAAAGAGCTCATATTTGCATCCTTTGTTAATGGGAGTGTGAGCATCTTGTAACACTTGGCTGGTATGAATAAAGTGTTACCGCATGCTCATACAAATACAACTTTCTAGTGCACGAGAGAAGGATAGAACTATAAGCAAAAGCTTTGTTACCGCTTATTCATACCTGCCAATATTCGAAAGCAACACAAGTTAACACAATGGCCGGTATGTATAAACGGTAACAAAGCTTTTACTTATAGTTCTATCCTTTTCTCGTGTACGAAAAACTTGTATTTGCATCCTTTGTTAATGTGAGTATGAGCATCTTGTAACATTTTATTTATACCAGCCAATTTTATTGCAGGTATTGCAAATAAACAATTTCTAAAACTAAAAACTAAGAAATTTTTTGTGTCTTGACCAGAAAATTATCAATTAAGGTACTCTTTTTTTTAAATTTTCTACTCCAATTCATGAGTGTTTTTTTTTTCACTGATCCAACTGAGCAATTTGAACACCTCCTAAGTATGGCTTATAATGCTTTTTAACAGATTTTTTCAGTACCGTTGAGTGGGATCGATCCATCAATAACTTATCATTTGTGGAGAAAATCTATTTTAGCCCAAAAAAAATGACAATAAATGACCCAGATGTCAAAAAAAATGACTTTAAATGACTGGAAGTCCTGCTAAATAATAATAATTTTCATTAACACTGACTCAGCATTTGAATTAAGTACGATTTTGACCAATAATATCAACGTTTTTACTCATCAAATTCCCGAAATAAGGATTTTTATCTTTGATAGTTTTGTGACAGCTCCGAAACGTGCCGAAACTATCCGAAGTTTTTCCCGCGTCAATTCCAACCGAAACCAAATCGAAAATCCCTAAGCGCGCCTTTATCAACTTAAAGCAGCATATCTAGTGCATTAAGCACCAAAATTGGCAACCCTTAGACTGACGTCCGTTATTTCTGTTGATTCGATTCATAGATGTCCATCTTTTAGTAAAATCATCAATACCAACCCCAGCAGTATTGCGAGATTCAGTAAAACACAATTAATGGAAATTTCCAATGTAAAAATATAGTTTCTAATGGGAAATTGACGACTACTGTGCTGTCAACTGTCAACAACGCAAAAATTTACTATCTCCAGGCAGGACGTGACGTCATTATATTTTCAGATTGCTAACAAGGCAAAATGAACAAACTGTGACGATTTTTGTAGGAGCTGCGACGTCACAAAAAGGGCGACATAAAATAAAATACGTTTGCTAGACTTAAAGTAAATGTAACTGTAATTGAAGTTTCCATTAAAAACCACTTAGCACAAAAAAATACCTTAAAAGACAAATCGGAACTTTACAGGGATGACCTGATTATTGCCAACCATCTAAAATGAAAAGATTTTTGATTTTTGTTCGTGAAAACAACTAAAACTGTCTTTTTACACAATAGCACTACATTTTCATAGACCATAAATAACAACATTTAATTGAAATTACTCCATTTACACCCTGTTACAAAAAACAGCCCCCAAAAATATAGGGCAAGGTAGAGTTAAGTGAGGTCCATTATTACAAATTGTTGCACTAAAATGAAAATTTCAATGCAAATGTGAAAATATCTCTTCATACAGCAAAGATTTCTAACTGAAAATTCCATCAGAAATCTCAAGATCTAAAGATACTTTTAGGGACATTTTAAGTTGGCATTAAGGGTGACGTCACCAAAAGGAGCATGCCACGACTCCTACTGACTTATTAGGTATCTTCTCGACGCCATTAAAAATCGCCAAACTTTAACAATTAACCAACCTACGAAAGAAAAAAAAAACTGTTTTTCAAGTTTGCAATGTTGGGACTTCCTTTGCATATAAACTACTGCGACGTCATCACGAGAAGTAGGCAGCAATACAGGAAATTTCCATTAGCAAATCGGCTCATAATGGGAATTTCCATTAGCAAATTGGTTCCTAATGGAAATTTCCACATTACTAATGGTATTTAATGGGAATTCCCACTCACCTGCTATTATCAGTGTCCTCCCTCTTCTCCTCCTCGTTGTCGACTTTAATCGTCAACCGATTCTCGTCCTCGTCATCGTCGTCCGAATACCAGTTGATGTTGCTGTCAATGTCCAACCCCTCCCCCTGCTCCTCCTCCGGCATGTTAGTCTTTTGTTTCTCCTGTATCCTCAGAAACAGCTCCCTCTGCGTCTTGGGGAGGTTGGGGGGCAACCCCCCATAATCCTCCCCTCCCTCTCCCGTGTCGATCTGCAGCTTGGACTCCCCCTCCTCGTCGTCCTCCTCCCCCCCCATTTTGCCGTCGAAAACGGCCGGAATCTGCCGAATGTCCACGTCCCTCGTGGCCAACTGTCTAATGTCTACGTCCTTGGTGTCGAACTGTATCATATTGGGGTTCCTGATGTCGATGTCTTGGGTGAAATTGGTGGCCTCGGGCTCCTGGGGGGCCCCCAGGGGGGGGAGGGTCCTCATGTCAATATCCCCATTGCTGTTTATCCTCATGTCCTGGTCCTGGTAGGCGAAGGGGGGGAAATCGATGGGGTCGGGGTCCTGCCATCTCGAGGGTCGAATCCTCCCCCCCGGTTTCTCGCCCCTCGGCTTCGCCTCACCATCCCCCAGTTCGGGGGGGAGGGGCACGCTGATTTCGAACAGGGACGGAATGTCCTCCCCGTTTACAGTGCCGTACTTGACGTGGAGGCCCTGCTGGGTCAGGTTGATTTTTTGGAGGGCCTCCTCGCGACTCATGCGGGGGAAGCCCCCAAGGATCTCCCTGGGGGCCGTTTCTATGTGCTTGAAGAGGATCTGTTTGAGGTTTTCGGTGAGGGGTTTGCCGTGGGCGAATTTGCAGTTGTCCACTTGGAGGCAGGGCAGGCCCGTGTGGTAGAATTTGCAGGGAAATTCCGAGTGCATGTAGGAGCATTTTTCACCCTTGGCGCAACAGTCCATAAGGTAGAATTTGCACAGCTCGAGTTTCATGGGGGGTACGGCTTCGTGGGAGTAGGGGCAGTCGTTCTGCGAAAATTTCAAAAATCGCGAAAATTAGCAGAAAATTCAAAAAGTTCAAGGGTTAAAAATAAGAAAAATAACGAAATTCAGCCGTGTCTCGCGGTTCTGGACGTTTATCGGCAAAATCTGACAGACGACAGCATTAACTTGTACTTTTGGCAGTAAATTGACGGCTGACTGACATTTGACAGTTTTCTCCTGTAAATGTGCAAAATCATTGCGCAGTTAGAAACCTGAATTGGTGACGTCACATAAGCGTCAAGTTCTAGCGGAGACTGAGGGGTAAACCGCTAACCGTATTTTGTACACCAGATAGCCTTTGAAATCCCCGGACTTCCCCCTAAATTGTACACCTGACATCCCCCAGCGGTTTGCCCCCCAGTTACCCCCTCTAACAATTGCAATAAAAAATATGAAAAAACAAGAGTTAATTCAAAAATACCAAAGTTCATGAAAATTTGCCATAAATCACTAAGTTCACTAAGCGGTTACCCCCTCTGCCAATTGTAACAAGACAGTTAAAAATCTCGAATATTTGAGTTTTTGTCAAAAAGGCATTAAGAGGGTATTAATACATCTTTAGAAGCAGAATCTGAAGGCCTTTCTTATGGTAACGTCAAAATTAGGGGTTGGTATTTAAAATTTCAAAGTTGCTGTGCCAGAATGGCACCTCCTGTTGCACGATTGGCTCCAGATCTAAGAGATGCTTATGTACCAAATTTCATCCAAATCGCTCCAGTAGTTTCGGCTGTAGAGAGTTTACAAGTACCGAATGTCCCAAAAAAAACCGGACAAAATATATTTAGGAATAAGTCAGTCATTTCTCAACCGATTTGGATGAACCTCGTCTTAAATTAAAGCTAAAGAACCAAGCTTTCGAATTGCGTAAAAAACTATGACAGATGGCGCTGCTGTAGTGACCCTATTGATCCACTACGAAAATATACAAATACAAATAAACAGTAAAAAAAATCAGAGTTCAGTTCAATTGAAAAATACCAAATAATTAAAAAAAAGTTGTTACCCCCTCTAACAATTAATAAAATTTCAAGAGTTTAGTTTAAAGTTTAGCCCCTCTAACAACTCTAGCAAAACTGCTCAGAAAGGGTAGTTCAGTTTAAAAAATTGGTAGACTTACTGATTTATGGCAAATTTTCTTAAATGTTTACCCCCTCTAACAATTTTAACATGAAAGGTTAAAAAATTGAATTTAGTTGAAAAATATTAACATTTAAAAAAATTTGCCATAAATCACTAAGTGGTTACACCCTCTACCAATTTTAACAAGACAGTTCTAAAAGAGAGTTAAAACGATGAATTAAGCCAAAAACCTCTCAAGCCGTTAAAATAGCAAAATTCACGAAAATTAGCCAAATACTTTTTTATTGAAAAAGTGCAAGAAAAGGGTTAATTCGTTAAGAAGTTGAAAAAGTTCAGTTCAAAAAAATCAAGATTCACAAAAAATCAATCGGCCCCCAAATAGTCTCCCCCTCTAACAAACAACTTAACAAAACTGTCCAGAAAGGGTAGTTCAGTGTTGAAAGATACCAAAGTTTACATAAACTCCAAAAAATCACTAAATGGTTACCCCTCTAACAATTTAACAATAAAGTTCAAAAAAACTGAGTTTAATTCAAAAGTACCAAAATTCACACCCCGTCTACCAATTTTAACAAAAAAGTTGAAGAAGAGAGTTAAGCGAGGAATTAAGTCCAAAAATACGAAAATGCATGAAAAGCTTCTATAAGCGCTTACCCCTCGTGCAATTTTAGTAAAAAATGTTCAAGAAAAAAGTAGAATTCTTAAAATACAAAACCACTACGAAAATTTACTAGAAATTGTTAAGTGGTTACCCCCTCTAAACAGTAAAAACAAATCAGTTCAGTTGAAAAATACCATGCTTTTAAAAAAAGTGGTTTCCCCCCTCTAGCAATTAATAAAAGTTCAAGAGTTTAGTTCGAGGGGTTGACAACTTGGAAATTTTGGTGTACAAGCATGAGAAATTTGTACAATTTTTTTCAGGAATTTTGGAAATTTTTGATTTCACAGTCGGCAGTGGTGTACAAATTTTCGGCAGTGTTAGTGGGAAATGTTAGGCAGTGGTTGCAAAAATTGAGCAAATTCGACAATGTCTATGAATTTTTAGGCTGTCGGGGGACTTCACAGTCGGCAGTGGTGTACAAATTTACGGCAGTGCCGTGAAAATTCGGCAGTGGTGTACAAATTTTTGGGATGTGAAATGCCCCCCAATATTTTCACAAATTTTCTGGAAATTTTTTAGAAATTATGGAAATTTTGGTGTACAGATTTTCACCCAGTTGTCAACCCCTCGGTTTAGTTTAAAGTTTAGCCCCTCTAACAACTTTTAGCAAAACTATTCAGAAAGGGTAGTTCAGTTTAAAAATACCAAAAAAAATATCAAAATTCAAGAAAAAAGTGGTTACACCCTCTACCAATTTTAACAAGAAAATTCTAAAAGAGAGTTAAAACGATGAGTCAAGCCAAAAACCTCTTAGGTCGTTTCCCCCTTCAACAATTTCATAAAAAAAAAAAATGCAGCAGAGAAGCGGCTGGAACCTCCCCATCGCGTGGATCTTTATATTCTGTGTAGATAGTAGTCAGTTCAACAGACAATTTGTTATGCTTTTCGACAAATACCATCATCACCCATAACATTTGACAACATATGTTCCTTTTAAGGTTAATATCCCTTTTAATGAGAAAGAATTTTTCCTCTATTTTCCACTGAAATGGCAGAAACTACAAATATTTTTTAGAACCAGAAATTGATCGTCTTTCTAATGGCGACATAAAAAAGGAGGCTTTGTATTTAAACTTTAAAGTTGATATGCTTAAATGGCACTTCCCGTTTACCAATTGCTTCCAAAAGGCTTTCAGGTCTTCAACGGGTCACCCAATCTCCATGTACCAAACAGTCAAATCGATCCAGTAGTTTGGGCTATAATGTGGTTTTAGTTATTACAATATTCAATTTTTTTTTACCCAAAGGGCAGTAAATGCGAATGAATTTTATCTTATTTAAAACAAGTATATGAAGACCTTCTTGATGCTGACAATAAATTTAAAAAAAAAATGTTTAGGGTGGTAAAATGGGAGTATATTTAAAATTGCAAATTGATGGGCCAAAACGGCACTTTCCGTGGGTCGATTGCCTCCAAACATGTTTTAGCTCTTCGACGTATAATACAGTCTCCATGTACAAAATTTCAGCCAAATCGGTCCAGAGGTTTCGGGTGTATCGTGTTTTTAAAGTACGTTAACAATCCCGAATATTTCAATTTTTGTCAAAAAGGCACTAAGAATGCATACATTTTTAGAAGCAGAATTTGAAGGCCTTTCTTATGGTGACGTGAAAAATGGGGGTTTGCAGTTAAAATTTAAAAGTTGATGTGCCAAAAGGGCATTTCCGACTGCACGATTGGCTCCAAAAGCTTTTCAGATCTAAGTTAGGTTATTAGATGCCCACGTACCAAATTTCAGCCAAATCGGTCTAGTAGTTTTGGCTGTGGCGTGTTTAAAAACGTACGTACGAACGTACGAACGTACGAACGTACGTACGAACATACACACAGACACATTTTAAAAACCACTTTTTTGGGTTCCTGAGACCTCAAAACGCATAGATCCGGTCTCATCTCGAATTCGAAAATTTTAGTGATTGCAGTAACCTCCCATTTTTTTAAAATTGTGATGGGGTTGGGGAGGTTAATTCAAGTCCAGAGTTCAGTTCCTAACAATCAAACTTCCACAAAAAAATTGCTAAGTGATTACCCCTCTAACAGTAAAAAAATTGGAAAGAGCTCAATTCAAAAATACACTAAATAGTTGCCCCTTCTAACAACTTTAACAAAACTGTTCAGAAAGAGGTTTCAGTGCAAAAAAATGCAGCAGAGAAGCGGCTGGAACCTCCCCATCGCGTGGATCTTTGTATTCTGTGTAGATAGTAGTTAATTCAACAGAATTTTTTTAATCCTTGACTAATTTCGCAATTTTCTGACAAATACCGACATCACCTCCGACATCACCCATCACGTTTGACAATATGTTTCTTTTAAGGTTAATCTTTTGCCACCTTTTTGACAATAACTGCCATTTTATGTCATCCACTGTCAGCCCGCACCCTTTTAATGAGAAAGAATTTTTTCTGTATTTTCCACTGAAATGGCAGAAACTATGAACACATTTTTAGAACCAGAATTTGATCGCCTTTCTAATGGCGACATAAAAAAGGAGGTCTTGTATTTAGAATTTTAAGTTGATATGCTTAAATGGGACTTCCCGTTGGCCAATTGCTTTCAAAAGCCTTTCAGGTCTTCAACGGGTCACCTAATCTCCATGTACCATATTTCAGCCAAATCGATTCAGAAATTTGGGCTATAATGTATTTTTAGTGTTATTATAAAATTTCGATTTTTTGAACCAAACAGCGCTAAATGCGAATTAATTTTGCCCTATTTAAAACCAGAATTTGAAGACATTTCTGATGGTGACAATAAATCTTTCAAAAACTTGTTTTTAATGGTCAAATGAGAGAATAATTTTAAATTTGGAAATTGGTGTGCCAAAACGGCACTTTCCGTGAGTCGATTGAATTCAAAATTTGTTCAGCTCTTCGACGTGTAATACAATCCCTATGTGCAAAATTTCAGCCAAATCGGTTCAGGGGCTTGGGCTGTACCGCGATTTTAAAGTCCGATAAAAATCAATTTTTTTTTTATTTTTGGTCAAAAGGGCAGTAAGAATGAATACACTTTTAGAAGCAGAATTCGAAGGTCTTCCTTATGGTGACGTAAAAAATGGGGGTTTGCATTTAAAATTTAAAAGTTGATGTGCCAAAATGGCATTTCCGGTTGCACGATTGGCTCCAAAAGCTTTTCAGATCTAAGTTAGGTTACGAGATGCCTAAGTTCCAAATTTCAGCCAAATCGGTCTAGTAGTTTTGGCTGTGGCGTGATTACAAACGAACGTACGTACGAACGTACACACAGACACATTTTAAAAACCCCTTTTCTGGGTTCCTGAGACCTCAAAACGTGAAGATCTGGTGCTATCTCAAATTCGAAAATTTTAGTGATTGCAGTAACCTCCCATTTTTTTTAAATTGTGATGGGGTTGGGGAGGTTAAAAATACCACTCAACAATTTTAAACTGAAAAGTTAAAAATGTTTGCCAAAAAATCATCAATTTTAAGAAGAAATTTCAAGAAAAGTTAGCGAGGAGTAGTTCAAAAATACCAAAATTCACAAAAATTAACCAAAAAAAACCTCTAAGCCGTTACTCCCTCGAACAATTCTAGTAAAAAATGTTCAAGAAAAGAGGTCAACAACAAACACAAAACCACCACTAAAAATTCACTTCAAAAATGCCATAAAATTCACGAAAATTCACAAAAATTGACCACTGACCCCCTCTATCCGGAATTAAAATAAAATTTGGCGAATTTTGAAAAATTAACACTCGGGGTTGAAAAATTGCGAAAGGGGATGAAAAATATGACATGAAAATAATCAAATTATACAATTAAAACTTTTGTGGGGGTTGAAATACATATACCTACCTATTGCGAGGGAAACCGGAAAATTGTAAAAGGTAAACTGAATCGCAAATGATTTCAATTTTATTAACGACGAAAAACGAAATTATGCGAATTTTGCAAAATTAGCGCTTAAGGGGTTGAAAAATCTTAAAGGTGGATGAAAAGTCAAAAGATATGAGGATTAACCGTGGATAAGTAAAATTACGGAAAATAACCCAATTATGTAAATTTTGCGTTTGACGAGTTGAAAAATTGTGAAGGGGGATGAAAAAAGTGAAAAATGTAATCATCATCCAAATGAGTTCAATTCATTGCCGAAGAAAATCGAAATTACGCAAATTTTGCCAAATTAGCATTAGGGGGTTGAAAAATCGTAAAGGGGGGTGAAGAGTCAAAACGGATGAAAATTGATCGTTATTAAACAGAATTACTGAAAATAACACGAAAGTAAGCCAATTATGCAAATTTGGCTTTTGGGGGTTGAAATATTGCGAAGGGGGTCGAAAAAGTGAAAAAGGCAAGAACATTTCAGATGAGTAAAATTTATTACCGAAAAAAGGCAAAAAAAAAGTTAAAAATGTTTGCCAAAAAATCATCAATTTTAATAAGAAATTTCAAGAAGAGTTAGCGAGGATAAGTTCAAAAATACCAAAATTCACAAAAATTAACCAAAGAAAAACCTCTAACCGTTGCTCCCTCGAACAATTCTAGTAAAAAATGTTCAAGAAAATACTTAAATTTAATAAACACAAGACCACCACTAAAAATTCACTTCAAAAATGCCATAAAATTCACGAAAATTGGCCAAAAATTGACCACCCCCTCTATCGACTCTAAAATGAGCTCACGAAAATAGGTTAAAAATCACTAACTGGTCAACCCCCGTAACAACTTTAACAAAGAATAATAATTATCAAACAAATTACTAAGTGACTAACCCCTCTGACAATCCAGTTCAAAAATACAAAAATTCACGAAAATTACTTAAGGTTTCGACAATATGGGCAATGATTTTGACATTTGGAAGATAAAATTGTCATGACGGGCTGTCACATGTCCATCAGCCGTCACTTTACTGTCGTGAAACTGTCAGAAATTTAAGTTGACACTGTCATCTGACAAATTTTGCTTACAAATGTGTACTGTGAACTGGTTACGCAATCTTTAACAATTTAAACAAAAACAGAGTCCAGTTAAAAAACACCAAAATTCACGAAAATTTGGCAAAAATTAATAAGTGAATAGCCCCTCTAACAATTTTAATAAAATGTTTAAAAAAAATTAAGTTACAATCTCATTGTCGACCGAATTCGTAAGCATTCAGCAGTCCGCGTTGCAATTCTGAAAGTGGCTAACCCCTCTACCAATTTTAGAAACAAACTAAGAAAGTGCTCGATTTACTGAAATTTCATTTTCGGAATGATTCGTAAACATTCGGCAGACCTTTCAAGTCGAAAAGTGGTTAACCCCTCTAATAATTTTACACACAATAAAAACAAGAAAACAGTTTGATTCGTTAAAACTTCACTTGCGAACGAATTCTTGAAGAGTTAAGTGGTTCACCCCTCTTAACAATTTTAACAAAAATCTACGGAAATAAAAGTTTAGTTAACCCCTCCAGCATTTTTAAATCGTCAATGCTCGTTTAGACTCGTTTTGACTTTCGACAGCTGGAAGAAAATGACAGTCGACTCACCTTTTGACATTTCCCTTGCAGGAAGAACACGCAGACGCCTTGAGCGTCCTTCAATTGTTGCGGTTCGTTCTTCTTCTCCTTCTCCCTACTCCTCTTCTTGTTCCTATCCCTATTCCTCCCCCTCCCCTTCTTGTAATCCCTCTTCCTCTCCCTCCTCTCCTCCCCCTTACTCCTGTCGCTCGAATACTCGGAATCGTACGACTCCTCCGATCCCGACCTGCTCTCGTTCTCCCCCTTCACCTCCTCCTCCTCTTCCCCTTTGGGGGAATCGATCTTCCTAATCTTGCTCCCCTTCCCCCGTTCTTTATCCCGATTCTTCCTCTTTCTGGGCCTCTTCTCCTCCTCCTTCTCCTCGTCGCTGTGTTTATCCTTCTTCAAAACACTCGCAATGGCCTTCTCGATGTTGATCGCGAAATCATCAACGGGGGCCTCGACGTTTTGATCCTTTTTGAACTTCTCCCACTTCTCCCGTTGCATCCTCTCCCGCTTCCGCAAATGGAGGATGCTCTTTTCCGCTTCCGTCATGTGCTTTTTGCCGTCGCCATGACGACGTCTGTCTCTCTCGTGTCGTCTGTTGTCTCTGTCCCGCTCTTTGGGGGTGTCGGGTTTGGGGGGGGTTTCAGGGGGGGCGAGGGGGATTTCGAGGGGCTTTTCCGGCTCGGGGGGTGCCTCCTCCTCGTCGTCCTCGATTTCTCCGTCCTCCAAATCGTTTTCCTCCAAAACGGATGACGTGCCATTTTCTCCCTCCTCGATGGGGGTGCGCGTGCTAAAGAACATTTAATTTGAATTTGCCGCCGATTTTTAGTGGCGGAAGCGATGGCCGGTAACCCTCGAAATGTCATTCGTTGACAGCTGCGGCGAGTTGCCATGGAGATCGTACTTATGACGTCAGGAGTGTCAAAGAGGGCGAAAGTAATTACGTCACAAACTATAATGGCACTCTTGTCGGTTATTTATGACGTAGTCTTATTTTGTGACGTCAGAGCGCAAAAAAATGTCATAAGTTTACGGAGAAGTCAAGCGATGACGTCACAAGGTCAGCCACTTTTGCATTAGTCACTTAAGTTGGGCATAAAGATGGTTTATTTCAAAAAAGCAAAAGATTTAAGGATGACGTCAGGATTCTTGAAAACCTTTTCGAAAATTGCAAAATGGCGGCCTTATTTGTGACCACCTCAAAGTGTAAAAGGGATGGCGTAAATATTGCAAGATGGCGACTTGCTTCATGACGTCAAAGGGCAAATTTTAACATGAAAATTAAATTTTTTTTTAAATTCGAATTTTTTAACTTAATTCACGTTTCCAATCTTGTACGTCTCTAGGTTCTGGACATTTATCGGCAAAATCTGACAGATGACAGCATTAACTTGTACTTTTGGCAGTAAATTGACGGCTGACGGCCATTTGACAGAGTCCGCCATGACAGTTTTCTCCTATAAATGCGCAAAATCATTGCGCAATTAGAAACCTGAATTGGTGACGTCACATAAGCATCAAGTTCTGACAGGGGCTCCTTGCGTTTGTTTTAAAAGTCAGTTTTGACAGCTGTCAACTGTGATTTTGGCCCATTGTTTGTCTTTTGACCTTTGACAGAAATGTGGAAGTCCGTTATGACCGGGGGTGAGGCTTGTTTATGACGTAGTGTTAACGGACGTCTGTCAATGTCAAAAAACAGAAACAATGGACCCAAATCGAAGTTGACAGTTGTCAAAACCGAATTTTACAACACAACTACCCCTTGTGACGTCACGCATTATGCTTGTAATTTACGTAATTTTTAGGAAATTTTTTGTTAAAAATTGACGTTTGTCATGAAGCCGGAAGCCATCTGGAAATATTTGACGTTAATGTATTGGTCGGCATACGCCATGTGACGTCATGAGTATGTCAGCCATCTTGGAACTAAAGTTTCAATTTTGCCCAAATAAAAATGGCGGCCTTGCGAAGGCTAAATGTTAAAATGTCGAAAATTCGAAGATGGCGCTCTTGTGACGTCAGAAGTCCCTAAGAATCACGCAAAAGTTAGGAGTGCAGATCAGGCTTAAGCGAGGGGTTGACTACTTGAAAATTGTGGTGTAGTTGCATGAAAAATTGTGGAAATATTCAGAAATTGTGGAAATAGATGTAGGTACACATTTTCATGGGTGGCCAACCCCTCGGGCATAAGTAAATGCTTCACCGAGGGGTGATCCGCAAGCCGGAATCAGTGTACATTTTTCGGGAATACGCCCGGAATACATGGGAATACGTCGGAATAGATGGGAATACGTCGGAATATATGGGAATATTTCGGAATACTCCGGAATAGTTGGGAATAATTGGAAATTTCCCTGGAATACATTAAAATTTATCGATTGGATGCGCGTACTTTAAAATAAATTGAAAATACTTATTGTGGAATATATAGGAACAGGTATGAATACGCGGAATACATTAGAATAATGCAGAATAGCTTCGGAAGCACCGGATGCGCCTGCGCCGAGCATAAGCTGAGGATAGTGAATCTGGGAATACATGGGAATACTTCGGAATACCCGGGAATACTAAGAATACACCGGAATATTAGAGAATACTCGGGAATACTGATGGGAAAAGTTGCGGTTGAGCATAAGCTGAGGATAGTGAATCTCGGAATACATGGGAATACTTCGGAATAACCGGGAATACTAAGAATATACCGGAATATTAGGGAATACTCGGGAATACTGATGGAAAAAGTTGCGGTTAAGCATAAGCTGAGGATAGTGAATCTCGGAATACATGGGAATACTAAGAATACAGCGGAATATTAGGGAATACTCGGGAATACTGATGGGAAAAGTTGCGGTTAAGCATAAGCTGAGGATAGTGAATCTCGGAATACATGGGAATACTTCGGAATAACCGGGAATATTAGGGAATACTCGGGAATACTGATGGAAAAAATTGCAGATTATCCACATTGGAACACGGAATAGTTTCGAAATAGTGGGAATACTTGTGTATTCCCGGAATCAGTGTACATTTTTTCGTCTGCGGATCACCCCTCGTACTTAACGGATCTGTATTTACATCTCAAACTGAAGTCTGCCATTTTTCAACCTCAAATAACCTAGAACTTTTAAAAAGATGGAGAGCTTCTTATATTCTGGATGACGTCAGTTATCAGACACCCTAAGCCCCGATTGCACCCCTCTCCCTTAATTTTAAGCGACCCTTTCAAAAGCCTTGGAAACAATTATTATTGAGACAATCGTTTACACGGTTTTTAAGGGTCATTTAAAGTTAAGGGAGAGCTTGCAATTGGGGTTAAGTCAACCAGTGTCAAGAATTATGACTTATCTTTGTGACGTCAGAGTCAGACATTCTTGGAAATCACGTAAGTTTGCGATAAAAAACTGGTTCTATGCATTTTGCTTGTCAAATTTAACCAATTATTCACTTTAGGGGCGAATTGTCAGAATTCGGGTGCGATAAGCAAAATTTGACAGGTGACGGTACTGACGTGTGACAGCGAATGACGGCTGACTTTCATTTGACAGATCACGTGAACGTATTTGGTGTTATTTATAAATTAAAATACAGGGTTAGTGCAAAGTGCCGGAACGGTCCGTCATCTCCGTTATTTCTTAAGATTTCACGTTGAAAATTGGTACCGCTTTTAAAAATTTTCTTGATTTTTTTAGATTTTCTTAGATTCAGAGTCCGTTGAGAAAAAAGTATGATTGCATTTAAAAAACGATTTTTAGGGTCACTTCCGGTTTAACCGGTATCAAGTTTCTCTCGGTACATATCAAGTTTCAAAGTAAAATCGAAAAAAATAACGGAGATAACGGACCGTTCCGGGTCTTTGTAACAACCCTGTATAAATCATAATGAAAAATATAAGGTAAATTTGCGCGATTTTATAGTTTGAGCCACAAATACTTAACTCTGTTTCCCTTTTACACATTTATATGTGAACCCTCACTTAATCTCTGCAATTTGATTGGTTCATTTGAATATTGACCAATCAAATTGCTGAGATTAACAGAGGCGGCATAAATGGGGGGTAAACCGCTAACCGTATTTTGTACACTAGACATCCTCTGAAATCTCCGGACATCCCCCTGAAATCCTCGGACTTTCTCCTGAAATCCCCCTGAAATCCTCGGGCTTCCCCTAAATTGTACACCTGACATCCCCAGCGGTTTGCCCCCCCACTCATAAATGTACCTATCAAATGAAAGTGCCGTATTTTATCAAACTATTTTCTAGGAAATTTGGCAAATGAACCAATAGCAGCTGAGCATTTGTGGTTTGAACTACAAAATCGAGAAAATTTGCCTATACATTTGTGCCCAGAACGCAATTTCTTTCAAAATATCTGTCACTTGTGTCAAAATGTCCGTCAGCTGTCACTTTGCCTGTTGTTCATTGTCAAAGGCGTACGTCAATGCTAGCATCTGTCAAATTTTAAATTTAAAACAATTTTCTAGCAAATGAACCAATAGCAGCTAAGTATTTGTGGTTTGAACCACAAAATCGGGAAAATTTGCCTGTACATTTGTGCATAGAACGCAACTTCTTTCAAAATATCTGTCACTTGTGTCAAAATGTCCGTCAGCTGTCACTTTGCTGTTGCTCACTGTCAAAGGCCTACGTCAATGCTGGCATCTGTCAAATTTTAAAAGTTTTAGAGAATACCTAAATCGTGCCTTGATTATTAAAGCTAAAGCCTTTTGAGGGTTAATTAACGAGTTTCTTTAATCTTCAACCCCCATTTGCAGAAGTTCCATTAAAAATTAATCTTCAGGTTAAACCCCTAGAAATGATTATTGACGTAACTGTTTCTATGGAAAAGACATTTAACTTTTAACGGAAACGGTGCCAATGGGGGTAGATCGAGGGGTGAGCCGCAGGGGAAATCTGGTGTACAGGTGCTAGGAAATCTCGGGGAAATTCGAGGAAATCTTGGGGAAATGTTGCCAACAAAAATGGAAATCCGAGAAAATCTTGGGAAATTGATGAAATTGGGGAAATCTTGGGGAAATTTGAGGAAATTGGGGAAATCTGAGGAAATCTTGGGGAAATTTGAGGAAATCTTGGGAAATCTGAGGAAATTGGGGAAATTTGAGGAAATCTTGGGGAAATTCGAGGAAATCTTGGGGAAATCTGGGGAAATGTTGCCAACAAAAATGGAAATACGAGAAAATCTTGGGAAATCTGATGAAATTGGGGAAATCTGAGGAAATCTTGGGGAAATTTGAGGAAATCTGGGGAAATCTTGGAAAATTTGAGGAAATTGGGGAAATCTGAGGAAATCTTGGGGAAATTTAAGGAAATCTTGGGAAATCTTGAGGAAATTGGGGAAATTTGAGGAAATCTTGGGGAAATTCGAGGAAATCTTGGGAAATGTTGCCAACAAAAATGGAAATCCGAGAAAATCTTGGGAAATCTGATGAAATTGGGGAAATCTTGGAGAAATTTGAGGAAATCTGGGGAAATCTGAGGAAATTTGAGGAAATCTTGGGGAAATTCGAGGAAATCTTGGGGAAATCTGGGGAAATGTTGCCAACAAAAATGGAAATCAGAGAAAATCTTAGGAAATCTGATGAAATTGGGAAAATCTAAGGAAGTCTTGGGGAAATTTGAGGAAATTGGGGAAATCTGAGGAAGTCTTGGGGAAATTTGAGGAAATCTTGAGAAATCTGAGGAAATCTTGGGGAAATTTGAGGAAATCTTGGGGAAATTTGAGGAAATCTGGGGAAATCTTGGGAAATTTGAGGAAAATCTTAGGAAATTGGGGAAATCTGAGGAAATCTTGGGGAAATTTGAGGAAATCTTGGGAAATTTGAGAAAAATTTAAGGAAATTGGGGAAATCTGAGGAAATCTTGGGGAAATTTGAGGAAATCTTGGGAAATCTGAGGAAATTGGGGAAATTTGAGGAAATCTTGGGGAAATTTGAGGGAATCTGAGGCAATCTTCCCAAAAGGAAATGTTAGTGTACAAAAATTTCCACTGTGACTCACCCCGAGGGGTGAGCCGCAGGGGAAACCTGATGTACAGGTGCTAGGAAATCTTGGGGAAATCTTGCCAAAAAAAATTCCGGGAAATCCAAGAAAATCTTGGGGAATTCCGAGGAAATCTTAGGAAATCTGAGGCAATCTTCCCAAAAGGAAATCTAGTGTACAAAATTTTCCCCTGCGACTCACCCCACGGAGTAGCTTTAAAACATTTTTTAAACCGATTGTGGAACGAATAAAGTTGTGACGCAATTAGAATGTGACTATCAATCTACCTGTTTACATTTAATCTCTTCACAGTCTATGGTAATTTTAAAAATGGCCGCTCTGTCGTCATCTTTCAAAAATTCAAACATGGTAAAGTCCCGTCGCATATTAACGAAAGCGGGGGTTGTGTGTCTCAGGCTTTTTTTCTGTTGGTTTGTAAACGGGATTTCAGTTCTGTCAAAATGGACGATAATTAAGAACAAAGACCCCTTTCAACCTCCATTGTTACTGTTTATTGACATTGACAGTGACGGGAGTTTTGACAGATGTGAAATCCCGTTTACAAACCAACAGAAAAAAAGCCTGAGACACAACCCCCGCTTTCGTTAATATGCGACGGGACTTTAGCTTGTTTGGTGACGTCATGATCACAGTCTGCGATTTGATAAGATAACCTCGCAAGTGGGATTTCCGAATTGATTAAAATTTAAAAAAATCTCGAAAATGGAGGCTTGTAGTTTGATTAAATATAAAAAATAAAATTTAAGTAACTTTTGAACTTTGAAGTACGATGACGTCATATTTAGGATAAATATTCTTGATCTGTTGCAAATCCTAAAAAAGTAATGGCGTAAACGTTACGTAAAGTTAGTCAAGCTGAGAATAAGGGTGACCCAAGGAAAATGGCGGGAGTCTCTGACGTCACACATGAACCCACCACCAATCAGAAACTTCTCAAAGAATCTACAAGTCGGGTAAAAGATGAAAGAGAGAAGACGGTAATTTGAAATCGCGCCAAAAGGGAATCGACCAATGGGAGTGTGCGGCTGGAGGGGGGTCCACGCGCCACGGCCTGCTTTGCGGCTATCGACCGATGACGTCAGCAGAGCAGATGGAGCCCCCACCTGGCTGTAAAACCGCCCGACCTTGACCCGGGTTAAGCCCAACACCAAAATTCCAAAATTAGTCCGAGAGGGCGTTAGAAATTGGTTAGAAACGGTTAAATGGCAAAAATACCAAAATACCGAAAACCGGGCGTGTCTCAGCCATGTCGAGGCGGCCATCTTGCAAATACAACACAAGGAAAAAAAAATACGGTCACCTCAGCAAAATCGCGTCCGAGCTGTAAATTTGTAAATTAAAGTGTGTTTTACCTTTTCGTGGCGAGGCGGATGACGCGTCGCGTCGGGGCGACCCCCTTAGGGCGTCGCGCCGAGGCGTCGCCTCATCCGCCTCATCTTTAACATATTTCGGGCCATCGCTTCCGTCGCTTGTTGGGCAAACGCTAACCTTTCGATTGTTTCACATAGCGCCATTTTGTCTTAAATTTATGATCACTAGGCAGGAAAATTGTGAATGAAATGGCATTGAAATTGTCACTCGGTTCACTGTTTAAAATCTGTCCTCTGGCGTCGGCGGCGTCCCGGCGTCGATGATGGGCAGGACAGACATTATTTTAGATTATTACGCATTATTTTCATTCAGATTTAACCGACTGTTCTCTTTGCCGAGGAGACCACAAATGATTTTCGCTGCGGAATATTCGTTATTGAACCCGTCATCCGGTTTCCTGACCAATGGGAGAGCTGCAACCGCTGTTGCTAAGCGCCCGGGCGACTTTCTATGACCTCATTCATGGCCACCCGACGCGCGATTCTCGCCCTTAGCGACCGGAGCCGTAAAGAAAATTCGATTGTTTTCGTGGAAAATTCTGGAAAACACGCGTGAAATTCGTGCACGTTATTAATACGGTGCGTGGCTTTCAGCACGATTTCCTGTTTCGCCGGTTTATGGCGTTTTCATCCAAAAAGCACGTTCGGAAATTTCACCTGTTGAAATCACAAGGAAACACGATTTTTTTCTCTAACAATTCTGGGAATTCTAATCACAACTATTATAATTAATCGAAATCTGACTAATTTGCCCTTAAAATACTAGTTTTTCCTTGTTTTTCTCAAAAAATTGTTGAAGGAACTGTCGCGCCATCTATTGTCGAGTAGCTGATTTCAAAACAGCAACCTACTGCTAAAACTATCCTTAAATCTTGCTTTTTAATAACACCTTGCAGATTCGATCTAATCAACTAATTAACAAAGTTAATTGTTTGGGAACTTTTTATTAGTAATATAGGGTCATTAGGTATCGCATTAATAACAATTCTTGTGCAAAATGATGTTGCGTTTCTACATATGCAACCAGTAATACAGGCTGGAGTTTTATGTTCAATATTTATGGAGGATTGTATAAAAGGAGACGTAACGTGCAAGGGATTTGATATTTCTTGTCAGTGTCCCCAGTTTTACGATAGTTCACAGTTGGCCGCTGCAGGCGCTGGAAACAGGGATTGCATTGCGGTTCTCTTCGTGGATAAATGTGTTAAGGCCCAAGTTTATAGCAAATTAATTCAATTCTAACTCCGTGAGATGGCGCCTTCATGCAGGTTTTGTTGTATTGTGGGTTGCAGCGCAGGGTTGATGCCGACTTTGCATGATATAAAGATACCTTATGTATTGACTATTCTAGAGTCAGTAAAAGTGTGTTTACACTACATGATTTGTCAAATGATTTTGCAAATGAAAAGTCATAAGGTAATATTTTCGTGTTTACACTGGGTTATTTTTGCTATTACTCCGGTCATAAGCAAAATCAAAGCATCAATAATAGCAAAATATTATGAAAATTAGGGAATAGGACGGTATCTATTTCGCCATGATAATTCATATGATTTTTTTAAATCGCCTGCCATTTCTCGCAAATTTAGTTCCCCTAGTACGGGGAGGCAACCCTGTTGTGACTTTATTTACTCATTTTTTCATTGAAGCGTGTTCTTTGCTTAGGTATAGCGCAATATTTTTTGACTATATATAAAAAAATTAGCACATTAACAAACGACCTACGTTGTTACAAAAAAGTGCATTTGAAATAAATAACTAACCTTGACCACAGAAATTCACACTGATACATTTTAGGTGGTTTTACGTCGCTTTTAGGTTATGTAGGACGCACATTTGCCAGTAGAGTCAAGTGCAACATCATAAGCCAGTCATAGCAGTGTAAACACATTTATGCAAACCGCATGACTTTTCGCATTTTGTATTATTAGGTACCAAATGATTTATAAAAGCGAAAATCATAGCAGAATACAATTCGTGTATAAATTTGTACCCGAAAGTTGTTGATTTGGCGAAATTTTAGAGCTTTCCATAAGCAAAAAATTGGCAATCTCGGAGACGGTAGAAACTTCTAGGTACTTTTCCACAGAATTTGTACAAATGTTTTCATAATCCCGTGCGAAAATAGTTATTTACGTAATTAGTTATGAAAAGTCCTATATTGTTTGCAGTGTTGTTAAAGATACATTTTTTGAAGTATCTAGATACAGATACAGATACTTTTCCAACGGAGTATCTAGATACTAGGTAGATACATTTTTTTCATCAGTATCTAGATACAGATACAGATACTTGCAATAAGTATCTAGATACATATAGATACATTTCAGATACATTTGAATTTAAAAAAATTTAAAAAAACTTTTATGTTTTTCTGAAATAGTTGATATTATATCTATTACCTACCGCCGGTTCCGGTTTTCTATATTTTGCAGTTATGCACCCATACTTATGGCTGAATTTATTCCTAAACAAAAAAAAATTCATTTAGGGCAGGCATGAATACCTGTTAGGTATTAGGGTGCAGAATGCAGGCAATTACTAGAGAAACGCTAATCCGCCTGACCATCGATACCTATCAGAATAAACAGAATGACGCAAGCAACGCGAAGTTTTTTGGAAACAAAAGCACATTATTTAAAAAAATTGTACGATACGGGTATCAAGAAAGAGTAAAGCAAATAAATATTTCTAGGTGCAATTATAAACTCATTAGTTCGGTATCTTTATTTTGGGGAAAACCCAGCTTCTTGGAATAGAGTATCCCTTTGTGTTTCTATACCTGTTTAGGATCCCACCGGAAAGGACTCCTTAACACAAAGATATTGATTATTTGCGAGTGTAGAAGAAACCAAACATCTGCATTTTTGACGCTTATAACCGAGAATAAAAAGCATCTCACATTTTAAAGTTGTCGTTGTCTCGAGGTAGGTAGTTGTCAATTATTAAAATGCGAGTTAGGGTATTGTGTATCTAAGTATCTATGAAATGTCTTAGATACAAGATACTATAAAAAATGTATCTAGATACAGATAAGATACTGTTACGATAAATGTATCTAGATACGTATCTAGACACATCAAATGTATCTAGATACTGTATCTAGATACTTGTATCTAGTTACTTAACAACACTGATTGTTTGACGAGTCGTAATATTTGCCAAAACGAGCGATAGCGAGTTTTGCAACATTATGCGTGTCAAACAATTTAGGCTTTTCATAACGTATTCAGCACAACATTTTACCTAATTGTGTAAAATCCAACTTTTCAAAACGCAATTAGGTAAATGTTATTTTTCCCACTAATTTCAGTTAGGAAAGGCATCATATTTCCGCACTAGTAAGTGTGAAAAGTGAATTACAGTGCGAAAAGTGAATTCATTTCCGCACTAGTGCGAAAAGTAATTATGTAATAGCTATTTATGTAACAAGTGAGAAAAGTAGGTACATAATTTCCTAACGCGTGTGCTTATTGCAGAACGAGGCGAAGCCGACTTCTGTAAGCACGCAAGTGAGGAAATAATGCATTTTCTCACGTGTTACATACAAGATTTTTCATAATCCCGATCGAGACATTCAAAAACTGTAATTGGCGAAGCACTGAAAAAGATTTGGTGTTTTTTCATAACTTGTGCGAAAGTATCTTTCAGTGCAAATTATAGTTTTTGAATGACTCGATCGGGATTATGAAAAATCTTGTATGTGACAGGTGGGAAAACTTGTTACATAAATAGCTATTTTATGGCTCTAAGTTCTCGATCCCGCAATGCAACAGCTATCGAATTCGATAATAATTTAACATGCCCTTTTGCTAAGAAAAATTCAAAAGGAGCCTTTTTGCCCCTAAAATGGTTTTCGAAAAAATTGCACTAAGGTTTTTTGACCCGGCAATATAATAGCTATCGAATCCGATTATAGTAAAATAAATTCAAGCAAGCCCCTGCTTCTGCTACTAAAATGACGTTTTTCGAAAAAATTTCACTAAGTTTTTCGATTTGAAAAAAATCAGTTATCAAATACGGTAATAAAATATACATTTATGCATGTTTTTTTTCACCGCACCATTTTTTGATAAAAGGGCACAAGTGTGAATACATTTTTAGAAACGTAAAGATTCCATGATGTTTCTGGGAGATTCGATTTTTCGATCGATTTTATTAACTTGTTCCGAGAAGCGTAGAAGTTAAAAATTATCAATCCTGCATGTACCTAAGTCCAATGTCCAGGCATATTATGCACGAAACATACTCGAAAATACCGTGCCAACAATATCAGATAAAGATTATAAAACATCTAATGCAATTAATTTGCTTACAATTCAATTCTTTTAAAATTTCGAAATGAAAACTGAATATTTAAATACGAACAAGAATTATTTAAATTCCTTAATAATTCTCCTTAGAGAAATGTTATAAAAATGCTTTAAGGGGATTTTTATAAAAAGAATGGAATAACGTTTCTCTTTTCTCTAAGACTGTAAACCGAAATACTTGTGAACAACAGGGTAGAGGTAGCTGGAGCTTATTGTAATAATCGGAAATGGTTCGTAGTAAATGTGACAACACCGCAACCAAATTGTTACACTGTAGTGGTTTGCGTCTAGACTTGCTTAGGTTTAGCAATTGGTCCACAGATGGATACTTTCCTAGTTTACTAAGATACCGAGGGGCATCACCGAGGGCAGCACTATCTAGACAAATGCGAATGTTCAAATTTTGATTCAATAAGTTATTAATTTTTTAGTGAGATGACCTGCCAACCCAGTTTTTTTTCCACAGAACAAAACACAAATCATGGTAGCATCTTTAAAGCAGTGAACCTTCAATATTTAAAATTATATCTTGGAGATTTTCTCATTTTCAGTTTTCATAATTTTTTATACAAAAAACTGTACATTCAATTGCATTAAGAAAAACCACAGACAAAGTTGTTCACCTCAAGCTACTAACGAAAAAATTTAAACAAAATCTGGTATGTAGTTGTCGAGAAAAAAAAATAAAAGTCCAGAAATGGTACCCCTTTTTAGTCACTTTTTATTTTTTTTCTCAAAAACTACATACCAGAATTTTTTTATACTTTGTCATGATAATTTTGAGATTGAGACGAAGGTGTGGTATTTTTTTCACGCGATTTGAATGTACCGTTTTTACATTGTTTAAGTATATCTAGTTAGTCAACGCGGGTTAGTTCGGGGTAGGGATTCGTAGGCGGCGCCCAGGTGCATTGGCATAGGGCGCCATGGCGCCATCTACCACATCCCGACCCCGAACTAACCCCGCGTTGACTAACTAGATATACTTAAACAATGGTTTTTATTTCCCATCATTGTAAACTTGGACCTTATTACAGTAACCTGTAAACTGTTGACCATTGACGCAGTGGCCACCGCCCCTTTAATAGAGGTTGGTGCGGGCCAGGAAAACTTACGCGATATTAGCGATGACGTGGACCTTAATATTGACTAATAGTTGAAGAATAAGGGTTTTTAGTATAAGAGGGTCCTTTTCTAATTGTGACGTCAAGCCAATCAAGCGGCAGCGCACTATGCGCAGATGGTATACTGTTTATGGCGGCGCATAGGGGGTCTGACATGGCACATCTTCCATCCTTTTATGCTGAAAACCCTTATTGCTATCGATTAAATCGTTATAATATCATGTCCGGAATGAGTTTTGTGCTGAAATAATTTAATCAATCTTCCTTAGCGAATTCCAAGGGCGGTTTCGATGTCCAGAAACTCGAAAAATTTAAATTTGGCCTGAATTTGGCATATCATATAAAGTAGGTCAGGTTTTGTGATATGTGAGGTTATGACAGGCGCAACTAATTAATTGCTGATATTTTACGTAATTTTGAACAAAAATTGAATGTTATTATTATTATTATTAAGTTTATTGCATATAAGTACAATTAATAGTACTCCTTGCAAAAATTGAATGATATATAGTGTCCTCACTTTGTGCAATGATGGAAATGCGAAACCTGGACTACAGCCAATTTGGTTTGCTGCCAGAGAAAGACAATCGGGGCCAAATTCAAGGAGAATTGGAAGACAGTAGACAAGAATAAAAATGCTTTTTAGGAGGGACGATTTGACACAAGACAAAGTTTATGAGAAATAAAATTTTATAATAACTAAGGAGGTACTATAATAATACAAATAACATTTTTCCTGGCATTTTCCTGTGGTAAGACATAGGTACTGAGGTAGTTGCTGTAAAGTTGATTTGATACGACCACACGTAACTCCACGATTGCAGGAAAGTAAATAATTCTTGTGCAGAAACTGAAGGTAGGTAACAGTACCTATAGGTATTTAGGGCTTTTTGGTGGTAGCGTGCATTCAAAACTCGAAGTAACGTAACAAAATAAAAATATATTTAATAATGGTACGTGTGTTGCTGTACAAGTCTACAGTGGAACTGCTTAAAATCTATCCTTAAAACTAGTGAGAGTGGCGAGATGCGCAAACGTCTCTATTGTTCGTGACATGACTCACCCTTGGCAGGTAGTTGTTTACAGGGTTGGTTTTACCCTGTAACCAGCGGATGTTTGTCTGCCAAGAATGAGTCATGCTTTTGGAATTTACATATTGTCACGTACAAATAATAAAGGCGACCGCGCCACAGGTACTTGATGTGATTTTCAATGGTTTTTTTATAATATATTTCATTAATATGCAACTAAGTACATACAGGGTGCGAGATTAAAACTCCAAAACGCAATAACTTTGTTATTTGCGGTCCGATTTGAGTGAACTAAAAACCAAATGAAATTGCCCGTAAAACACTACAAACTAAAGACATATGTACCCAATTTTTTTTGCTAAGTCCAATAGCTCATTTTTTTCTGCGTCTTCTGATGTACAATCAATTATGTTTGGTTTATAGTTAGTTCTGAAAATATATAAATTTCTGTCAAAATTAGAACATTTTTTACAAAAAAATTTTGAATGTACTGTGGATCTGAAAGAAATATTTAAAATATGTTATTTTCTAACATGTAAAATGCATTTCGAGTTTTTTTTCGCGGCATACTTGAAAATTTAGCATAAAAAGATTGAAATGTTGACAATAATTCTAATTATTTTCAAAATTTACTATAAACAAACTCAACTTATTGTAGGTACATCAGAAGACGCAGATAAAAATTAGCTATCAGACTGAATAAAAAAAATTGGGTATGTCCATTTGAAAACGAAAAGTTGACATCCGGTTGACATTCAAGCTGATCGAAGTTGATAAAAATCAAAACCATCTTCAGTTTGGAGTGTTTTATGGGCAATTTCATTTGGTTTTTAGTACACTCAAATAACACAATAAATAACCAAGTTATTGCGTTTTGGAGTTTTAGTCGCACCCTGTATAGAATGGGGTGTAAGTATTTTAATTTTTTTTTACACTTTTTCGATTTGCTATTGTTGCTTTTTGATTTTACATGAAAATTTTCATCAAATTAGCTTCTAGGCCAGTTAAACGGTTCACATTTTTGTCTTAAACAGTGAGCAACGTATATTCTCGAATATCTCCCATGCATCATAAATATATATGGAAAGTGGAGGAGTTCGTCTATAATGCCCCTAAAGCATCAGGCTTCTGCGCCGGACCGCTTGGACACTATTCCAGTGATTCTATATTTTTTTTAGGAAAACTCATCAGAGGGCTGAAATTTTGCACCCAGAGGTTCCTATTATAGTTCTAAACGAAATAAGAAAGTGTTAAAAACTCTATTGTATTGTGTTCTATTGGAAACCTATTACAGTTTCTAATGAAACCTAATGCGACATATTTCTGGGATATTCTCCATTACGTGACATTAGAAATCAGCTATTGTTTCTAAAATGGGTTGATCTGGGAATTCCCAGAATGTCAATACAGTTTCTAATGAATTGTAATGGGAATAAGCCTGGGATTCTACATTAAGTTGCATTAGGAACCAATTTTTGTGTTTGAAATGGGTTGATCTGGGAATTCCCCCGGCAAATACCTACCTCAACCCATTATAACTCATCAAATTATTTTTTAAATGTATTTTGGGGTAGGTATATGGGCATTTTCTAGGTGCTCATTAAATTTTGAGTCAAATATGGCCCTTTCAGGGTCGTGAAACAAACAATACTTAACTGTACATTTTTATTTTCATAGATAGTAGTTACATATTATACAATCGAAGAAAAAGTTGACCATAATTATAATTGCACTAATTTAGCTCAAAAGGCCACTGAAACCATTTTTTCATCCCTATAGTCTTCCTTTTGATGGTTTTTAACTTCGTGCCGTTGCAACTGCACCTTTTGTCTAGCCTTGTAATCGCATTTCTCGCAATTAAACCATTTAATCTGCTCTGAATGTCTGTTAATGACGTGATGTTTCAAATACTTTTCATCAATCGCTTTGTAGTCGCATTTTCCGCACCTAAACCAGCTTATTTCCTCTGCAATCAAATGTTTCTTAACTAAATGCGATTTCAAAGTGCCTTTTCGCTTAGTTTTATGGTCGCATTTATCACACTTAAACCAGCGAATCTCGTTTTTTTTTAAATGTTTCCTAATTACGTGCGCTTTCAGGTTCTTCTCCAATTTACATCTGAAGTCGCATTTCTCGCACTTAAACCAATTAGTCTCGTCTTCGTTTAAATGTTTATTAATGAAGTGTCCTTTCAGGACGGTTTTTTGTTTAGTTTTAAAGTCGCATTTCTCGCATCCGAACCATTTAACCTCGTCTTCATTTAAATGTTTCCAAGTCAAGTGCCAGTTCAAGGTGTCTTTTCGCACAGATTTGTAGTCACATTTGTCACAGTGGAACCATTTAACTTCCTCTTGTTTCAAATTGCGGTAATGTTTACTAATCACGTGACTTGTGAGGTTCCCCTTTTTTTTGGCTTTAAAGTCACATTTTTCACATTTAAACCAGTTAATCTCGCCCTCGCTTAGATGTTTATTAATCAAGTGCCATTTAAGGGTGACTTTTTCTTTGCTTTTATAGTCGCATTTCTCGCACTGGAACCACTTAACCATGGCTTCACTTAAATGTTTACTGGTTACGTGTTTTTGCAGGTTATATTTCCGTATGGTTTTGAAGTCACATTTTTCACACCGGAACCATTTGACTTCCTCTTCGTTTTGATGTTTGCTTGTAATGTGCAGGCGCAGGTTTCGTTTCCGTAGAGTTTTATAGTCGCATTGCTCGCACTGGAACCATTTCATGTTATTTTTATTTACGGGTTCTTGTTTCACTTGGCATTGGATGTCAATTTCTTCCTTTATTATCACTTCTTCAACTTTTAGCTTCGTTTCTTCTTCGTCAGGGCATTCTATCTTAATCATTTCGTCCTTAATTTCATTAGAAAAATCCATTACGAAAGCTACGAAGGATTTGAAAGATTTGAAGCGAAAAATTTAGGGGTTGTTTCTTCTCGCCTTTAATATTTATGGATTAAGTTCAGTTATATCCGAATTTACCCAAATTTTCGTGAAATTAGATGTGACAACTGCAAACTTAAGATTAATGATTTTTTACTGTCAGCATAACCACACTTTCAAAAGTTACGTCAATTTGACAGTAAAGTGCTGTGTTGCCAAATGTCTAAGCAGATTTTGCTCCCTCTAGCGGTGAAATGCCTCGTACTCAAATTTTGTATTGTTGGGAACTTTGAAAATGTCCACATTATTGGAAACACAAACCAACAAAAGAAAATTCTAACTTTCAAGTCGAAATTCTAAGTTTCAAGTCGAAATTATATGTAATGTGTATACAGTACATCATACAGCTGTGTGAGACGTGTTGCCGACAATGAAAATTTACTGCAGTTACAAGAAGTACGAAAAGTAAAGTGTAAATAAGGCAATTTTGCTAAATTATCGCTCAGAGTGTTGAAAATTTGTAAAGGGGTATGAAAAGAAGAGGGGTAAAAATTAACCGAGCATGGTTAAGTAGAATTACAGAAAATAACACAAAAATAAGCCAATTATGCAAATTTAGCTTTTGGGAAGTTGAAATATTGCGAATGGAGTTGTAAAAAGTGAAAAAAGTAAACATAAATAACAAGCCACATGAGTTCAACTTATTGCCGAAGAAAAACGAAATTAGGCGAATTTAGTAAAATATAGGTGCTTATGGGGTTGAACAATTGTAAAGGGGGATCAAAAGTCAAAGGGGGTGAAATTCGTGAAAATGAACCGAAGTTAAATAAAATTACAGAAAATAACACAAAAAAAATAAGTATGCCAATTACTTATGCCAAAATTAAAGCTTTTGCGGATGGGGGATTGAAATATTGCGAATGGGGTGGAAAAAATTAAAAAGGTAAACATAGCCATCAGTTCAACTTACTTACTTACGAAGAAAAACGAAATTAGGCAAATTTAGTAAAATAGCTGCTTATAGGGGCTTGAACAATTGGAAAGGGGGATGAAAAGTCAAATTTTTGCTAATTTAGCCTTTGGAGGATGGAAATATTGCGAGTGGGATCGCAGGTTGAAAAAGTGAAAAAGGTAATCATTTTACTCAAAAAGAAAAACTGTGGATGAGTTAAAAAATAATTGAAATGACTTTTGAATTTAGAAAAGAATCGCAAAAAGCCCCAAAAAATAAAATGTATATACTTACTTAATCTGCCACCTAGAGTTTAGGGGTTGTTAGTAGTCTAGGGGCTGGTTTTAATTGAAGCCTTATGAGACTTTTTTTAAGGGTTCAACCCTTAAATTTCATCCCCCCTGTTAGATCATAACGAAAAATTTACCATCCCCAACCCCTGTCACTGTAAATTTACACACCAAATTCGGTCTTAATACGCGTTGACCAGTTTTTATGTTAAGTATCGTATTATTGTGTTTTTGCACGTTGGGGGTTGTAGCGCCTTTAAGGGTGTTTCTTCGGGAATGATGACATAGCCCATTTTTGTACCATCAACAGGAAGCTATCGAATGGCATTAATTTTAACCCTAAATTCAAGTTTCCACCCCTAAATTTCTTCGCTAAGACCTTCCTAAGATTCACTTTTCCTTTCTAACAGGGTTTCATGGATTTGGTGGTGAAGTAGGGGGTTGGAGTTTAGGGAACTCCAACCCCCTATTTCTGCAGTAAATTTTCATTGTCTTGGACTTATTCTGGCAACACGTCTCACACAGCTGTATGATGTACTGTATATACATTATAATTTCGGAGCGCTATGCAAAAGTCCATTGCAGAAATGTCCACAAGGAAAAACATCCAAAACGCAAATGTCCATTGCGCAAATGTCCATAAGGTCAATCGCGTCAGCAGTAAACGATAACTTAAGATTAGGGACTATACTTAACTCAGTAATAGAGAGAGACGAGGAGAGATCAATAAACTAGGGAATTTCTTTTTTCACCTAGGTGGTAGATGTCAGTTCGTCAAATTGAATTGAAATTTGTCAAAAAATCAAGCAAAGTAATCCAATAGTTATTTGTACAACAAGTAAGGAAAAGTATTACTTTTCCACGAGTTGTACACATTATTTTTCCGTGTACTATCCTGAAATTGCGTTAACATTTACGATTAAAAATGAGAAATCAAAAATTATTCGTACCTACAGGGTCCAATAGTTTCTGAAACTCCATTTACATAGTAACGGAAAAAACAAAATAAAAATTAGCAAAAAATGTTTACTTCCGATGAAAAGAATTCCGCCGATGTTTTAACGGCGGCTGCAGAAGCAACAGCAAGTTTGCTTCCAGTAAAGTCAAGAAATAAGTATGAGAAGTGTTATGAAAACTTCAACGAGTGGACAAGGAACAAAAAATTGCAGGAAGTGGACGAAAACATCGTGTTAGCGTACTTCTTTGAAAAGGATAACGTCACACAGTTTTTAAATGAGGCTCCCGAAGATTCTTACTTGCTTATGAAGGTAAATAAATCTGTCCAAAGGCTCTAATTATGACTTACACGATTTTAGATTGCATTAATATTTGGTCTTTCTGGTGCATGCAGACGTGAAGAACTACGTAGTTTGAGTGTGGATGATATTGAGGACACTGGCTCCATTTTAGTTGTTACTTTGCATGATACAAAGACAAGAAAGAAACGTATTTTTACAGTAACTCCTGATGCTGCTGGCATAAATGCCCTTATACTGTACAGGAGATATTTGAGCCTTAGACCAAACCATGGTGGGTCATCGGAGGTTCTTTCTGTATTATAAGAATGGTAAATGCAGCGTCCAGCCAGTGGGAATCAACAGCTTTGCTGCCATGCCAAAGAAAATTGCTGAGTATTTGCACCTACCTGATGCCAGTAGTTATACAGGACATTGCATGCGTCGTACTTCTGCTACATTACTGGCCGATAGTGGAGCCGACATACAGGTACTTAAAAGACATGGTGGAAGGCGATCCAGCAGTGTCGCTGAAGGGTACGTTGAAGACAGCATCGGCAATAAAATAAGGAATTCAACTAATATATTCAAAAGTGGATCAAGCGCTAGTCTTCCAACTACAACAAATGCAATTCAACCAGTCTCAAGATTAGACGAAAACGGTAATAATGAAGATTCGTCAGTGGCGACTGCGACTTCCTTCAACATTCCAGCATCCTGTGGGTTATCGTTTTCAAATTTGTCAAACTGTATTTTTAATATTTACAGTGGTAAAGACGAAAAAGAATAAATCATTAGCATTTCGTTACCTAACCGAAAAATAAATTGTTATTTAGAAAAGCGTTGCTATGTGGAAAAGTGTTGCTATGTAGAAAAGTTTAACTTTTCTAAATGAAAAAATACTTAGAAATTTAATATATTTCAGAATAGTACACGGAAAACGTTATTTCTGACATTCTGAAACAAACTAACCTAGGAAATTGTGTTTTTGTATTTTTGTAATTGTAACTCATGATTTCTAAAATTGTATTTACAATCTACATTTCCGCAAGAATGTGGGAAGTGCTGGTCTTGGCAGGATTATTATTGGACTAAATCATGTGCAAATAAAATTATTGGCATCAACTAAGTTTTATCTGTTTTAATGTTTCGGCTCTTGTGTCAAAACCATATCTCTAAAATCTAAAATCAGAGGAGGATTGGAGTTTCTCCAGGATGTCGACTGTAGTGGTCCAAGAACCGTTAAAATCAAGCATTATTAACTAATATTGTCAAAAACACAAAAATCTAAAATTGCATCATCCTAAAATCAGCCGCAACGCGATTTATTAAATCAAATTAAATAAGCTCCGTGAGGAATTCAGCATAAAACAATAATCGATGCAAGACGCACTAAATGAGTCACCCTTCCAGAAAGAAATAAATTAACGTGACAAACGATGACAGTCCCTAAGTGCATTCCGCCATAAATCTAGAAAAGTAGGGCACGGGGAGGTAAATCGATATCTACCGGAGAAAGAACTGCCAAAATCGATGACAATGCAAATCAAACGGAAAAAGTCCTCCCCTGCAATTTTCCCCCACCACTCAGTCACGTCAGAAGGAAAATGTCAACCCCTGGATTAACCAATAAAAGGGGGAGCAAGTCAGCTCTCCACAGTAGTCTTCACAGTCTTCTCCATCAGCTCCAGTTGTCTCCAGTTAGTGTGTCGCTGCCCAGAGAGAAATCCAGTCCAGGATGATCTTCAAGAATTAAGAAGAATACCAAGAGCCTTTGCCAAAAATGAAGGAAAAATTCCTGAATCCAAACAGAGCTTAAACCGGTATGATTATCTTATTTAATTTGGGAACTTTTAATAATTACATATGATTCGCAAAAGTTAATAATGCTTGCAATGCCTTTTAATATCAATTACTTACTAACAATTTATTATCGCTAAAATTGTCACCGAATTAATGATTTCTTAATATCTGTATTTTACCAAAAGGAAACCAAACCATTCAGCTAAATTCTGTAAAGTAGCCTCGATCCTTTAATGATCAACTTTGTAACTTTGTTGTTATTTTTAAATCTTATTGTTAATAAAAATCCATAAAGCTATCTTTGCAGTGAATGCTGACTGAACCTGTAAGAACCTACTAGCTCTAAACCCTTTCATTTACTTTAACTAGCAAAGCCACCTTAATTGACTAATTAATTAGAGGTAATTAAAGTGGTCCAAAGCACGGCCACGAAACGCAACAAATAAATCCGCTCGACCAACACACACCAAAAAATACTGGTGGCGCGATTCAAATAATAAAGCCACCAGCACAAATTGGTGTCACTAAGTGGGATTTCCTTCTGGTATAAAATCATGCTCTAATTAAGTATAAAAATGTGAAAAAACTAAATCAATTTTTATTTAGGTACTCGCAAAAATTCCGTAAGTAAATCACAGCAATTATTTTATTCTGAATACCTGAATAAAGCGCTTAAATAATTTCAGAATCAAAAGTTTGTCCGAGAACTCGAGTTTTCTTCTGATTCACGAAATTTCAAATTTCATGTTCAAATCTTGTAAATTAATTGCAAGAAAATAAAATGTTCAAAAAATTGCATTATTCTAATTACCCAGAGTACAGGTATCGTAAATAATTAATTGTTCTCGCATAATTCCCAGTTTTTGTAAATGCATTTATCAAGCAACTGAAAAGAATCGATAACGAGTTCAAAGTGAAACCGAGACGCGCGAGCTTTCACCCTCCTTCAATCTTGTCTTGTCGTTTAATTATCGATCCATCGGTCTCCTAAAATGACTAACCCAACGCCAGCTGCCGGAGCAACAATTGTTTTTGATGCTTGGGCGCCGTTAATTCCCTGCTTTGATGGCAAGACATCGGTTAAGAGCTTTATTAATACACTACTCGATGCAGCTAAACTGGCCCAGTGGTCCGATGATCAAACCGCGGCAATTTGCAAATTAAAATGCATCGGAAGCGCTCGTCAAACTATTGACCGAGATCCTACTCTCGCAGCACCGACAGTCCCATGGGACGATTTGCGAAAAGCTCTGGAAAAACGCTACGGTCCTTCAAAATTACCGATCGAATTAATCACCGAATTCCGGAATTACAAACAGAGACAAAATCAGCCAATTCGAGAATACGTAGAAAATTTACGAGATAAAGCGTTCAAGACCCTTAAATTAACAGGAGATCCTGTTAAGGATCAAGTCCTTGAGGACAAGTTAGATGACGATTTATTGCATCAATTTGAGTGCAATTTACAACCTCCATTTGACTATCGAGTAACCAGCGCATGCGCAAAGACGTTTCAGGAAGCAGTTGACATTGCGTTGCGCGAAGAAAGCATATTGGCTAGTTTATCGAAGAAAAATATTAATGAGGATGAAAACAGCCAAGATAAGTCCGTTAAACGCGTAATTAGTAACGATAATTCCACCCAGCGATTTTCAAGAGCCTCTGATAACAGAGCGCTAGGCGGAAAAAGGGAGAATTATAATGGTATGCGTGAGGAATCTTTATCGTGGGAGTCACCGTCAAGTCGCAGTTCAAACTTCTGCCCGCAAGATGGCAGCCACGTCGCTAATTCTAATTTTAATCGGTTAAATCAAGGAAAATATAATTTTCAACCATCAGACATGCGCAAAAGATCCTTTCAAAATTCACCGCGCGATTATTTTCCAAGTTACAGTTATCGGGAAAGTCGGAATAGACAAGCGTCGAATAATTGGAACGATTTTCGATCTCAACGTATTCCAGCGTGCTTTTTATGCGGAATGACTTCGCATATGGCGAAAGATTGCCGTTCAATGATTTGTTTCTTTTGCGGACGCAAAGGACATTTCGCTTCAGATTGTTATTTGCGAGCACGATTAGACCGAGGTTTAAATTCTTTAAACTTAAATGGGACCGAAAGAGCAGCCGCGACTCCGGGGTCCCGGAACACAACCCAGTAAATACAAAATCAGGGGCACAATCGACCGCCAAGGGAATGTATTACACTGGTGGTCGAAACACAATTTTTGTTTATGTTAATAAAAGAAAATGTAAAGCAATTGTTGATACAGGTAGCTCAGCCTGCCTTATCAAACAAAGTGTTCCCCTTAATAAAAATTGGGCTATACGCGGAAATAACTCAACTCTCTACGACGTTTCTGGTAATAAACTAGACACGCTAGGAGTCGTAGACATAGATTTGCAATTGGCACCCGATCGATTTTATCGTCAAAAATTCGTAATCGTTTCTGATGATATTCACTTTAAAGCTGACATGCTACTTGGAATAAATTTTTTGTATAAATCCCGAGCAGTTTTATCCTGGAAAGATGGAACTATCTGCATCGGAGACGCAGAACTGCCGATATATCCCGAGAATAATCCAGTTAGTCTGATTAACTCGTGTACGTATCGCAAAGCACAGGATGAAATCTTCGAGCGTGGAACGCCGAAAATTAGTAGCTACCGTGACGTAGCGGTGCAGGTAAATTTTGCAGATTTCGCCGAAAATAAAGCGGAACGGAGTAATGGTAAGCCAGCTTTACAAGTAGGTGAGAAATTTTTAGATAGAGCCGTACAAACGGACTTCGCAAATAAAAAGGAAGTTCAAAGTAAAGTTCACAGTAATGACGTCAGAAAGCAACGTCATGAACAAGCGAGAGGACGTAATCCAGCAGTGGGACGCCACAGCCATTCGTCCCTCGTGGAGGTAGATAATAGTCCAGGTATTGAGACTTGCAGGACCGGCCAATCCTGTAGGAACTTAGTACTAGGACACGATGTCACCATCCCTCCACATTCGCAAATGATTTGCTTGGCTAGACTTAAACGAAAAATTGTACCTCGAGGACAAAACATCTTAGTCGAACCAGCCGAAAATAGTGAACTAGACTTAGGAATTTTATTAGCAAGAAGTGTTTGCGAAAATAAAGAATTTTTACCTGTGCGGTTATTAAATTGCAACAACCAGGAGAAGTTTATTATGATGAATACTGTCATTGGAACAGGAGTTGAAGCAGAGGTGCACGAAGAAAGGGAGTCGACCCCTAGGCCCTCTAGCAAAAACATTAGAAAAATAAATGAAAGAAATATTCAAGAAGTTTTCGATTCAATTGAAGTTGGATCAAGGAATCCTAATGCAGTTTTTAAACTTAAGAGTTTAATTCGAAAATATATGGATGTCTTTAGCTGTCAAAATGAGAAGCTGACCTGTACCTCTCGAGTTAAGCACAGGATTGTAGTAGAACCAGGTAGCCTACCTGTGGCCAAACGCCCCTACAAAATCCCTTACTCTCGAAGGACATGGTTGGACCAGGAACTTGCAAAGATGTTGAAAGATGGAATTATTAGACCAAGTGACTCTCCATATAATGCTCCTTTGGTAATAGTCACCAAGAAGTGCTTAAAGCCAGGAGAAGAACCGGAACTTCGCCTATGTGTAGACTTTCGTGGACTTAATGAAATAACTAGGACGGACTACTTCCCTATACCACTAATAGAGGACACCCTGAACCAACTTCATGGGAGTTCTCTGTTTTCCGTGTTGGATTTAAGAAGTGGTTATTGGCAAATAGAAGTTCAGGAAGAAGACAGACACAAAACAGCCTTCAGTACAGAAAACAAACATTTCGAATTCAATCGAATGCCATTTGGACTGAAGAATGCACCAGCTACTTGGCAAAGAATGATCTACGCTTGCCTTAGCAACCTGAATGGAGTTGATGCTTTAGTCTACTTGGATGACGTAATCATCTTTAGTTCAAGCAATGTGGATGAACACTTAGGAAAGTTGGAAAATGTCTTCATGAAGTTACGAGAAAGTGGACTTAAACTGAAACCAAGCAAATGCAGATTTCTTCAGAAGGAAGCTGAATACTTGGGTCATGTTATATCTGGAGAAGGAGTCAAAGCTGATCCGAAGAAGACGTGTCTAGTTGAGAATTACCCTCAACCAAGAACAGTGAAGCAAGTTCGAGCATTCCTAGGATTAGCAGGATTTTATAGGAAGTTTGTTCCGAAATTCTCAGAGTTAGCAAGACCCTTAACACAGTTGACAAGAAAGGATGTACCTTTTATTTGGGGACCAGACCAGGAAAAAGCTTTTAATTCATTGAAAGCTATGTTGACAACTCCACCTGTCTTGAAGTACCCTGACTTCCATCGACCTTTCATCCTTACAACTGATGCTTCAGGAGTTGCTATATCTGCCATATTAAGCCAGAAATATGGAGATGCAGAACATCCAATAGCGTATGCAAGCAGAACTTTGAACAATGCTGAAACTAGATACAGCACAATAGAACGTGAATGCTTAGGAATAGTTTGGGGAATTAAACATTTTCGTCACTACCTTGTAGGAGTGAACTTCACCGTCTTTACCGATCATAGACCCTTGAAGTACTTGTTCAATATGAAGGAGAATTGCAACTCAAGATTAGCAAGATGGTCTCTAGCTTTGATGGAATATACCTTCAACATTGAGTACAAGCCTGGTAAATCTAATCCAGCAGATGCCTTAACAAGACTTCCTGAAGAAGTCTATGAAGACCAAGAAACATTTAGCATCGATCAAGTTAATGCCATTGAGGAAGACCAGGAACCACTATGTATGCCAATAATATATGACCTGGAAACAATTTCCAAGTTGCAAGAAGAAGATCCGGAAGTTCAACAACTCCTTCAGAACGAAGAAGAATTTTACAAGACTGATGATGGAATGGTCTACAAGTTAAGAGGAAATGGAGAAAGGAAAGATAAGATTGTGGTACCTTCCAAAATGAAGAATTGGATCATGAAGCTTTATCATGCTTTACCCATGTGTTCGCATGGAGGAAGGAAGAAGACAACGGAACTAATTCAGACACAGTTTTATTGGAGAGGAATGACCAAGGACATAGCCATGTTTATAGAAAAATGCCATTCATGCAACATCCATAAGAGCAACTATCAACGACCAGTGGACTTACAACCAATGCCTAGCCCCTCTACACCCTTCGCTATGGTATCTATGGACATTGTAGGACCTTTGACAAGAACACCTCAGAACAACAAATATCTTTTAACTATTACGGATTATCTTACCCGATATCCGGAAGCGATACCGATTCCTGACATCACAACTCAAACAGTAGCAAGAGCTTTTGTTACCAACATCATTACTCGTCATGGAGTCCCTAGAGTATTGCTGACAGACTGTGGTTCTCAATTTCTGTCACATATGTTTAAGGAAGTGTGTTCTTTGTTAAAGATTGAAAAGATTCAAACCAGTCCATATCGTCCATCAACCAATGGAGTAATAGAACGATTCCATAGGACTTTAAAAACAATGATTGCCCACTACGTTTCGGATGGAAGTAATGATTGGGACGAAATGGTCCCATTCGCCCTAATGGCATACAGAAATAGGATTCATGATACATCAGGTGAAACACCATTCTTTTTACTTCACGGAAGAGACATGGAACTACCATTCCATGATATACTACAACCTGGAAGAGTTCGATATGATCTAGATGAAAATTATGCTACCGAAATGGCAGCTAGAATCAGAAAAGCATGGAGTTTAGCTAAACAAACCATTGATAGAAGTACAGCTCAGAGAAGACAAAAGTTTAATCAGAAGTCCAAAAATCGAAACTTTGAAGTTGGAAGTAGAGTGTATCTGCAAAACAATGCACCAAGAACAGGAGAAATAGCAGCTAAGTTCCAGCCAAAGTGGCTTGGACCATACAGAGTTCTGGAAAGAACAGGACCGGTTAACTACCGCATACAAGAAATCGGAGGAAGAAAAGAATCTGTAGTGCATGCAAATCGCTTGAAGTTGTGTACCAGTGAGTTGGAGGATAAGGAACAGGTTACCATACCAGCTCCTGCTCGAGCATGGTCACCACCTACCTTACCTCCAGTCAGAGGAGCCAGTGCTCCTGGACGAGCAGCAGGACCACGACCTCCTGCACAAGCTACCCCAAAACCAACAAGAAATGCTGCACCTCCAGCAGTCCAAAGGTCACCTATACAACACCCAGTTGTAAGCCCTAATAATTCACCAATTGCTACGCCTAGAGCACAAAGTACTCCATTACCACTTGGAGGGAGTCCCAGAATGACTCCTCCTTCAGCGCCAGCGCCTCAACGAAAACAATTCAACTTTAGTAATAGCAGTTTACCAGGTTCATCAGGAAATAGTAGGACGTTCATAAGTGACTCGTCTGGCTCTGAAGACGAAGAGCCAGTAGCAACGCCCCAGCCGTCTGTAGTAGAAGAGGAATCCTTCGAAACAGCAGCTAGCGAAAGTGATATTGAGGAGCAGGACAGAACATTGCCTAATGTTCCTCACGGGGTTCCTCAAGTGGAACACCCTCATCATACACGCAGTAAGGGTCCAGTAACCCCTAAACCTTGGGTGCTACCACGTAAAATTTGAAAAAAAAATTATTTTAAATGACAAGACAACCCTCCTTAACTCCAACTAACCCATAAGCAACCCCACTCGTGTATTGAGAGCGTAATTAAAGATTCTTTCACCGTGTCGAAGTTAGTTTCTTGATGATAGCATTTCATGTAATTCAACGAATAAACAAAAAATGTTATATTGTAAACATGTTAAATGTGTCTTTTCGCATGTTAAGTGTTAATGAACCAGTGCGTCAATGCCCCAGGTCGCTGATGAACATTTTAGGACACAACCCCGTAGAGTGTGTGTGATAAACTTGTCGCACCCTACAAGTGACCAGGTGTACCCACTTCGTCGTTTCAACTACTTCGAACACTTTAACAGTAACCAGTGTTCTGTAAGAATCCAAATAAGAACAATTGCGTAAGCAAGTGTACGCTATCGCTATTCATGTAACCGAATTGCCTAACTTTTGTTCTTAAAGCCTTAGGCTTTTCAAATGTACTTAGTAACTATAGCAATTTGCATATTGTGTAATTGTAAACTGCAAGCATTAATAACATATATTAGTTGTTCTTTCCCAAATTAACTACCGAACAGCTCAAACTTCCATTTGGAAGTTACGAATCCTTCATGGCGTTCTTCCCATAAGAAGAATCCCGACCGTAGTGCTGTGCCTTCGGCGTAAAGCAGTACTACCAACTTCGGTTTGAACTAAATCACTACGAGCTATCACGAATCTAGCAGCTTCGTGTCTATACAACCCAGCTACGCAGAGATGACAATTATGATCACACTCCGAAACCTCGACTCCTTGAAACCTTCAACACCGATTCACTTCTGAAAGAGATTTTCTGACTCCACGATCCACCTGCGATCACCTCAGTCGAAAGAAGCTCTACAGCTCACCTGCAAGCAACAACTTAATTTTTTTTCTATCACATCAGTTTTCTTGTAACATAAAACTATGTTTACTGTCCGCAGCGACTAATTTCTTCGCTACTTCCGGTGTGACTTCGTGCAGTTGCTACTCCAGTTGAAGCCTGTTAACCCAGATTCCATAATCCAGAGGCTTCTCCAAACTGGACGACCTGCAACCCCACTATTAAGCCGCAGATCGACGGTCGCTTCAGTTACCTCGATCGGATAGCTTTTGACCAGTACCGTCATCTCTCTGGACACACCTCCCAGAAAATGTGTAGTTCGCCGTATAAAGTTTTGTGGTTGTTTCAAGTGTTTGGTAAAGGACACGTTGTATATCCTAACTTTAGTGTTTAATCTAATATCTCCGTCAAATTGTTATTTGTATTAGTGTTTTCTCTAACACTTCTTCACTTATTAAAAAGTTCGCTATTGTAGCTGAAACTTTTTTAATAAGGAGGGAAGTTATTTGTAGTGGTCCAAGAACCGTTAAAATCAAGCATTATTAACTAATATTGTCAAAAACACAAAAATCTAAAATTGCATCATCCTAAAATCAGCCGCAACGCGATTTATTAAATCAAATTAAATAAGCTCCGTGAGGAATTCAGCATAAAACAATAATCGATGCAAGACGCACTAAATGAGTCACCCTTCCAGAAAGAAATAAATTAACGTGACAAACGATGACAGTCCCTAAGTGCATTCCGCCATAAATCTAGAAAAGTAGGGCACGGGGAGGTAAATCGATATCTACCGGAGAAAGAACTGCCAAAATCGATGACAATGCAAATCAAACGGAAAAAGTCCTCCCCTGCAATTTTCCCCCACCACTCAGTCACGTCAGAAGGAAAATGTCAACCCCTGGATTAACCAATAAAAGGGGGAGCAAGTCAGCTCTCCACAGTAGTCTTCACAGTCTTCTCCATCAGCTCCAGTTGTCTCCAGTTAGTGTGTCGCTGCCCAGAGAGAAATCCAGTCCAGGATGATCTTCAAGAATTAAGAAGAATACCAAGAGCCTTTGCCAAAAATGAAGGAAAAATTCCTGAATCCAAACAGAGCTTAAACCGGTATGATTATCTTATTTAATTTGGGAACTTTTAATAATTACATATGATTCGCAAAAGTTAATAATGCTTGCAATGCCTTTTAATATCAATTACTTACTAACAATTTATTATCGCTAAAATTGTCACCGAATTAATGATTTCTTAATATCTGTATTTTACCAAAAGGAAACCAAACCATTCAGCTAAATTCTGTAAAGTAGCCTCGATCCTTTAATGATCAACTTTGTAACTTTGTTGTTATTTTTAAATCTTATTGTTAATAAAAATCCATAAAGCTATCTTTGCAGTGAATGCTGACTGAACCTGTAAGAACCTACTAGCTCTAAACCCTTTCATTTACTTTAACTAGCAAAGCCACCTTAATTGACTAATTAATTAGAGGTAATTAAAGTGGTCCAAAGCACGGCCACGAAACGCAACAAATAAATCCGCTCGACCAACACACACCAAAATATACTGGTGGCGCGATTAAAATAATAAAGCCACCAGTACACGACAAATGACTGCCTCTTCGGCAATATTCAAACATAGTTTCACTCAAATCTGCTATCTAGAATTAGCATGTTATATCTGTTTCAACACTTTTTTAGTCCACAGGATAAGGTAGGGGAGGTTTGTGTGGTGTCATAATTAGTTAATTGTTACAATTTTAGGTTAAAATGATTCACCAAGTGATGAATGCTGCAGGGCAGCAGCTGATGGTATGTGAACTAATGCAGAATGCACTGGATCACTCCGTCTACGACATGTACCGCAAAAGCGTCCATTGTAAATGCTATGGATATACGCGCACGGATATTCGAATATCCATTGCATCGCGCATATCCATCCACGGGATATACAATGGACTAAACATTTGTCGCCTCATACCGGACAGAAAGTATATCCATTGCTGGTTCATTATGTACATGGAATGTACATCCATTGGCGGTAATAAGGATCATAAGAATGTATATCCACCCTACTTCCATGAAAGCATATGTTCAAGGCTCCTTTTCAGATAAGTGAATTTCGTAGATTTTGCGCTGATTAAAATGTTCAACAAGATTTTCCCAACAAGTTAACATATTCGCCTAATGTCAAGCAAATATTAAATTGTAAAACAATTTACATAATTGTTAACTGGTTGGGAACGTTTTAATTCACGCAAAATCTGCGAAATTCACGTATCTGAAAAAGATCCCTAAGCTCTCGATCTTTTTACCTTTAAGTACCTCCCACCATAAAAAAGATCGAACGCATTTAACTTCACTCAAATTTTATTAAGTTAAGGACCAATAAGAAGGTGTACATACTGCTGTTTTGATTCGTGGTAAAAAACCTATTTTCTGCAAATGTCTAAAAATAGAAATGTAAGCAAAAAATCAACGTGCAATTTGTTACCTTCGTTCTCATGTTCATGTTCTCCCTACCCTCAGAGCCAACAATTTTCACATCTAATGAAGCTGCATCTGAAATAAAAATTTACCTATACTATTATATAAGTAAGGTGGTAGGGTGTTTACCCTTTGTCTTATGGCGCCCTTCCCCGCTTTCTTGCTTCAATTTGAGGTTAAATCAGCTTTGACTTTAGTCCCCATGAATTCCAATAAAATAATGACGATTAGCTAAAAGGGAATGTTAGAAATATACTTACAGTCAGTTTATCTATCACTTTCAAACAAGTAAAACAAAATTCAAGCCAATTTTCATAAAACACTATCTCCAGCTGCTGTCATGACACGCTTACATCACGTGACCGGTTCTTCTGATGCGCGGCAACTTTGAATTCGCAAAAGTTTCATTACAACATTATTTTTTAATTTCTGCCATTTTCCACCGCAAAATGTTAAAGCAAGAAATACCTCACCAACTGGAACACATCTTTCCCATATCGACGAAAATTGTCTATAGGAAAAATCGTGGATGTTGTGGATATTCGATGAATATTCATTGTATGAAGTGGTCATCCATATAAAAAACGCTATTAAGCACGCGTCGGATAAAAAGTACTTTAACGTATTGTTGAAGTATTGTTATAACTATCACATAGTTGCCGTGAAGTTTTAGTCACAGATTAAAAACTAGAAAATGTATAAATATACATTGTACAACCAATGTATGTCCTGGATATTCGGGATCAGGAATGGATCATGCATGGATGTCCATGGTATATCCGGTGCTATGTGGGTTTTGTCAGTGCATTCTAAACGTCAACAATAAATGTTAATTAATAATTTAATAATTTTGGCCAGTTTGGGCAGTTTTTAATATCAGGTCGAGTTTCAGTCCCTCCTACGATAATAATTTAATGCAGTTGCTTTGTGTTCTAAGCAGTGTTTTTTTAGATTTTCTTCATTGTTCACAAGGAGTTTAAGGACCACATGCTTCCACCCACGCTCGTTGTTAATTCTTGGTTGAATTTATTAACCCCCCAAAATAAGGTTGGTTTCTTACAAATAATCAGCTATCAAATTATCTTTGATTGATTTAAGGTATTCTCAGGGCTGGGTAATAATTGCTAGAACCTGTTGACCTAGGGCCATTTGAACTGTAGGAGATGGAATCTTCGCCCTTTTAAGGCATATGACTCGTTTTGTGTGAGATAACGTGTAGGTGATATTATTTTGTAATAGATTATTGCTATATGTATAACATTGAGTAAATCAAGAGGAGTCATACAATAGTATGGAAGCGTGTGCTTGCCCATAAGCTATTTTTATTCATTAATAGGCAACACATAAAACACCATGTTACTTTGGTCTATTCGCGTCCAATTCTAATTATCATATGGTGAAGAAACCTGTAATACAGCTGAGCCCCCTCTCTGTACCAAACGCAAAACCTGTTAGCAGCGCGACGTCAAAGCCAACAATGACGTCATAGTGTTTCTATGACGTCATTGTTGGCTTTGTCGCACGAGTTATTTGAGGAGGGGGCAAAATAAAAATAAAATAGTACCTAACCTTTGGGCTGATGTGATTGATGGGCTCACGCCGCGCCGCCGCCGCCGTGGCATCGTCGGTGATTATTATAATAACTCCAAACTCGACTAACTCACGAAGAAAAATTGAACAACGCAGTAGGTACGCACATCACTTTGGGCCCCTAAGCCGATTTCGTTACCAATATTTTATTATATACCTATACGAACAAAATTCTAAATTACACCAGTCACAGCGTCCTTTCAAAAATCTGCATTTTCTATCCTTGACTTTTTGGGGCCCAGGCCCATAGCACAGAACTCTAAATATTCCCTCAGGTTTCAGGAATTAACAATAAAGTTGTGACGCATTACGCATGTTCAAAGTAAATATCCCATAATGCACACATCTACTTTTTTTTTGCAATGAAAGAGACACGTGTTTCGTGTTTATATTTGGGCGAAAGCTAGCACAATACTCATTGTATTATAATTAATTTACGACTGTTTTTCTTCGTCCAGCTTATTCAGTCAGTCCTCTTAGCGGTATCGCCCAACAAATTAGTTTTAACAATTGATATCCTTACCTTTCTCAATCAATGTTGCCAGAGTTAGTACTTTAGTACTCTTCTAGTACTTTTTAACTTCTTCGCTTAGCGAAACAAGTTAATAAAATCGATTAAAAAATCGAATCGCCAAAAATATCAAATCTTTACGTTTCAGGGTACTGGGAATCCGGAAAAGTGGTTTTTGAAAAATGTCTGTGTGTCTGTCTGTCTGTGATCACGCTGCAGCTCAAACTACTGAACGTATCGAGATGAAATTTGGCACACATATTCAGTGGGAGATTTGTAGGTGGCTGATTAGAATCTGGGCCACATCGGTTCGCGGAAAGTGCCTTTTTGTCACATCAACTTTAAAAATTTAAATGCAAACCACCATTTTTCGCGTTACCATATGAATGCTCTTCGAATTCTGCTTCTAAAAATGTATTCACAATTGTGCCTTTTTGGCCAAAAAAAATGCATAACTGTATATTTTTATAACCAGATTTGATAGCTGATTTTTTTTCAAGCCGAAAACCTTTGTGCCATTTTTTCGAAAAATGTCATTTTAGTGGCAAAAGGGCCATTGTCTCAATTTATTTTACAAAAAAAAAATATTCTTACTATCAGATTCGACAGATGTTATATTGCCGGATCAAAAACCTTATTGCAATTTTTTAGAAAATTGCCATTTTAGGGACAAAAAGGCCCCTTTTTGAGTTCTTCTTAGCAAAAGGGCATATTATCATTATCGAATTCGATAGCTGTTGCATTGCCGGATCGAAAACCTTAGTGCCATTTTTTCGAAAAATGTCCATTTTAGGAGTGAAAAACATTTGTATTTTAGATTATAGTAAATGAGCGCCGGGTGCATCAGCCATCCAACCGCTTCGCACGCCCGACCTTGGTTAAATAAAGTTAAATGCTACATTTACAAATTCTGTGAAAAAGTAGAAGTTTACCGTCTCCGAGGAGACTGCCAATTTTTTTGCAACGAAAGAGACATGACACGTGTTTCGTGTTTATATTTGGGCGAAAGCTACTACAATACTCATTGTTTTATAATTAATTTACGACTGTTTTTCTTCGTCCAGCTTATTCAGTCAGTCCTCTTAGCGGTATCTCCAACAAATTAGTTTTAACAATTGATCCTACCTTTCTCAATTTTTAGTGCCGTAGCAGAATGCGGAGGTACTCTTGTCTTAGCTTATTCGCTCGCTCGCTCGCTCGCTCGCTCGCTCGATCGCTCGCTCGCTCGCTCGCTCGATCGCTCCTCAGTCTGTCCGTCGGATAACTTGAGAACGGATTGAGACATCGAGCTGAAACTTGGTAGGCAGCTTTGTCTCCCGAAAAGTAAGGCGGGGATTGCTTTTGGGCCATATCGGACCAAGGGGGTGGGAGCTAGGGGTGAAAAACCGAAAAACTACTAGTAGTACCAATTTTATTACTGCCCTTGGGCTTGTAATGGATCCTGACATCCTTTTGTTAACAATAATAATTAACATTAAATAAAAAATAAAAAACTACTAATTGCAATAACTCGAGAACTAGTGGAGATATCTTGCTGAAAATTAGTATGCACGTTCGACCTTCAAGTCTGTTGAAAGTGAGGGGGTGCCAATTTCGGGGGATGAAATTTAGGGGATGAAAACCACAAAAAATATGATAACTCCGCAAGGGTTGCACGCAGCTGTCGGAAACTCAACATACACACATATATCGGTGAAATCTTGTGGGGGATGCATTTTTTCGTAAAATCGAACAAATGGGGTGGAAATTAGGGGTAGCAACTCGAAATTCCGCTTAATAAGTACTAGTCGAAATTGGCGTCATTCGATAGCTTTCCATTAATTATTCAAAAAAGGTGTCATTCATATTTTGCGAAAAACCACCCTTATAGGCGCTACAACCCCTAACATGCAGAAACACAAAAATACGAGAACTCAAAAACTACTCAACGTATCAAGGCAGAATTTGGTTTGTGAATTTCCAGTGACATTATAGGTGGATGGACAAATTTTCAAAAATATCTAACAAAGGGGATGAAATTTAAGGGTTGAAACTTGAAATTTCTTCAAGTAAATGGTAGCCTAAAATTACGGGGTTCGATAGATTTCGGTCAACTATTGAAAAAAGGTCTTATGAGTTTTCAATCTAAAACCAACCCCTGGGCCATTAACCACCCCTAACTCTTTGCAAGTCGATAATTATATTTTATTTATTTTTTCTGAAACCCTATTGGTTTATTTATGAACAACTGAAGTCAGTAAATACGCAAGGAGTTATGTCACACCGGAAAAATAAACTCACCCCTGTAAATCATAAAGGGGTGAAATCATGAGGTGTTGAAAACATGAATCTACAAATTACCTTAATTTTTAAACGAATTGCGTTAGGGTGGTGAAATTGAAAACGCAACTTCCTTTAGGGCATGTGGGGGTGGTGAAATAGGGGGTTGGAGTTTAGGGGTTGAAACGTCCATAAAGCCCTGTAATTTGACACAGAGAAGCAATATCTTCTGCGAAACTGTGACATCTTACACACTGCATCTTCGAGAAGGGAAGATCGAATTTTAGGAGAAAATTATCGAAGGGGATGAAAGTTAGGGGTGGAAACTCGAATTTTCAATGAAGAATGTATAGTTGAAAATATTACCATTCGAAAGCTTTCTATTGATGGTACAAAAAAGGTCATATTCATCATTCGCGAAAAACGACCCTTAAAGGCGGTACAACCCCCTAACATGCCGAAACAAAAAAATGCGAGAACTCAAAAACTGCTCAACGTATCAGGGCTAAATTTGATGTGGTAATTTACAGCGCCACTGTAGGCGGATGGGCAAATTTTCATTAATATCTAACAAGGGGGATGAGATTTAAGGGTTGAAACTGGAAATTTTTTCATGTAAGTGGTGGAATAAAATTATGGGGTTCAATAGATTTCGGTCAACCATTGAAAAAAGTCTTATGAGTCTTCATCCTAAAACCAACCCCTACGCTACTAACAACCCCTAAGCCCTAGCAAGCGGAGTAAATATATTTCATTTATTTTTTTTTTGCTTTCTTCTAATTTGTTATTAATTTAAAGTGATTTTCATTAATTTTTGACCCATCCACAATTTTTCAACCCCTTTCATGATATGTGAACCCTCAAAGAGCAAAATTTACCCAGACCGCTTCTTTTTCAGGTGATTTCCGCTGGTTAATTTTGTAAAATTCGCGCAGTTTTGCCTTATGAATTGTTCTTGCCTTTTTCACTTTTTCGACCCCTTCGCAATGTTTCAACCCCCAAAAGTCAAATTTGCATAATTGGCTTATTTTCGTGTTATTTTCTGTAATTCTACTTAATTACGATTAATTCTCATCCCTTTTAACTTTTCATCCCCCTTTACAATTTTTCAACCCCCTAAGTGTTTATTTTGCAAAATTCACATAATTTAGTTTTCCTTCGGTAATAAATTGAACTCAATTGGATTATGTTTATCTTTTTCACTTTTCCAACCCCCTTCGCAACATTTCAACCCCCAAAATCTAAATTTGCATAATTGGTTTACTTTCGTGTTATTTTCTGTAATTCTGCTTAATTACGATTAATTCTCATCCACTTTGACGTTTCATCCCCCTTTACAATTTTTCAACCCCCTAGGTGTTAGTTTTGCCAAATTCGGATATTTTCGTTTTTCTTCTGTAATAAATTGAACCCATTTGGATGATGATTAAATTTTTCACTTTTTTCATCCCCCTTCGCAATGTTTCAAGTCTTCAAATGCTAAATTTACATAATTGGGTTAATTTGGTGTTATTTTCCGTAATTTTACTTAGCCACGGTTAATCCTGATACCTTTTGATTTTTCATCCACCTTTACGATTTTTCAACCCCCTAAGTGCTAATTTTGCAAAATTCGCATAATTTCGTTTTTCGACGGTTATAAAATTGAACGCATTTGGGATTCAGTTTACCTTTTACAATTTTTCAGTTTCCTTCGCAATAGGTAGGTATAAGTGCTTATTTCAACCCCCACAAAAGTTTTTATTGCATAATTTGGTTATTTTAGTGTTTTATTTCGTAATTCTACTTAATCCACACTTCATTTTCATTCCTCTTGACTTTTCATCACCTTTTTTCATTACCTTGGACTTCTCATTCCCTTTTTCAACCCCCTTAGTGCTAATTCTACATATCTACTTCGCAAATATGATGTTTTTTTGTTAACTCTCTACTGTTTAATTATGTACGGCCAATTTTCATAATTTCGTCTTTTTAACACCACTGTGCGTCTGCGGAGGCACTACTACTAGGTGCAGATTTATAAAATCTGCACCCGACTCCACCAGTAAATTCAGCTCGCCCCTACATACACATTAACAAGGTAAACATCTACAGGGACACACATCGCATTGATATACATCTTTCGTTGGCTTTCTCTGCGGTTCTTTCATATAAGAAATGTTTTCAGTTTTCCTCTTCACAAGCATTATCATCCTTTGTTTAACGTTTGTGATTGTCAAAAAATTTTTCTAGGGAGCGGCGGTAACAAATACCGCGAGGGGCATGCAATAAGTCGGCCTAATTATTACGATTGAAATAAATTCTAAAAATTTACCGATAACAATCAATGCACTAAGGAGATTATACAATATTTATAATGATTGTTATGTAAAGAGAGGTATCAATAATGGTATCGTATCATGACCTGCTGTGGTAACCAAATATGCCGTCGCGGACTTTTATTTAGATCTTTTTCATTGCCAACAATCTCCATTCATAATTTTGATCTACCTGCAAGCGTTTAGGCAGCGTTCGCAATTAAACCGTGGAAATGGAGGTGAAAACCTAATGGTGGTCACAAAAAGCTTACGAAACACCATTTTGCAGGTTTCAAATTTTTTCTCATTTTATCGCCGGCACTATCTATCCACATGCCAAATTTCAGCTTGCCACCTCATCAGGAAGTCGTATTTCTTTTCCGGACACGCACCAAAAATCTGGGCTTAGCTTTATACATAATATACCTACAGGGGTATTATTTTTAAAACTTTCCGCCTTGAATATTTTTGGACATAAAAAAGAGATTTAATTGAAATAAACGCTGGTCGTCTGGACATCACGGAGGGGGACCCCTGCGCGTGTACGAATTCGGGACCTACAATTTTTTCTGAGTTAAAAGCATGCATTATACTTGACCGGAAGTACATAATCACGGCCACTCTTGATTTTCACAAATGTCGAAGAGATGGGTAAAAAATAAAGATTTTTCAAAATCCCAAAAACTGGTGTATACTTTACTTTTTAGAGACGTATCTGATGGTATAATTGTCTGACATTTGTTTTCAGCTTCCGGTGGTTTAACCGGAAATTGAAGCCTCCGATAGAACTCGTTTCTTATAAATTAATGAAATAAAGACATAAAGCAAAATGTAATTGCACAGATGAATTCAGAGGACAAAATGTTTTTGAAAATCTGGGGCGGCGGTGACTGCACTTCCGGTCACACATGTTTCTAACTCAGAAAAAATCGTAGGGTCTAAATCCATTGAGAAAAAACTATAATTCCCTTCCATTTGAAAAAAATTGGCAGTCTCGGAGACGGTAGAGACTTCTACTTTTTCACAGAATTTGAAAATGTAGAGTAGGAATAAATTAACTTGTGTCGATATTTTTCACCCCTAAAATGACATTTTCTAAAAAAATGGCATTAAAGTTTTTGATCCGACAGCTATTGAACTCAATAACAATAATATAGTGGAAATTTTCTAGAAAATTGCACTAAGGTTTTTGATCCGGCAATACAACAGCTGTCGAATCCGATAGTAAGAATATGCTTCTTTACAAAATAAATTGAAACAAGGGCCCTTTTACCACTAAAATGACATTTTTTGAAAAAATGGCACTAAAGTTTTCGGCTTGAAAAAAAATCAACTATCAAATCCGGTAATAAAAATATACAGTTATATAGGTTTTTTTCACGGCACCATTTTCTGGCCAAAAGGGGACCAGTGTGAATACATTTTTAGAAACTGAATTCGAAGAGCATTCATATGGTAACGCGAAAAATGAGAGTTGGCATTTAAATTTTTAAAGTTGATGTGCCAAAAAGCACTTTCCGTGAACCCATCTGGCTCAAATTCTACTCAGCACCTACAAATCTCCCACTGAATATGTGTGCCAAATTTCATCTCGATACGTTGAGTAGTTTGAGCTGCAGCGTGATCACAGACAGACAGACAGGCAGGCAGACACACAGACAGACATTTTTCAAAAACCACTAGATTGCTGGAAACGAGCGCTAGCATGCCGCAAAAAGAGAATTATTTTATTTTCAACTCGAAACAGCGCCGCAAAGATCCGTCATGACGCCATATGTGATAAGCCGCGTGTGCTTGCACTTGGAAAGCATTTCCTAATTTCAAGCGGCAACCTCTCACTATTGCAATACATCATTTGAACCCGTTCAACAGTAAAATTTTAAATTACATTTGACCTTTTGTGATGCATCATTTTAAAGAGTATGAAATCCTCTGTAAATCAATGCAACAATTTTTGAAATCCATCCACTCGTTCAAAAGTTGCAGAAGAAACAATAATTATTTCTACGGCGCGAGATCCATAAGATCACTGCCGGCTGACAAGCACGAGCGGGCAGGTGTATCATGGCGGTATCTCAAATGACGTCACGCGCCTCACCCAAACAACGAATTGGAGTTCTTTGGGATAATTTTATTTACGGCAACATTTATAAAATGCCCTACACCACGGTGTGGTAACAGGAAAGGCACTATGATTAAATAAAAAAATATAATCTATCAATTGGAATAATTTTTGAAAAATTAATACTTTTGAGTTTACTGTTCCTTTAAGTTTCAGGGTCTTATAAACCCAAAAAAGTGGTTTTTGAAATATGTCACGCTACACGCTACAGGCCGCTACTGGACCTATCTGGCCGAAAATTGGCATGCGCAGCTTACATGAAAAAAGGAAGAACTGATGATTAGATTTTGGGTCAAATCCACGGAAAGTGCCATTTTGACACATCAACTTAAAAAATTTTAGTGCAAACTTCCATTTTCGCGACACTATAATATGAAAGCTCTTCGAACTCTGCTTCTAAAAATGTATTCACACTTGGTGCGTCTTTTGCCAAAAATCGTTGCCGTGAAAAAAACATGTATAACTGTATATTTTAACCTCCCCACTTCACTTCACTTTAAAAAAAGGGAGGTTACTGCATTACTGCAATCACTAAAATTTTCGAATTTGTGATAACAGCAAATCTTCACGTTTTGAGGTCTCAGCTCAGGGACCCAAAAAAGGAGTTTTAAAAATGTGTCTAAATAAATAAATTTTGTCTTATGTAAAAGCAGAATTTGAAGACCTTTCTGATGGTGACAATAAATCTTTCAAAAACTTGTTTTCAGCTCGTCGACCCCCATGTGCAAAATTTCAGCCAAATTATAAAGTCCGACAAAAATCTCGATTTTTTTTGTTTTTGGTCAAAAGGGCACTGACAGTGAATACATCTTTTGAAGCAGAGTCTGAAGGCCTAGCAACGAATTGAAGTTCTTTGGGGCAATTTTATTTACGGCAACATTTATAAAATGCTATATAAACTATCAATTAACTAATTTTTGAAAAATTAATATTTTTAAGTTTACTGTTCCTTTAACTTGCTTTGCGAAGCTTAGAAGTTAAAAATAGCAAGTTGCATCCACAGCGTTTAAGATCCGACGGTGATCGCTGAGAGGAGAGTAAGGTCCAGAACAAAACTTGGGAGTACGGTCTACGGTCTACTAGCTATCCTGTGTTTAGTTCAGGCGAATATCTTAAGTAATAAAGGAAAGAAGATTATCCAATTTAAAAGTGGGACAATAATGAAAAAATACCGTGTACCATTGGGTGAATCTAATAATAAAATGTAAAAAAGCAGTCCGATAAAATTATTGCAAGCGAAGCGACAATGTTCCGTCGTCACACATTTCAGGATATCAATGAGCAAAAATATCCGATCCGATCCTCGGTTTGCAATAGGGAACAGGTTTGCAAGCTGCAGCTGCAACTTGACCTTCGGCGTTCCTAACCTTCCCCAACCCAAATAACTTCTATTGTTCCAAGGTTCGCTTAACGATGACGTCACGATTTACGCCCCTACAGCTGCATCTACTATACGATAGGTGGCTCTGGTGCAAGGGCCAGCTGTGTTAGTAACAACTATGATTCTCAGGTGGCGTTAGTTGAATTCTTAACGATTTTTAGTAGCGACACCTGAACATGAAAGTGATCTCCACACACGGGTTTCGCCTTTTAAATAACTCCTCTTGATTTACTCAATGATGTATAAGAAATGTCAAAAAATAAAACCGTTAATCAAAAGGAAATTTATGTAGGTAAGACCCCTTCCCCTACTATTATTTTATAACTACCACCCATAAATTTCAATTTAGTCTCTACCTAAGTGTTTTGGTAGTTTTTCAAAACTTTTATTACCTATTGCCAAGAATGCACTAAATTTAATTGAATTTTTGAAAACAAAATTCGAAGACTTTTCATGTGCTCTGTTAAAACAAATGATGGTCATGTTTCGAATTTCATAGACGCCATGCCAAAAAGGCCCTCGTTATTGGTAGATTTGCACCAAAATTAAGTAAATTTTCCTACTTGTTATACCTACCTAAATTCTATTTTTCAAAATTTTATGATTTTTTGACAAAAGGGCACTAAGTTTGAGGACATTTTTGGAAACGACATTTGAAGACATTTGATGTTCTGATAAAGAAAATGGGAGTTTATTAGTCAAATTTCAAAGTTGATATGAAATCGATTAAGCAGTTTGGGCGTATTATCTAATGTTGCTTCGAAATTTCGAATTTTTTGACTTTATGTCAAAAAGCCGCTAAGTGTGAATACATTTTTAAACACAGAATTTGAAAACTTTTCATATTCTGATAAGAAAAATTGGTGTTCATCAGCCAAATGTCTTAGTTGATACCCCAAAAGGCACTTGTCATTTGCAGATTGGCAACAAAATCAACTTGGCTCACCAGAAGGCCAACACTAACCCCCGTTCCAAATTTCATTAAAATCTGTTCAGTATAGTTTTCGAGGAATCTTGCTCACATACGTATACATACATAGACATTTTTTAAAAACCACTTTTTTGTGATCCTGGGACCTCTTGAAATGTAAAGCCTGTTGAAGCTGAAGGGGTGCTAATTTCGGGGGATGAAAACCACAAAAAATATGATAACTCCGCAAGGGTTGCACGCATCTGTCGGAAACTCAACGCACACACATATTGTATATCAGTGAAATCTTGCAGGGGATGAGTTTTTCGCAAAATCGAACAGATGAGATGGGGTGGAAATTAGGGGTTGCAACTCGAAATTCCGCTTAATAAGTATATTGGTCGAAATTGGCGTCATTCGATAGCTTTCCATTAATGATTCAAAAAAGGTGTCATTCATATTTTGAGAAAAACCACCCTTATAGGCGCTACAACCCCTAACATGCAGAAACTCAAAAACTACTCAACGTATCAAGGCAAAATTTGGTGTATGAATTTCCAGTGACATTGTAGGCGGATGGACAATTTTCAATAATATCTAACAAGGGGGATGAAATTTAAGGGTTGAAACTTGAAATTTCTTCATGTAAATGGTAGCCTAAAACTACGGGGTTCGATAGATTTCGGTCAACTATTGAAAAAAGGGAGAATCTAATTTGCTGACCAGATTGAAAAATGTCCTATAATCTCTCTAATTATGCTTCTATCACGGTGAAACTTCATATTTCGAATAATCTTTTGGAGGTGCATCCACTACCACCCTTACCCCCCACCTCCCCCTCCCCCAGAGGGCAGTTTACTCTTGCCATTTCTTGAAAAAATCCACTGACCAGGCGCTTAAAGTACACCCATCACCACCAAACTTCGTATCTGAGATACAGTAAGTAAGATGCACCCACTACCACCCCCACCCCCACCTACCCCTTCCCTAGAGGGTATTTTACTCTTGTCACATTTCGAAAATATCCACTAACCAGGCGCTTGGAAGCTGCCCAGGATCGCCAAACTTCGTATCTGAGTTACAGCACATAACATGTACCCAATACCACCCCTACCCATACCTACCCCTTCCCTGGATGGTAGTCTACTCTTGTCAAATTTCGAAAATATCCACTGAGCAGGCGTTTAGAGAATACCCAGGATCGCTAAACTCGGCATATATGAGTTACGGTACATAAGGTGTACCCACTACCAGCCCCACCTCCAACTTACCCCTTCTCTAGAGGGGAGTTTACTCTTATCAGATTTCAGAAATATCCACTAACCAGGCGCTTGGAGGGTACCCAGGATCGTCAAACTGCGTATCTCAGTTACGGTATCTAAAATGTACCCACTACTACCCCCACCTCCCACTTACCCCTTCCCTAGAGGGTAGTTTACTCGTGTCAGATTTCGGAAATATCCACTGACCAGGCGCTTGGAGGGTACACAGTATCGTCAAACTGCGTATCTCAGTTACGGTATCTAAAATGTACCCACTACTACCCCCACCTCCCACTTACCCCTTCCCTAGAGGGTAGTTTACTCGTGTCAGATTTCGGAAATATCCACTGACCAGGCGCTTGGAGGGTACACAGTATCGTCAAACTGCGTATATCAGTTACGGTATGTAAGATGTACCCACTACTACCCCCACCTCCCACTTACCCCTTCCCTAGAGGGTAGTTTACTCGTGTCAGATTTCGGAAATATCCACTGACCAGGCGCTTGGAGGGTACACAGTATCGCCAAACTGCGTATCTCAGTTACGGTATCTAAAATGTACCCACTACTACCCCCACCTCCCACTTACCCCTTCCCTAGAGGGTAGTTTACTCGTGTCAGATTTCGGAAATATCCACTGACCAGGCGCTTGGAGGGTACACAGTATCGTCAAACTGCGTATATCAGTTACGGTATGTAAGATGTACCCACTACTACCCCCACCTCCCACTTACCCCTTCCCTAGAGGGTAGTTTACTCGTGTCAGATTTCGGAAATATCCACTGACCAGGCGCTTGGAGGGTACACAGTATCGTCAAACTGCGTATCTCAGTTACGGTATCTAAAATGTACCCACTACTACCCCCACCTCCCACTTACCCCTTCCCTAGAGGGTAGTTTACTCGTGTCAGATTTCGGAAATATCCACTGACCAGGCGCTTGGAGGGTACACAGTATCGTCAAACTGCGTATATCAGTTACGGTATGTAAGATGTACCCACTACTACCCCCACCTCCCACTTACCCCTTCCCTAGAGGGTAGTTTACTCGTGTCAGATTTCGGAAATATCCACTGACCAGGCGCTTGGAGGGTACACAGTATCGTCAAACTGCGTATATCAGTTACGGTATGTAAGATGTACCCACTACTACCCCCACCTCCCACTTACCCCTTCCCTAGAGGGTAGTTTACTCGTGTCAGATTTCGGAAATATCCACTGACCAGGCGCTTGGAGGGTACACAGTATCGTCAAACTGCGTATCTCAGTTACGGTATCTAAAATGTACCCACTACTACCCCCACCTCCCACTTACCCCTTCCCTAGAGGGTAGTTTACTCGTGTCAGATTTCGGAAATATCCACTGACCAGGCGCTTGGAGGGTACACAGTATCGTCAAACTGCGTATATCAGTTACGGTATGTAAGATGTACCCACTACTACCCCCACCTCCCACTTACCCCTTCCCTAGAGGGTAGTTTACTCGTGTCAGATTTCGGAAATATCCACTGACCAGGCGCTTGGAGGGTACACAGTATCGTCAAACTGCGTATATCAGTTACGGTATGTAAGATGTACCCACTACTACCCCCACCTCCCACTTACCCCTTCCCTAGAGGGTAGTTTACTCGTGTCAGATTTCGGAAATATCCACTGACCAGGCGCTTGGAGGGTACACAGTATCGTCAAATTGCGTATATCAGTTACGGCATGTAAGGTGTACCCACTACCACTACCACCCCCACCTCCCACTTACCCCTTCCCTAGAGGGTAGTTTACTCTTGTCAGATTTCGAAAATATCCACTGACCAGGCGCTTGGAGGGTACCCAGGATCGTCAAACTGCGTATATCAGTTACGGTATGTAAGATCTACCCACTACCACCCCCACCTCCCACTTACACCTTCCCTAAAGGGTAGTTTACTATTGTCAGATTTCGGAAATATCCACTGACCAGGCGCTTGGAGGGTACACAGTATCGTCAAACTGCGTATATCAGTTACGGCATATAAGGTGTACCCACTACCACCCCCACCTGCCACTTACCCCTTCCCTAGAGGGTAGTTTACTCTTGTCAGATTTCGAAAATATCCACTGACCAGGCGCTTGGAGGGTACCCAGGATCGTCAAACTGCGTATATCAGTTACGGCATGTAAGGTGTACCCACTACCACCCCCACCTCCCACTTACCCCTTCCCTAGAGGGTAGTTTACTCTCGTCAGATTTCGGAAATATGCACTGACCAGGCGCTTGGAGGGTACCCAGGTTCGCCAAACTTCGTATATGAGTTACGGGACATAAGATGTACCCACTACCACCCCCACCTCCCACTTACCCCTTTCCTAGAGGGTAGTTTACTCTTGTCAGATTTCGGAAATATCCGCTGACCAGGCGCTTGGAGGGTACACAGGATCGTCAAACTGCGTATATCAGTTACGGTATGTAAGGTATACACATCATACACCAAATTTTGCCTTGATACGTTGAGTAGTTTTTGAGTTTCTGCATGTTAGGGGTTGTAGCGCCTATAAGGGTGGTTTTTCTCAAAATATGAATGACACCTTTTTTGAATCATTAATGGAAAGCTATCGAATGACGCCAATTTCGACCAATATACTTATTAAGCGGAATTTCGAGTTGCAACCCCTAATTTCCACCCCATCTGTTCGATTTTGCGAAAAACTCATCCCCTGCAAGATTTCACTGATATACAATATGTATATGTGTGTGCGTTGAGTTTCCGACAGATGCGTGCAACTCTTGCGGAGTTATCATATTTTTTGTGGTTTTCACCCCCCGAAATTAGCACCCCTTCAGCTTCAACAGGCTTGAGGGTCGAATGTACATACCAAGTTTCAGAAAGATACGTCCACTAGTTATTGAGTTATTGCAATTACATAATATTTGGAATGAGAACTCTAAGTCTTGCCACCAAAAATTATATTATACAGGGTGAGTCTAGTTGGACAAATCAGTCGTCTAGCGTTTAAGATATTGACATTGGAAATTCTATTTTTTGATATAATGTAGCTGAAAAGGTCCCCTACGCATGGCACGCAGAAAGAAAGCTCCAGTTTTATTCAAACCAAAATTATTAAATAAAAACAAAGGCTAAAAATTTTTTTTTTCGATTTTGTTCAATTTTTTAATATTACTTCGTTAAAGCATCATTTTCTCTTTATGGAAACATAATTTTTTGCACAGAAAAGTTAATAGTATCCGAGAGATAGATTATGAAAGTAATAAGATTTTTAATAATTTCGTAAGGAAAACCACGAGTACCGAGGTTTTGACAACTGAAATGCAGTCTCGTGGGCAGTCTAGCATCTCAGCTGCCTTTCAGTTGTCAAAATCACGGCACTCGTGGTTTTCCTTACGAATTAATTGAAAATCTTTATTATTTAAATAATTTACCCTTCGGACACTATTAACTTTTTTCTGCAAGAAATTATGTTTCCATGAAGAGAAAATGATTCTCTAACGAAATGACTTTAAAAAATTCAACAATATTGAAAAAAAAAATTTTAGGCCCTTATTTTTATTTAATAATTTGGGTTTGAATAAAACTGGAGCTTTCTTTCTGGGTCCCATGCGTAGAGGACCTTTTCAGCTACAGCATATCCAAAAACAGAATTTCCAATATCCATATCTTAAACGCTAGAGCGACTGATTTGTCCAACTAGACTCACCCTGTATATGTATTATATTATTTTGATGCCACTTTGAGACGATGGATTATTACCTATTAATTACATAATAGTTTTTCGGTTTTTCACCCCTCCCACCCGATATGGCCCAAAAGCAACCCCCGCCGAGATTTTCCGGGTATACAGCCGTGTACAAAATTTCAGCTCGATATCTGCTTTCGTTCTCAAGTTATCAGACAGACTTGAGGAGCGATCGAGCGAGCGAGCGAGCGAATAAGCTAAACGAAGAGTGCCACGCATTTTGCTACGGCACTAAAACCACTTTTTTGGTTCCTCAAACCATCAAATAATGAAACCTCAAAATGTAGGGGTTAAGAGAAATTCACGTCAACATATTAACCTCCCCACAACCATATAAAAATGGGAGGTTACTGCAATCACTCCAAAATTCGAAATTGAGATAGCACCAGATCTTTACATTTCAAGGTCCCAGGATCACAAAAAAGTGGTTTTTAAAAAATGTCTATGTATATGTACGTATGTGAGCAAGATTCCTCGAAAACTATACTGAACAGATTTTAATGAAATTTGGAACGGGGGTTAGTGTTGGCCTTCTGGTGAGCCAAGTTGATTTTGTTGCCAATCTGCAAATGACAAGTGCCTTTTGGGGTATCAACTAAGACATTTGACTGATGAACACCAATTTTTCTTATCAGAATATGAAATGTTTTCAAATTCTGTGTTTAAAAATGTATTCACACTTAGCGGCTTTTTGGCATAAAGTCAAAAAATTCGAAATTTCGAAGCAACATTAGATAATAACGCCCAAACTGCTTAATCGATTTAGCATATCAACTTTGAAATTTGACTAATAAACTCCCATTTTCTTTATCAGAACATGAAATGTCTTCAAATGTCGTTTCCAAAAATGTCCTCCAACTTAGTGCCCTTTTGTCAAAAAATCATAAAATTTTGAAAAATAGAATTTAGGTAGGTATAAACAAGTAGGAAAATTTACTTAATTTTGGTGCAAATCTACCAATAACGAGGGCCTTTTTGGCATGGCGTCTATGAAATTCGAAACATGACCATCATTTGTTTTAACAGAGCACATGAAGTCTTCGAATTTTGTTTTCAAAAATTCAATTAAATTTAGTGCATTCTTGGCAATAGGTAATAAAAGTTTTGAAAAACTACCAAAACACTTAGGTAGAGACTAAATTGAAATTTATGGGTGGTAGGATTGGATCATTCATTTCATTTTTACAAATTACATCCTTATATGGCTTTTTCGATTAGTTATAAAATAATAGTAGGGGAAGGGGTCTTACCTACATAAATTTCCTTTTGATTAACGGTTTTATTTTTTGATATTTCTTATACATATACAAGCAATAATCTATTACAAAATAATATCACCTACACGTTATCTCACACAAAACGAGTCATATGCCTTGAAAGGGCGAAGATTCCATCTCCTACAGTTCAAATGGCCCTAGGTCAACAGGTTTTGGCAGCAGTCATAACTGACGCTTCTCAATTATTACCCAGCCCTGAGAATACCTTAAGTCAAAGATAATTTGATAGCTGATTATTTGTAAGAAACCAACCTTATTTTGGGGGGTTAATAAATTCAACCAAGAATTAACAAGGAGCGTGGGTGGAAGCATGTGGTCCTGAGACTCCTTGTGAACAATGAAGAAAATCTAAAAAAACACTGCTTAGAACACTGCATTAAATTATTATCGTAGGAGGGACTGAAACTCGACCTGATATTAAAAACTGCCCAAACTGGCCAAAATTATTAAATTATAAATTAACATTTATTGTTGACGTTTTGAATGCACTGACAAAAGGTGACAACTATAATCTGTCCGGGATCCACACGACCGGGATTCACCCTATTTCCATGGCGAATCATTGTTGACAACAATGATTCGCCATGGAAATAGGGTGAATCCCGGTCGTGTGGATCCCGGACAGACCATACCTAATTTCGGATACACGTGTTTGACTTTTCCTCCCAAAAAAGGACAGAGAAATGGATATCGTCTGAAACGTTGCGGTACATGTCGTAGACGGAGTGATCCAGTGCATTCTGCATTAGTTCACATACCATCAGCTGCTGCCCTGCAGCATTCATCACTTGGTGAATCATTTTAACCTAAAATTGTAACAATTAACTAATTATGACACCGCACAAACCTCCCCTACCTTATCCTGTGGACTAAAAAAGTGTTGAAACAGATATAACATGCTAATTCTAGATAGCAGATTTGAGTGAAACTATGTTTGAATATTGCCGAAGAGGCAGTCATTTGTCGACATCCTGGAGAAACTCCAATCCTCCTCTGATTTTAGATTTTAGAGATGGTTTTGACACAAGAGCTGAAACATTAAAACAGATAAAACTTAGTTGATGCCAATAATTTTATTTGCACATGATTTAGTCCAATAATAATCCTGCCAAGACCAGCACTTCCCACATTCTTGCGGAAATGTAGATTGTAAATACAATTTTAGAAATAATGAGTTACAATAATTACAAAAACACAATTTCCTAGGTTAGTTTGTTTCAGAATGTCAGAAATAACGTTTGGATTACTTTGCTTGATTTTTTGACAAATTTCAATTCAATTTGACGAACTGACATCTACCACCTAGGTGAAAAAAGAAATTCCCTAGTTTATTGATCTCTCCTCGTCTCTCATAATGTCTCTCTCTATTACTGAGTTAAGTATAGTCCCTAATCTTAAGTTCGTTTACTGCTGACGCGATTGACCTTGTGGACATTTGCGCAATGGACATTTGCGTTTTGGATGTTTTTCCTTGTGGACATTTCTGCAATGGACTTTTGCATAGCGCTCCATCTTGTCTGTTGGAAAATAAATTCTATTAATACTATTATTATTTATAAGGGGCGCCTATACGGTTTGGGCTTAGGGGCGCAAAAATTGCTAAACCGTTCCTAACCGTGGTCAATATTCAAATGAACCAATCAAATTACTGAGATTAACTCAGGCTACTCAGTTAAATGTGTAAAAGGAAAGCGCCTGTATTTTCGCGTTGACCAGAAATTCATGATCACATTAACATGTTTGTGTTTGACTGTTTGTCTCTCTCTCTGTGACGTAACATAAGAAAGAGCGCGACACCAACATTGACAGTGGTCGTGTTAGCTGGTCAACCAGAAAAAACATCCATTGATGGCGAAAAATTGTTTAAAATGACGTATGGAGGCTGACGCACACACTGACGCTATTATTTTATAGTGAGGTTATGTCATTATTGTTAATCCTGGCATTCCTGGCAGCTGCCTGGCAGTTGCCTGGCAGTGTTCTCTGGCTAAAAAATATAGGTAAGGTATTTATTTATTAATGGTAATTAGGATATGTATAGCCCCATCATCTTATAAATTTGCAGTTTTTGTGCAATTTGAGATAACACCAGATCTTCACGTTTTGAGCTCTCGGGAGCCCAAAAAAAGTGGTTTTAAAAATGTGTCTGTGTGTACGTTTGTAAACACGCCAGAGCCAAAACTACCAGACCCCGCACGATTCTTATGGAAAGTGGCTTTCGGTGAAGTTGTCCGACTTTTTGATGTGTTGTAGTTTTCATGATTCCGAACAAAAGTTATCATTGCACCAACCTCCAGATATCGACAGTTTTTGCCATACAAAAAATCCCGAAGATAGGACTTTTTCCATAAGAACTACATGTAGCGAAAATGTAATCGGCCGTTTTGCCATCATAATTCTACAACATAAGTTCAGAGCTCCTTTCTTGCCCATATTACTAACATACAGTGGCGGCTCGTGGGGTTTCAGGCTGGTACAGCCACGGTTGGCTATGGATGAGGTAAGGGGGGGCAGCCCCCCGGAAATTTTTTTCATAATAATAATAATAATAATAATTTTTACGACACCAGATGGACAAACAGTTTTACTGTTGTATGACAGATTTTACAGTTCTACTAGATGGCAAAAATAATAGTATATTAAAAAACACGTTTCATAAGACCAATTGTTATCGCACGAGGATGTTTGGATAACGAGGGCGAAAAGACCGAGTTTTACAAAATCCGAGTGCGATAAGAGCCATATGAAACACGTTTTTTGTACAATTTCTTCTATTTCGGATGCCCAGCTTGTTAATATTCTTAAGAAAAATTCAGATTGTCATTTTCAAAGACTGGCTTGTCAGTTAATTCGATTGTTAGACACAATAGTTGTCTAAGGTTAGGATGTAAACAAAAGCCGTGCTCTAATAGAGCGCATCAGAGAACGCGTTTGGGTGCTATAAAGTGTTCATTAGGAAACCGAAACAGAAAAAAGTGCTTTGCATTTTTGCAGAGTGTTTGCAAGACAGGAATGAAGCTCTGAACACGTACAGTTCATTCGCGAGACTTAGCCCGATCGTAACTGGTTATAAAACACATACGTCTTGAAAGCCGTCTCTGTCCGCATTGTTGCACGTAGACCGACAAAGTTTGAGCGTAGCGCCCTAATCTTGTCCCACGCTATGTCTCACTCCGACTCGTTTATCTGAGGGAGAAAGTAAAGTGGACGTTCGACGTTCGTTGAAGCGTCATTGTGGCACGGTTGTACTCTCCACTACACAATTATAGGTGTAAGGCGGTTAAATGGAAATTGAATTTAAACACAGAATACAGTATTTTAATTATTGAAGCATAAATAAACATGATCATGACATATTATACTCTACATTAACTTGCATATCATCACTGTCACTTGTGTCGCCTTCATCATCGTCACTATCTGTAATTATTAATGGTTGAATTTCAGCTTGATCCAATATTTTTTCGCGTTCCCACCACTTGAGTATTTCTTGTTGGACTTTATCAACTGTTGCTGCCCACACTTCGGGTGTTACAGTTGACAGCGCCTCTTTCCACATTGCCTTCACATTTTCGTCAGAATACCCATCACGACCAATGTGGCGATCAAAATAATTTTTGCAGATGCCCCATATCATTTCAATTGGATTGAATTGGCAGTGATATGGTGGTAAACGAAGAACTGTATGACCATGTTCTTTTACAATTTCGTCCACTTCATAAACTTTCGGTTGTTTGTTGCTTTTTACAAGCTGCAACAACTCTGCTTTCAAAGCTGTTACCCCATATGCAATTCCATGATTATCTAACCACTGCTTAATATCGTTCTTCTTCCAAGCCCCTGTTGGCTGGGGATTTAGAACAACAGAATGATAAGGTGCATTATCAATAATAACCACGGTCGGTTCTGTTAAATTTGGCAAGAACTTGTTTGTTAACCATTCTTTATAGTTTTGATAATTCATGTTGTCATGATAGTCTTGGGATTTACTTTTTCCACAAAAAATGAGCTCAGCACCGTCCACAAATCCGTCTTTTGTTCCAGCGTGGAGAATAATGAAACGTTTTCCTTCACCTCTGCAATTCTTTACAGATTTGGCATTATCATCTTGCCAAGATCTTTTCACGGCTCCACGGGAAAATATCCACGTTTCGTCCGAGAATGCAAATTGGTAAGTTCCTTCTTCTAAATGCCGTACAAATTCTCTCAAAAATTTGGTTCGAAGAACTGCAACGTGCGTCTGTTCACACAATGCTCTTCTACTGTTGTCTTTTTTAAACCGAAATCCAATATCTTTCAGCACCAAAGATAAACTTGTCCTCCCTAAAGAAAATATCTGTTTATCCTTTAGCACTTTCAGTAAGCTGTCCAAGGTAATGTGTTCTCTTTTTGCATACATATCATATATGACATTTCGAATTTCCATTTTTTCCGGTTCACTTACATCGACTTTTTTCTTTCTTTTTGGTTTTTGGTTGCCAACAACGTGGTCAGGAATGCTTCCATTCACTGCTGGTCTGACTCCGGGCTCACTAGGGTCCTGGTTTTCCTTTGCTTCGGAAACTTCCTCCCTGACAGCAATTATTTGGTTGCCATCATCCACCTTTTCGCTGCTGCGTTTTGTTGCACGGTAAACAGTTTTTTGGTTCACTTTAAGAGCAGCACTCACTCTTTCATGCACTTTCAACACAGAAATAAGTGGTCCGTCATTTTCCTTCTCTTTAGTAAAATATTCTACTAAGTTAACAATCAGTTCATCAACGTTTAAAACTTTACGAGGCATTTTGGTACTGCGTTCAAAATTAACTGAAATAAAATTTCAGAAATGCTGCATTTTTATATGCCCAATGAGCTGATATTTAAAGCCAATATAATCCCATGATGCATTTCTATGAAACGATAAATAGGTAAAGTAATTACAATGTCCATTAGGACAGAGACCTGAATTCAATTTTGGGTTACTAGGAAAACAGGTAAGAGGGGTAGGATAATGAGTCAAATTTTCAGAAATGCTTACCGTTATCTTTTTAATTTGGATAATAGCGAACTACGTTTTATTTTCAGTATACGCACATAAGGAGGCAAATTAAACACCAAGCTTTTATGTTAATTAATGCATCATTGGGGTAAGTCAATCTTAAGTTAAAAAAAGGAATTTTGTTGTGGATTAATCTGGGGTACCCCTAATACATAAATGAAAGTTGAATTTTGTATAGGCTTCTCCGCCTGGTTCCGCCTCCGCCAGCCTTGGTGGAAATACCAAGCATCGATTGTTACAGACGACGGTCATGGCGTTGATAACTGCAGCCGCTCGCTCATCGGGCTAAGTCTCGCGAATGAACTGTACTGTGTAGAAGCGACCCTCAGCAAAGTGTCTGATCTGATGGTGAACCTTTAACTACTTTTACCGGGCAAAGGTAATGTGATGGTCGATGCAAGTGGCTCGTATGGCTGCTTTGTGAACAAGAAAAACCAAAAACCCTTCTGCAATAAACCTATTTGCAAAACCCACACGAACAATTTTTGCCATTTTCACCGATGACACCCGGTGAATCGTACCCCCTACCGGTGCCTGAAGATCGCAAACACAAATAGTCTCTTAACCTTTAGGTCAAAATGAACCAAAACCAAACACTCTAAACGACACACTCGCATTCATGACGTGCCACACTTGTAGAACTGTTTGCCGCAAAAATCCATCTGTTAAACTAAACACAACAGCTTGCTCGAAATTCCCCTCATATTAAAATGATGGAAACTGTCAAAGTACTAAAGCCTCAAAGTGTAAAAAAATTATTAAAAATGTTGTGTCGTTAAAGCAGAGACTACCAAACGTGGGCGCCAATTTTAAATAGCAGGTACAGCTGGCTGTACCCGGGCCTCAGTGCATCGCTGATGTGTAAGGATAAGCGGCTTGATTGGCAGTGGGGTTTTTAAGCAACATTTTAGTGTTTGATAGGCTTTTTGAGGGAATTTGAAAATAAAATGGAAGTTAATTTAAATTTTATTTCAATATTCCATAACTTTTCCCGATAAATAATTCAGAATTATTGTTAAAAGTTATGGTCTGTCCGGGATCCACACGACCGAGATTCACCCGATTTCCATGGCGATTCATTGTCGACAACAATGATTCGCCATGGAAATAGGGCGAATCCACGACTGTTGCTTTAGACGTCCACTTCAGTTGTAAACGCAAGTTAGCGCGCGCGTATGTGTCTTATTAAAACGCTTGGCAGAACGTTCCCGTATGGCAGGGTCTGCTGGCTGCCCCGGCTGGCCCCGGCCCAGGGATGCTTGGAGTGCCTACGCTCCACTACTCAGCGGAGTATAAAGGGTTGTCGATTATGTAAAGAACTTGGAAACGCATTTTTGCTGAAATAAAAGTAAAACCAAAATTTTCTGAACGTAAAATAATTTTTTAAAGCTATAAGGAGAGGACTGCGCATTGGTACAGCCCGGCTGTACCTGCTGCCCCTGACCAGCCGCCACTGCTAACATACGTCCATATGAAAGCCTTTTGGGCGCATTTGAATATTGTGTCGGGAAGAGTAGGAAACAGCGGACCCAAAAATGTGTATAACCTTATGGCAACATTCATCTTCTGGACTCTCTGTAACAAAAACTATCCATATTTGGAGGTGGCGCAACGTTAAGTTTTGTTCAGAACCATGAAGGGTACAACATATCAAAAAGCTGTACATTCCTTAGCGGATTCTTGGAGACACATTTTTTCAACATTCAATTATGTAAGAAAAGTTACACTTTCACTAGAAAAATTTCGAGAAAAAAATTAAATTTGATGAATCATTTTGGAAGTTTTGTTGTCACTACACGCAGTTGGTCATGGAAAAAGTTGATTTGTGATGTTGACTAACGTCGCGCTCAGTCATGGCCGTCTCTAGTTCCAGGCCATGTCCTAACCATTTGGCAACGTGGCGAGAGGAGATTTACCGCCAATTTGACAAATTGTCTCTGATTGTCATTAAAGTGAAACTTTTGCGAAAAAAGACCAAAAATATTCGAATCTTTATCAATTTCAAATGATTAACGTACTGAAAATGAATATTTTGAAGAAAGTATGTAAGATATGTAGTATTTAGTAAATTTATGGTGATAAATTTTGATTACAGACTCATTTTAAATACTGTGTGGACAAGAGGGTTTTGTAAAATTGATTTCACCGTGTTTTAATTAAACATTCACTGGAATTGAGCTCTTATCATTAGGAAGTTTAAATAAATAGCAGAAAACCATTTGGACTTGATGGATAAATCGCATTTCAAAACAAAATTTATTTCATCGTTGCAGCCACAAACAGTGATGTGAGGTGGTAATTTACCGCGTAAATTACCAAATTAATTACGGTAATTTACCGGTAATTTACCAAAAGTAAATTACCGTAAATTACCAAATTAATTACGGTAATTTTTCGGTAAATTACCAGCATAAATTACCATTAATTCTCGTTGAGAAAAAATGAAAATTTTAAATTACGGAGTTCCATATCCCCACCACAATTATGACAGCTGTCAACTGTCGGGCGCCCTGAGGACAAGCAAACAAACGTCGTCCATAAGATTTACATTGTAACATTGTAACAACTTTTTCATCCACTTTGCATGCAATTCACTTCAATCAATGCTTTAATAATGCATGTAAGCTTTTGTGTGCCCGAGTTTCTGTTAAATGTTAAGGGTCCGTGGATTAAGTCGAAATCACAGATAAATTTGTAACCGTGTTCTGTAACAAGCTTTTAATTTCTCTAAAATCTCCGCCGAAGTCCCATTCTATTTATATGGCGTCATATTGCACCTATACAGGGTGAGTCTAGTTGGACAAATCAGTCGGTTTAACGTTTGAAATATTGACATTGGAAATTCTATTTTTGGATATGTTGTAGCTGAAATGGTCCCCTACGCATGGGACCCAGAAAGAAAGATCCAGTTTTATTCAAACCGAAATTATTAAATAAAAACGAAGGCCTAAAAATTTTTTTTTCGATATTGTTGCATTTTTTAAGATTATTTCGTTGGAGAATCATTTTCTCTTTATGGAAACATAATTTTTTGAAGAAAAGAGTTAACAATAGCCGAGAGATAAATTATTTAAATAATAAGGATTTTTAATTATTTCCTGAGGAAAACCACGAGTGTCGTGGTTTTAACAACTGAAAGGCAGTCTAGCTTATACTGCAGACTGTACCCGGAATGACATAAGTGACAGTTGGAAATGTCATTTGCGGTTTTTGTGGAAAAATTATGCAAAACTCGAGTTTTTGCCTTTTTCTTCACAGATAATGAGGTAATTTTTATTGCCTGATGGGTTTTTTGCTAAATTCGCCGAATGCAAGTGTTTCGGGTTGTCAGTCGATTGATGTTTTTTAAATTGCCATTGGAGTCGAAGTTTGACCAAGAAAAGCTGTTCTCGTCAGCAAGAAGGGAATTGGCAATAGTTGCTAACAGTTTAATAAGTGAGTACATTGCTGTCAAATATGGCGATTTTGTTGTTTTATTAAAAAGTTAATATTTCAGCTGATAAGTTTTCACACTTACGAAAAGAAGAAGATTTATCATCATCGGATGTTGAGGGGTCCATTCATATTCGATGTAGCAAATTACATTCATATTCCATGTAGCAAATATTGAGACTGTTGATATAATGAAAAAAGACAAAGAAGCGTTGAGCAAAGTGAAACCAAGAAAATTCAAGACGAAGGGTGTAAACTTCTCTAATCGGGCTCCTCGCTGAGATAGGTGCAATTCAAAAGGCAGTGTACAGATGAAATGAATTGATGGCAGGAAGGTGTACGTAGCAGTCACATTATATGAATCGAGATTAGGAACAAGTAGATGTCGAATCAAAATGGTTTGATTGTGGCTAGCGAGTTATTTCGAGCAAACATCCAGAAATCACAACATGAAGAAAAAGGCCACAAGAGGATGTTGAGTAACATCGAGTTAAACAATCATCTATTATTTTAAGTGAACGTTAAAATTGGACGAAGACTATTGTCACCACATTGTTATTTATTTATTTATTAGTTACATTTGATGTTGCAACATTTATGCAAACATCTATCCCTTGTAGTACATTGTATTTTAATCTAAATCACGTTTCGTTAGAATCATATTTTTCAGGTAGGTACTTACCTTTCTATTAAAGTTTGTATTCTTATTAGAAAGTAACGACAGAGGCCTAATGTTTATTGAAACTTTTGTCACTGTTTTATGGCATGTAATGAAATGTTTATACCGAATTTTAAATCGCCCTGAAGTAAATAATATTCATTTGGATTTAATTATTTATTGAATAACGTTCATAAGCTATAGTACAGTCGAGAAAGTAAGTCATGCACCCATCTCTTGAGCGTTACGCTCAGAATTTAGAAAACCATCCTTCGATAGTGGTGCATTTCCATGTCATTAAAACCGGCACCAATTAGGGGTTGTATTGCTAGGTCAAAAAACCTAGAACTGTAAGTCAGTTAAAAATTATTCGCTCAAGAATTTGGCATAAAGTGCATTATTTAGTTTTTCGACTGTACCTACGGACGCTCTTGGGCGTTTGGTGGGGTTACCCTGCACTTTGTAATTAAGAGATGGTACTTTGCACACTTCTTACCATGATGCCACAGATCACTTTTTGAGGTGTTGCCAAGTTTGAAATCTATGCGGCCACTTGCTTTGGCGGGTTGCCTATCTCTATTGGGCGTACTTTCCCGAATCGCCTATTTAGCCAGCTTTTTCGCTATCAAGACTCTTCCACGGATCACCCAATCTCCATGTACCAAATTTTAGCCAAATCGGTTCAGTAGTTTCGGCTATAATGTATTTTTAATGTTGTTACAAAATTTCGATTTTTTTATCCAAAGGGCACTAAATGCGAATGAATTTTGTATTATTCAAAACCAGAATTTGAAGACCTTATTCTGATGGTGACAATAAAATTTTCAAAAACTTGTTAAGATCGTAAAATGAGACTATGTTTAGATTTGAAAATTAATGTGCCAAAACGGCACTTTCCGTCTGTCGATTGCCTCCAAAATTTTTTCAGCTATAATAAGGGTAATACAATCTCCATGTGCAAAATTTCAGCTAAATCGGTCCTGAGGTTTCGGCTGTATCGCGTTCTTAAAGTACGTGAAAAAATCTAGAATATTTGAAGTTTTGTCAAAACGGCACTAAGAGTGAATACATCTTTAGAAGCAGAATTTGAAGACCTTTATTATGGTGACGTGAAAAATGGGGGTTTGCATTTAAAATTAAAGTTTCGGAAAGTACGCCCCGGAGATAGGCAACCTGCCACAACAAGTGGCCGCATAGGCTTCAAACTTGGCAACACCTCAAAAAGTGATCTGTGGCATCTTGGTAAGAAGTGTGCAAAGTACCATCTCTTAATTACAAAGTGCAGGGTAACCCCACCAAACGCCCAAGAGCGTCCGTAGGTACTATAGCTTATGAACGTTATTCAATAAATAATTAAATCCAAATGAATATTATTTACTTCAGGGCGATTTAAAATTCAGTATAAACATTTCATTACATGCCATAACACAGTGACAAAAGTTTCAATAAACATTAGGCCTCTGTCGTTACTTTCTAATAAGAATACAAACTTTAATAGAAAGGTAAGTACCTACCTGAAAAATATGATTCTAACGAAACGCGATTTAGATTAAAATACAATGTACTACAAGGGATAGACGTTTACATAAATGTTGCAACATCAAATGTAACTGATAAATAAATAAATAACAATGTGGTGACAATAGTCTTCGTCCAATTTTAACGTTCACTTAAAATAATAGATGATTGTTTAACTCGATATTACTCAACATCCTCCCACGTAACACACGGACGTCCATTGTACACCCTCTGGATATCCCATAACGGACGAACATGCCTTTATCGGACATCCAGTGGATACACGTTTTGGTCCGGCGAAAGTCCGATTTGTGTCCCTGGAACGTGCCGAGTTCACTAAAATGTACGCCCGATGGACGCCCGTTTTCGGACACTTTATGCACCTTCGCGTACGGTTTATGGATATACGATGGACGTTCCGATATGGACGTGATTGGGACCATAGCTTCATGGTCCCTGAACCGACGATTACGGATTCATATAGGACGTCTGTTGGATACCTTTCGAGTGTCCACTGTATGTCCAGTGGACGTCCAAATGCGGACCATAATCGGCCGATTAATTAATTAATGTAATTAATGGAATTAATTAAGAAATTGATTATAAAATTAAATAAAATAGACTAGAGATAAAAAGTTAGAAATTTTTATTAAAATAATTAACAAAATTTTGTATTCATATTAATGTATTATTCTTTATTCTTGCACCTTTCGGCAGCCCTTCTAAGCCATTTTGCCACCACGGCTTCAATTTCCTTCTCCCCTTCTTCCTTGAATTTTGGCGACTGCCTGGTGGTTTCTGAAATTTATAAAACATTGTAGTAATTTTACTAAAAAAATTCAGATTAAAATTATAGGGCGTTCTTCAATTTGTTGGTGAAAACAATTATTGCATATTGATTTTTAAAGAAGCAATTTAATCTTTCTTATTTCTTGACGTTTTTGAAACTGAAACTGCGTCAGGGTTGTCGTCGTGGTGACTATACAGTATACACGGATTGAAATTTGATGTAGTTTCAGATTAACATAATTTATTGAGGAAAATGTCAGTTTGCAATATTAAGAAGACAATATTAAGGGTTTTCGGTTAAATTAGAAACGGAAAAAATTTTGTTGGCGAGATAAATTAATCATCTACCAGTTGTTGATGAGAAAGTTAACATTAACATGCTCACCTATAAGCAAAGGCATAATCTGCAGTTTTGAGAAACTGATTTTCGAGTTTCGTCCCGATATATTATACAGTGTTGCCATCCTATTTGTGAGCAAACGAGTCAGAATTCTCTTTAGGAACTCAGAGAGATCCTTGCCCCCAACTGATGAGAGTTGTGACGCCTAAAATTGAACACATTTGTAAAATTATGTAATCATTAATGAAATAGACATTACCGTTGACAACATATTTTTTCTAATTAAGAGAAATTCATTAAATCTCTCCAACTCCTCATCGTGGATAAGAGGCAGTTCGAAAAGTTCGTATATGCTTGTCGCTTCCCATTCTTTCTCCGCAGTTACAGGCGACGTTACCATGTTTATTTTCGTTTTTAAAACTTCCAAGTCGTCTTTCATTTTTAAGATTTCTGCATTTGAAGACTTGATGATTGTCTGATTATGCAAAATCCTCTTGAGGTACACTATAAACAAACAAAAATTAATAGATGTGAATACATCAACAAATAAAATATTACATTTTATGTCTTCAGTTTCCGATTTATGGACAGGGCAGCAGCAACAATCATCATCGTTCCGTTGTTCTTCCTGATCGTACAGGCTTCCATTTCTCTCAAATACCTCGATCTCTTTTGGTTTCATTGCTGTGGACGGCACGATTTGTGTAGCTAAAAAATGCATAATTGTTTAATTAATAGTTTTAAAATTTATTTCTTAACCAGCTACCTCTCTTATTTAATAAAATTTGCTTCAACTCCAGAGGAGGCGGTGGTGGAATTTTCTTCAATCCAAGATCCTCCTCTTCGTTTTCCGAAGTTGACACACTGTCTCTGGCACTAATCGGAATCCTACCAGCAGCAGGTGCTTTCTTTCCCTTGGACTTTGACTTATCATCATCTTTACGTTCTTCCTCCGATGCTACATCAGAACTGTATTTTGCTTTATCGGCTTTCTCTGAAGCTAAATTATAATCGTCTAAAAAAGAAAAAATTGGTTTTAAAATGTTATTAATCAATTTATTATTACTATAGACTGCATTTTTAAACGGCGTAATGTCGTAGCAAACCCAATCTTCCCCCACAAGCTCTTTATTTTTCATTGCTTCTTGGATGCTGCTCTTGGAACGGTAGTTCGGATAATGAGATTTTTTCTTATTATTAAACAACCAAGATGTCGGTATCGCTTCCACACAGTTGTCCACATGGAACTTCACGATGGTCCAACTCATAATATTGTCCTGTGTAAATACTTAATACACGTACCTAAAGGCATCAGAACTGATACTTGCAGTAAAAAGTTCTTACAGGTATTTTAACTAATTCCTGTAAGAACTTCTACGTTCCAATTTACATATGTTATATATTTACATACCTACTACACTTCTATGTGTTCAGTAGGTATTTACTATTGAATTTAAACTATCTACACCTTAGAATCTACTTATATTACTTGTTATTTACACTTTACACAAAAAATTGAGGAAGGATTAACTCTTTTTAATTTAGAAATAAGTTAATCATGATATCTTTTCAGTATGTAGTAACGGAAATACGACGAATTTGGCTTTAAATGGTAACTTTACAAATTTAAATGCGACTTCCTTTATACTCCAGCATTGAATATTTCTACAAAGATTGTCAACTAAAAAAATTCCGAGTGTGGACGATTTACATGGCTGGGTATAAAAATCCTGTCGTTCCAGGAATTCCCTTCCCAAAATAAAGACACCGGCACCGTCCGGACTAGTAGCAAAATTTGAAATCAAAATAATTTTATCGTTATTTAAGTAGCAGCAATTATTTGGCTCGGAAACAGATAACCCAAAATCGTGAAAAGCAACTTTTTTATATTGAGGAGCGGTGACTCCTGAAAGCAAAGGTCCACTGTTGTGTTGTTGCTGAAACACTGGATTTTCAATTGTTAATTTACCTAGAGGAATAAACAGAGAATCTATTTCCTTTTTTCTGTAAACTAATTGTGCAAGGGGTCTACAACTGTTCGCCAAAAGTGCTTTAATTTTGCAAAGATAATTTTCAAAGGCAAAAGCACTGAATTGATCTAGAAGCCCAAATCGTTGGGCGTCAGTAGGCAGATGTATGAGATTGTGTACATTATGAGATACGTGCTGCCTGCCGTACAATACTATGAAAGTTTCTACGAAATATTTATATAAGGACTCGGCGTAACTAAGATGGGTTACTAAGTGTTTAGCATTAGATAAAATAGTTGTTGCAACATGTAAAGATAAAAAGTTCATATATATATCAGGACTTAAAATCTGCTTAAGAACAACAGGACCTGTATAAAATAAAAATTGTCTGAACTCTGTTGCTTTCCAACGTTTTAGTTCTTTTAAAGATCTTGGTTTTCTAACGAATTCGGATGGTATATTCAAACCCAAACTCATCAAGGATTCTGATAGCTCGCCTACTTGTCGACTCGACAGTTTCGATGGAGGTTTAGCAGCACCACACCATAATATACATAATTTACGCACTACACCTAAACAAATCAGATGCATGTAATCTAGAGGAATATCTTTAACCATGTCGATGTTTGGGATTGATTCCAAATATGAACGACCAAAATGATGACTTTCATCAACTTGTTCCATGAACTCTTCATTAGTTCTAAGAGTCAAATTATTTACTTCCTGAAAGGAAATTGTATTCTCGCAACGAACACCTTGAATATTACATTTTGAACACGAACTGTATCCTGTATGGCCTTTAGTGTACGTAATAAAATTTTTTGCTGGAACGTCGAAAATAAGTGCTTTTATCTTGAAAGAGTACGTAACACCCTGGTAAGAAATTCCATTAGAAGTTAAATACACGGCTTCATCTATAAAATCGCTAATAAACTCGTTCGCATCATTGGGTTTTTGAAAACCATGGTAAACACCTACCATATCTACAACTTGACGATTGTCAAATAGACAACATAAGATAGGGTAAAACTGACTACCAGAACTTCCGGCAATCGGCAGTCCATCAATATTTATAGAAACTTCTACCGATGTTAATTCACTCAAATTATTACAACAAGACAGTAATTTGTCAATACAGTTTTCAAGTCCGAAATGAGTATAATATCCAGGCGTAACAATTTTTCTATTAAAGTTTCGGGGGGTTTTTAACAATGTTCTGCTGTCAGAAGGTAAATCCGGGAAAGTTGATTTCAAAATCTTCAAAAGCGCCGTGACCGCGGTGCGCTTAATTTTAAATTTGAGTATCCACTGTGTTAATAAGAACGAAAATTCCGTGTTGTCTCGAAGAGGGATATCATCATGGCAATCATCACAATCCTCTGATTGACGCGAACGGTTATTTTCCGTTATTTCAGAGCTTTCCGAAAACTCAAAATTGTCATCGTCCGAAAAAAAATTATCATCATTAGCATTAGCATCATCCAAAACAGATAGTTCAGCATCATTATTATCTCCGTCGAATGAGGCAGCTTGTTGAATGCGATGGCCGGCCTGTGATGATTTGGATGAAACAGTACTGGAACTTTTTGCATTATTGCTCATAGCTTTTACGGTTGCATCCAAATCCATCTTAGCCTTCTTATAAATATTGCGTGAAAATGACATCTTATTCAACAAATAAATGTGTGATACTTACCTGACTTACCTTACTGTAGGAGAACGACGCAAAATCACACCAAAAAATCGCTTTACAAATCACTACACTTGACAAAAGGTCACAACGGTATTTACGTATCTAACTGATAACAGAAAATGGAATTGGAGTGAAAACTGCTTGTGTTTTGTCATAGGTATTCAAAGAGGGATGACAAGGGAAGGGTCGAAAGTATTAACCTCTGATTGGTCGACTTTACTTAAGTTTGTTTGACGCCTGCGTAATACCACGCAGGCTAGGTTTTTGAGAGGAACAAGGTCAATATCGATCGATCGACCCAAAATTTCTAGCTGGCAGGCACTCTTAGTGCTGCTAACAAAAAACACGAGAATATAAAGACCCCTTGGACTTGGCTTTGAAAATCCCTAAAATATTTACATGTGCATACCATCTGTAAAAGTGTAGCCTGTTTCTTGGTACACATCAGGTAGCGAAAGGCTCCCTTTTCGGATCGGTGGTTGTTCGAAATGCATTTCACTGACCTGCTATGCAATAAAAGTAGAAATTTTACCCGCCTATCTATCGAGTTTACGATTTCTGGGAATCATCGCTTTACCGCTGCATCTTCTTACTGGTGCACTTTAATCGCACGTGGTCCCCGTAACCGGAGCCCTGGGCATCGCACCGAACTGCCCGGTGATATGTCCGCCCCTAAGCAATTTTAAGTTGTAATGACAGACTAAGAACCACTATCCTTGTCAACAAGACCTCGCATTGAATCTAATTGAATCCAAAGCGAGATTTCCATTGTCATTGTCAAAAAATTGTTAAAAATTAAGTGTCCTTATAGGTATTTATAGCAAAGTTAGGTATATCAAATTTGTTACAGACACAGAAAGAAAAACCGTTATTTATATAGAACAATGTTTCTTCTTTTGCTATGCTTAACAAATTTCTTGACTCTTAGTTTTTGCCTACTTTTTTTGACATTCACTGTCATTCTTTTGCACTGAACTGTACCTACGCTTACAATAAAATTAATCTACAATTTCACGTGAATTTAAACTTTCAAAATATGCAAAGACCTCAAAAGTAGGTCGAAGTTCTTTACGAATTATCACTGTACAGTCAGAAAATAAAGTTTTGGCCCTCGACCGCTCACAAGGTCGACAGATTCTTAGAAAAGACCCAAGATAGGTTTGTGAAGAGTTGTATCCCATGCGAGTCATTTTAATAAAGAGATTTCTATGTTTACTTTTAATTTTTTTTTGATAAGGCTTTTTGACAATCTAAGCACATTGTGAGCGGTCTCGGGCCATAACCTTATCTCCTGAGTGTACAACCCGCGTGATGACGATACCAAAAATTCTCATCTAATAAGTAGATATATTCATAGTAGGTACACACTACACATTCCTACCTATAAATATTGCAAAACACTTAAAAGGCAACTCAAAGTTTAAGAATTTTACAGAAAACAAGAATAAAGTATAGGTATAGTTATACCTTATGGAAAAGATAAACAACACAAAACCTATCCAATGATACTTAGGTATTATTGGTTATTCTAGTGAATCGTAACCTCTAGAAAAGGATCAGGCCTAGACAAACATAATGTTGTTTTTCCTTCGTTGTAATAATTAAATTTTGGAAAATGTCTATTTATTGGTTCCAGGTAGGTACCTAAAATAGGGAAAGTATGATAATTTACTTAAATCTGACAAAGGGTCTTAAAACGTGAAAATTATATTTTGAAAAATTGGCGAAATGCACAAGGTATGTAATAACTAATAAGGTAGCAAATAAATAATGCTCTGTAAAAGGTATTCTCTAATCAAATAATACATGGAGGGCCAGGCATTTTCGTTGCAAGTACGATCTTAATTTTAATTGTCTACAAACAAAGTCCGGTAATGCGCCTTTGTTATAAAATGGTCCATAAATAGGTAATCCGGAGGACGTCCGAATCAGTCCGTTTACGGACGGTTCATTACACGTCCTTAAACTGAACATTAAATGGACGTATGAAATGGTCCTGTTAGGTGCGTCATTTAATAGTCCATAAGTGAGTATCCAGAAGACGTACGATTCAGTATGCTTACGGACGGTCCGTTAAAGGTCCTTAAATGAAAATCGTACGGACGTCCGAAGCATTTCCGTTTATGGACGGTTCGATTTCGGTCCACAAACGGATGCTCAATGGGTGTTCAGTGCTGCCAGTTCTGGTACCGTCCTATGATTGTCCTTAAAGGTGTATACACTGGACGTCCAGTTAGGTCCGCTTTCTAAACAGTTCAAAGAAGGTCCGCATATGGACGTCCACTGGATACACATTTTCAGTCCATGGACGATCGAACAGTAAATCGTACCATCATGGACGCATTGGGACGTCCATAGAACGTCCGTGTGTTACGTGGGCTCTTGTGGCCTTTTTCTTCATGTTGTGATTTCTGGATGTTTGCTCGAAATAACTCGCTAGCCACAATCAAACCATTTTGATTCGACATCTATTTGTTCCTAATCTCGATTCATATGATGTGACTGCTACGTACACCTTCCTGCCATCAATTCATTTCATCTGTACACTGCCTTTTGAATTGCACCTATCTCAGCGAGGAGCCCGATTAGAGAAGTTTACACCCTTCGTCTTGAATTTTCTTGGTTTCACTTTGCTCAACGCTTCTTTGTCTTTTTTCATTATATCAACAGTCTCAATATTTGCTACATGGAATATGAATGTAATTTGCTTCATCGAATATGAATGGACCCCTCAACATCCGATGATGATAAATCTTCTTCTTTTCGTAAGTGTGAAAACTTATCAGCTGAAATATTAACTTTTTAATAAAACAACAAAATCGCCATATTTGACAGCAATGTACTCACTTATTAAACTGTTAGCAACTATTGCCAATTCCCTTCTTGCTGACGAGAATAGCTTTTCTTGGTCAAACTTCGACTCCAATGGCAATTTAAAAAACATCAATCGACTGACAACCCGAAACACTTGCATTCGGCGAATTTAGCAAAAAACCCATCAGGCAATAAAAATTACCTCATTATCTGTGAAGAAAAAGGCAAAAACTCGAGTTTTGCATAATTTTTCCACAAAAACCGCAAATGACATTTCCAACTGTCACTTATGTCATTCCGGGTACAGTCTGCAGTATAAGCTAGACTGCCTTTCAGTTGTTAAAACCACGACACTCGTGGTTTTCCTCAGGAAATAATTAAAAATCCTTATTATTTAAATAATTTATCTCTCGGCTATTGTTAACTTTTTTCTTCAATAAATTATGTTTCCATAAAGAGAAAATGATTCTCCAACGAAATAATCTTAAAAAATGCAACAATATCGAAAAAAAAATTTTTAGGCCTTCGTTTTTATTTAATAATTTCGGTTTGAATAAAACTGGATCTTTCTTTCTGGGTCCCATGCGTAGGGGACCATTTCAGCTACAACATATCCAAAAATAGAATTTCCAATGTCAATATTTCAAACGTTAAACCGACTGATTTGTCCAACTAGACTCACCCTGTATAATTATTGTTTAAGTATTTACGAGAAATTGTGATTTTCCTTTCATTCAATCCAAAATTTGAAAACTTCTTAATTACGGTGGTAAAAAAAAATGGTAAATTACGGTGGTAAATTACCACGGTAAATTACCATAAGAATAAATTACCCGAGAATTTAAATTGGTAAATTACCATGGTAAATTACCACGGTAATTTACCAAAAAAATAAATTACGGTAAACTCACATCACTGGCCACGTTGCAGCTATGGTAAAAGGCAGGAATTAGACCATTCTCATCAAATTGATACATACCTAGTCATCGCTATTTTGTGTGTAGTTAAGAAAATCATTTCTCAGTCCAACCTGTTACCTACTCATTATTAGAACCGTTACTTTAAGTATAGGTGCCCAAGCGCCCAAAAATTAACATTTAACATTATATTGTATTTATTTCTACACAAACTGCATGCTCTCAATAAACAATTAATTTTGTGTAAAAGTGTCAAGTTTTAATAATGATCTCGAAATTATAAAACGTGGAGAACTCGCAGTGGCTTCGAAGGGAGTTGTTTGAGGCTTTAAAAACGTTAATAAGTAATAATTTTGTAATTATTTTTTGTGAAACTACGGTCCTTATCATGTGTGACATTAGACTACACAACAATTCACTTTTTTTTCAAAGCTAATTACGTTTTTTGACAAGAAATTTTATAACTGTGTTTAGTCAAATTATTTTTTTTTCTCGTAATTGTTCTAGTGAAACTGTAAACTTTTTTTACATAATTGAATGCACTTCAATCACGTTTACTAGCCTACCTATTTTATTAAATCATCAAGAAATTGTTATAAAATCAAAACGGCTGGTGCAAAAAGCTGACATGTTGGGTTAGACCATAGTGAGTTAGGGTTTATAGATGGCCAACGGACGTATTAGACAGTTGTTCTGCGGATTGCAGCGCCTCTGATGATTGTGAGCGAAAGCACAATGCTGGCGGGAATTTTTGAATTCATTAATTTGTTGCTAGTTCGAATGTTAGGCTTGTTTTCACCAGTGCCCGAAGCTGTCTTTCTGAATTCATACCTCATGAAAGCTTAAAGTTAGAATATGAAATTTGGGATATCAGGAGGCTTGAAATTTTGAAAATCCAGAGAGACAACTTCGAGCACTGAAATGATTAGTTGAAATAACTGGAAGAAAACTGTTTGAGTTTGCATAAAAGTCTATACAGTTTCAACGAACAGTAGGGTTTTTACAATCAGTTATGGAGGTCGTAATGAATATTAACATTGTTAGATAACGCCTGGTGTAAGAGAGATGTTTCCAAAAAGCTTGTGCTGCATGTCTGGGAAATAACTTATTAATTCATCAAAAAGGAATTTCGCATTATTTTCAGCTTATTTAAGTAGGTATCTACTTTGTACATACAACCATCCGACTTCTTCAAATCTAAAATCAAATTACTCAATAGAAAACAAAATCTGTGTGATATGTTTACCTACTCGTTCAACCGGGCTTGCTGATTTCAAATTCCAACAAAAATGTAATGCCAGCCCCGGGCCCCCGAATGCCATAAATTCCTAGGAAAGTTGGACGGAGAGCACATCAACTAAAGAGGTTGTCATAAAGCTTCGGTGTAGAAAATTTTTCCTTCCTAAAAAAACTTGACTGAAAATTGGCGTATTGGTGGTGTGTAAAAATTAAACCTTTTCAATGTCTGCTGGCAAAGAGAACCCACATCAAAGGCGCGAATTCTCGATCTGAAGAATCACATTTCCCATAATTCCAATCCACTGTTCAAAATTAAGCAAATCTTCGAATTTGGAAATATTTTTGGTTATTGTCAGAGAAGAATTTCCTATGATTCCACTCCACTGCTTAAAATTCAAATTTTCCGTTCTGGAGAAAGGCGAGTAGTAGACGATTTGTGTGAGTCTAAACAATTTGGGACGTATACCTGATACCTGCAACATTTCATATCTAATTACACAACGTAGTAAGTACCTACATACAAGATTCTAATTTGGAATGAATACTTACGATTAAAACACAAGACACACCAATACCCAAGAAACTACAAACAGCGTCGAGAACAGAATTCCACAAATTCCGAGACAAAATTCAAATCACAAATTTAAAAAATGCGGTTGTCAAGTTGTCGTTGAGGGACACCTTCCTGATTGGCATTATTTATTATTAATGTTTCTTATTAGTGATTATACTACAAGAACGCCATCTCTGGATTGCGAGCGAATTTATTTAGGCGTTCAAGGTCATCCTATTCAACTTAAATCTCTATAAACGTGAGTGCTTTGTGGGTTAGACTACATTTGACAAGCTTTAATCGATTCCGTGAAAAAATGTGGGCTGCTGTTTAAAATATCAAAATTGATGTTGACTTCTGGTATAACCGGAAGTGAAGCAATGAGTGTGTTATCTGAAAAGATGCACCAGAAGTCGAAATATACTCATGCCAAAATTCAGAATTTAACTTCGCGTCACGACGGAATATTGCCCGTCACATTGAATCTGGGACACCCTGTAGATCAATTAGATATTTGTCGAGTTCTTTTTTTGTCAACTTCCATTCGGGTCTTTTTTTTATTGCCTTAACTATGTTTCTCAAATTCTCCCCGCTCATCTAAATTCAAGTAAAAATTTGGATAAAAACTGCAAACTTTTAGTTTAGAATGTTATTTAACGATAATCAAATAAAAAACTGCCTTCCACCAGTTGGATTCTTTTGACTTTAAACTTATTTAATATTATTCAAGTCAAAAACTGCAAATTTATAAGAAGCCGCTATATCCAACTGTTCTATTATTAATTAGTTAATACCGAAACTTATATGATCAGCTTTTGAACTTTAAATACAATTTCTAGCACCATGATGACATCAGAAAGAAAAGCATTCATAGTCGATTTCTACGATGAAGTTGAAGAGGAAATTATTAAGGAGGAACCCAAAGAGGAAGAATGGAGCGACACCGACATGCCCAACGAGATTGAGATAAAAGTTGAAGAAGACCTTAATTATGAATTAAATGTAGAAGAGACAAGTCGTATCATAGCTCAAGAAGAAGCTGCAACAGTACAACTGAAATTAGGCCATGAGTCTGGGGGATGTGACGCGCAACTAGAAGAAAGGTACTCGCACGATCATACTTATAGCAAAAATATATTTAGAAGGTTTTGTTGCGATGGATGCGATTACAAAACTAAACGCAAGGGTCTCCTGCAGCAGCACATGATAAATAAACACCGAAATGAAGACGAGATTAAATGGTTTAAGTGCGAGAGATGCGACTACAAAGCTAAACATAAGAAGTACCTGCAGCAGCACATGATAAATAAACACCTAAATGAAGAAGAGATTAGATGGTTCAAGTGCGAGAGATGCGACTACAAAGCTAAACATAAGAAGCACCTGCAGGAGCACATGATAAATAAACACCTAAATGAAGAAGAGATTAGATGGTTTAAGTGCGAGAGATGCGACTACAAAGCTAAACATAAGAAGCACCTGCAGGAGCACATGATAAGTAAACACCTAAATGAAGAAGAGATTAGATGGTTTAAGTGCGAGAGATGCGACTACAAAGCTAAACATAAGAGTCTCTTGCAGCAGCACATGAGAAATAAACACCTAAACGAAGAAGAGATTCGATGGTTTAAGTGCGAGACATGCGACTTTAAAGTTAAACGTAAGGGTGACCTACGGAAGCACATGATAAGTAAGCACATGATAAGTAAACACCTAAATGAAGAAAAGATTAAATGGTTTAAGTGCGGGAGATGTGACTACAAAGCTAAACATAAGAGTGACCTACGGAAGCACATGATAAGCAAACACCTAAATGAAGAAGAGATTACATGGTTTAAGTGCGAGAGATGCGATTACAAAGCTAAACACAAGCGTCTCCTGCAGCAGCACATGATAAATAAACACCTAAATGAAGAAGATATTAGATGGTTTAAGTGCAAGAGATGCGACTACAAAGCTAAACATAAGCGTCTCCTGAAGCAGCACATCATAAATAAACACCTAAACGAAGAAGAGATTAGATGGTTTAAGTGCAAGAGATGCGACTACAAAGGTAAAAGTAAGAGTCACCTGCAGCGGCACAGGAGAACTAAACATTAAGTGAAGAAGTGACTAGATGGTTTCTGTATGCGACTACAAAACAAAAATAAAAATAACAATAAAAAACAATAATAGTAGGTATATTATACACTAAGGACTACTTTTACCATGTCCGAGTTATGAAAACTAAGGGTTTGTTGTCATGACATTGACGGTCTCATTGGTCCGGGCATGGCAACATACCTCGAGTTTTCATAACTCAGACATGGTAAGAGTGGCCCTAAGGGAGAGAAATGCATAATTTCTCCTGAGGTGTAAGTTTGAAGCCAGAGGGCGAAGCCCGAGGGCTTCAAATACACCGAGGGACAAATGGCGTTCTCTCCTGAGGTGTATATACAATTTTTTCCACGCCCTCCCTCCGTAAAGAAAACGATAAAAAAGAAATTTTTGTGCTATTTTGTTACGTTATCAGATAGTTTAGAAGTAGTCTCTGAATTTCATTAACTCCATGACTACCTGAAAATTTTGTGTAAACAAGTGTCAATAATACGCGATACGTGTACCTTTAAAACTGTTAAAATGGATGAACCTCAAGAAATTCGCGAAGCTGCCGATGCTGCAGTTTTAAATTTACTCCCATCCAAATCCAGAAAATTGTACGACCAAGCATACAATCGATTTAGAGAATGGTGTTCTCAAAGAAAAGTTCAAACATACAGCGAGAACGTGACGTTAGCCTACTTCAGAGGCGAAAGTAAATGCTAAAAAATTGGCCGATGATAAAGACAACCTACGTTTGTCTCTGTCTCGATAAGGGGAAATGGTCGTAGGTGGCACTCGTGTAGCTTTTTAAATTTTGGGGGGCAATTGAATGCTAGCCAAAGATTTTAAATAAAATTTATAAGAGGTTTTTCATACACACTTGATATGACAAAGCGCAAAATAAGCATAGAACTCACTGCCTAGACAATGCGTTTCCACTTATTTATGAGCACCTAAATCATAGCAAGTGTGCATGACCTAAGTGAAGATATTTTAGTAAATAGTTTTATTCGGGGAATAAATAGATAAATGAAGACGCAACTGAAATTTACACATTATAATACGTTCCGAATTGACCCAGCAAAGCAAAATAGTACAATAATTGAAAACACTGGAGAACTTCGGTGGAAAAACGCACTACAAACACCACACCATACCGAAAAAGTTTTGTTAAACTGACTTTCATAATGAGCACTGCTTAGGGTTCGAAGCGCGTTACTTTCTAATCCTTCAATGCCATTACTGGATACTGTAATAAAGTATTCTCTCCTTGGTTTCTTCCAATAGCCATTTTATCCCTTTCATCGAAGGTACTTTTGAAGAAGCAGTGCTAAAATAATGTTTTAAAATAGCAGTGCGTCGACCACCACTCTAAAAAGATATAACGTCCTCCGGATTCCACTAGGTACTTAATTTGTGGATGTTGTAGATATTGCCTTGATGAATTAGGATAGTCAAGTCATAAAGAGTGTTCACAGAAAACGAAATAGACAGAAAACCTAAAAAGTTTACATAAAAATTAATTACACTTGCATCTCGTATATTTCCGTACCATTATGATCTTAGCGTAGGAGCAGCTCATAAACTTAGGCAAAGCGGAAGCGTAAATTTTCATGAATGTTCTGTGGTGGTATAGGATGCTGTTGTTTTTCGAACACCTACAGAGTGCAAGAGTTTATTTAGAAATCAGAAGGTATTTTGCTGCCACCTTCTTGAACCGGCGTGCATGGTAATTTTTGGTTAGGAACTGATGCACATCAGTTCTATCAAACTGGCTATTCCTCCACGGTATTGTGCCCTAATAAATAAGTTGGAAGTTAATTATCAATAAGGGCAATATATAAATACCCACTTCTCTAATCATTGTAGTGGTCCAGGACCTTTAAAATCAAGCATTATTAACTAAGAGAGTATCAGAGAGTATCAGTCAGTTCTTTTTCGGAAACATTGCTGGTAATAATAATAATAATAATACCCCAATAGATGAGCTAATAAATTTTTACAGCACTAACACAAAAAATAGCATTCCCAATGATTTCTCCTTCACACTTGCAACTGGTAATGTAATTTATGAAAAACTGCTTTCAATCAAATCTAATGCTGTGGGTGTTGATGATATTCCGTTGCAATTTCTGAAGCTCTGCTCTCCATATATAATTCCACTTATTACGCATTTGATTAATTGTTGCATTGAAAAGAATGTGGTGCCCCAGTGTTGGAAATCATCCATTGTTAAGCCGATTCCTAAAATTACTAAACCGATCGCCATTAAGGACCTGCGACCAATCAGCATTCTCCCAGCCATTTCAAAAATCTTTGAAAAAGTTATAGCTGATCAACTGGTTGAGTATTTGAACGAAAAAGATATTTTTCTTCCATTTCAGTCTGGATTCCGGAAACACCATAGTTGCACAACCGCTTTACTATCCGTTAGTGACGATTTATTTCGTGCTACTGATGGTGACAATCTTTCTATTTTAGTATTATTAGACTATAGTAAAGCATTCGACACTATCCAGCATAATATACTTCTTGCTATTCTACATTATATAGGATTAAACGATTCAGCTAAGTCTCTTATTCAAAACTATCTGTCTAATAGAACTAGTGTGACTAAACTAGGTAGCCAGACTTCTCAGACGATACATGTTACGAATGGAGTGCCGCAAGGCTCTGTGTTAGGGCCACTACTGTTTACCATTTATACTTCTAATATTTCGAGTTGCATTGAACATTCTCAGATTCATCAATATGCAGATGATACACAAATTTATTTATCTTTTAAAAAGGAGGACTGGCAAACGGCAATGGCCTGTATAAATTCCGACCTTCATGGGATATTTCAGTTCGCATCATCACACGGACTATCACTTAATCCTAGTAAATCTAAAGTTCTCTTATTTGGCAAGAACCAAGATCGGGCTCATGTCTTGCAGGATATTAATATACAAGTTAATGGAGTTCAGATTGAGTTAGTGAATGAAGCTAGAAATCTTGGGCTTGTAATGGATCATACACTTAGATACAAGGATCACATCAACAATTGCATACGCAGAGCATATGCAAATCTAAAACTACTTTATATCAATAAAGCTTTTTTGAATCACAAAATGAGAGTTCTGCTATCTGAGGCATATGTTATATCACAGCTAAATTATTGTGACGTGGTATACAGTTCTTGCATTGATGCTGAAGATAAGCGGCGTTTGCAGGTTGTTCAAAATTCGTGTGTAAGATTTATCTTTGGTGTATCGACTTATATCCACATTTCTCCCAAGCTTAATCAAATAAATTGGCTTAATATGGAAAATCGTAGGTTTTTACATATGGCTTGTTTGTATTATAAAATAATCCGACATGGTACTCCTGGGTATCTTATGCATAAAATAACACACAGAGCGGATGTGCACAATATTAATATACGCAAGCGGGATTTCTTGAGCATTCCTTCTCATAAAACGGAAGCATTTAAACGTTGTTTCTCTTATTGTATTGCCAAAGCCGTCAACGCCATTCTCTCTTGGTTTCCTCTTTTTCAACGTATGTCTATTAATCAGTTTAAGCAAGAGCTTACTGCGCGTTTACTCAGTAATCAACTTTTGGGTGCCTCCTTAAGGGGAGGCACGAAACGGTTTTAGGCAACTTTACATACACTTTTTACGGAAACTTGACTACAGGCTTTATTGTTTTACGATACGATCTGAAATTTTTGTGGCATATCCAGAATTACATTCTGCGCAACATGAGGTCAATTGCTTTATAAAGAAACACCAACTTACCAAGACAAAAATTAATTTAATGTTCTGACATTGGAATCCATTTGTAAATTATGCTGCCTACACTCAGAAATTTGGCATTTAAATTTTGTCCGTTAGTTCAGCCTCTGCAATGCAGATGACAGTGCCCAAATTGTAGTTTATTTGATTTATCTTGAAATATAAATGTCAACTCGCCATTTAATTAGATTTCCGCTTAATAAATATCTTGGAAGAAATAATTTGAGGTGCACGTCTTCGAAATTTTGTTGTTGCTGTTTCTTGAGATCAACATCTGTATACAATGAAAGATATAAACCGTAGCTGAGCGGCAAATTTGTTTTTCTCCCATTCTTTGACTTTCGTACATGGGTTCAAATCTTGAAAATTGACCTATAATTTTTTTGTTTTTTTTATTCTCCAAATCATTATTGATTATTGACGAGAATTATAGCACTTAAATTAAAGATAAAGGCATATTATTAAACAATGGCGATAAATAACTGCAATATATTTTATTTTCTCAAGGGGTGCGGCGATGCAGTGGCGGCTTTCCTCAGGCGGCACGTAAGAATAAGATCAAACAGTAAGACTATTATGCCACATCATAATGTGATACCGGGTGTATCACAGACCCCGCCGTATAGGGAATTAACATGGGAAAATGAATTTTATTTTTTTCCTGCTCCGGAGGATTTTCTCGAAAAGTTTTATCGTGTTTGGAGGATAGTCCATACTAGTCTGATACCTCTTGAGATTTTTTTCGTTCGTCAGCTCCTGTTAGGTACTTAACAATGATTTTTTGAAAATTGAAATTTCGACGAAAACGAAAAAATTTTTCGTGCCCAATCGACCCGCTTCGAATGTTTACTTAGTTTGCTGCCTTTGTGGATAGCAACACAATACGAAATAAATGGATGCTTCGAAACGGGTCGATTGTGCACGAAAAAATGTTCCGTAGAAGCAAGACGCAACATTTTTTCGTGCACAATCGACCCGTTTCGAAGTATCCATTTATTTTGCGTTGTGTTGCAATCCACAAAGGCAGCAAACTAAGTAAACATTCGAAGCGGGTCGATTGGGCACGAAAAATTTTTTCGTTTTCGTCGAAATTTCAATTTTCAAAAAATCATTGTTAAGTACGTAAGAGGAGCTGACGAACGAAAAAAAAATCTCAAGAGGTACAGACTAGTATGGACTATCCTCCAAACACGATAAAACTTTTCGAGAAAATCCTCCGGAGCAGGAAAGAAATAAAATTCATTTTCCCATGTTAATTCCCTATACGGCGGGGTCTGTGATACACCCGGTATATGCCATAAATAATTTTTCGTCTAATGATGGCCGGGAGGGAGGCAGAAGGGGTGGTTCAAAATGTGATTTTAGGCGAACTTGAGCAACCAAAAAAATTTAGAAATTTTTTTTTAAGAATCGGGGGTGCACTATCTCTATCACTAGTGATAGTGCATTTTTCCACCGAAGTTGTCCAGTGTTTTTATAGTGAATCGGGGGTGGTTTAAATTTTCGCGACTTTGCAGTACCCGACTCTGACGCCCTGTATATCAAATAAGGGGGACCTGCTTAAAACGCCAATGAAATGGGCTTTCAGTGGAAAAAAGGCTCCTTCAAATCGATCAACTCTTTGAGGAGTTACGGCATTTTAAATTCGACTCAAATTTCCGGGTGGACCAATTAAATTGTTGGGCAGTTTATTTGTATTCAATCTTGTAAGAACACTTTATTAAATACATACCTCCACGCTAAAAATCAAAGTTTAGTGTCGCCTAGATCCTGATTTTCAATTTATTTCCTGGGCCACTATCGTATAGGATCCTTTAGTGTTTGAATCTAAATGATTTCAAATTATTATAACGAAGAAAAACAAAATTACGCAAATTGTGCCAAATTAACACTTAGGGGGTTAAAAGATCGTAAAGGGGGACGAAAAATCCAAGGGAATGAAAATTTATCGTAATTAAGCAGAATTACAGTAAATGACACGAAATAAGCCAATTATGCAAATTTGGCTTTTGGGGGTGTTAAATTACAGGGCTTCATGAAAGTTTCAACCCCTAAACTACAACCCCCTATTTCGCCACCCCCACATGCTTTAAAGAGACTTGTGTTTTCAATTTGACCACCCAGATCCATTTCGTTAAAAAATTGCGGCGATTTATTTATTATGGTTTACAGGGATGAGTTTATTTCTCCGGTGTTATATAAATAAGTCCTTGCTGATTTACTGACTTCGGTTGTTCATAGATAAATCAATAGGATCTCAGAAAAAATAAAAATAAAATGTATGTATTTATCCGCTAGCTAACGGTTAGGGGTTATTAGTGGCCTAGGTTTTGGTTTTAAATTGAAGACTCATAAGACTTTTTTTAATGGTTTACCGAAACCTATCGAACCCCCGTAGTTTTATGCCACCATTTAGGTACTTGAAGAAATTTCCAATTTCAACCCTTAAATTTCATCCCCTTTGTGAAATCTCAGCGAAATTTTGTCCATCCGTCTACAATGTCACTGGAAATTACCACACCAAATTCTGCCTTGATATGTTGAGTAGTTTTTGAGTTCTTGTATTTTTGTGCTTCTACATGTTAAGGGTTGTAGCGCCTTTAAGGGTGGCTTTTCGCAAAATATGAATGACCCCTTTATAATGGAAAGCTAGCGAACGACGCCAATATCGACTAGTACTTATTAAGAGGAATTTCGAGTTGCAACCCCTAATTTTCATCCCATAATTCCCATATGTCCGAGTTTGGAGAAAATGCATACCCCATACAAGACTTCATCGAAATATGTGTGAGTTGGGTTTCAAATAGCTGCGTGCAACCCTTGCGGAGTTATTATATTTTTTGTTGATTTCATCCCCCGAAATTGACACCGCTTCATCTTCAACAGACTTGAAAGTCGAACGTGCATACCAAGTTTCAGAAGGATGCCTCCACTTGTTCTCGAGTTATTGGGTATTGCAATTAATAGTTTTTCGGTTTTTCCCCCCAACTCCCACCCCCTGGGTCCGATATGGCCCAAGAGCAATCCCCGCCTTTCTTTTCGGGAGCCAAAGCTGCATTCCAAATTTTAGCTCGATATCTCAATGCGTTCTCAAATTATGCGACGGACAGACTCGACGAGCGAGTGAATAATCAAAGACAAATCAGGTTGCGTATTAATAAAGAGCGACTCCATACTCTAATTTTTGTGGATTTATGTTACGCCACCCTTATTAACTATTTATTATCCGACTCGCCTTTACGGAACGAAATTTCGTCAGAAAATCTCGGACCTCCCTCTTTCCGATCAATTCTATTTTTAGAAAGCCCGGCGCGGCATCATTGCTAATCGCAACCCCATCCTGTGCCCCATCTATAACTAAGGTGCAAAATTAAGATCAGTTTTGTTCGCAACCTGCTGCAAGCGAATCTTATGTTTCAAAACCGACTTTTATGCCTCGCCTTAATGTTTTAGATTTTAATAATTTGCATTCTATTAATTTAATAAATTGGCACGTAATTAGCATTGACTTTGTTTGCAGTTTAGCTCCTGACTAGTAGTTGGTGGGTGGTAGTTGAATGAAATGTGTTTCTTTTCAATTTTTGTTTATTATTGGAATTTGTTAGTTAACTTTTTAATGCAATGATGCACACTCATGTTCTTTTTCTCTTATTTCTTTAAGGTATATGTGGAAGAACAGACCCCGTTTTATGCGGGAGATCTGAACATAGACCATTTCACCTATGAATTTGTTATTTTTTCTTGTTTCTTTTTTGGAATTATGTACCCTAAGGTGAATAAACAATAATAATAATAATAATAATATCGTCAAAAACACAAAAATCTAAAATTGCATCATCCCAAAATCAGCCGCAACGCGATTTATTAAATCAAATTAAATAAGCTCCGTGAGGAATTCAGCATAAAACAATAATCAATAGTAATACGACGAGTAGTCTCTTGATTGCCGCGGGTTTTGACGTCCGAATGGCTGTCAACTACGAGTCAAAATGGTAGATTTTTTTAGGCTAAAAAGAGGACGAGAGCTCGCTCGAGTCCTCTTTGGCCGAAAAAAATCTACCATTTGACAAGTAGTGCATCCATGAGGACTCAACAAGGCAACCAAGAGACTACGAATCGTATTTTGCAGATTATTTTATGAATTAAAGTATTGAGTAAATAGTGTCAAGTTGACGTTGTAGTCTTATCACTGTAATCAGGATTACTGGTATGCTAAATGCTCCTTTGGATTGGTTCAATACTTAATGAATAAAATAATCATTAGTAATATGATAAGTCGTCTCTTGATTGCCGCGGGTTTGACGTCCGAATGGTTGAACTACGAGTCAAAATGGTAGATTTTTTTTAGGTCAAAAAGACGCCGAGAGCTTGCTCTAGTCGTCTTTGGCCGAAAAAAAATCTACCATTGACGAGTAGTGAATCCATGAGGACTCAACAAGGCAATCAAGAGACGACGAATCATATTTTACAGATTATTTTATAAATTAAAAGTATTGAAGTAGTTCCAAAGACGTTCGAATCTAGGTAGTGTAAAAATGTTGGATCATCGCTGTCAGTTGTCAGTCACTGTCAACTGAGTGTCACGTCACAAAATAGAAGTGAAATTATTTATTTTCAACAAGATTTAAACATTTATGTATACCTACGGCTGATTACGGCGATTGAATTTTATTTTAACCGCATTATAACATTCTTGGTATGAAATTTGGTAGAATACCTAAAACTTTACAATGGAGTCCTTATTAGGTGAAGTCTTGTTCGGGGGCATCTACCTACTATGAAAAGAATGGACGAAACAAAACTGATATACGCAGGATATAGGAAGCGAAGACCAATTAGACGCGACACAGGAAGACCGAAGGACACCGGGGAGAGTTTATTAGAAGAGATTTGATAAATTGAAAAAATAACTAATAGCTCAAAAAGAGGAGGACCTGCTCATATCCAGTGTTTAAAATAATGTTAAGTTCCTGTTGTTGGCTCGTGAGTTTTGGGAGAATGTTATAAAGTGCTACAAATTTACATTCCGGCGAGTGACTTTGTAGTTTGTTGTAATTATAACAAGATACCACACAGTTTAAAATTACCCAACAATTTTCTGTACAAATCTGGTAACCGTATCTTTTTCTAAATCTGATTAAATGTTTACTTTGAGTATATTTTTACTTTTGCCATTTTTTAATGATAGTTGTGTTAAATGTCGTAGGATTACCAGTTGATTTGAACTACGACTGTCGTCTTATCACTGTAATCTAGAGGTTGCTAGGTTACTGTGAACAAAATCTACCTTTGGATTGGTTCAATACTTAATGAATAAAATAATCGATGCAAGACGCACTAAATGAGGAAGAAATAAATTAACGTGACAAACGATGACAGTCACTAAGTGCATTCCGCCATAAATCTAGAAAACTAGGGCACGGGGAGGTAAATCGATATCTATCTAAGAAAGAAATGCCAAAATCGATGACAATGCAAATCAAACGTAAAAAGTCTTCCCCTACAATTTTCCTCCACTACTCAGTCACGTCATAAGGAAAATTTCAACCCCTGGATTAACCAATAAAAGGAGGAGCAAGTTAGCTCTCCACACAGTTTATACACAGTTGTTCACAGTCTTCTCCATCAGCCCCAGTTGTCTCCAGTTAGTGTGCCGCTGCCCAGAGAAAAATCCAGCCCAGGATGATCTTCAAGAATTAAGAAGAATACCAAAGAGCCTTTGCCAAAAATGAAGGAAAAATCCTGAATCCAATCAGAGCTTAAAACGGTATGATTGTCTCATTTAATTTGGGAACTTGTATAATAACTTTTTATGATTCGCAAAAGTTAATAATGCTTGCAATACCTTTTAATATCAATTACTTACTTACTAACAATTTATTATCGCTAAAATTGTCACCGAATTAATGATTTCTTAATCTCTGTATTCTACCAAAATGAAACCGACCCATTCAGCTAAATTCTGTAAAGTAGCCTCGATCCTTTAATTCTCAACTTTTTAAATTTGTTGTTATTTCTAAATGTTATTTAGCTCTAAACCCTTTCATTTACTTTACCTAGCAAAGCCACCTTAAATGGCTAATTGATTAGATTTAATTAAAGTGGTCCAAAGCTGGGCCACGAAACGCAATAAATAAATCCGCTAGACTAACACACACCAAAAATACTGGTGGCGCGATAAAAATAATAAAGCCATCAGTACAGTGCGGTCCTTTGAAAAGAGCGGTCAGCCACATCAGCATGCTACACACATTCCAGAATTATTTCGTCATGATGATATTTAATAAACTTGATAGAGAGAAGTGATAAGCTTTGATGACATATATTAACTTTTAACAACAATTAGGAGAATATATACAGTGTGTCTCATTTTAACTGGAACCACACAAATATTTCGGTTAATTTTAACCGAATCAATGCGTTCTTTTTTTCTGCATGTAGAGCTCCAAAATTTGCACCTGTGTAATACTCAACTTTTTTTATAAACCGAAACCCCAGCCTACTGCGTTTTAATAAAGAGGCCAAAAATGACGAAATCATATTAGGCATTTTTTTATCGAAAAATTTTATAAAGAAAAGTTGCTCAGGATCGCTCCAAATGGCTAAATCCGAAGTTTCAGGAAAAAATAAAAATGTTGAATTTCTTGAGGAAGAATCATCAAATAAGGAAAACGTCAATATTTTTGCAACATAACGGGTGATGTGCAATAAAAAAACAATGGAAGCGCATATGTTTGCTGTTTGCGGCACATTGCAACAGATTAGTTGGGGTGTCCCTTGAAATTGTTAAGAAAAACGAAAATCTACACTATTTTAGTAATTTCAACTTTTTCTGCGATTGTTAATTTTTATCCATCCATAGCCGATAGCAAATGTCAAATCAATTCATTTCAATAGTTTTTTTATTTCACACCACCCATTATGTTGCAAAAATATTGAACTTTTCGTTATTTTGTGATTATGCCTCAAGAAATTCAACATTTTTATTTTTTCCTGAAATTTCGGATTTAGCCATTTGGAGCCATCCTGAGCAACTTTTTCTTATAAAATTTTTCGATAAAAAAATGCCTAATACGATTTCGTCATTTTTGGCGTCTTTATTAAATCGCAGTAGGCTGGGATTTTGGTTTATAACCAAAGTGAAGTATCACGCAGGTGCAGATTTTGGAGCTCTACATGCTGAAAAAAAGAACGCACTGATTCGGTTAAAATTAACCGAAATATTTGGGTGGTTCCAGTTAAAATGAGACACTGTATATGACATTTCTAATTATAACAATTGTCATTGCCTTCTCCAATAACTTCAAGTTGTGGTTCATCTTCAACACCCCTCCTTGAACCACGTCTTGGTCTCACTCCCATTTGTTCTGTACAGTAGTTGATCTTCCCAGCATGAAGTGGCTTGGTCAAAGAATCAGCTACCATTTTCTCAGTGCCAATTTGTTTGATTTCGATGTCACCCTCTTCGATCAGTTGACGCAAGAAATGGTGACGGACATCGATGTGTTTTGTTCGTTGTTTGTAGCTTGACGTTTTTTGCCAGATCGATTGCCCCCTTGTTGTCACACAGAATTATGGTTGGTTTAGATACAAATTGGATCTAATTCTTTCGATAAAGCGCGCAACCATAATGCTTCTTATTGACATGTTGCCGATAGAGCTTCGGTAGTAGAAAGAGCTACCGTTCTTTGTTTCCTACTACACCAAGTGATTGGGCCACCCTGCATCATAAACACGTATCCAGAAACTGAGTGTCTGTTGTTGGGTTCATTCGCCCAATCTGCATCACTAAATCCATGTATTTTATCTTCATTCTTATTTAATGAACATTCAATCTTCATATCCTCTGTGCCTCATTATTCTCGACTGCTGACCAGTGAGCTCTGCCAGGATTATTACAAAATTGGCTTACCACTCCAGTGGCATAAGAAATGTCCGGTCTCGTGGCTTGAGAATTGTATAGGAGACTTTCTACCGCTTCCATGTACGGTACTTTCTTCATTACATCAATTTCTTCAGTCGAGTTTGGCTGCATTTCTCTCGTAAGCTTCTGGTTTGGGTCCATCGGTGATTGTTAATAACTTCTGGTTTAATTGTTTCTGCTTCAATCTTTCTTGTTTCAAAAAATATTACATCTCGACTTTTTGTTATCTTACTTTGCTCTAATGCACCACGAACTCTGCTTCCCGAGGTGGGGAACGTAGAGCGAGCTCAAAGTATCCTACTCCGTTAATATCCTAATAATTTTCATTCTTCCTGAACTTCAGTAGTTTGGATTTGCTTTTGCTTCATTTGCTGTTTGAGTAAGTACGAACCCAAAATATTCACTTCATGCAGATCTGGCCCCGTGTTATTGTGTGCGTATGTGCCTATAATCAATAAGAATCTCCGATCGACCTAATTAACTTGTTTTTTTGACATTGGGTTTAAAGGAGGATTCGACTCAAGAAATCGATGTTGCTGATTTTAATGAGAAAGGAGCGCCTGAGTCGAATGGTGTTATCAGAATTTAAAAATTCTTAACGTTTTGAAGATTTTCAGAAAAAAAGCGGGAAAGATGGCGTCATATTTCCACGATCTCTTGTTGACCATCTTGGCGTCTGAAAATATCTTCAAGATGGGCAGGAAATCGTGGAAAAATAACGTTATCTGTCCCGCTGTTTTTTCTGAATATCTTCAAAACGGTAAGGAATTTTTAAATTTTGATAACACCGTTGGACTCAGACGCTTTTTTCTCACTAGAATCAGCCATAACCTCAACATCGATTTCTTAAGTTGCATCCTCGTTTAAGTAGGTACTTCCTGCTTCTATTAGTAGACGCTTCGAGGGTATCAGCATTATTATTGTTATTAATATTATTATTATTTATAAGGGGCGCCTATAAGGTTTGGGCCTAGGGGCGCAAAAATTGCTAAACCGTCCCTGACCGTGGTCAATACTCAAATGAACCAATCAAATTACTGAGATTAACTCAGACTACTCAGTTAAGGGTGCGCACAAGGTGCGCACGGATTCAACGAAATGCAACCAATTATACATTCTTCTTCCATTTAATTCTATGTATTTTACTTTCACACAAATATGCCTTACGAAGACAAATTAACTTCGGAAAAAATTAACAGATGGAAGAGCAGTCATTAAGTTATTTAATGACTATTCAAAATTTGCTATTTTTTTGAAATAAATTTAAAAAAAAATTAAGAAACATATCAAAATTTATTTCAGCAAAATGGCAAATTTGGAATAGTCAATAAACAATGTAAAGACTACTCTTCCATTTGTTATTTTTTTCCGAAGTTAATTTGCCTTCGTAAGGCATAATTGTGTGAAGTTAAAAATACATAGGATTAAATTATGAAACACTCCACTAAGGAAGACGCACTCCGTCAAAAAAAATGTACCCATTTTTTGATTTTAATAGAGTATTATACTCAAAATATGAAAATGCTTGTATCAACAATTTGAATAAAAAAAATTAGGTCGTATTTTTTTATTTTAGTAGAAACGTTACAGGAAGACAGAAAAAAATTAAATTAGTTGAAATCGTTCAAAACGCTTCAGATTCCCCGCCATGTTTTCTTGCTACATTACGTCACGACTCAACTCGACGTTTGTCTTAGCGTTCTTCATCCAAAGTGTCAAATTCGCGTCAAAACAAGAGAACTTAACCTGACTTTGTAAAAATAGCAGTATTCCTCCATAAGTATTATAAAAAGATGTCTGGATATTATAAAACGTGTTTTGTACCAGGCTGTAGAAATAATAACAGATCAACGCCCAGTAAGCTGTTTATTGCAGTACCTACAACTAAAACTGTTCGTGAAAAGTGGTTTCAAGCTGTAAATGTAAAGCAAGTGGCCCACACTGGTAGATACTGCTGTGAAGACCATTTTAATGTAAGTTGTTTTATTAATAAAAGTAGCACATTTGGTTTTTTTACTTAAAATTATTTTAGTTGGAAGAAGATGCTGAAAATTGGCAGTATTTTAAAACCCTCGGCACAGTACTCAGGATTAGGGCTGATGTTGTTCCCCACCAGTTTTTGACACCATCAAAGAGGAGGTCGCCAAGGGAAAGTCAATTTTCATCTTCAGCCAAGAAAAGGAAACGTGTTGCACTTGAAACGGTGGCAAGTTCAAGCTCGACAAGACGAATGTTGTTTAAAGAAGAGCTCGGGGTTCAAGCTTCACTTCCTCAAACAATTCATGAAAGCAGAGAACCTATTCCATCAACTTCAACTTGTGAACAAGCAGTAGAAGGTTTTGAGGATCTTGAAGAAGTGGTTGCAGTAGAGGAAACTATAGAAAAGTCCCTTTCATTTTCATCAAAAGGTGTACAAACAGATAAGATTTCAACAGTGAACAAGGCTGTTCAATTTCACTATAGGCCATCAGTACGAAGTGCTTATGTGAATGCTGTTGTAAAAGTGCAATCTGTAGGAACTTCTACAAAGACATCAGTTTTAGCAACAGACAGCGAGATTTTAGAGAGCAATGGTTCAACAAATGGGAGTGACCGAGGTAATGACATAATCTCATCAGACAGTGAATATGAACCCTCATGTGAAAGTGATACGAGCAGTGATTCTGATAAGGACAGTTTAAGTGTAAGTTCTGATAGCGAACACAGACAAGATTTGGAAGGTCACAAAAGATATCACTTGAGACTATTACAGCGTAGAAGTCAAAAATATTTGGGGCTTCCAGAAGATGCCTACGTAATAGTAAATTTATGTGAAAAGAATGGACCCATACCAAAAATGCATATTTTATTGACCTTAAAAAAAATCAGAACTGACGATGAATATGTCAGATTGGCCGATGACTTTGGTGTTAGTGTATCGTATGCAGGAAAAATTTTTACAAAAACAGTGCCTGTGTTATGTGCTCTCTTAAAACAGTTAGTTTTCTGGCCTTCCAGTGACGAAATTAGGTGGTCATTACCAATTGCCTTTAGGTCTAAATATTTTAACGTAAAGACTATTGTTGACTGTTTTGAAATTGCAATTGAAAAACCAACAGACCCAATTAACCAGTCATTAACTTGGTCTGAATATTACAAAGCAAATACTATAAAGTATTTAATCTCCTCCACCCCAAATGGAATAATAAATTTTGTATCAATTGGGTTTGGGGGGAGAACATCAGACAAAACGATTGTGGAGAAAAGCGATTTTCTAAATGTTCTGCCAGATAACTACACGGTCATGGCAGATAGGGGGTTTAAGCACGTTGCAAGTGTTTTAACGCAGAAAGGTTGTCAGCTGGTAAGACCTCCCAGTGTAGAAGGAAAGCAGCCCTTATCCAAACTGGATGTAAAAGCTGGCAAGCAAATTGCAGCCCTAAGAATTCACATTGAAAGAGTGATTGGACGATTGAGAGAGTTTCAAATGTTGGTACCTTACTCCCACATTGATCATAATCTTATTTACTTAATGGATTATATTATTGTGATTGTATGCGGAATTTTAAATGTACATCATCGTTTAATCAAGTGAATGCAGGCTTGTTAGAAAAATTAAAATTATTTTGTAAATTAATAATCACTCTTTAATGTAAAAAATAAATTATGTTGGACAGTTCTTGGTTTTTTTTTAAACTTTAGTTAAGGTGAACAGAATTCTTTGTGGTTTTTAAAAAAGAAGTGGTGTAAAAAAGAAGTCTAACAAAAAACAAGATTTATTCTATTGCTTACAAATTTTATTGAATATGGCTACATTCCAAAAATCTTGGCACTTTTTAATCAATTCTGAACAGTACTCAGCATCATAATGAACTTCCTTTAATGTAACTAAATTGTTAGTTTCGAAGTTTGGCGAAGCTACACAAAATATACATTTTTTTCTCTTTGACAAATGCATTTGAAGTTGCATTTGAGCATATGGCGCTTTCGTAACTTCACCATCCTTTATGTAGTGCGTCACTGTCGATTCCTTTGATGGGCACTTTACCTCAAAACACAGTTCATCTGTTACACCATCTGGAGAGGCCCCAAATATGGGAATTTCCGGAACCATGAAAAACCCACACTTTTCAATCTTCACATCCATCTGGGCCGCTACTACTGCCAGGACTTTTGGCTCCAAATCTTTGCCTCTCGATAGGGCAGCTAATTTAAGTGGCAGCCCAGCACCCATTATGATTTCGACAAGTGAGCCATCATATGTATGGGACACGGAACAGTTGTATGCTCTAGATGCTGTTATTCGACCAAATCGCATTTCAAACCATAAAGAAGAATCTGCTTGGTTCCTAGTACTTATCTCAATTGCCTTGCACATTTCAGTAGTCATGTTGGCACGACAAAAATTTAAAAAAAACTCAGGTGATCCTGAACTACCATCTGCATCAAGGACGTCCTCGAACGTTAAGCCTAAATAATACATTGAAGAGTTCAGTAACACATTGTCTCGCAAAGGTATGTTACAAATCATGGCCTGCGAGTTTTTCTCTGTCAACACGCTCACAACTTGAGATTTGAAATCTGGTACATTAGGTAACGTTGGTGGTGTCTTTTTACCTAACTCTGCTGCTTTTACAAAACTTTTACCACGGGCAATTCTAGAGAGCCGAGAAGATTTCCAGTAACACTCCTTCGATGTTACTGCTGGTTCACAACTTCTTCTGTAAAGCCAGAAAATGAAGGCCACTGAATGTTTACATCCACCTAAAATTTATACTTGAGGAAAAATATTTTTTCTAAGTCATCGTTACCTTTGCAAGCCACACATCCAGTGCACTCTGCACTAAGAATCGTTCTTTGTGTTTCATTTATAACAATTGTCACCCTATAGTCCGGATTACGGAGCTTATGTTCTGGGGTAACTCGTGCCTTGATTATACAAGTTTCCCCCTGCCTTTTCAACTGGACAAAACCGGAGGCTTCTTCACCATAAACTGCTTGAGTAGCCCTAGAATTTCAATAATAGTTATATAATTGATTACAAAAGGGTTCAAAATTTACCTCGTAGTTTTGGTACCAGACATTTCAGCACCTACAAAGTCCGGGTTGCTGGAGAAAAACCTAGCCAACATTTCTGGCAGAATTTCTGGCAAATTATCAGACCAGGCTCTTTCGTACCCTTCTTCCATTATTAATTTAAAAAAACACAAAAACGATACAACTGAAAACTTTACAAAACACGTGCGCAACAGACAGAATCTAGGTTAGGTTAATAATTAGTAGCTGTACTTGTACTGTGACAATGGTTGGTATGCTTTCATTGCTTTGAACTTGAACTGTGGCTTGAAGACGTAGCGCGTAACTCGAAGGTTGAGTAGTGACGTAGGGACCCCCAAGGTTACCCAAGCGTTTTGGCGCAAACTTGATTTTCGCAACCTTTGACTACTAATATTTATTACACAATAATTATTTTGCAACAAATAGCGTCGCTAAGTTTCATACCAAATTGAGTACTATCATATCCACCCATTTTTAACACATTGGTTTAATTAGTATAATACTCTATTCGGGTTCCGCAGTTTCCACCAGATGTCGCGGCGTTCGTATGCGATTAAGGAAAAAAAACATAAAATTCCTCATTTCACGAAAAAAAGACTCTTTAATATGAGCGTAAGTCGGAAAGAATTAGATAAAATAAGCACCAGATCAATGGATTTGATTACTTTCATATTACTTTTGTCTTTATCTAGAAAATCATCGTACAACATGCCAAAGAAAAATTACAATTTTGTGACAAATTTGCAAAAATACATGGGACAGCTGCTTGCCATAACAATACTCTGCCTCTACGAACTTGATCTCTTCTTGCATCAAGCAATTTTGACTCATAGTGGTAAATAATATCTTCCTCCATAAAATGTAGGTATAGCCCGCTCCACAGACCTCATTATTAGACCATAAGCAGACCTATCCGCTCCTGATTGAGCCAGCGGCCATTTGTTAATTGACCAGGATCTTCCTAATAACAACAGTTACTGTGAATTGGTCGCCTTTTAAGAATATTACTGATTTTTACCTTTGATGCCTTATGGCGTGACATTTCTCACATTTCCGTCACTGAATTTCTTTCCAGAGGCATAGAATATCGTCTGCTTGTCGCTATTCTAAGTTGTCCTTTAATAAACAGTCAAAAAGCCCATGAAAGCTAATAAAACTTGCAATAATTCGCTTTTGACCGAACGTTAATGTCAGAATGACAACCTCGCTGTCGCCGATTGCGCCACCTGATTATTATTGGAGAACTGCTTAAAAAGAGGGACGAAAATTTCCCAATTTGCGGCATGAGTTCGGCTTCCTTAGTGGAGTGTTTCATAGATTAAATGAAAGAAGATTGTATAATTGGTTGCATTTCGTTGAATCCGTGCGCACCCTTAAATGTGTAAAAGGAAAGCGCCTGTATTTTCGCGTTGACCAGAAATTCATGATCACATTAACATGTTTGTGTTTGACTGTTTGTCTCTCTCTCTCTGTGACGTAACATAAGAAAGAGCGCGACACCAACATTGACAGTGGTCGTGTTAGCTGGTCAACCAGAAAAAACATCCATTGATGGCGAAAAATTGTTTAAAATGACGTATGGAGGCTGACGCACACACTGACGCTATTATTTTATAGATCCCTGTTTTATAGTGAGGTTATGTCGTTATTGTTAATCCCTGGCAGTGTTCTCTGGCTAAAAAATATAGGTAAGGTATTTATTTATTAATGGTAATTAGGATATAGCCCCATCATCTTATAAATTTGCAGTTTTTGTGCAATTTGAGATAACACCAGATCTTCACGTTTTGAGCTCTCGGGAGCCCAAAAAAAGTGGTTTTAAAAATGTGTCTGTGTGTACGTTTGTAAACACGCCAGAGCCAAAACTACCAGACCCCGCACGATTCTTATGGAAAGTGGCTTTCGGTGAAGTTGTCCTGTGATGTCTTTAGGTGTTCCAGGACCAACGAAAACGCCATTAGACTTTAACACTCTTTATTTAGCCCACTGATACATATACGTCGAGCTGTGGTCGTTGACCAACTTACTCTGTTCTCGCTAATTCTACCTAGTCACTAATTATGCTTACTCTATAATAATTTCTACTTATACACTACACCTCCCCGGAAAATCTAAAAGAATTTAATTTTCTGGAGAAAGTAAATTCTTTCAGCTTTCCAGATGGTTTATAATTAACCTTAACATTAATTTATTAATAATCTAAGAAATGCTTACGTTATCATAACAAAGGATTAATAAAATGTAAAATGCAAGGTAGCACTTCACTGACCTATACTAACTATACTACTGTTTTACTATAAAGATTGCTTGCATAATAATAAAAGTACGTCACATTTGTCTCGGTTTATAGAGTTTTGTCCTATTTGTATGAATTATCACTTCTTGTCCATTCTTAATAACTAAAACGTTTGGTCTACAGTCTTTCACTACTTTGTACGGTCCTTCGTAAACTTCACTTAATTTATTACCTGTCTCACTTCTTATTAATATAAAATCGTCTTCTTGGTAACAAATAGGATTAATATTTTAACCTCCCCAACCCCATCACAATTTTAAAAAAATGGGAGGTTACTGCAATCACTAAAATTTTCGAATTTGAGATAGCACCAGATCTCCACGTTTTGAGGTCTCAGGAACCCAGAAAAGTGGTTTTTAAAATGTGTCTGTGTGTATGTTCGTACGTACGTACGTACGTTTGTAAACACGCCACAGCCAAAACTACTGGGCCGATTTGGCTGTAATTTGGTACGTAGGCATCTCATAACCCAACTTAGATCTGAAAAGCTTTTGGAGCCAATCGTGCAACCGGAAATGCCATTTTGGCACATCAACTTTTAAATTTTAAATGCAAACCCCCATTTTTCACGTCACCATAAGAAAGACCTTCAAATTCTGCTTCTAAAAATGTATTCATTCTTAGTGCCCTTTTGACCAAAAATTAAAAAAAAATTGATTTTTATCGGACTTTAAAATCGCGGTACAGCCCAAGCCCCTGAACCGATTTGGCCGAAATTTTGCATATGGAGATTGTATTACACGTCGAAGAGCTGAACAAATTTTGAATTCAATCGACTCACGGAAAGTGCTGTTTTGGCATACCAATTTCCAAATTTAAAATTATTCTCTCATTTGACCATTAAAAACAGGTTTTTGAAAGATTTATTGTCACCATCAGAAAGGTCTTCAAATTCTGGTTTTAAATAGGACAAAATTAATTCGCATTTAGCGCTGTTTGGTTCAAAAAATCGAAATTTTATAATAACAGTAAAAATACATTATAGCCCAAATTACTGAATCGATTTGGCTGAAATTTGGTACATGGAGATTAGGTGACCCGTTGAAGACCTGAAAGGCTTTTGGGAGCAATTGGCCCACGCGAACTGCCATTTAAGCATATCAACTTAAAATTTTAAATACAAGGCCTCTTTTTTATGTCGCCATTAGAAAGACGATCAAATTCTGGTTCTAAAAATGTACTCACAGTTTCTGCCATTTCAGTGGAAAATAGAGAAAAAATTCTTTCTCATTAAAAGGGAGCAGGCTGACAGTGGATGACATAAAGTGGCAGTTATTGTCAAAAAGGTGGCAAAAGATTAACCTTAAAAGGAACATATTGTCAAATGTGATGGGTGATGTACGAGGTGATGTCGGTATTTGTCAGAAAATTGCGAAATTAGTCACTGACGTCAGACGATAAGGATAAAAAAAATTCTGTTGAATTGACTACTGTCTACACAGAATACAAAGATCCACGCGATGGGGAGGTTCCAGCCGCTTCTCTGCTGCATTTTTTTTATCATACAATTGTTTTCTTTTAATTTTGCTGGCAATTAAATTGTCTCTAGCCTCGAGATGTGCTTTTTGTAATCTAAATTTTAACTCTAGTGGATAATTATCAAAGTTATACAATGGATCTATTTTATTGGTAACATTACTTGGTAAAACACACACTTTCCCAAATACTAGTTCATAGGGAGTATATCCAGTTTCAGAATGTACAGCTGTGTTATATGAAAAACAATAATATGGTATCCATGAACTCCACGAATCACTTTGATTTTTTGTCATAGATCTTAAATATGCACCTAGCACTTTATGAGAATTTTCTAGAGAACCAATACTTTCATGATGATAGGCAGTACTTTTGGTATGCTTGATTTGCAGTAATTTGCACACTTCACTCATTGTGGACGAGATGAATTCGGACCCTCGGTCGGTGGCAATTTCTAGAGGCAATCCGTAACGCAAAATGAAGTTGTTTACGAATGCTTGTGAAACAGTAACAGCATCTTTAGATTTGAGAGGGTATGCTTCGACGAACTTTGTTAATTCACATTGAAGTGTTAGTATGTAAGAAAAATCATCGGCATCCCTTTGTATTGGACCTACAATATCAAGGTAAACTTTTTGGAAAGAAGAATTTGCTGTTGACGTCACAACCATAGGCTCTCTGATTTTTCTACTATGTTTGTTTCTTTGACAACTATCACCATTGTTTACAAATTTTGTTACGTCTTTGAGAATGTTTGACCAATAGTAATATTTTTTAATATTTTTCACCATTCTTTGAATACCTGCATGGCCACTCGTGGGAAGTAAATGAAAATCGTTTAAAATTAGTGTTTTATTATCGTTATCTGTTATCTTTTCTACATTTCTTATAACACATATTCGTGGACCTGTCCATTTGATTTTTCCTTGTATTACACTAGCTAGCATTCTTATTAAATCATCATTACTTTCATTCTTAATTATTATTAACTCCGGAATTTTCAATTTTTTGCACATTTTTTCCAAATCTCTCAACAGTTCGTCTCGCGCCACTGTTGATCGAGAATTTGAATTTATATATATTATTGATTGAGAAGGAATATAAACTAAATTTTCCGACTCTGTAGCTACACGTTCTAATTTCTTTATTTCTTTAATATTTTGAGTACTCATTTTGATTAATTCGACACATTCTTTGGGTTTTTTCAGAATCTCTATCACTTTTGGGTGATCAGTCCAAACTTGTGTGATAGGACCTTCATTGTTACTGTCTGGTTTTGGTTTGGAAACGTTTTTCTCGTGTTCTCTTTTACATTGGTTTCTGGTGAGAACTGAAATTACATTTTCACTCCTATCTTTTAATTCACTCGAAGTTATAATCACTCTAGAAAGGGCATCCGCTACTACATTCTCACTTCCTCTTACATACTCAACTTTGAAATGATATTCTTCTAAACTTAAACGAAATTTCGTTAATCGACTAGATGGATTACTATGATTATATAAGAATACTATCTTTTAATTCACTCGAAGTTATAATCACTCTAGAAAGGGCATCCGCTACTACATTCTCACTTCCTCTTACATACTCAACTTTGAAATGATATTCTTCTAAACTTAAACGAAATTTCGTTAATCGACTAGATGGATTACTATGATTATATAAGAATACAAGAGGTCGATGATCCGTCAGAATTCTGAAATTACGACCGAATAGATACGGCCTAAAATGATTTACCGAGGGGTAACTCGCGACGAGGAATTGGTGTACACTCCGGGGGAATTTACGAGGAATTGCGGGAATTGTGTGGGAATTTTTCAGGAATTGCAGGAATTATGAAGGAATTGCAGGAATTGTGAAGGAATTGCCGAGGAATTAGAGGAATTGTAGGAATTTTCTGCGAGTTGCGCGCTAGTAAAAGACCTTACTGAAGAACTTAGCCAAATTTAGAATAGGTACTATATTATATCATTTAAATAACATAATGTCTAGAGTAACGTTGAACGTTACCGGCCGGAGTTCCGTCGGATACGTCACAAGAAAAGATTACAGAAATACAGATTTCACGCGCAGTTAAACAAAGCGTTCTTGGCTGTGTGGTAGGAGGCTTTCGTTGACCGTTTTTTGCTAGTGGGTTCGAATCCCGAAGTCGGATAATTTTTCAAATTCGTTTTTTTCAACTTCCATTCAGGTCCATGTCAGGTAAAGTCTGTTTTTAATAAAAACCATATTATTCAAGTTCTGCCTTTTCATCTAAACACTTAAAACGACCTAGCGCTCAGTTGATGGGATCCGCCCGATAACGTTTAACGTTACTCTAGCCTCGGCGTTTAAATAAAGTCGAGAATAAACGGGAGAAAAATTTCGACAACAAAATAATCCGAGGCCCAATTTCGGTACCGAGGAAATCTCGACCCTGAGACTCGAAAGCACCGTGAATGGCAGTGATGAACCGTGCGTTGTGGAGTATGAGACATTGTAAATTAATAATACACTGCAATTACCTACCATTTGACCCCTGCATAAAAAAGGAGAAGATGAAATCTTTTCTAAAATGTATTTCTCATGTAATAAAAAGTCCCAAAGAATCCCGCGTCGGTTTTGGCCGTAATGGCCGAAAAAACCGGTTCAACAGTGAAAATTGTCAAATTAAGCCTATTCATCTCACCAATTGTTTTTTATCCTCTACGCTTTGCGGAGCATTTTTTTAAAAAATGTCATGTTAGTGACAAAAGGGCCCTTTTTGAGTTTTTAGTTAGCAAAAGAGCAATTATTATTATTGTCGCATTCGATATCCGCATCCGCATCCACAAAAAAATTCATTTTAGGGGTGAAAAACATTTGTATTTTAAAGTTTAGTAAATGCGCACGTCAGCATCAGTGATCGAGAACCCGCCGGCAGGCCCAACCTCTAACTCACAGATTTTGACTTGGTTAAAGTAAAGTTAAATGTTAACATTTTGAGACATAATTCATTTATTCTGTCGGAAGAATTTCAGTATTCGACTACAGAGTCCGATCTTTTTAACCTCCCCACTCCACTTCACCACTTAAAAAAAAGGGAGGTTAAGTACTGCAATCACTAAAATTTTCGAATCAGAGATAACACCAGATCTTCACGTTTTGAGGTCTCAGGAACCCAAAAAAGTGGTTTTATAAATGTGTCTGCGTGTGAGTACCGGTCTAGGACATTAGAGCGCGGCCACTAGAGCGCGGCCGTTAGAGCGCGGCCGTTAGAGCGCAGGGACATTAGAGCGCAGGGACACTAGAGCGCAGGGACATTAGAGCGCAGGGACATTAGAGCGCGGTGGTGTGTTTTCGCCTATTTAGGTAGATAATGTTGCGAAAATTAAATAACTGCTTTTCTCGGTAGATACTTTTATAATTATATTATTACTGTAAAGTTTATACCACTCCGATTCTTAAAAAAAAATTAATTTTTGATACCTCTGTGTTTGGTTGAGAGGACCAACTAAATCTATATTTGAGACTTTGAAATTTCAAAAGCAGTTGTTTGCCGGTTGTTCATTTTACTTTATTCATTAAACAATTTTTATTTTCTTGCTGCACTTGTTAATGAATTTCAACCAAAATCATGGATCCTGCTTAGACCAATATCCTTCCAAGAACTTGGAACTTGGGTGAATTTCAAAGTAAACAATTGTCAGTGGGTTTTTACAATTTAATGACGAGATGACATCCTGTCGAACTATTTGCCGTTCCATCCGGCTTAAATATATTGAAAATAATGTTCTTCAATCCTCATTAAGAATAAATTAAAATACCTGACACGACGACGCTCGTTTTAAGAAATGTGTCTTTCTGAATTTCGTTAAAACCGGGAGATGCTAACGGGTGGTCTTCCTTCTCGTTCATGAAATACAATAAGTAAACAGCTAATAAGGGATGTGCCGTTATCATGATTCATACACACCTAGCTGAAGTAATTTAGTTTATTGTATTTTGATGAAGCCAAGTACATAATTCCGAACATTGTCATTTCAAACTTTCAATCACGGCTTTTTTCATTTTCCCGATTTAAAGCCCATATTCATCGAGAGCACTTGGACATCCAATAATAATTACGGTCTACCAAGAATTTTGCATCTTTGGGTTTTAGTCTGTTTTTATGTTTCCTGCTTAAAGCCCGGCCATCGAGAACAGGTACCCGCAATTAAATTCTTCCAAGAAGTTTGCATCTTTGGATTTTACCCTTTACGTCATATAATTTTCTGGGGATAGGGGATAGCAATTATTGTTTCCGCTGATGGTATGTTTCGTTGTCAATTGGACAAAAGACTAAATAATAAGTGTTTTTCTTTCGTAAAATTTTTAAAACTTTCTCAAAATGCCGAAAAATGATAGTTCAAAAAATGAGCTAATTAAAACGTAGTGTTAAGTGTCGTTTGTGAAAAAAGAACATATTTAGGAGTCGGTGAATTAAATTAAATTAAATTAAGAACATATTTGACGGGTTTGCTGCGTATTTTCCTTTTTTGCCGCATATTCGTTATTGGTAAACAAATACCAACTGAGTATAAATAATTGAAAAAAATAAGTAAAATTGCATGGGCTGTACGGCGATTTTAAAGTCCGATAAGAATCTCGATATTTTTAGTTTTTGATCAAAAGGACACTGACAGTGAAGACATTTTTGAAAGCAGAATCTGAAGGCCTTTCTTATGGTGACGTGAAAAATGGGGGTTTACATTTAAAATTTAAAATGGCTTTTCTGGTTGCACGATTGGCTCCAAAAGCTTTTCAGATCTAAGTTGGGTTATCACATGCACACGTACCAAATTTCAGCCAAATCGGTCCTAGTAGTACATACATACAGACACATTTTAAAAACCACTTTTTTGGGTTCCTGAGACCTCAAAACGAATAGATTCGGTCTTATCTCGAATTCGAAAATTTTAGTGATTGCATAGTACCTAACCTCCCTTTTTTTTAAATGGTGAAGTGGAGTGGGGAGGTTAAAAAATAAATAGTAAATATCTTAACAAAAAATTATGATAAAAAAAAATCTAAGTTTTCTTAAATGGAAATAAAGGTCGTTTAATTATTATATGCAAAAAATGGAAAAATTGCATTAAATGTACTACCCACTAGAAAAAGGAAGTTGATTTTCTGTTTGGAGAACAGTTTTGTGGCAAACAGTTTGATAATTTTCGCGTAGTAAAGTACTGTACCTCCACAACTCCCTTAAGCAAGGGCGCCATCGCCAAAGTATCAATGTTAGGAAGTAACGCGTTAATTTTTAAGTACCAATTTTTTTTAATTCTAACGCGTTAGCTATTTTTTTTTGGGTAACAACTACTGGAATGTACATTTCGTCTCTTGTAGGTCTCTCTCTACTTCGTGACGTTATTTGTTGTCAAAATTTGACAATGACTCATTTTGCATTGGATTCTCGTTTCTATTTTCCACCCCTAACGACATTCAGTTCTTGGAAAATTTTATGACTCTTGACGATCTGTAAGCAGGATACGGATGCATCGGATTTGTACCGTCATTTACATCACACAAAGGTAGCTTGGGATTTTCCCGGGCAGGTAAAGATTAAACTGTGCATTTTAAAATGTCTTCTTGAAAATATCGAAGTCGGGAGCAGGTAGCCAACAAAATGACCCTTCAGTTCGACCACGTCCTTGGGTTAGAAGGATTAGCCGTGGTTAATGGGCAAATTGCGAATTTAACTAATGAGGGTTTATTTTTGATTCTGGTATAATAACAAAAACTTTTCTTTTTCAATTCAAGCACGATTTAATACAAAAAAATTAAAATGAAATAAATTATTCCTATACCTACATTAAAATGGCAAATTCCTAAAACTAACGCATTTAACAAGGGCAAATCTAGAAATTTCCTGTCATTGGTATTGCACTATTGCACACTTTTATCATTAACATAGTTTATCTTATTTTTGCTGTATTTATTTTCTCATTTTCTTAACAGACATGTTAGCATTTTTGTTTGAAAATTAACTATTTCATTACAAAGAGTAAATACATTTGGATGGGGAGTATAAAAAATACCGTGTAATTTACCATGAAAAGATTCACAACAGTTTGTAGTACGAAACAAAAAGTCAACACTACTACTACCTACACCAAAGTGAAGGCGGAAATAAACCTTATTCCGAAAAATAATTAGTGTCTAAATAGTTTCGGAATTCACGAACTTTGATGCTGTCACTTGGCATTAAATCCAACAGTTATTCTGCGTTGAAAAAATCGATTGCGTCCAGAGAGTTAAGAAACGGTATTCCAAAATATATTTATATTATACCTACCCCCCTAGGAATCAGGTATACATTTACTAATCATTTTATCAACACCCCGTGTCGCTTACCTGGAAGCCCATTAGTACAGTGGTCGAACTGACCGGCCATGGTAATCCCCAATTTTAAAGATTCGCAGGGTTTTCTAAAGCTGTGGTCGAACTGACATGCTTTCGAAAATATAATAGACGGATTTTTACACAATAAAACACTTGTTGTCCCCAAGATTTTTTTAAATACTACAACCATATCTCGAACCATAATTATATTAAATACGATGTCTGATTTTTTCCACAAATTTTTATTTACGAAATATAAAATACGTTGTCAAATATAGAGCGAACTATTTTATGCAAACATAAGAAAGTAATCAAATGCACCATAGAAACCTGGTATTACAAAAAAAAATATTTGGGTAACATGAGTAATAGGTACTTATAGGTAAAAGCAATTAAATTTTATTGATGACTTCCTGCTTAAAACGTCCCTCCGTGGCTTGCAAATCGGATTAGTTTAAAGCACGTTCAAAGTATTCCTTTAATGGGGAAGGGGGAGCAGAGACAAACAAATTTGGATAATTTCCTTACTTGGAAGGATATTTTTGTTCAAGCAGGATACATGATTTCGATATCGACATAAATTATCTGAATTTTTGAGAGCATTGCATGTAGCAGCCCAGAAAAACTAATCGCCTAATGGTGCCTACCTACGTCATATGCTTTGTTTTTCAAAAAAAATTAGACTGCAATTTTTACGATACAAGGACGCCAAGAAAATAAAAATTAATTAAACAATGGGAGTAAAGAGCGCTAACCGGCAAAAAACTGCTTCTCACCCAAATGCATAGCAAAAACCTTTTTTTTTTGAGAATCGAAGTGTCATAAACTTTATAGTAATAATTATTATAAAATTATAAAAGTATCTACCAAGAAAAGCAGATATTTAATTTTCGCAACATCATCTACCTAAATAGGCAAAAACACACCACCGCGCTCTAATGTCCCTGCGCTCTAGTGTCCCTGCGCTCTAATGTCCCTGCGCTCTAGTGTCCCTGCGCTCTAACGGCCGCGCTCTAACGGCCGCGCTCCAATGTCCCTTCCCGGTGTGCGTACGTATGTACGTACGTTTGTAAACACGCCATTGCCAAAACTACTAGACCGATTTGGCTGAAATTTGGAATGTAGGCATCTCATAACCCAACTTAGATCTGAAAAGATTTTGGAGCCAATCGTGCAACCAAAATTGTGCTATTTTGGCACATCAACTTTTAAATTTTAAATGCAAACCCCCATTTTTCACGTCAAATAGCTTCAAGTCAGCTTCTAAAAATGTATTCACTCTCAGTGCCCTTTTGATCAAAAATTAAAAAAAAAATGTGATATTTATCGGACTTTAAAATTGCGGTACAGCCGAAACCCCTGAACCGATTTGGCTGAAATTTTACTCATTGAGATTGTATTACACGTCGAAGAGCTGAACAAATTTTGGATACAATCGTCTCACGGAAAGTGCCGTTTTGGCAATTTCCAAATTTAAAATTATTCTCTCATTTAACCATCCAAAACAAGTTTTTGAAAGATTTATTGTCACCATCAGAAAAGTCTTCAAATTCTGGTTTTAAATAAGACAAAATTCATTGGCATTTAGTATCCTTTGGGTAGAAAAATCGAAATTTTGTAACAACACTAAGATTACGTTATAGCCCAAAGTTACTGGATCGATTTGGCTGAAATTTGGTACATGGAGATTAGATAACCCGTTGACGTGCTGAAAGATTATTGGGACCAATTGGTCCACGGGAAGTGCCATTTAGGCATATCAACCTTAAGATTTTAAACGCAAGACACGGAAATCAAAGACCCACACGATGATGGGGAGATTCCAGCCGCTTCTCTGCTACCAATTTTTCCTTTCGCTGTTATGTCGAAGTTGTTATATGCTCTAGGTGTTCCCCTCAAAATTAATATTAATGAAAAAATTCATTAATTATTGAAAGATAAAAAATCGAACTAGAGTCAGGTCAGTACTGAATTTCTTCGCCAAAACTATTCATCGTAGGAAAAAAATGTACCTATATTAGCTTTTTTGTAGAGAATTAAATATCCATAAGATTGCACAAGACATATTTTGTATGCTAAATAGTGCCCCGATCATTTTAGAAAAGATTTCATCTTATTTTTTTTATGCCGGGGTTTCGGCCCCCCTTCTAAGTGCAGTGCAGGGGTGTTTCGGAGAAATGCTTAGACAGGTAACTTTTATTTACTTATTGTAGGCTGAGAGTGTTGTCAAATATTTATTTCCAATTCCGGTTTACCCGGAAGTGAACCTAAAATTGTTTTTTTAAATTGAAAGCCACATCTTTCTCAACGGATTTGGAATTATGATTTTTTTCTGAGTCAAGTCAAAATCTTGTAGCATACTTGAGCCTACATTTTCCAAAATATCGAAGAAATCCGTAAAAAATGAATATTTTTTAAAATATCTGGTCAATTTGAGACAATTCATTCTATTCGGTAGACAGGTTTTATACGGTTGAGAAACGAACATAAAAAAATGGGTAATTTAGGGCCGTTTGTACAATTCAAGTTTAGTGATGATTCACCTGAGCCTGAGCTCAACTGCTTAGCAACTGTTGCTGTGATTGGCTGGCGCGTTAGCAATCGAAGCTAACTCAAATTAAACCCCCACTGAACCCGAAATGTGAATACCGTCCTTGGTAGGACTTGCGGGAATTTAATAGGAATTGGGGAATTTAATAGGAATTGGGGAATTTAATAGGAATTGTGGGAATTTAATAGGAATTGCGGGAATTTATTAGGAATTGCGGGAATTTAACAGGAATTGCGGGAATTTAACAGGAATTGCTGGAATTTGTTGGGAATTTGGGGAATTTCTGAAGAAAAGGGAATTGGTGTACAAGATTTTAGGTCGCGGTTTGCCCCTCGTGATTTACTGACCAGCAAATTGCCAATAATTCTTTCTCAATTGTTGAATAATTAATTTCTGATTTATTTAAGCTACGACTAGCATATGCTACTGGTCTGTTGTCTTTGTTAGAAAGAACTGCACCGATGGCAAATTTTGAAGCATCTGTCTGTACGACAAATTCATTGTTTTCTGAGAAATTAGGGTATTGGAGAACTGGAGAACTCATTAAAGCATTCTTTAGAAGTATAAATGATTGTTGACATTCGTTTGTCCATTCAAATTTTGCATTTTTCCTAGTTAAGTGGTTTAGTGGTACTGCTTTCGCTGCGAAGTTGGGAATATATTTCCTGTAATAGTTAGCAAAGGCAACAAAGCGCTTTACTTCATCTGAGCTTTTTGGAACAGGACATGCTTGTAATATTTCGATCTTTTTGGGATCTGGCAAAATTCCGTTTTGTGAAATTACATGTCCTAAATACAAAATTTCTTTTTTCATGAAATCACATTTTAAAGGATTCAACTTTAAATTTACCTTTCGTAATCTCTGAAACACTTTCATTAAATTTCTATTATGTTCTTGCAAATTTCTACCAAATACAATTAAATCGTCTAAGTATACAAAGCAACTTTCTGAATTGAGTCCTGACATAGCAATAGTCATTAACCTGGAAAAAGAATTTGGGCTGATCTTTAATCCCATGGGCAAACGTTTCATTTGATATTGCCCGGTTTTTGTTGTAAATGCCGTAAATGGTCGACTTTCTGTTGTAAGTTCTACTTGGTAATAAGACTGAGAGAGATCGAGATGAGAAAAATAAACAGCACCTGCTACAGATTCTAGAATTTCAGTGATGTTTGACAAAGGAAACTTGTCATCTTCAATTTTCTGGTTCAAAAACCGATAGTCCACTACCAGCCGAAATAACTTTTTACCATCCAAATTTGGCTTTTTGCTGACTATGAGTAAAGGTGAAGCCCACTCGCTTTGAGCTTCTTCAATAATATCGTTGTCTAGCATATCTTTCACTTGTTTGTCAATTTCGCTGAGTAACGTCTGAGGATGTCTGTATGGTTTAATGTATACAGGGGTAGCATCGCTCTTTAAATGGATTGATTGCTTGTAAAGGTTTGTTACTGATAATTTATCATTTGGTAAATGAAAAATATCCGCAAATTTTGCACATATATTTTCGATTGATATTTGTTCTTCTTTATTGAGATGTTGTAAATTTATTAGTTTGAAAAGTTGTTTTACCCGTGTCACTGTTATTCTTTCTTTATCAAACTGGAGAGAGTCGAAATTGCTAAGGCTATATATTTCAGGGGTGCAATTTCGCAAATGCACTTCTTCGTCTCGTGTATTAAGTATTCTAAGTGGTATTCTACCTTCATTAGGTCTCGCTACAATTCCTGCTAAAAACACACCATCACACAATTCATTCTGCACGACTACACAATCATCTGTCGCACCAACTCGAATATACTTCACAACTTCACACCTAGGAGGTATGACCATAATTTGCTCTGTTTGGGTATGTAAAGCTAATGTTGTTTTGGTTGTATCATGATTCAGGGTTAAAGTATTATTTTCGAAATTTATTGTTCCCAGATACTTTCTCAAAAAATTTTGACCTATAATTCCGTCAGATTTGCAATTTAATTCCTTAAATACATAAAATTGTTCTTCAAAGTATTTGTCATGGTTTCCCATTGTCTCCAGTTTTAAACTTATGTAACCTTCAGAAATTAAATGACCACCTATTCCGTTAATTTTTATTTGATCTTTAATTATTGGAAGTTTTTTCGACATACATTCATACTTAATTGCACACAAAGAAGCTCCTGTATCAACAAGAAATCTCAATTTCACACCATTCACGCAAAATTCTACCTCATTCATACCTGAACACTCATAAATAAAATTAGTTATCGTTCGTCCGAAAAAACTGATTCAGCTGAAAATCGCACGATACTAATCATTAGCCAATAGAAAAACTGATTTCTGTGTGTTTACCATGGCAACTCGAGGATTTCCTGGAAATTTTTGATACCTACCTAGACCAACCTAAACGAAATTAATAAGTGGAAATTTTTATGTCAAATTAAATGTCAAAAATCATTTCTATTCAATTTCTGTGGCTGTATCGTTGCTATTTTCTTACCGAATCTGCATTAGAGCATTAATTCATTTCCTGGAAATTTTAGTCGTGCATACCAACAACGTAATCGGGCCCTCGTGTTCCACTCGGACCGATTAATACGTTGTTGGAATGCACTCCAAAAATTTCCGGAAAGAATTAATGCTCTTATGAGATTATAAGTGAAAATCGCACGATACTAATCATTAGCCAATAGAAAAATTGTTTTCTGTATGTTTACCATGGCAACTCGAGGATTTCCTGGAAATTTTTGATACCTACCTAGACCAACCTAAACGAAATTAATAAGTGGAAATTTTTATGTCAAATTAAATGTCAAAAATCATTTCAATTTCTGTGGCTGTATCGTTGCTATTTTCTTACCGAATCTGCATTCGAGCATTAATTCATTTCCTGGAAATTTTAGTCGTGCATCCCAACAACGTAATCGGGCCCTCGTGTTCCACTCGGGCCGATTAATACGTTGTTGGAATGCACTCCAAAAATTTCCGGAAAGAATTAATGCTCTTATGAGATTATAAGTGAATATTTTCTGATGACTCTTGAGTGTTATTTCTGTCCACTCCTGCGAAGTGAATACTATTTACTGACCTACCTCTACTATTTTCATCCGTATTTTGCCTAGCATGATAATTTCCACGATTTTGATTGTAGTAATTACCTTGAGAGTTATTACTTGGAAAATATGTTCGTGAGTTGTAATTTTTGTTGTAGTTGTTATTTCCTCTAGCTCTAGAGCCTCTATTGAAATTATTTCTGCCTCTACAATTATTATTATTGTATCTACCACGATATGAGGGGGCATTATTATTGGAATTGAAACGATTGAAATTATTCTGTCTTTGGAAATTTTGATTGTAACCACGCGTGTTGCTGTATTGTCCTCGTCTGTTCATTGACAACTTGATGGCTATTGCCTGGACGGGAAGTATCTTCATCCTGAGCTACTCTTATTGCATCCTTTAGTGAGGAAAAATTCCTTGATGTAATGATTGTGCTTAATTTCTGATCGTTTAGTCCGTCTGCAAAACGTTTAATTGCATTGCGTTCATTTATTGGTTTCAGAACTGAAAATGCGTTATTATCTCCATTAGCTTGAGATATTGTGAGATCAACAAACAGATCTTCTAGCTCTTTACCGAATTTTTCGATGGTTTTATCGCCTTGTCTAGCACGTGAAATTTTAGATTGCAAAGCAGTATCAGATTTCTTAGTCAACAGATGTTTTCTCATGTCGGTAATTAGTAGTTGTACGGTTGGGTATGCAGCATCCATTCTTAATTTAGCACTATTTGACAGTCGAGTTTTTAAGACAAAGTTAATCAGTAGTGGTTTCGCATCATTTTTTAACATTGACTCATAAAGTTCGATAGCGTCGATCAGCTGTAGGGTTTTGCTTTCTTTATCGTCCATAACGGGTAAAAGATTTACCGCAACTTTCAGGTCAAAATCAGACATGTTTAGTTGGTTTTGCCTATTCACAAAAGTATGGTTTCCAGTATTACCAAGATTTGTATTAGTATTAGTTAAGTCATTCAGTGGATCAATGGCACTGGCACAAAACTGTTTGATTTCCTTATATAAAGATTTAATCCCTTGAACTTTATTTTGAATTACAACTAAATCGTCATCTCTAATTTCATTCTTATTAATTTTTTCGTTTATTACAACGATTAATTGACGAAGTTGATTGTATGAAGCATCAGCTTCTTCTAATTTCTTATCTAAAGTTGGACCCTTACGTCTATCTGGACCTATTTTAATTAGATATGTCCTAATTTCCTTAAGCTCCTGAGATAAACTGTCTAATTTCCCTATGTCCATAAGGACCTAAATCTATATTCATCTAAAGAATAATATAATTTTTTACTGAATTGCAAATAACACTTTTGATAATTAATTTCTAATATTTTGTCCATTTTTATTGCATCATAAAAAAAATTACTGATTTTGCAAGAACTTTATCCTGGCAACCGGTGACTGACATCAAATTTGCTTACCGGCAAAGTTGATTGGGTTCATTGGAAATCGATTTCCTGCTGGATTTACGACTCTGCACTTTCGCAACCATTTTGCACAATCCTACACCACAGCACTTTTCGATTTTGGAACAACACTTTTCCGGTTCACTGACACGAAAAGGAATCCACAGGCACAACACGACTATACTGTTTTTTTTTGAAAAATTCGCGCACTGCAACCGAATTTCATTTATACAGCTTGGGCTTGGCTGAGTTGAAGCTGGGATCGGTACACCTCTCGCCTGATTTGCTTCTTTAAATGGATGTGGCATCGCTTGATGATGAATACAGTTACCACTAGCATTATTATTACTAGGAGAGTAATAAGTAACCATTCTGTCTTGTTCATTGTTTGGGAAGCACTTGCATCTCCACTTGCTGTTTGTGCGATTACCAATTCCTCTTTCGTTTGAGTGGTACCCATCTTCTCTTATTTAACTATCTTGAATCTTGCCACTATTCACTTGATTACACCATCACCAAATTTTCCTATTGAACGTTAGCGCTGGCACTGGCAGGATCGCCATGTGATGTCTTTAGGGGTTCCAGGACCAACGAAAACGCCATTAGACTTTAACACTCTTTATTTAGCCCACTGATACATATACGTCGAGCTGTGGTCGTTGACCAACTTACTCTGTTCTCGCTAATTCTACCTAGTCACTAATTATGCTTACTCTATAATAATTTCTACTTATACACTACAGTCCGACTTTTTGATATGTTGTAGTTTTCATGATTCCGAACAAAAGTTATCATTGCACCAACCTCCAGATATCGACAGTTTTTGCCATACAAAAAATCCCGAAGATAGAACTTTTTCCATAAGAACTACATGTAGCGAAAATGTAATCGGCCGTTTTGCCATCATAATTCTACAACATAAGTTCAGAGGCTCCTTTCTTGCCCATATTACTAACATACGTCCATATGAAAGCCTTTTGGGCGCATTTGAATATTGTGTCGGGAAGAGTAGGAAACAGCGGACCCAAAAATGTGTGTATAACCTTATGGCAACATTCATCTTCTGGACTCTCTGTAACAAAAACTATCTATATTTGGAGGTGGCGCAACGTTAAGTTTTGTTCAGACCCATGAAGGGTACAACATATCAAAAAGGTGTACATTCCTTAGCGGATTCTTGCAGACACATTTTTTCAACATTCAATTATGTAAAAAAAGTTACACTTTCACTAGAAAAATTTCGAGAAAAAAATTAAATTTGATGAATCATTTTGGAAGTTTTGTTGTCACTACACGCAGTTGGTCATGGAAAAAGTTGATTTGTGATGTTGACTAACGTCGCGCTCAGTCATGGCAGTTAATCTGTCCGGGATCCACACGACCGGGATTCACCCTATTTCCATGGCGAATCATGGTTGTCAACAATGAATCGCCATGGAAATCGGGTGAATCTCGGTCGTGTGGATCCCGGACAGACCATAGTTCCCAGCCATGTCCTAACCATTTGGCAACGTGGCGAGAGGAGATTTACCGTCAATTTGACAAATTGTCTCTGATTGTCATTAAAGTGAAACTTTTGCGAAAAAAGACCAAAAATGTTGGAATCTTTATCAATTTCAAATGATTAACGTACTGAAAATGAATATTTTGAAGAAAGTATGTAAGATATGTAGTATTTAGTAAATTTGTGGTGATAAATTTTGATTACAGACTTATTTTAAATACTGTGTGGACAAGAGGGTTTTGTAAAATTGATTTCACCGTGTTTTAATTAAACATTCACTGGAATTGAGCTCTTATCATTAGGAAGTATAAATAAATAGCAGAAAACCATTTGGACTTGATGGATAAATCGCATTTCAAGACAAGATTTATTTCATCGTTGCAGCTATGGTAAAAGGCAGGAATTAGACCATTCTTATCTGTAGAATTTTGTGTAAAGTCGACACAATGACGTAGGTACCTTGCTAAACGAAGATCGATTGAAATTGATACATACCTAGTCATCGCTATTTTGTGTGTAGTTAAGAAAATCATTTCTCAGTCCAACCTGTTACCTACTCATTATTAGAACCGTTACACATTACTACACCTTAATTATAGGTGCCCAAGCGCCCAAAAATTAACATTTAACATTATATTGTATTTATTTCTACACAAACTACATGCTCTCAATAAACAATTAATTCTGTGTAAAAGTGTCAAGTTTTAGTGCCGTAGCAGAATGCGGAGGTACTCTTGTCTTTGCTTATTCGCTCGCTCGCTCGCTCGTCGTATCGATCGCTCCTCACTCTGTCCGTCGGATAACTTGAGAACGGATTGAGGTATCGAGCTGAAATTTGCTATACGGAATCTTGCCCAAAAAAGTAAGGCGGGGATTGCTTTTGGGCTATATCGGACCAAGGGGGTGGAAATTAGGGGTTGTAACTCAAAATTCCGCCTTATAAGTATTGGTCGAAATTAACGCCATTCGATACCCTTCCATTAATGATTCAAAAAGGTGTTATTCATGTTTTACAAAAAACCACCCTTAAAGGCTCTACAACCCCTAACATGAAGAAATACATAACGTCGGATAACTTGAGAACAGAGTGAGGTGTCGAGCTCAAATTTACTACACGGCTTTATACACTAAAAAGTAAGGCGGAGATTGCTTTTGGGTCATATCGGACCAAGGGGGTGGAAATTAGGGGTTGTAACTCAAAATTCCGCTTAATAAGTACTAGTCGAAATTGGCGTCATTCGATAGCTTTCCATTAATTATTCAAAAAAGGTGTCATTCATATTTTGCGAAAAACCACCCTTATAGGCGCTACAACCCCTAACATGCAGAAACACAAAAATACGAGAACTCAAAAACTACTCAACGTATCAAGGCAGAATTTGGTTTGTGAATTTCCAGTGACATTATAGGTGGATGGACAAATTTTCAAAAATATCTAACAAAGGGGATGAAATTTAAGGGTTGAAACTTGAAATTTCTTCAAGTAAATGGTAGCCTAAAATTACGGGGTTCGATAGATTTCGGTCAACTATTGAAAAAAGGTCTTATGAGTTTTCAATCTAAAACCAACCCCTGGGCCATTAACCACCCCTAACTCTTTGCAAGTCGATAATTACATTTTATTTATTTTTTCTGAAACCCTATTGGTTTATTTATGAACAACTGAAGTCAGTAAATACGCAAGGAGTTATGTCACACCGGAAAAATAAACTCACCCCTGTAAATCATAAAGGGGTGAAATCATGAGGTGTTGAAAACATGAATCTACAAATCACCTTAATTTTTCAACGAATTGGATTAGGGTGGTGAAATTGAAAACACAACTTCCTTTAGGGCATGTGGGGGTGGTGAAATAGGGGGTTGGAGTTTAGGGGTTGAAACGTCCATAAAGCCCTGTAATTTGACACAGAGAAGCAATATCTTCTGCGAAACTGTGACATCTTACACACTGCATCTTCGATAAGGGAAGAGCGAATTTTAGGAGAAAATTATCGAAGGGGATGAAAGTTAGGGGTGGAAACTCGAATTTTCAATGAAGAATGTATAGTTGAAAATAATACCATTCGATAGCTTTCTATTGATGGTACAAAAAAGGTATTATTCATCATTCGCGAAAAACGACCCTTAAAGGCGATACAACCCCCTAACATGCTGAAACACAAAAATGCGAGAACTCAAAAACTGCTCAACGTATCTGGGTTAAATTTGATGTGGTAATTTACAGCGCCACTGTAGGCGGATGGGCAAATTTTCATTAATATCTAACAAGGGGGTTGAAATTTAAGGGTTGAAACTGGAAATTTTTTCATGTAAGTGGTGGAATAAAATTATGGGGTTCGATAGACTTCGGTCAACCATTGAAAAAAGTCTTATGAGTCTTCAACCTAAAACCAACCCCTACGCTACTAACAACCCTTAAGCCCTAGCAAGCGGAGTAAACACATTTTATTTTTTTTTTTGCTTTCTTCTGATTTGTTAATAATTCAACGTCATTTTCATTAATTTTTAACCCATCCACAATTTTTCAACCCCTTTCATGATATGTGAACCCTCAAAGAGCAAAATTTACCCACACCGCTTCTTTTTCGTGTGATTTTCGCTAGTTCTACTTAACTACAGTACATTTTCATCTCTTTTGAGTTTTCATCCCCCTTAACGATTTTTCTCCCCCCCCGAGCGTTAATTTTGTAAAATTCGCGCAGTTTTGCCTTTTTTCGGTAATAAATTTTACCGAATTTTACTCGTATGAATTGTTACTGAGTTTTTCACTTTTTCGACCCCTTCGCAATGTTTCAACCCCCAAAAGTCAAATTTGCATAATTGGCTTATTTTCGTGTTATTTTCTGTAATTCTACTTAATTACGATTAATTTTCATCCCTTTTAACTTTTCATCCCCCTGTACAATTTTTCAACCCCCTAAGTGTTTATTTTGCAAAATTCACGCAATTTAGTTTTCCTTCGGTAATAAATTAAACTCATTTGGATTATGTTTATCTTTTTCACTTTTCCAACCCCCTTCGCAACATTTCAACCCCCAAAAGCTAAATTTGCATAATTGGTTTACTTTCGTGTTATTTTCTGTAATTCTGCTTAATTACGATTAATTCTCATCCACTTTGACGTTTCATCCCCCTTTACAATTTTTCAACCCCCTAGGTGTTAATTTTGCCAAATTCGGATATTTTCGTTTTTCCTCGGTAATAAATTGAACCCATTTGGATGATGATTAAACTTTTCACTTTTTTCATCCCCCTTCGCAATGTTTCAAGCCTTCAAATGCAAAATTTACATAATTGGGTTAATTTGGTGTTATTTTCCGTAATTTTACTTAGCCACGGTTAATCCTCATACCTTTTGATTTTTTCATCCACCTTTACGATTTTTCAACCCCCTAAGTGCTAATTTTGCAAAATTCGCATAATTTCGTTTTTCGTCGGTCATAAAATTGAACGCATTTGGGATTCAGTTTACCTTTTACAATTTTTCAGTTTCCTTCTGTAATTCTACTTAATTTGGGTTAATTTTCACCCTCTTTGACTTTTCATCCCCCTTTACAATTTTTCAACCCCCTAAGCACCCATTTTACTAAATTCAATATTTCAACCCTCCAAGGGCTAAATTTGCATAATTGTCTTATTTTTGTATTATTTTCTGTAATTCTACTTAACTTGGGTTAATTTTCACCCTCTTTGACTTTTCATCCCCCTTTTTTTCATAATTTCGTCTTTTTAACACCACTGTGCGTCTGCGGAGGCACTACTACTAGGTGCAGATTTATAAAATCTGCACCCGACTCCACCAGTAAATTCAGCTCGCCCCTACATACACATTAACAAGGTAAACATCTACAGGGACACACATCGCATTGATACACATCTTTCGTTGGCTTTTAATAATGATCTCGAAATTATAAAACGTGGAGAACTCGCAGTGGCTTCGAAGGGACTTGTTTGAGGCTTTAAAAACGTTGATAAGTAATAATTTTATTGTTATTAAAAAGTATAAGCAAGTGGGGTATTATTGTTATTAATTAATAAAAGTGTAAATAATAATTATTTTTTGTGAAACTACGGTCCTTATCATGTGTGACATTAGACTACACAACAATTCACTTTTTTTTCAAAGCTAATTACGTTTTTTGACAAGAAATTTTATAACTGTTTAGTCAAATAATTTTTTTTTCTCGTAATTGTTCTAGTGAAACTGTAAACTTTTTTTACATAATTGAATGCACTTCAATCACGTTTACTAGCCTACCTATTTTATTAAATCATCAAGAAATTGTTATAAAATCAAAACGGCTGGTGCAAAAAGCTGACATGTTGGGTTAGACTACATTTGACAAGCTTTAATCGATTCCGTGAAAAAATGTGGGCTGCTGTTTAAAATATCAAAATTGATGTTGACTTCTGGTATAACCGGAAGTGAAGCATATGAGTGTATTATCTGAAAAGATGCGCCAGAAGTCGAAATATACTCATGCCAAAATTCAGAATTTAACTTCGAGTCACGACGGAATATTGCCCGTCACATTGAATCTGGGACACCCTATAGATCAATTAGATATTTGTCGAGTTCTTTTTTTGTCAACTTCCATTCGGGTCTTTTTTTTTTATTGCCTTAACTATGTTTCTCAAATTCTCCCCGCTCATCTAAATTCAAGTAAAAATTTGGATAAAAACTGCAAACTTTTAGTTTAGAATGTTATTTAACGATAATCAAATAAAAAACTGCCTTCCACCAGTTAGATTCTTTTGACTTTAAACTTATTTAATATTATATATTCGATGAATCGATGTTGATAGTAAGGTCCTTTAGGAATCCCAAAATATTAAAGAAGAATTTTTCCTGCTATACATATATACTATATATTTCGACTACATTAATAAGTATGTCATCTTCAGGCAGGTACTGCAAAAATACATCTAGGAGTTAGGTTGACGGTTACATGTTGTTTTTTTTTTTTTTCTTTTGAAAAATTGCATTTACATTTAGGTTAGGTATCAAATTAAAAGATTAAAATTAGATTAACTTAAAGTAACTTACATAATTCAATCACATTTTCGTCAAAGGTGAAGTTTTACATTAGCCTTTCTAAATTTAACCAAAAAGCATGGTAGCTGTTGCGGCGTGGTAAGCAAAATGGCCGAGGTCGAAAAATCTAGAGGCCTTTTCTTGGATTGACATTAGTTTGGGGAATTTTGTTTTTGGCGCCAAATTTGAAAATATTCCCTAATGTTATTACTGTCTCAAATGATAATGTTGATAAATACCAATTAAATCTTAAGTTCTGAACCTCGTTCATTGAAATAATTTATCACTAGTGTAAAAATCATGTAAAATTTAAAATTATGTAAAATTTAAAAAATTATGTATAACAAAGAAATAAATTTGTGTATATAAACACAAACAACCAAAAAACACCTAAAACACTATAAGAATAGGGCAGGCAGAGGGGTGCAGCATCAATCAAAGACATTGAATATATGATACGGTTCTGTTATGTTTTGGATATTTAAGACGTGGTATTTTGGATTCTTAATATATCTGTTTATTTCTAGTTTTTCCAAGAGTAAAAGTTCAGAGTTTTTTTGTGCTATATGTAGTGATTTGAAATTTTGTTCTTCTCTGAAAATGTGCCCTTTTTCCTTGAGGTGGTTACAAAATTTGGAATTATTCTTGTCAGGTTTTTTTAATTCAGCCATGTGTTCTGAAATTCTTGTTTTGACAAACGTTTTCCCTATATATATACTATTGCAGTCATTACATCTTAAGAGGTATACCCCACATTTGTCAAAGATGTTCGCTTTATCTTTATTATTAAAAATCTTGGATTTTAATGTATTTGGTATATTGAAAGTGACTTTTATGTTTTTATCAAGATGCTGTTGTAGAATGTTGGCCATTAAATATGAAGGCTTACCAATGAAGGGTAGAGAAATATATTTACACTTTTCTTTTTCTATTTTGTTATTTGTGATGTATGCATTATTTTGGAATCTTTTATATTTGATTTTGTTTACAATTTTATCTATGATGTTTTCCGAATAGCCGTTATTGGTGGCAATTAGTTTGATAGTTTTAAGTTCGCTATTATAATTTTCAATATTTAAAGGTGTATTAAGAAGTCTATGGCAAAAACTATGAAACGTTGACATTTTATGTTGTATAGGGTGTACTGAATGGTTGGGGATGACATTGTCAGTGTACGTATTTTTTCTATAAATTTTGAATAAATGTTTGTTATCTACGTTTGAAATTGTGAGGTCTAGATAGTTCAACGATTTGTTAATATCTTGTGTTTCTAATGTGAATTGAATTTGTTGATTTTGCCTGTTTAGCAAAGTAACAAATTCATTCAGATTGTCTACAGTATCGTTCCACAATATAAGAATGTCATCCACGTATCTATAATATTATATAATTTTGTTTGTGAAGTTATTTAAATTTTTGTTTTTGAATATGTAATTTTTTTCGAAATGATCCATAAATATGTCCGCCAATAACGAGCTAAGGGGGGACCCCATGGATAAGCCTTCATTTTGTTTGAAAAATTGATTATTAAATTGGCAAAAGTTTTGAGATAAGCAAACATCGTACAGCTGCATAAATTCATTTGTGGTGGCGTCATCTATTTCTGATTTAACTCTATTTTCAACTATTGATCTAAGTTCTTGTAGGGGCACGTTTGTGTATAGGTTGATTACATCTAATGAGATAAATATGGCGTTAGGTGGTATATTAACTGTTGATATATTTTTGATTAGATTTGCTGTGTTTTTAATAGTATATTTAGTTTGTATTTCGAGTCCTTTCTTTAAGAAAGTATTTAAGAATTTAGCTAGATAGTAGGTTGGGGAATTCACAGCTGACACAACAGGTCTTATAGGCATTTTCTCAAAAATATTACTCTTATGAACTTTTAACAGGCCATATAATTTGGGAATTTGTATGTTTTTAACGAAAAGATTTCTATATAATGCTGGATCTATAAATTTCTTGCATCTTTTTATTATGGATTTGACTTTATCATCAAAAGCTTTAATATTGATGGTTGGTAAAATGGAAAAATTATTGTTATTAAGAAATGCTGTTACTTTTTCTATATATTTGATCTTGTTTAATATTACAATGGTGTTTCCTTTATCTGCTTTAGTGAATGTTAGGTTATCTTTTTTAGTTTTTTTAATTATGTTATTTAAAATAATGTCTGCTTTAACGTTTGGTCTATTGTCAAATTGGTTTTTAAGTGTTTGAGCACAGAAGCCTTTTAATACTTCTTTGTTGTGGATTTCGTTCTCCTCAATGATGCATTCAGTTTTTATCATCAATTTTTCTAAATCCTTTTTGTTTAGCTTACTTGGTTGGTTGAATTTTAAACCGTTATTCAAATACTCAATCTCTCTGTCATTAAATTTCGTAGTTGAGTAATTAATTACTCTGTCAAAGAAAGCTTTTTTGTTGTCTTTGCCCTCCTCTGCCTGTCCACCTTGTCCTACCAGATTTGTACATTCTAAAAGATAATCTAATTTCTCTCGCAACAGTGCCATTTTCTTTTTACGAATTCTATCCTGCATGATTTTAATATTATTGAAATGGAAATTATAAGTTTGAAAGGTTGATTTCCTTAAAATTAAATTGTATAAAATGTTCAATGTACAGTAAGTTTGATCTAGTTTAATCAGTTTTTTTCTGTGAAACGTTAAGCGATGGTTACGAAATGATTTGTCTATGTTAACAATATACTTGGGTGCTACTCTATTGTTTAAACATTGATGGTTAAACCAAATTGAAGAAAGCAAAATTGTCACCTTGATCGAAAAACTCCTGTATGTCCGAAGTAGTTTCGCTGGACTTGCTCGTTCCATTCCTGGGTATTGTTCTTCGGGTTTGCTCGTGGGAACCAATATTATATATTCGATGAATCGATGTTGATAGTAAGGTCCTTTAGGAATCCCAAAATATTAAAGAAGAATTTTTCCTATTATTCAAGTCAAAAACTGCAAATTTATAAGAAGCCGCTATATCCAAATGTTCTATTATTAATTAGTTAATACCGAAACTTATATGATCAGCTTTTGAACTTCAAATACAATTTCTAGCACCATAATGACATCAGAAAGAAAAGCATTCATAGTCGATTTCTACGATGAAGTTGAAGAGGAAATTATTAAGGAGGAACCCAAAGAGGAAGAATGGAGCGACACCGACATGCCCAACGAGCTTGAGATAAAAGTTGAAGAAGACCTTAATTATGAATTAAATGTAGAAGAGACTAGTCGTATCATAGCTCAAGAAGAAGCTGCAACAGTACAACTGAAATTAGGCCATGAGTCTGGGGGATGTGACGCGCAACTAGAAGAAAGGTACTCGCACGATCATACTTATAGCAAAAATATATTTAGAAGGTTTTCTTGCGATGGATGCGATTACAAAACTAAACACAAGGGTCTCCTGCAGCAGCACATGATAAATAAACACCTAAATGAAGACAAGATTAAATGGTTTAAGTGCGAGAGATGCGACTACAAAGCTAAACGTAAGAGTCACCTGCAGGAGCACATGATAAGTAAACACCTAAACGAAGAAGATATTAGATGGTTTAAGTGCGAGACATGCGACTACAAAGCTAAACATAAGAGTCACCTGCAGCGACACATTAGAAATAAACACCTAAATGAAGACAAGATTAAATGGTTTAAGTGCGAGAGATGCGACTACAAAGCTAAACGTAAGAGTCACCTGCAGGAGCACATGACAAATAAATACCTAAATGAAGAAGAGATTAGATGGTTTAAATGCGAGAGATGCGATTACAAAACTAAACACAAGTATCTCCTGCAGCTGCACATGATAAATAAACACCTAAATGAAGACAAGATTGAATGGTTTAAGTGCGAGAGATGCGACTACAAAGCTAAATCTAAAAGTCCCATACAGCAGCACATGATAAATAAACACCTAAATGAAGACGAGATTAAATGGTTTAAGTGCGGGAGATGTGACTACAAAGCTAAACATAAGAGTGACCTACGGAAGCACATGATAAGTAAACACCTAAATGAAGAAGAGATTACATGGTTTAAGTGCGGGAGATGTGACTACAAAGCTAAACATAAGAGTGACCTACGGAAGCACATGATAAGTAAACACCGAAATGAAGAAGAGATTAGAAGGTTTAAGTGCGGGAGATGCTACTACAAAGCTAAATATAACAGTCACCTGCAGCAGCACATCATAAATAAACACCTAAACGAAGAAGAGATTAGATGGTTTAAGTGCAAGAGATGCGACTTCAAAGGTAAAAGTAACAGTCACCTGCAGCGGCACAGGAGAACTAAACATTAAGTGAAGAAGTGACTAGATGGTTTCTGTATGCGACTACAAAACAAAAATAAAAATAACACTAAAATATGTAAAATAACAATAAAAAACAATAATAGTAGGTATATTATACACTAAGGGCACAGTATAATATAAACAGTAGGACAATGAATTTGAATTGGCGTTAGTTCACCATTTTACTGGATAGATGTCGTGTATTTTCAGAAAATTTAAAAACTCGAACCAAGGAATACAGTTGCGGTAATGTAGAAAATCTATTGTCAATCAGATGGGGCTAGACGTAAGCAGTGAGCCGATCAAGTTGCCGTGAACGCCCCACCTAAAACAGGGTCAAAACTTCGTGGAGCGCTTGGAGTCATTATATCTGGCAGGTTTTAAAACTCCAGTCATAAATTTGGTTGAATTGCAAACAATTTCGGCTTCCTTTTTGTTATTCAAATAAAAATAAATCAGAATAAAATGGCACTATCCCAAACAAACATAACAAAAACTTTAATTTATATTATTGCAGATCTATTAATTTGCAAACGCTGGTACCTATACATAGGTAATTTACATTATTATTATTATTATTATTATTATACGGCTTTGTCTCCCGAAACGTAAGGCGGGGATTGCTTTTGGGCCATATCGGCCCAAGGGGGTATCCTTCTGAAACTTGGTATGCACGTTCGACCTTCAAGTCTGTTGAGAGTGAGGGGGTGCCAATTTCGGGGGATGAAATTTAGGGGATGAAAACCACAAAAAATATGATAACTCCGCAAGGGTTGCACGCAGCTGTCGGAAACTTAACGTACACCCATATATCGGTGAAATCTTGCGGGGGATGCGATTTTCGCAAAATCGAACAGATGGGGTGGAAATTAGGGGTTGCAACTCGAAATTCCGCTTAATAAGTAAGTGTTGGTCGAAATTAGCGTCATTCCATAGCTTTCCATTAATGATTCAAAAAAGGTGTCATTCATATTTTGAGAGAAACCACCCTTATAGGCGCTACAACCCCTAACATGCAGAAACACAAAAATACGAGAACTCAAAAACTACTCAACGTATCAAGGCAGAATTTGGTGTGTGAATTTCCAGTGACATTATAGGTGGATGGACAAATTTTAGTGCCGGAGCAAAATGCGAGGCACTCTTGTTTTAGCTTATTCGCTCCCTCGCTCGCTCGCTCGCTCGCTCGCTCGCTCCTCAGTCTGTCCGTCGGATAACTTGAGAACGGATTGAGATATCGAGGTGAAACTTAGTAGACAGCTTCGTCTCCCGAAAAGTAAGGCGGGGATTGCTTTTGGGCCATATCGGACCAAAGGGGTGGGAGTTAGGGGTGAAAAACCGAAAAACTATTAATTGCAATAACTCGAGAACTAGTGGACGTATCTTTCTGAAACTTGGTATGTACGTTCGACCCTCAAGTCTGTTGAAGGTGAAGGGGTGTTAATTTCGGGGGATGAAATTTAGGGGATGAAAACCACTAAAAATATGATAACTGCGCAAGGGTTGCACGCAGCTGTCGGAAACTCGACGAACGTACATATATCGGTGAAATCTTGCCGGGGATGCGTTTTTCAATAGTAATACGACGAGTAGTCTCTTGATTGCCGCGGGTTTTGACGTCCGAATGGCTGTCAACTACGAGTCAAAATGGTAGATTTTTTTAGGCTAAAAAGAGGACGAGAGCTCGCTCGAGTCCTCTTTGGCCGAAAAAAATCTACCATTTGACAAGTAGTGCATCCATGAGGACTCAACAAGGCAACCAAGAGACTACGAATTGTATTTTGCAGATTATTTTATAAATTAAAGTATTGAGTAAGTAGTGTCAAGTTGACGTTGTAGTCTTATCACTGTAATCAGGATTACTGGTATGCTAAATGCTGCTTTGGATTGGTTCAATACTTAATGAATAAAATAATCAATAACATCTAACAAAGGGGATGAAATTTAAGGGTTGAAACTTGAAATTTCTTTAAGTAAACGGTAGCCTAAAATTACGGGGTTCGATAGATTTCGGTCAACTATTGAAAAAAGGTCCTATGAGTTTTCAATCTAAAACCAACCCCTAGGCCATTAACCACCCCTAACTCTTTGCAAGCGGATAATTATGTTTTATTTATTTTTTCTGAAACCCTATTGATTTATTTATGAACAACTGAAGTCAGTAAATACGCAAGGAGTTATGTCACACCGGAAAAATAAACTCACCCCTGTAAATCATAAAGGGGTGAAATCATGAGGTGTTGAAAACATGAATCTACAAATCACCTTAATTTTTAAACAAATTGGGTTAGGGTGGTGAAATTGAAAACGCAACTTCCTTTAGGGCATGTGGGGGTGGTGAAATAGGGGGGGTTGGAGTTTAGGGGTTGAAACGTTCATAGAGCCCTGTAATTTGACACGGAGAAGCAATATCTTCTGCGAAACTGTGACATCTTACACACTGCATCTTCGAGAAGGGAAGGGTGAATTTCAGGAGAAATTTATCGAAGGGGATGAAAGTTAGGGATGGAAACTTGAATTTTTACTGAATAATGTAGGGTTGAAATTAATACCATTCGATAGCTTTCTATTGATGGTACAAAAAAGGTCTCATTCATCATTCGCGAAAAACGACCGTTAAAGGCGGTACAACCCCTTAACCTGCCGAAACACAAAAATGCGAGAACTCAAAAACTGCTCAACGAATCAGGGCTAAATTTGATGTGGTAATTTACAGCGCCACTGTAGGCGGATGGGCAAATTTTCATTAATATCTAACAAGGGGGATGAAATTTAAGGGTTGAAACTGGAAGTTTTTTCATGTAAGTGGTGGAATAAAATTATGGGGTTCGATAGACTTCGGTCAACCATTGAAAAAAGTCCTATGAGTCTTCAACCTAAAATCAACCCCTACGCTACTAACAACCCCTAAGCCCTAGCAAGTGGAGTAAATACATTCTATTTTTTTTTTGCTTTCTTCTGATTTGTTAATAATTCAAAGTCATTTCATTAATTTTTTAAACCATCCACAATTTTTCAACCCCTTTCATGATATGTGAACCCTCAAAGAGCAAAATTTACCCAGACCGCTTCTTTTTCGTGTGATTTTCGCTAGTTCTATACAACTACAGTACATTTTCACCCCTTTTGATTTTTCATCCCCCTTAACAATTTTTCTCCCCCCCCCCGAACGTTAATTTTGTAAAATTCGCGCAGTTTTGACTTTTTTCGGTAATACATTTTACCGAATTTTACTCATATGGAGTGTTCTTGCCTTTTTCACTTTTTCGACCCCTTCGCAACGTTTCAACCCCCAAAAGTCAAATTTGCATAATTGGCTTATTTTCGTGTTATTTTCTGTAATTCTACTTCATTACGATTAATTCTCATCCCTTTTATCTTTTCATCCCCCTTTACAATTTTTTAACAATTCGCCTTTTTGACACATCTGTGCGTTTTTGCGGAGGCACTACTACCAGGTACAGATTGATAAAATCTGCACCCGATTCCACCAGTAAGACACACTAACTTGTTAAACGTCTACCGAGATATACATCGCTTTGATATACATCTTCCGTTGGCTTTTTTACTTAGCCACGGTTAATCCTCATACCTTTTGATTTTTCATCCACCTTTACGATTTTTCAACCCCCTAAGTGCTAATTTTGCAAAATTCGCATAATTTCGTTTTTCGTCGGTCATAAAAGCCAACGGAAGATATATATCAATGCGATGTATATCTCGGTAGATGTTAAACAAGTTAATGAGTATGTAGGGGCGGCTGGTCTTACTGGTGGAATCGGGTGCAGATTTTATCAATCTACACCTAGTAGTAGTGCCTCCGCAAACGCACGGATGTGTCAAAAAGGCGAATTGTTAAAAAATTGTTGTTACAAAATTTAAAAATTGAAAATGAACAGGAATGAGTGGATGAAAAGAATTACCGGAATTGCAACAAAATTTGGCGAATTTTGAAAAATTAACACTCGGGGCTGAAAAATTGTGAAAGGTGATGAAAAGTCAAGAGGAATGAAAATGAAGTGTGGATTAAGTAGAATTACGAAATAAAACACGAAAATAACCAAATTATGCTATTAGAACTTTAGTGGGGGTTGAAATACGCACTTATACCTACCTATTGCGAAGGAAACTGAAAAATTGTAAAAGGTAAACTGAATCCCAAATGCGTCCAATTTTATGACCGACGAAAAACGAAATTATGCGAATTTTGCAAAATTAGCACTTAGGGGGTTGAAAAATCGTAAAGGTGGAAGAAAAATCAAAAGATATGAGGATTAACCGTGGCTAAGTTAAATTACGGAAAATAACACCAAAATAACCCAATTATGTAAATTTAGCATTTGAAGAGTTGAAACATTGCGAAGGGGGATGAAAAAAGTGAAAAATTTAATCATCATCCAAATGGGTTCAATTTATTACAGAAGAAAAACGAAAATATCCGAATTTGGCAAAATGAACGGGGGTTGAAAAATTGTAAAGGGGGATGAAACGTCAATGTGGATGAGAATTAATCATAATTAAGCAGAATTACAGAAAATAACACGAAAGTAAACCAATTATGCAAATTTAGCTTTTGGGAGTTGAAATGTTGCGAAGGGGGTTGGAAAAGTGAAAAAGATGAACATAATCCAATTGAGTTCAATTTATTACCGAAGGAAAACTAAATTACGTGAATTTTGCAAAATAAACACTTAGGGGGTTGAAAAATTGTAAAGGGGGATGAAAAGTTAAAAGGGATGAGAATTAATCGTAATTAAGTAGAATTACAGAAAATAACACGAAAATTAGCCAATTATGCAAATTTGACCTTTGGGGTTTGAAACATTGCGAAGGGGTCGAAAAAGTGAAAAAGGCAAGAACAATTCATAAGGCAAAACTGCGCGAATTTTACAAAATTAACTAGCGGAAATCACACGAAAAAGAAGCGGTCTGGGTAAATTTTGCTCTTTGAAGGTTCACATATCATGAAAGGGGTTGAAAAATTGTGGATGGGTTCAAAATTAATGAAAATGACTTTGAATTATTAACAAATCAGAAGAAAGCAAAAAAAAATAAATGAAATGTATTTACTCCGCTTGCTAGGGCTTAGGGGTTGTTAGTAGCGTAGGGGTTGGTTTTAGGTTGAAGACTCATAAGACTTTTTTCAATGGTTGACCGAAGTCTATCAAACCCCATAATTTTATTCCACCACTTACATGAAAAAATTTCCAGTTTCAACCCGTAAATTTCATCCCCCTTGTTAGATATTAATGACAATTCAACTTTTACTTTATAAACCAATACGAATTAACCGCTTAAGCCAATCACAGCCTGACTAATTTTGGCAATTTGTACATGTGGTGATTGCCAGGCAGTTGTCAAAAACGAGAAACGTCAAGTCGTTGAATTGTCTTGCCGAATACAACTCATGAAGCGCTTTCCTTTTACGTGTTTGTTGTTCTAGAGCTACAAGCACTGAAGCAACTCCGAGCTGCCCTAAAAGGAACACGTATTTCAGGGGATTATTCACCGCGTGAGCGACACTTGCGTTGTTTGACAGATAACCTAACCGTATCAAAAGTCAATAGTAAGATAATCGCCCATTTCGCAAGCTGATGCCATAGTGGCGGAGTAGAGATGAAGGCGATGCAAAAATTTTCAAAAGGCACAGGTAAAACGATGGAGAAAAGCACGGAAAACCACTCAGCTCATATTGACAATGACAGACTACGCACTGCGCATGCGGGTCTTGTTGCACCAGCTCCAGCGTTGGTGCTTGAGGGGAACGGGGAAGGCAGATCGAGTAACTCTGGGGCAAAATGCACAACTAAAAGGAACACGGGGCGAATTATTCTTGAACAGTTCGGAGTTGCACCCTGTGCTAAAAGGAAAGCAACTGTGGTCTCAATATCTTGGTAATTTTTGTCACTTTGATTATGACTCGCAGGCGTTGTTTTTGGAAAATTATCACTCGCGCAAGCGCTCGTGATAATTTTCGTCCCAACGCCTGCTTGTTGCATCAAAGTGACAAAAATTGCCGGCAATATTGAGACCACTTGTTGTATTATATACGACAATTCGACTCACTTTACATTGACCAATCAGAATGTTTTAATTTGCGATTTACAGCCAATGAGGCTCATTCACACCTGCATTTCAGCGACAATTCCCCTCAAAGCATTTTAACCAATTATGAATTAGAGATTTAATGTTTTTAACCAATCACAAAAAAATTACAGCGGCAATTTTTTCACCGTGACTAAATTGTCGCTTTTCTAGAAACAATTTGAATTTTTTATTATTTTATTGATAAGGAAAACTACCATTCCTTAAGACACAGTTATTGCTGAAATCGGAAAATATTTCTACTGACTATACCTAATTTATTTCTATCAAAATAAAAATTACAGTTGTAATAATTGTTAACTGGTCTGCGCTCCTCCAGAGTTGTTTCTTTCCAGCAAGTTTTGGTTCTAGTTACTCACACTCGTAACCGAGTTTCTTCCATCCACATTCGTACTCGTAGGCGAATTATTATTTCCGTATCGAAGTTTATTTATCAAATCCGAATGGTGTTCTGCATCAATTTGCAAATAAGGCCGTATTGAGGAGGCTCCAGAATGTCCTGTAATTTTAATCAATTCCTGTTCTCAACCCGGGCTTAGAAAGATGAGTAACGGCAGTGGACCTAGCAGAATGGTTGGAAATTTTTACTTTCTTCACATCCAACCCAGCTCTTTCGGCACTTTTCTTGGTCCATTTCAGAATTTCGTTTTTTCCTACTGAACAGTTCTTATACCACCCCGTGCTGTTCGTTGCTTCGAATGTTGGATTTTGTGTAAGAAATAGTTTGGCGGACGTTGTTACCGACTTAGGCCTTTTAGATATGAGTTTCTTGTACAAACTGTAAACAAGAAAATTATGAAAAATGACATAATATTTTTAATCTTGTTACCGAACTGGGCAAAAAGTTGAATCCACATTGTTAGGAACTAACCACTTGCTGTCGCTCAAACGCTGTGCTCCTCCCTGCGCTGTCTTTGAAAATATAGGATTATATTCCAAACGCCCCGTCAACTCTCCCGATTTATCCTTCTCTTTGAAATATTCTACTAAACAGGACACTGCCTCACCTCCACCCCAAGCCAATTCTTCATCCCAAACCTTCACCATTGCTTCATATTCTATTTCTTGACTTCGCTTTTTCTATAGCCACACTTATTTCTTCGTCGTTCCTTTCTCCAAATCTCTTGGGACATTTTCTTATTGATATATCATATTCTACGTGCAGCTCACAGCAATAAAACGTAAAAAGTGAAAAAATTAGAAAAATCAATTTCTTGTTTATACAGAATATCGGCGTTTCTATAGAGACATTTTCATAAAATTCTATGCATACTTACTAGATATTTTTTTCAGGGAATTGTCGTATATAATACAACAAGTGGTCTCAATATTGCCGGCAATTTTTGTCAGTTTGATGCAACGAACAGGCGTTGGGACGAAAAAACAACGCCTGCGAGTCTAAATCAAAGTGACAAAAATTACCAAGATATTGAGACCATGAGTTGTATTCGGCAAGACAATTCAACGACTTGACGTTTCTCGTTTTTGACAACTGCCTGGCAATCACCACATGTACAAATTGCCAAATTAGTCACGCTGTAATTGGCTGAAGCAGTTAATTCGTATTGGTTTATAAAGTAAAAGTTGAATTGTCATGACGAATACCCCACGGTATTATACAGGGTGAGTCAACAAGGCGACGGCGGTGCATAACTTCTGAACCCTTTCAGATAGGAAATCAATTCAAACGCCATTATGTACAACACCGCCAATTCTACATCCTAAAAATACTTTCAACTATACAGGCTGTCCCAAAACACTTGCAACGCATGAGAACTAGATTTTTTTAAATGGAACACCACCATTTTGATGCCATATTCTGGATCACCTATAACATAGCTTTACATCGACATAAGACATTTGATGTTTTAAGGCTCTGTTCTAAAGTAATTAATTCTTTTTGAAAAATTTGGATCACTGCGGGTGCTTCTTAAAAAAATTCCTGAGAACTCAATTTTGTATCTAGAGAGCTGAGATTCGGTACGAATGTGAAGGAAGGTCTATTCTATCTATCTAACATGATAACTATCATTATCACTATACAGGGCTGTTAAAAAATCTGTGTCAAGTTTGGAAAATTTCAATTATGCAAAACTTCATTTTTTCAAATGGCACCCCTTGTTATTATTGTGCCATGGGGTTCGGGTGTTGAATTACATTATTTTTTATTAAGTATGTCCTATACCTAAAGTCAATACTTCAAAAGATATTCTGTGTTTTATTTATTTTATTGAAGATTATTACGATCTCAATTAAAGAATGCCATGGACTGTATGACAGTTATAATTAACATTGTTTATTTACATGGTTACCATACAGTTTGTCACATTTATTGACATACACAATGAATTTCAACCATAAGCAGTAAACCATGTCAATAAATTGTTTCTGGTTGTGTATGTCAATAAATGTGACAAACTGTCTGGTAACCATGTAAATAAACAATGTTAATCATAACTGTCATACAGTCCATGGCATTCTTTAATTGAGATCGTAATAATCTTCAATAAAATAAATAAAACACAGAATATCTTTTGAAGTATTGACTTTAGGTATAGGACATACTTAATAAAAAATAAAGTAATTCAACAGCCGAACCCCATGGCACAATAACAACAGGGGGTGCCATTTGAAAAAATGGAGTTCTGCATATTTGAAATTTTCCAAACTTGACACAGAATTTTTAACACCCTGTATAGTGATAATGATAGTTATCATGTTAGATAGATAGAATAGACCTTCCTTCATATTCGTACCGAATCTCAGCTCTCTAGATACAAAATTGAGTTCTCAGGAATTTTTTTAAGAAGCACCCGCAATGGTCGAAATTTTTCAAAACGAATTAATTACTTTAGAACAGAGCCTTAAAACATCAACTGTCTTATGTCGATGTAAAGCTATGTTATAGGTGATCCAGAATATGGCATCAAAATAGTGGTGTTCCATTTTAAAAAATCAAGTTGTCATGCGTTGCAAGTGTTTTGGGACACTCTGTATAGTTGAAAGTATTTTTAAGATGTAGAATTGGCGGTGTTGTACATAATGGCGTTTGAATTGATTTCCTATCTGGAAGGGTTCAAGAGTTATGGACCGCCGTCGCCTTGTTGACTCACCCTGTATATGACAATTCGACTCACTTTACATTGACCAATCAGAATGTTTTAATTTGCGATTTACAGCCAATGAGGCTCATTCACACCTGCATTTCAGCGATAATTTTTACTAGTACAAAGGACCCCGCACGTTTTATATGGAAAAGTGGCTTTCGGTGAAATTGTCTGAATTTTTGATATGTTGCAGTTTTCATGATTCTGAACAAAAGTTATCATTGCGCCAACCTCCTGACATGGACAGTATTTGCTACAAAAAATCCCGAAGATAGAATTTTCCCATAAGGTTTATACACATTTTGGGCCCATCGTTTCCTACACTTCCCGACATAATATTTAAATACGCTCAAAAGGCCTCCATACAGACGTATGTTAGTAATATGTGTAAGAAAGGTGCCTCTGAACTTATCATGTAGAATTATGATGGCAAAACGACCGATTCCATTTTCGCTACGTGTATTTCTTATGGGAAAAGTTTATCTTCGGGATTTTTTGTAGCACAAACTGTCCATGTCAGGAGGTTGGCGCAATGATACCTTTGTTCAGAATCACGAAACCTACAACATATCAAAAATTTAGACAATTTCACCGAAAGCCACTTTCCATAAGAATCGTGCGGGGTCCTTTCAGTGACAATTTTTATGACAGCTAAGCAGGACCGTACCAACGCGAAATGTAAGAATTTTGGCCCCAAGTTCTCATTCAAACGCTCACTGGAATGCAACCACAGCAAAATCTATTTATTTATTTATTACTGTAATTATTAATCGTGAATTTACAATTCTTGTAAACAACAGGTTCACCCTTTGGGCTTATTTTCGTTGCCCTTGAAGAACTGCCCACTTCTTCTGAATAAGCATTACCTTCTTCTCTTTTCTCGTTCTCTTCTTGAAAACTAGTACTTGGCACGGAGGATGGCAGGACATGCATATTTTTTCGGATGCTTTCTACCAATCCTTTATGGTGATCTTCATCTAGTTGAAGGTACGATTTGAGGGAGCTTATGTTGTTGTGTCCCGTTATTTTGATTACTTCATGATCTCCAACACCGGACTTAGTCAACAAGGAAACGCACGTCGACCTCACCGAATGATTTGTGATCTTCACCCGTCCTGTATCCAAACCTACTATCTCTGCGGTCTCCTTGGTCCATTTGCTCATAGTGTGGATTCCGATGGGGCAATTTTTATACCAGATTCCGTTCTCCTTCCAATTGGGATTTGGCGTTAAAAAAAATCTCCCTATAGTAATGTTTCGAGTACGTTTTTTCACCAGCTGATGGTAAAGCCTAGAATTAAGTCTGACAATTAATGAATTAAAGAGAACCGGTGATTTACCTGACTGGGCATATGTCTGAATTTTCATTGTTTGTCAGCAGAAATTTGCTGTTTGTTAGTTTCTTTCCACCACCTTGACAGGTTTTAGAAAAAACAGGATTGTATTCGATTCTTCCTGTGGCAATCCCCGTATTGTCTAGCTCCTCTCTGAAGTAATGAACCATGCATTGTACTGCCTCTCCTCCTCTACTTCATTACGATTAATTCTCATCCCTTTTGTCTTTTCATCCCCCTTTACAATTTTTCAACCCCCTAAGTGTTTATTTTGCAAAATTCACGTAATTTAGTTTTCCTTCGGTAATAAATTGAACTCATTGGGATTATGTTTATCTTTTTCACTTTTCCAACCCCCTTCGCAACATTTCAACCCCCAAAAGCTAAATTTGCATAATTTTCGTGTTATTTTCTGTAATTCTGCTTAATTACGATTAATTCTCATCCACATTGACGTTTCAACCCCCATTGTAATTCTTCAACCCCCTAGGTGTTAATTTTGCCAAATTCGGATATTTTCGTTTTTCTTCTGTAATAAATTGAACTTTTTTCATCCCCCTTCGCAATGTTTCAACTCTTCAAATGCTAAATTTACATAATTGGGTTATTTTGGTGTTATTTTCCGTAATTTTACTTAGCCACGGTTAATTCTCACACCTTTTGACTTTTCTTCCACCTTTACGATTTTTCAACCCCCTCAGTGCTAATTTTGCAAAATTCGCATAATTTCGTTTTTCGTCGGTCATAAAATTGAACGCATTTGGGATTCAGTTTACCTTTTACAATTTTTCAGTTTCCTTCGCAATAGGTAGGTATTTGCGTATTTCAACCCCCACAAAAGTTTTAACTGCATAATTTGGTTATTTTCGTGTTTTATTTCGTAATTCTACTTAATCACACTTGATTTTCATTCCTCTTGACTTTTCATCCCCTTTCACAATTTTTCAACCCCGAGTGTTAATTTTTCAAAATTCGCCAAATTTTTTTTTAATTCCGGTAATTCTTTTCATTTACTCATTCCTGTTCATTTTCTATTTTTAAATTTTGTAACAACAATTTTTTTACAATTCGCCTCTTTGACGCATCTGTGCGTTTTTGCGGAGGCACTACTACCAGGTGCAGATTGATAAAATCTGCACCCGATTCCACCAGTAAGACCAGCCGCCCCTAACTTGATAAACGTCTACCGAGATATACATCGCATTGATATACATCTTCCGTTGGCTTTTTTTTAGTGCCGAAGCAAAATGCGAGGCACTATAGTTTTAGTGAATTCGCTCGCTCGGCCGGCCGTCCGTCTACTCTGTCCATCGCATAACTTGAGAACGAAAGCAGATATCGAGCTGAAATTTTGTACACGGGTGTATACCCGGAAAATCTCGGCGGGGATTGCTTTTGGGCCATATCGGACCAGGGGGGTGGGAGTTAGGGGTGAAAAACCGAAAAACTATTAACTGCAATAAGTCGAGAACTGGTGGACGTATCTTTCTGAAACTTGGTATGTACGTTCGACCCTCAGGTCTGTTGAAAGTGAAATTGTGCTAATTTCGGGGGATGAAATTTAGGGGATGAAAACCACAAAAAATATGATAACTCCGTAAGGGTTGCACGCAGCTGTCGGAAACTTAACGTACACACAAATATCGGTGAAATCTTGCGGGGGATGCCTTTTTCGTAAAATCGAACAGATGGGGTGGAAATTAGGGGTTGCAACTCGAAATTCCGCCTAATAAGTATTGGTCGAAATTGGCGTCATTCGATAGCTTTCCGTTAATGATTCAAAAAAGGTGTCATTCATATTTTGAGAAAAACCACCTTTATAGGCGGATGGACAAATTTTCAATATCTAACAAGGGGGATGAAATTTAAGGGTTGAAACTGGAAATTTTGTCATGTAAGTGGTGGAATAAAATTATGGGGTTCGATAGACTTCGGTCAACTATTGAAAAAAGGTCTTATGAGTTTTCAACCTAAAACCAACCCCTAGGCTATTAACCACCCCTAACTCTTTGCAAGCGGATAAATATATTTTATTAATTTTTTCTGAAAACCTATTGATTTATTTATGAACAACTGAAGTCAGTAAATACACAAGGAGTTATGTAACACCGGAAAAATAAACTCACCCCTGTAAATCATAAAGGGGTGAAACCATGATGGGTTGAAAACATGAATGTATAAATCACCTTAATTTTTCAACGCATTGGGTTAAGGTGGTGAAATTGAAAACACAACTTCTTTTAGGGCATGTGGGGGTGGTGAAATAGGGGATTGGAGTTTAGGGGTTGAAACGTCCATAAGGCCCTGTAATTTGACACAGAGAAGCAATATCTTCTGCGAAACTGTGACATCTTACACACTGCATCTTCGAGAAAGGAAGAGTGAATTTTAGGAGAAATTTATCGAAGGGGGTGAAAGTTAGGGGTGGAAACTCGAATTTTTACTGAATAATGTAGGGTTGAAATTAATACCATTCGATAGCTTTCTATTGATGGTACAAAAAAGGTCTTATTCATCATTCGCGAAAAGCTACCCTTAAAGGCGGTACAACCACTTAACATTCCGAAACACAAAAATGCGAGAACTCAAAAACTGCTCAACGTATCAGGGCTGAATTTGATGTTGTAATTTACAGCACCACTGTAGACGGATGGGCAAATTTCCATTAATGTCTAACAAGGGGGATGAAATTTAAGGGTTGAAACTAGAAATTTTTTCATGTAAGTGGTGGAATAAAATTATGGGGTTCGATAGATTTCGGTCAACCATTGAAAAAAAGTCTTATGAGTCTTCAACCTAAAACCAACCCCTACGCTACTAACAACCCTTAAGCCCTAGCAAGCGGAGTAAACACATTTAATTTTTTTTTGCTTTCTTCTGATTTGTTAATAATGCAAAGTCATTTTCATTAATTTTTACCCATCCACAATTTTTCAACCCCTTTCATGATATGTGAACCCTCAAAGAGCAAAATTTACCCAGACCGCTTCTTTTTCGTGTGATTTTCGCTAGTTCTACTTAACTACAGTTCATTTTCACCCCTTTTGATTTTTCATCCCCCTTAACAATTTTTCACCCTCCCGAGCGTTAATTTTGTAAAATTCGCGGAGTTTTGCCTTTTTTCGGTAATAAATTTTACCGAATTTTACTCATATGGATTGTTCTTGCCTTTTTCACTTGTTCGACCCCTTCGCAATGTTTCAACCCCCAAAAGTCAAATTTGCATAATTGGTTTATTTTCGTGTTATTTTCTGTAATTCTATTTAATTACGATTAATTCTCGTCCCCTTTAACTTTTCATCCCCCTTTACAATTTTTCAACCCCCAAAGTGTTTATTTTGCAAAATTCACGTAATTTACTTTTCCTTCGGTAATAAATTTAACTCATTTGAATTATGTTTATATTTTTCACTTTTCCAACCCCCTTCGCAACATTTCAACCCCCAAAAGCTAAATTTACATGATTGGCTTACTTTTTAAATTCTGTAACAACAATTTTTTAACATTTCGCCTTTTTGACACATCTGTGCGTTTGCGGAGGCACTACTACTAGGTGCAGATTGATAAAATCTGCACCCGATTCCACCAGTAAGACCAGCCGCCCCTACATACACATTAACTTGATAAACGTCTACCGAGATATACATCGCATTGATATACATCTTCCGTTGGCTTTTTATTAGCGGATTTGATAGCTAATTTTTTTCTAAGCCGAAAACCTTGGTGCCATTTTACCTAAAAACTCCATTTTAGTGGCAAAAGGGCGCTTGTTTCAATTTATTTTACAAAAAAGCATATTCTTCAAACATTACAATGTCCGAAGGCAAAGCTTCAAAGTGTGCAATGTCTAAAATATTTTATCAAGTTTTGACTTCAGGTCACTCAACAACTTTCCTCATTACCTACTGTAAAATTTACAAATTGTGACATTGTACACTTATACTTTTATGAAAAATGCACGCATTTCAAAACACTAAAACAAACATATTATACCGATTTATACAGGGTGTCTCAATTGTCTGTATTCGGTCGATAACTCCATTGCTGTTAGAGATAGCGAAAAATTGTTGAATACAAAGTTACAGAGGGTCAAACAAGGCACATTTTAAAAATACAATCCTGTATACAGGCTGTCTCACTAAGGAATAAGAACACAAACATAGGTTTTTTAAATGGAACACTCTATATTTTAATTTTTTATTGGATTCTATGATGAATTCCGTGTAACATTCATTAATCATGTTTTCATCTGAAGCGAATGGTTTAGAAGATATTGGCAATTTTGCGGGAAAAATTACTTTTGCAGTACTTGTTTTGAAAAATCACCCCACAACGAATCTTCAACCTTTGTTTTTGTAAATTTAGCATGTTATTAAGGTAGCTTTGGGTTATCTTTCAAGCGCTTGAAAACGGTCTTAGCTTCTTAAGTTCGTCTCCACTAACATTATGAACCTTCAAAAAATGTAGAGGTTTAAATTTCGAAATTTTTAAATGGCACCACTATCACACGTTATAGCCATAAGCTGTAACATTAATTTTGTTTTGGTTTGATATAAAATGTCCCTATGTCCAAGCCTCGAATTTTTCGTTTTATTCAGTAAAATACGATTTTTAAGAATTTCCATTTTTAATTTACAATAAATTTACAATTTTTTACAATTTACAATAGGTGTCACAAATTCTGTCAGCCGGAATCCTGCGTTAATTAACCATAAATTGTGATCAAATGTTTTTTTAAGGTTCATTTATGGAACGCAAGAATGTGCCTACTCAAAAAAGTTGCAGCATTTTCAGCACTTAGGTACTTACCAAAATGAAATAAATAGATAACAATTGCACTTTTAGAATAGGTAGGTCATTTTTTAATTACTTAGGTACTTACCGACTTATTTTTTTTTTTTACTTTCCTGTTAATTTAAAAAACAACAGGTAGGTACTTTGTTAAAATAAAGTGCTTATAATGCCAATGATTTGGCTTTGATGATGAACAGTTTGTGTTCGAAACATGTTAGTTGTTGAAATAAAACTTTTCGGTATAGTGGGCGTTTCTGGTGATATTATAATAATTCCGCTTTGTTTTTACAGACACAGAATTTATTGCAGGTTCTGTTTGTAGCCCAAAGACAATTGTCAAATGTAGTCAGAGCCAACCGTCTAAAAACATCAGGAAAAAAAAGGTGAAAATTGTCTTTTACTGAATAAATCGAAAAATACTAAACTTGGATATAGGAACATTTTATATCAAACGAAAGCGAATTTAATTTTACAAACTATGGCTATAACATTTGATAGTGGTGCCATTTAAAAAATTCGAAATATTAACCTCTACATTTTTGAAGGTTCATAATGTTACTGGGGACGGACTTGAGAAGCTAAGACCGGTTTCAAGAGCTCTAAAGATAGCCCAAACCTTCCTTAATTACATGCTAAATTTTCAAAACCGAATTGAAAATTGGTTGTGGGGTGATTTTTCAAAACAAGTACTGCAAAAGTAATTTTTCCCGCAAAATTGCCAATATCTTCTAAACCATTTGCTTCAGATGAAAACATGATTAATGAATGTTACTTGGAATTTATCATAGAATCCAGCAATGGAGTTATCGACCGAATACAGACAATTGGGACACCCTGTATATTGACTAAATAAATTGAAGTACCTAATTTCTTGCAGCCGTTCCTTAGAAGAAAAGGGACAATTAGTAAAGGGCATGAGTACGAACAACTCATGACGGTAGCCGCATGCCTTGAGCTGATTCTCGATGAGAACGTGAAGGATTTCGAAATTTCAACAAATGACGACGCATTTAAAAGTTTCGTTGATTTCGCAATCTCCGTGGAGTGTAAAGACGGGACCATACGAAAATCCGCCACACAACTCAAGCATATAGAGAATGAAGACAAGTTACTTAAAATCGCAAACTTATGCGGAAAAAACAAAAAATTTAGCATCGCGCGTTATTGTCTCGAAGCTCAAGAAATTAAGGAAACAGATTTTGTTTACATACTTCATACAAACAGAAAATTGGACGTAAATAATCAAGAAATAAAGTTACAATTTAAGTTACCAAAAAAGAATAATTTGGAACTTACTGTAGAGCTTTGCAAAACTGGACCTGAACACGTTTACACCTTTCAAATTGAAAAAGGGAAAAACACAAATATTGACACGAAAGAGTTTGAAGACTATCAACGGTTCTTTCAAAAATTTAAGCTGAAGACTAATCAAGACAATGTCCAGAAATTATGTAAAAAGAACTTCGGTAAATGGACAGAACATTTTGGCGGCACCAAAGCAAGTTTTGACAAATTTATGGAATTTATAAGAAGATGGAATACCAGAGATGGTGAATTGGAGAAATTGGATAAGAAAATAGTCATTTTCATATTAGTGGAATCTCTACTTTCACCATATATTGAAAAATTTATCTTCTCACAACATGAAAATGAAATTGCTCGTATTCTAAGAGAAGCTATTATGAAATTTAATATCACCACATTTAAGACGCGCAACGAATTCGTCAAGAAAATATGGCTGAAAACCAAAACTGATACGGAAATTAAGGAAGTTGGACACGAATTATTAGATGAAAAGCAGGAATTTGGGGAACCTTCATCTGATTACAGGACGACATTGTGGAACTTAGGAGAGTGTCCCCTGATTGTAAAAGTGTCCGACGAGTGCGAGAAGGCGATAAACACAGCCATAGGTTTCCTTGCCAAAAATCAAATCATTGATAGAAAATTGATTTTACTATGTTACAAGGATAATCATGAAAATGCTTTAGATCGATTCGCGAATCTGAGTGATTTAAAGAATATGGATGCAACTATTTACAAACAAATAGTCACAAAATTACAATTACATTTACAAGGTAGACGATGCAATTTGGGAGAAATTATTACTTCTGAAGATGCTGAAAAAATCTTAACTACCGACTATTTAATTCAAATGGCTCAATCAGACATTAAGATTTCTGGAGAACAAGAAAGTCTTCCAGAATTTTACGTAAGGAGGTCATTATCACGTACCGTTATAAATCCAGAATTTCTAAACAAAACCAAATCCAAGGATATAATTATAATCAGCAATAATAAGGAAGAAGCAAGCGAGGTTATTAAAACTACAGCTGGAAAAATTGCTAAAATAGAAGAATTGTTAAACCTTGCAGGTCAAGGGGATGAATTATCAGAAAAGTGTATCGTAATTCAACCCAGTGAATGTACTTCCGAAGAATTTCTATCAATTCGTCAAAACTTCCCGGAAAAAAATTGCCATCACTTTAAATACGATCTTATAAAATCAATGAAGTCGCTGACGAAGACGAATTAAACCTTCTTCAATGTTCAAATCGAATTAACATAATCTGTGCAGAACCGGGTCTTGGCAAGTCGACGATGTTAAAGTTTTTCAAAAATTCTTTCGACGTACACTATTGGCCACTGTATTTAAATTCAAAAGAATATGTATCGACAATATCAGACAATCAAGATATTGAAACATTCGTGATTTCCTGTTACCAAAATATTCAACCTATTGAAAAGGATCTTTTGCACATTTTCTACACGGAGAAAAAAATTGTATTTTTGTGGGATTCCATAGATGAAGTTCTTGAACCTCCAAAACGGAATGGCCTTTACAAATTTATGAAAAAAATTGAAGCTAATGGCTTTAAACAATGGATTGCTTCGCGATCCAACATTAAATGGGAACTTGAAAAAGAATTCAACTCATTTGCTCGAAACATAGAAGAATTCAACGAAGAACAGCAAAAGAAATACATAGAAAATCGTCTTTCGAAGAAATACGATACAAAGCAGCTTGAAATTATATTTGAAAAACTAAGCACAAACACAAAATTCTTGAATTATTTTAATATACTGGGCGTTCCAATGCAACTCGCCATGTTAACTGAATTATTCCTTCAAAGGAATTTTGATTTTTTTAATTTCCCGATGACGGCGTCAAAGTTGTACGAGCATTTTATCAATGGTAAACTGGAATCCCATTTCGAGAAAGTTAAACTGTACGACGAGTTTACCAAGGAAACCCTACGAGAAAGCAACCTCAACGCATATAAAATATTTGGTATCAAAATTTGTGTTGAATCTGTTACTGCAGATTATGTAAATAAATCACAACTCGATTTCATGAAGAAAATGATATCGAAAACTTTGGAGAAATTAAAAAAATCTGATCCCGTGGGTCTTATCATCAACTATGGCGGAAATGAATTGTCTTTTGTTCATCAGACATTCGCGGAATATTTTGCCGCCCTCTTTCTTTCCGAGAATTTTCCTACTTTGCGAAGCTTAAGTGATATTTACTTCGACAGCGGATTCAACAACGTCAGATCTATGTTGGATCTAATTCTTTGTGCAGTTCTTTACAATGATCTAACACTTTTGAAGGAAAACAAGGATCATGTTTTAGAAAAGGATTCGAATGGAAGAACTGCGTTACACGTAGCTTTGTCGTGGACGAACGGACACCTCAACTTGCCCGACTTAACCATTTCGAGAATATTCCAACAAGATCACTTGGAAAAGTTAGAAACGAAGTTTAAAATTGTGACATTTCTTCTAAAATATTTAACCGAATCACAGGAAAAGTCTGTTGATTTTTATGACAGTTCAATAAATGTGGATTACTCGCAAATTATTTTGCATGCTGCGGTTATGAGTGGAGATTTGGAAGTTGTTCGATTTACGGTGGAAAACTATGTATCGTCGGTTGACAACGTTAACGGAAGACAAGAAACTCCTCTACTGTTTGCTACTTTCACCGGGAATTATCAAATTGCTGAATATTTGATTAAAAACAAAGCAAATATTAATGCTGTTAATACAGAAGAATGGAGCTCTTTATATTTTGCTGCAAGTGGAGGACTTATGGACATCTTTACATATTTGTTTGAAAACGGAGCAGATTATAATATTGTTGATTGTCAGGGGAGGAGCTTATTATCTAAAGATATTTTTTTAAAAAATAGTGTTGGAATAATTGAATATTTGTCTAAAAAGAGGGCTCATTTAAATTTGTTCAACATTAACATCCCTAAATCCGAAAGACTTGAAAACTATGTTCCGAGAACTCTGTCTCGTATTCTAATTAACATCAAGTTTGTGAAAGAAAATGCTCATGATTTAGTACTTGTCAGCCGCTTAAATGACGTGGCAAGTTTTCAATCACGCACCTCTACAATATGTTTAATGAATAAAATTGAACACGTTGTAGCAGAAGAGTTGGTTGAAGAATTATTAACTGCATTTACTTCAAATGCGATACTAGGAACACGTCATCATTTTAGCCTCGAAGATTTTCTAAATATCACCAAAAATTTGAAAGTAAACTGTCATCACTTTAAATATTCCAAAGGAGACTTGGAGTGGGTAGAATCTAAAGAAAGCGTGGAAGTGTTACGGAAATATCAGTTACTTAAGGAAAACCGTTCATCCCCATCTCTAACCTCTCGGTCCAATTTTAATGAATTGAAAATGTTCAAAGATTCAGGAAACGTGAACCTTATTTGTGCAGACGCAGGAATGGGAAAATCAACTCTTCTAAAACTGTTTCACCAAACATCTATTGATGGATATTGGACCTTTCCTCTAAACACCATGGAGCATGTAAAAAATATTCAAGAGAATGGAAATGTTGAAGAATTTCTAACCTTATTTTCAAAGAAAGGTGGACGGTTTGTAACAGATCTCTTACAAATACTAATTGACAAAAAACGAATAATTTTTCTGTGGGATTCCTTGGATGAATTTTTAAACAAGAGTCAAAGAAAAAACGTTTATTTATTTATCAATCAAGTTCGAAAGTTTGGCTTTGTTCAATGGATTGCGGCCAGGTGTACCCTTAAAACAGAAATCGAAAAGGAACTGAATACATTCGCTAGAAGCCTTGAAGAATTTAGTGAGGCTGATACAAGAAATTACATCTTCGAACGTCTTTCGGGCACGTATCACTTAAAGAATATATTAATCGTTACGGACAAGATAATAAATAATATTCAATTTTTAAAAAGCCACTGCATGTATGAAGTTCCCATACTATTATTTATGTTAACTGAATTGATAGTCAAAAATTCTAATGTAGATGAAATTTTTCCATTAACTATAGTAAGACTATACGGTATGATAGTAAATGAAAAATACCAGCTTTCTTCAAAGAAAATCCACCCGTCAACTAAAGAAGAAATTCTTGCGTCATACGAATTACTGGCAGTAAAACTGTATTTCCAGGATATTTTAGAGGCAAATTTTTTTAACAGCGTCGAATGTCATTTAATTGAGAAACTATTAAAGGAGTCTGATCCTTTGGGATTCGTAGTTAATTTCAACGACCGAATATCCTTTATTCATCACACATACTTAGAATATTTTACGGCATTATTTATGTCAAAATACAACGATAGACTACCAAGTTTCAAAGACGTTTACTTTAGTAATGAATTTAAGAACGTTAGAGTTTTCCTTGACTTTCTTTTGGCCGAGAACTGCCCCGCACACATTGCAGTCTTATCCAAAGATATAAACACGTTAGAAAAACACATTGCCGAAATCTTAAATGAAGACAGAGGAGGAAGAACGGCTGTTCATATTGCACTTAACATGGGACAACAAAATTTCGAAATACCAAATATAAATCAGTTTGATTTAATGAAAATGCCAGTTCAAGACCCGATAATTTTAAAAGTAATTAACAGAATAATGAGATATTTAAAAGAAACCAAACAAAATCCATTTAGTAGTGTGGATAAATTATTTCAGATAGATTGCTGTACGTATGCACAAAGATACATGCTACATATGGCCGTAATGGGTGAAAATATTCAAGTTGTGAAATATGTCACAGAAAGTTGCACATTAGCCGAGAGTAAAAGAGATAAGGCATTCACATCGTTAATGATGGCTGCATACATTGGAAATTATGAAATTGCAAAATATCTGCTCGAAAAACAAAACGTAAACTCGACAGACACAAACGATAACACTGCCTTGCATTACTCAGTTTACGGAAAAACTAATCTTGAAGTTGTTAAACTCTTGGTAAGTGAAGGTGCAGAGGTAAACTCGGCGACAAATAGATCCAATTCTCTGCAATTAACTCCACTGCACATAGCGGCTCATAACTGCAATTTAGAAGTCGTAAAATGCTTAATAGACAACAAAGCTGAAGTCAATTGTTACTGTACATCTGGAAGAACTCCTCTAATGTACGCAACACGAAACAATCAAATAGAAGTCGCCAAACTCCTCATTGAAAATAACGCGCAAGTCAACTGTTCTGAAGAAAATGGGTGGACCCTTCTGATGGACGCTGCAGAGAAAGGATATTTAGAAATCGCGAAATGCTTGATCGATAACAAAGCTGAAGTCAATATATCCGAAAGTGATGGAGAAACCGCCCTTCATGTCGCTGCACGGAACAACCAAATAGAAGTCGCCAAACTCCTCATTGAAAATAACGCGCAAGTCAATTGTTCTGAAGAAAATGGGTGGACCCCTCTGATGGACGCTGCACAGGAAGGATATTTAGAAATCGCGAAATGCTTGATCGATAACAAAGCTGAAGTCAATATATCCGACAGTGATGGAGAGACCGCCCTTCATGTCGCTGCATTGTTCAATCAAATAGAAGTCGCCAAACTCCTCATTGAAAACAACGCGCAAGTCAACTGTTCTGAAAAAAATGGGTGGACCCCTCTGATGTACGCTGCAGCGAAAGGATATTTAGAAATCGCGAAATGCTTGATCGATAACAAAGCTGAAGTCAATATATCCGAAAGTGATTGAGAGACCGCCCTTCATGTCGCTGCACGGAACAACCAAATAGAAGTCGCCAAACTCCTCATTGAAAATAACGCGCAAGTCAATTGTTCTGAAGAAAATGAGGAGACCCCTCTGATGTACGCTGCAGAGGAAGGATATTTAGAAATCGCGAAATGCTTGATCGATAACAAAGCTGAAGTCAATTTACTCAAAAGTGATGGAGAGACCGCCCTTCATGTCGCTGCATCGAACAACCAAATAGAAGTCGCCAAACTCCTCATTGAAAACAACGCGCAAGTCAACTGTTCTAAAGAAAATGGGTGGACCCCTCTAATGTTCTCTGCACAGAAAGGATATTTAGAAATCGCGAAATGCTTGATCGATAACAAAGCTGAAGTCAATTTACTCAAAAGTGATGGAGTTACTGCCCTTCTTGTCGCTGCATTGTTCAATCAAATAGAAGTCGCCAAACTCCTCATTGAAAATAACGCGCAAGTCAATTGTTCTGAAGAAAATGGGTGGACCCCTCTAATGTTCTCTGCACAGAAAGGATATTTAGAAATCGCGAAATGCTTGATCGATAACAAAGCTGAAGTCAATATATCCGAAAGTGATGGAGAGACCGCCCTTCATGTCGCTGCATTGTTCAATCAAATAGAAGTCGCCAAACTCTTCATTGAAAACAACGCGCAAGTCAATTGTTCTGAAGAAAATGGGTGGACCCCTCTGATGTCCGCTGCAGGGAAAGGATATTTAGAAATCGCGAAATGCTTGATCGATAACAAAGCTGAAGTCAATATATCCGAAAGTGATGGAGAGACCGCCCTTCATGTCGCTGCATTGTTCAATCAAATAGAAGTCGCCAAACTCCTCATTGAAAATAACGCGCAAGTCAATTGTTCTGAAGAAAATGGGTGGACCCCTCTGATGTCCGCTGCAGGGAAAGGATGTTTAGAAATCGCGAAATGCTTGATCGATAACAAAGCTGAAGTCAATTATACAAACAAATTTGGAATGACCCCAATAATGTTGGCAGTTCAACAAAAGTTTCCGGCGTTAGTTCAAGTTTTAATGCATAACAGTGAACTTGAAAAAATTTCAGATTCCGGCGATACTGCGTTTCATATAGCAATTAACACGGATCAGTTTGAAACTGCACAGTTATTAATTGGAGAAAATTCTGTTTTCAACAATTTTCGTGCAATAGCTTTTGCAGCACAGGAAAATTTGAGCACACAATCTTCAACCACTTTTTCAAATTCAGAAGGTCCTATTAACAGAAATGAAGACTTCACGTTAAGGTCATTACCTCCGTTACGGGGCGACATAGAAATAGCAAAAGAATTCATAGGTGATATTAATATGACGAATGACAGGGGAGACACAACGTTACACATCGCAGTTTACTTAAATAAACTTGATTTCGTTCAATACCTAATTGAGAAGAAAGTCGATGTTAACTCTTCAGGAAACTGTGGGTGGACTCCGCTTATGTACGCCGCCCAAGAGGGATATTTAGAAATTGTAAAAATTTTGATAGAAAATCAAGCTGACATTAACAAAACCAACAATTCAGGTGCCAATGCTTTACACATAGCTGCATGGAACAACCAGAATGACACCGCTCGACTCTTAGTGGAGAAAAACGTTGAAACGAATTCTTTTGGTTCCTTTGGGCTAACACCTCTTTTGATTGCGGTGCAAAGAGGAAATTCAAGTCTTGCAAAATGTTTGATAGACCGTCGAGCTGTAATTAAAAGACCAGTTAGCCAATTAGAAAGCATTCAAAGTCTACTTGATGAATGCCAGTCGGAAGTCAATTGTCCGGACAGTTTTATGTTTACTCCATTGATGTGGGCGGCCCGAAAAGGATATTTCGAAATGGCACAATTGTTAATCGATAACCAGGCAAATGTTAACGTATGCAACACAACAAATAACACTCCACTGAATTTCGCTGCGATGGAAAACAAATTTGAAACTGTGAAACTGCTCGTGGAACATAATGCGAATCTCAATTTGGCTTTAACAGGAGGGTGGACCCCTCTTTGGATTGCAGCAGCTGGAGGATACTTTGATATAGTAAAGTATTTGTTTGAGAATGGAGCAGCGATTAATGATATGGTTGATCGTGACGGCGGCACAATTCTCTCCGACGCAGTCATGAATAATCAGCTCGAAATCAGTAAATATTTGATTGAAAAGGGAGCGACAGTCAATATTCAAACCAACACCGGGGACACCCCATTGCATTATGCTGTTCGAAATGAAAACTTTGCCACGGTGAAACTTCTAGTGGAAAACGGTGCAGATGTCAGGACCAAAAATCATCGAGGACAGACACCTCAAGACTTATGGCAAATAACTGAAGAAATTAGAGTCTATTTAAATTACAATAGACATTAAACCTACCTGAATAAGATTATGGTAAATTTCTTCCAATTATATTTTATGTATTAATATTTCTGTTTTAGCAAAATTTTGAATGATCTCCGCTTAAGTTTAGCCCTACCTGAAATGGGAGAAGATCCTTTTGACGCCACCATTAGCTACAAGATACCAACTACATCCTAGCCCACATCTATCTGCCAGTTATTTATCTAAGTATCTTACCCAATGCTTTCAATTTCAAGACTTTTCAGTAAAACCCGTTTATATTGCTTTCCTAACTTCCACGTCATTTATTCCATTTAGTTTAAAGAATGAACCAAACTCAGTCATTTTCGTTGCATTGATGCAAAAGTGAAAAGATTATTAAAAGCGATGCAAACGGCTTGTACCTATACCTACTGCTAGACTCTAAGAACTATCAATTTGCTCTGTGCCCATAGTTTATCTTCACTGTTTTGTACACGTACGTCGACATTGAAAAACTTCAAAATCAGATACCTGCCTGCCTAATGAATAGAAGTGTTAAAATTTGTTTCATATCTTATTTATATAAAAATCTAGGTAGGATTGCTAGCTACATACCTAAGCAGGATTAAATGATATTTGAAAATAGAAATGCTGTACTTAACTTTACCTCGCAGCACACTGAAACTAAAGTATTTAATTAGGTACTTACCTACTTATTTTTACCTCCTTCGTTCAGTCCTGCATCGGGAAGTGAAGTCGATTTGTATTTTACTTCAAATTCACCTTTTTATGTATGTATTCATTGTGTATTGTGTTTCTGTACAAAATGAGTATAATCCAATTTTTTTTTTATAATACTTAGGTCCATAAGTTAATATTCTCTTTAGTAGGCAACTATTGAAAGCTAATTTTGTACAGGCAGCGTAATTTTATTGATAAATTATTCCAATATTGCTCCTTTGTAAATAGGTAGGCACTTTTTGTAAAGGTCCATGTATTTTTCAATTTATGGTAGCGAAGTAGATGTTAGTAATATTTTTTTAATATAGGTAGGTACTTACTATGTCGTGTATAAGTTGTCATATCACGTGTTCAGTTGAAAAAGTCATAAAGTTGACTTTTATTATCCTATCCGATTATAACAAACAAGCGACTTAATGTGATGACTAATTCAACTGAACGCCCCTTACCAATATAGGAACCTACAATCATTTCAACAAAACTATAGTTGTACATCTTCAAATTAGATATAACGTCACAAAATTCCGAACGAGTTGGGGTAATTGTTGAAATTTTAGCATTATCTTTACAGAGCTTATTATTTATTTATTTATTATTATTGCAACCGCAGATGATCACTGACTAGATACGTATATTGAATTCAAAGTTATTCTACACGCCGGTAGGCCATGGAAATCCGGTGATGTATTGGCAGCAACATAGTTGCAGCAAAATATCCCTATTGATTGACTTAAATTTTTGTCAAAAGAAGATTTCTTTCTGTTAAAACGGGAAAAAACGACCCACCAAATCGACGCAAATCAATTGGATTTTATTGAGGTTAATGGATCAACACAGCGTAATGTATGCAACTGACGTCGCTGACATAGCAGATTTAAAAAAAATCATCCGCCAGTTTTACAAATTAGTACTGCCACTACAGAAAAAAACTTCATTGCCTTCTGATGGCGTATAGAATAAGTTCAAATGCAATATATATGACAATATAGATCACTATCGCCAACAAAAACACCTACTCACGACTTTTGCGGACGAACAGTTTATAGGGCATTCAGTTGACAATTCATCCTGTCATTGATGACGTGTAACGAAAGATTTGTTGAAATTAGTAGGTATACAGGGTGTTTTGCAACCGCGTGTAAGTTTTTTAACATTAGATTGCCCATCAAAAATGGTGACGATTGGCACAAAATTGTTTAGGTCGAAGTCGTCTCCTAAGGAAGTTAGGGCTTTACCATAGGGAGCAGTTTTTCTTATTTGGATATCTCTAAAACCACTCATTAAATAAAAAAATACCAAGAATAGTAAAAGTTGCAGTTTAAGCTGTTCTTTACAACAAGCACCACCATTTTTAAAATGCGTGACCTTGAAAAATTTTCCAGTTACCTCAGATACGGATATCTCTAAAACCACGCATTAAATCAAAAAATACCAAGTATAGTAAAAGTTGCAGTTTGAATTGCCTTTTCTAACGGACACCACCATTTTTAAAACGCGTGACCTTCAAAGATTTTCCCGAAGAAAAATGTCAAAGGTGTCTGCGTTTTCTGGGGATCCCGTGGTCATAATCCAACGAAATTCCCCATGTAGATGTATATTCACTGGCTACTAGTGTCCACAAAATTTCATTCAAATCCGTTAATCCATTCCTGAGATAACTAAGAAAAACTGCTCCCGATGGCTGACTTTAAAGCCCTATAACTTCCTTAGGAGACGATTTCGACCTAAACAATTTTGTGCCAATCGTTACCATTTTCGATGGGCAATCTGAGGTTAAAAAACTTACACGCGGTTGCAAAACACCCTGTATAACTTTTTTTTTGTGTTCGCACATTTTTGTAATTTATATTTAATTTTAGTTAGTTAAAATAACCAAGATGGCAAGATGTTTCAAATATGATGTAGGTATATTACCAAATTAAATGTGTTACAACTTATAGTCAGGGAGATTTTTAAACTTGTCTTTTGATATTTTCTTAATTCCTAATCACAAAGAAATCGTCAGATTTTAACTTGTAGCAATACCATCTCAAATGTGAATAATATGCAGAACCGCAGTTATACAGGGTGGATCAACACTATTGCCCACCCCAAAAATCGCCCTTTACCTTATAGCTAGAGTTTTGATTTTTCTACAGTGTGTAATGGGTACTAAAAACCCTTCAGATGACGCAAAAGTTTTTTTGATTGGCCCAAAAATGTGACGTCACGAGATTTTCAATTGAGCTATTTTCATGGAATAAATAATTTTTGCCCACAGGTTGGTTATTTAGAAGCTAAAAATCTCTTCAATTTTTCTCACAAGTCACCTATGAAACAACATCTAATCATTGCGAGGTATGTCCTTTATAAATCGGCGGATGTTCAGAAATGTCAGTATCAGCTTCTCATGTCGACAGGGTCATCAAACCACATTATTCTTAATTTTCGAATTCATTCAATTAATCAATTAATTTTCCCGGAAAATTATTCCAACATAACGCCCAAGGTTTATTTCAAACAAGCACGTGCGTAGTTCCATATCGAGCGTCAAACAGCGTCAAACTAAATCACACATACCCTCGTTTTGGTGAAATTTATCCAAATTTAATTTACAACCAGCACCAAGTACGTTTACCCATTACCCATCTGAAGGGCCTTCTGATTTGGTAAGTTTCTGAAATTTCGGTAGATTTATTTAATTGTAAAATTGAAAATTTACATGTTGTAACTTAAATAAATTGTTGAAATTCATAACAATTTCATAACGGTGGGTAAGTATTAACCTACCTCCAGAAATATCAAAAATTAAGACCTCATTTAACAATTTTTATTATTTTATTAATCAATTTAATCAGACAACTTGCAGTTTTGCTGCGACTCTAATTTGGCACTGTTCATAGGTGGTACACTCGGGAGATAAAATAATGGCCCTGGACCGCTCACATTGTGGACTGTTTCTCACAACCTTTATCAAAAAAATTAAAATTGAACGTGAAAACCTCTTTATTAAAACGACTCAAGTGGGATACAAGCCTTTACAAACCTATTTTGAGTGTTTTTTCTAAGAATCTGTGGACATTGTGTGCGGTCGAGGGCCAATATATTTTATTTCCTGACTGTACACTTCTACTGAGAAGAATCGTCCAGGTTTGTCGATTAGCTGACACTCTCCGTGAAAACATTTTTGAGAAATTATGTTGCAAACAGGCTGTCTGATGAGGCTTGCAAAGTACCTACCAACAGTCCAGACACTGCTACCTATTATTAGATTTTGGGTTCACAGAAAGGCCCCATCTTTTAACCTCCCCACAACCATATAAAATGGGAAGTTACTGCAATCACCCCAAAATTCGAAACTGAGATAACACCAGATCTTTACGTTTCAAGGTCCCAGGATCACAAAAAAGTGGTTTTTAAAAAATGTCTGCGTACATACAGACACATTTTAAAAACCACTTTTTTGTGTTCCTGAGACCTCAAAACGTATAGATCCGGTCTTATCTCGAATTCGAAAATTTTAGTGATTGCAGTAACCTCCCTTTTTTTTTAAATGGTGAAGTGGGGAGGTTAAAAAGAGGAATAGAAGAAATAATCTATGCATATAAACTGCTCAACAATTCAATTGGTCCACCCGGCAATTTGAGTCAATTTCAAAATGCCGTAACTCCTCAAGCATTTGATCGATTTGAATTAACCTTTTTTCCACAGAAACCCCATTTAATCGCCTACGACATGATATATTCCGCGTTTTATGCAGGTCCCCCTTATTTGATATTCAGGGTGTCAGAGCCGGGTACTGCAAAATGGCGAAAGTATAAACCACCCCTGATTCTGAAAGAAATTTTTCTAATTTATTTGCCTGGTTGAGAAGGCGTCTCAGGTTCATACCTCCAGACGTTCTTTTGAAATTTGCTCCATCTCCTCTAATTAGGGTGGAGGGCCAAAAAAACTGTTTCTTAACCGGTCGTTAATAGCGCCTTTACTTGTGCACAAATTTTAATTTCCTGGTGGTCCTTGTAACCCAAGAACTTCACTCTAAATTGTCATAAATTCATCATAGAGCCATTCATCCTGAACATTTTAAGATGCTCTTCGTCTGAATTGAATCACATATGGCGGTGCAGATACCAATACTTTGGCTGACGGGTTTCGGATAAAAAGCTGACAGTTCGCACATCTACAATTTCGTAAAACCAAGGCGACAAAAATTTTGACAAAGCCTAAAGGATCGCTAACTTGTCAACGAGATATGGCACTTTGTTTTAATTTTTGTCACCTTGGTTTCGCAAATTTAGGGGGCTCTATTTTGTCTGAAAACAATCAGTAGAAAAGTTGGTTTGAGCACCTGTGATTGTGATCCAATTCAGACGAAGAGCATCTTAAAATGTTCGGGACAAATGGCTCTAAGAAAACATCGTTTCTTTAGTCCGTCTTTACTTAAAGATCACTTCGGTAGCAGAATAAAATTGGGTCCATTTCAACGGGCCCTTTTATGGGTCGCCTTGTTTTAGATTAATTATGACCTCATGGTGTCCTAGAGTAAAGTTTTTTCCACACAATGAAATTAAGAAATTAAAAATTGAATTGAAGTTAAAGGGTTTATTAAACGACCCGCCAAAAAACAGGTTTTTTTAACCCTGGGCTATAATTGACCATATTAAAAAGTGCACGGAATTATGGGAGGTTAATCTTTTACAGGTTCCTTCTTTTATGACATTTGAGAATATTTCATTGTAATAATAGAAATAAATGCTTAACATACCCGAATCGTCCTTATTTATCGATGCGATGATTATATTTGTGAGAATAATCGACGTTCGCCATTGTCGCTCTACACTAAACACACCTAAATAAAATCGTGCTACTGGTTGCATAAGTGATACTCGATGTCAATTTGAACAAATTAAGAAAAAGCCCAAACCATAGCAGCCAGATCAAAAAGTAAACTAAAAACAAAGCTAATATCATCAAACACGAACTGCACTTTATAAATCAACCATTAACAGCAAAATTTCAAAATAAAAATCCGGCATCTCCCGTATTAGAATAACATGTATATTCCATTCGCGACCAAAACGGACGGCAGTAGGCTGTGGTTTGGTTTTTCAAAGTTGGTCACTATTTAGTAACTGAACTGTTGTCTCACTGAACCTTTTGGCCGTGTTGTCACATTTGCATTTAATTGTTGATTTTGACAAAGAGTCATTGTAGTTATTGAGACGCAGAAATGCCAAAACTAGCGTCGAACAGAAAAAGCAGATCAGCAGTTGTTTGAAGCAAATCAAAGAAGATCGCCCAGATTTAAATGATGCAGATGTTCACAGGCGGGTGATATTTCTCTTTTTATGGAGGCGTTTTTATAATGTCACTTTTTAAGGTATAAAACAGTACCTACCTAATAATGAAGACTTTGAGACAAGGACTACAAAATTTGAAACCCAGAAGTGTTGGTTAAAGACCAAAATCTATGGAAGCGTAGAAGTGCCACATTTGTCTCTTTTTTTATTTCCAAATTATCAGAAAAAATATTGAAGAATTAGGTAAATTTTTATTAGGACTCATACAAATCTTCATAGGGACCTACATGAAAGCAGTTTAGATATTACATTTTAATTCTAAATCAAGCAAGGTACCTCCTCTACAATCTTTGTAAGCAATTTCCTTCAAATAAATAATTTCTTGTTTATATTTTCTATCTTCAATCAGTTACAAAAATTAACTGAAGCACTTGAATCCACAAGTAAGTAGGTACCTACAAAGTTAAAAATGATCACAAATCCAACACCACAGGAGGCTGCAGTGACCCCTAGGAAAAAGGCAGCTGACTGGGGCCTTGGAGCAGTGGTCGGAACATTACTTTTAAAAAGTAATTCATTACCATTACACATTACTTCGTCGAAATTGTAATGCATTACAATTACTCATTACTTTTTTCAAAAAGTAATGCATTACAATTACAATTACTTAATAAATGTAATGCATTACTTTATACATTACTTTTAACGTGACATTTCTTAAATTTCTAATTGTAGCTGACAGATTTTGAGATGTGCCGTAAATTGAAACATACGTCATTCCAGACACGGCCAACTCTAATTGGAGATTGCTAAAGTTAGATAGTTAGATTGAGATGGCTAAAGTTAGTTTTATTTTCTTCAGCTAGGAAATTATCTCAATTCTGTAGAAATATTTAATCCGGAGTGATTGCAGAGAATATCGCTACTTAAAAATAGCAGGAAAACCTCTTCAGAATGCATCACTGTTTGCTTGGGAGGCGATAGGTAAACAGAACCCCGCTGGGTTAGGGTTAACTCTGATACTAGTAGTACCTAGCTACTTCCTGTGGTGGTTATTTCATTTCACAGAATTACATTTTTCATAAAAGTTTTATTTTCGCGTTTATCAATTAAGGGTAAAAAAATTAATGGAAAAAGTAATGGTTTTCCATTACAATTACTAAAAAAATGCAATGCATTACAATTACCCATTACTATTTAAGAAAAGTATTAATGCATTACAATTACTCATTACCAGCCAAAGTAATGTCATTACAGTAATGCATTACTTGTAATGCATTACTTCCGACCACTGCCTTGGAGTGCTCCGATTTACTTCAAACTTGCACCATGGCTCCTGCCAGCCACGCGTTACATGAAGTCCGTTTTCCAAAAACATCCTTACGTGGGTATGCGTATCACGAAGGCATAAAACCATTGCGTCTTTCGTCAGTCTTCAGTAAAAGGAGAATGCTCAGATCTTTAAGCACTTCTTCGACATTATTAGACTCTCTGCCACTTGGCAACATGCATCAATTTTGAAGGTGACATCGCAATTTGACAAGTGTCATAAATACTATACCCAGTGAATTCTGTCACCCTAACAAAGCCTACTGCCGTCCGTTTTGGTCGCAAACGGAGTATAAACCCTCATTCGCGCCAAAATAAACGCCACTTCCAAGATGGCTGTCCTTACTACGGAATGCCCACCAGAGGCCGCCTCTGCTTTTAATTTGCTCAATTAGAGGAGATGGAGCAAATTTAAAAAAAAAACCTCGAGATATGGACCTGAGACGCCTTCTCAAACAACCAAAAAAAATTTAAAAAAATTCTTTCAGAATCGGGGGTGGTTTAAATTCTCGCCATTTTGCAGTACCCGACTCTGACGCCCTGTATATCAAATAAGAGGGACCTGCTTAAAACGCGGAATATGTCATATCGTAGCCAATAAAATGGGCTATCCGTGGAAAAAAGTCTCGTTCAAATCGATCAACTGTTTGAGGAGTTACGGCATTTTAAATTCGACTCAAATTTCCGGGTGGACCAATTGAATTGTTGAGCAGTTTATTTTTAAAATTTTGGCTACGGACTCCTGTTGGCACCTGAAATGAAGGACCGAAAAGTTCCCACCCCCCAAGTGTGCGCTTCATCCCTTATTTGGCGAAAACCACCGCCAAACGTGACATGGCGCTAGTTTTTAGCATTTTTCGGTGAAACTATACAGGGTGAGTCGACAAGGCGACGGCGGTCCATTACTTCTGAACCCTTCCAGATAGGAAATCAATTCAAACGCCATTATGTACAACACCGCCAATTCTACAACCAAAAAATAATTTCAACTATACTGGGTGTCCCAAAACACTTGAAACGCATGGCAACTTGATTTTTAAAATGGAACACCACCATTTTGATGCCATATTCTGGATCACCTATAACATAGCTTTACATGGACATCAGGCATTTGAAATTTTAAATCTCTGTTCTAAAGTAATTAATTCTTTTTGAAAAATTTCGATCATTGCGGGTGCTTCTTGAAAAAATTCCTGAGAACTCAATTTTGTATCTAGAGAGCTGAGATTCGGTACGAATATGACGGAAGGTCTATTCTATCCATCTAACAGGATAACTATCATTAAGACTATACAGGGTGTTAAAAATTCTGCGTCAAGTTTGGAAAATTTCAAATATGCAAAACTCCATTTTTTCAAATGGCACCCCCTTATTATTGTGCCATGGGGTTCGGTTGTTGAATTACTTTATTTTTTATTAAGTATGTCCTATATCTAAAGTCGATACTTCAAAAGATATATTCTTTGTCTTATTTATTTCATTGAACATCATTACGATCTCAATTAAAGAATGCCCTGGATTGTATGACAGTTATGATTAACATTGTTTATTTACCTGGTTACCAGACAGTTTGTCACATTTATTGACATACACATGAATTTCAACCATAAGCAGTAAACCATTCATTGTGACGAATTGAAAATTAGGGGTATTGTTTAGAATAAGAAAATGTTAAGCTTGTTTATAAACAATGATTTACCGTACCTTTGTGGATAAAAAGGATGAAAATAAACGTTCTCCGGCGGGTTGTAGTTTCATTCTAATGAGGAATGATGAAAGATGTCAGAATGACAACAACGACAATAGGGATGACGTAACTAAGGATAGGATAATATTGTTAATATGGTAATGGTCGCTAAGCGACCATCCCTTCTTCTAGGAAGACGGGGTATAAATATGAGTGCACAAGCTAAGGAGAGCAGTCGGGCAGTCGGGCTCACTGGCTGGTCAGGACAATTTCTGGCCATGCAATTTCCCTGTCGGACTGTTTCGGTATGGACATTTCTGGGGCTTGTCTCAGGACTTTGCAGTAAGACTGTTTCTACTGCATTTCCTTGATTTTAAGGGTGGGACGTATTTCCGCTTTTAAGACCAGGGCTTAGGGAATCCTCCACGCAAGGGACTGTTTCCTTGTGTGGTCCCACGTGGGTTAGAAGTCAGGTTAGGACTTGGTGCGGGGGTTCAAGATCTTTGGTGTTGCTGTGTTATGTATGAAAACTAGCTGTCATACTTAGTGTCACCGTCAGAAATTATTGGAGAGTTAAAGTCTGTATTGTTGTCTTCGTCTTTGTTACGAGTATGTTTTTATGCTCAATAAACGATTTACATAATAATTGTACTTGTTTTAATCCCCTGATGGTCCTCCATTGAGTTTACCTGTAGCATCGTTGTGTGGCAAAAAAAGTTGAGTTGTGGTCATTGTTGAAGACCACTGGCGCCCGAGCATACCTTAGTTTGTTAAAGAGAGAAAGCGTCACAAGTATACCTAAGTGCATTTCCGTTATTACACCTGGACATAACAATTACTCACCCAGAGAACAATGTCATTCTGATTTCCAAATGATACATTCTTAATTACAAATATTTTATAGCATGTATCAAGCAGCGCAACGCGTCTATAATTTCCGCACTGCCTCCTAAGTAGGTTAACAAACAGAATTATAAAATATTGTCCAACATAACAATTTAAGGACCAAATTTGCGAGTCACAGATTGCGATATAGGGTCTCCGGTAAATTCGTCGCCAGCAATTCGTCGCCGACAATTCGTCGCCCCAGCAATTCGTCGCCTCAACAATTCATCGCCACAACAATTCGTCGCCCAGCAATTGGTCGCCGACTTAATTCGTCGCCACAGCAATTCGTCGCCACAGCAATTCGTCGCCGCAACAATTCATCGCCAAGGAAAAAGAAGCATAAGATTTTCAAAATGTTCTCATTTCATTACATTCCATAATTTATTTAGTATCTTACATTGTGGGCGATTCCACGCAAATAATCGACCGTGAGCTAGTTTTACATATACAGAGTGTCCCAGATTTAATGTGACGGGCAATATCTCCATCGTGACCAGAAGTTAAATAATTCTGAATTTTGGCCTGAGCACCTATATTTCGACGTCCGGCGGATCTTTTCAGAGAATACACTCATACCTATGTATGTACTTCAGACAGTCAAAAGTTGGTTTGATGCTCAAACTGATATTTGGTTAAGTAATGTGCGTAGAAAGGCAAAATTAAATTTTATAAGCAAATAAATTCCGTTTTCGCTTCCTGCTTACGAGCCCCCGTGTGCTGTTAGTAAAAGTAAACATCCCTCTGCATTTTAGTAGCGTACAAACTAATTACGATAATTTTTTTTCTTGGAAGTATATTTTTGTATAATATCCTGCTTACGTCGTTAAAGGATTAGAGAGACGCGGCCCTAAATAAATTCCGAGAAAACCCCAGGTAGGTACCTGCCTTTCTGTGGTCGTTTTCTGAAGAAATAAAGTTTGCAGATATGCTAAAAGTTATTTAAACATGATAACATGCAAAAGCATTTGTTTTGTATCAAATCCGAGTTGTAATTATGGAATCAGCAATCAGCCATTATCCATAGTTCGCTGTTATAGGGTAAAAATGCCTTAATCACTACCTGGAACTGAATAATTTGTAGATCGGATAAATTACTGTTACCTATGTAGGTACCTAGGTATACAACTAATTACAATAAATTAATTTTAAAACAAGATAAAACATCGATTTAAGCGGGGAAAGACCACAGACGAAGAAGAAATATCGGGACTGCTCTGAACGTCTACAAAATGTTAAATTGTATCACAAAAAGATCACGGTCGATTATTTGCGTGGAATCGCCCACAATGTAAGATACTAAATAAATTATGGAATGTAATGAAATAAGAATAACATTTTGAAAATCTTATGCTTCTTTTTCCTTGGCGATGAATTGTTGCGGCGTCGAATTGCTGTGGCGACGAATTAAGTCGGCGACCAATTGCTGGTGACGAATTGTTGTGGCGATGAATTGCTGGCGATGAATTGTTGAGGTGACGAATTGCTGCGGCGACGAATTGTCTGCGACGAATTGCTGGCGACGAATTTTCCTAACGTCGCGATATAGACACAAACAACCTTCTGTGATTAACATTTTCGGGTCTCAAACTTAAATATGCTCGATATAATCGGACTCCATCAACAGGAGATGCTTCTGCTGTAACCGTGAATACGCGTTTTTTCTTGGTCAGGGCCGGTTTATCGATGCTCAGTTAAATGAAAATATCTGACAGTTTACGTTATCCGATAGCTAAACTGTTTATCGACAGCAAGTTGACTGCAAAGTCTTTGCTAAAGTGCCGGGCAAACTGACTGACAGTTCGAAGTGTCAGCTAGGGCAGAAAACCGACGGTTAGCATCGCCAAAAGTCATTTAAATGACGAAGAAGGTGAATCTTTGGTTTTCTTCAACATGAATCTAGCTAATATAAAGTTTAGAAATGTACCTGAAACTATTTTGAGGAATTTGCTAAGACTTAAGATTTCCTAAGCTTTCTTTCAAACCTCCTGCTTCTACCATCCGTTTTCTTATCCTCAATTACATCTCCTGCTGGTTACTTTTCAAAGCACGTCTGGATTTTAGGCAGAAAAGTCTACTCCTCGTTTCTTATCTGTCATTAATACAAATTTCAACTGCATCAGCACCCGCTGCAGTAAACAAAGACCGGAAGGCGTTGCTATAGAAACGGTCGACTATATTAGCGCGAAATTTAAATCTGTCCAATAGAATTCAACTTCCGCTACACCAAATGTTGACAACACAACTCAAACTGTCAGGCACGTAACTGACAGACAAAGTCGATGTCGATAAACGTGAATCGGATTTATCTGTCAGCTATAATAAATTGTCAGATACATAACAGTCAGTTTTGACTGAGCATCGATAAACCGGCCCTTAGTGTCGTTTAAGGTAACGACCAAAATAGTTCCGGTATCTTGAACGTCGTCCGTGGTCAAGGTACGTAATTCATCGCCTCTGCATGCACCATTTAAGCCAAAAATTAACACAACTTTCATGAATAGGTGCTGGCACACTGAGGAGGCGCGGCACGACGCGGCGCGACCCGACACGAAGCGGCATTTTCCTACGTGTACGCACACTTGAGCGTGGCGAAGCGACAAAATTTAAACAAAATTCTCGTTTGATACGTGATACCGCAAATTTCTAAACGCGTGACAACTGGTGACATGTCTAGCAGTTCCTCCGATGAAGATTTATTCGTTCTTTGTGCCCTAAAAAGCATGGAGGAGGAAAAGGAGGCAAGAAAATCGAAGAAGAGGACTATGTAGGTCCACGATATCAATATGAAAAGGGACCAAAGCAACCTAGACCTGATTAGACGCAATCAGGCGCACCCGAAAGTAATTGAGAAGTCCCGAAGACAGAGTTTTGACGCGTCGCGATGTCTCTTGGATGCTACTCGGAGAACCCGCGCGTTGCCGCTTCGCGCCGCGCCGCGCCGCATCGCTCCAGTTTGCGGCATCCCATTTGATAACATACGTGTGTTGTTTTATTCACCCGATGCTTCATCGAATCAATCGAAACTGTTGTTAAATTAATCAATGTTTCTAGCGATGTTTAATCTGAATTGTTGTTATATTCATCGACACTCAATCATGATTCTGCATCGGTCCATCGACTCTACGAGCCGATGGATTGGATGGATGGTGGTGGGGTTAACGGCAATAATGGCGGCAAAATCAGGATAAACGTTGAGAAAGTGTGGTTATTGGCAGAGGTTACTGGTTGGAATCACAAGTTGAAATTGTTGGAAAATTTTTGTTGTTTTTTGAGCTATAAAATGAACGGCGGGTCATGCGAAGAAGAGCAGGAGAAAGTTGTCTTGCAACTTGGGCACAATGGGGTTACATTTAATGTTGCTATCACGGAGACAGAATATAATAATCTCATACAAGCTGTAGGTACTGAGTAATATGGTAATAACCAGAGTCTGACCAGGAGAGAATACAATTTGTGTAACGAGGGAGGGAAAAACTATCCCAGGGTCCATCTTATAGTCTGGCAATGTATTATTTAAATTTCACAAAGTGAAAGGATGATTAATACAATTTGTGATTATAACCTTCAAAATGTCAATAAATGTCACCGCAACCGCATCGATTCTGTTGTTTTCCGCAACGGTCATCGTTTTCATCTCCCTGTTACGTCACGATTAAACATTAATGAATCTCCGCTGGATAAAACAACACACGTCATGCAAAAAGCCGCGCCGCGCCGCGCCGTGCCGCGCCTCCTCAGTGTGCCAGCACCTTAAAAAGGAATCATCAGGAGCATAGCAGTAGTTAAAAATTTCATAACATTCCAGGGCCGGTTTATCGATGCTCAGTTAAATGAAAATATCTGACAGTTAGCGTTATCTGGCAGTTAAATTGTTTATCAATAGCGAGTTGTCTGCAAAGTTTTTGCTAAAGTGCCGGGCAAACTGACTGACAGTTCGAAGTGCCAGCTAAAGCAGAAAACCGACGGTTAGCATCGCCCAGAGTCATTTAAATGACGAAGAAGATGAATCTTTGGTTTTCTTCAACATGAATCTAGCCAATATATGTACAATAAAGTTTAGGAATGTACCTGAAACAATTTTGAGGAATTTGCCACTACCTACTTAAGATTTCCTCAACTTTCTTTCAGACCTTCTGCTTCTACCATCCGCTTTCTTATCCTCAATTACATCTCCTGCTAGTTACTTTTCAAAGCACGTCTGGATTATTGGCAGAAAAGTTTACTCCTCGTTTCTTATCTGTCACCAATACAAATTTCAACTGCATCAGCACCTGCCACAGTAAACAAAGACCGTAAGGCGTTGCTATGGAAACAGTTGACTATATTAGCGCGAAATTTAAATCTGTCCAATAGAATTCAACTTCCGCTACCCCAAATGTTGCCAACACAACTCAAACTGTCAGGCACTTAACTAACAGACAAAGTCGATGTCGATAAACGTGAATCGGATTTATCTGTCAGCTATAATAAACTGTCAGATAGATAACAGTCAGTTTTGACTGAGCATCGATAAACCGGCCCTCAAATGTTAAGACTTTTGACTTTTTTGGCACGTATTTATCGTTTTGACGCTTCAAAAAAGCAATCAATTTTTTATATCCAGATATGTCAATGTTTTCGTTAATTTGCAACATACTCTTTATCATCGAATAGCTTGACCATAATGTTGATGCTTTTAATGTCTTGGACTAAAAAAAATGCAGCAGAGAAGCGGCTGGAACCTCCCCATCGCGTGGATCTTTGTATTCTGTGTAGATAGTAGTCAATTCAACAGAATTTGTCATCCACTGTCAGCCCGCCCCCTCTTAATGAGAAAGAATTTTTTCTCTATTTTCCACTGAAATGGCAGAAACTGTGAATACATTTTTAGAAACAGAATTTGATCGTCTTTCTAATGGCGACATAAAAAAGGAGGCCTTGCTTTAAAATTTAAAGTTGATATACTTAAATGGCACTTCCCGTGGACCAATTGCTTCCAAAAGCCTTTCAGGTCTTCAACGGGTCACCCAATCTCCATGTAGCAAATTTCAGCCAAATCGATTCACTAATCTGGGCTATAATGTATTTTTAGTGGTACTACAAAATTTCGATTTTTTGACCCAAAGAGCACTAAATGCGAACGAATTTTGTCTTATTTAAAACCAGAATTTGAAGACCTTTCTGATTGTGACAATAAATCTTTCAAAAACTTGTTTTGGATGGTTAAATGAGTGAATATTTTTAAAGTTGGAAATTGGTGTGCCAAAACGGCACTTTCCGTCTGCCGATTGAGTCCAAAATTTGTTCAGCTTTTCGAAGTGCAATACAATGCCCATGTGCAAAATTTCAGCCAAATCGGTTCAGGCAGTGGCGTGCCGTCAGGGGGGCTAGGGGGGGCGACCGCCCCCCCCCCCCCGCCCTTTAGGCTGTGCCGCCCTTTCCGCCCAAGCAAAAAAGGCTGTTCCTCAGAGCCGGTCGAATTCTGCCATTCTGATGTAATAAATAACTGAAGGTAAAGGTTTATTTCTCTACGAAGCATGTAGCTATTTAAGAGCTACACTATAATACAGTTGCTTGGGGGCGGGCGCCCGAAATAGAGAAGAAACTAAATAACTGTTTATAAATTTTGAACACGGCAGCTCGTGGCTACCTCGGCGGTATCGATTTTGCCTGTATTGGGGACTTGGTAAAAAATATTGACCTTAATGCGGCTTTAGAATGCGAAGAATGGCTTTGTAATAATTGTTCATTAAAATGTGTAGTACCTAAATGTAGATAATAATAATAAAAAGAAAATTGCATTACCAATATTTTGCGCCCCAAGAATGCCTCGCCCCCCCCCCCCCCCGCCCCTAAGGGCACGGCACGCCACTGGGTTCAGGGGCTTGGGCTGTACCGCGATTTAAAAGTCCGATAAAAATTATTTTTTTTTAAATTTTTGGTGAAAAGGGCACTAAGAATGAATGCATTTTTAGAAGCAGAATTTGAAGGCCTTTCCTATCGTGACGTGAAAAATGGGGGTTTGCATTTAAAATTTAAAAGTTGATGTGCCAAAATGGCATTTCTAATTGCACGATTGGCTCCAAAAGCTTTTCAGATCTAAGTTGGGTTATGAGATGCCTACGCACCAAATTTCAGACAAATCGGTCTAGTAGTTTTGGCTGTGGCGTGTTCACAAACGTATATACAAACGTACATACGTACGTACACACCCACACACATTTTGAAAACCGCTTTTTTGGGTTCCTGAGACCTCAAAACGTGAAGATCTGGTGCTATCTCGAATTCGAAAACTTTAGTGATTGCAGTAACCTCCCATTTTTTTAAAATTTTGATGGAGTTGGGGAGGTTAAAATATAACTAGGTATTATTATTGAAACTTGAAAATGAACCAACCTTTTCATAAAAGTACAGCATCACTGTTTCGTCAGCCCCTTTCGCATTTTTTTTAACCTCCCCACTCCACTCCACCATTTAAAAAAAAAGGGAGGTTACTGCAATCACTAAAATTTTCGAATTCGAGATAAGACCGGATCTATACGTTTTGAGGTCTCAGGAGCCCAAAAAAGTGGTTTTTAAAATGTGTCTGTATGTATGTACGTACGTTCGTACGTACGTTCGTACGTTCGTACGTTCGTACGTACGTACGTTCGTAAACACGCCACAGCCCAAACTACTCGACAGATTTAGCTGAAATTTGGTACGTGTGCATGTGATAACCCAACTTAGATCTGAAAAGCTTTTGGAGCCAATCGTGCAACCAGAAATGCCATTTTGGCACATCAACTTTTAAATTTTAAATGCAAACCCCCATTTTTCACGTCACGATAGGAAAGGCCTTCAAATTCTGCTTCTAAAAATGCATTCATTCTTAGTGCCTTTTTGACCAAAAATAAAAAAAAAATTGATTTTTATCGGACTTTAAAATCGCGGTACAGCCCAAGCCCCTGAACCGATTTGGCTGAAATTTTGCACAAGGGGATTGTATTACACGTCGAAGAGGTGAACAAATTTTGGATTCAATCGGCCCACGGAAAGTGCCGTTTTGGCACACCAATTTCGAAATTCAAAATTATTCTCTAATTTACCCATCCAAAACAAGTTTTTGAAAGATTTATTGTCACTATCGAGGTCACCATCATAAAGGTCTTCAATTTCTGGTTTTAAATGAGACAAAATTGATTCGCATTTAGAACCCTTTGGGTAGAAAAATCGAAATTTTGTAATAACACTGAAACCACTTTATAGCCCAAACTAGTGGATCGATTTGCCCGAAATTTGGTAAATGGAGGTGAGGTGACCCGTTGAAGAGCTGAAAGGCTTTTGGGAGCAATTGGTCAACGGGACGTGCCATTTAGGCATATCAACTTTAGAATCTTAAACAGAAGTCCCTGAAATCAAAGACCCACGCGTTGGGGAGGTTCCAGCCGCTTCTCTGCTGCCATTTTCTTTTCTCCATTGATCAAAATATCCATAACATTTTTCGTACTTTCCCTTCGATTTCAAAGGAAGTAAATTGGAAACTGCTTTTGAAGCTGCTTGAAATACAGTGCGAGTGTAAAGTATGGAATAAAATTCGTTAAATTTTTGTCCTTGATTTGTGGAAAAAATCCTCGGACAGGTCAATTTTATTTTTATAATGCGGACTTGATGGGGGGGACAGTTAGTTTCTCACACTTCCGGTTTAACCGGAAATGGCCTTAACTTTGTTTTGTCAAATGGAGAGACACTTTTTTGTCAACGGATTCAGAATCTACGATTTTTTCTGAGCTAGTAACATATATCATACTGTACCGGAAGTACAGTCACGGCCACCCCAGATTTTTAAAAACATCGAAGAAATCGATCAAAAACCAAGATTTTTGAAAATCGCAAGCACACGTCAACATTTTTTTTTTGTTACAAATTCAACTGCGTGATTACATTTTTTTTAAATTCTTTTTGCTATTTTGGCAGATTGTGAAAAGTGAAAAAATTTGAAAAAACGAAGTCAAATAAAAGTAAATGAAATTGGGCAGTTGAATTTGTATCAAAAAAATAAGGTTGACGTGTATTTGAGATTTTCAAAAATCTTGGTTTTTGACCGATTTCTTCGATGTTTTTAAAAACCTGGGGTGGCCGTGCATGACTGTACTTCCAGTAAATTGTGATACATGTTTCTAACTTAGAAAAAATTGTAGACTCCGAATCCGTTGAGAAAAAAGTGTCATTCCATTTGAGAAAACTAAGTTAAGGCCATTTCCGGTTAAACCGGAAGTGTGAGAAAATCACTGTCCCCTCCATCAAGTCCGCATTACAAAAATAAAATTGACCTATCCGAGGATTTTTGCCACAAGAAAAGGACAAAAATTTAAGGAATTTTATTCCATACTTTACACTCGCACTGTATATTAAGATTTTCTTCGACATTCATTTTGTAAAAAAATGTGTTGCTTACTGGTTGCTATGTACTAATTTTAGTTGTTATGGAAAACTTTACCCTTGCCTGCTTAGACTAATCAATTCTAAATTTTGATTTTAAAGATTTGGGTGTTTTTCTATTAAGTAGGTACACGAAAAAATAGCATGTTCAACGCGTAAGAAAAGTGATTTTCCACGCTCGTGTAAAATTAGACACTCGCTGGACAACTTGCACTTTTCTTTACTTGTTAAACAATCTACTATTATTTGATTTTGAGGTTGTTTTCATCCCGGTTTTCCACTCATTTTTCATGATAGTGATGCACAAAAATATTTATACTAATTTAATTGTAGGTGATCTGCATGGTATTAGTCAACCATCCGTGTCACGTATTGTGCACAGAGTGTCGAGAGCGATTGCCAACCACAGTTTATTCAGTGGCCTCAGAACCAAGACACGGTCAAACAAGAGTTTTTTCAAAAGGCCCAGTTTCCAAATGCTGCCTTGACGGCTCGCACATTAGGATAAAAAATCCAGACGGTGCACGACCTTTACTTTACTGCAATCGCAAAGGGTTTTACTCACTTACTGTTCAAGTTGTGTGTGATGCTGAAAGTAGAATCACAAACCTTATTGCTCGATGGAGAGGAAGTGCTCATGATTCGCGAATTTGGGCTGGTTGCAACTTAAAGGATGACTTCGAGGAAGGGAGGAAAACTGGAATTCTTTTGGGTGACAGTGGCTACCCTTGCAGTAATTACTTGCTGACTCCTCTCCTGAACACCAACAATGCAGCTGAAGTGGCATACAACAGGGCCCATATATTGACTCGAGTCAGTATCGAATGCTTATTCGGAAGGTGGAAATCGATGTTTCGAGCTCTCCAGCATAATTTGCAACTGTCATTGGATACAGCAAAAGCTTGCATTTCTGCAATGGCCGTGTTGTACAACATCAAGCTCAACTTTGATGACAACTTTGAATATGATGGTAGGTATACCTGTTATTGCAGCTGTACAAAATATTTCAATAATTTCATGCAGATCCTGAGGATGGCGATGACAATCCAGATGAGGAAGATCCTGAGCCAGATGCAGTACCAGCACCGGCACCTATTGCTGGAGATCTATTTCGACGTCAATTTATTCGTCAACACTTTCAACGTTGATTTATCTCAACTCAGCTCTTTTCAGAGCCACCAAAAACTTCTAATCACAAGAATGAAGAAGATTGATAATAAATTGCAAAGAATAATAAGATTCATAAAACTGATAGTTTAATTTAAAAAAAAAAGGGCAGCAGAGAAGCGGCTGGAACCTCCCCAACGCGTGGGTCTTTGATTTCAGGGACTTCTGTTTAAGATTCTAAAGTTGATATGCCTAAATGGCACTTCCCGTTGACCAATTGCTCCCAAAAGCCTTTCAGCTCTTCAACGGGTCACCTCACCTCCATTTACCAAATTTCGGGCAAATCGATCCACTAGTTTGGGCTATAAAATGGTTTCAGTATTATTACAAAATTTCGATTTTTCTACCCAAAGGGTTCTAAATGCGAATCAATTTTGTCTCATTTAAAACCAGAAATTGAAGACCTTTCTGATGGTGACCTCGATAGTGACAATAAATCTTTCAAAAACTTGTTTTGGATGGGTAAATTAGAGAACAATTTTAAATTTCGAAATTGGTGTGCCAAAACGGCACTTTCCGTGGGCCGATTGAATCCAAAATTTGTTCACCTCTTCGACGTGTAATACAATCCCCTTGTGCAAAATTTCAGCCAAATCGGTTCAGGGGCTTGGGCTGTACCGCGATTTTAAAGTCCGATAAAAATCAATTTTTTTTTCATTTTTGGTCAAAAAGGCACTAAGAATGAATGCATTTTTAGAAGCAGAATTTGAAGGCCTTTCCTATCGTGACGTGAAAAATGGGGGTTTGCATTTAAAATTTAAAAGTTGATGTGCCAAAATGGCATTTCTGGTTGCACGATTGGCTCCAAAAGCTTTTCAGATCTAAGTTGGGTTATCACATGCACACGTACCAAATTTCAGCTAAATCTGTCGAGTAGTTTGGGCTGTGGCGTGTTTACGAACGTACGTACGTACGAAAATGTATATCAATGCGATGTGTATCCCTGTAGTCCCTGTACATGTTTATCACGTTAATGTGTAGGTAGAAGAGGCGGCTGGTCTTACTGGTGGAATCGAGTGCAGATTTTATCAATCTGCACCAGTAGTAGTGCCTCCGCAAACGCACAGATAAGTGAAAAAGGCGAAATGTTACAAAAATTGTTGTTACAGAATTGCAAAATTGGAAATGAACAGAAATGGAGTAAATGAAAGAATTACCGGAATTAAAACAAAATCTGGCGAATTTTGAAAAATTAACACTCGGGGCTGAAAAGTTGCGAAAGGGGATGAAAAGTCAAGAGGAATGAAAATTAAGTGTGATTAAGTAGAATTACGAAATAAAACAAGAAAATAACCAAATTGCGCAATTAAAACTTTTGCGGAGGCAGTACTACTAGGTGCAGATTGATAAAATCTGCACCCGATTCCACCAGTAAGACCAGCTGAGGGATGAAATTTAGGGGATGAAAACCATAAGAAAATGATACCTAACTCCGCAAGGGTTGCACGCAGCGCTTTTACTGCGAACGCTGCCTAAACGCTTGAAGGTGGATTAAAATCGTATAAGGGAGAAATGTCGGCAACGAACAAACCTACAAAAAAGTCCGCGAGAGCATATAAATATCTGTTACGGATAGCCGACAATAAGTCACTGAAGTTATTTTCGTCAAAAATTAAAACACAAAAACGATCTCGGTGGGCTACCCATCGTAGTAGCTACATGCCGTCGCGGACTTTTTTGTAGATCTTTTCATTGCCGACAATTCCTCCTTACAAACTTTTGCTCTGGCTTCAAGCGTTGAGGCAGCGTTCGCGATCAAACGTCGAAAATTGTAATTTCTTTCAGTTTTTCACCCCTAACTCCCACCCCCCTTGTCCGATATGGCCCAAAAACAATCCCCGTCGAGATTTTCGGGGTATACACATGTGTACTAAACAGAGTAGACGGACGGCCGGCCGGCCGAGTGAACGAGCGAATTCACTAAAACTACAGTGCCTGCGCATATGCTTCGGCACTAAAAGGGGTGGTATATCATGATCCAGTGACACACTGTAGGTATACTTTCCTCAAAATATTCATTTCCAATACGTTAATCATTTGAAATTCGTAAAGATTCAAACATTTTTTATCTCTTTTGCAAAAAATTCACTTAAATAATAATTGTGAGAATTTATCAAATTGACGGTAAATCTCCTCTTGCCATGTTGCCAAATGGTTAGGACATGGCCGGATCTATAAACGGCCATGCAGCATTGCCACTTGGTGGTGTAGGTGAGGGGTTGACAACTTGGAAATTTTGGTGTACAAGCATGAGAAATTTGAATAATTTTTTTCAGGAATTTTAGAAATTTTGGATATTTTTACATGATTTTGCACATTTTCTGGTTTGTTTTAATTCCGGTAATACTTTTCTGTGCGTTTGCGGAGGCACTACTACTAGGTGCAGATTGATAAAATCTGCACCCGATTCCACCAGTAAGACCAGCCGCCCCTACATACACATTAACTTGATAAACATCTACAGGGATATACATCGCATTGACATACATCTTCCGTTGGCTTTTATTCTGGAAGAGGAGGAGATGAATTTAACAAAACTTTGACTAAAATTAGTGAAAAACGATATTTGACAAATGACAATTGAAAAAAAACCGTGCGACTTCCACTCTTTACGCAATTACCTAGGTACAGTTTTAGATTTTCAATAGTAATACGACGAGTAGTCTCTTGATTGCCGCGGGTTTTGACGTCCGAATGGCTGTCAACTACGAGTCAAAATGGTAGATTTTTTTAGGCTAAAAAGAGGACGAGAGCTCGCTCGAGTCCTCTTTGGCAGAAAAAAATCTACCATTTGACAAGTAGTGCATCCATGAGGACTCAACAAGGCAACCAAGAGACTACGAATCGTATTTTGCAGATTATTTTATGAATTAAAGTATTGAGTAAGTAGTGTCAAGTTGACGTTGTAGTCTTATCACTGCAATCAGGATTACTGGTATGCTAAATGCTCCTTTGGATTGGTTCAATACTTAATGAATAAAATAATCGTGCATAAGAAACGGCTTACTTAGTTTGTATATTGTACATAATTGGCTATTTACAATTAATAGTGGTCGTGGAAAAAAATTTTACCTTACATTTTTACATTACATTAGCAATTTAATAAATTTGTATTAAAATTAATACATTATCTTATTTTTGCGCCCTCTTTTCACGCAAAATCTTCACAATAGATTCGTCTGCCAAACTCTCAGCTATGGAAAGTGGGGTGTCGCCATTTTTGTTTTGTACATCGATATTAGCTCCAGCTTTAATGAAACTTTTAATAATATCAATTTGGAAGTAGTTGGTAGATTTGAGGGCGAGGATTAACGGGGTATTGCCGTCTTTGTTTTGCTCATTGACATTAGCTCCAGCTTCAATTAAAGTTTCGACAATAAAGAGATGTGTATCCGATTTATCATTACAATTTCGAGCGAGGATTAATGGCGGAGTTTGTATAACGTCGGTATGTCCATTTGCAGCAGCCACATGTAATGGGCTATTGCCATTCACGTCTTGGGCACAGACATCGGCTCCTTCTTCAAGTAAAATATCTACAATTATGAGAGAGAGACCGTCTTGAGATGCAATCGCCAATAGCAAAGGGGTTTCGCCCCAAGTGCCTCTAGCGTTTACGTTTATTCTGTTTTTAATTAGAATTTTGACATTTTTTAGATTTCCTCTTGAGGAAGCGCTTAGAAGAAGGGATTCTCCTCCTAAGTTTTGATTGTTGATGTCGACGGCGTTTCCATTTTCTGAGGTTAATTTTTTGAAAATCTCAGTGGGTCCATAAAATTTTAACATTAACAGAGGTGTGTTGCCGAATAGATCTTCAGCGTTCACGTCAGCTCCTTTTTCAAGTATCTTGTTTATAATGTTCCTCTCATACCTGTTTTGAATGGCAAGCAGTAATGGACTATCGCCCTCTTTGTTTTTTATATTGACATAAGCTCCAGCTTCTAACAAAATTGTAACAATATTTTCGCTATTTCTAATAAACTTGCGTTTAAGAGCAATAATTAACATTGTGTCGTCTATTTTGTTTTGTTCATTGGGATTGGCTCCCTTTTCGATTAGAATATTCACAATGTCGACATATCCTCTTCCAACAGCCACAAATAATGGGCTATTGCCATCCTCGTCTTGAGCATCGACATCGGCTCCTTCTTGAATTAAAAGCTTCGCAATATCCTCGTGACCGTGTTTGATCGCCAATAACAAGGAAGTTTCGCCCCGCGTACTTTTAGCGTTTATGTTGATTCTCTTTGCAATTAGAATCTTGACGTCATGCGTATATCCTTTCAGCGAAGCTCTTAGAAGAAGGGGTTCCAATCTTAAGTTTTGATGGTCGATGTCGACAGCGTTTCCTGTATCTAAAATTAATCGATTGGCAATCTCCGCGTATCCGTAAAATTTTAACATTAATAAGGCCGTGCAACCATATTCAACTTCGGCGTTGACGTCAGCGCCCGCTTCAATGAATTTGTTGATAAAACTGCTGTTGAATTTATTTTCAATGGCAACGATTAATGGACTATAGCCATATTTGTTTTTCAAATTTAAGTCAGCTCCATTTCCAAGGAGAAAATTCACGATGTCCTGATAGCCTTCCCGAGCAGCCAAAAATATTGCAGTGTCACCAAAGCAATTTTGACGATTTACCGCCGCCCCCTTTTCAACTAAAAGCTTTGCTACATTTACATGCCCCCGGCTACATGCAGTCATCAATGAAGTGCCACCGTTGTTATTTTGACTATTTACCGCCGCCTCCTTTTCGACTAAAAGCTTTGCTACGTCTGCATACCCCCAGTTACATGCAGTCATCAATGAAGTGTCACCTAAGTTATTTTGACTATTTACCGCCGCCCCCTTTTCGACTAAAAGCTTTGCTACATTTACATGCCCCCGGCTACATGCAGTCATCAATGAAGTGTTACCATAGATGCCGTCTCCTGCGTCTAGGTCCGCTATATTTTCAATGAAAGTTTTAATAATGCCTTCATGAGGTGTTCTAGACTGTACGGCCTGTATTAACGGGGTGTTAGAATCACTGTTTCGATCGTTGATATCTAGATCTGTCATTGTCAATAGTTTTGTTAATGCACTTGCACTACGTCCATACATAGCTATAAAGTGTAGAAGATTATTTCTTGAACTGCTGTCAGCTTCGATTTCCATTGATGGAATATTTTTCACAAGAGATAATAAACTTTTGAAGCCGTTTCGTAGGCAACATAAAATGAATGTACAAAAATATTCCCGAAAGATTTGTAAATTTTTTATCCTGCTCTTATTTGCCTCACTATTATCTAATCTAAGTAATACTTCTAACGGATAAAGACTTCTGACTTTCTCGCAATATAGGAAAATATTTAAAGTTTGAAAGTGGATATCATAAAGTTGTTTAGCCTGAATTTTCTCGCTCATTTTTGTTTCACGTTCATTCTGCTCCCATTCGATTCTATCAAATTCCACTTTGTACATGTTTGAGTCAACCTCCTGGGGCAACACACAATATGCTCCAAAATGATGATATATACATGCTAGTTCCACAGGACTTCTTCTAATCAAATCTTTTGGCAGAGAATTATGACTGCTTTCATTAGACCTATCGTTGGAGAAGTTAATGGCTCTATTTTGAGTATTTCTTATTTTATGTAGACTACTCCCACTGTGACTGTCTTTGAAGCGGCTCCCTTCAACTGCTTCGTTTTCTGGTGAACACACCCATTCTTCCAACATTTCAACATTTCCATAAATAACATCAAGATGCGGTTTGCTTCCATTTGCTAGCAGAATATCTAACATGTACCTTATGGTTTGATACTTGTCATCGGCTGCAAGTACTTCCGACAGAAAGTTGCCAATTCGACTAACATTTTCCTTCAAATAGAGAGCACAAAAGTACTCCGCATAGGTCTGATGAATGAAGAGGGGAATGTCGTCGTCCAACAAATCTACAACCAGTCCCCTTCTGTCTCCGTTTGTTTTTAATTCCTCGAGATAATTCCTGCGACCATCAGAGTTGACTTTCAGGTGTTCTAATATCTTATTTTCAAAACAAGCTAACACTCCAAATATTTGATATTTCGGTAATAGTTCCTTGTTAAGTCTGTCCAATTGTTCTTGTAGTAAAACGTCTTCTGTTGCATTGCCAAATTTTCTGTTAAAAGCTTCAAATTTCATTTCCACAAATTTACAGTACATATCAGTCAATGAGATAAAATCTTGAGCATTATTATCGTTTTGGTAGATTTCCGTGAGTATCAATAACTGCAGGGGAGTCCCGAGTAAATCGCGGTGGAATGAGTTCTTCAAATGAGTCATAATTTGCTTTTCACGTTCGTCGTTGCAATTCAAACGTTTTTTTATGTAAAATCTTTGATTATCTTCATCCAACTGTTTCAGAGTTAAGGCAAAAACGTGTAACTTTTGTTCGAGCATATTTTTCAAATGATTTCTTGAAGTCACCCATTGGAAATATCCCTTCTCTGAAATGTATTTTACACCCTCTAAAAATTTGTCGTAGAAGCCTTGTGGCGCTTCATCGAGCCCATCCCAAAGGAAAAGGATTCTTCTCCTGTTATTCATTATCTCCACAACTTCTGCTGTCAAATCTTTTCTTTTTAATATCTTTGCGATTATTTTATTTACAATTTGGTCGAAAGAATTTTCTCTAAATATTTTGACATATTCCCTGATGTTTATCAAAATCGGCCAGAAATCTTTAGAGCTGTTCTGGTTTAAAAACTCCAAGAGAACACTCTTCCCCATTCCTGGCTCTGCACACAACACGTTCACTTTATTTGTAAAATTATTGAGAATTTCAGAGTCGACCATAACTTCATCTTCTATTTGAGAAAAATACCCTCTCAATCCTTTTATGTTCCCTTTGGTTGCAATCCAGGATAGGTTTGTCTTCTCCGTGATTTGGAAATGGTGAACGTTCTTATCTTCATTTTCTGCGCAAATTTCTGTAAATTTTTCGACAGAGCACGTATCTTCAAAAACGATTATTTGTTCCGGATATTTAAAATCTCCTCTTCTTCCATTACAACTCACAACAAACATTTCAGAATCGGACTTAACTTTTAGGACATCCCAACGTATGATTGGCTTTTGCAATAACCTATCAATGTAAGGAAAAAGGTCTCGCTGCTCTTCTCCCAAAAAAATTGATTCTTCCTCTAGTAGTAAGCGGACAATTTCGTTGGCGCAAAAAATCCTGGCCAATTCACTATCATTGTTTACGTACTCGAGAATAGGAAATCTGCTTCCTTGGAGACTAATCTGACTGTCCTTGAAATGCTCTTCCAGTTCATCTTTAGCGAAATCGGATAAGTTTCTTAAAATTCTTCTATCCTTGAACTCTTTATCGACTTTACCAACAACAACAAGACGTCGTCCATAAGTTTCTTCTTTCGGTAAATTTAGTACTTTGCACAATATTTCCCTTGGACAGTCAGCTTTGATGATTAGAGGTATTTCATTCAAATGCCACAACAGCCTGATGACATCGGTCTGTTTTGACAATCCAAATTGCTGCTCTTCCCTCCAACAAATTTTTGTTTTCTTTGCATCAATAAATTTGTTGTCGTAGCTTTGAATAACTGATATGAATTGCCCAAAAACTGTAACGTCGAACTTCGAAAATACTTTGTCACACAAAATTTCTTGCCCAGAAATGTCTTTACGCAAATGTACACTATGAGGCCAGAGCAGACATTCCATAAACTTGGAGATGATGGTGCCCTTGTTCAATTTAAATTTTTTTTCAGCCTTGCTCCAATTTTCTACGAATTTCACGAACTGTTCATGGGTGGGTTGCCCCAAAAATTGTTCTTTCAATTTGCTTTCTATTCCATTGACATCGTCTTGACAGGGGTAAAAATAAAGCCTCTTTAAAAATTCTTCAAACTTCTCTTCTTTCTCTCCGTTTTTCTTCATTTTGAACTGGTAGACAGCGCCACTCGTGCACGAGTTAATAGATTTTATTATTGCCGGTTGGTCTTCTTCTTTGATTTGAAATATCTCCAATGTGACTTCCGTTTTCGGGTCAGCTCCTAATTTGATTGTTGACTTTTCAGTCTTCTTATTTTTGTTGAACTTTCTATTTGTAAACAAAACGAGACAAACTTCTTCTGGTATTTTCATCTTCTCTGTTTCTTTAAAATATTTCGGAAGACTAAAGTCTCCCTTCTCGTTTAAGAAGCTTTCTATTGGCACTGGTTTTCCATCCTTCTGGTGTTTTAGTTGAATTGCGGCTGCCTCTTTCAAGTCATTTTCGGTGTAATGAACTTGCACGACGAGGTCGTCAAAATTTCCGTATTCGGGGTCATTTGACGATATCTTAAAGTCGTGAACTTTGGGATCCTGCGCCAGCAGAAGAGAGAAATAAGCTGTCACTTTATCCTCATACTCGACTCCCAGTGGCCTCACCTCTCCAGTATTGATTTTAAATTGCTGAAAAAACATTTTTCAGTTTTGAAAAAAATTCGAAATTTTGAACTTACTTCAAGTTTGTCCAATGTTTTTGTCTCCATTGGTATATTGTTAGAAGTACTTGTATTAACCAGTCTGGTAGAAAAAAGAGAAAAATTAGTGTTATGCTATTTTTTTGTTAAAATTGCTACAATAAATAAGTACTAGGGAATTAAAATTAGTAATACAGGGAGGGTAATTTTTCGATGCTCATCATTGAGATTTCCTTAACAGTAAAAGATATGGGGTTAGTTAAATTACAGAAAAGTTGCGCTATTTGTTGTTGATTACGAATCTGAAGAGAATTCCCCTATATTTTGACTCGTTCCTGAGTTATCACAAAAAATCTGAAAATTGCCAATTTAAAGAAAAATTAATATCTTCCTAATAGCCCGGGGGTTAAAGCAATAAATCGAGGTGAACCTTGCATTTAATTGTAGAGTTTTGCCACTTGGCACATATAGGTACTCCTCAGACGTGTGGAAGTAGATTTAGAAGCGGAGCCCAACAAAATTTCCATGCTAGAGGGTGAAGCCACCCCTCAGAAGTTACCACTTTTAAAAATTCAGTTTTCTTACAATATTTTTGGTATTTTGGCCGCGACTGCGCTACAAATGAGCTTTTGTTGTGCCTCGGCATAGGTACATGTGTTAGGGAAGAGGCTGCAGGCCTCACATTCCTTTTGTACCAGAGGGGAAACGCGCAATGTAGACAGCATTTCCGTGAGTTTGGTCCGGCCTTAGTAGGTGCAGGAATGCCAATAACTACTATGCCCCAAAATTGTATCGGGTGTCCCAAAAAAAACCGGACAAAATATTTTTGGGAATAAGTCTGCCATTTCTTAACCGATTTGGATGAGCGTGGTCTTAAATTAAAGCCAAAGAATCAGGCTTTCGACTGTACGAGAAACTACGGCAGATGGCGCTGCCGTAGTAGTCCTATAGATACTTGCTTTAAAGGTTTATTTTAGCTGCATGGGGATTGGTCAGTCAACGACCAATCGATATGACACTCGAATAGCCTTGAAGATCTTTCTTTCTTGTTCAAAGATCTTTTTTCAGAAGCCGATTTGGCTTAAGCATTAATTTTCTGTAATTTTTTAAAAAAATGTGTTTTTGAGTATTTTCACGCATTAATGGCCATGACCGAGAACAGTAATGCATGTAAATCTTAATTTTCAGTCATAAATGAACGAATATGGTGAAAACAGTGGCGCGGATGCCAGTGGGGGGCAACTGAACAGTAATCATTGAAAATTAAGCCCTATGTGCATCAATGTTACTTTAGTCATGGTTATGGAAGCATGAAAATACGCAAAAACACTTTTTTTAGAAAAATCACAGAAAATTAATGCTTACGCACAATGGACTTCCGAAAAAAAATTTTTGAAGAAAAAAGAAAGATTTTCAAGGCTATTTGGGTCTCATAACCATTGGTTGTTGCCCGACCAATCCCCACGCACCTAAAATAAGCCTTAAAGACAAGTGTCAATAAGGCCACTACAGCAGCGCCATCTGTCGACGTTTCTTACAAAGTTCGAAAGCCTGATTCTTTAGCTTTAATTTAAGACCCAGTCTATCCAAATCGGTTAAAAAATGGCTGACTTATTTCAAAGATTATTTTGTCCGGTTTTTTTTGGGACACCCGATACTACCCTCTTTCTCCTGGGTTGCGATCTCTTCAAATAAGCCAATTTAAAGAGCATACTACTCCATAGAAGAATTCCTGACCGGACAGTGTACATTATGTGGATAACAATTATTGTCATTTTATTTTGTATGTTTGTGCTTTTACACTGTACGTTTTTCTTTTTGACCGAGTTAAGAGTGTATTCAATCATGCTGACAAATATCTATATCTATCTATATCTATCTTTCCATGTTTCGAAAGCAGTCCTCTTTCCTTTTCCATAAAAATCAGATACTACGTCACATCCAGTGAAGGCGTGGAACACTTCATTACTTTACCATTGTTCCACGTTTTCACTGGATGTGACGTAGTATCTGCTTTTTATGGAAAAGGGAAGAGGGTTGCTTTCGGTACATGGAAAACGTTTCCAGAAGCAATAAATGCTTTCTTCGCGCTAGCTGCTGGAGATGTGAAGGTGGCAATGGCTAGGCTACAGAAATTCGTTGTCCTTTTATACGACAAATCAAGCAGTAACACAACTGTTAAAGAGGCTAGACTCTTTCTATTGACGAAGAATGACGCAAAATGGAAGATATTCCTCCAACTGCTCTTCGAGCTTCTTACCAAGGTGGATTAATATGGAGTAGATGTATTTACACACAAATAGGGGTTTGTCTTCTTGAATAGTTAATGCAAAATATATTACAGATTCAGAAAGCCTACTACGGGGCATGAATTCCATTGTAGTACTGAAGAGGGTGCTTGGCTGAAGGGGGTGGGGGTTGCAACTCCCTCAACTCTGGTAGCTGTGCTTAGCAGTCGCAATAAAATTTATTGACACCAAGCACAATAAAGACAAAATGCCCGAAATATATCACAAAACAATGGCATTTTAAGGGAAGTTAACACTCTCGGGACGGCTTAACACTCCATGTGAGGCAAATAGGGATGGTTTGCCCTTCTAAATTCATTTGTACACCTCTGGACAGTGTTTGTGCCAAATGGCGAATTTCTAAAATAAAATGTTAGGTTAATATATTTTTTTTTGCCTTAACCCTCTGGTACAAAAAGAATGTGAGGCCTGCAGCCTCCTCCCTAACACCTGTACCTGGGGAGTATATGTGCCAAGTGGCAAAACTCTACAATAAAATGCAAGGTCCATCGGCTTAACCCCCGGACTATAACGATTGATGTTATTTAAATGAAACCTTTTAACTTCAACTTCAATGGCATCTACAGAAATTTTCTAGACCTTCTAGATTTTGAATAACGATAGTCAACTTTTGATTCTTTTATGGCCGCCATATTGAATTTTGACACCATCAAATACACAAAAAAATTGGTTTTTCAAAAATGTACTCAACATGAACTTTTTTGACAATGTCGGAATTTGAAAATTGGTAGGAATGATTTGCAAAATCAGCCTAAACTTAGATGAAAAACAATTGCAAAAAAGTACGCCGACTTCTTCAATCTCTTATAACATGTGAAAACAATTGAATTCAACAGTAATAAAATACGTGTTGCGGTCGTGTAACTCGGGCTTTCACATATTTTTTTAAAGACGTCCATGCAGGTTACATTTTTGAAAAGCAATTTTTTCTGTGTATCCGGCGGTGTTAAAATTCAATATGGCGTTCATAAGAAAAAGAAAACTTGACTATCTTTATTCAAAATCTAGAAGGCCTACAAGTTTTCTGTCAATGCCATTCAATTGACAGCTGTCAAAAATGTAACAGTTCCAAGTTTCTTTTACATAACATTAATCGTGACTAATATATTAATTTTTCTTTAAATATACAATTTTCAGATTTTTTGTGATAACTCAGGAACGAATCACAATATCAGGGAATTCTCTTCAGATTCTTAATCGCCAAGAAATAGACCAACTTTTCTGTAATTTTAACCAACCCCGTACCGTTTAAGAGATTCCAATGGTGCATAAAAATTGTCAATTATGTGCAGGGTGATCCAAAGTCACCTTTCACTTGTTACCTTAGAATGTTTTTTTCATGATATTGATGTTCATAATTTTTTCAGTACACACGTTAATAACGTTAACAATAAACCATTGGAAAAAGTTTTTATAAGTTTTCAACCCAAAAAAAAAAGGCTGCAGAGAAGCGGCTGGAACCTCCCCAACGCGTAGGTCTTTGATTTCCGTGACTTGTGTTTAAGATTTTAAAGTTGATATGCCTAAATGGCACTTTCCGTGGGCCGATTGAATCCAAAATTTGTTCACCTCTTCGACGTGTAATACAATCACCATGTGCAAAATTTCAGCCAAATCGGTTCAGGGGCTTGGGCTGTACCGCGATTTTGAAGTCCGATAAAAATCTCGATTTTTTTAGTTTTTGGTCAAAAGGGCACTGACAGTGAATACATCTTTGGAAGCAGAATCTGAAAGCCTTTCTTATGGTGACCTGAAAACGGGGGTTTACATTTAAAATTTAAAAGTTGATGTGCCAAAATGGCACTTCTGGTTGCACGATTGGCTGCAAAAGCTTTTCAGATCTAAGTTGGGTTGTCACATGCACACGTACCAAATTTCAGCCAAATCGGTCGAGTACTTTGGGCTGTGGCGTGTTTACGAACGTACAAACGTACGAACGAACGTACGAACGAACGTACGAACGTACGAACGAACGTACGTACGTACATACATACAGACACATTTTAAAAACCACTTTTTTGGGTTCGTGAGACCTCAAAACGTATAGATCCGGTCTTATGTCGAATTCGAAAATTTTGGTGATTGCAGTAACCTCCCTTTTTTTTAAATGGTGAAGTGGAGTGGGGAGGTTGAAACCAACCCCTATAGACTACTAACAACCCCTAACGCTTTGCAAACGGATAAATACGTTTTATTTTAGTGCCGTAGCAGAATGCGAGGCACTCTTGTTTTAGCTTATTCGCTCGCTCCTCAGTCTGTGCGTCGCATAACTTGAAAACGGATTGAGATATCGAGCTGAAACTTGGTAGGCAGCTTCGCCTCCCGTAAAGTAATTCGGGGATTGCTTATGGGTCATCGGACCAAGGGGGTGGGAGTTAGGGGTGAAAAACTGAAAAAATATTAATTGCAATAACTCGAGAACTAGTGGAGGTATCTTGCTGAAACTTGGTGTGCACGTTCAACTTTCAACTCTGTTGAAGGTGAAGGGGTGCCAATTTAGGGAGATGAAATTTTGGGGATGAAAACCACAAAAAATACGATAGGGCTGAACGTAGCTATTGGAAGCTCAACGTACTCACATGTATCCGTGAAATCTTGCGGGGGATGCGTTTTTCGTAAAATCGAACAGATGGGGTGGAAATTAGGGGTTGCAACTCGAAATTCCGCTTAATAAGTATTGGTCGAAATTGGCGTCATTCGATAGCTTTCCATTTATGATTCAAAAAAGGTGTCATTCATATTTTGAGAATAACCACTCTTAAAGGCGCTACAACCCCTAATATGCAGAAACAAAAAATACGAGAACTCAAAAACTACTCAAAGTATCAAGGCAGAATTTGGTGTGTTAATTTTCAGTGACGTTGTAGGTAGATGGACAAATTTTCACTAAGATCTAACAAGGGGGATGAAATTTAACAGTTGAAACTTGAAATTTCTTCAAGTAATTGGTAGCATAAAATTACGGGGCTCGATAGATTTCCGTCAACTATTGAAAAAAGGTCTTATGAGTTTTCAACCTAAAACCAAACCCTAGGCTATTAACCACCCCTAACTCTTTGCAAGCGGATAAATATATTTTATTTATTTTTTCTGAAACCCATTGATTTATTTATGAACAACTGAAGTCAGTAAATACGCAAGAAGTTATGTACCTAATACCGGAAAAATAAACTCACCCCTGCAAATCGCAAATTTTTTCATCATACAGGTACTTTAGTGGTGGAATGAAATTATGGGGTTCGATAGATTTCGGTCAACTATTGAGTCGTCAACCTAAAGCCAACCCCTACGTTACTAACAACCCCTAAGCCCTAGCAAGCGGAGTAAATACATTTTATTTATTTTTTTAGGCTTTCTTCTCATTTTTCGAGAAGTCAAAGTCATTTTCATTAATTTTTAACCCATCTACAATTTTTCAACCCCGTTCATGATATATGTGAACCCTCAAAAAGCAAAATTTACACAGACCGTTCGTTTTTCGTGTGATTTTCGCTGGTTCTACTTAACTACAGTCACGCATGTTCTTGCCTTTTTCACTTTTTCGACCCTCTTCGCAATATTTCAACCCCCAAAAGCCAAATTTGCATAATTGGCTTATTTTCGTGTCATTTTCTGTAATTCTGTTTAATTACGATTAATTTTCATCTCCTTTGACTTTTCATCCCCTTTTACGATTTTTCAACCCCCTGAGTGCTAATTTGGCGTAATTTCGTTTTTCTTCGGTGATAAATTGAACTCATTTGGATGATGTTTACATTTTTCACTTTTTCCATCCCTCTTCGCAATATTTTAACTCTTCAAACGCTAAATTTACATAATTGGGTTATTTTGACGTTATTTTCCGTGATTTTAATTAACCACGGTTAATCCTCATACCTTTTGACTTTTCATCCACCTTTACGATTTTTCAACCCCCTAAGCGCTAATTTTGCAAAAATTCGCATAATTTCGTTTTTCGTCAGTAATAAAGTTGAACTCATTTTGGATTCAGTTTACCTTTTACGATTTTCCAGTTTTGTTCGCAATAGGTAGGTATACCTACATATAAGCATGTATTTCAACCCCCATAAAAGTTTTAATTGCATAATTTATTTTCATTCCTCTTGATTTTCATCCCCTTTCGCAGTTTTTCAGTCCCGAGTGTTAATTTTTTAAAATTCGTCAAATTATGTTTTAATTCCGGCAATTCTTTCTATTTACTCATTTGTTTTATATTGTCATTATTTTGACTTTTCAACCCTCAAAATTTGTGTTTTTTCTGTTCATTTTCTACTTTTTAATTCTGTAACAACAATTTTATAACATTTCGTCTATTTGACACATCTGTGCGTCTGCGGAGGCACTACTACTAGGTGCAGATTGATAAAATCTGCACCCGATACATGTACACAATAACGTGATAAACATCTGCAGGGAGCTTTTTTCAACTGAAATTCCTAGTTTTTTATGATCCCAATATCAAATATTCCTATACATATCCTCATTAGTTTTGCAGTTACCCATTTAACATTACTTTATGGCCGTTTATACATAGACTTTGCTTAACTTTAAACGGCACTCAAATTGACAGGAATGACATTTTTCTTATTGTTTAAACGTCATTCTTGTCATTTTAAGTTCCACTTAAAGTTAAGCAAAGTCGGTGCAAATGGTCATAAATTAATGTTAGGTAAAGTAACTCAAAAACTAATGAAGATAGGTATAGGAATATTTGAATGGATTGATAGGGAACTAAATTGGCGATTTACGGGGATCATAAAAAACCAGGCATTCCGTTTGAAAAAGTTGTTTCAATAGTTTCTTCCAAACTGACGAACGCCACTGGTTGTAGACCCTCCCTAGAGGAATTTTCTGCTTTTTAAGTCACAGTCCGTTGTCTCAAAGACATCTTTTACTGCTGTCAAAATTTCAACACTTTATCTCTTTTTTTGGCACAGATATCAATTTTTAAGTATTACGAGATTTTCCGTCTCTAAAAATGCAAAATATTTTTTTTCGAGGAACCTATCATATTTAGCCATAGAGTAATGTTACACCAAACTTCGTGTAATTTGATGTAGAATCGGAATGTTCTATGAAAATCTCTCATTTAAAATAACAAAGTTGATGTCGACTTCTTGTATAACCGGAAGTGCGGCCATCTTGAAAATATTTTTTTTCAATTCAGAAATCATTGAAACCGCCGTCTACAGATTTTCGCGACTATGACACCAAAACTTCTCGAGATACGTCTAGCGGACGCTCTTCGTGAAGGACCCTGTATATAAAAAGTCGCATTTTTGTTTAGTTTTATAAGGAAATCGTTTTTTTTTTGTTTTACTGATATAATGACTACTGAGATACCTATAATGGCATTCTGCTTAGGTGCTTATTTTTCTAGCTAGCCACGAAAGCAAAACTTTAGCGGTTAACCAGGACACAATTTTTTTTGGTCCCCTTCCAAGCAAGAAAGTCTTATTTTGAATTAGAGTACTATAAGAGCTTATATCAATTAGATTTCAGAGTATGCTTAAATCTTCAGAAACAAAAAAATTTACTCACCAATCAGTAAGAAGATCGTTCAGCCAGGAACAGGAATCGAATGTCCATAAAACCGGACACTAAAAGTGTTGTCCTAGATCTATAATCAAATAATAATTAAAAAATATTTTTTTCAGAAACTCACTCTTGCGATGTCTATTGTTCGATTTTTGCAGATTAGGGGCTACTTCGGAATGGTATAACCATCTAATAATAAATTCGATTTATATCATTTTAATTATCTTATCGCTGTAATTCTCAGAAAGGTGTAAGTTACATATCTAAGGCTGCATTGTATAAAACATTTAATCCTGTCTTATAGTTAATCCTTCAAAAATTCTATAGCAATAAATTGTTGACAACAATAATTGTTTCTATATGGTATCGCAAGGGGCTTAGCGTTAAGGTCCAAGTCTATAGCAAATTAATTCGATTCTAACTCGGAGAGATGGCGCCTACACACAGGTTTTGTTGTATTGTGGGTTGCAGGGTTGATGTCGAGTTTGCAGGATGAAAAGATACCTTATGTATCGACCATTCTAGGCTCAGTAAGTGTCACTCCTGGCCGCTAGGACTTTGCCTCAACGACCGACCGCTTCGATGTGCGCTGTTGCCGTTATTTAACTACATCAGACCATTCCCCTAACGAAACAAACAGATGTCTAGTACGATTCAATATTGAACTGGCGAGACATGCAATATTACTGCCGCACATCGTCGGTTGAAATGCAAAACAAACTAATTGATAAAAAATTAAGCTTTAAAACGTACCATTATTGACTTACCTTCGAACTGAGAATTCGTTTTTTTTTGCTAGTAAGTGAAAAAAGTACTATATTCACCGCGGTAGAGAAGAGTATTTTAGCCCTCGCGTCTTGTAACAATCTTGCCGCTTGGGGTAAAATAGTTCTTATCTATCTTGGTCAATAAATATACTATATTGTGTTTATTTGAGAAACAAAACCTAACTTAGAAAACCTTCGAGAAAACCATAGGAAAAAAAATAAAAAGAATGCACGTTTTCAATTTTGCGTGTCAGCTCCTCCATAATATTAGACCTTCCGCTTTGGATTCTGAATCTCGGTCTCCTAAATCCTAAACTTTTAAACAGGTAAACTTTATTTGCAACATCCGCAAAGAATTACCACCAGAAAGATTGACAGGAAAAAGGTAATTAGAGAAGACCGCAGGAACCTTTGGGGAAACCCCACTTGTAGGTAGGTGATGTGAAACAAAATTTGAACGCAAAGAAATACGAATTATGTTGTCACAACTACCTTTGCTCGGCATGCTTTATTTACACAATATTATATTATGTAATGATATTTAGTAAAATATTCACATTTTACTAGTCCTCTGTTAATTTGGAAATTCCGCTCGATTTTTGCCCTTACATTGATATTTTCAATAATTTGGGTTATAAATAAAACAATTAATTTTCTTATTTAACACTATTAGTAGAATATGTACAATCGAGAATATTTCGTGTATAAAAGTACCCGAAAAGATGTTGATTTTGTGAAATTTTAGAGCTTTCCATAAGTAAAAAATTGGCAGTCTCGGAAACGGTAGAAACTTCTACTTTTTCACACAATTTGTACCAAGTCAGAATAAGTGAGTCGGCGTCGGCGAGGGGGCCGCGTGTCGACCGCTGATGCTGTGTTGCGCATTGTGCCCAGCGTTCATTTATTAAAATTTAAAATACAAATGTTTTTCACCCCTAAAATGACGTTCGAAGAAATGGCACTAAAGTTTTCGATCCCGCAATGCAACAGCCATCGAATTCGATAATAATAACATGCCCCTTTGCTACGAAAAATTCAAAAAGGGGCCTTTTTGCCCCTAAAATGGGAATTTTCGAAAAAATTGCACAAAGTTTTTTGATCCAGCAATACAACAGCTGTCGAAAAGGGGGATGAAACGTTAAAAGGGATGAGAATTAATCGTAATTAAGTAGAATTACAGAAAATAACACGAAAATAAGCCAATTATGCAAATTTGACTTTTAGGGGTTGAAACATTGCGAATGGGTTGAAAAAGTGAGAAAGGCAAGAACAATTCATGAGTAAAATTCGGTAAAATTTATTACCGAAAAAAGGCAAAACTTCGCGAATTTTACAAAATTAACGCTCGGGGGGGAGAACAATTGTTAAGGGGGATGAAAAATCAAAAGGGATGAAAATGTACTGTAGTTAAGTAGAACTAGCGAAAATCACACGAAAAAGAAGCGGTCTGGGTAAATTTTGCTCTTTAAGGATTCACATATCATGAAAGGGGTTGAAAAATTGTGGATGGGTTAAAAATTAATGAAAATTACTTTGAATTATTAACAATCAGAAGAAAGCAAAAAAAAATAAATGAAATGTATTTACTCCGCTTGCTAGGGCTTAGGGGTTGTTAGTAGCGTAGGGGTTGGTTTTAGGTTGAAGACTCATAAGACTTTTTTCAATGGTTGGCCGAAGTCTATCGAACCCCATAATTTTATTCCACCACTTACACGACAAAATTTCCAGTTTCAACCCTTAAATTTCATCACCCTTGTTAGATATTAATGAAAATTTGCCAATCCGCCTACAGTGGCGCTGTAAATTACCACATCAAATTCAACCCTGATACGTTGAGCAGTTTTTGAATTCTCGCATTTTTGTGTTTCGGCAGGTTAAGGGGTTGTACCGCCTTTAAGGGTCGTTTTACGCGAATGATGAATGAGACCTTTTTTGTACCATCAATAGAAAGCTATCGAATGCTATTATTTTCAACTATACATTATTCAGTAAAAATTCAAGTTTCCTCCTCTAACTTTCATCCCCTTCGATAAATTTCTCCTAAATTTCGCTCTTCCCTTCTCGAAGATGCAGTGTGTAAGATGTCAGTTTCGCAGAAGATATTGCTTCTCTGTGTCAAATTACAGGGCTTTATTGCCGTTTCGACCCCTAAACTCCAACCCCCGATTTCACCACCCCCACATGCCCTAAAGGAAGTTGTGTTTTCAATTTCACCACCCTAATCCAATTCGTTGAAAAATTAAGGTGATTTGTAGATTCATGTTTTCAACACCTCATGATTTCACCCCTTTATGATTTACAGGGGTGAGTTTATTTTTCCGGTGTGACATAACACCTTGCGTATTTACTGACTTCAGTTGTTCATAAATAAATCAATAGGGTTTCAGAAAAAATAAATCAAAAAGTTAGGGGTGGTTAATAGCCTAGGGGTTGGTTTTAGATTGAAAACTTATAAGACCTTTTTTCAATAGTTGACCGAAATCTATCGAACCCCGTAATTTTAGGCTACCATTTACTTGAAGAAATTTCAAGTTTCAACCCTTAAATTTCATCCCCTTTGTTAGATATTATTGAAAATTTGTCAATCCACCTATAATGTCACTGGAAATTCACACACCAAATTATGCCTTGATATGTTGAGTAGTGAGTTTTCGCGTTTTTGTGTTTCTGCATGTTAGGGGTTGTAGCGCCTATAAGGGTGGTTTTTCTCAAAATATGAATGACACCTTTCTTGAATCATTAATGGAAAGCTATCGAATGACGCCAATTTCGACCAATACTTATTAAGCGGAATTTCGAGTTGCAACCCCTAATTTCCACCCCATCTGTTCGATTTTGCGAAAAACGCATCCCCGGCAAGATTTTACCGATATATGTGTGTACGTCGAGTTTCCGACAGCAGCGTGCAACCCTTGCGGAGTTATCATATTTTTTGTGGTTTTCAACCCCTAAATTTCATCCCCCGAAATTAACACCCCTTCACCTTCAACAGACTTGAGGGTCGAACGTACATACCAAGTTTCAGAAAGATACGTCCACTAGTTCTCGAGTTATTGCAAATAATAATTTTTCGGTTTTTCACCCCTAATTCCCACCCCCTTGATCCGATATGGCCCAAAAGCAATCCCCGCCGAGTATTTAGAGAAACACAACTGCACACCAAGTTTCAGCTCGTTATCTCAGTCCGTTCTCAAGTTATCCGACGGACAGACTAGACGAGCGAGCGAGCGAATAATCAAAGACAAGAGTACCTCCGCATTCTGCTACGGCACGAAAACATACAATTATGTATAGGTTTTTTCACGGCACATTTTTTTAGCCAAAAGTGCACAAGTGTAAATACATTTTTAGAAGCAGAATTCGAAGAGCATTCATATGGAAAAGCGAAAAAATGGGGGTTCGCATTTAAATTTTTAAAGTTGATGTGTCAAAAAGGCACTTTCACAAATTCTAATCAGCACCTACAAATCTCCCATTGAATATGTATGCCAAATTTCATCTCGATACGTTCAACAGTTTGAGCTGCAGCGTGCTTACAGACAGACGGACAGACAGTCATTTTTCAAAAACCACTTTTTCGGATTCCCAGGACCTTAAAATGTAAAGATTTGATATTCTTGGCGATTCGATTTTTCGAACGATTTTATTAACTTGTTCCGAGAAGCGTACAAGTTAAAAGCCAACGAAAGATGTATATCAATGCGATGTGTGTCCCTGTAGATGTTTACCTTGTTAATGTGTATGTAGGGGCGAGCTGAATTTCCTGGTGGAGTCGGGTGCAGATTTTATAAATCTGCACCTAGTAGTAGTGCCTCCGCAGACGTACAGTGGTGTTAAAAAGACGAAATTATGAAAATGAAAATCAGGGTTAGGGGTTGTTAGTAGCCTAAGGGTTCGTTTTAAGTTAAAGACTCATAAGACCTTTTTTCAATGGTTAATGAAGTCTTTTGAACCCTGTGATTTAATACCAACATTTATCTTAAGAAATTTCCAGTTTCAACCTTTAAATTTCACCCCCTTTGTTAGATTGTAATGAGAATTTGCTCATCCACCTACAATGTCACTATAAATTAAAACACGAAATCCTGATGCATTGATACGTGGAACAGTTTTTAAGTTCTGATATTTTTATGTTTCTTCTGGGGGGTTGAAATATTGCGAGTGGGGTGGAAAAAGTGAAAAAGGAAAACACAAGCTACTTATATAAATTCAACTTATGGCCAAAGAAAAAACTAAATTGGACGAATTTAGTAAAATGGGTGCTTAGGGGGTTGAAAAATTGTAAAGGGTAATGAAAAGTAAAAGAGGGTGAAAATTAACCCAAGTTAAGTAGAATTACAGAAAATAATACAAAAATAAGACAATTGTGCAAATTTAGCCCTTGGAGGGTTGAAATATTGAATTTAGTAAAATGGGTGCTTAGGGGGTTGAGAAATTGTAAAGGGGGATGAAAAGTCAAAGAGGGTGAAAATTAACCCAAGTTAAGTAGAATTACAGAAAATAATACAAAAATAAGACAATTGTGCAAACTTAGCCCTTGGAGGGTTGAAATATTGAATTTAGTAAAATGGGTGCTTAGGGGGTTGAAAAATTGTAAAGGGGGATGAAAAGTCAAAGAGGGTGAAAATTAACCCAAGTTAAGTAGAATTACAGAAAATAATACAAAAATAAGACAATTATGCAAATTTAGCCCTTGGAGGGTTGAAATATTGCGAGGGGGTTGAAAAAGTGAAAAATGTAAATATTATCCAAAAGAGTAAAATTTATTACCGAAGAAAGACAAAATTGCACGAATTTGGCCAATTTAACGTTCGAGGGGTTGCAAAATTGTGAAGGGGGATGAAAAGTTAAGGGGGTGAAAAGTGACTGTAGTAAAGTAGAACTTTCGAAAATTACACTAAAAAGAAGCGGCCTGCGGAAATTTTGCTTTTTGTGGGTTCACATATCCAATGTCACTGTAGATTAGAACACCAAATCCTGCATTGATACGTCGAACAGTTTTTAAGTTCTGGTATTTTTGTGTTTCCGCATATTAGGGGTTGTGGCGCCTTTGAGGGTGCTTTTTTGCAAAGTATGAATAACACCTTTTTTAAATCATTAACGGTAAGCTATCGAATGACGCTAATTTCGACCAATACTTATAGATCGGAATTGTGGGTTACAACCCCTAATTTCCACCCCCTTGGTCCGATATGGCCCAAAAGCAATCCCCGCCTTACTTTTAGGGCACGAAGCCGTATAGTAAATTTAATCTCGACACCTCATTCAATGTTCTCAAGTTATCCGACGTTTTGTATTTCTGCATGTTAGGGGTTGTAGCGCCTTTAAGGGTGGTTTTTGGTAAAATATGATTAACACCTTTTTTGAATCATTAACGGAAAGCTATCGAATGACGCCAATTTCGACCGATACTTATTAAGCAGCATTTTAAGTTACAACCCCCAATTTCCACCCCCTCCTTCCGATTTTGCGAAAAAAACATCCCCTGTAAGGTTTCATCGAAATATATGTGTATGTTGAGTTTCAGATGGATGCGTGCAACACTTGCGGAGTTATTACTTTTTTTGAGATTTTCATCCCCTAAATTTCATCCCCCAACTAGGGACCCCCTCACGTTCAATAGACTTGAAGGTCGAACATGCGTACCAAGTTTCAGTAAGATACCTTCAGCAGTTCTCGAGTTATAGCAATTAATAGATTTTCAGTTTCAATCCCCTAAGATTTCACCCCTTTATGATTTACAGGGGTGAATTTATTTTTCCGCTGTTACATAACTCTTTGTGTATTTGCTTACTTCGGTTGTTCATAAATAAGTCAATAGAATTTCAGGAAAAATAAATAAAACCTATTTAACCACTGACAAAGCGTTAGGGGTTGTTAGTAGCCTAGGGGTTGATTTTAGGTTGAAAACTCATAAGACTTTTTTCAATGGTTGATAGAAATCTATCGAACCCCGTAATTTTATACTACCATTTACTTGAAGAAATTTCAAGTTTCAACCCCTAAATTTCATCCCCTTTATTGGATGTTAGTAAAAATTCGTCCATCCCCCTCCAGAGTCACTGAAAATTACCGCATCAAATTCTGCGTTGATACGCTGAGTGGTTGTTGAGTTCTCGTATTTTTGTATTTTTGCATGTTAGGGGTTGTAGCGCCTTTAAGGGTGGTTTTTCGTAAAATATGAGTAACACCTTTTTTGAACCATTAACGAAAAGCTATCGAATAACGCCAATTTCGACCAATACTTATTAAGCAAAATTTTGAGTTACAACCCCAAATTTCCACACCCTCAATCCGAGTTTGCGGAAAAAACATCCCCCGTAAGGTTTCATCGAAATATATGTGTATGTTGAGTTTTAGATGGATGCGTGCAACCCTCGCGGAATTATCACATTTTTTGTGATTTTCATCCCCTAAATTTCATCCCCCGAAATTGGCACCCCTCTCACTTTCAACGGACTTGAAGGAAGAACATGTATACCAAGTTTCAGTAAGATAGCTCCAGTAGTTCTCGAGTTAATGCAATTAATAGTTTTTCGGTTTTTTACCCCTAACTCCCACCCCCTTGGTCCGATATGGCCCAAAAGCAATCCCCGCCTTACTGTTTGGGAGGCACAGCCGTATACCAAGTTTCAGCTCGATATCTCAATCCGTTCTCAAGTTATCTGACGGACAGACTGAGGAGCGAGCGAATAAGCTAAGACAAGAGTACCTCCGCATTCTGCTACGGCACTAAAAATTACCAATCCTGCATGTAAGTCCAATTTCCAGGCATATTATGCCCGAAACATACTCGAAAATACCGTGCCAACAGTATCAGATAAAGATTATAAAACATCTAATGCAATTAATTTGCTTACAATTCAATTCTTTTAGTGCCGTAGCAGAATGCGGAGGGGAGGTACTCTTGTCTTAGCTTATTCGCTCGCTCGCTCGCTCGATCGCTCCTCAGTCTGTTCGTCGGATAACTTGAGAACGGATTGAGATATCGAGCTGAAACTTGGTAGGCAGCTTCGTCTCCCGAAAAGTAAGGCGGGGATTGCTTTTGGGCCATATCGGACCAAGGGGGTGGGAGCTAGGGGTGAAAAACCGAAAAACTACTAATTGCAATAACTCGAGAACTAGTGAAGATATCTTGCTGAAAATTAGTATGCACGTTCGACCTTCAAGTCTGTTGAAAGTGAGGGGGTGCCAATTTCGGGGGATGAAATTTAGGGGATGAAAACCACAAAAAATATGATAACTCCGCAAGGGTTGCACGCAGCTGTCGGAAACTCAACGTACACACATATATCGGTGAAATCTTGTGGGGGATGCGTTTTTTCGTAAAATCGAACAAATGGGGTGGAAATTAAGGGTAGCAACTCGAAATTCCGCTTAATAAGTACTAGTCGAAATTGCCGTCATTCGATAGCTTTCCATTAATTATTCAAAAAAGGTGTCATTCATATTTTGCGAAAAACCACCCTTATAGGCGCTAGTCGTAGCGCCTATAAGGGTGGTTTTCCCTAACATGCAGAAACACAAAAATACGAGAACTCAAAAACTACTCAACGTATCAAGGCAGAATTTGGTTTGTGAATTTCCAGTGACATTATAGGTGGATGGACAAATTTTCAAAAATATCTAACAAAGGGGATGAAATTTAAGGGTTGAAACTTGAAATTTCTTCAAGTAAATGGTAGCCTAAAATTACGGGGTTCGATAGATTTCGGTCAACTATTGAAAAAAGGTCTTATGAGTTTTCTATCTAAAACCAACCCCTGGGCCATTAACCACCCCTAACTCTTTGCAAGTCGATAATTATATTTTATTTATTTTTTCTGAAACCCTATTGGTTTATTTATGAACAACTGAAGTCAGTAAATACGCAAGGAGTTATGTCACACCGGAAAAATAAACTCACCCCTGTAAATCATAAAGGGGTGAAATCATGAGGTGTTGAAAACATGAATCTACAAATTACCTTAATTTTTAAACGAATTGGGTTAGGGTGGTGAAATTGAAAACACAACTTCCTTTAGGGCATGTGGGGGTGGTGAAATAGGGGGTTGGAGTTTAGGGGTTGAAACGTCCATAAAGCCCTGTAATTTGACACAGAGAAGCAATATCTTCTGCGAAACTGTGACATCTTACACACTGCATCTTCGAGAAGGGAAGATCGAATTTTAGGAGAAAATTATCGAAGGGGATGAAAGTTAGGGGTGGAAACTCGAATTTTCAATGAAGAATGTATAGTTGAAAATATTACCATTCGATAGCTTTCTATTGATGGTACAAAAAAGGTCTTATTCATCATTCGCGAAAAACGACCCTTAAAGGCGGTACAACCCCCTAACATGCCGAAACAAAAAAATGCGAGAACTCAAAAACTGCTCAACGTATCAGGGCTAAATTTGATGTGGTAATTTACAGCGCCACTGTAGGCGGATGGGCAAATTTTCATTAATATCTAACAAGGGGGATGAAATTTAAGGGTTGAAACTCGAAATTTTTTCATGTAAGTGGTGGAATAAAATTATGGGGTTCAATAGATTTCGGTCAACCATTGAAAAAAGTCTTATGAGTCTTCATCCTAAAACCAACCCCTGCGCTACTAACAACCCCTAAGCCCTAGCAAGCGGAGTAAATATATTTCATTTATTTTTTTTTTGCTTTCTTCTAATTTGTTATTAATTTAAAGTGATTTTCATTAATTTTTGACCCATCCACAATTTTTCAACCCCTTTCATGATATGTGAACCCTCAAAGAGCAAAATTTACCCAGACCGCTTCTTTTTCGGGTGATTTCCGCTGGTTAATTTTGTAAAATTCGCGCAGTTTTGCCTTATGAATTGTTCTTGCCTTTTTCACTTTTTCGACCCCTTCGCAATGTTTCAACCCCCAAAAGTCAAATTTCGTGTTATTTTCTGTAATTCTACTTAATTACGATTAATTCTCATCCCTTTTAACTTTTCATCCCCCTTTACAATTTTTCAACCCCCTAAGTGTTTATTTTGCAAAATTCACATAATTTAGTTTTCCTTCGGTAACAAATTGAACTCAATTGGATTATGTTTATCTTTTCACTTTTCCAACCCCCTTCGCAACATTTCAACCCCCAAAATCTAAATTTGCATAATTGGTTTACTTTCGTGTTATTTTCTGTAATTCTGCTTAATTACGATTAATTCTCATCCACTTTGACGTTTCATCCCCCTTTACAATTTTTCAACCCCCTAGGTGTTAGTTTTGCCAAATTCGGATATTTTCGTTTTTCTTCTGTAATAAATTGAACCCATTTGGATGATGATTAAATTTTTCACTTTTTTCATCCCCCTTCGCAATGTTTCAAGTCTTCAAATGCTAAATTTACATAATTGGGTTAATTTGGTGTTATTTTCCGTAATTTCACTTAGCCACGGTTAATCCTGATACCTTTTGATTTTTCATCCACCTTTACGATTTTTCAACCCCCTAAGTGCAAATTTTGCAAAATTCGCATAATTCCGTTTTTCGACGGTTATAAAATTGAACGCATTTGGGATTCAGTTTACCTTTTACAATTTTTCAGTTTCCTTCGCAATAGGTAGGTATAAGTGCTTATTTCAACCCCCACAAAAGTTTTAATTGCATAATTTGGTTATTTTAGTGTTTTATTTCGTAATTCTACTTAATCCACACTTCATTTTCATTCCTCTTGACTTTTAACACCACTGTGCGTCTGCGGAGGCACTACTACTAGGTGCAGATTTATAAAATCTGCACCCGACTCCACCAGTAAATTCAGCTCGCCCCTACATACACATTAACAAGGTAAACATCTACAGGGACACACATCGCATTGATACACATCTTTCGTTGGCTTTTAGTGCCGTAGCAGAATGCGGAGGTACTCTTGTCTTAGCTTATTCGCTCGCTCGCTCGCTCGCTCCTCAGTCTGTCCGTCAGATAACTTGAGAACGGATTGAGATATCGAGCTGAAACTTGGTATACGGCTTTGCCTCCCAAAAAGTAAGGCGGGGATTGCTTTTGGGCCATATCGGACCAAGGGGGTGGGAGTTAGGGGTGAAAAACCGAAAAACTATTAATTGCAAAAACTCGAGAACTACTGGAGCTATCTTACTGAAACTTGGTATGCATGTTCTTCCTTCAAGTCCGTTGAAAGTGAGAGGGGTGCCAATTTCGGGGGATGAAATTTAGGGGATGAAAATCACAAAAAATGTGATAATTCCGCGAGGGTTGCACGCATCCATATAAAACTCAACATACACATATATTTCGATGAAACCTTACGGGGGATGTTTTTTCCGCAAACTCGGATTGAGGGTGTGGAAATTTGGGGTTGTAACTCAAAATTTTGTTTAATAAGTATTGGTCGAAATTGGCGTTATTCGATAGCTTTTCGTTAATGGTTCAAAAAAGGTGTTACTCATATTTTACGAAAAACCACCCTTAAAGGCGCTACAACCCCTAACATGCAAAAATACAAAAATACGAGAACTCAACAACCACTCAGCGTATCAACGCAGAATTTGATGCGGTAATTTTCAGAGACTCTGGAGGGGGATGGACGAATTTTTACTAACATCCAATAAAGGGGATGAAATTTAGGGGTTGAAACTTGAAATTTCTTCAAGTAAATGGTAGTATAAAATTACGGGGTTCGATAGATTTCTATCAACCATTGAAAAAAGTCTTATGAGTTTTCAACCTAAAATCAACCCCTAGGCTACTAACAACCCCTAACGCTTTGTCAGAGGTTAAATAGGTTTTATTTATTTTTTCTGAAATTCTATTGACTTATTTATGAACAACCGAAGTAAGCAAATACACAAAGAGTTATGTAACAGCGGAAAAATAAATTCACCCCTGTAAAACATAAAGAGGTGAAATCTTAGGGGATTGAAACTGAAAATCTATTAATTGCTATAACTCGAGAACTGCTGAAGGTATCTTACTGAAACTTGGTACGCATGTTCGACCTTCAAGTCTATTGAACGTGAGGGGGTCCCTAGTTGGGGGATGAAATTTAGGGGATGAAAATCTCAAAAAAAGTAATAACTCCGCAAGTGTTGCACGCATCCATCTGAAACTCAACATACACATGTATTTCGATGAAACCTTACAGGGGATGTTTTTTTCGCAAAATCGGAAGGAGGGGGTGGAAATTGGGGGTTGTAACTTAAAATGCTGCTTAATAAGTATCGGTCGAAATTGGCGTCATTCGATAGCTTTCCGTTAATGATTCAAAAAAGGTGTTAATCATATTTTACCAAAAACCACCCTTAAAGGCGCTACAACCCCTAACATGCAGAAATACAAAACGTCGGATAACTTGAGAACATTGAATGAGGTGTCGAGATCAAATTTACTATACGGCTTTGTGCCCTAAAAGTAAGGCGGGGATTGCTTTTGGGCCATATCGGACCAAGGGGGTGGAAATTAGGGGTTGTAACCCACAATTCCGATCTATAAGTATTGGTCGAAATTAGCGTCATTCGATAGCTTACTGTTAATGATTTAAAAAAGGTGTTATTCATACTTTGCAAAAAAGCACCCTCAAAGGCGCTACAACCCCTAATATGCGGAAGCACAAAAATACCAGAACTTAAAAACTGTTCGACGTATCAATGCAGGATTTGGTGTTCTAATCTACAGTGACATTGTAGGTGGATGAGCAAATTTTCATTACGATCTAACAAAGGGGGTTAAATTTAAGGGTTGAAACTGGAAATTTCTTCAGATAAGTGTTGTATTTTCATTACCTTGGACTTCTCATTCCCTTTTTCAACCCCCTTAGTGCTAATTCTACATACCTACTTCGCAAATATGATGTTTTTTTGTTAACTCTCTACTGTTTAATTATGTACGGCCAATTTTCATAATTTCGTCTTTTTAACACCACTGTGCGTCTGCGGAGGCACTACTACTAGGTGCAGATTTATAAAATCTGCACCCGACTCCACCAGTAAATTCTGCTCGCCCCTACATACACATTAACAAGGTAAACATCTACAGGGACACACATCGCATTGATATACATCTTTCGTTGGCTTTTAAAATTTCGATATGAAAATTCCTTAATAATTCTCCTTATTTAAGTAAACATTAGGAAAATGTTATAAAAATCCCTTAAATTACTTTTTCTACGACCACTATTAAAAATACTTGTTTTAACGTTTGTTGACAATAATTGTTAAAAATGACATTTTATGATACCAGTATTAAAAGTCATTTACTTTTAACATATATGTTAAAAGTGATTTACTTTTAACACTCAGCGTTAAAAGTGACAATGCAACAACAATTAAACAAGCCCCGGCAACAAATTGTCACTATACCTTAGTTACGGCGAATTTCATGGACGTTTTCAACTAATTATATGAAAATTTTTACTTTTAATCGTGTTTGTAGAAAAAATAGTGTATGATATGAGTGTTAAAAGTGATTTTATTTTGTTCGAAGGGACGGGCCACTCCGCTGCGCGTCGTGTCCAAACTTCCCTTCTGACAAAATAAAATACCACTTTTAACACTTATATCATAAATAACTATTTTCTACAAACACTATTAAAAACAGTTGTTTTAACGTTTGTTGACAATTGTTAAAAATGACATTTTATGACACCAGTATTAAAAGTCATTTACTTTAACATTTATGTTAAAAGTGATTTACTTTTAACACTCAGTGTTAAAAGTGACAATGCAACAACAATTAAACAAGCCCCGGCAACAAATTGTCACTATACCTTAGTTACAGCGAATTTCATGGACGTTTTGAACTAATAATATGAAAACTTTTGCTTTTAATCGTGTTTGGAGAAAAAATAGTGTATGATATGCGTGTTAAAAGTGATTTTATTTTGTTCGAAGGGATGGGTCACTCCGCTGCGCGTCGTGTCCCAAACTTCCCTTCTCACAAAATAAAACTCCACTTTTAACACTTATATCATAAATTACTCCGTATACATGCACACGTTTAGCTCGAGCTAACTAAGCTCGGTACTCTTTAAACAGGGTTCCACGAGATTTTGCGGAGGTGGTAGCCTTTGAAATAGAGCGTACGTATCTGATTTCGGAGGAAAAAGTATACCGGGTGATTCAATTTGGTATTCGCCCCCCCGTAACTATTTTATTGCAACAGGAAAATATATAAAACCATATATATTTGTAAATTGCATGACAAACTCCATGAAGTGACGTCAATAAATCGTCAATATGATGACATTATGTCAAAATGACGATTGTCAACTTTTTTTCTTCAAATGACATGCTGTATATTTCTTAGCGGATTCTTGTAGACGTTTTTTTTCTACATTTAATTATGTAAAAAAAGTTCACAGTTTCACTAGAAAAATTCCGAAAGAAAATTTATTTTATTAGGCATAATTTGAAAGTTTCTTGTCAATAAACGTAGTGAGCCGTGGAAAAAATTGAATTATGGTGTTGCCTATTGTCGCCCTCACACGAAGGGTCCTGTTTTTCAAAAATTATAATTGATTTACCTGTTAGATCGTTAATAGTAATAATGTTATTGTTATTCACTAGTTATAAGGTAAATGGGGTATTATTGTTATTAAAAGGGTAAGTAATAATAATTCTTTGAGAAACTACGGTCCTTGCGATGTGAGTGACTTAGACTACACTATAATTCAATTTTCTCCATGGCTAACTACTTTTATTGACAAGATACTTTCAAATTATGCCTAATCAAATCAATTTTTTTTTCGGAATTTTTCTAGTAAAAGTGTAGACTTTTTTTACATAATTGAATGTAGAAAACAAATGTCTACAAGAATCCGCTAAGAAATATACAGCATGTCATTTCGAGAAAAAAAATTGACTATCGTCATTTTGACATATGTCATCATATTGAAGATTTAATTACGTCATTTAATAGAGTTTGTCATGCGATTAACAAATATATATGGTTTCATAAATTTTTCTGTTGAAATAAAAAAGTTACAGGGGGGCGAATACCAAACTGAATCACCCGGTATTTCAAAGGCTACCATCGCCAAAAAGTCACGTGGAACGCTGTTTAAAATGTACCGAGCTTAGTTAGCTCGAGCTAAGTGTGTGCATGTATACGGAGTAAATAACTATTAAAGGGGGTTTTTATAAAAATAATGTAATAACGTTTCTCTATTCTCTAAGACTCTAAACCGAAATACTTGTAAACAACAGGGGAGGTAGCTGGCGCTTATTGTCAGATGACTAACATGGTAACATGTAATAACCGGAAATGGTTCGTAGTAAATGTGACAACACCGCATCCAAATAGTTACACTGTAGTGGGTTGCGACTAGACTTCAGCAGATTTAGCAATTGGTCCACAGATGGAGACTTTCCTAGTTTACTAAGATACCGAGGGTCAGCACCGAGGGCAGCACTATCTAGACAAATACGAATGTTCAAATTTTGATTCAATAAATTATTAATTTTTTAGTGAGATGACCTGCCAGCCCAGTTTTTTTTCCACAGAACAAAACACAAATGATGGTAGCATCTTTAAAGCAGTGAACCTTCAATATTTAAAATTGTATCTTGGAGATTTAACCATTTTTAGTTTTCATAATTTTTTATACAAAAAACTGTACATTCAATTGCATCAAGAAAAATCACAGACAAAGTTGTTCACCTCAAGTTACTAACGAAAAAATTTAAACAAAATCTGGTATGTAGTTGTCGAGAAAAAAAAAATGGCCAGAAATACCCCTTTTTAGTTACTTTTTATTTTTTTTCTCAAAAACTTACATACCAGAATTTTTTTATACTTTGCCATAGTAATTTTGATATTGAGACGAAGGTGTGGTATTTTTTCCATGCGATTTGAATGTACCGTTTTTATTTCCCATTGTAAACTTGGACCCCAGGATTAAATGTTTTACCTATACAAACCGCTACTTTTAAAAAAATATGAATGACAGGATTAAGTTATTTTCGCAATATGATGAATGCGAATATGCGAATTTAGACCACAATCAAGTATTTTGTTTATCGATTGAAATTTGAAATACCTAAATTTGATTTATTAACCTGTTGAAGTTGACGTTATTTTAAAAGGTCTTTCGATTTATTAGTCTGTCTCTTTTACTAAAAAGTGCACTAAGCTCGAATACATTTTTGAATACAAAATTTGAAGAATTTTCATGTGCTGACAGAAAAAAATGGAAGTTTATTATTCAAATTTCAAAGTTGATGTGCCAAAATGGCACTTACCGTTCGCCGATTGCCACCAAAATTAAATCAGCTCTTCGGCGGGTAACGGTATCTCTATCTACCAAATTTCAGCCGAATCGATCCAGTAACGCTAATCTTCATACCAAATTTCATTAAAATCCGTTCGGTCGTTTTCGAGGAATCTTGCTCACATGTGTACGTACGCTACGCACACACCGACATTTTTAAAAACCACTTTTTCGTGATCCTGGGACTTTGAAACACTGTTGGCTTGAGACGTAAAGATCTGGTGTTATCTCAATTTCGAATAAATTACTCTCGCAATCATATTGCCAATAATATTCCGTTTACCGATTGAAACGCTTAAATTTGTTATCTTTCGAAAAACAAAACACTTCAAGAAGTTATTTATGATGTTTCTTACCTTAAAAAGGCCCCTCAATCTTTCTCTTTAACTTTTATTGACAGAGTTTAATAAAAGTTAATAAAGAAATCTGCAAATGAACGAAAACTAACAGTAAGAAGGCTTTCGTGGCTAGCTGGAAAAAATATGTCTTAATGTCTTACTTATTGAAGGACGGAAAACAAACATAGAGAAGAAAAAGAAATTCACAATTATCTTATTGCATCAGCTTTTGTCTTAAATTTATCTAATCGCCCTGTATCGACCTTTTTTCCAATGTTTAAAGAAATTTCATAATTACCTTGGCCACGATCTATGCAATAGGTAATCCCTTATTCTTCAAGATCGAAAAACTTTTAGTGCTGCTTTTTCGGAGACGGACCTTGTAGCGCCGAAAATACCCTTTGAATTTTCCAGAAATAAAAATTAAATCGGATATAACTCATCAACCCTTTACGTTTCGGGGTCTTGGGAACCCAAAAAATTGGTTTTTGAAAAATGTCTGTACCTATGTCTGTCTGTGAAAAAGCTACAGCCGAAAGTACTGGGCCGATCTGGCTGAAATTTGGAACGTGGACATCTTATGGATATGGGAAGAGCCAAATCGGCCCAAAGGAAGTGCCATTTTGCCACATCCATTTTAAAAATTGAGATGCACGTCACCAAATGAAATCTCTTCAAATTCTGCTTCTAAAAATGTGTTCACACTTTGTGCCCTTTAGGCCAAAAAACGATGCCGTGAGAAAACCTATGCATAACTGTATAATTTCATCAGCGGATTTGATAGCTGATTTTTTTTCAAATGGAAAACCTTAGTGCCATTTTTTCGAAAAATGTCATTTATATGACAAAAAGGCTTTTTTGAATTTTTCATGGCTTTTGCAAGAATAGGCGGATATGGTGACTCTCTCGTTCTTGTTCATCAATCCGAGTTACTTAAACTATTAATGAAGGCGCATTTCTGGAAAATATTTTTAATTATACAGGGTGGTCCGAAAAATTTTGATAAGGAAAAATCGTATTTTTTTAAATGGGATGCCCGGTATATTTTAGCATATTTGTAACCCCCTTAGGAGCCTTTATTCATCCCTAAAATATTACGGCTTTTGAACTTCTGGTTTAGGAGTAAAAAAATATTTAAAAAAAAATGGGAGTTTACATCATGCTGCTTAAAAATTCCCCATTTACACAGGTACAGTTTTTATAAGAAAATAAAATGAAGACCTTATTGCAGAGGCTTGAAAACAGCTCTGATTCAATTTTAGTTGTTATGCTATGTACATACAGGGTGCTCAAAATTTATTTTCAAAATATGAGAATTTTGAAGCCATGTTTCTCAACTTTTTCAAATGGAACACCCTGTACATTTTTAGCTAGCGTAATGTAATGCAAAAAGTAACGTTTTTTGTACTACAAACATATTAGTTATTTTCAGCCGTTTTCGAGTTAATCACTAATATTACAAATTTTCTTGCTTGCAGACAATTGTTGAGCACTTACAAAAAAAAATAAATGTTCAAAATGTTCTCAATATAGAAATTGTTGTAACGTTAACAACATGAAGTGCCGCCATCTTTACGACCTTGACATCACGTGACTTCACATGTTTCTAACCCTACTAACGTTAGGGGGTAAGCTGCTACCGCTGATTCAAATGGGGTACGTTCATAACAAAGGTAAAATTAGAATGGGACTTCACAAACTACGTTGATATGAGAAGTCTCCGGATTATATGGGTTGTAGTTTGTTCAATGCTCTCCCGAGCTTGAGCTGCGTGAAGCATGCAGTTACATTATTTTTAAAAACAAACTAAAAACGGTTTTAACTGAAAATACGTTTTACACTCTGAAGGAGTTTAAACAATTTGTAGGCCTTATAATAATATGATATATCAAGCTTTCCTGTGATATGTATACATTTCTTTTTGACTTATCTAATATGTATGTGGTGTACATCTTTATTAGATCAATATATTTTATTATTATGTAGGTATGCTCAATGAAAGTAAAAACTGTTAATAAATTATTTTATGTGGTTAGTCAATTCAGTCGATGAAAAAATACCTACCTATTATACTTAATAAACCCTTCCATAACTTTACAATTTTGTCATCCCTCGTAAACAAAACCAGGAACTTGAGACACCACTTTTAATACAAAAGTCTATTACATCTTCCTTCTTATACATTTTCATAGTCTGATTGCTAAAGAAAAGTCATCTAGTCCTGATAAAGATTCCCTACGATAGTTCCTCGGCCTCGGATAGTTCCCATTAAGTAAGTGGTTAATCCATTTTCTCTACAAACCCAGCGACCTGCATTACTTTCTTCTATTTCTCTGATTCTGAAACAGTTTCTAATAAATTGGTTAACTTTCAAAAGAATAATAAAATTACCTGTGTTCTTCTGCCGTTCACATCGTCTTGGTACCGAGGAAGGTAGAAATCGAGTTCCTTTATAATATTCTGAGTTTTACCAAGCATTTTAGGTTATTTCTCCAAATAATGAACTTAGGTATCTCATCATCAATCAGGTACTACAATGCTGCAAGCAAACGAAATTGGATCACTTCAACTTTAAAAACCCAACTGTTGATAACGTATTTTTTTTATAAAAATAAGAAAATGTTAATGACAAACGCAATTATTCATACAAATTAAAGAAAAACATTATGTGATCATTTAAAACACTTTTTGTTGCATTAAAATGCTGACTCTTGACATTATAAACAGGGGTGACATACCCAGAGACAATCAATTACCTAATAATTTACAGGAATTTCGTACCTTACACATAAAACGATGTCCACTGATATCAGAAGAACCCTGGCAATAGCTCAAACCCCACTAAAACGATCCTCTTCCACCAAAAAGTTGATAAAATTACCTCCGAAACTACACATCAACTATGCAGATCCATTTGTTTATCCTACGAGCAGACTGTCAACTGTCAGTCTGTCAAAAATGGAAATCACCTCTTGTTATTGCATTTTTGACATTGCAGATTCTGGTCGAGAGAAAAACGGTTTATTAAAATTTGGAAAAAATTGTAGCTTTTAGAGAGATTTTCTAGGACAATGAACGTTCAACTACTGTGTGGTCTTTGAAGAGTTGCCAAAAAGTCAAAGGTAAGTGATTCAGTTTGGTATTTGCCCTCCTGCAACTTTTTTATTTAACAGAAAAATATGTAAAACTGAAACCATAATTTGTAAAACCACTAAAGGTGCTTTCCATTTTCACATTTATTTGAGTAGCCTCAGTTAATCTCTGCAAATTGATTGGTTCATTTGAATATTGACCAATCAAATTGGTGAGATTAACTCTCGGATTAACTGAGGTTCCTCAGATAAATGTGTAAAAAGAAAGCCACTAAACTCTATTAGGGCGCTTTCCATTTCCACATTTGTCTGAGGAGCCTCAGTTAATCTCAGCAATTTGATATGTTCGTTTAAATATTGACCAATCAAATTTCTGAGATTAGCGAGGCTCAGGGTTGCCAGATTTAAATTTGAGGATTATAGTAGCGAGTTCTTCAAATTATAGTATTTATAGAACAGTATTATAGATTAACTATATTACACTAATTTGTGTACACTAAACCGCGAAAATTCACGGAGAAATTCCAAATTCGATTTAAAAAAACGGCAAAGATGCTGATTCGCAAAAAAATTATCAAAAATTTACGCTAACATTGCTGCGCTTGACTTGGTCAAAAAATCGCTGAAAACTGCAAAATTCGATAAAAAAAGACGCGAAAATTGCCAGAAACTCCAAAAATATCTAAAATTGCGATGAAATTCCAGAGAACTGTTTACCAAAATCGCTTCAAAGCGATTAACTACAACGCAAAATTGCTAAAAATATGCTGAAAATCGCTTATTTCTCATAATTTACTTTAATGCAAAACAATTTTCTTACTTGATGCTTTTTTGGCCGATTGCGATATTTCTTATAATTTTTTTAATTTTCTCAGTTGGTATTGGTCGAATTGTCATGAAACCACCCAAATTTACTATCAAACGATGGGGTGTGTGACAAATTTTAAACGGTCCTTTGCCTACTCGATTTTTGATTTTCACTTGTTTTATCGAGAAGTGCAGTTGCTTGTTGCCAGGAATCGTCCAAAAGCTACTAAAAATTAACACAAATGACGGAAAAATCATAAATATGATTAAGAAAATCGCTAAAAATAAGGAAATGGGAAATTCTAGAGAATTTTTGGCTAGAATTTGCGCCTAATTTCGTTAAGAATTCGCCAAGAAATTTGCCAAATTCGATCGGTTATATAGTTCTCATTTAAAAACACAAGAAAAAATGAGCTTGTAATATACAAAAAGGACACTTTCTAATTGATTTATTCGAAGGGTTGATTACAATGCAAATTTGTGAACACTAAACTACGAAAATTGATAAAAATATGCTGAAAATCGCTAAAAATTACCAAAATCCTTCCAAAAATTGACGGAAATTCCAAATTTTAAAATTCCAGAAAACTTCGTTGAAAATTGTCAAACAACAGGACCAGTTTCCGACGAAAATCGAGCGAAATGAGTCAAACAAAGAAGTGTCCAAGCAAGGAAAGCTTCCAAAGAATTAGTTATTTATATCAGGTAAGTTGCAGCACTTAAGCTCCGCCCCTTACCAATCAGAGTTTCTATTGGCTGTCACTGAGGAAATCTCAGGCAAAAATGTGATTCAAGCCATTTTTAGGCATGTAACCAGCTAAACACCGAGAACGAGACCTGTCATCGAGCCTCTGCGGTGTACAGCAACCTCCTCCTTGCGGTTTCGAAAAAATCTGTTCAACGCTTGTGAGAAATATTTTTATTAAATTTTTTTCTGACTTGAAATTTTTAGAGATATTGATATGAAAAGGACGATATGTAAGGGTTGTTACTGCTTGTTGTTAGCAGGAGTGACGTGCACAGTCCGGGTGAGGAAGAAAAAACTGTTTTGGATCTGCAGGAAGTGTAGCGCTAGGAAGGTTTTTGACGTGAAAAACAGGAAGTATAAACTTTGGACGCAGCAGGAGGACGTGGTTGAAGTTTTCGACTATTCTCCAAAATGTAGGAATAAATAAATTTTAAATTAATTAATAAAGTTACAAAGTTAGTATAAAGCTAAAAAAGTGTTTGTTCCTTTGACAAATTATCTGTTAAGGGAGTGACGATTTTTTTTTCGGAAATTTTCATGAACACAGATTTTTACCCAGGTGTCAACAGGGTTGTTCCACTCACTTCTAGGAAATGTTTGTACTAGAATCAAGCCAAATTGAACTAAATTGAATTAAAAAGGTGCAGTTTTTGAATACCCACTGAAAATTTTGTGTAGTGAGAAGCGTAGTGTATGTAATCTAGATAAGTTTGAAAGTTAACTGATTCCAAAAAGGTTAATTTGAAGGTTAATAGTCAGCAGGTCGAATTAATTTGAAAGTTAACTGCATCTTATAACGGTTTTGAGCATTCGTAACTGTTTAGAATTAAAATGGTTAACAAGTTTGAAAGTTAACCTTAAATTGAAGGTTTAAGGATTTCATGCGGAGACAGTTTGAAGGTTAATTAATCATTTGCAGCCTTTAAGATAAGTTTGTGAAGGTTAACTCCAAACTAGTTGAAAGTAAGGTTAAGATTGCCATTAAGTAAGACATGGGGAAAATTTTACCCTCGGACCACCTACAAACCAGGAGAAATCGAATGTAAAAAAGGCTTATTTTCGTATTATTCTCTATAATTCTACTTAACTACAATTTTTTTAACCGCCTAAACCGCTAAATTCGCCTAATTTCGTTTTTCTTCAGTAACAAATCAAGTCATTTGCATTTGGATTATGTTTAAATTTTTCATTTTTTCAAGCCTCGTTCGCAGTATTTCAACCTCTCAAAAGCGAAATTTGCGTAATTGGATTATTTTCGACTTATTTTCTGTAATTCTACATAACCATGCACGGTTAATTTTCACCCCTCTTGACTTCATCCTTTAATTTTTCGACACAGCGTTAATTTTGCAAAATTGCCTTATTTTCCATGCTACTTTTAGTATTTCTATTTAACTGTAGTAAATTTTCATTGCCTTGGACTTATATTGTCATTCTTTTTACTTTTCAACCCTCAAAAGTTTCGTGTTTTTTCTGTTCGTTTGATACTTTTTAACTCTGTCACAATTTTTTAACATTTCGCCTTTTTGACACATCTGTGCGTCTGTGGAGGCACTACTACTAGGTGCAGATTTATAAAATCTCCGTTAACATGAGTTGTAGAGCAAAAGATCTCATTATAAAAATTGTTCTACATGAAATTTGCTGCAAAAAGTGTTATACATTTTTCTTCCAAGATGGTACAAGAATTACAACTCGATACCTTTAACCGTTTTCGAGTTAATGCACAAGGGGCCCTTGATTTACAGACCAATTTGGTTAGAGATATAATGAACCCCTATAAAGGACCCTCTCAACACATTTACCAAGTTTCATCTCGATATCTTCAATAGTTTGAACCGTAGCGCCTTCAGGACCTCGCAGATTCACGGACACGCAAACGCAGAGGCAGACATTTGTCAAGAATCCTTTCTTTGGGTTCCTAAGAACTTAAAACTTCTAGATTTTATGTTCTTCACAAATCAATTTTGTGCGTTACTTTAGAAACATCTCGCGCTGACGCGTAGAGGCAAAGAACATTCTGAGGCCTAAACGGCAAGCCCTATAAGAAAAATGTATCGGACCTTTCTTGTAGAAAATTTCCTGTAGAATAATTCTTCTAATAACACGTTTTGCTCTAAAGTGCATATTAAGCGAGATAATTGCAAGAGTTTGGTCGCCATTTTTCAAAGGTGGTAGAGGGATGCAAAATTAATATGTCCCAGAGAAGGCTTTTAGGAAACTTTCCACGATTTTTTTCTTTATTATGTCTCCCCCTACTGACTGGCCTATGGAGACAATATTAGATATTTATTATTAATAATTATATATTTTATGCATATTTCTATTTCAAAACACATTTTCTTAGAATACGTACTAGAAGAATTTGGTCTCTTGCCCAATTATTAATGGAATGTTGGTAAGCACTACATTTGCACAACATTAGGAATGTTCTCAATGGAAATTTTGCTTTAAAAGCTCTGTGGGACCATAATCTGTGAGCACCAGCAGTAATTCCAACGAGACCGATATGACCCATCAGAAAGCTAAAAAATAATAGTTTTAACTTAAGTCCACTTACTGAAAACATGCGTCTGCCATTTCACCGAGGAGAAAATCACTATGTAAAGGCCGAACAAGGCTGAGAGATGGAGATAAATACACAGAAACACATTCGTCCAAATTATCTGGTAATAGCGCTTCAAGGGTTTGAAGGCTTTGGACTTAACTTCTGAATGTTGAGTCTCATCAGTAAGGCTCGGATTTTATGCATTGGAAAATGAGGAAACTATGCGCATAATATGCACACTCTTTTTACTAAAATATGCAATAAAGTAAGAAGAATAAGCGTGACAATATGCAAATATGCAAAAAAAAACATTTATTATGCAACACGGTAACAAATTACAACAAGTTTAAGGCTGGCGTTTCGCCGGTTCCCGCCAGAATAGGGTTTTTTGCTTCTAATTTAAATTTAAGAAGGAATATCAGCTTACAGTTCCTTTAATTATTGCACGTTTATTATTGTAACACGTTGGTTGACAAATTGTTGTTAAAACTACCCTGGTTTTTCAAATTTGTAACAATAAATGTTGTTTTTTGGCGCGAAATCGAAAAAACATACAAGTTTGAAAAACCAGTGTAGTTTTAACAATAATTTGTTAACCAACGTGTTATTTAAGAACAGCTCATCAAAACTCATTACGAGAGTTTATAGTTCTAGGAAATTTTTGGCCATTAAGAAGGGTGAGCTGGCCAGGTAGCGGATTATTCTTTTCCGGAGATAAACGTTCACAGGTAACATGTTGGTAAATTTTGTAAGTACAAAATTTATTTTAATATTTATCTACCCTAATGTGAAGCTGCATTTCAAAAACATGCGCAAGTTTGCAAAGTATTATTAAAATATGAAAGAAATTATTAAATATGAAAGAAATTGAAAAATATGCAAATTTTTTAGCGTTTTTTTAACCGAGAAAGATGAGATTTGCCCTAATAACATTCAATTTACAACATATACCGTGTTTTACAGAATATGCACTTTGCATAAAATCCGAGCCTTACTCATCAATCATCATCTGTTTCGGAGAGGACTCCATGTATGTATTTATGTACCCCATTTTCAACACTGCTGCAACTAGTTGGCACCTCCCTCAAATGCGACTTTTATTAAGTATTCGTTGTTGTTTCGTTTTGATTGAACAATGAAGGGAAGTTTTTAATGAGGATTCGATATACAGATTGTTATTTAAAAATTCGGTTCTATTCATCCGAAACAAAAAAGAGGAGTAAAGCAGACCTGTCACCTTAGTTGCCAAAGGAATTACATTATTTTCGTGTTGAATTTTTATTTTTCAATTCAATTTGCCAAGCCACTTTTTTTATAATCCTCTATAAAAAAGCCAACGGAAGATGTATATCAATGCGATGTATATCTCGGTAGACGTTTATCAAGTTAATGTGTATGTAGGGGCGGTAGGTCTTACTGGTGGAATCGGGTGCAGATTTTATCAATCTGCACCTAGTAGTAGTGCCTCCGCAAACGCACAGATGTGTCAAAAAGGCGAAATGTAAAAAAATTGTTTTTACAAAATTTAAAAATAGAAAACGAATAGGACTGAGTAAATGAAAAGAATTACCGGAATTAAAACAAAATTTGGCGAATTTTGAAAAATTAACACTCGGGGCTGAAAAATTGTGAAAGGGGATGAAAAGTCAAGAGGAATGAAAATTAAGTGCGATTAAGTAGAATTACGAAATAAAACACGAAAATAACCAAATTATGCAATTAAAACTTTTGTAGGGGTTGAAATACGCACTTATACCTACCTATTGCGAAGGAAACTGAAAAATTGTAAAAGGTAAACTGAATCCCAAATGCGTTCAATTTTATGACCGACGAAAAACGAAATTATGCGAATTTTACAAAATTAGCACTTAGGGGGTTGAAAAATCGTAAAGGTGGATGAAAAATCAAAAGGTATGAGGATTAACCGTGGCTAAGTAAAATTACGGAAAATAACACCAAATTAAGCCAATTACCTATGTAAATTTAACATTTGAAGACTTGAAACATTGCGAAGGGGGATGAAAAAAGTGAAAAATGTAATTATCATCCAAATGGGTTCAACTTATTACAGAAGAAAAACGAAAATATCCGAATTTGGCAAAATTAACACCTAGGGGGTTGAAAAATTGTAAAGGGGGATGAAACGTGGATGAGAATTAATCGTAATTAAGCAGAATTACAGAAAATAACATGAAAGTAAACCAATAATGCAAATTTAGCTTTTGGGGGTTGAAATGTTGCGAAGGGGGTTGGAAAAGTGAAAAAGATGAACATAATCCAATTGAGTTCAATTTATTACCGAAGGAAAACTAAATTACGTGAATTTTGCAAAATAAACACTTAGGGGGTTGAAAAATTGTAAAGGGGGATGAAAAGTTAAAAGGGATGAGAATTAATTGTAATTAAGTAGAATTACAGAAAATAACACGAAAATAAGCCAATTATGCAAATTTGACTTTTGGGGGTTGAAACATTGCGAAGGGGTCGAAAAAGTGAAAAAGTTAAGAACAATTCATAAGGCAAAACTGCGCGAATTTTACAAAATTAACTAGCGGAAATCACACGAAAAAGAAGCGGTCTGGGTAAATTTTGCTCTTTGAGGGTTCACATATCATGAAAGGGGTTGAAAAATTGTGGATGGGTCAAAAATTAATGAAAATCACTTTGAATTAATAACAAATCAGAAGAAAGCAAACAAAAAATAAATGAAATGTATTTACTCCGCTTGCTAGGACTTAGGGGTTGTTAGTAGCGTAGGGGTTGGTTTTAGGTTGAAGACTCGTACGACTTTTTCCAATGGTTGACCGAAGTCTATCGAACCCCATAATTTTATTCCACCACTTACATGAAAAAATTTCCAGTTTCAACCCTTAAATTTCATCCCCCTTGTTAGATATTAATGAAAATTTGCCCATCCGCCTACAGTGGCGCTGTAAACTACCACATCAAATTTAGCCCTGATACGTTGAGCAGTTTTTGAGTTCTTGCATTTTTGTGTTTCGGCATGTTAGGGGGTTGTACCGCCTTTAAGGGTCGTTTTTCGCGAATGATGAATAAGACCTTTTTTGTACCATCAATAGAAAGCTATCGAATGGTAATATTTTCAACTATACATTCTTCATTGAAAATTCGAGTTTCCACCCCTAACTTTCATCCCCTTCGATAATTTTCTCCTAAAATTCGCTCTTCCCTTCTCGAAGATGCAGTGTGTAAGATGTCACAGTTTCGCAGAAGATATTGCTTCTCTGTGTCAAATTACAGGGCTTTATGGACGTTTCAACCCCTAAACTCCAACCCCCTATTTCACCACCCCCACATGCCCTAAAGGAAGTTGTGTTTTCAATTTCACCACCTTAACCCAATTCGTTGAAAAATTAAGGTGATTTATACATTCATGTTTTCAACCCATCATGGTTTCACCCCTTTATGATTTGCAGGGGTGAGTTTATTTTTCCGGTGTTACATAACTCCTTGCGTATTTACTGACTTCAGTTGTTCATAAATAAATCAATAGGTTTTCAGAAAAAATAAATAAAATATATTTATCCGCTTGTAAAGAGTTAGGGGTGGTTAATAGCTTAGGGGATGGTTTTAGGTTGAAAACTCATAAGACCTTTTTTCAATAGTTGAACGAAATCTATCGAACCCCGTAATTTTAGGCTACCATTTACTTGAAGAAATTTCAAGTTTCAACCCTTAAATTTCATCCCCCTATATACAGGGTGAGTCTAGTTGGACAAATCAGTCGCTCTAGCGTTTAAGATATTGATATTGGAAATTCTGTTTTTGGATATGCTGTAGCTGAAAAGGTCCTCTACGCATGGGACCCAGAAAGAAAGCTCCAGTTTTATTCAAACCCAAATTATTAAATAAAAATAAGGGCCTAAAATTTTTTTTTTCAATATTGTTGAATTTTTTAAAGTCATTTCGTTAGAGAATCATTTTCTCTTCATGGAAACATAATTTTTTGCAGAAAAAAGTTAATAGTGTCCGAAGGGTAAATTATTTAAATAATAAAGATTTTCAATTAATTCGTAAGGAAAACCACGAGTGCCGTGATTTTGACAACTGAAAGGCAGCTGAGATGCTAGACTGCCCACGAGACTGCATTTCAGTTGTCAAAACCTCGGCACTCGTGGTTTTCCTTACGAAATTATTAAAAATCTTATTACTTTCATAATCTATCTCTCGGATACTATTAACTTTTCTGTGCAAAAAATTATGTTTCCATAAAGAGAAAATGATGCTTTAACGAAGTAATATTAAAAAATTGAACAAAATCGAAAAAAAAAATTTTTAGCCTTTGTTTTTATTTAATAATTTTGGTTTGAATAAAACTGGAGCTTTCTTTCTGTGTGCCATGCGTAGGGGACCTTTTCAGCTACATCATATCAAAAAATAGAATTTCCAATGTCAATATCTTAAACGCTAGACGACTGATTTGTCCAACTAGACTCACCCTGTATATTTGATATTTGATTGATATTTGATTGATATTTGATATTTGATATTTGATATTATCGAAAATTTGTCCATCCGCCTACAATGTCACTGGAAATTCATACACCAAATTCTGCCTTGATACGTTGAGTAGTTTTTGAGTTTTCGTATTTTTGTGTTTCCGCATGTTAGGGGTTGTAGCGCTTATAAGGGTGGTTTTTCTCAAAATATGAATGACACCTTTTTTGAGTAATTAATGGAAAGCTATCGAATGACGCCAATTTCGACCAATACTTATTAAGCGGAATTTCGAGTTGCAACCCCTAATTTTCACCCCATCTGTTCGATTTTGCGAAAAACGCATCCAACGTAGGATTTCACCGATATATGTGTATACGTTGAGTTTCCGACAGATGCGTGCAACCCTTGCGGAGTTATCATATTTTTTGTGGTTTTCATCCCCTAAATTTCATCCCCCGAAATTAGCGCCCCTTCAGTTTCAACAGACTTGAGGGTCGAACGTACATACCAAGTTTCAGAAAGATACGTCCACTAGTTCTCGAGTTATTGCAATTAATAATTTTTCGGTTTTTCACCCCTAACTCCCACCCCTGTGGCCCGATATGGCCCAAAAGCAATCCCCGCCTTACTTTTTGGGAGGCAAAGCCGTATACCAAGTTTCAGCTCGATATCTCAATCCGTTCTCAAGTTATCTGACGGACAGACTGAGGAGCGAGCGAGCGAGCGAGCGAATAAGCTAAGACAAGAGTACCTCCGCATTCTGCTACGGCACTAAAAAGTGACCACCTTATTTGCTTTTTTAACCAACTCTCTTACATGCGCTCTGTATGTTTTCCTCTCATTAAATACGTACCCCAAATATTTCAATTCCCTTTCCTGCTCTATTTTCCTTTCATTCCACTTCCACTCACTTTCTTTTGCCCTTCCTCTCCCTTTCCCAAAAACCATCATCTTTGTTTTTTCCACATTTACTTCCAACCTTTTTCTCTTCATATATCTCTCTGCATTTCTTATCATATCTTTCATTCCTCTCTCCTCGTTCGCTACCATCACCAAATCATCTGCATATGCCAAACACCACACTTTCTCTTTGTCCACCACAACCCCCCCTGCCTGCGCCATTTTAAACATCTCATAAATATCGTTTATATAAATTGTAAACAGCGTTGGACTGAGTGGGCATCCCTGTCTTACTCCTTGCCCAAAAACACTCGCTCTCTTGTCCATTCACTCTGACTACATTCTTTGTTTCATATTATACAGGGTGAGTCTGAAAGACTCCACAGCCTATATACCACAGAATAATCTGTTCAAATGATGAAGCTTGGGGCTAAAATTATTGGTCAATTGTGATTCATCTTGATGTTATAAGCCGCCAAAGATTTTCATTTTTAAACGTTCTTTTTAAATATCTTTTGAAAGGTGTATCGTAGGATTTTGAATTTTTTACTGACCAAGATGAAACTACTGATGGTACTTAGGACGTTATCCAAAAAGCGGATCCCCGTTATACAGGGTGAGTCTGAAAGACTCCACATCCTTTATACCACAGGATCTACTGTTCAAATGATGAAGCTTGGTGCAAAAATTATTGGTCAATTGTGATTCCTCTTGATGTAATAAGCCGCCAAAGATCTTAATTTTTAAACATTCTTTTTAAATATCTTTCGAAAGGTGTATCGTAGGATTTTGAATTTTTGCACAGCATTGTTACAGACCGAGAAGCAACTGCTGATGGTACTTAAGACATTATCCAAAAAGCGGATCTCTGTTGTACAGGGTGGCCCCGATGTTATTTGCCCTTGCACTTTTTTATGTTTAAAAATATTGCTAATTTGCCTATGCGGCTGTATTCCCCGTTCAATTCTAAAACTTTTGTGGCTCTTAAAGTTTTTCGAAAAAACTAACCACTCACGAGAAAAATCGAAAAAACCGAAAACATGAATCTACCTCATAAAAAAGTGAAATTACCATCAATGTTTTTTCTTCAGTTGTGAGCAATGGTTCTGAGCACAGATGTAGGACAACACCTTTAATGCAAAAAAACAGTTGAAATGTGATGCGTGTCAACGTACACTTTGATTTTTATTGAAATTGTAGGTTTATCACCAGTGGTCGGAACATTACTTTTAAAAAGTAATTCATTACCATTACACATTACTTCGTCGAAATTGTAATGCATTACAATTACTCATTACTTTTTTCAAAAAGTAATGCATTACAATTACAATTACTTAATAAATGTAATGCATTACTTTTAACGTGACAGTTCTTAAATTTCTAATTGTAGCCGACAGATTTTGAGATCTGCAGTAAATTGAAACATAAGTCATTCCAGACACGGCCAACTCTAATTGAAATTTTAAAAAATGCCACGTTATAAAAAAACTGTAGGTGTATTATTTTAAAACAGTAAATTTATTATTTAATTTTAATTTAATTTGAATAACAATTGCGTTTCAAAATTTACCACTGCTTGAGATGGCTAAAATTAGTTTTATTTTCTTCAGCTAGGAAATTATTTCAATTCTGTAGAAATATTTAATCCGGAGTAATTGCAGAGAATATCGCTACTAAAAATAGCAGGAAAACCTCTTCAGAATGCATCAATGTTTGCTTTGGAGGCGGCAGGTAAACAACCCCGCTGGGTTAGGGTTAACTCTGATACCAGTAGTACCTAGCTACTTCCTGTGGTGGTTATTTCATTTCACAGAATTACATTTTTCATAAAAGTTTTATTTTTGCGTTTATCAATTAAGGGTAAAAAAAGTAATGGAAAAAGTAATGGTTTTCCATTACAATTACTAAAAAAAAGTGATGCATTACAATTACCCATTACTATTTAAAAAAAGTAATGCATTACAATTACTCATTACCAGCTAAAGTAATTTCATTACAGTAATGCATTACTTCCGACCACTGTTTATCACGATGATCATGTTTTCGGTTTTCTCAATTTTCCTCGTGAGTGGTTAGTTTTTTTTCGAAAAAATTTAAGAGCCAAAAAAGTTTTAGAATTGAACGGGGAATACGGTCGCATCGGCCAATTAGAAATATTTTCAAACATAAAAAAGTTCAAGGGCAAATAACATCGAGGCCACTTTGTATAACAGGGATCTGCTTTTTGGATAATGTCTTAAATACCATCAATAGTTGCATCTTGGCCTGTAACAATGCTGTACAAAAATTCAAAATCCTACGATACACCTTTCGAAAGATATTTAAAAAGAACGTTTAAAAATGAAGATTTTTGGCGGCTTATAACATCAAGAGGAATCACAATTGACCAATAATTTTTGCACCAAGCTTCATCATTTGAACAGTAGCTTCTGTGGTATAAAGGATGTGGAGTCTTTCAGACTCACCCTGTATATTTCTTTTATCCTTCTTACCAGCTTCCCATTCAGTCCTATTTTGCTTATGTGCTCCCACACTATAGAACGCTGCTTTCAGGTCCACAAACGCGTACATTTTCTATATTATATTTTCTGGGAAACAGAAAAAGTTAATCAGAGTAGATACGACCTTGTATAGGGTGTTCCAAAAAAAAAGGATTTTGAAAGAAAAAAAAGACCTTGGGTCTCATAACGATTGGTTATTGTCTGACCAACCCTCATGCACTTAAAATAACCCTCCACAACAAGTATTAGTAGGGCTACTATAGCAGCGCCATCTGTCCGAGTTTCACACTCAGATCGAAAGCCTGATTCTTTGGCGTTAATCCAAGACTACGTTTATCGAAATCGGTGACTTATTCCCCAAAATATTTTGACCGTTTTTTTTGGGATAGTTTACAGGGTGTCTCAGAACGCTCGCACTAAATTCTAATGGAATATTCAGGATTAAATTCTGAGTCAATCCGTGTTTCTGAAAATTTCCAGGGTACAGTAGTTCCCGAGTTATAAGAGATTTAAGAGGACCAATCAGATTTCAGCTCTGAATTGCTTCATAAGGTGATTTAATATTAGATGCACTATTTCCTAGGTAACAAGATACAACAATATAAATTTTCATTGATAGTATCTTGTTACCTAGGAAATAGTGCATCTAACATTAAAGTACCTTATGGAGCAATTCAAAGCTGAAATCTGATTGGTCCTCTTAAATCTCTTATGACTCGAGAACTATTCGTTCCTGAAAATTTTCAAAAACACGGATCGACTCAGAATTTACTCCTGAATACTCCATTAGAGTTTGGTGCGAGCGTTCTGAGACACCCTGTATACAATAGGTCTTAACTTCAGAAGTGTCCTAAGACGTCAGAAAAGGGGAGCAGACGGTTCCGTCCTATCGTGAATCTTTTCTGACCGTTTTTGCGCCCTCAGGTCCGCAAGTGCCATATAGTTGTGAAACTTTTCAAGTGATGAGTAGGTAGAAACTTTTTCCCGACCAAAATGTCATTGCATTTGATATTTTCGAGTGAAACTTAGATGAAACAGGAAAAATGGAAAAATCGCTCAACTTTTATTGTACTGACATGTGAGAATCAAATAATGTTTTCTACTTGCAACAATCTTCATTCTCCCACCCCCAGACCGGATGAGTCCCATCCCCACTCCTCAACACTCTTCTCCTGACCACATCATCCGAGACCGTCTTCAGATCATAAGCCCATCCAATTTTTGCAAAAAAATCTATAAACGCGGTCGTGAAATGAAACCAGCAACCCCCCAACTCCGCCGTCTTGTAATCCCAAGGGAAGGTGTGGTGGAAGTTATGCCACCCCTCCCCAAACGTAAGAAGTGACACAGCTTTGCTCTCCGCGGGCTTGATGAATTTTTCATAAGGCTTGCCCCCCCAATTATGCGCGACCGAGTTCACCAACCACGTTATATTAAGAACGTACACAAACCTGAAGATGTTCATGTGGTAAGCATTCATGAAACTTTCCCCCCAACAATACATAGGGATTAAAGTTGGGAGGACGAAGCAAAGGAGAGGCATAATAACGTGGTAATATTTGTCTTGGAATACTAGAACAGGATCGGCGTAGAGGTCGGAGAGGTCGATGGTTTTTCCTTTTTTTTTAACCAAAGGGTGTTTACGGGTTAGAAGCCATCCCATGTGGGAGTAAAAGAGTCCGCGGTTGGTATTATGCGGATCTGCGTCTGTTTCACTGAATTTGTGGTGTGCTCTATGGTCTCTTGCCCAATGAATGACAGAGTTTTGATAGGCGATGGTATTGAATACCATGAGGGTTGTTCTTAACGGTAATTTCGCTTTGTAAGCTCTATGGGACCATAATCTGTGAGCACCAGCAGTAGTCCCAACGAGTCCAATGTGGCCCACCAAGTAAGCTAAAAGTTTTTGTCTTTATCGCCTTTTTTTAATCAACTTACCAAAAGTAATCGTCTGCCATTTCGCGGAGACTACCATTAAATAAAAGGCGAACAGGGCAGTTGCATGGAAATAGATGAAGACGATCACATTTTTCCAGATTATCTCGTAAGAGCGCTTCAAGGGGTTGAAATCTTTGGACTTCTCTTCCATGTCTTGCATCTCGTCATCTAGTTCCAATGAGGAATGGCAGTTCGACCCTCAGTTCGACATTTATAAGTCGATTGCTTTTTTAATCGTTTGGTGGAACAATAAAAAAAGTCAAACATGCAAATTGTTTAATTAATGCGATTGTATTCGGGTCAACTAAAAAGCCAACGGAAGATGTATATCAATGCGGTGTAGATGTTTATCACGTTAATGTGAATGTGGGGGCGGCTGGTCTTAGGTGGAATCGGGTGCAGATTTTATCAATCTGCACCTAGTAGTAGTGTCTCCGCAGACGCACAGATGTGTCAAAAAGGCGAAATGTTAAAAAATTGATGTTACAAAATTTAAAAATAGAAAATGAACAGAAATGAGTAAATGAAAAGAATTACCGGAATTAAAACAAAATTTGGCGAATTTTGAAAAATTAACACTCGGGGCGGAAAAATTGTGAAAGGGGATGAAAAATCAAGAGGAATGAAGATTAAGTGTGATTAATAAGTAGAATTACGAAATATAACACCAAAATAACCCAATTATGTAAATTTTGCGTTTGTGGAGTTGAAATATTCGAAACGGGATTAAAAAATGTGAAAAAGGTAAACATCGTCCAAATGAGATCAATTTATTACAGAAGAAAAACGCGAATTTTGGAAAATTAACACTTAGGGGGTTGAAAAATCGTAAAGAGGGATGAAAAGTTATAGGGTATGAAAATTAACTGTAGATAAGTAGAATTACAGAAAACAACACGAAAATAACTCAATTATGCAAAGGACTGTATCGAATAAGGACGCATTCTGAGCCGCCGCAAAAAATAATTAAAACTTTACAGTTCCTTGCCCTTGCTATTTCATTGTTTATGAATGCAAGGATCTTAAAGGTAATAAATCAAAGTATTTTTAGAACGGCAGTTGATTGCTTCAAATCAACTGACAGGGAAAAGAGAAAAAAAAGTCAACGTGCAACAACTCATTTTTATGGTCATTTAAGGCCGATTTTTGGGCCAACGGCTAGTTTTAGAAAAAAGGCCTTGCTGAGACCTATATCGTATGCATATTTTTGTCCCATAACGTCATTGAGATATATAATTGGAAAATTGTCTAAATATACAGGATACAGGGTTGCCCAAAAGGATGTCCCAAAACAACGCATGGCAATTTGATTTTTTTAAATGGAACACCACCATTTTGATGCCATATTTTCGATCACCTATAACATAGCTTTACATCGACATAAGACATTTGATGTTTTAAGGCTCTGTTCTAAAGTAATTAATTCTTTTTGAAAAATTTCGACCATTGCGGGTGCTTATTAAAAAATTCCTGAGAACTCAATTTTGTATCTAGAAAGCTGAGATTCGGTACGAATATGAAGGAAGGTCTCTTGTATCTATCTGACAGGATAACTATAATTATCGCTATACAGGGTGTTAAAAATTCTGTGTCAAGTTTGGAAAATTTCAAATATGCAAAACCCCATTTTTTCAAATGACACCCCCTGTTATTATTGTGCCATGGGGTTCGGCTGTTGAATTACTTTATTTTTTGTTAAGTATGTCCTATACCTAAAGTCAATACTTCTAAAGATATTCTTTATTTATTTTATTGGACGCAAAAATAACGTGCTCTGAATTACATGTTTATTCTACTTAGAATTTTGGGTAACCCTGTACCCTGTTCAACATTTGTATCTGTGTGATGCTTCACCTTTATTTTCCATGTTACTTTTGGTATTTCTGTTTAACTGCAGCAAATTTTCGTTGCCTTGGACTTTTCCCCCTCATAATTTTTCAGCCCCCTGAGTGCTAATTGTACAGATTTCGCAAATGTTTGTGTTTTTTTGTTCATTCTCTACGTACCGTTCAATTCTGTACCGACAATTTTCAATATTTCGCCTTTTTGACACCACTGTGCATCTGCGGAGGCACTACTCCTAGGTGCAGATTGATCTGCACCCGACTCCACCAGTGATAAACGTCTACAGGGATACACATCGCATTGATGTACATCTTCCGCTGGTTTTTTGAACTAAAACGCATTATTTTCTCACAGGAGCAGTTTATTGGTAGCAGGAAATGAATTCAAATAATCAAAATCCACTTCCTATTTCAAAGTTAAGTGGGGGTATAATTATTATTAATATTATTATTAGCGATATTGTTCTGATGAATATCACTGCTGCCCTCAGTAACTTCTCCGCGAATACTCTTTCGCATCATCTAGAAATTAATTTTGAACACTTTTTGTCAAATTTCAAAAACTCTTTCACCGTGGGTCAATCCTGAAAGTCCCAGCACGAAGCTGAGCTTCGTCAAAGCGGCCTCTGGCTTCATATCTCCCCCAGAAATGACTCCCAAGTCTTCTAGGACCCTTCCGGTTTCATAGTTGCCCAAAACCGCCCCTCGACTGCATTGAGTAACGTTAATTATCACAACCCCTTCGTCTACAGCCTCCTGGAAAACTTGGAGGATGTCACTTTTATTGGAGGGGATGTTTCCAGCCCCGTAGCTCAGAATAACCAATCCTTTTGTGGGCTCTTGAACCGCAGACCTTAACTATATTGGTACTATTACAACTGGTCGGAGCAGAGATGTGCGTTTACGTGTACACAATAATTGTTTACGTTATGTAAACAATGTAAACGATGTAAACAATGTAAACAATGTAAACAATTGTAAACAATTATTTAAGGTTAGATTTACTTAACCTAAAATATTGACTTTTCTACTAAGTCTTGAATGCAAAATGACAGGGTGCCCTACTAGCAATAAGTTCGAAAAGTATATGTTCAATTTGATTGCGAAGGGGCGACAATATCATGCAAAGTGCTTTGTTTGCAATAATCAGTTAATCAATTCGGAATCTTGGCTAAAATCGCACCGGTAAGTTAATCTAGTGCAATTAATTTTACATCGCAATTATATATATTTGTCATAATATTTCCATAGAATAACAACTAGCCACAAATATTTATTTTATCAGAAATGTCTGCAAGACTGATAATATTGTCAGAGAAACCGAGGCAAAGGCAATAATTTGTGTTAATACTTAGTAAAAGTAGAGATGGGTAAATTCCCGTTTATTGAAAATTACCGGAAAGTTTCCCTTCATTTCCGAAAGTTTCCGGAAACTCCGGGATTTTTCGATTTTGCTTTAAATGAATCATAGGCGGAGTTACCTTCTCAAAAATACCAAATTCGTCATATTTCTTTCGATAAAAATGTGTAAATAAAGTAAATTAAATGCAATAAAAACTTGAACAATTTGGATAGAATATTTTGATAAGAAAACATGAACACTGTTGCTACTGCACCCGTGCAGGTTAGAACAAACATCAACAAGGTTTTTGTCGATTTTTGTTACTGAGGTTAAAAAAAGGTCAAAAAACCGGTAAATGGAGTATATGTGTTAAGTTTTAATGTCGGGCTAACCTGTATTCACAATGTCACATCAATGAAAATTTAATATAATGATTCTTGTGATATTAACAGTTGATAAAAAAAAAATTATTTGTGAGACATTGTGAATTCATTTTCAAAATTGTCCATATGTTGATCGACGTTACATAGCACGCCAACAACACTGGAGGATGCTGAATATGATCGTATTAATTTACAAGTTACTAAATTCGCTGTCCAACAGGTAGATAAACAATGAATACTATATTAAAAAAGTTTATTCTGCATTCACAAACACAGTGGCGTGGTCTCCATGAGGGGCGAAGGAGTGAAAGGAGTAGACCAAAATTAAAACTGTTCAAAAAATTATAGGATTATTAATATTTAGCTCCGTATTGCAAAAATTAATATTTCATTGGCTAAATCAAAAAACACATATTTGTGCATTGATGAATATTGTTAGATCTTGTGAATTTCAATGCTCTGCGTAGTTAAGCGTCAATGAATTTTTCGAACGCACTTGGTGGAGGAAGACTCGTCTTTCGTCTTGTGTCAACAATAAGGATCATTAAACAATTTAGGTGCAAACTACAATTTCGGTTTTCTGCGCTTCTACTGAAACCATAAACCCCTCAACCTTGCCTACTGCTATATGTACTCCATAAAAATTTTAGCTGCCAACTTGAAAGTGGACAAGCCACCCAGCATCAGGAGAGTACGGTAGCGCTGAACGGCCACCCCTTCACATATAACAGTTACGTCGAATAATCATTATGTTGACATAAGTTGACACTATGTGATTCACTATGTTGACATAATCACTATGTCGATATAATGATTAGGTATGTTGAAATAACGATTATTTCAACATAATAATTATGTCGACATAGTTACTATGTCAATTTAGTGATTCACCATGTGACTCACTATGTTGACATAGCGATTATGTCAACTTAGTGATTATTTCAATTTAATCATTGGTGAAATAAATGTTAAATTGACCGATATACCCTCTGCGCTGCGCATGCGCTTTCTCGGTCAAGGAGAGCGGACACCGTTGTTGAGGTGTTATTGTAGTCCTCCAGCAGATCTGTTATCCTTAATTATCTACCGAACCCGCCCGCTCTATATAGACATTACTCTGCCGAGTCTTCGCTATACCGAGTCCAGCCGCTCTACCGAGTCATCATTCTAATGAGTCTGCCTCTCAATACCGATTCATCGCCCTAACGAGTTTGCCTCTCATTCTACCGATTCATCGCCCTACCAGCCTCGTTCTACCGAGTCTAACTAGGACTCGATAGAGCAAATGACTCGGTAGAGTCAGAGGCTGACTTAGTAGAACAATGACTCGGTAGAGCGGCCGGACTCGGTACAGCGAAGACTCGGCAGAGTAATGTCTATGTAGAGCGGGCGGGCTCCGCAGATAATTTAAGAATAACAGATCTGCTGGAGGACTAGAATAACATCTCTTCATCGTTTAGCCTAGCCACAAAATTTCGTTTCATTTGCTTCAGTAGTTTTGAAGATAATTAGAAAAAACTACACTTTGGACGCTATCTTCAAAGGGTCCTAGCTCCGTTAGAAAGAATTTTAGGACCCTTGGCCATTGGACCATTTTTTCATAATTATAGCTACAGAATCACGTGGCGGAGTTTCGGAAAGCAATTTACAGGCACCCTGTATCAATCGAGTTTTTTTAAATCAAGATACCTACCTATTCGTCGTCATGTTAGCGCTACTTGTTTTGTCATTTATTTATTTGCGTAAGATTATTAAACGTCATCCAGAAATATCTTATGAAACTTTCTTGAGATTGTTCACCATAAACAGGTTAGTGGAAATAGAGATAACCGTTTTTACCATTTCGTCTTTAGTTAGAATGCCCGGCGGTTTTAAAAATTGTTACCTACTGGTGCAGCAGGAGAATTAAAACTCAACGGGAAGCTAGGCGCATAGGAACTCTGGGTTTTAAAGACCTATTTGAGATTTATAAATCAGCATCCTTTGAGGTTGATCAAGATGGAGCCTTAAAAAGAATCAAGCCACATAATGACAACGATTTCGTGTGTGCAAAATGTCATATTACGATTCGAAGCAAAGTAAAAAGAAAATATTTACAACCAATTCTGGTAGAAGAACTACCTGATCCAAATAATCGAGCTGATGTTTCTGCGGTAAGGCACCAAGAAATTCCAGATCTTAATACGGAAGACGAGTGGCCGAACGCTCATGAGATTGAATATGAATTAGATTCAAATGGACAAACTTATGAAGAGCACAATTCCATATTGAAGGAACATAACGGTGAAAAGTCCAACGGTGGTACGTCGAAAACAATCCAGGGCATAAAGTGCTGCATATCAACTCAAAGCAAATGTTTCATCTGTGGAAATAAGAAAGGACGTAATAGGATTTCAGCAGTAATTAGAAAGCAGATATGGCAGGAGAGAGACATTTATGTGGCGAGGGGTAACCGTTGTTGTAAATCCCACCTCACTGCAGGACTTTTGACTAAAGAGGCTTTAAATTCAATCAATTACACAAATGATAGCACTTGCGTAACTGATTCCGAATTAAATAAATGGCTTCAAATAATATCAAAAGGTTCAATAGAGGCCAAAAACTTACCTCTTGACTTTGGGCCGACGACAGGCGTGATCACACCGGATAAATATATTCACTTCTTAGGAATCAGTAAAGAAAATTTTGAAACCCTAATTCAACATTGTAATAGAGTGAGAAAAAGCCGAAACCGTACACATTACAATGCACTGGCAATTTTTCTGATGAAGTTGCGTTTAAATGTACCCCAAAATGTGCTCGGCGCTTTATTTGGCATCCACGAACAATCAACAGTCAGTAGGATTATCGATTCGGTTTCCAAAAATCTTGAGAAAGACTTTGTTCCGCATTACTTAGGATTTCAGCATATTACAAGGAAGTTGGCTGTAGATAGCCATTCTCATATTTTGTTTAATAGGCTTTTAAAAATAGCCGAAGGGTCCTTAATTCTGATTAATGACGGGACATATTTATATATTCAAAAGCCTGAAGACTTTGAATTGCAAAAGAAAACCTGGTCTGTCCATAAATCCCGGAATCTCGTGAAACCGTTTATGATAGTCTTACCAGATGGTTATATCTTAGACGTTCCAGGTCCATTTTATACAGATGGTAAAAACAATGATGCTCAAATTATAAAATCACTTTTGAAGTCACGTAATTCTGAAATGGGAGAATATTTAGAAGATGGGGACATATTCATTTTAGATCGAGGATTTCGAGATGCTGAAGAGGAATTAACGAACAAAGGATTATGTGTTTTTATGCCAAAATTATTAAAGAATAATGAGAAACAATTTACCACCTCAGATGCAAACGACAGCCGATTAGTTACAATGGTTAGGTGGGTGGTGGAAGCCCAAAATGGACGACTGAAAAGCAAATTCAAATTTTTTAGAGATGTTATTCCTGGAGCCTATTTGCCTAAGTTGACTAGATTTGTAAAAATAGCAGCAGCTATCATTAACTTGTTCTGCAAACCAGTTTTTTCAGAACAATCTAAACACGCTCAACTTCCAGCTGCCGCTTTAAGAAGGGCCGATTCTTGGAAAGATATGACGATAGATGTTGAACAAATGGGCTTTAAGCAAGCCAGGTGGAAGAAAGTTGCAATGGATGCTTTTGAAAACTTTCCGGAACTCTCAAAACAAGACTTGTATGCCCTTACTCTTGGACCCTATCAAATTAATAAGGCCCAAGAATATTTTCGAGCAAACAATGAAAATAACGTGCAGCTATTTCATTGCGATCAATTTCCTGCTGTGGTGAAGGCGAAAATTGGCAGCCGCTTTAATAGAACTAAACATAATTTATTTGTGGAGTATTCTATCCAGGCAAAATCAACCCAGCCTATCACACGTTACTGGTGTTCTTGTAAAGTAGGAAGTCGAACAGTGGGATGTTGTTCGCACATTGCTTGTGTGGTGTGGCTTCTAGCCTACAAACGACATACTTCAGACACTTTCCCAAAGAAGCGTAACACCAGTGTGAATTTTCAGTTTATGGACTGTGGGTATGTGGAATCGGACAGTGATAGCGACTGAAATAGTGATGGTGCCATGCCCATAAATAATACTCGCCTACAAAATTGTTACTTACTGTTTTCTGTGTTTATTTTTGAGTAAACTATTATTTTCCGAACTCACTAGGACATTCGTGAATAACATATGAAAAGTTTAGGTTCACAGTTAAGCCCCGTTTTTTTGATAGGTATGGTTCCTACTTGTATGTCAATAGTAAAAGTTTACCACCATACCATGGTATTTCACTGCTAACCATCATGCGCGCTTATTAAAATTGACTGTTTTTAAGACCCTCTGTCATCTAAATTATGGGAATGAACTTACCGAATTAACTAATAATGATTAATAGATTAATAAATATTTAAATGAAATGAGTTATTGGCCAGAGTTGCAAATCGGTTTAATAACTTCGCTTCTAAAAAATCGTTCATTCTGCGCTCATAACTTGTGCTCACTTAACGAGACATGTACGCGGCCTTTTTTTTTTGTTCTGGACCTTACTCTTAAGCGCTGTGGATGCTACTTGCTTTCTTTTAACGGGACACCCGGTATATTTTTGCACGGATCGATAAATCTTTTTTCTGATTTCATTGATATAGGGTAGTTGATACCTGGGATCGATAGTTTTCGAGAAAAAAAATCCTAATATACGGAAATGTCCGAACGAAAATGGCAATCACGTTGAAATTTTTAATTTGTAATTTAAGGTGAATAAATAAGTTAAACTATGGAAACACTAGACAACTTCGGTGGAAAAATGCACTATCACTAGAAACACCCCACTACACCGAAACACTTGATTTTCACTGCTGACGCGTTTCGGCTTTGATAAGGAGCACATTGTGTTCGAAACGCGTCAGCAGTGAAAATCAAGTGTTTCGGTGTAGTGGGGTGTTTCTAGTGATAGTGAAATAAGTTAAAACTATCAATAGTAACAAAGTAGGTAAGTAACTTATTTAGTCACCTTAAAGCATTACAAATTAAAATTTCAACATGATTGCCATTTCATTCAGACATTTCTCGTAGTTCAGGATTTTTTTTCTTCAAAACTATCAACCCCAGATATCAGCTACCCTATATCTATCATAGAAATCAGAACAAAATTCTTTATCGATCTATGCAAAAATATATCCTTTGCCTCGTTTAAAAAAATCAAGTTGCATCCACAGCGCTTAAGATCCGACTGTGATCGCCGAGAGTATGGTTCAGAACTTGGGAGTACGGTCTACTATCCTGTTTTTAGTTCAGGTGAATATCTCAAGTAATAAAGGAGATATTCCAATTTAAAAGTGGGACAATAAAAAAAGATGCGTCAGATATTTTGCTCGAACGTTTGTTACGCAACTGAAGACTTTGCGGAATAAACTCGGTCATGACGCCTAAAAACCATAGTTGTTGTTACCTGAAATCCATCAGTCATTGTCATATCATTCAAACTAATTGTCATGACCGAATCTGTTCTGTAAAGTTTTCAGTTGCGTAACAAACATTGTCAAAAATGTCATTGAAGTGCAGTTTTTTGACGTTTGAAGAAAAAACTTTTTTATACTGCTGGAGACTATACTTATACACTTTTGTACTATTAACCCTGGGTTGTTCAGTGCCTGGCTATTCCATGGTTAGCCTAACCACAGTACAATTTCCATGTTCTTTTAACAATGAGTATTCACGGCAATTATTCCGTTGTTAGCTTGACAGTGGACTGAACAACCGGCGCGGTCCTAAGACACATTTTTTAAATAATCTACGCATTTAGTTCTACAGGGTGTTCGTGTAAACAACGCCCCACGCCATAGCTTCGTTATTTATGATCCGATTGTAAAAAAATAAAAAGCTTTTCAAAGGGCTCCCAAAATACTGCAATCTGGGGGTATATCCGAATTTTTTCAAGATCAACTAAAATGACAGACGATTGTCAACTTTTTTTGAAATTGTGACCTGCGCAGTTTTTGCCCCGGTTTGATAGGGGACTTTTTTTGAATTCATCTATATGGGAGCGACCCGTAGGAAGGAAACGACGCAGGACGGAAACGACGTAGGACGGAACTCGTGTATCTTCGGAAGACCTTGGGTTTGCTGTCAGTTTCCGTCGTACGCCGCTATGGAGACTTTCCGTCCTACGTCGTTCTGGATGCTTTCCATTCTACGTCGTTCTGGATGTTTTCCGTTCCAAGTAGTTCTGAATACTTTCCGTTCTAAGACGCTCCTAAAACTTTCCGTCCTACGTCGTTCTGGATGCTTTCCTTTCTACGTCGTTCTGGATGTTTTCCGTTCTAAGTCTTTCTGAATACTTTCCGTTCTAAGTCGTTCCGAAGACTTTCCGTCCTACGTCGTGTTCGGGCGCTCTGTACAGTCGTAAGCGTCGGAGAGAAAACTTGTAGATCGATCGTAGAAACATCCAGAACGACGTAAAACGGAAAGTCTTCGGAACGACTTAGAACGGAAAGTATTCAGAAAGACTTAGAACGGAAAACATCCAGGACGACGTAGAAAGGAAAGCATCCAGAACGACGTAGGACGGAAAATCTTAGGAGCGACTTAGAACGGAAAGTATTCAGAAGGACTTAAAACGGAAAACCTCGAGAACGACGTAGAATGGAAAGCATCCAGAAGGACGTAGGACGGAAAGTCTCCATAGCGACGTACGACGGAAATTGACAGCAAGCCCAAGGTCTTCCGAAGATACACGAATTCCGTCCTATGTCGTTTCCGTCCTACGTCGTTTCCTTCCTACGACCTGTACCCATCTATATCATACAAGTGGTTTTTCTAGAACTATTTATGAGAAAAAAAAAGATACTGAATTTAATTAATAGACGATATTCAAAATTATAATGCGCATGTGCGTAGCAGCGCGCGAACGGCTCTGGTATTTCACGAAATTGGCGTCCATAAGAAACGCTTACATTACAGTGGTCGTAAAATATGAAATCATTTGAAAACTGTGGCACCTACCTTCGTGTAAACTAGCAGTATGAAGACAATGAACCTTAAGGCCTCCCGCGCACTAAGCGGCTGGCAGCGCGGCTTTGGCCGCCCGCGGCCGTCAAGTTCCACGAGGTTTAAAGGGGTGCAGCGCACTTGGCCGTCAGGCCGCGCGCGGAATTCACGTTGTTTTTAGCCGCCGGGCGACCTGGGTCGCGCTGCCAGCCGCCTAGTGCGCGGGAGGGCTTAGTATTGCAACTAGTACCTCAAAGTGCTAATTTTCCTAATGCAATAATTATAAAACAATATTAAAATAGTAGCAGTTTAATTCAAAACTAAACCATGCTGAACCGAGTGGGAACAGAAATTGACAAGAATGACAAGTGACAGGAGTGACAGCCTCACTTGGGAACTCATCGTAAATAATTTATTTGATGCGTTAAAAGGCCAAAAGTTACTGCCAAAGTTCGTTTCTACGCCATCAGTCAATGCCACTACCACGGTAGGATTCATTACCATAAAATTCATTACAACAAGCAACGCTAGTTATTGACAGATATGGGTTAATTTTTGGCGGCGCATTTGAATTTTTACAGCCTGAAACATCATCTGAGGTTCGTACAACATCCGATAGATGGCTCTTTAATTTAGAATAAGGTCTATTGAGAACATACTTGAAAAATTGTACCATAAAACAATGAAAATGACAGTTTAAAAAACTAATGTCATTTAAGCGTCAGCGAGATATTAGTGAAATGATGCAAGTGTAAGTGTATTTTTAATTCCACAAAAACAACGCTGCGGTTGTGCGCCTATATTCAAATCGTTTTATAAGAAACTTTCTTGGCATTTGGATTTTTTTGTAGTTATTGCTGCACATGAAGTTTAGAAATGGCTTTGACTTTCTCCCTGTGAACTTACCATATTTTTGATTATACTAATGCGCAAAATGTCACTAATGTCTCGCTGACGCTTAAATGACATTAGTTTTTGAACTGTCTTTTTCATTGTTTCATGGTACACTTGTAATTTTTCAAGTATGTTCTTAACTAATCCAATTTAGTATCATAATTTTTTCTCTCGTAAATATTTCAGAAAAACCACTCGTATGGTACTATCAAACCGCAGCAAAAAATATGGAGGTCACAATTTGAAAAAAAAAGTTTGCAACTTGACTGGTTAAGCATGTACCTTCTATTTTAGAAAGTGGACAGAAAAATCATATTTTGGCAATAAGTGCTTAGAACATAACAAAAATTAGCATACAAGCAAAGAGCAGATCCAATTTCTACAAGGACAGAGCCAAAAACAGTTTTACCACCGAGCCCAAAAATAGCTTATAATGACAGGGGGTGACAAAATTTATTTTTCAAGAAAACGAACTATACTTAAGTTATATAATTTTCTGTGAAAATTGATGCAGTTCTAGCAAACTGCGGTTAGAAACAATCAAGAAATATTCAGCAGTGTCAAGATTCCCTCGTTCGAAGAATTAATGACGAAAAATTCTCGAGCTAGGCCCAGGCTCCCATGCTAATATTTATAGGAAAATTCCCGGAAAGTTTCCAGAAAAGTTTACGGGAATATTCCCTGGGAAAGATTGGCCCTGAACCTCGTTTATTTTTTCCCGGAAATATTCCCAATTTGGAAACTTTCCAAAATGGAAAATTTCCGCCGACCCATCTCTAAGTAAAAGTCAGAATTATAATAATTTATCTGCATTTTCTAGTTGTTTACATTCATTGTTAAGATTGTTTACATTGTTTACGTGCAAAATTTGGAGTAAACAATTCTAATTGTTTACACGTACTCTGCTTTGGAGACAACACGTATTTTATAGGTATGACCCTGTTAGAGACAATGAAAAAAATTGGCATTCTCGGAGACGGTAGAAACTTCCACATTTTCACAGAATTTTTAAACGTACAGGGATTGTTTTTGGGCCATATTGAACCATATTAGTCGAAGTTAAGGATAAAAAGCCAAAAGAAATTGCAATTTTCGACGTTTGATCGCGAACGCTCCCTCAACGCTTGAAGATAGATGAAAAGGATGGAAGGAGGAATTGTCGGCATTGAAAAGATCTACAAAAAAGTCCGCGATTGCATATACAGCTATCTACGATTTGTGTTTTAATTTTTGACGAAAAAATGACTTCGGCCATTTATTGTCGGCTATCCGTAACAGGTATTTATATGCTGTCGCGGACTTTTTTGTAGGTCTATTCGTTGCCGACATTTCTCCCTTATACGCTTTTAATCCATCTTCAAGCGTTTAGGCAGCGTTCGTAGTAAAAGCGCGAGAATGCCAGGGTTTTTTCAGGGCCGAAAAACTATTAATTGTAATAACTCGAGAACCAGTTGAAGGTGAGGGGGTGTCAATTTTGAGGGATGAAATTTAGGGGTCGAAAATCACAAAAATACGAAAACTTCTCAAATATTTTGCACAGAGGTCTGAAACCCGACACACATATAGTTTGACATTATCTGATAAGGGATGTTTTTTTCTGCAAGATGAAACAGAAGGGTGCAAAAGGGTTGAAACTAAAAATTTCAAGCAATTCGATAACTTTTAATCAAAGTTTTGAATCCTTAGACTCTTAGACCACCTACGAACGGAAGAGAAAAAATTGCACCTCTAAAACTCAACCCCTTCAATCCCTTCAACCTTGAAACATAAAAAATTCACTTAGAGAAAATGTAACCCTTGGACCATCTATTACCGGAGGAAACTAATTGAACACAAAAAATTGCACCCCTGAAACTCGCCCCTTCAACCCTCAACCACAAAAAATTGACTTGGAGGAAATTTAACCCTTGCACCGCCTACAACCGAAAGAGTTGAATTCAACAAAAATACTGCGTCCCTAAAACTCACCCCCTTCAATCCCGAAACACAAAAAAATTACTTGGACGGAATTTAACCCTTTTACCACTCATTACCGCAGGAGACTATTTTGAACGCAAAAAGTTGTACCCACAAACCCACAGTCTTCAACCCTCAAACTCAAATACGTGACTTGGACGAAATTGAGCCCTTGGACTATCTACAACGGAAACAGACTAACTGAATGCAAAAAGTGGCAACACCGAAAACTACCCTCTTCAACCTCCAAATACGAAAAATTGACAAACATAAATAATTGACTCGGTGGAAATTTAACCCTTAGGCTACTTGTTACTGGAAGATACTAATTGAGCGCAAATGAATTTAAGATTTGGACCACTGTTATTGGAGGACAGGTACCAAATAAGCGCCCCCTTCAATCCCTGAGGATAATAATTGAACGGAAAAAATTGCACCCCCTTCAACCCCAACACAAAAAATTGACTTGGTGGAAATTTGATGCTTGACTTATATGTACTTACAACCGGAAGATACTAAATTCATCAATTGATACATCCTCACGATTTCTTTATCATATGCTTCGGCACTACTACTAGGTGCAGATACATGTGCACCCAAAACCACCAAGTCCAACTAAATAAACATCTACAGGGATACACATTGCATTGATATACATCTTCCGTTGGCTTTTGAATCATTAATGGAAAGCTATCGAATGACGCCAACTTCGACCAATATTTATTAAGCGGAATTTCGAGTTGCAACCCCTAATTTCCACCCCATTTGTTCGAATTTTACGAAAAACGCATTCTCCGCAAGATTTCACCGATATATGTGATGTGTGTGCGTTGAGTTGCCAACAGACAGCTGAGTTATCATATTTTTTGTGGTTTTCATCCCCTAAATTTCATCCCCCGAAATTAGCACCCCTTCACCTTCAACAGACTTGAGGGTCGAACGTGCATACCAACTTTCAGCAACATACCTGCACTAGTTCTCGAGTTATTGCAAGTAATAATTTTTCGGTTTTTCACCCCTAGCTCCCACCCCCTTGGTCCGATATGGCCAAAAAGCAATCCCCGCCTTACTTTTCGGGAGACGAAGCTGCCTACAAAGCTTCAGATCGATATCTCAATCCGCTCTCAGGTTATCCGACGGAGAGACTGAGGAGCGAGGGAGCGAATAAGCTAAAACAAGAGTGCCTCGCATTCTGCTACGGCACTAAAACCTACCACATCGATTCCTAAACTACTTAGGTACAGTCGAGAAAGTAAGTCATGCACTCGGGTCTTGAGCGTTACGCACAGAATTTGGACATTACCATCGATAGGCAGATTGTATTAACCCTCGTTTGGGTCAGCAGGTTCACATAATTAAGGGAGAGTAAGGTAAGGAGGAATCGTCACTTCAATAAAATACGGAAGGCCGTTAGCACATCTATTCAGGGATCCGGTTTACATACAACTACCTTGATCGGTCCGTCTCTTGAACCTAGCAATTATTGCTAACTAAGCTACATAAGCATTTAGGAGCTTCCTGTAGGTGAAGAACCCCTGAGTGCTTACATAGTAGATTTCCTAACTCTATGTTCAATGAACTTCCTAATAAGTAATAATTAAATATGATAGTGATTTACCGTACACCTCCCTGGGCGAGGTGAAAAAAAAATGTGTTAACAATTTTTTTTTCTATACCTTAACACTAAAATTTCTTAAAATTAACCCTTTTTCATAACCTAAATTGACTACAATTACAAAAAAAAATTCTACCCACTTACATAAAATAAAAAATAAAATATAATTTTGTGCCCTTCAAATCTTATTTATTTTTTAATCATAAAATTTTTTTTACACCTGTTTTTGTGCACTTCAACAGTTTTATTGTCCACTTTTATACTCACATTGGGAGTCTTTTCTTCTATAACTACGAAGGGTCCTTTATAAATCGAGTCCATCTTATTTCCCGATTCATTCCGCACTAACACTTTATCACCTATGTTAAAAGTTACAAATTTAGTATTTCTGTCATATCTGTCTTTTCTCGCAAGTTTTGACTCAATTAAATTATTTCTAGCATCATTACATGCGCTTTGCAAGCGATATTTGAGCTCAATGGGATAATCATCAAAATTATAGACGGGATCAATTTGTACTGACAAGTTTGAAGGTAAGATTGCTGTTTTTCCGAAAACTAGCTCATGTGGCGTATACTGCGTTTCTGAGTGAACCGTGTTATTGAAAGCAAAACACCAAAAAGACACCCAAGAACTCCAAGATTCAGGATGTTTTGAACTTTGGATTCTTAGATATGCACCTAGATTTTTGTGTGTATTCTCTAATGCACCAAGTGTTTGATGGTGATACGCCGTTGAATGCAATTTTGTTATTTTCAAAATTTTACAAACTTCCTCAAGTGTGGAGGCCATAAACTCACTTCCTCTGTCCGAAACTATAACTTCTGGGATTCCGTACCTGAGAATGAAATTTTCTACGAATGCTTTTGCTACAGTATAAGCTTCTTTATTAGGCAATGGATAGCCTTCGACAAATTTACTTAGCTCACACTGGATGGTTAAAATGTATCGGTTATTGTATGAGTCTACTTCTAAAGGGCCTACAAGATCAAGATATATTTTTTGCATTGCTGACGAAGCTGTGGTAGTAATGCACATTGGCTGCAGGTTTGGTTTTGAGTGCTTGTACCTTTGACAATCGTCACAACGTTTTACAAAGTTTTCAATGTCTTTTCTCATTCCTGTCCAAAAATATCTTCTTTTAATATTGTTAAACATGCGGTTTACACCAGCATGTCCACCTGTGGGTAACATATGATAATCGTTTAAAATGAGTTGTCTTACCTCTATATTCTCTATTCTTTGTACGTTTTTTATTACGGATATTTTTATATTTTCTTCGATAAATCGTTTCTTATTTTGTATTAATTCTTTTATTAATTGTCGACGCGCGCCGTCTTTTTCTTTTATTACAAATAATTCCGGAATTGCAAATGTTTTACAAATACTGACGAGATCTCCCAACGATGCTTCTAAGGCTAACGCTGGTCGAGTTTCTTGCCGTAAAATTATTAATTGCGACTTAGTGTCACATATTAGATTTCCTTTAATGTGGTCATGCTGACCGCTCCGTAATATTTTTTGAAAATCTGAAGTAAGAACTGGTCGTAATTCGAAAGCTTCTTGGGGAGGCTTTAATAACTCTACAACGCCAGGGTGATCAAGCCTTTTGTGTTGAGCTGATTGAAAGTTCCCAATAGTTTTATTTTGAATAATTTTTGTCTGTTGTCTTGTCATAACGTTTAAAGTTTGAGAAACAGTGCTAGTTAAGTTTTTAAGTTGTTCTGACGTTATTTCTACTCTCGATAAAGCATCGGCTACTACATTTTCTGAACCTTTTATGTACTTAATAGTAAAATCGTATTCTTCTAAAATTATACGGAATTTCGTTAATCTACTTGAAGGATTCACCATACCAAACAAAAAACATAACGGTCTGTGGTCTGTATAAATGATAAATTTTCTACCGTATAGATAGGGCCTAAAATGTTTTACTGCGAAAACTATTGCTAAAAGCTCTTTATGTATTATTGGATAATTTTGTTCGGCTTTATTTAACGTTCTACTCGCGAAAGCTATAGGTCTGTCATCCATGTTGGATAAAACTGCTCCTAAAGCAAATCCGGAAGCATCAGTTCTTAAGCTAAAAATATTGTCTGGTGAAAAATTTGGATATTGTAAAATTGGTGGATGCGAAAGTCTATCTTTTAAGATTTCAAATGCTTGTTGACATTCATCTGTCCATTGAAAAGGTGTGTTTTTTCTGCTTAATTTATTTAAAGGAAACGCAATGTCTGCAAAATTCTCAATGTATCTACGATAATAGTTTGCAAAAGCTACAAATCTTTTCGTTTCGTTGGCATCTTTTGGAACTGGAAATTGTTTTATTGCCTCTATTTTCTGACTATCTGGAGAAATACCATCGGCCGATATGATATGACCCAAATAAAGAATCTCTTTCTTAAGGAATTCGCACTTGTGAGGATTTAACTTTAAATTGACTTTGTCGAGACGCTGTAGCACTTTCACTAAATTTTTGTTGTGATTTGTCAAATTATTACCGTAAACTATTAAATCATCTAAATAAATAAAACAACTTTCGTAATTTAATCCTGACATTGCTATTGTCATCGCTCTAGAGAAAGCACTAGGACTGATCTTCAAACCCATAGGTAGCCTTTTCATTTGATATTGTCCTTTTCCCGAAATAAATGCTGTACAGGGACGACTAGAAGGTTCTAATTCAACTTGGAAGTACCCTTGGGATAAATCTAAATGTGAGAAATACATCGCTCCTGATAATGAGTCTAATATCTCTGTTATGCAGGGTAGGGGAAATTTGTCATCTTCAATTTGGCGATTGAGTAAACGGTAATCAACCACTAAACGAAACTTTTTGACACCGCTATTATCCGCTTTCTTCTCAACAATGAGAACGGGTGAAGCCCATTCTGAAGTTGCTTCTTCAATGATTCCATTACGTAACATCTCATCTATTTGCTTTTGAACTTCTTCCTTTTGAGAATGTGGTAATCTATAAGGTTTTACGTAAACTGGATTGGCTGAATTTTTAAGATTGATCTTTTGTTTATAAATATTCGTTACTGTGAGTGAGTCCTTATCTAAATGAAATACATGTGAGTATTTAGCAAGTATTTTCTGTATTGAAAATTTCTCTTCTCTGTTTAAATGGTTTGTGTTAATTAAACTAATTAATTTGTCAATTCGACTTACTGATATTTCGTCAATTTTATCAAATTTGCAAATATTATATTCATCTAGCGTTCTAATTTTTGGTTTAAAATTTTTCAACTTAATTTCATCTTCTCGCACATTCAAAAGTCGAACTGGTACCATATTACTTATAGGTTTAGCTAAAGTAGCTGCTACAAAAACTCCTTCACATAATTCTTCCGATACTATTACACATTCACTATCTGTGTCAACCCAAAAACTTTTAATTACTTGGCATCTTGGTGGGATTGTTGTACAAAAATCATGTTTGGAATGCATTGGTACACTGATTTTCTTATTATTGACCTGAAATGTAAAGGTAAATTTTTCGAAATCTATAAGGGCGTTATGTTCCTGGAAGAAATCTGCTCCCAGAACACCATGAATACCTTCTTTAAAAGCATCAATAAGCAAAAACTCATGACCTATATTTTCATTGTTTACACACAAAGAAATTTTTGCTGAGCCATATGTTTCAATTGACCCAGAGATTCCGTTTATCTTAAAGCATTGCGATGCATCTATTTCTTCATTATTACCTAAAAATTCCTTAAATAGTACACTACTCGAAGCCCCAGTATCTAATAAAAGTACAATTATATTACTACCGTACCCAAAATGAACAAAATTTAACCCATTTGCACTTAATACTACTATTTCATCAGTTTTTCTATTATTGTTGCTCCGTAGAGGCTCGAAAAAATGTGCTGTCAGCAGATGTGCTTTGTTGGTCATGTTGTTGACCTGTTGGAGTCGCCTCGTTTATTGAACTTGGTTGTTCTGCATAATATGACTGATTTTGTCTATTATTATTACCACGATTGTTACCTCTAAAATTATTGGAATTAGCAAAAGAATTATTGAATGTTCCTCGGTTTCTACCTCTATAGGAACCTCTGTAGGAACCTCTATTGTTGCCTTGATTTTGTCTATAATTTGAAAATTGTGAATTCTCTTGGTTGTTACTATATTGATTTTGAAATGAATTTGATTGATCGTTATTGAAAAATTTTCTAGAGTTGCCTCTGTTGCCATAATAATTGTTTTGGAAACCGCGATTGTTGTAGCCTCTTCTAAAATTATTTCTTCCTCGCATATGGAATACCTGAGTTTCGACAGGCTTTGAGGATGCTTCATCTTTAGCCTCGCTTATAGCGTCACTTAATTTGGAATATTTTCTAGCTTTAATTATTGATTTTATTTCTGAATTTCTAAGTCCATTCGCAAACACATTTATAGCCACTTTTTCATTAGCGGATTTCAAGATATCGAGAACAGCATTATTTCCTTCAGCTTGCGAGATAGTCAAATTAACCATTAACTCTTCGACGATTTTCCCAAATTGCTCCACTGTTCTATTGCCTTGCGTAGCGTTATTTAATTGAAAAGAGAGACAGGCAGGCGATTTTTGCTGAACAAAATGTTTTTTCAAATCCGTTACTAAACTAGCATTATTTGGATAAGTTTGGTTTAACCTAATTTTAGCACTTTGAGATAACCTTACTTTTAAAACATAGTTAGTAAGCAATTTTTTCCCATCATCATCTAACATACTATCATACAGTAAAATTGCATCTATTAATTGTTTCACAGAATTTTCGGAATCGCTCATTATTGGCAAAAGACTTGCTGCCGTTTTTAAACTGAATTTTTCTGCCATGGTTGAACAATCTGAATCTGAATCTGAATCTGAATCTGAGCTGTCTGAACTGTTCTGAACTGCTTGTTTTAACCTATCATTTAACAAATTACCAATAGTATCTAAAAAATCATTAATACTCTTAACATAATCTTTAACTTCTGTTATAATTTTTGCTTCATGTTGCTGTTTATTAAAATTGTTTTTCAAGTCGTTGAATTCTACAGTTAATTTATTTAATTTCTTTAGCTTACGCTGTGTTGCCGTTAAGTCCTTTTTCCTTTTCTCACCGTCCTTTTTGAGGTTTCTCAAATATACTCTTAATGCCTCCAAATGATGGCGGAATGGGGTGCTGGCCGAAGACATCTATCTACCGGTTGGATTGGGAGTCCGAGAGCCAATTTCCCTTTTTCATTAGGAAACATCACTAAACTTAACTTAACTTTAACTTGCGGGACTTACACCTATAATCGCCATGTATTAACCCTCGTTTGGGTCAGCAGGTTCACATAATTAAGGGAGAGTAAGGTAAGGAGGAATCGTCACTTCAATAAAATACGGAAGGCCGTTAACACATCTATTCAGGGATCTGGTTTACATACAACTACCTTGATCGGTCAGTCTATTGAACCTAGCAATTATTGCTAACTAAGCTACATAAGCATTTAGGAGCTTCCTGTAGGTGAAGAACCCCTGAGTGCTTACATAGTAGATTTCCTAACTCTATGTTCAATGAACTTCCTAATAAGTAATAATTAAATATGATAGTGATTTACCGTACAACGCAAGGAGTTATGTCACACCGGAAAAATAAACTCACCCCTGTAAATCATAAAGGGGTGAAATCATGAGGTGTTGAAAACATGAATCTACAAATCACCTTAATTTTTAAACAAATTGGGTTAGGGTGGTGAAATTGAAAACGCAACTTCCTTTAGGGCATGTGGGGGTGGTGAAATAGGGGGGGTTGGAGTTTAGGGGTTGAAACGTTCATAGAGCCCTGTAATTTGACACGGAGAAGCAATATATTCTGCGAAACTGTGACATCTTACACACTGCATCTTCGAGAAGGGAAGGGTGAATTTCAGGAGAAATTTATCGAAGGGGATGAAAGTTAGGGATGGAAACTTGAATTTTTACTGAATAATGTAGGGTTGAAATTAATACCATTCGATAGCTTTCTATTGATGGTACAAAAAAGGTCTCATTCATCATTCGCGAAAAACGACCGTTAAAGGCGGTACAACCCCTTAACCTGCCGAAACACAAAAATGCGAGAACTCAAAAACTGCTCAACGAATCAGGGCTAAATTTGATGTGGTAATTTACAGCGCCACTGTAGGCGGATGGGCAAATTTTCATTAATATCTAACAAGGGGGATGAAATTTAAGGGTTGAAACTGGAAGTTTTTTCATGTAAGTGGTGGAATAAAATTATGGGGTTCGATAGACTTCGGTCAACCATTGAAAAAAGTCCTATGAGTCTTCAACCTAAAATCAACCCCTACGCTACTAACAACCCCTAAGCCCTAGCAAGTGGAGTAAATACATTCTATTTTTTTTTTGCTTTCTTCTGATTTGTTAATAATTCAAAGTCATTTCATTAATTTTTTAAACCATCCACAATTTTTCAACCCCTTTCATGATATGTGAACCCTCAAAGAGCAAAATTTACCCAGACCGCTTCTTTTTCGTGTGATTTTCGCTAGTTCTATACAACTACAGTACATTTTCACCCCTTTTGATTTTTCATCCCCCTTAACAATTTTTCTCCCCCCCCCGAACGTTAATTTTGTAAAATTCGCGCAGTTTTGGCTTTTTTCGGTAATACATTTTACCGAATTTTACTCATATGGAGTGTTCTTACCTTTTTCACTTTTTCGACCCCTTCGCAACGTTTCAACCCCCAAAAGTCAAATTTGCATAATTGGCTTATTTTCGTGTTATTTTCTGTAATTCTACTTCATTACGATTAATTCTCATCCCTTTTATCTTTTCATCCCCCTTTACAATTTTTTAACAATTCGCCTTTTTGACACATCTGTGCGTTTTTGCGGAGGCACTACTACCAGGTACAGATTGATAAAATCTGCACCCGATTCCACCAGTAAGACACACTAACTTGTTAAACGTCTACCGAGATATACATCGCTTTGATATACATCTTCCGTTGGCTTTTTTACTTAGCCACGGTTAATCCTCATACCTTTTGATTTTTCATCCACCTTTACGATTTTTCAACCCCCTAAGTGCTAATTTTGCAAAATTCGCATAATTTCGTTTTTCGTCGGTCATAAAAGCCAACGGAAGATATATATCAATGCGATGTATATCTCGGTAGATGTTAAACAAGTTAATGAGTATGTAGGGGCGGCTGGTCTTACTGGTGGAATCGGGTGCAGATTTTATCAATCTACACCTAGTAGTAGTGCCTCCGCAAACGCACGGATGTGTCAAAAAGGCGAATTGTTAAAAAATTGTTGTTACAAAATTTAAAAATTGAAAATGAACAGGAATGAGTGGATGAAAAGAATTACCGGAATTGCAACAAAATTTGGCGAATTTTGAAAAATTAACACTCGGGGCTGAAAAATTGTGAAAGGTGATGAAAAGTCAAGAGGAATGAAAATGAAGTGTGGATTAAGTAGAATTACGAAATAAAACACGAAAATAACCAAATTATGCAATTAGAACTTTAGTGGGGGTTGAAATACGCACTTATACCTACCTATTGCGAAGGAAACTGAAAAATTGTAAAAGGTAAACTGAATCCCAAATGCGTCCAATTTTATGACCGACGAAAAACGAAATTATGCGAATTTTGCAAAATTAGCACTTAGGGGGTTGAAAAATCGTAAAGGTGGAAGAAAAATCAAAAGATATGAGGATTAACCGTGGCTAAGTTAAATTACGGAAAATAACACCAAAATAACCCAATTATGTAAATTTAGCATTTGAAGAGTTGAAACATTGCGAAGGGGGATGAAAAAAGTGAAAAATTTAATCATCATCCAAATGGGTTCAATTTATTACAGAAGAAAAACGAAAATATCCGAATTTGGCAAAATGAACGGGGGTTGAAAAATTGTAAAGGGGGATGAAACGTCAATGTGGATGAGAATTAATCATAATTAAGCAGAATTACAGAAAATAACACGAAAGTAAACCAATTATGCAAATTTAGCTTTTGGGAGTTGAAATGTTGCGAAGGGGGTTGGAAAAGTGAAAAAGATGAACATAATCCAATTGAGTTCAATTTATTACCGAAGGAAAACTAAATTACGTGAATTTTGCAAAATAAACACTTAGGGCGTTGAAAAATTGTAAAGGGGGATGAAAAGTTAAAAGGGATGAGAATTAATCGTAATTAAGTAGAATTACAGAAAATAACACGAAAATTAGCCAATTATGCAAATTTGACCTTTGGGGTTTGAAACATTGCGAAGGGGTCGAAAAAGTGAAAAAGGCAAGAACAATTCATAAGGCAAAACTGCGCGAATTTTACAAAATTAACTAGCGGAAATCACACGAAAAAGAAGCGGTCTGGGTAAATTTTGCTCTTTGAAGGTTCACATATCATGAAAGGGGTTGAAAAATTGTGGATGGGTTCAAAATTAATGAAAATGACTTTGAATTATTAACAAATCAGAATAAAGCAAAAAAAAATAAATGAAATGTATTTACTCCGCTTGCTAGGGCTTAGGGGTTGTTAGTAGCGTAGGGGTTGGTTTTAGGTTGAAGACTCATAAGACTTTTTTCAATGGTTGACCGAAGTCTATCAAACCCCATAATTTTATTCCACCACTTACATGAAAAAATTTCCAGTTTCAACCCGTAAATTTCATCCCCCTTGTTAGATATTAATGACAATTCAACTTTTACTTTATAAACCAATACGAATTAACCGCTTAAGCCAATCACAGCCTGACTAATTTTGGCAATTTGTACATGTGGTGATTGCCAGGCAGTTGTCAAAAACGAGAAACGTCAAGTCGTTGAATTGTCTTGCCGAATACAACTCATGAAGCGCTTTCCTTTTACGTGTTTGTTGTTCTAGAGCTACAAGCACTGAAGCAACTCCGAGCTGCCCTAAAAGGAACACGTATTTCAGGGGATTATTCACCGCGTGAGCGACACTTGCGTTGTTTGACAGATAACCTAACCGTATCAAAAGTCAATAGTAGAGTTGAAGGACTTTCGAAAGTACATCGGGTGGAGTTTGGATATGCGCGGGTCCGCCTAGATTTCCACCTCCAGCCAGTGTTCAGTGGCGTCGACGTTGCACAGATTTACGTTAACAACTACAATGCTTACGTATACTTAGGGTTTAGGGTATATTATATACAATATGAAAAAACGTTATAATATTTACAGTAGGTATATTTATAATAATAATTTTTAAGTGGGTTTTATCAAGCACTAAAACTAATTGAATATAAATTAATCTTCGGACTCAGAAGAAAATGTAGTCCTATATTTGCTACAAGTCGAGATTATCTGAGCACTATCTGATGAGGTGTCAGAAGAAACGGATTCATCCTCGGATGATCCCGTATTTACTGTAAATATAAATTCATCGAATGCTTCATCTAAAAGATTCTCTTTGATTACCTACGTAATCATTTTCAATTTTTATTACATGTTCATGTGTGTGAAGTTAGCGCCTTCTCCAGCGCTCGGCGATTTCCCTAGATTTGACGATGTGGCAACCGCGCATTTTCCTTCTAACCAATCAGAGCGGCCGACAGACACGTCAAACTAGAGCTACCTGTTGAGGTTATGTTACTATAATTTAAGTTTTCACCCCTTTTCAAAGAAATATAGATCAAACTTACTTTCGGCGATCCAAGGGCGACCCATACTGATAAAAATTATACCAAAAAACATGGGACGACCCCTGAAATTAAGGGAAAACATTGAGAATTACAGAAATTATTTAATTTGAACCCCTTCCAGAAAAATGTACCACACGCCCTTCATACCGACGAAAGCCCTATTCGAGAGGAACAAAATGACACCAAAGTCATCCACCTAAAGACATCGGATGGCCCTTAAAATTAGGGGAAAACGTTGAAAATTGCTTATTTTATTTAATTTGAACCCCTTCCAGAAAAAGGTACCACACGCCCTTGATACCGACGAAAGGGGAACAAAACGACACCAAAACCATCCACCTAAAAGCATCGGATAACCCTTAAAATTAGGGGAAAACGTTGAGAATTGCTTAATTTATTGCTTATTTTATTAAATTTGAACCCCTTCCAGAAAAATGTACCACATCCCCTTCATAACGCTGAAAGCCCAATTCAAGCGGAACAAAATGACACCAAAGTCATCCACCGAAAGATATCGGATGACCCTTAAAAATAAGGAAAAACGTTGAAAATTGCTTATTTTATTTAATTTGAAGCCCTTCCAGAAAAATGTACTACATCCCCTTCATACCGACGAAAGCCCTATTCAAGCGGAACAAAATGACACGAAAGTCATCCACCGAAAGATATCGGATGACCCTTAAAAATAAGGAAAAACGTTGAAAATTGCCTATTCTATTTAATTTGAAGTCCTTCCAGAAAAATGTACCACATCCCCTTCATAACGACGAAAGCCCTATTCAAGCGGAACTAAACGACATCAAAGTCATCCACCGAAAGATATCGGATGACCCTTAAAATTAGGGGAAAACGTTGAGAATCGCTTAAGTTATTGCATATTTTATTAAATTTGAACCCCTTCCAGAGAAATGTACCACATCCCCTTCATACCGACGAAAGCCCTATTCAAGCGGAACAAAATGACATCAAAGTCATCCACCGAAAGATATCGGATGACCCTTAAAAATAAGGAAAAACGGTGAAAATTGCTTATTTTATTTAATTTGCAGCCCTTCCAGAAAAATGTACCACATCCCCTTCATACCGACGAAAGCCCTATTCAAGCGGAACAAAATGACACCAAAGTCATCTACCGAAAGATATCGGATGACCCTTAAAAATAAGGAAAAACGTTGAAAATTGCCTATTCTATTTAATTTGAAGCCCTTCCAGAGAAATGTACCACATCCCCTTCATACCGACGAAAGCCCTATTCAAGCGGAACAAAATGACGTCAAAGTCATCCACCGAAAGATATCGGATGATCCTTAAAAATAAGGAAAAACGTTGAAAATTGCCTATTCTATTTAATTTGAAGCCCTTCCAGAAAAATGTACCACATCCCCTTCATAACGATGAAAGCCCAATTCAAGCGGAACAAAATGACACCAAAGCCATCCACCGAAAGATATCGGATGACCCTTAAAAATAAGGAAAAATGTTGAAAATTGCCTATTCTATTTAATTTGAAGCCCTTCCAGAAAAATGTACCACATCCCCTTCATAACGACGAAAGCCCTATTCAAGCGGAAGTAAACGACATCAAAGTCATCCACCGAAAGATATCGGATGACCCTTAAAATTAGGGGAAAACGTTGAGAATCGCTTAAGTTATTGCATATTTTATTAAATTTGAACCCCTTCCAGAAAAATGTACCACATCCCCTTTATAACGATGAAAGCCCAATTCAAGCGGAACAAAATGACACCAAAGTCATCCACCGAAAGATATCGGATGACCCTTAAAAATAAGGAAAAACGGTGAAAATTGCTTATTTTATTTAATTTGAACCCCTTCCAGAGAAATGTACCACATCCCCTTCATACCGACGAAAGCCCTATTCAAGCGGAACAAAATGACATCAAAGTCATCCACCGAAAGATATCGGATGACCCTTAAAAATAAGGAAAAACGGTGAAAATTGCTTATTTTATTTAATTTGAAGCCCTTCCAGAAAAATGTACCACATCCCCTTCATACCGACGAAAGCCCTATTCAAGCGGAACAAAATGACACCAAAGTCATCTACCGAAAGATATCGGATGACCCTTAAAAATAAGGAAAAACGTTGAAAATTGCCTATTCTATTTAATTTGAAGCCCTTCCAGAGAAATGTACCACATCCCCTTCATACCGACGAAAGCCCTATTCAAGCGGAACAAAATGACGTCAAAGTCATCCACCGAAAGATATCGGATGACCCTTAAAAATAAGGAAAAACGTTGAAAATTGCCTATTCTATTTAATTTGAAGCCCTTCCAGAAAAATGTACCACATCCCCTTCATAACGATGAAAGCCCAATTCAAGCGGAACAAAATGACACCAAAGCCATCCACCGAAAGATATCGGATGACCCTTAAAAATAAGGAAAAATGTTGAAAATTGCCTATTCTATTTAATTTGAAGCCCTTCCAGAAAAATGTACCACATCCCCTTCATAACGACGAAAGCCCTATTCAAGCGGAAGTAAACGACATCAAAGTCATCCACCGAAAGATATCGGATGACCCTTAAAATTAGGGGAAAACGTTGAGAATCGCTTAAGTTATTGCATATTTTATTAAATTTGAACCCCTTCCAGAAAAATGTACCACATCCCCTTTATAACGATGAAAGCCCAATTCAAGCGGAACAAAATGACACCAAAGTCATCCACCGAAAGATATCGGATGACCCTTAAAATTAGGGGAAAACGTTGAGAATCGCTTAAGTTATTGCATATTTTATTAAATTTGAACCCCTTCCAGAAAAATGTACCACATCCCCTTCATAACGATGAAAGCCCAATTCAAGCGGAACAAAATGACACCAAAGTCATCCACCGAAAGATATCGGATGACCCTTAAAATTAGGGGAAAACGTTGAGAATCGCTTAAGTTATTGCATATTTTATTAAATTTGAACCCCTTCCAGAAAAATGTACCACATCCCCTTCATAACGAGGAAAGCCCAATTCAAGCGGAACAAAATGACACCAAAGTCATCCACCGAAAAATATCGGATGACCCTTCAAAATAATGAAAAACGTTGAGAATTGTTGATTCTATTTAATTTGAAGCCCTTCCAGAAAAATGTACCACACGCCCTTCATACCGACGAGAGCCCTATTCAAGCGGAACAAAACGACACCAAAATCATCCACCTAAAAGCATCGGATGACCCTTAAAATTAGGGGAAAACGTTGAGAATCGCTTAAGTTATTGCATATTTTATTAAATTTGAACCCCTTCCAGAAAAATGTACCACACGCCCTTCATAACGACGAAAGCCCTATTCGAGCGGAACAAAATGACACCAAAGTCATCCACCGAAAAACATCGGATGACCCCTAAAATTAAGGGAAAAAGGAATTTCTAACGTTTTCTATTATTTTTGGGGGTCATCCGATGTTTTTAGGTGGATGACTTTGATGTCGTTTTGTTCCGCTTGAATAGGGTTTTCGTCGGTATGAAGGGCGTGGGGTACATTTTTCTAGAAGGGCTTCAAATTAAATAGAATCAGCAATTTTCAACGTTTTCCCTTAATTTTAAGGGCCATCCGATGTCTTTAGGTGGATGCCTTTGGTGTCATTTTGTTCCGCTCGAATAGGGCTTTCATCGTTATAAAGGGGATGTGGTACATCTTTCTGGAAGGGCTTCAAATTAAATAGAATAGGCAATTTTCAATGTTTTTCCTTATTTTTAAGGGTCATCCGATATCTTTCGGTGGATGACTTTGGTGTCGTTTAGTTCCGCTTGAATAGGGCTTTCATTGTTATGAAGGGGATGTGGTACATTTTTCTGGAAGGGCTTCAAATTAAATAGAATAAGCAATTTTCAATGTTTTTCCTTATTTTTAAGGGTCATCCGATATCTTTCGGTGGATGACTTTGGTGTCATTTTGTTCCGCTTGAATAGAGCTTTCGTCGGTATGAAGGGCGTGTGGTACATTTTTCTGGAAGGGCTTCAAATTAAATAGAATCAGCAATTTTCAACGTTTTTCCTTATTTTTAAGGGTCATCCGATATTTTTCGGTGGATGACTTTGGTGTCATTTTGTTCCGCTTGAATTGGGTTTTCAGCGTTATGAAGGGGATGTGGTACATTTTTCTGGAAGGGGTTCAAATTTAATAAAATAAGCAATAAATTAAGCAATTCTCAACGTTTTCCCCTAATTTTAAGGGTCATCCGATGCTTTTAGGTGGATGGTTTTGGTGTCGTTTTGTTCCCTTTGAATAGGGCTTTCGTCGGTATCAAGGGCGTGTGGTACATTTTTCTGGAAAGGGTTCAAATTAAATAAAATAAGCAATTTTCAACGTTTTCCCTTAATTTTAAGGGTCATCCGATATTTTTAGGTGGATGACTTTGGTGTCATTTTGTTCCGCTCGAATAGGGCTTTCGTCGGTATGAAGGGCGTGTGGTACATTTTTCTGGAAGGGGTTCAAATTAAATAAAATAAGCAATTTTCAACGTTTTCCCTTAATTTTAAGGGTCATCCGATGTTTTTAGGTGGATGACTTTGGTGTCATTTTGTTCCGCTCGAATAGGGCTTTCGTCGGTATGAAGGGCGTGTGGTACATTTTTCTGGAAGGGGTTCAAATTAAATAAAACAAGCAATTTTCAACGTTTTCCCTTAATTTTAAGGGCCATCCGATGTCTTTAGGTGGATGACTTTGGTGTCATTTTGTTCCGCTCGAATAGGGCTTTCGTCGGTATGAAGGGCGTGTGGTACATTTTTCTGGAAGGGGTTGAAATTAAATAATTTCTGTAATTCTCAATGTTTTCTCTTAATTTCAGGGGTCGTCCCATGTTTTTTGGTATAATTTTTATCAGCATGGGTCGCCCTTGGATCGCCGAAAGTAAGTTTGATCTATATTTCTTTGAAAAGGGGGTGAAAACTTAAATTATAGTAACATAACCTCAACAGGTAGCTCTAGTTTGACGTGTCTGTCGGCCGCTCTGATTGGTTAGAAGGAGAATGCGCGGTTGCCACATCGTCAAATCTAGGGAAATCGCCGGGCGCTGGAGAAGGCGCTAACTTCACACACATTACATGTTCACACACTCGACAGGTAAATCCACGAAAACATTTAATGATTTCAGGTCACCTTCCTGCTGTGCAGGTAATGAGAAAATGGTAATAAAATACAAAAGGGTGCAGTTTATTTAATTCGATTTAAATTTATAAACTGTTTAATTTCATTTATTAAGTAGGGGAAGGTGGGTATCAGTGAGACACGGGGAACAGTGAGACTTTTCAAATTTCGCGGTTTGTGTACAAGTTACAGAGTGCTAGCAACCTACCCTTTAAACTGTACCTAGAGGCTAGAGCCCATGCGCTTGACGTGATTTAGCGGGCATAGCTGTGAAAGTCTTTGTTCAAGATAATGGTGACTGGTTTTTGATAAGTGAACTAAATTTCAAGACTTTGGAACTGAAGTCCACTATTCTTTAATGATACATTTTATAAATATTACACTGGCATCAACGATCAGTCCTAGGTTATGGATAAATATGGTGATGAAGTTTTCCGTATTATTTTTGTAGGATAGACTTTGATCATTTATTTTTTGTTTTATGGACCCCTGGGTAACAATGAGACAAAGTTGTGTGGGGAACACTGAGACAATGTGGGGAACAATGAGACATGCTCAGATTCTGACATATATGTTAGTTGGCTGGCAAGCAACTTGCAATATAAAGTAAACAAGTTGTCTTATAATTATTTTGAGCCTTTTGGTGTACTATACTCTGTCCGGGATCCACACGACCGAGATTCACCCTATTTCCATGGCGATTCATTGTTGACAACAATGATTCGCCATGGAAATAGGGTGAATCTCGGTCGTGTGGATCCCGGACAGACCATAGTCAAATTTTTTTTACACTTGGATCGTTAGGCACCACCACGCCCCAAAAATCATTCTACGCGTTTGAATTAAATCCCAAATGTTAACATTTGTTAATTTTGCAGGTTTTAATGAATAAAAAATAAATCACTTATTTTTAAATATATTTTGTAACAGCTTATACGACACGTCTCACTGTTCCCGACACTCTGTCTCAGTCTACCCCAGGGCATTGGGGTACAGTGAGACAGAGCCCCAATCGGGTTTTAATTTTTTAATTAAGGTTAACAGTTGAATTATTGCTTTTTTGTACAATTATTATTAAATAATGTCTTCAAGGAAGGCGCATGCAAAGTTTCAAACGTCTAGCGCGTTCTCTAACAAAAAAAAATGGGGTTCAAAAAAAAGCGTCTCACTGTTACCCTCTAGGCCTGCGACTTTCAATTGATATATCGATATATCGATATATCGATAAAAGTGTGTTATCGATATACCGAAATATCGATATATCGATATATCGATAAGTTATCGATAATATATCGATATACCAATAAGTTATTATCGATATATCGGTATATCGATATACCGGTATATCGATAACCGGTGTCCCGTATATCGATACCTATAATGATACTTCTGAAGTTCTGACTTCTTTTAAATGTAGGAGTAGGTATTCGGTCTGATTCAGTCATTTGTTGACAACTGGCTAACATTTAAATGAATTGACAAAATTGAGGAATTCTTGCGTTGGAGATATCAATATTTTCGTGCAGTGTATAAACAATTAGTATATAAACAATTTAAACAAGTGATGGTAGGAATTACTATACTTATTTAAACGACTTGTAGAAAATTGGACATCGCAACTGATGTTTTTCAAAGCACCCTTGGGTCCTAATATCGTTTATTTCGAATCCTACGTTATTTTCCAGGGCACAACGTAAACAATAATGTTTGAGCGCTCCAATCCAATCGATTCAATCAATAATTGATTTCAATATTATTAACTAACTAACATCAAGAAACTACAGAAAAAGGACTATTACCTATTCATACCTATCTAGCTCTTAAAACTAAGATGTTACTCGATTACAGATATAATACCACAGTAACGATGTCGATACAATTGTATAAGTACCGATAAGGCGATATATCGATAAATCGGTATATTTAGTTATCGGTATATCGATATATCGATATATCGATAAATCGGTGTATCGGTATATCGATATATCGGTATATCGATATATCGATACATCGGTATATCGATATATCGGTTTATCGATATATCGGTATATCGATTAAATTTTAAATATCGATATTCGATATTCAAATTCCGATATCGCACAGCCCTATTACCCTCCTTCCCCTACCTAGGTCCTGTCCTGATGTACCTACAATTATATTTATAATAAATGAAGTTAAATGGTTTGGGTAAATGAAGATGAGATACAAATACCCTGACGACCCCTGAATGTGACGACATGCCACTGTGCATTTTCACGACAGGCTCCGCCTTCGCACCGAAACTCGGCTTTGCGCCGCTTTATAGCGATGTACTTTCGAAAGTCCTTCAACTCTACCACCCCGTGCTGTTCGTTGCTTCGAATGTTGGATTTTGTGTAAGAAATAGTTTGGCGGACGTAGTTACCGACTTAGGCCTTTTAGATATGAGTTTCTTGTACAAACTGTAAACAAGAAAATTATGAAAAATGACATAATATTTTTAATCTTGTTACCGAACTGGGCAAAAAGTTGAATCCACATTGTTAGGAACTAACCACTTGCTGTCGCTCAAACGCTGTGCTCCTCCCTGCGCTGTCTTTGAAAATATAGGATTATATTCCAAACGCCCCGTCAACTCTCCCGATTTATCCTTCTCTTTGAAATATTCTACTAAACAGGACACTGCCTCACCTCCACCCCAAGCCAATTCTTCATCCCAAACCTTCACCATTGCTTCATATTCTATTTCTTGACTTCGCTTTTTCTATAGCCACACTTATTTCTTCGTCGTTCCTTTCTCCAAATCTCTTGGGACATTTTCTTATTGATATATCATATTCTACGTGCAGCTCACAGCAATAAAACGTAAAAAGTGAAAAAATTAGAAAAATCAATTTCTTGTTTATACAGAATATCGGCGTTTCTATAGAGACATTTTCATAAAATTCTATGCATACTTACTAGATATTTTTTTCAGGGAATTGTCGTATATAATACAACAAGTGGTCTCAATATTGCCGGCAATTTTTGTCAGTTTGATGCAACGAACAGGCGTTGGGACGAAAAAACAACGCCTGCGAGTCTAAATCAAAGTGACAAAAATTACCAAGATATTGAGACCATGAGTTGTATTCGGCAAGACAATTCAACGACTTGACGTTTCTCGTTTTTGACAACTGCCTGGCAATCACCACATGTACAAATTGCCAAATTAGTCACGCTGTAATTGGCTGAAGCAGTTAATTCGTATTGGTTTATAAAGTAAAAGTTGAATTGTCATGACGAATACCCCACGGTATTATATATGACAATTCGACTCACTTTACATTGACCAATCAGAATGTTTTAATTTGCGATTTACAGCCAATGAGGCTCATTCACACCTGCATTTCAGCGATAATTTTTACTAGTACAAAGGACCCCGCACGTTTTATATGGAAAAGTGGCTTTCGGTGAAATTGTCTGAATTTTTGATATGTTGCAGTTTTCATGATTCTGAACAAAAGTTATCATTGCGCCAACCTCCTGACATGGACAGTATTTGCTACAAAAAATCCCGAAGATAGAATTTTCCCATAAGGTTTATACACATTTTGGGCCCATCGTTTCCTACACTTCCCGACATAATATTTAAATACGCTCAAAAGGCCTCCATACAGACGTATGTTAGTAATATGTGTAAGAAAGGTGCCTCTGAACTTATCATGTAGAATTATGATGGCAAAACGACCGATTCCATTTTCGCTACGTGTATTTCTTATGGGAAAAGTTTATCTTCGGGATTTTTTGTAGCACAAACTGTCCATGTCAGGAGGTTGGCGCAATGATAACTTTTGTTCAGAATCACGAAACCTACAACATATCAAAAATTTAGACAATTTCACCGAAAGCCACTTTCCATAAGAATCGTGCGGGGTCCTTTCAGTGAAAATCGCATTTTATAAATATGAACCAATCGCTTTTTAGAATTTTTAACGTATCAGCCAATAAAATTTTGATTAAACTGGAAATCATGCACATGTGCTGATTTCCGGAAATCACTTCCTGCTGATTTTCGGAAATCACTCTCGTGCTGATTTCCAAAAACCACCTATAGTGTTTTAATTATTTATTAGTGTTAAAACAACTCCACATCAACAAAGAAAATGAAAATTGAATTACATGTTCATTGAATTGCAGTGAAACACACAGTTATTATAAATTTGTTGATTCTGTCGTTTCTGCGACGGGGAAGAAGCTGTAGTGACAAACAACAATTCTTCAACTATCGATTCGCTTGTAATGTTTTTCATTTCATGTTTTGATCCTGCTCCAGCTTCATCTGCATCATCAGTTCTTTCTTGCTCTCCTCGTAGCTTTAGCACCATTCCTTTATGTCGAGCTGGAGATATGGTTTCAGGGATGTTATACTGGAATGTCCACTCATTTTTATTAATTGGATTTTCCCTACTCCTTTTCTTGCTAATTGGGACACTGCCGTTGATCTGAGTGAATGGCTAGTTATCTTGACTGAATTTGTGTCGATACCTATGGCCTTAGCTGCTGATTTCATCCATTTGCCCATTTCATTTTGCCCTACTGGGCAGTTTTTATACCATGATTTGAGTGATCAAGCATCCAGCCAGGATTAAGAGTCAGGAACAATCTGTCCGTCGTAACATGCTTGGGACGTTTAGCAACCATTTTTCTTAAATAACCTAGCAGATGCAAAATTATAAAATCTAAAATGATTCAATTAAAGTTTACCTGAGTTGACAGCACAGCCAAAAATATTTTTGCAATTTTTCAACTATTTTGTTTATTTTGCAATTTCTATAGTTACAACTGCCACGAATATCTTGATATTATTCAATAAATTTTGGAGCGCGCCATAAAATTGCGATTTTCTGGCTGAATTTATTTCGTGGTGTTTTGATTTTCTTTGGAAATCTCTCCTGAAGGTTTCGTTCCTTTATTGCTGCTAGGAAATCAACCGCTCGTCTTCGACTCGCGGTGATTTCCGCCGCAATAGAGGAACTCAACATGTCAGTCGAGATTTCCGAAAATCAAAACAACCACTTAATAAATTATATACGACAATTTTTATGACAGCTAAGCAGGACCGTACCAACGCGAAATGTAAGAATTTTGGCCCCAAGTTCTCATTCAAACGCTCACTGGAATGCAACCACAGCAAAATCTATTTATTTATTTATTACTGTAATTATTAATCGTGAATTTACAATTCTTGTAAACAACAGGTTGACCCTTTGGGCTTATTTTCGTTGCCATTGAAGAACTGCCCACTTCTTCTGAATAAGCATTACCTTCTTCTCTTTTCTCGTTCTCTTCTTGAAAACTAGTACTTGGCACGGAGGATGGCAGGACATGCATATTTTTTCGGATGCTTTCTACCAATCCTTTATGGTGATCTTCATCTAGTTGAAGGTACGATTTGAGGGAGCTTATGTTGTTGTGTCCCGTTATTTTGATTACTTCATGATCTCCAACACCGGACTTAGTCAACAAGGAAACGCACGTCGACCTCACCGAATGATTTGTGATCTTCACCCGTCCTGTATCCAAACCTACTATCTCTGCGGTCTCCTTGGTCCATTTGCTCATAGTGTGGATTCCGATGGGGCAATTTTTATACCAGATTCCGTTCTCCTTCCAATTGGGATTTGGCGTTAAAAAAAATCTCCCTATAGTAATGTTTCGAGTACGTTTTTTCACCAGCTGATGGTAAAGCCTAGAATTAAGTCTGACAATTAATGAATTAAAGAGAACCGGTGATTTACCTGACTGGGCATATGTCTGAATTTTCATTGTTTGTCAGCAGAAATTTGCTGTTTGTTAGTTTCTTTCCACCACCTTGACAGGTTTTAGAAAAAACAGGATTGTATTCGATTCTTCCTGTGGCAATCCCCGTATTGTCTAGCTCCTCTCTGAAGTAATGAACCATGCATTGTACTGCCTCTCCTCCTCTACTTCATTACGATTAATTCTCATCCCTTTTGTCTTTTCATCCCCCTTTACAATTTTTCAACCCCCTAAGTGTTTATTTTGCAAAATTCACGTAATTTAGTTTTCCTTCGGTAATAAATTGAACTCATTGGGATTATGTTTATCTTTTTCACTTTTCCAACCCCCTTCGCAACATTTCAACCCCCAAAAGCTAAATTTGCATAATTTTCGTGTTATTTTCTGTAATTCTGCTTAATTACGATTAATTCTCATCCACATTGACGTTTCAACCCCCATTGTAATTCTTCAACCCCCTAGGTGTTAATTTTGCCAAATTCGGATATTTTCGTTTTTCTTCTGTAATAAATTGAACTTTTTTCATCCCCCTTCGCAATGTTTCAACTCTTCAAATGCTAAATTTACATAATTGGGTTATTTTGGTGTTATTTTCCGTAATTTTACTTAGCCACGGTTAATTCTCACACCTTTTGACTTTTCTTCCACCTTTACGATTTTTCAACCCCCTCAGTGCTAATTTTGCAAAATTCGCATAATTTCGTTTTTCGTCGGTCATAAAATTGAACGCATTTGGGATTCAGTTTACCTTTTACAATTTTTCAGTTTCCTTCGCAATAGGTAGGTATTTGCGTATTTCAACCCCCACAAAAGTTTTAACTGCATAATTTGGTTATTTTCGTGTTTTATTTCGTAATTCTACTTAATCACACTTGATTTTCATTCCTCTTGACTTTTCATCCCCTTTCACAATTTTTCAACCCCGAGTGTTAATTTTTCAAAATTCGCCAAATTTTTTTTTAATTCCGGTAATTCTTTTCATTTACTCATTCCTGTTCATTTTCTATTTTTAAATTTTGTAACAACAATTTTTTTACAATTCGCCTCTTTGACGCATCTGTGCGTTTTTGCGGAGGCACTACTACCAGGTGCAGATTGATAAAATCTGCACCCGATTCCACCAGTAAGACCAGCCGCCCCTAACTTGATAAACGTCTACCGAGATATACATCGCATTGATATACATCTTCCGTTGGCTTTTTTTTAGTGCCGAAGCAAAATGCGAGGCACTATAGTTTTAGTGAATTCGCTCGCTCGGCCGGCCGTCCGTCTACTCTGTCCATCGCATAACTTGAGAACGAAAGCAGATATCGAGCTGAAATTTTGTACACGGGTGTATACCCGGAAAATCTCGGCGGGGATTGCTTTTGGGCCATATCGGACCAGGGGGGTGGGAGTTAGGGGTGAAAAACCGAAAAACTATTAACTGCAATAAGTCGAGAACTGGTGGACGTATCTTTCTGAAACTTGGTATGTACGTTCGACCCTCAGGTCTGTTGAAAGTGAAATTGTGCTAATTTCGGGGGATGAAATTTAGGGGATGAAAACCACAAAAAATATGATAACTCCGTAAGGGTTGCACGCAGCTGTCGGAAACTTAACGTACACACAAATATCGGTGAAATCTTGCGGGGGATGCCTTTTTCGTAAAATCGAACAGATGGGGTGGAAATTAGGGGTTGCAACTCGAAATTCCGCCTAATAAGTATTGGTCGAAATTGGCGTCATTCGATAGCTTTCCGTTAATGATTCAAAAAAGGTGTCATTCATATTTTGAGAAAAACCACCTTTATAGGCGGATGGACAAATTTTCAATATCTAACAAGGGGGATGAAATTTAAGGGTTGAAACTGGAAATTTTGTCATGTAAGTGGTGGAATAAAATTATGGGGTTCGATAGACTTCGGTCAACTATTGAAAAAAGGTCTTATGAGTTTTCAACCTAAAACCAACCCCTAGGCTATTAACCACCCCTAACTCTTTGCAAGCGGATAAATATATTTTATTAATTTTTTCTGAAAACCTATTGATTTATTTATGAACAACTGAAGTCAGTAAATACACAAGGAGTTATGTAACACCGGAAAAATAAACTCACCCCTGTAAATCATAAAGGGGTGAAACCATGATGGGTTGAAAACATGAATGTATAAATCACCTTAATTTTTCAACGCATTGGGTTAAGGTGGTGAAATTGAAAACACAACTTCTTTTAGGGCATGTGGGGGTGGTGAAATAGGGGATTGGAGTTTAGGGGTTGAAACGTCCATAAGGCCCTGTAATTTGACACAGAGAAGCAATATCTTCTGCGAAACTGTGACATCTTACACACTGCATCTTCGAGAAAGGAAGAGTGAATTTTAGGAGAAATTTATCGAAGGGGGTGAAAGTTAGGGGTGGAAACTCGAATTTTTACTGAATAATGTAGGGTTGAAATTAATACCATTCGATAGCTTTCTATTGATGGTACAAAAAAGGTCTTATTCATCATTCGCGAAAAGCTACCCTTAAAGGCGGTACAACCACTTAACATTCCGAAACACAAAAATGCGAGAACTCAAAAACTGCTCAACGTATCAGGGCTGAATTTGATGTTGTAATTTACAGCACCACTGTAGACGGATGGGCAAATTTCCATTAATGTCTAACAAGGGGGATGAAATTTAAGGGTTGAAACTAGAAATTTTTTCATGTAAGTGGTGGAATAAAATTATGGGGTTCGATAGATTTCGGTCAACCATTGAAAAAAAGTCTTATGAGTCTTCAACCTAAAACCAACCCCTACGCTACTAACAACCCTTAAGCCCTAGCAAGCGGAGTAAACACATTTAATTTTTTTTTGCTTTCTTCTGATTTGTTAATAATGCAAAGTCATTTTCATTAATTTTTACCCATCCACAATTTTTCAACCCCTTTCATGATATGTGAACCCTCAAAGAGCAAAATTTACCCAGACCGCTTCTTTTTCGTGTGATTTTCGCTAGTTCTACTTAACTACAGTTCATTTTCACCCCTTTTGATTTTTCATCCCCCTTAACAATTTTTCACCCTCCCGAGCGTTAATTTTGTAAAATTCGCGGAGTTTTGCCTTTTTTCGGTAATAAATTTTACCGAATTTTACTCATATGGATTGTTCTTGCCTTTTTCACTTGTTCGACCCCTTCGCAATGTTTCAACCCCCAAAAGTCAAATTTGCATAATTGGTTTATTTTCGTGTTATTTTCTGTAATTCTATTTAATTACGATTAATTCTCGTCCCCTTTAACTTTTCATCCCCCTTTACAATTTTTCAACCCCCAAAGTGTTTATTTTGCAAAATTCACGTAATTTACTTTTCCTTCGGTAATAAATTTAACTCATTTGAATTATGTTTATATTTTTCACTTTTCCAACCCCCTTCGCAACATTTCAACCCCCAAAAGCTAAATTTACATGATTGGCTTACTTTTTAAATTCTGTAACAACAATTTTTTAACATTTCGCCTTTTTGACACATCTGTGCGTTTGCGGAGGCACTACTACTAGGTGCAGATTGATAAAATCTGCACCCGATTCCACCAGTAAGACCAGCCGCCCCTACATACACATTAACTTGATAAACGTCTACCGAGATATACATCGCATTGATATACATCTTCCGTTGGCTTTTTATTAGCGGATTTGATAGCTAATTTTTTTCTAAGCCGAAAACCTTGGTGCCATTTTACCTAAAAACTCCATTTTAGTGGCAAAAGGGCGCTTGTTTCAATTTATTTTACAAAAAAGCATATTCTTCAAACATTACAATGTCCGAAGGCAAAGCTTCAAAGTGTGCAATGTCTAAAATATTTTATCAAGTTTTGACTTCAGGTCACTCAACAACTTTCCTCATTACCTACTGTAAAATTTACAAATTGTGACATTGTACACTTATACTTTTATGAAAAATGCACGCATTTCAAAACACTAAAACAAACATATTATACCGATTTATACAGGGTGTCTCAATTGTCTGTATTCGGTCGATAACTCCATTGCTGTTAGAGATAGCGAAAAATTGTTGAATACAAAGTTACAGAGGGTCAAACAAGGCACATTTTAAAAATACAATCCTGTATACAGGCTGTCTCACTAAGGAATAAGAACACAAACATAGGTTTTTTAAATGGAACACTCTATATTTTAATTTTTTATTGGATTCTATGATGAATTCCGTGTAACATTCATTAATCATGTTTTCATCTGAAGCGAATGGTTTAGAAGATATTGGCAATTTTGCGGGAAAAATTACTTTTGCAGTACTTGTTTTGAAAAATCACCCCACAACGAATCTTCAACCTTTGTTTTTGTAAATTTAGCATGTTATTAAGGTAGCTTTGGGTTATCTTTCAAGCGCTTGAAAACGGTCTTAGCTTCTTAAGTTCGTCTCCACTAACATTATGAACCTTCAAAAAATGTAGAGGTTTAAATTTCGAAATTTTTAAATGGCACCACTATCACACGTTATAGCCATAAGCTGTAACATTAATTTTGTTTTGGTTTGATATAAAATGTCCCTATGTCCAAGCCTCGAATTTTTCGTTTTATTCAGTAAAATACGATTTTTAAGAATTTCCATTTTTAATTTACAATAAATTTACAATTTTTTACAATTTACAATAGGTGTCACAAATTCTGTCAGCCGGAATCCTGCGTTAATTAACCATAAATTGTGATCAAATGTTTTTTTAAGGTTCATTTATGGAACGCAAGAATGTGCCTACTCAAAAAAGTTGCAGCATTTTCAGCACTTAGGTACTTACCAAAATGAAATAAATAGATAACAATTGCACTTTTAGAATAGGTAGGTCATTTTTTAATTACTTAGGTACTTACCGACTTATTTTTTTTTTTTACTTTCCTGTTAATTTAAAAAACAACAGGTAGGTACTTTGTTAAAATAAAGTGCTTATAATGCCAATGATTTGGCTTTGATGATGAACAGTTTGTGTTCGAAACATGTTAGTTGTTGAAATAAAACTTTTCGGTATAGTGGGCGTTTCTGGTGATATTATAATAATTCCGCTTTGTTTTTACAGACACAGAATTTATTGCAGGTTCTGTTTGTAGCCCAAAGACAATTGTCAAATGTAGTCAGAGCCAACCGTCTAAAAACATCAGGAAAAAAAAGGTGAAAATTGTCTTTTACTGAATAAATCGAAAAATACTAAACTTGGATATAGGAACATTTTATATCAAACGAAAGCGAATTTAATTTTACAAACTATGGCTATAACATTTGATAGTGGTGCCATTTAAAAAATTCGAAATATTAACCTCTACATTTTTGAAGGTTCATAATGTTACTGGGGACGGACTTGAGAAGCTAAGACCGGTTTCAAGAGCTCTAAAGATAGCCCAAACCTTCCTTAATTACATGCTAAATTTTCAAAACCGAATTGAAAATTGGTTGTGGGGTGATTTTTCAAAACAAGTACTGCAAAAGTAATTTTTCCCGCAAAATTGCCAATATCTTCTAAACCATTTGCTTCAGATGAAAACATGATTAATGAATGTTACTTGGAATTTATCATAGAATCCAGCAATGGAGTTATCGACCGAATACAGACAATTGGGACACCCTGTATATTGACTAAATAAATTGAAGTACCTAATTTCTTGCAGCCGTTCCTTAGAAGAAAAGGGACAATTAGTAAAGGGCATGAGTACGAACAACTCATGACGGTAGCCGCATGCCTTGAGCTGATTCTCGATGAGAACGTGAAGGATTTCGAAATTTCAACAAATGACGACGCATTTAAAAGTTTCGTTGATTTCGCAATCTCCGTGGAGTGTAAAGACGGGACCATACGAAAATCCGCCACACAACTCAAGCATATAGAGAATGAAGACAAGTTACTTAAAATCGCAAACTTATGCGGAAAAAACAAAAAATTTAGCATCGCGCGTTATTGTCTCGAAGCTCAAGAAATTAAGGAAACAGATTTTGTTTACATACTTCATACAAACAGAAAATTGGACGTAAATAATCAAGAAATAAAGTTACAATTTAAGTTACCAAAAAAGAATAATTTGGAACTTACTGTAGAGCTTTGCAAAACTGGACCTGAACACGTTTACACCTTTCAAATTGAAAAAGGGAAAAACACAAATATTGACACGAAAGAGTTTGAAGACTATCAACGGTTCTTTCAAAAATTTAAGCTGAAGACTAATCAAGACAATGTCCAGAAATTATGTAAAAAGAACTTCGGTAAATGGACAGAACATTTTGGCGGCACCAAAGCAAGTTTTGACAAATTTATGGAATTTATAAGAAGATGGAATACCAGAGATGGTGAATTGGAGAAATTGGATAAGAAAATAGTCATTTTCATATTAGTGGAATCTCTACTTTCACCATATATTGAAAAATTTATCTTCTCACAACATGAAAATGAAATTGCTCGTATTCTAAGAGAAGCTATTATGAAATTTAATATCACCACATTTAAGACGCGCAACGAATTCGTCAAGAAAATATGGCTGAAAACCAAAACTGATACGGAAATTAAGGAAGTTGGACACGAATTATTAGATGAAAAGCAGGAATTTGGGGAACCTTCATCTGATTACAGGACGACATTGTGGAACTTAGGAGAGTGTCCCCTGATTGTAAAAGTGTCCGACGAGTGCGAGAAGGCGATAAACACAGCCATAGGTTTCCTTGCCAAAAATCAAATCATTGATAGAAAATTGATTTTACTATGTTACAAGGATAATCATGAAAATGCTTTAGATCGATTCGCGAATCTGAGTGATTTAAAGAATATGGATGCAACTATTTACAAACAAATAGTCACAAAATTACAATTACATTTACAAGGTAGACGATGCAATTTGGGAGAAATTATTACTTCTGAAGATGCTGAAAAAATCTTAACTACCGACTATTTAATTCAAATGGCTCAATCAGACATTAAGATTTCTGGAGAACAAGAAAGTCTTCCAGAATTTTACGTAAGGAGGTCATTATCACGTACCGTTATAAATCCAGAATTTCTAAACAAAACCAAATCCAAGGATATAATTATAATCAGCAATAATAAGGAAGAAGCAAGCGAGGTTATTAAAACTACAGCTGGAAAAATTGCTAAAATAGAAGAATTGTTAAACCTTGCAGGTCAAGGGGATGAATTATCAGAAAAGTGTATCGTAATTCAACCCAGTGAATGTACTTCCGAAGAATTTCTATCAATTCGTCAAAACTTCCCGGAAAAAAATTGCCATCACTTTAAATACGATCTTATAAAATCAATGAAGTCGCTGACGAAGACGAATTAAACCTTCTTCAATGTTCAAATCGAATTAACATAATCTGTGCAGAACCGGGTCTTGGCAAGTCGACGATGTTAAAGTTTTTCAAAAATTCTTTCGACGTACACTATTGGCCACTGTATTTAAATTCAAAAGAATATGTATCGACAATATCAGACAATCAAGATATTGAAACATTCGTGATTTCCTGTTACCAAAATATTCAACCTATTGAAAAGGATCTTTTGCACATTTTCTACACGGAGAAAAAAATTGTATTTTTGTGGGATTCCATAGATGAAGTTCTTGAACCTCCAAAACGGAATGGCCTTTACAAATTTATGAAAAAAATTGAAGCTAATGGCTTTAAACAATGGATTGCTTCGCGATCCAACATTAAATGGGAACTTGAAAAAGAATTCAACTCATTTGCTCGAAACATAGAAGAATTCAACGAAGAACAGCAAAAGAAATACATAGAAAATCGTCTTTCGAAGAAATACGATACAAAGCAGCTTGAAATTATATTTGAAAAACTAAGCACAAACACAAAATTCTTGAATTATTTTAATATACTGGGCGTTCCAATGCAACTCGCCATGTTAACTGAATTATTCCTTCAAAGGAATTTTGATTTTTTTAATTTCCCGATGACGGCGTCAAAGTTGTACGAGCATTTTATCAATGGTAAACTGGAATCCCATTTCGAGAAAGTTAAACTGTACGACGAGTTTACCAAGGAAACCCTACGAGAAAGCAACCTCAACGCATATAAAATATTTGGTATCAAAATTTGTGTTGAATCTGTTACTGCAGATTATGTAAATAAATCACAACTCGATTTCATGAAGAAAATGATATCGAAAACTTTGGAGAAATTAAAAAAATCTGATCCCGTGGGTCTTATCATCAACTATGGCGGAAATGAATTGTCTTTTGTTCATCAGACATTCGCGGAATATTTTGCCGCCCTCTTTCTTTCCGAGAATTTTCCTACTTTGCGAAGCTTAAGTGATATTTACTTCGACAGCGGATTCAACAACGTCAGATCTATGTTGGATCTAATTCTTTGTGCAGTTCTTTACAATGATCTAACACTTTTGAAGGAAAACAAGGATCATGTTTTAGAAAAGGATTCGAATGGAAGAACTGCGTTACACGTAGCTTTGTCGTGGACGAACGGACACCTCAACTTGCCCGACTTAACCATTTCGAGAATATTCCAACAAGATCACTTGGAAAAGTTAGAAACGAAGTTTAAAATTGTGACATTTCTTCTAAAATATTTAACCGAATCACAGGAAAAGTCTGTTGATTTTTATGACAGTTCAATAAATGTGGATTACTCGCAAATTATTTTGCATGCTGCGGTTATGAGTGGAGATTTGGAAGTTGTTCGATTTACGGTGGAAAACTATGTATCGTCGGTTGACAACGTTAACGGAAGACAAGAAACTCCTCTACTGTTTGCTACTTTCACCGGGAATTATCAAATTGCTGAATATTTGATTAAAAACAAAGCAAATATTAATGCTGTTAATACAGAAGAATGGAGCTCTTTATATTTTGCTGCAAGTGGAGGACTTATGGACATCTTTACATATTTGTTTGAAAACGGAGCAGATTATAATATTGTTGATTGTCAGGGGAGGAGCTTATTATCTAAAGATATTTTTTTAAAAAATAGTGTTGGAATAATTGAATATTTGTCTAAAAAGAGGGCTCATTTAAATTTGTTCAACATTAACATCCCTAAATCCGAAAGACTTGAAAACTATGTTCCGAGAACTCTGTCTCGTATTCTAATTAACATCAAGTTTGTGAAAGAAAATGCTCATGATTTAGTACTTGTCAGCCGCTTAAATGACGTGGCAAGTTTTCAATCACGCACCTCTACAATATGTTTAATGAATAAAATTGAACACGTTGTAGCAGAAGAGTTGGTTGAAGAATTATTAACTGCATTTACTTCAAATGCGATACTAGGAACACGTCATCATTTTAGCCTCGAAGATTTTCTAAATATCACCAAAAATTTGAAAGTAAACTGTCATCACTTTAAATATTCCAAAGGAGACTTGGAGTGGGTAGAATCTAAAGAAAGCGTGGAAGTGTTACGGAAATATCAGTTACTTAAGGAAAACCGTTCATCCCCATCTCTAACCTCTCGGTCCAATTTTAATGAATTGAAAATGTTCAAAGATTCAGGAAACGTGAACCTTATTTGTGCAGACGCAGGAATGGGAAAATCAACTCTTCTAAAACTGTTTCACCAAACATCTATTGATGGATATTGGACCTTTCCTCTAAACACCATGGAGCATGTAAAAAATATTCAAGAGAATGGAAATGTTGAAGAATTTCTAACCTTATTTTCAAAGAAAGGTGGACGGTTTGTAACAGATCTCTTACAAATACTAATTGACAAAAAACGAATAATTTTTCTGTGGGATTCCTTGGATGAATTTTTAAACAAGAGTCAAAGAAAAAACGTTTATTTATTTATCAATCAAGTTCGAAAGTTTGGCTTTGTTCAATGGATTGCGGCCAGGTGTACCCTTAAAACAGAAATCGAAAAGGAACTGAATACATTCGCTAGAAGCCTTGAAGAATTTAGTGAGGCTGATACAAGAAATTACATCTTCGAACGTCTTTCGGGCACGTATCACTTAAAGAATATATTAATCGTTACGGACAAGATAATAAATAATATTCAATTTTTAAAAAGCCACTGCATGTATGAAGTTCCCATACTATTATTTATGTTAACTGAATTGATAGTCAAAAATTCTAATGTAGATGAAATTTTTCCATTAACTATAGTAAGACTATACGGTATGATAGTAAATGAAAAATACCAGCTTTCTTCAAAGAAAATCCACCCGTCAACTAAAGAAGAAATTCTTGCGTCATACGAATTACTGGCAGTAAAACTGTATTTCCAGGATATTTTAGAGGCAAATTTTTTTAACAGCGTCGAATGTCATTTAATTGAGAAACTATTAAAGGAGTCTGATCCTTTGGGATTCGTAGTTAATTTCAACGACCGAATATCCTTTATTCATCACACATACTTAGAATATTTTACGGCATTATTTATGTCAAAATACAACGATAGACTACCAAGTTTCAAAGACGTTTACTTTAGTAATGAATTTAAGAACGTTAGAGTTTTCCTTGACTTTCTTTTGGCCGAGAACTGCCCCGCACACATTGCAGTCTTATCCAAAGATATAAACACGTTAGAAAAACACATTGCCGAAATCTTAAATGAAGACAGAGGAGGAAGAACGGCTGTTCATATTGCACTTAACATGGGACAACAAAATTTCGAAATACCAAATATAAATCAGTTTGATTTAATGAAAATGCCAGTTCAAGACCCGATAATTTTAAAAGTAATTAACAGAATAATGAGATATTTAAAAGAAACCAAACAAAATCCATTTAGTAGTGTGGATAAATTATTTCAGATAGATTGCTGTACGTATGCACAAAGATACATGCTACATATGGCCGTAATGGGTGAAAATATTCAAGTTGTGAAATATGTCACAGAAAGTTGCACATTAGCCGAGAGTAAAAGAGATAAGGCATTCACATCGTTAATGATGGCTGCATACATTGGAAATTATGAAATTGCAAAATATCTGCTCGAAAAACAAAACGTAAACTCGACAGACACAAACGATAACACTGCCTTGCATTACTCAGTTTACGGAAAAACTAATCTTGAAGTTGTTAAACTCTTGGTAAGTGAAGGTGCAGAGGTAAACTCGGCGACAAATAGATCCAATTCTCTGCAATTAACTCCACTGCACATAGCGGCTCATAACTGCAATTTAGAAGTCGTAAAATGCTTAATAGACAACAAAGCTGAAGTCAATTGTTACTGTACATCTGGAAGAACTCCTCTAATGTACGCAACACGAAACAATCAAATAGAAGTCGCCAAACTCCTCATTGAAAATAACGCGCAAGTCAACTGTTCTGAAGAAAATGGGTGGACCCTTCTGATGGACGCTGCAGAGAAAGGATATTTAGAAATCGCGAAATGCTTGATCGATAACAAAGCTGAAGTCAATATATCCGAAAGTGATGGAGAAACCGCCCTTCATGTCGCTGCACGGAACAACCAAATAGAAGTCGCCAAACTCCTCATTGAAAATAACGCGCAAGTCAATTGTTCTGAAGAAAATGGGTGGACCCCTCTGATGGACGCTGCACAGGAAGGATATTTAGAAATCGCGAAATGCTTGATCGATAACAAAGCTGAAGTCAATATATCCGACAGTGATGGAGAGACCGCCCTTCATGTCGCTGCATTGTTCAATCAAATAGAAGTCGCCAAACTCCTCATTGAAAACAACGCGCAAGTCAACTGTTCTGAAAAAAATGGGTGGACCCCTCTGATGTACGCTGCAGCGAAAGGATATTTAGAAATCGCGAAATGCTTGATCGATAACAAAGCTGAAGTCAATATATCCGAAAGTGATTGAGAGACCGCCCTTCATGTCGCTGCACGGAACAACCAAATAGAAGTCGCCAAACTCCTCATTGAAAATAACGCGCAAGTCAATTGTTCTGAAGAAAATGAGGAGACCCCTCTGATGTACGCTGCAGAGGAAGGATATTTAGAAATCGCGAAATGCTTGATCGATAACAAAGCTGAAGTCAATTTACTCAAAAGTGATGGAGAGACCGCCCTTCATGTCGCTGCATCGAACAACCAAATAGAAGTCGCCAAACTCCTCATTGAAAACAACGCGCAAGTCAACTGTTCTAAAGAAAATGGGTGGACCCCTCTAATGTTCTCTGCACAGAAAGGATATTTAGAAATCGCGAAATGCTTGATCGATAACAAAGCTGAAGTCAATTTACTCAAAAGTGATGGAGTTACTGCCCTTCTTGTCGCTGCATTGTTCAATCAAATAGAAGTCGCCAAACTCCTCATTGAAAATAACGCGCAAGTCAATTGTTCTGAAGAAAATGGGTGGACCCCTCTAATGTTCTCTGCACAGAAAGGATATTTAGAAATCGCGAAATGCTTGATCGATAACAAAGCTGAAGTCAATATATCCGAAAGTGATGGAGAGACCGCCCTTCATGTCGCTGCATTGTTCAATCAAATAGAAGTCGCCAAACTCTTCATTGAAAACAACGCGCAAGTCAATTGTTCTGAAGAAAATGGGTGGACCCCTCTGATGTCCGCTGCAGGGAAAGGATATTTAGAAATCGCGAAATGCTTGATCGATAACAAAGCTGAAGTCAATATATCCGAAAGTGATGGAGAGACCGCCCTTCATGTCGCTGCATTGTTCAATCAAATAGAAGTCGCCAAACTCCTCATTGAAAATAACGCGCAAGTCAATTGTTCTGAAGAAAATGGGTGGACCCCTCTGATGTCCGCTGCAGGGAAAGGATGTTTAGAAATCGCGAAATGCTTGATCGATAACAAAGCTGAAGTCAATTATACAAACAAATTTGGAATGACCCCAATAATGTTGGCAGTTCAACAAAAGTTTCCGGCGTTAGTTCAAGTTTTAATGCATAACAGTGAACTTGAAAAAATTTCAGATTCCGGCGATACTGCGTTTCATATAGCAATTAACACGGATCAGTTTGAAACTGCACAGTTATTAATTGGAGAAAATTCTGTTTTCAACAATTTTCGTGCAATAGCTTTTGCAGCACAGGAAAATTTGAGCACACAATCTTCAACCACTTTTTCAAATTCAGAAGGTCCTATTAACAGAAATGAAGACTTCACGTTAAGGTCATTACCTCCGTTACGGGGCGACATAGAAATAGCAAAAGAATTCATAGGTGATATTAATATGACGAATGACAGGGGAGACACAACGTTACACATCGCAGTTTACTTAAATAAACTTGATTTCGTTCAATACCTAATTGAGAAGAAAGTCGATGTTAACTCTTCAGGAAACTGTGGGTGGACTCCGCTTATGTACGCCGCCCAAGAGGGATATTTAGAAATTGTAAAAATTTTGATAGAAAATCAAGCTGACATTAACAAAACCAACAATTCAGGTGCCAATGCTTTACACATAGCTGCATGGAACAACCAGAATGACACCGCTCGACTCTTAGTGGAGAAAAACGTTGAAACGAATTCTTTTGGTTCCTTTGGGCTAACACCTCTTTTGATTGCGGTGCAAAGAGGAAATTCAAGTCTTGCAAAATGTTTGATAGACCGTCGAGCTGTAATTAAAAGACCAGTTAGCCAATTAGAAAGCATTCAAAGTCTACTTGATGAATGCCAGTCGGAAGTCAATTGTCCGGACAGTTTTATGTTTACTCCATTGATGTGGGCGGCCCGAAAAGGATATTTCGAAATGGCACAATTGTTAATGGGGATGCATAAAAATGTCCACAAGAATATTGTCCACAAGAAATGCTACCCACCGGAAAAATGTCCACTGGAAAAATGTCCACAAGGACGGTTACGTCAACAGCTGTAACGTCAAGATCACGTCCTGCCGTCAGCGACGAAGTGTCAAAACACACAGAGTACCTTCATTTAAATGGAACAACTGACTGACAGGAGTTACATAGGTTAGGTTTGGATTAGGTCAGGAAAGGGGGCAGTTGTAGTTGGGGGTTGTTAAGGTAGTGGCAGGGACATGTCACAGGTTCCCTTTATTTAATAGCCCCAACAGCTGAGGGTAAGTAAAAGATTCAAATGTTTACGATCAATTTAAATATTATTTTATAGGTACCTGCCGTAACCATTAAAGTAATATGCATTTCCGATAATGTTGAGCCTGCTGCCCACATGGTGATAGGCACAAATAAGAAGTGCTGAGCTTGTCGAGACCTCTGTTGTTGTCACCTGTAAGTGCTTATGTGATGATAAACATTCAATTTGTCTTGTAGGAAACAACTCTCTAGAAGAAGTCATGAATAAAATGTCTAAGAAATGATGTCGATCTATGGTGTTATGTGCCCAAATGCTAATAACTGAACGTGCAGTATTATTATTATATGACACAATTAGGTCTGATAATTGATAAATAATTATGTTTAACTGATGGACTGAGCTATCTTGAGACTATTTTATATGGAGATGTTGGTTAATGTTCAAAAATATCAGTCCCAAGGGATTTTTCTATTTTGAATTTTTATTAAAAAAATTGTATAAAATTGGTCGCTTTTTAATTTCACACTATAGCAAGTGCTTGTTATACCTACATAATATAGGTGGGTATGTGTTTATAATATTCCTTTATTCTAAGGTGGGGTTCACTGGTCACTTTTATTTCCCCGGTATCTTGAAACAGCTAGGTCCTATTGCTGTTGCTAATAGGGACTGCCTAATTTGTAGACTGGCATGTTTTTCTAGTCCAACCGGGCTGAAATTAACACAAATCGCTTCTCCAGCCTCACTTTACTAGAAAACCACATTTCCACCCCCTGTCACCTCTTTGAAATCCACCCCCTTAACAAATTCTTGCAGACTGGGGTGTTTTTGTGGTCCGACCGGGCTGAAATTAGCACAAATCGCTTCTCCAGCATCATTTTACCAGAAAAACACATTTTCCATCCTCCTGCCGCCCCTTTGAAATCCGCCCCCTTAACAATAAATTCTTGCAGACTGGGGTGTTTTTGTGGTCCGACCGGGCTGAAATTAGCACAAATCGCTTCTCCAGCATCATTTTACCAGAAAAACACATTTTCCATCCTCCTGCCGCCCCTTTGAAATCCGCCCCCTTAACAAATTCTTGCAGACTGGGGTGTTTTTTTTTGGGCAAATTCATCAGGGGGTTGGGAGATTGGAAAAATTGAGAGGTTGATAATTAAAAAACCGAAAAAACAATTTTTTTTCTGTTTCTTTTGGGAATTGTACTTAACATGAATAGGTACCAAAATTTCAACCTCCTACATTTTTCATTAGCTTGCATAGTTTCTCAACACCCTAAAAGTAAATTTTGCAAAATACACGCATTTTTTGTGTTCTTTTCAATAATTCTACTCATTTATTGGGTTATGCGAGGTGTTAGTCAATATCCTGTACTGTGATCTATGGTTCAATATTATATTATTATATATTATATACCTATATTTTTAAACCCCCTCCACAATTTTCCACCCCCCTTTGAGCCTATTAAATTTTTTGACACAAACATTTCAAAAACCGGAATTTGTGCAATTTGTCATTTTTCGTGTGTTAGTTTCTGTTAGTAATTCTACTCATTTTCTGTGCAATTTGTCATTTTTCGTGTTAGTTTCTGTTAGTAATTCTACTCATTTTCACCACAAGGCGCCAATTTGCAAAATTTTCGCATTTTTGTCTCGCAGAAGTTCTTTCAATGTCTTAAATTTTTCAATACTCTGAAGAAAGTTTCGGCTCCCAGATACTTGAATTTGTGCAATTTGCTCATTTTTCCTTTAGAGGGTTGCACGGGGTGGGGGGTGAGTTTTGGGGGTGAAATTTTTTGACGGTCCATTAGTGTTTTCAGGTTGTAGGTGGTTCAAGTTTTCAATCTCATCTATTGCCATTTTTAGTATTTAGAGGGTTGCAGGGGGTGGGGGGTGTTTTAGGGGTGACATTTTTTGAGGTCAATTAGTCTTTTCAGGTTGTAGGTATGGTTCAAAGGGTTGAATTTCATTTATTGCCATTTTTAGTGTTTTTTTTATTAGGTATTTTTAACCCCCCCGCATATAAAAGATGTATATCAATGCGATTTGTGTCCCTATATAGGTATAGATGTTTATCATATGTTAATGTGTATGTAGGGGCGGCTAGTCTTACTGGTGGAATCGGATGCAGATTTTATCAATCTGCACCTAGTAGTAGTGCCCCCGCAGACGCACAGATGTGTCAAAAAGGCGAAATGTTAAAGAATTGGTGTTACAGAATTAAAAAGTAGAAAATGAACAGGAATGAATAAATGAAAAGAGTGGCCGGGATTAAAACAAAATTTGACGAATTTAGAAAAATTAACACTCTGGGGCTGAAAAATTGCAAATTTTGCAAAATTAGCACTTAGCGGGTTGAAAAATCGTAAAGGTGGATGAAAAATCAAAGGGCATGAGGATTAACTGTGGTTAAGTAAAATTAGGGAAAATAACACCAAAATAACCCAATTATGCAAATCTTGTATTTGAAGAGTTGAAATATTGCGAAGGGAGATGAAAAAAGTGAAAAATGTAAACATAATCCAAATGAGTTCAATTTATTACCGAAGAAAAACGAAATTACCCGAATTTGGCAAAATTAATACCTAGGGGGTTGCAAATTGTAAAGGGGGATGAAACGTCAAAGTGGATGAGAATTAATCTTAATTAAGTAGAATTACAGCACATAACACGAAAATAAGCCAATTATGCAAATTTGACTTTTGGGGGTTAAAATGCTGCGAAAGGGGGTCGAAAAAGTGAAAAGGCAAGAACAATCCATTTATGAGTAAAATTCGGTAAAATTTATTACCAAAAAAAGGCAAAACTGTACAGATTTTACAAAATTAACGCTCGGGGGGTTGAAAAATTGTTAAGGGGGATGAAAAATCAAAATAAGGGGTGAAAATGAACTGTAGTTAAGTAGAACTAGCGAAAATCACACGAAAAAGAAGCGATCTGGGTAAATTTTGATTTTATTTTTGAGGATTCACATATCATGAAATATGGGTTTGAAAAATTGTGGATGGGTTAAAAATTGATAAAATGACTTATTTGACTTATCCAAAAATCAGAAGAAAGCCCAAAAAAATAAATAAAATGCATTTACTCCGCTTTGCTATAGGGCTTAGGGGTTGTTAGTAGCGTAGGGGTTCTACTTAACTACAGTTCATTTCCATCCCTCTTGACTTTTCATCACCCTTATCAATTTTTCAACCCCCTAAGTGCTAATTTGGCAAAATTTGCGTAATTTCGTAATAAATGAATTCATTTGGATGATGTTTACATTTTTCACTTTTTTTATCCCCCTTCGCAATGTTTCAACTCCTCAAACGCAAAATTTACATAATTGGGTTATTTTGCTGTTATTTTCCGTAATTTTACTTAGCTACGGTTAAATCCTCATACCTTTTGACTTTTCATCCACCTTTACGATTTTTCAACCCTGTAAGGTGCTAGTTTTGCAAAATTCGCATAATTTTGTTTTTCGTCGGTAATAAAATTGAACTCATTTGGGATCCAGTTTACCTTTTACAATTTTCCAGTTTTCTTCGCAATAGGTAGGTGTAAGTATGTATTTCAACCCCCACAAGTTTTAATTGCATAATTTGGTTATTTTCGTGTTATATTTCGTTATTCTACTTATAATCACACTTAATTTACATTCGTCTTGATTTTTCATCCCTTTTCGCAATTTTTCAGCCAAATTTTGTTTACCGGCAATTCTTTTCATTTACTCATTTGGTTTATATTCGCGAAAATCAGCAAAGTGTCTGACATCCAGAGCTGGGCCAAGTACCGAAAAAAAGTACTTAAGTATCAAGTACTTAGTACTGGATAGAAGTACTTGAAAATTGCAGTCCAGTACTTTACTAGTGCGCACACGTTAAGTACCCAGTACCAGTACCAATACTTAAAAGTACTGAGTAAAATAAGGGACTGAGTATTTAATGAAGTAAGTACTTGACATATTACTTAAGTCAAATAAGAGACTGAGTATTTAATAAGGTATTTAAGTACTTTCAGGACTTAAGTACTTGACATAGTACTCAAGTATCTACTTGTTATTGAGTATACTCTTATAGACAGCGGGCTAAGCGACAATTTCGGTAGGTATATCAAATTTGTAAAAAAAATTGGGGCCCTGAATATCATTACCTCCCGTCTGCCTGTCAATTTTTCATGTAAATTATAAGATGGCACATGTTACAAAAAAACATTTGACTGACGTCCAGACCGCTGCGTTTTCGGTGAGGGTGATTGTAAACATGTCATGTGCCATCTTGTTTACATGAAAAAGTGACAGGATTGCAGTCTGCACCCCGTGCCCGTAATAATTTCGAGTTCTGATAACGAACGACACCACGCAAAAAGTGCTCCATTTCAATAAGATTTATGGTATTGTTTTGCGAATTTCAGGCTTCTAAGAAATGAACAAAGTGAAGTCGTTCTTGGATATGCCCCAACCTAATAAATATTCTAAAAAACCCCCATTTTTCAGTAAAAGATTCAGTACCGAACTCGATACTTAAGTACTCGATACTTATAAGTCCTCGATACTTAAGTACTCGATACTTAAGTACCCGATACTTAAGTACTTGATGCCGCATGGTTTAAAATACCAAGTACAAATACTTCGCTCGAAAAAATTATTCAAGTACCAGTATCAAGTACTTTTAAGAAGTACTTGAAATACCCAGTACCAGTACCGAATTTTCAAAGTACTTAAGTACCGGTACTTTAAGTACCAAAAGTAATCAGTACTGTACTTCAAGTACATTTCGATACTGAGTAGCCCAGCTCTGCTGACATCTGGTGGCAATACTTTAATTACACTGAGAGACAGGATACGGAAATACTTTTAAACGTCCGTCATCATAATTTCGGCTTACGTCAGTTGCGAGGTTAGGTAGTAGTTTTGTTCGGAGGCATCCTCTCGCTGACTCGAAATTTTGGGAATAATTGTGTGGAATTTTACGTTTTGTGTACTTAAGCGGAACATTGTAAATCCAGGAAAACTTGGCTTTTAAAAAATCCTCGTATCAATGTCACTGATGTCACCAACTGACACTGTCAGGCACGTCACGCTGGAGTTCTCACATCCGGTTCCCCAGTTTGGTGAGACCGCCATTTTGTGGTTTAGCAATGCCATCTATTAGCAGCTGATTTTCCCGAATTGTCATTCTTTTTACTTTTCAACCCTCAAAATAATGTTTGTGTTTTTTCTGTTCATTTTCTACTTTTTAATTCTGTAACTACAATTTTTTAACATTTCGCCTTTTTGACACATATGTGCGTTTGCGGAGGCACTACTAGGGGAAGGTGGGGCAAAGTGGTATACCTAAGACAGAACGCGTCACTAATGAGAAGTTTAATGAATATTTTTTGAAATAAAAGTACTAGTGCTAAAGAACAACATATTTATTTGGTAAAAATATATATGAAAACTAAAACGGAAAATAAAAACTTAAAAAAAAAATTTAAGTTTTAACCACCTGCATTTTTTTCACTTTGCCCCACTGGTGGGGTAAAGTGAAATATCGCGCGGGGCAAAATGAAAGGGAAGAAAAATAAGTTGCATTAAAGAAAAATCTTAACTTTACTCTAAAAACAACAAAAAAATGGTAATGCTCTATATTTAGGTTTTTACAAAAATTGTACTCTGCCGTATCTTTGGCGAATAACTATGGATATTTTGACTACAATTTGCTGCTTATATCGATGACACTCATCGGGAACTGAGGGAAAGACAAAAATATTTTCCAGAATCCTATAATTTCCTCCTACCATTACCGAAACTGTTATAAATAAGAAAGGGTGTCATGGTGTCATTAATCACGGAAAACATGGAGAAAATAAGCAAAGGGGCAAAATGAAATCACTTCACTATGCCCCACAGTATGGCATTTCACTTTGCCCCACAACCACATTTGAAAAAAAGTCTATCACCTGATTAAAAGTTGGGTTATGAATGAAATTTCAATGCATACAAGACAAAGCTAGAGGACTAAGCTACCACCACACACAAGTTAAAAATAATAATTTGGTTTAATTTGCAACTTAATTGATTATTTACTTACCATGAAATCTTACATCAAGACAGCCAAAAACAGGAATTTCTAAACTGTCGCCATTCAAATAAGGTATGATTCAAACCAAAACACAGGATAATTAACAACTTCATTGGGCACCTAGTTCAGCTATCACAACAAGGATACCGACACTTTGACAAAAAAAAATTGCTTGTTTCACTTTGCCCCCCTGCTTCACTTTGCCCCACCTTCCCCTACTAGGTGCAGATTGATAAAATCTGCACCCGATTCCACCAGTAAGACCAGCCGCCTCTACCTACACATTAACGTGATAAACATACAGGGATACACATCGCATTGATGTACATCTTCCGTTGGCTTTTGTTCTGTTTTTAGAGTTAGATTTTTCTTTAATGCAACTTATTTTGCTTGCCCTTTCATTTTGCCCCACGCAATATTTAACTTTACCCCACAAGCGGGGCAAAGTGAAAAAAATGTAGGTGGTTAAAACTTTAATTTTTTTTAAATGTTTATTTTCCGTTTTTGTTTTCATATATATTTTTACCAAATAAGTATGTTATTCTTTAGCACTATAGTACTTTTATTTCAAAAAATATTCATTAAACTTCTGTTCTGTCTTAAGTAGGTATACCACTCTGCCCTACCTTCCCCTACTAAAGATACCAAATTTCACGTTGCTATCTTTAACTGTTTTGAAGATATTGAGAAAACACCACTTTCAAAGTGGCCCCTACCTTCCTTTAGGAGGTATTTTTCGACATATGTTCATAGGAACTTTTTGCATATTTTTCATAGAAGAATATCTACAGGTAAAATTTGGCGACGAGTTTCGTTTACACTCTGGTAGGCGGTGTACACCGGTGTCTTCAGTCAAATCAGTCTGAAGTACTCGAAGCACCTGTCGAATTAGTTGAAGTAGGTACTTTAAAGTACCTAGAGCTCAAAGTATACCTACCAGGGTGGATTCTACGAATAAACTTGAAGCAGCAAATGTACATACACATTTCAATGAGTGAACTACCCCTCATCAAAAACAATTAATAAAAGGGGGTAGGTTACATTAGACTGATGAATTAATCAGTAGGTAAACCAATGCCAAATGAAGAAGCCTGGGCTGCAGTTCCCATTCTGTTTTCTCAAATCAACCCTATAGCTCCTCACCTGACCTGACACCGCTGAAAGCGATGCCCCAATGGTGCTCAAAATAATAAATAATTAAATAATGGACTTCAGCCACGTCACAATCTGAAATTAAATAAAATCTGCAGATTTGCCAAGGCTACGCACTTGTAGGTTAGGTCAGCCGTCGACAAAGGACAGCGAAAGCGCCCCCATGGTTGCCCTCCTGCGCCCTACTTCTGTCGCTCTCTCGGTGACTTATGTTATTTACTCAGTTCAGTTCTGTTTGATGGAATTACTCTGTGTCTATCGCTCCCGCTTAACACAGGACGCGATCTTGACGTTGATACTGTGACGTTGACGTAACTGTCCTTGTGGACATTTTTCCAGTGGACACTTTTCTGGTGGGTAGCATTTCTGGTGGACAAAATTCTTGTGGACATTTTTATAGCGCCTCTTGTTAATCTATAACCAGGCAAATGTTAACGTATGCAACACAACAAATAACACTCCACTGAATTTCGCTGCGATGGAAAACAAATTTGAAACTGTGAAACTGCTCGTGGAACATAATGCGAATCTCAATTTGGCTTTAACAGGAGGGTGGACCCCTCTTTGGATTGCAGCAGCTGGAGGATACTTTGATATAGTAAAGTATTTGTTTGAGAATGGAGCAGCGATTAATGATACGGTTGATCGTGACGGCGGCACAATTCTCTCCGACGCAGTCATGAATAATCAGCTCGAAATCAGTAAATATTTGATTGAAAAGGGAGCTACAGTCAATATTCAAACCAACACCGGGGACACCCCATTGCATTATGCTGTTCGAAATGAAAACTTTGCTACGGTGAAACTTCTAGTGGAAAACGGTGCAGATGTCAGGACCAAAAATCATCGAGGACAGACACCTCAAGACTTATGGCAAATAACTGAAGAAATTAGAGTCTATTTAAATTACAATAGACATTAAACCTACCTGAATAAGATTATGGTAAATTTCTTCCAATTATATTTTATGTATTAATATTTCTGTTTTAGCAAAATTTTGAATGATCTCCGCTTAAGTTTAGCCCTACCTGAAATGGGAGAAGATCCTTTTGACGCTACCATTAGCTACAAGATACCAACTACATCCTAGCCCACATGTATCTGCCAGTTATTTATCTAAGTATCTTACCCAATGCTTTCAATTTCAAGACTTTTCAGTAAAACCCGTTTATATTGTTTTCCTAACTTCCACGTCATTTATTCCATTTAGTTTAAAGAATGAACCAAACTCAGTCATTTTCGTTGCATTGATGCAAAAGTGAAAAGATTATTAAAAGCGATGCAAACGGCTTGTACCTATACCTACTGCTAGACTCTAAGAACTATCAATTTGCTCTGTGCCCATAGTTTATCTTCACTGTTTTGTACACGTACGTCGACATTGAAAAACTTCAAAATCAGATACCTGCCTGCCTAATGAATAGAAGTGTTAAAATTTGTTTCATATCTTATTTATATAAAAATCTAGGTAGGATTGCTAGCTACATACCTAAGCAGGATTAAATGATATTTGAAAATAGAAATGCTGTACTTAACTTTACCTCGCAGCACACTGAAACTAAAGTATTTAATTAGGTACTTACCTACTTATTTTTACCTCCTTCGTTCAGTCCTGCATCGGGAAGTGAAGTCGATTTGTATTTTACTTCAAATTCACCTTTTTATGTATGTATTCATTGTGTATTGTGTTTCTGTACAAAATGAGTATAATCCAATTTTTTTTTTATAATACTTAGGTCCATAAGTTAATATTCTCTTTAGTAGGCAACTATTGAAAGCTAATTTTGTACAGGCAGCGTAATTTTATTGATAAATTATTCCAATATTGCTCCTTTGTAAATAGGTAGGCACTTTTTGTAAAGGTCCATGTATTTTTCAATTTATGGTAGCGAAGTAGATGTTAGTAATATTTTTTTAATATAGGTAGGTACTTACTATGTCGTGTATAAGTTGTCATATCACGTGTTCAGTTGAAAAAGTCATAAAGTTGACTTTTATTATCCTATCCGATTATAACAAACAAGCGACTTAATGTGATGACTAATTCAACTGAACGCCCCTTACCAATATAGGAACCTATAATCATTTCAACAAAACTATAGTTGTACATCTTCAAATTAGATATAACGTCACAAAATTCCGAACGAGTTGGGGTAATTGTTGAAATTTTAGCATTATCTTTACAGAGCTTATTATTTATTTATTTATTATTATTGCAACCGCAGATGATCACTGACTAGATACGTATATTGAATTCAAAGTTATTCTACACGCCGGTAGGCCATGGAAATCCGGTGATGTATTGGCAGCAACATAGTTGCAGCAAAATATCCCTATTGATTGACTTAAATTTTTGTCAAAAGAAGATTTCTTTCTGTTAAAACGGGAAAAAACGACCCACCAAATCGACGCAAATCAATTGGATTTTATTGAGGTTAATGGATCAACACAGCGTAATGTATGCAACTGACGTCGCTGACATAGCAGATTTAAAAAAAATCACCCGCCAGTTTTACAAATTAGTACTGCCACTACAGAAAAAAACTTCATTGCCTTCTGATGGCGTATAGAATAAGTTCAAATGCAATATATATGACAATATAGATCACTATCGCCAACAAAAACACCTACTCACGACTTTTGCGGACGAACAGTTTATAGGGCATTCAGTTGACAATTCATCCTGTCATTGATGACGTGTAACGAAAGATTTGTTGAAATTAGTCGGTATACAGGGTGTTTTGCAACCGCGTGTAAGTTTTTTAACATTAGATTGCCCATCAAAAATGGTGACGATTGGCACAAAATTGTTTAGGTCGAAGTCGTCTCCTAAGGAAGTTAGGGCTTTACCATAGGGAGCAGTTTTTCTTATTTGGATATCTCTAAAACCACTCATTAAATAAAAAAATACCAAGAATAGTAAAAGTTGCAGTTTAAGCTGTTCTTTACAACAGGCACCACCATTTTTAAAATGCGTGACCTTGAAAAATTTTCCAGTTACCTCAGATACGGATATCTCTAAAACCACGCATTAAATCAAAAAATACCAAGTATAGTAAAAGTTGCAGTTTGAATTGCCTTTTCTAACGGACACCACCATTTTTAAAACGCGTGACCTTCAAAGATTTTCCCGAAGAAAAATGTCAAAGGTGTCTGCGTTTTCTGGGGATCCCGTGGTCATAATCCAACGAAATTCCCCATGTAGATGTATATTCACTGGCTACTAGTGTCCACAAAATTTCATTCAAATCCGTTAATCCATTCCTGAGATAACTAAGAAAAACTGCTCCCGATGGCTGACTTTAAAGCCCTATAACTTCCTTAGGAGACGATTTCGACCTAAACAATTTTGTGCCAATCGTTACCATTTTCGATGGGCAATCTGAGGTTAAAAAACTTACACGCGGTTGCAAAACACCCTGTATAACTTTTTTTTTGTGTTCGCACATTTTTGTAATTTATATTTAATTTTAGTTAGTTAAAATAACCAAGATGGCAAGATGTTTCAAATATGATGTATATTACCAAATTAAATGTGTTACAACTTATGGTCAGGGAGATTTTTAAACTTGTCTTTTGATATTTTCTTAATTCCTAATCACAAAGAAATCGTCAGATTTTAACCTGTAGCAATACCATCTCAAATGTGAATAATATGCAGAACCGCAGTTATACAGGGTGGATCAACACTATTGCCCACCCCAAAAATCGCCCTTTACCTTATAGCTAGAGTTTTGATTTTTCTACAGTGTGTATGGGTACTAAAAACCCTTCAGATGACGCAAAAGTTTTTTTGATTGGCCCAAAAATGTGACGTCACGAGATTTTCAATTGAGCTATTTTCATGGAATAAATAATTTTTGCCCACAGGTTGGTTATTTAGAAGCTAAAAATCTCTTCAATTTTTCTCACAAGTCACCTATGAAACAACATCTAATCATTGCGAGGTATGTCCTTTATAAATCGGCGGATGTTCAGAAATGTCAGTATCAGCTTCTCATGTCGACAGGGTCATCAAACCACATTATTCTTAATTTTCGAATTCATTCAATTAATCAATTAATTTTCCCGGAAAATTATTCCAACATAACGCCCAAGGTTTATTTCAAACAAGCACGTGCGTAGTTCCATATCGAGCGTCAAACTAAATCACACATACCCTCGTTTTGGTGAAATTTATCCAAATTTAATTTACAACCAGCACCAAGTACGTTTACCCATTACCCATCTGAAGGGCCTTCTGATTTGGTAAGTTTCTGAAATTTCGGTAGATTTATTTAATTGTAAAATTGAAAATTTACATGTTGTAACTTAAATAAATTGTTGAAATTCATAACAATTTCATAACGGTGGGTAAGTATTAACCTACCTCCAGAAATATCAAAAATTAAGACCTCATTTAACAATTTTTATTATTTTATTAATCAATTTAATCAGACAACTTGCAGTTTTGCTGTGTTTACAAAGCGACTCTAATTTGGCACTGTTCATAGGTGGTACACTCGGGAGATAAAATAATGGCCCTGGACCGCTCACATTGTGGACTGTTTCTCACAACCTTTATCAAAAAAATTAAAATTGAACGTGAAAACCTCTTTATTAAAACGACTCAAGTGGGATACAAGCCTTTACAAACCTATTTTGAGTGTTTTTTCTAAGAATCTGTGGACATGCGCATTGTGTGCGGTCGAGGGCCAATATATTTTATTTCCTGACTGTACACTTCTACTGAGAAGAATCGTCCAGGTTTGTCGATTAGCTGACACTCTCCGTGAAAACATTTTTGAGAAATTATGTTGCAAACAGGCTGTCTGATGAGGCTTGCAAAGTACCTACCAACAGTCCAGACACTGCTACCTATTATTAGATTTTGGGTTCACAGAAAGGCCCCATCTTTTAACCTCCCCACAACCATATAAAATGGGAAGTTACTGCAATCACCCTAAAATTCGAAACTGAGATAACACCAGATCTTTACGTTTCAAGGTCCCAGGATCACAAAAAAGTGGTTTTTAAAAAATGTCTGCGTACATACAGACACATTTTAAAAACCACTTTTTTGTGTTCCTGAGACCTCAAAACGTATAGATCCGGTCTTATCTCGAATTCGAAAATTTTAGTGATTGCAGTAACCTCCCTTTTTTTTTAAATGGTGAAGTGGAGTGGGGAGGTTAAAAAGAGGAATAGAAGAAATAATCTATGCATATAAACTGCTCAACAATTCAATTGGTCCACCCGGCAATTTGAGTCAATTTCAAAATGCCGTAACTCCTCAAGCATTTGATCGATTTGAATTAACCTTTTTTCCACAGAAACCCCATTTAATTGCCTACGACATGATATGTTCCGCGTTTTATGCAGGTCCCCCTTATTTGATATTCAGGGTGTCAGAGCCGGGTACTGCAAAATGGCGAAAGTATAAACCACCCCTGATTCTGAAAGAAATTTTTCTAATTTATTTGCCTGGTTGAGAAGGCGTCTCAGGTTCATACCTCCAGACGTTCTTTTGAAATTTGCTCCATCTCCTCTAATTAGGGTGGAGGGCCAAAAAAACTGTTTCTTAACCGGTCGTTAATAGCGCCTTTACTTGTGCACAAATTTTAATTTCCTGGTGGTCCTTGTAACCCAAGAACTTCACTCTAAATTGTCATAAATTCAAAATTATTCTGATATAAAATGTCACAGAAAAGGGGGCCCACTGAACTGGACCCAAAATTATTCTGCGTCTGAAATGATCTTTGATTAAAGACGGACCGAAATTGAAACGATGCCGTCATAGAGCCATTCATCCTGAACATTTTAAGATGCTCTTCGTCTGAATTGAATCACATATGGCGGTGCAGATACCAATACTTTGGCTGACGGGTTTCGGATAAAAAGCTGACAGTTCGCACATCTACAATTTCGTAAAACCAAGGCCCCAAGGCGACAAAAATTTTGACAAAGCCTAAAGGATCGCTAACTTGTCAACGAGATATGGCACTTTGTTTTAATTTTTGTCACCTTGGTTTCGCAAATTTAGGGGGCTCTATTTTGTCTGAAAACAATCAGTAGAAAAGTTGGTTTGAGCACCTGTGATTGTGATCCAATTCAGACGAAGAGCATCTTAAAATGTTCGGGACAAATGGCTCTAAGAAAACATCGTTTCTTTAGTCCGTCTTTACTTAAAGATCACTTCGGTAGCAGAATAAAATTGGGTCCATTTCAACGGGCCCCCTTTTATGGGTCGCCTTGTTTTAGATTAATTATGACCTCATGGTGTCCTAGAGTAAAGTTTTTTCCACACAATGAAATTAAGAAATTAAAAATTGAATTGAAGTTAAAGGGTTTATTAAACGACCCGCGAAAAAACAGGTTTTTTTAACCCTGCGCTATAATTGACCATATTAAAAAGTGCACGGAATTATGGGAGGTTAATCTTTTACAGGTTCCTTCTTTTATGACATTTGAGAATATTTCATTGTAATAATAGAAATAAATGCTTAACATACCCGAATCGTCCTTATTTATCGATGCGATGATTATATTTGTGAGAATAATCGACGTTCGCCATTGTCGCTCTACACTAAACACACCTAAATAAAATCGTGCTACTGGTTGCATAAGTGATACTCGATGTCAATTTGAACAAATTAAGAAAAAGCCCAAACCATAGCAGCCAGATCAAAAAGTAAACTAAAAACAAAGCTAATATCATCAAACACGAACTGCACTTTATAAATCAACCATTAACAGCAAAATTTCAAAATAAAAATCCGGCATCTCCCGTATTAGAATAACATGTATATTCCATTCGCGACCAAAACGGACGGCAGTAGGCTGTGGTTTGGTTTTTCAAAGTTGGTCACTATTTAGTAACTGAACTGTTGTCTCACTGAACCTTTTGGCCGTGTTGTCACATTTGCATTTAATTGTTGATTTTGACAAAGAGTCATTGTAGTTATTGAGACGCAGAAATGCCAAAACTAGCGTCGAACAGAAAAAGCAGATCAGCAGTTGTTTGAAGCAAATCAAAGAAGATCGCCCAGATTTAAATGATGCAGATGTTCACAGGCGGGTGATATTTCTCTTTTTATGGAGGCGTTTTTATAATGTCACTTTTTAACTTATAAAACAGTACCTACCTAATAATGAAGACTTTGAGACAAGGACTACAAAATTTGAAACCCAGAAGTGTTGGTTAAAGACCAAAATCTATGGAAGCGTAGAAGTGCCACATTTGTCTCTTTTTTTATTTCCAAATTATCAGAAAAAATATTGAAGAATTAGGTAAATTTTTATTAGGAATCATACAAATCTTCATAGGGACCTACATGAAAGCAGTTTAGATATTACATTTTAATTCTAAATCAAGCAAGGTACCTCCTCTACAATCTTTGTAAGCAATTTCCTTCAAATAAATAATTTCTTGTTTATATTTTCTATCTTCAATCAGTTACAAAAATTAACTGAAGCACTTGAATCCACAAGTAAGTAGGTACCTACAAAGTTAAAAATGATCACAAATCCAACACCACAGGAGGCTGCAGTGACCCCTAGGAAAAAGGCAGCTGACTGGGGCCTTGGAGCAGTGGTCGGAACATTACTTTTAAAAAGTAATTCATTACCATTACACATTACTTCGTCGAAATTGTAATGCATTACAATTACTCATTACTTTTTTCAAAAAGTAATGCATTACAATTACAATTACTTAATAAATGTAATGCATTACTTTATACATTACTTTTAACGTGACATTTCTTAAATTTCTAATTGTAGCTGACAGATTTTGAGATGTGCTGTAAATTGAAACATACGTCATTCCAGACACGGCCAACTCTAATTGGAGATTGCTAAAGTTAGATAGTTAGATTGAGATGGCTAAAGTTAGTTTTATTTTCTTCAGCTAGGAAATTATTTCAATTCTGTAGAAATATTTAATCCGGAGTAATTGCAGAGAATATCGCTACTTAAAAATAGCAGGAAAACCTCTTCAGAATGCATCACTGTTTGCTTGGGAGGCGATAGGTAAACAGAACCCCGCTGGGTTAGGGTTAACTCTGATACTAGTAGTACCTAGCTACTTCCTGTGGTGGTTATTTCATTTCACAGAATTACATTTTTCATAAAAGTTTTATTTTCGCGTTTATCAATTAAGGGTAAAAAAATTAATGGAAAAAGTAATGGTTTTCCATTACAATTACTAAAAAAATGCAATGCATTACAATTACCCATTACTATTTAAGAAAAGTATTAATGCATTACAATTACTCATTACCAGCCAAAGTAATGTCATTACAGTAATGCATTACTTGTAATGCATTACTTCCGACCACTGCCTTGGAGTGCTCCGATTTACTTCAAACTTGCACCATGGCTCCTGCCAGCCACGCGTTACATGAAGTCCGTTTTCCAAAAACATCCTTACGTGGGTATGCGTATCACGAAGGCATAAAACCATTGCGTCTTTCGTCAGTCTTCAGTAAAAGGAGAATTCTCAGATCTTTAAGCACTTCTTCGACATTATTAGACTCTCTGCCACTTGGCAACATGCATCAATTTTGAAGGTGACATCGCAATTTGACAAGTGTCATAAATACTATACCCAGTGAATTCTGTCACCCTAACAAAGCCTACTGCCGTCCGTTTTGGTCGCAAACGGAGTATAAACCCTCATTCGCGCCAAAATAAACGCCACTTCCAAGATGGCTGTCCTTACTACGGAATGCCCACCAGAGGCCGCCTCTGCTTTTAATTTGCTCAATTAGAGGAGATGGAGCAAATTTAAAAAAAAAACCTCGAGATATGGACCTGAGACGCCTTTTCAAACAACCAAAAAAAATTTAAAAAAATTCTTTCAGAATCGGGGGTGGTTTAAATTCTCGCCATTTTGCAGTACCCGACTCTGACGCCCTGTATATCAAATAAGAGGGACCTGCTTAAAACGCGGAATATGTCATATCGTAGCCAATAAAATGGGCTATCCGTGGAAAAAAGTCTCGTTCAAATCGATCAACTGTTTGAGGAGTTACGGCATTTTAAATTCGACTCAAATTTCCGGGTGGACCAATTGAATTGTTGAGCAGTTTATTTTTAAAATTTTGGCTACGGACTCCTGTTGGCACCTGAAATGAAGGACCGAAAAGTTCCCACCCCCCAAGTGTGCGCTTCATCCCTTATTTGGCGAAAACCACCGCCAAACGTGACATGGCGCTAGTTTTTAGCATTTTTCGGTGAAACTATACAGGGTGAGTCGACAAGGCGACGGCGGTCCATTACTTCTGAATCCTTCCAGATAGGAAATCAATTCAAACGCCATTATGTACAACACCGCCAATTCTACAACCAAAAAATAATTTCAACTATACTGGGTGTCCCAAAACACTTGAAACGCATGGCAACTTGATTTTTAAAATGGAACACCACCATTTTGATGCCATATTCTGGATCACCTATAACATAGCTTTACATGGACATCAGGCATTTGAAATTTTAAATCTCTGTTCTAAAGTAAATTTCGATCATTGCGGGTGCTTCTTGAAAAAATTCCTGAGAACTCAATTTTGTATCTAGAGAGCTGAGATTCGGTACGAATATGACGGAAGGTCTATTCTATCTATCTAACAGGATAACTATCATTAAGACTATACAGGGTGTTAAAAATTCTGCGTCAAGTTTGGAAAATTTCAAATATGCAAAACTCCATTTTTTCAAATGGCACCCCCTTATTATTGTGCCATGGGGTTCGGTTGTTGAATTACTTTATTTTTTATTAAGTATGTCCTATACCTAAAGTCGATACTTCAAAAGATATATTCTTTGTCTTATTTATTTCATTGAACATCATTACGATCTCAATTAAAGAATGCCCTGGATTGTATGACAGTTATGATTAACATTGTTTATTTACCTGGTTACCAGACAGTTTGTCACATTTATTGACATACACATGAATTTCAACCATAAGCAGTAAACCATTGTGACGAATTGAAAATTAGGGGTATTGTTTAGAATAAGAAAATGTTAAGCTTGTTTATAAACAATGATTTACCGTACCTTTGTGGATAAAAAGGATGAAAATAAACGTTCTCCGGCGGGTTGTAGTTTCATTCTAATGAGGAATGATGAAAGATGTCAGAATGACAACAACGACAATAGGGATGACGTAACTAAGGATAGGATAATATTGTTAATATGGTAATGGTCGCTAAGCGACCATCCCTTCTTCTAGGAAGACGGGGTATAAATATGAGTGCACAAGCTAAGGAGAGCAGTCGGGCAGTCGGGCTCACTGGCTGGTCAGGACAATTTCTGGCCATGCAATTTCCCTGTCGGACTGTTTCGGTATGGACATTTCTGGGGCTTGTCTCAGGACTTTGCAGTAAGACTGTTTCTACTGCATTTCCTTGATTTTAAGGGTGGGACGTATTTCCGCTTTTAAGACCAGGGCTTAGGGAATCCTCCACGCAAGGGACTGTTTCCTTGTGTGGTCCCACGTGGGTTAGAAGTCAGGTTAGGACTTGGTGCGGGGGTTCAAGATCTTTGGTGTTGCTGTGTTATGTATGAAAACTAGCTGTCATACTTAGTGTCACCGTCAGAAATTATTGGAGAGTTAAAGTCTGTATTGTTGTCTTCGTCTTTGTTACGAGTATGTTTTTATGCTCAATAAACGATTTACATAATAATTGTACTTGTTTTAATCCCCTGATGGTCCTCCATTGAGTTTACCTGTAGCATCGTTGTGTGGCAAAAAAAGTTGAGTTGTGGTCATTGTTGAAGACCACTGGCGCCCGAGCATACCTTAGTTTGTTAAAGAGAGAAAGCGTCACAAGTATACCTAAGTGCATTTCCGTTATTACACCTGGACATAACAATTACTCACCCAGAGAACAATGTCATTCTGATTTCCAAATGATACATTCCTAATTACAAATATTTTATAGCATGTATCAAGCAGCGCAACGCGTCTATAATTTCCGCACTGCCTCCTAAGTAGGTTAACAAACAGAATTATAAAATATTGTCCAACATAACAATTTAAGGACCAAATTTGCGAGTCACAGATTGCGATATAGGGTCTCCGGTAAATTCGTCGCCAGCAATTCGTCGCCGACAATTCGTCGCCCCAGCAATTCGTCGCCTCAACAATTCATCGCCACAACAATTCGTCGCCCAGCAATTGGTCGCCGACTTAATTCGTCGCCACAGCAATTCGTCGCCGCAACAATTCATCGCCAAGGAAAAAGAAGCATAAGATTTTCAAAATGTTCTCATTTCATTACATTCCATAATTTATTTAGTATCTTACATTGTGGGCGATTCCACGCAAATAATCGACCGTGAGCTAGTTTTACATATACAGAGTGTCCCAGATTTAATGTGACGGGCAATATCTCCATCGTGACCAGAAGTTAAATAATTCTGAATTTTGGCCTGAGCACCTATATTTCGACGTCCGGGGGATCTTTTCAGAGAATACACTCATACCTATGTATGTACTTCAGACAGTCAAAAGTTGGTTTGATGCTCAAACTGATATTTGGTTAAGTAATGTGCGTAGAAAGGCAAAATTAAATTTTATAAGCAAATAAATTCCGTTTTCGCTTCCTGCTTACGAGCCCCCGTGTGCTGTTAGTAAAAGTAAACATCCCTCTGCATTTTAGTAGCGTACAAACTAATTACGATAATTTTTTTTCTTGGAAGTATATTTTTGTATAATATCCTGCTTACGTCGTTAAAGGATTAGAGAGACGCGGCCCTAAATAAATTCCGAGAAAACCCCAGGTAGGTACCTGCCTTTCTGTGGTCGTTTTCTGAAGAAATAAAGTTTGCAGATATGCTAAAAGTTATTTAAACATGATAACATGCAAAAGCATTTGTTTTGTATCAAATCCGAGTTGTAATTATGGAATCAGCAATCAGCCATTATCCATAGTTCGCTGTTATAGGGTAAAAATGCCTTAATCACTACCTGGAACTGAATAATTTGTAGATCGGATAAATTACTGTTACCTATGTAGGTACCTAGGTATACAACTAATTACAATAAATTAATTTTAAAACAAGATAAAACATCGATTTAAGCGGGGAAAGACCACAGACGAAGAAGAAATATAGGGACTGCTCTGAACGTCTACAAAATGTTAAATTGTATCACAAAAAGATCACGGTCGATTATTTGCGTGGAATCGCCCACAATGTAAGATACTAAATAAATTATGGAATGTAATGAAATAAGAATAACATTTTGAAAATCTTATGCTTCTTTTTCCTTGGCGATGAATTGTTGCGGCGTCGAATTGCTGTGGCGACGAATTAAGTCGGCGACCAATTGCTGGCGACGAATTGTTGTGGCGATGAATTGCTGGCGATGAATTGTTGAGGTGACGAATTGCTGCGGCGACGAATTGTCTGCGACGAATTGCTGGCGACGAATTTTCCTAACTTCGCGATATAGACACAAACAACCTTCTGTGATTAACATTTTCGGGTCTCAAACTTAAATATGCTCGATATAATCGGACTCCATCAACAGGAGATGCTTCTGCTGTAACCGTGAATACGCGTTTTTTCTTGGTCAGGGCCGGTTTATCGATGCTCAGTTAAATGAAAATATCTGACAGTTTACGTTATCCGATAGCTAAACTGTTTATCGACAGCAAGTTGACTGCAAAGTCTTTGCTAAAGTGCCGGGCAAACTGACTGACAGTTCGAAGTGTCAGCTAGGGCAGAAAACCGACGGTTAGCATCGCCAAAAGTCATTTAAATGACGAAGAAGGTGAATCTTTGGTTTTCTTCAACATGAATCTAGCTAATATAAAGTTTAGAAATGTACCTGAAACTATTTTGAGGAATTTGCTAAGACTTAAGATTTCCTAAGCTTTCTTTCAAACCTCCTGCTTCTACCATCCGTTTTCTTATCCTCAATTACATCTCCTGCTGGTTACTTTTCAAAGCACGTCTGGATTTTAGGCAGAAAAGTCTACTCCTCGTTTCTTATCTGTCATTAATACAAATTTCAACTGCATCAGCACCCGCTGCAGTAAACAAAGACCGGAAGGCGTTGCTATAGAAACGGTCGACTATATTAGCGCGAAATTTAAATCTGTCCAATAGAATTCAACTTCCGCTACACCAAATGTTGACAACACAACTCAAACTGTCAGGCACGTAACTGACAGACAAAGTCGATGTCGATAAACGTGAATCGGATTTATCTGTCAGCTATAATAAATTGTCAGATACATAACAGTCAGTTTTGACTGAGCATCGATAAACCGGCCCTTAGTGTCGTTTAAGGTAACGACCAAAATAGTTCCGGTATCTTGAACGTCGTCCGTGGTCAAGGTACGTAATTCATCGCCTCTGCATGCACCATTTAAGCCAAAAATTAACACAACTTTCATGAATAGGTGCTGGCACACTGAGGAGGCGCGGCACGACGCGGCGCGACCCGACACGAAGCGGCATTTTCCTACGTGTACGCACACTTGAGCGTGGCGAAGCGACAAAATTTAAACAAAATTCTCGTTTGATACGTGATACCGCAAATTTCTAAACGCGTGACAACTGGTGACATGTCTAGCAGTTCCTCCGACGAAGATTTATTCGTTCTTTGTGCCCTAAAAAGCATGGAGGAGGAAGAGGAGGCAAGAAAATCGAAGAAGAGGACTATGTAGGTCCACGATATCAATATGAAAAGGGACCAAAGCAACCTAGACCTGATTAGACGCAATCAGGCGCACCCGAAAGTAATTGAGAAGTCCCGAAGACAGAGTTTTGACGCGTCGCGATGTCGCTTGGATGCTACTCGGAGAACCCGCGCGTTGCCGCTTCGCGCCGCGCCGCGCCGCATCGCTCCAGTTTGCGGCATCCCATTTGATAACATACGTGTGTTGTTTTATTCACCCGATGCTTCATCGAATCAATCGAAACTGTTGTTAAATTAATCAATGTTTCTAGCGATGTTTAATCTGAATTGTTGTTATATTCATCGACACTCAATCATGATTCTGCATCGGTCCATCGACTCTACGAGCCGATGGATTGGATGGATGGTGGTGGGGTTAACGGCAATAATGGCGGCAAAATCAGGATAAACGTTGAGAAAGTGTGGTTATTGGCAGAGGTTACTGGTTGGAATCACAAGTTGAAATTGTTGGAAAATTTTTGTTGTTTTTTGAGCTATAAAATGAACGGCGGGTCATGCGAAGAAGAGCAGGAGAAAGTTGTCTTGCAACTTGGGCACAATGGGGTTACATTTAATGTTGCTATCACGGAGACAGAATATAATAATCTCATACAAGCTGTAGGTACTGAGTAATATGGTAATAACCAGAGTCTGACCAGGAGAGAATACAATTTGTGTAACGAGGGAGGGAAAAACTATCCCAGGGTCCATCTTATAGTCTGGCAATGTATTATTTAAATTTCACAAAGTGAAAGGATGATTAATACAATTTGTGATTATAACCTTCAAAATGTCAATAAATGTCACCGCAACCGCATCGATTCTGTTGTTTTCCGCAACGGTCATCGTTTTCATCTCCCTGTTACGTCACGATTAAACATTAATGAATCTCCGCTGGATAAAACAACACACGTCATGCAAAAAGCCGCGCCGCGCCGCGCCGTGCCGCGCCTCCTCAGTGTGCCAGCACCTTAAAAAGGAATCATCAGGAGCATAGCAGTAGTTAAAAATTTCATAACATTCCAGGGCCGGTTTATCGATGCTCAGTTAAATGAAAATATCTGACAGTTAGCGTTATCTGGCAGTTAAATTGTTTATCAATAGCGAGTTGTCTGCAAAGTTTTTGCTAAAGTGCCGGGCAAACTGACTGACAGTTCGAAGTGCCAGCTAAAGCAGAAAACCGACGGTTAGCATCGCCCAGAGTCATTTAAATGACGAAGAAGATGAATCTTTGGTTTTCTTCAACATGAATCTAGCCAATATATGTACAATAAAGTTTAGGAATGTACCTGAAACAATTTTGAGGAATTTGCCACTACCTACTTAAGATTTCCTCAACTTTCTTTCAGACCTTCTGCTTCTACCATCCGCTTTCTTATCCTCAATTACATCTCCTGCTAGTTACTTTTCAAAGCACGTCTGGATTATTGGCAGAAAAGTTTACTCCTCGTTTCTTATCTGTCACCAATACAAATTTCAACTGCATCAGCACCTGCCACAGTAAACAAAGACCGTAAGGCGTTGCTATGGAAACAGTTGACTATATTAGCGCGAAATTTAAATCTGTCCAATAGAATTCAACTTCCGCTACCCCAAATGTTGCCAACACAACTCAAACTGTCAGGCACTTAACTAACAGACAAAGTCGATGTCGATAAACGTGAATCGGATTTATCTGTCAGCTATAATAAACTGTCAGATAGATAACAGTCAGTTTTGACTGAGCATCGATAAACCGGCCCTCAAATGTTAAGACTTTTGACTTTTTTGGCACGTATTTATCGTTTTGACGCTTCAAAAAAGCAATCAATTTTTTATATCCAGATATGTCAATGTTTTCGTTAATTTGCAACATACTCTTTATCATCGAATAGCTTGACCATAATGTTGATGCTTTTAATGTCTTGGACTAAAAAAAATGCAGCAGAGAAGCGGCTGGAACCTCCCCATCGCGTGGATCTTTGTATTCTGTGTAGATAGTAGTCAATTCAACAGAATTTGTCATCCACTGTCAGCCCGCCCCCTCTTAATGAGAAAGAATTTTTTCTCTATTTTCCACTGAAATGGCAGAAACTGTGAATACATTTTTAGAAACAGAATTTGATCGTCTTTCTAATGGCGACATAAAAAAGGAGGCCTTGCTTTAAAATTTAAAGTTGATATACTTAAATGGCACTTCCCGTGGACCAATTGCTTCCAAAAGCCTTTCAGGTCTTCAACGGGTCACCCAATCTCCATGTAGCAAATTTCAGCCAAATCGATTCACTAATCTGGGCTATAATGTATTTTTAGTGGTACTACAAAATTTCGATTTTTTGACCCAAAGAGCACTAAATGCGAACGAATTTTGTCTTATTTAAAACCAGAATTTGAAGACCTTTCTGATTGTGACAATAAATCTTTCAAAAACTTGTTTTGGATGGTTAAATGAGTGAATATTTTTAAAGTTGGAAATTGGTGTGCCAAAACGGCACTTTCCGTCTGCCGATTGAGTCCAAAATTTGTTCAGCTTTTCGAAGTGCAATACAATGCCCATGTGCAAAATTTCAGCCAAATCGGTTCAGGCAGTGGCGTGCCGTCAGGGGGGCTAGGGGGGGCGACCGCCCCCCCCCCCCCGCCCTTTAGGCTGTGCCGCCCTTTCCGCCCAAGCAAAAAAGGCTGTTCCTCAGAGCCGGTCGAATTCTGCCATTCTGATGTAATAAATAACTGAAGGTAAAGGTTTATTTCTCTACGAAGCATGTAGCTATTTAAGAGCTACACTATAATACAGTTGCTTGGGGGCGGGCGCCCGAAATAGAGAAGAAACTAAATAACTGTTTATAAATTTTGAACACGGCAGCTCGTGGCTACCTCGGCGGTATCGATTTTGCCTGTATTGGGGACTTGGTAAAAAATATTGACCTTAATGCGGCTTTAGAATGCGAAGAATGGCTTTGTAATAATTGTTCATTAAAATGTGTAGTACCTAAATGTAGATAATAATAATAAAAAGAAAATTGCATTACCAATATTTTGCGCCCCAAGAATGCCTCGCCCCCCCCCCCCCCCGCCCCTAAGGGCACGGCACGCCACTGGGTTCAGGGGCTTGGGCTGTACCGCGATTTAAAAGTCCGATAAAAATTATTTTTTTTTAAATTTTTGGTGAAAAGGGCACTAAGAATGAATGCATTTTTAGAAGCAGAATTTGAAGGCCTTTCCTATCGTGACGTGAAAAATGGGGGTTTGCATTTAAAATTTAAAAGTTGATGTGCCAAAATGGCATTTCTAATTGCACGATTGGCTCCAAAAGCTTTTCAGATCTAAGTTGGGTTATGAGATGCCTACGCACCAAATTTCAGACAAATCGGTCTAGTAGTTTTGGCTGTGGCGTGTTCACAAACGTATATACAAACGTACATACGTACGTACACACCCACACACATTTTGAAAACCGCTTTTTTGGGTTCCTGAGACCTCAAAACGTGAAGATCTGGTGCTATCTCGAATTCGAAAACTTTAGTGATTGCAGTAACCTCCCATTTTTTTAAAATTTTGATGGAGTTGGGGAGGTTAAAATATAACTAGGTATTATTATTGAAACTTGAAAATGAACCAACCTTTTCATAAAAGTACAGCATCACTGTTTCGTCAGCCCCTTTCGCATTTTTTTTAACCTCCCCACTCCACTCCACCATTTAAAAAAAAAGGGAGGTTACTGCAATCACTAAAATTTTCGAATTCGAGATAAGACCGGATCTATACGTTTTGAGGTCTCAGGAGCCCAAAAAAGTGGTTTTTAAAATGTGTCTGTATGTATGTACGTACGTTCGTACGTACGTTCGTACGTTCGTACGTTCGTACGTACGTACGTTCGTAAACACGCCACAGCCCAAACTACTCGACAGATTTAGCTGAAATTTGGTACGTGTGCATGTGATAACCCAACTTAGATCTGAAAAGCTTTTGGAGCCAATCGTGCAACCAGAAATGCCATTTTGGCACATCAACTTTTAAATTTTAAATGCAAACCCCCATTTTTCACGTCACGATAGGAAAGGCCTTCAAATTCTGCTTCTAAAAATGCATTCATTCTTAGTGCCTTTTTGACCAAAAATAAAAAAAAAATTGATTTTTATCGGACTTTAAAATCGCGGTACAGCCCAAGCCCCTGAACCGATTTGGCTGAAATTTTGCACAAGGGGATTGTATTACACGTCGAAGAGGTGAACAAATTTTGGATTCAATCGGCCCACGGAAAGTGCCGTTTTGGCACACCAATTTCGAAATTCAAAATTATTCTCTAATTTACCCATCCAAAACAAGTTTTTGAAAGATTTATTGTCACTATCGAGGTCACCATCATAAAGGTCTTCAATTTCTGGTTTTAAATGAGACAAAATTGATTCGCATTTAGAACCCTTTGGGTAGAAAAATCGAAATTTTGTAATAACACTGAAACCACTTTATAGCCCAAACTAGTGGATCGATTTGCCCGAAATTTGGTAAATGGAGGTGAGGTGACCCGTTGAAGAGCTGAAAGGCTTTTGGGAGCAATTGGTCAACGGGACGTGCCATTTAGGCATATCAACTTTAGAATCTTAAACAGAAGTCCCTGAAATCAAAGACCCACGCGTTGGGGAGGTTCCAGCCGCTTCTCTGCTGCCATTTTCTTTTCTCCATTGATCAAAATATCCATAACATTTTTCGTACTTTCCCTTCGATTTCAAAGGAAGTAAATTGGAAACTGCTTTTGAAGCTGCTTGAAATACAGTGCGAGTGTAAAGTATGGAATAAAATTCGTTAAATTTTTGTCCTTGATTTGTGGAAAAAATCCTCGGACAGGTCAATTTTATTTTTATAATGCGGACTTGATGGGGGGGACAGTTAGTTTCTCACACTTCCGGTTTAACCGGAAATGGCCTTAACTTTGTTTTGTCAAATGGAGAGACACTTTTTTGTCAACGGATTCAGAATCTACGATTTTTTCTGAGCTAGTAACATATATCATACTGTACCGGAAGTACAGTCACGGCCACCCCAGATTTTTAAAAACATCGAAGAAATCGATCAAAAACCAAGATTTTTGAAAATCGCAAGCACACGTCAACATTTTTTTTTTGTTACAAATTCAACTGCGTGATTACATTTTTTTTAAATTCTTTTTGCTATTTTGGCAGATTGTGAAAAGTGAAAAAATTTGAAAAAACGAAGTCAAATAAAAGTAAATGAAATTGGGCAGTTGAATTTGTATCAAAAAAATAAGGTTGACGTGTATTTGAGATTTTCAAAAATCTTGGTTTTTGACCGATTTCTTCGATGTTTTTAAAAACCTGGGGTGGCCGTGCATGACTGTACTTCCAGTAAATTGTGATACATGTTTCTAACTTAGAAAAAATTGTAGACTCCGAATCCGTTGAGAAAAAAGTGTCATTCCATTTGAGAAAACTAAGTTAAGGCCATTTCCGGTTAAACCGGAAGTGTGAGAAAATCACTGTCCCCTCCATCAAGTCCGCATTACAAAAATAAAATTGACCTATCCGAGGATTTTTGCCACAAGAAAAGGACAAAAATTTAAGGAATTTTATTCCATACTTTACACTCGCACTGTATATTAAGATTTTCTTCGACATTCATTTTGTAAAAAAATGTGTTGCTTACTGGTTGCTATGTACTAATTTTAGTTGTTATGGAAAACTTTACCCTTGCCTGCTTAGACTAATCAATTCTAAATTTTGATTTTAAAGATTTGGGTGTTTTTCTATTAAGTAGGTACACGAAAAAATAGCATGTTCAACGCGTAAGAAAAGTGATTTTCCACGCTCGTGTAAAATTAGACACTCGCTGGACAACTTGCACTTTTCTTTACTTGTTAAACAATCTACTATTATTTGATTTTGAGGTTGTTTTCATCCCGGTTTTCCACTCATTTTTCATGATAGTGATGCACAAAAATATTTATACTAATTTAATTGTAGGTGATCTGCATGGTATTAGTCAACCATCCGTGTCACGTATTGTGCACAGAGTGTCGAGAGCGATTGCCAACCACAGTTTATTCAGTGGCCTCAGAACCAAGACACGGTCAAACAAGAGTTTTTTCAAAAGGCCCAGTTTCCAAATGCTGCCTTGACGGCTCGCACATTAGGATAAAAAATCCAGACGGTGCACGACCTTTACTTTACTGCAATCGCAAAGGGTTTTACTCACTTACTGTTCAAGTTGTGTGTGATGCTGAAAGTAGAATCACAAACCTTATTGCTCGATGGAGAGGAAGTGCTCATGATTCGCGAATTTGGGCTGGTTGCAACTTAAAGGATGACTTCGAGGAAGGGAGGAAAACTGGAATTCTTTTGGGTGACAGTGGCTACCCTTGCAGTAATTACTTGCTGACTCCTCTCCTGAACACCAACAATGCAGCTGAAGTGGCATACAACAGGGCCCATATATTGACTCGAGTCAGTATCGAATGCTTATTCGGAAGGTGGAAATCGATGTTTCGAGCTCTCCAGCATAATTTGCAACTGTCATTGGATACAGCAAAAGCTTGCATTTCTGCAATGGCCGTGTTGTACAACATCAAGCTCAACTTTGATGACAACTTTGAATATGATGGTAGGTATACCTGTTATTGCAGCTGTACAAAATATTTCAATAATTTCATGCAGATCCTGAGGATGGCGATGACAATCCAGATGAGGAAGATCCTGAGCCAGATGCAGTACCAGCACCGGCACCTATTGCTGGAGATCTATTTCGACGTCAATTTATTCGTCAACACTTTCAACGTTGATTTATCTCAACTCAGCTCTTTTCAGAGCCACCAAAAACTTCTAATCACAAGAATGAAGAAGATTGATAATAAATTGCAAAGAATAATAAGATTCATAAAACTGATAGTTTAATTTAAAAAAAAAAGGGCAGCAGAGAAGCGGCTGGAACCTCCCCAACGCGTGGGTCTTTGATTTCAGGGACTTCTGTTTAAGATTCTAAAGTTGATATGCCTAAATGGCACTTCCCGTTGACCAATTGCTCCCAAAAGCCTTTCAGCTCTTCAACGGGTCACCTCACCTCCATTTACCAAATTTCGGGCAAATCGATCCACTAGTTTGGGCTATAAAATGGTTTCAGTATTATTACAAAATTTCGATTTTTCTACCCAAAGGGTTCTAAATGCGAATCAATTTTGTCTCATTTAAAACCAGAAATTGAAGACCTTTCTGATGGTGACCTCGATAGTGACAATAAATCTTTCAAAAACTTGTTTTGGATGGGTAAATTAGAGAACAATTTTAAATTTCGAAATTGGTGTGCCAAAACGGCACTTTCCGTGGGCCGATTGAATCCAAAATTTGTTCACCTCTTCGACGTGTAATACAATCCCCTTGTGCAAAATTTCAGCCAAATCGGTTCAGGGGCTTGGGCTGTACCGCGATTTTAAAGTCCGATAAAAATCAATTTTTTTTTCATTTTTGGTCAAAAAGGCACTAAGAATGAATGCATTTTTAGAAGCAGAATTTGAAGGCCTTTCCTATCGTGACGTGAAAAATGGGGGTTTGCATTTAAAATTTAAAAGTTGATGTGCCAAAATGGCATTTCTGGTTGCACGATTGGCTCCAAAAGCTTTTCAGATCTAAGTTGGGTTATCACATGCACACGTACCAAATTTCAGCTAAATCTGTCGAGTAGTTTGGGCTGTGGCGTGTTTACGAACGTACGTACGTACGAAAATGTATATCAATGCGATGTGTATCCCTGTAGTCCCTGTACATGTTTATCACGTTAATGTGTAGGTAGAAGAGGCGGCTGGTCTTACTGGTGGAATCGAGTGCAGATTTTATCAATCTGCACCAGTAGTAGTGCCTCCGCAAACGCACAGATAAGTGAAAAAGGCGAAATGTTACAAAAATTGTTGTTACAGAATTGCAAAATTGGAAATGAACAGAAATGGAGTAAATGAAAGAATTACCGGAATTAAAACAAAATCTGGCGAATTTTGAAAAATTAACACTCGGGGCTGAAAAGTTGCGAAAGGGGATGAAAAGTCAAGAGGAATGAAAATTAAGTGTGATTAAGTAGAATTACGAAATAAAACAAGAAAATAACCAAATTGCGCAATTAAAACTTTTGCGGAGGCAGTACTACTAGGTGCAGATTGATAAAATCTGCACCCGATTCCACCAGTAAGACCAGCTGAGGGATGAAATTTAGGGGATGAAAACCATAAGAAAATGATACCTAACTCCGCAAGGGTTGCACGCAGCGCTTTTACTGCGAACGCTGCCTAAACGCTTGAAGGTGGATTAAAATCGTATAAGGGAGAAATGTCGGCAACGAACAAACCTACAAAAAAGTCCGCGAGAGCATATAAATATCTGTTACGGATAGCCGACAATAAGTCACTGAAGTTATTTTCGTCAAAAATTAAAACACAAAAACGATCTCGGTGGGCTACCCATCGTAGTAGCTACATGCCGTCGCGGACTTTTTTGTAGATCTTTTCATTGCCGACAATTCCTCCTTACAAACTTTTGCTCTGGCTTCAAGCGTTGAGGCAGCGTTCGCGATCAAACGTCGAAAATTGTAATTTCTTTCAGTTTTTCACCCCTAACTCCCACCCCCCTTGTCCGATATGGCCCAAAAACAATCCCCGTCGAGATTTTCGGGGTATACACATGTGTACTAAACAGAGTAGACGGACGGCCGGCCGGCCGAGTGAACGAGCGAATTCACTAAAACTACAGTGCCTGCGCATATGCTTCGGCACTAAAAGGGGTGGTATATCATGATCCAGTGACACACTGTAGGTATACTTTCCTCAAAATATTCATTTCCAATACGTTAATCATTTGAAATTCGTAAAGATTCAAACATTTTTTATCTCTTTTGCAAAAAATTCACTTAAATAATAATTGTGAGAATTTATCAAATTGACGGTAAATCTCCTCTTGCCATGTTGCCAAATGGTTAGGACATGGCCGGATCTATAAACGGCCATGCAGCATTGCCACTTGGTGGTGTAGGTGAGGGGTTGACAACTTGGAAATTTTGGTGTACAAGCATGAGAAATTTGAATAATTTTTTTCAGGAATTTTAGAAATTTTGGATATTTTTACATGATTTTGCACATTTTCTGGTTTGTTTTAATTCCGGTAATACTTTTCTGTGCGTTTGCGGAGGCACTACTACTAGGTGCAGATTGATAAAATCTGCACCCGATTCCACCAGTAAGACCAGCCGCCCCTACATACACATTAACTTGATAAACATCTACAGGGATATACATCGCATTGACATACATCTTCCGTTGGCTTTTATTCTGGAAGAGGAGGAGATGAATTTAACAAAACTTTGACTAAAATTAGTGAAAAACGATATTTGACAAATGACAATTGAAAAAAAACCGTGCGACTTCCACTCTTTACGCAATTACCTAGGTACAGTTTTAGATTTTCAATAGTAATACGACGAGTAGTCTCTTGATTGCCGCGGGTTTTGACGTCCGAATGGCTGTCAACTACGAGTCAAAATGGTAGATTTTTTTAGGCTAAAAAGAGGACGAGAGCTCGCTCGAGTCCTCTTTGGCAGAAAAAAATCTACCATTTGACAAGTAGTGCATCCATGAGGACTCAACAAGGCAACCAAGAGACTACGAATCGTATTTTGCAGATTATTTTATGAATTAAAGTATTGAGTAAGTAGTGTCAAGTTGACGTTGTAGTCTTATCACTGCAATCAGGATTACTGGTATGCTAAATGCTCCTTTGGATTGGTTCAATACTTAATGAATAAAATAATCGTGCATAAGAAACGGCTTACTTAGTTTGTATATTGTACATAATTGGCTATTTACAATTAATAGTGGTCGTGGAAAAAAATTTTACCTTACATTTTTACATTACATTAGCAATTTAATAAATTTGTATTAAAATTAATACATTATCTTATTTTTGCGCCCTCTTTTCACGCAAAATCTTCACAATAGATTCGTCTGCCAAACTCTCAGCTATGGAAAGTGGGGTGTCGCCATTTTTGTTTTGTACATCGATATTAGCTCCAGCTTTAATGAAACTTTTAATAATATCAATTTGGAAGTAGTTGGTAGATTTGAGGGCGAGGATTAACGGGGTATTGCCGTCTTTGTTTTGCTCATTGACATTAGCTCCAGCTTCAATTAAAGTTTCGACAATAAAGAGATGTGTATCCGATTTATCATTACAATTTCGAGCGAGGATTAATGGCGGAGTTTGTATAACGTCGGTATGTCCATTTGCAGCAGCCACATGTAATGGGCTATTGCCATTCACGTCTTGGGCACAGACATCGGCTCCTTCTTCAAGTAAAATATCTACAATTATGAGAGAGAGACCGTCTTGAGATGCAATCGCCAATAGCAAAGGGGTTTCGCCCCAAGTGCCTCTAGCGTTTACGTTTATTCTGTTTTTAATTAGAATTTTGACATTTTTTAGATTTCCTCTTGAGGAAGCGCTTAGAAGAAGGGATTCTCCTCCTAAGTTTTGATTGTTGATGTCGACGGCGTTTCCATTTTCTGAGGTTAATTTTTTGAAAATCTCAGTGGGTCCATAAAATTTTAACATTAACAGAGGTGTGTTGCCGAATAGATCTTCAGCGTTCACGTCAGCTCCTTTTTCAAGTATCTTGTTTATAATGTTCCTCTCATACCTGTTTTGAATGGCAAGCAGTAATGGACTATCGCCCTCTTTGTTTTTTATATTGACATAAGCTCCAGCTTCTAACAAAATTGTAACAATATTTTCGCTATTTCTAATAAACTTGCGTTTAAGAGCAATAATTAACATTGTGTCGTCTATTTTGTTTTGTTCATTGGGATTGGCTCCCTTTTCGATTAGAATATTCACAATGTCGACATATCCTCTTCCAACAGCCACAAATAATGGGCTATTGCCATCCTCGTCTTGAGCATCGACATCGGCTCCTTCTTGAATTAAAAGCTTCGCAATATCCTCGTGACCGTGTTTGATCGCCAATAACAAGGAAGTTTCGCCCCGCGTACTTTTAGCGTTTATGTTGATTCTCTTTGCAATTAGAATCTTGACGTCATGCGTATATCCTTTCAGCGAAGCTCTTAGAAGAAGGGGTTCCAATCTTAAGTTTTGATGGTCGATGTCGACAGCGTTTCCTGTATCTAAAATTAATCGATTGGCAATCTCCGCGTATCCGTAAAATTTTAACATTAATAAGGCCGTGCAACCATATTCAACTTCGGCGTTGACGTCAGCGCCCGCTTCAATGAATTTGTTGATAAAACTGCTGTTGAATTTATTTTCAATGGCAACGATTAATGGACTATAGCCATATTTGTTTTTCAAATTTAAGTCAGCTCCATTTCCAAGGAGAAAATTCACGATGTCCTGATAGCCTTCCCGAGCAGCCAAAAATATTGCAGTGTCACCAAAGCAATTTTGACGATTTACCGCCGCCCCCTTTTCAACTAAAAGCTTTGCTACATTTACATGCCCCCGGCTACATGCAGTCATCAATGAAGTGCCACCGTTGTTATTTTGACTATTTACCGCCGCCTCCTTTTCGACTAAAAGCTTTGCTACGTCTGCATACCCCCAGTTACATGCAGTCATCAATGAAGTGTCACCTAAGTTATTTTGACTATTTACCGCCGCCCCCTTTTCGACTAAAAGCTTTGCTACATTTACATGCCCCCGGCTACATGCAGTCATCAATGAAGTGTTACCATAGATGCCGTCTCCTGCGTCTAGGTCCGCTATATTTTCAATGAAAGTTTTAATAATGCCTTCATGAGGTGTTCTAGACTGTACGGCCTGTATTAACGGGGTGTTAGAATCACTGTTTCGATCGTTGATATCTAGATCTGTCATTGTCAATAGTTTTGTTAATGCACTTGCACTACGTCCATACATAGCTATAAAGTGTAGAAGATTATTTCTTGAACTGCTGTCAGCTTCGATTTCCATTGATGGAATATTTTTCACAAGAGATAATAAACTTTTGAAGCCGTTTCGTAGGCAACATAAAATGAATGTACAAAAATATTCCCGAAAGATTTGTAAATTTTTTATCCTGCTCTTATTTGCCTCACTATTATCTAATCTAAGTAATACTTCTAACGGATAAAGACTTCTGACTTTCTCGCAATATAGGAAAATATTTAAAGTTTGAAAGTGGATATCATAAAGTTGTTTAGCCTGAATTTTCTCGCTCATTTTTGTTTCACGTTCATTCTGCTCCCATTCGATTCTATCAAATTCCACTTTGTACATGTTTGAGTCAACCTCCTGGGGCAACACACAATATGCTCCAAAATGATGATATATACATGCTAGTTCCACAGGACTTCTTCTAATCAAATCTTTTGGCAGAGAATTATGACTGCTTTCATTAGACCTATCGTTGGAGAAGTTAATGGCTCTATTTTGAGTATTTCTTATTTTATGTAGACTACTCCCACTGTGACTGTCTTTGAAGCGGCTCCCTTCAACTGCTTCGTTTTCTGGTGAACACACCCATTCTTCCAACATTTCAACATTTCCATAAATAACATCAAGATGCGGTTTGCTTCCATTTGCTAGCAGAATATCTAACATGTACCTTATGGTTTGATACTTGTCATCGGCTGCAAGTACTTCCGACAGAAAGTTGCCAATTCGACTAACATTTTCCTTCAAATAGAGAGCACAAAAGTACTCCGCATAGGTCTGATGAATGAAGAGGGGAATGTCGTCGTCCAACAAATCTACAACCAGTCCCCTTCTGTCTCCGTTTGTTTTTAATTCCTCGAGATAATTCCTGCGACCATCAGAGTTGACTTTCAGGTGTTCTAATATCTTATTTTCAAAACAAGCTAACACTCCAAATATTTGATATTTCGGTAATAGTTCCTTGTTAAGTCTGTCCAATTGTTCTTGTAGTAAAACGTCTTCTGTTGCATTGCCAAATTTTCTGTTAAAAGCTTCAAATTTCATTTCCACAAATTTACAGTACATATCAGTCAATGAGATAAAATCTTGAGCATTATTATCGTTTTGGTAGATTTCCGTGAGTATCAATAACTGCAGGGGAGTCCCGAGTAAATCGCGGTGGAATGAGTTCTTCAAATGAGTCATAATTTGCTTTTCACGTTCGTCGTTGCAATTCAAACGTTTTTTTATGTAAAATCTTTGATTATCTTCATCCAACTGTTTCAGAGTTAAGGCAAAAACGTGTAACTTTTGTTCGAGCATATTTTTCAAATGATTTCTTGAAGTCACCCATTGGAAATATCCCTTCTCTGAAATGTATTTTACACCCTCTAAAAATTTGTCGTAGAAGCCTTGTGGCGCTTCATCGAGCCCATCCCAAAGGAAAAGGATTCTTCTCCTGTTATTCATTATCTCCACAACTTCTGCTGTCAAATCTTTTCTTTTTAATATCTTTGCGATTATTTTATTTACAATTTGGTCGAAAGAATTTTCTCTAAATATTTTGACATATTCCCTGATGTTTATCAAAATCGGCCAGAAATCTTTAGAGCTGTTCTGGTTTAAAAACTCCAAGAGAACACTCTTCCCCATTCCTGGCTCTGCACACAACACGTTCACTTTATTTGTAAAATTATTGAGAATTTCAGAGTCGACCATAACTTCATCTTCTATTTGAGAAAAATACCCTCTCAATCCTTTTATGTTCCCTTTGGTTGCAATCCAGGATAGGTTTGTCTTCTCCGTGATTTGGAAATGGTGAACGTTCTTATCTTCATTTTCTGCGCAAATTTCTGTAAATTTTTCGACAGAGCACGTATCTTCAAAAACGATTATTTGTTCCGGATATTTAAAATCTCCTCTTCTTCCATTACAACTCACAACAAACATTTCAGAATCGGACTTAACTTTTAGGACATCCCAACGTATGATTGGCTTTTGCAATAACCTATCAATGTAAGGAAAAAGGTCTCGCTGCTCTTCTCCCAAAAAAATTGATTCTTCCTCTAGTAGTAAGCGGACAATTTCGTTGGCGCAAAAAATCCTGGCCAATTCACTATCATTGTTTACGTACTCGAGAATAGGAAATCTGCTTCCTTGGAGACTAATCTGACTGTCCTTGAAATGCTCTTCCAGTTCATCTTTAGCGAAATCGGATAAGTTTCTTAAAATTCTTCTATCCTTGAACTCTTTATCGACTTTACCAACAACAACAAGACGTCGTCCATAAGTTTCTTCTTTCGGTAAATTTAGTACTTTGCACAATATTTCCCTTGGACAGTCAGCTTTGATGATTAGAGGTATTTCATTCAAATGCCACAACAGCCTGATGACATCGGTCTGTTTTGACAATCCAAATTGCTGCTCTTCCCTCCAACAAATTTTTGTTTTCTTTGCATCAATAAATTTGTTGTCGTAGCTTTGAATAACTGATATGAATTGCCCAAAAACTGTAACGTCGAACTTCGAAAATACTTTGTCACACAAAATTTCTTGCCCAGAAATGTCTTTACGCAAATGTACACTATGAGGCCAGAGCAGACATTCCATAAACTTGGAGATGATGGTGCCCTTGTTCAATTTAAATTTTTTTTCAGCCTTGCTCCAATTTTCTACGAATTTCACGAACTGTTCATGGGTGGGTTGCCCCAAAAATTGTTCTTTCAATTTGCTTTCTATTCCATTGACATCGTCTTGACAGGGGTAAAAATAAAGCCTCTTTAAAAATTCTTCAAACTTCTCTTCTTTCTCTCCGTTTTTCTTCATTTTGAACTGGTAGACAGCGCCACTCGTGCACGAGTTAATAGATTTTATTATTGCCGGTTGGTCTTCTTCTTTGATTTGAAATATCTCCAATGTGACTTCCGTTTTCGGGTCAGCTCCTAATTTGATTGTTGACTTTTCAGTCTTCTTATTTTTGTTGAACTTTCTATTTGTAAACAAAACGAGACAAACTTCTTCTGGTATTTTCATCTTCTCTGTTTCTTTAAAATATTTCGGAAGACTAAAGTCTCCCTTCTCGTTTAAGAAGCTTTCTATTGGCACTGGTTTTCCATCCTTCTGGTGTTTTAGTTGAATTGCGGCTGCCTCTTTCAAGTCATTTTCGGTGTAATGAACTTGCACGACGAGGTCGTCAAAATTTCCGTATTCGGGGTCATTTGACGATATCTTAAAGTCGTGAACTTTGGGATCCTGCGCCAGCAGAAGAGAGAAATAAGCTGTCACTTTATCCTCATACTCGACTCCCAGTGGCCTCACCTCTCCAGTATTGATTTTAAATTGCTGAAAAAACATTTTTCAGTTTTGAAAAAAATTCGAAATTTTGAACTTACTTCAAGTTTGTCCAATGTTTTTGTCTCCATTGGTATATTGTTAGAAGTACTTGTATTAACCAGTCTGGTAGAAAAAAGAGAAAAATTAGTGTTATGCTATTTTTTTGTTAAAATTGCTACAATAAATAAGTACTAGGGAATTAAAATTAGTAATACAGGGAGGGTAATTTTTCGATGCTCATCATTGAGATTTCCTTAACAGTAAAAGATATGGGGTTAGTTAAATTACAGAAAAGTTGCGCTATTTGTTGTTGATTACGAATCTGAAGAGAATTCCCCTATATTTTGACTCGTTCCTGAGTTATCACAAAAAATCTGAAAATTGCCAATTTAAAGAAAAATTAATATCTTCCTAATAGCCCGGGGGTTAAAGCAATAAATCGAGGTGAACCTTGCATTTAATTGTAGAGTTTTGCCACTTGGCACATATAGGTACTCCTCAGACGTGTGGAAGTAGATTTAGAAGCGGAGCCCAACAAAATTTCCATGCTAGAGGGTGAAGCCACCCCTCAGAAGTTACCACTTTTAAAAATTCAGTTTTCTTACAATATTTTTGGTATTTTGGCCGCGACTGCGCTACAAATGAGCTTTTGTTGTGCCTCGGCATAGGTACATGTGTTAGGGAAGAGGCTGCAGGCCTCACATTCCTTTTGTACCAGAGGGGAAACGCGCAATGTAGACAGCATTTCCGTGAGTTTGGTCCGGCCTTAGTAGGTGCAGGAATGCCAATAACTACTATGCCCCAAAATTGTATCGGGTGTCCCAAAAAAAACCGGACAAAATATTTTTGGGAATAAGTCTGCCATTTCTTAACCGATTTGGATGAGCGTGGTCTTAAATTAAAGCCAAAGAATCAGGCTTTCGACTGTACGAGAAACTACGGCAGATGGCGCTGCCGTAGTAGTCCTATAGATACTTGCTTTAAAGGTTTATTTTAGCTGCATGGGGATTGGTCAGTCAACGACCAATCGATATGACACTCGAATAGCCTTGAAGATCTTTCTTTCTTGTTCAAAGATCTTTTTTCAGAAGCCGATTTGGCTTAAGCATTAATTTTCTGTAATTTTTTAAAAAAATGTGTTTTTGAGTATTTTCACGCATTAATGGCCATGACCGAGAACAGTAATGCATGTAAATCTTAATTTTCAGTCATAAATGAACGAATATGGTGAAAACAGTGGCGCGGATGCCAGTGGGGGGCAACTGAACAGTAATCATTGAAAATTAAGCCCTATGTGCATCAATGTTACTTTAGTCATGGTTATGGAAGCATGAAAATACGCAAAAACACTTTTTTTAGAAAAATCACAGAAAATTAATGCTTACGCACAATGGACTTCCGAAAAAAAATTTTTGAAGAAAAAAGAAAGATTTTCAAGGCTATTTGGGTCTCATAACCATTGGTTGTTGCCCGACCAATCCCCACGCACCTAAAATAAGCCTTAAAGACAAGTGTCAATAAGGCCACTACAGCAGCGCCATCTGTCGACGTTTCTTACAAAGTTCGAAAGCCTGATTCTTTAGCTTTAATTTAAGACCCAGTCTATCCAAATCGGTTAAAAAATGGCTGACTTATTTCAAAGATTATTTTGTCCGGTTTTTTTTGGGACACCCGATACTACCCTCTTTCTCCTGGGTTGCGATCTCTTCAAATAAGCCAATTTAAAGAGCATACTACTCCATAGAAGAATTCCTGACCGGACAGTGTACATTATGTGGATAACAATTATTGTCATTTTATTTTGTATGTTTGTGCTTTTACACTGTACGTTTTTCTTTTTGACCGAGTTAAGAGTGTATTCAATCATGCTGACAAATATCTATATCTATCTATATCTATCTTTCCATGTTTCGAAAGCAGTCCTCTTTCCTTTTCCATAAAAATCAGATACTACGTCACATCCAGTGAAGGCGTGGAACACTTCATTACTTTACCATTGTTCCACGTTTTCACTGGATGTGACGTAGTATCTGCTTTTTATGGAAAAGGGAAGAGGGTTGCTTTCGGTACATGGAAAACGTTTCCAGAAGCAATAAATGCTTTCTTCGCGCTAGCTGCTGGAGATGTGAAGGTGGCAATGGCTAGGCTACAGAAATTCGTTGTCCTTTTATACGACAAATCAAGCAGTAACACAACTGTTAAAGAGGCTAGACTCTTTCTATTGACGAAGAATGACGCAAAATGGAAGATATTCCTCCAACTGCTCTTCGAGCTTCTTACCAAGGTGGATTAATATGGAGTAGATGTATTTACACACAAATAGGGGTTTGTCTTCTTGAATAGTTAATGCAAAATATATTACAGATTCAGAAAGCCTACTACGGGGCATGAATTCCATTGTAGTACTGAAGAGGGTGCTTGGCTGAAGGGGGTGGGGGTTGCAACTCCCTCAACTCTGGTAGCTGTGCTTAGCAGTCGCAATAAAATTTATTGACACCAAGCACAATAAAGACAAAATGCCCGAAATATATCACAAAACAATGGCATTTTAAGGGAAGTTAACACTCTCGGGACGGCTTAACACTCCATGTGAGGCAAATAGGGATGGTTTGCCCTTCTAAATTCATTTGTACACCTCTGGACAGTGTTTGTGCCAAATGGCGAATTTCTAAAATAAAATGTTAGGTTAATATATTTTTTTTTGCCTTAACCCTCTGGTACAAAAAGAATGTGAGGCCTGCAGCCTCCTCCCTAACACCTGTACCTGGGGAGTATATGTGCCAAGTGGCAAAACTCTACAATAAAATGCAAGGTCCATCGGCTTAACCCCCGGACTATAACGATTGATGTTATTTAAATGAAACCTTTTAACTTCAACTTCAATGGCATCTACAGAAATTTTCTAGACCTTCTAGATTTTGAATAACGATAGTCAACTTTTGATTCTTTTATGGCCGCCATATTGAATTTTGACACCATCAAATACACAAAAAAATTGGTTTTTCAAAAATGTACTCAACATGAACTTTTTTGACAATGTCGGAATTTGAAAATTGGTAGGAATGATTTGCAAAATCAGCCTAAACTTAGATGAAAAACAATTGCAAAAAAGTACGCCGACTTCTTCAATCTCTTATAACATGTGAAAACAATTGAATTCAACAGTAATAAAATACGTGTTGCGGTCGTGTAACTCGGGCTTTCACATATTTTTTTAAAGACGTCCATGCAGGTTACATTTTTGAAAAGCAATTTTTTCTGTGTATCCGGCGGTGTTAAAATTCAATATGGCGTTCATAAGAAAAAGAAAACTTGACTATCTTTATTCAAAATCTAGAAGGCCTACAAGTTTTCTGTCAATGCCATTCAATTGACAGCTGTCAAAAATGTAACAGTTCCAAGTTTCTTTTACATAACATTAATCGTGACTAATATATTAATTTTTCTTTAAATATACAATTTTCAGATTTTTTGTGATAACTCAGGAACGAATCACAATATCAGGGAATTCTCTTCAGATTCTTAATCGCCAAGAAATAGACCAACTTTTCTGTAATTTTAACCAACCCCGTACCGTTTAAGAGATTCCAATGGTGCATAAAAATTGTCAATTATGTGCAGGGTGATCCAAAGTCACCTTTCACTTGTTACCTTAGAATGTTTTTTTCATGATATTGATGTTCATAATTTTTTCAGTACACACGTTAATAACGTTAACAATAAACCATTGGAAAAAGTTTTTATAAGTTTTCAACCCAAAAAAAAAAGGCTGCAGAGAAGCGGCTGGAACCTCCCCAACGCGTAGGTCTTTGATTTCCGTGACTTGTGTTTAAGATTTTAAAGTTGATATGCCTAAATGGCACTTTCCGTGGGCCGATTGAATCCAAAATTTGTTCACCTCTTCGACGTGTAATACAATCACCATGTGCAAAATTTCAGCCAAATCGGTTCAGGGGCTTGGGCTGTACCGCGATTTTGAAGTCCGATAAAAATCTCGATTTTTTTAGTTTTTGGTCAAAAGGGCACTGACAGTGAATACATCTTTGGAAGCAGAATCTGAAAGCCTTTCTTATGGTGACCTGAAAACGGGGGTTTACATTTAAAATTTAAAAGTTGATGTGCCAAAATGGCACTTCTGGTTGCACGATTGGCTGCAAAAGCTTTTCAGATCTAAGTTGGGTTGTCACATGCACACGTACCAAATTTCAGCCAAATCGGTCGAGTACTTTGGGCTGTGGCGTGTTTACGAACGTACAAACGTACGAACGAACGTACGAACGAACGTACGAACGTACGAACGAACGTACGTACGTACATACATACAGACACATTTTAAAAACCACTTTTTTGGGTTCGTGAGACCTCAAAACGTATAGATCCGGTCTTATGTCGAATTCGAAAATTTTGGTGATTGCAGTAACCTCCCTTTTTTTTAAATGGTGAAGTGGAGTGGGGAGGTTGAAACCAACCCCTATAGACTACTAACAACCCCTAACGCTTTGCAAACGGATAAATACGTTTTATTTTAGTGCCGTAGCAGAATGCGAGGCACTCTTGTTTTAGCTTATTCGCTCGCTCCTCAGTCTGTGCGTCGCATAACTTGAAAACGGATTGAGATATCGAGCTGAAACTTGGTAGGCAGCTTCGCCTCCCGTAAAGTAATTCGGGGATTGCTTATGGGTCATCGGACCAAGGGGGTGGGAGTTAGGGGTGAAAAACTGAAAAAATATTAATTGCAATAACTCGAGAACTAGTGGAGGTATCTTGCTGAAACTTGGTGTGCACGTTCAACTTTCAACTCTGTTGAAGGTGAAGGGGTGCCAATTTAGGGAGATGAAATTTTGGGGATGAAAACCACAAAAAATACGATAGGGCTGAACGTAGCTATTGGAAGCTCAACGTACTCACATGTATCCGTGAAATCTTGCGGGGGATGCGTTTTTCGTAAAATCGAACAGATGGGGTGGAAATTAGGGGTTGCAACTCGAAATTCCGCTTAATAAGTATTGGTCGAAATTGGCGTCATTCGATAGCTTTCCATTTATGATTCAAAAAAGGTGTCATTCATATTTTGAGAATAACCACTCTTAAAGGCGCTACAACCCCTAATATGCAGAAACAAAAAATACGAGAACTCAAAAACTACTCAAAGTATCAAGGCAGAATTTGGTGTGTTAATTTTCAGTGACGTTGTAGGTAGATGGACAAATTTTCACTAAGATCTAACAAGGGGGATGAAATTTAACAGTTGAAACTTGAAATTTCTTCAAGTAATTGGTAGCATAAAATTACGGGGCTCGATAGATTTCCGTCAACTATTGAAAAAAGGTCTTATGAGTTTTCAACCTAAAACCAAACCCTAGGCTATTAACCACCCCTAACTCTTTGCAAGCGGATAAATATATTTTATTTATTTTTTCTGAAACCCATTGATTTATTTATGAACAACTGAAGTCAGTAAATACGCAAGAAGTTATGTACCTAATACCGGAAAAATAAACTCACCCCTGCAAATCGCAAATTTTTTCATCATACAGGTACTTTAGTGGTGGAATGAAATTATGGGGTTCGATAGATTTCGGTCAACTATTGAGTCGTCAACCTAAAGCCAACCCCTACGTTACTAACAACCCCTAAGCCCTAGCAAGCGGAGTAAATACATTTTATTTATTTTTTTAGGCTTTCTTCTCATTTTTCGAGAAGTCAAAGTCATTTTCATTAATTTTTAACCCATCTACAATTTTTCAACCCCGTTCATGATATATGTGAACCCTCAAAAAGCAAAATTTACACAGACCGTTCGTTTTTCGTGTGATTTTCGCTGGTTCTACTTAACTACAGTCACGCATGTTCTTGCCTTTTTCACTTTTTCGACCCTCTTCGCAATATTTCAACCCCCAAAAGCCAAATTTGCATAATTGGCTTATTTTCGTGTCATTTTCTGTAATTCTGTTTAATTACGATTAATTTTCATCTCCTTTGACTTTTCATCCCCTTTTACGATTTTTCAACCCCCTGAGTGCTAATTTGGCGTAATTTCGTTTTTCTTCGGTGATAAATTGAACTCATTTGGATGATGTTTACATTTTTCACTTTTTCCATCCCTCTTCGCAATATTTTAACTCTTCAAACGCTAAATTTACATAATTGGGTTATTTTGACGTTATTTTCCGTGATTTTAATTAACCACGGTTAATCCTCATACCTTTTGACTTTTCATCCACCTTTACGATTTTTCAACCCCCTAAGCGCTAATTTTGCAAAAATTCGCATAATTTCGTTTTTCGTCAGTAATAAAGTTGAACTCATTTTGGATTCAGTTTACCTTTTACGATTTTCCAGTTTTGTTCGCAATAGGTAGGTATACCTACATATAAGCATGTATTTCAACCCCCATAAAAGTTTTAATTGCATAATTTATTTTCATTCCTCTTGATTTTCATCCCCTTTCGCAGTTTTTCAGTCCCGAGTGTTAATTTTTTAAAATTCGTCAAATTATGTTTTAATTCCGGCAATTCTTTCTATTTACTCATTTGTTTTATATTGTCATTATTTTGACTTTTCAACCCTCAAAATTTGTGTTTTTTCTGTTCATTTTCTACTTTTTAATTCTGTAACAACAATTTTATAACATTTCGTCTATTTGACACATCTGTGCGTCTGCGGAGGCACTACTACTAGGTGCAGATTGATAAAATCTGCACCCGATACATGTACACAATAACGTGATAAACATCTGCAGGGAGCTTTTTTCAACTGAAATTCCTAGTTTTTTATGATCCCAATATCAAATATTCCTATACATATCCTCATTAGTTTTGCAGTTACCCATTTAACATTACTTTATGGCCGTTTATACATAGACTTTGCTTAACTTTAAACGGCACTCAAATTGACAGGAATGACATTTTTCTTATTGTTTAAACGTCATTCTTGTCATTTTAAGTTCCACTTAAAGTTAAGCAAAGTCGGTGCAAATGGTCATAAATTAATGTTAGGTAAAGTAACTCAAAAACTAATGAAGATAGGTATAGGAATATTTGAATGGATTGATAGGGAACTAAATTGGCGATTTACGGGGATCATAAAAAACCAGGCATTCCGTTTGAAAAAGTTGTTTCAATAGTTTCTTCCAAACTGACGAACGCCACTGGTTGTAGACCCTCCCTAGAGGAATTTTCTGCTTTTTAAGTCACAGTCCGTTGTCTCAAAGACATCTTTTACTGCTGTCAAAATTTCAACACTTTATCTCTTTTTTTGGCACAGATATCAATTTTTAAGTATTACGAGATTTTCCGTCTCTAAAAATGCAAAATATTTTTTTTCGAGGAACCTATCATATTTAGCCATAGAGTAATGTTACACCAAACTTCGTGTAATTTGATGTAGAATCGGAATGTTCTATGAAAATCTCTCATTTAAAATAACAAAGTTGATGTCGACTTCTTGTATAACCGGAAGTGCGGCCATCTTGAAAATATTTTTTTTCAATTCAGAAATCATTGAAACCGCCGTCTACAGATTTTCGCGACTATGACACCAAAACTTCTCGAGATACGTCTAGCGGACGCTCTTCGTGAAGGACCCTGTATATAAAAAGTCGCATTTTTGTTTAGTTTTATAAGGAAATCGTTTTTTTTTTGTTTTACTGATATAATGACTACTGAGATACCTATAATGGCATTCTGCTTAGGTGCTTATTTTTCTAGCTAGCCACGAAAGCAAAACTTTAGCGGTTAACCAGGACACAATTTTTTTTGGTCCCCTTCCAAGCAAGAAAGTCTTATTTTGAATTAGAGTACTATAAGAGCTTATATCAATTAGATTTCAGAGTATGCTTAAATCTTCAGAAACAAAAAAATTTACTCACCAATCAGTAAGAAGATCGTTCAGCCAGGAACAGGAATCGAATGTCCATAAAACCGGACACTAAAAGTGTTGTCCTAGATCTATAATCAAATAATAATTAAAAAATATTTTTTTCAGAAACTCACTCTTGCGATGTCTATTGTTCGATTTTTGCAGATTAGGGGCTACTTCGGAATGGTATAACCATCTAATAATAAATTCGATTTATATCATTTTAATTATCTTATCGCTGTAATTCTCAGAAAGGTGTAAGTTACATATCTAAGGCTGCATTGTATAAAACATTTAATCCTGTCTTATAGTTAATCCTTCAAAAATTCTATAGCAATAAATTGTTGACAACAATAATTGTTTCTATATGGTATCGCAAGGGGCTTAGCGTTAAGGTCCAAGTCTATAGCAAATTAATTCGATTCTAACTCGGAGAGATGGCGCCTACACACAGGTTTTGTTGTATTGTGGGTTGCAGGGTTGATGTCGAGTTTGCAGGATGAAAAGATACCTTATGTATCGACCATTCTAGGCTCAGTAAGTGTCACTCCTGGCCGCTAGGACTTTGCCTCAACGACCGACCGCTTCGATGTGCGCTGTTGCCGTTATTTAACTACATCAGACCATTCCCCTAACGAAACAAACAGATGTCTAGTACGATTCAATATTGAACTGGCGAGACATGCAATATTACTGCCGCACATCGTCGGTTGAAATGCAAAACAAACTAATTGATAAAAAATTAAGCTTTAAAACGTACCATTATTGACTTACCTTCGAACTGAGAATTCGTTTTTTTTTGCTAGTAAGTGAAAAAAGTACTATATTCACCGCGGTAGAGAAGAGTATTTTAGCCCTCGCGTCTTGTAACAATCTTGCCGCTTGGGGTAAAATAGTTCTTATCTATCTTGGTCAATAAATATACTATATTGTGTTTATTTGAGAAACAAAACCTAACTTAGAAAACCTTCGAGAAAACCATAGGAAAAAAAATAAAAAGAATGCACGTTTTCAATTTTGCGTGTCAGCTCCTCCATAATATTAGACCTTCCGCTTTGGATTCTGAATCTCGGTCTCCTAAATCCTAAACTTTTAAACAGGTAAACTTTATTTGCAACATCCGCAAAGAATTACCACCAGAAAGATTGACAGGAAAAAGGTAATTAGAGAAGACCGCAGGAACCTTTGGGGAAACCCCACTTGTAGGTAGGTGATGTGAAACAAAATTTGAACGCAAAGAAATACGAATTATGTTGTCACAACTACCTTTGCTCGGCATGCTTTATTTACACAATATTATATTATGTAATGATATTTAGTAAAATATTCACATTTTACTAGTCCTCTGTTAATTTGGAAATTCCGCTCGATTTTTGCCCTTACATTGATATTTTCAATAATTTGGGTTATAAATAAAACAATTAATTTTCTTATTTAACACTATTAGTAGAATATGTACAATCGAGAATATTTCGTGTATAAAAGTACCCGAAAAGATGTTGATTTTGTGAAATTTTAGAGCTTTCCATAAGTAAAAAATTGGCAGTCTCGGAAACGGTAGAAACTTCTACTTTTTCACACAATTTGTACCAAGTCAGAATAAGTGAGTCGGCGTCGGCGAGGGGGCCGCGTGTCGACCGCTGATGCTGTGTTGCGCATTGTGCCCAGCGTTCATTTATTAAAATTTAAAATACAAATGTTTTTCACCCCTAAAATGACGTTCGAAGAAATGGCACTAAAGTTTTCGATCCCGCAATGCAACAGCCATCGAATTCGATAATAATAACATGCCCCTTTGCTACGAAAAATTCAAAAAGGGGCCTTTTTGCCCCTAAAATGGGAATTTTCGAAAAAATTGCACAAAGTTTTTTGATCCAGCAATACAACAGCTGTCGAAAAGGGGGATGAAACGTTAAAAGGGATGAGAATTAATCGTAATTAAGTAGAATTACAGAAAATAACACGAAAATAAGCCAATTATGCAAATTTGACTTTTAGGGGTTGAAACATTGCGAATGGGTTGAAAAAGTGAGAAAGGCAAGAACAATTCATGAGTAAAATTCGGTAAAATTTATTACCGAAAAAAGGCAAAACTTCGCGAATTTTACAAAATTAACGCTCGGGGGGGAGAACAATTGTTAAGGGGGATGAAAAATCAAAAGGGATGAAAATGTACTGTAGTTAAGTAGAACTAGCGAAAATCACACGAAAAAGAAGCGGTCTGGGTAAATTTTGCTCTTTAAGGATTCACATATCATGAAAGGGGTTGAAAAATTGTGGATGGGTTAAAAATTAATGAAAATTACTTTGAATTATTAACAATCAGAAGAAAGCAAAAAAAAATAAATGAAATGTATTTACTCCGCTTGCTAGGGCTTAGGGGTTGTTAGTAGCGTAGGGGTTGGTTTTAGGTTGAAGACTCATAAGACTTTTTTCAATGGTTGGCCGAAGTCTATCGAACCCCATAATTTTATTCCACCACTTACACGACAAAATTTCCAGTTTCAACCCTTAAATTTCATCACCCTTGTTAGATATTAATGAAAATTTGCCAATCCGCCTACAGTGGCGCTGTAAATTACCACATCAAATTCAACCCTGATACGTTGAGCAGTTTTTGAATTCTCGCATTTTTGTGTTTCGGCAGGTTAAGGGGTTGTACCGCCTTTAAGGGTCGTTTTACGCGAATGATGAATGAGACCTTTTTTGTACCATCAATAGAAAGCTATCGAATGCTATTATTTTCAACTATACATTATTCAGTAAAAATTCAAGTTTCCTCCTCTAACTTTCATCCCCTTCGATAAATTTCTCCTAAATTTCGCTCTTCCCTTCTCGAAGATGCAGTGTGTAAGATGTCAGTTTCGCAGAAGATATTGCTTCTCTGTGTCAAATTACAGGGCTTTATTGCCGTTTCGACCCCTAAACTCCAACCCCCGATTTCACCACCCCCACATGCCCTAAAGGAAGTTGTGTTTTCAATTTCACCACCCTAATCCAATTCGTTGAAAAATTAAGGTGATTTGTAGATTCATGTTTTCAACACCTCATGATTTCACCCCTTTATGATTTACAGGGGTGAGTTTATTTTTCCGGTGTGACATAACACCTTGCGTATTTACTGACTTCAGTTGTTCATAAATAAATCAATAGGGTTTCAGAAAAAATAAATCAAAAAGTTAGGGGTGGTTAATAGCCTAGGGGTTGGTTTTAGATTGAAAACTTATAAGACCTTTTTTCAATAGTTGACCGAAATCTATCGAACCCCGTAATTTTAGGCTACCATTTACTTGAAGAAATTTCAAGTTTCAACCCTTAAATTTCATCCCCTTTGTTAGATATTATTGAAAATTTGTCAATCCACCTATAATGTCACTGGAAATTCACACACCAAATTATGCCTTGATATGTTGAGTAGTGAGTTTTCGCGTTTTTGTGTTTCTGCATGTTAGGGGTTGTAGCGCCTATAAGGGTGGTTTTTCTCAAAATATGAATGACACCTTTCTTGAATCATTAATGGAAAGCTATCGAATGACGCCAATTTCGACCAATACTTATTAAGCGGAATTTCGAGTTGCAACCCCTAATTTCCACCCCATCTGTTCGATTTTGCGAAAAACGCATCCCCGGCAAGATTTTACCGATATATGTGTGTACGTCGAGTTTCCGACAGCAGCGTGCAACCCTTGCGGAGTTATCATATTTTTTGTGGTTTTCAACCCCTAAATTTCATCCCCCGAAATTAACACCCCTTCACCTTCAACAGACTTGAGGGTCGAACGTACATACCAAGTTTCAGAAAGATACGTCCACTAGTTCTCGAGTTATTGCAAATAATAATTTTTCGGTTTTTCACCCCTAATTCCCACCCCCTTGATCCGATATGGCCCAAAAGCAATCCCCGCCGAGTATTTAGAGAAACACAACTGCACACCAAGTTTCAGCTCGTTATCTCAGTCCGTTCTCAAGTTATCCGACGGACAGACTAGACGAGCGAGCGAGCGAATAATCAAAGACAAGAGTACCTCCGCATTCTGCTACGGCACGAAAACATACAATTATGTATAGGTTTTTTCACGGCACATTTTTTTAGCCAAAAGTGCACAAGTGTAAATACATTTTTAGAAGCAGAATTCGAAGAGCATTCATATGGAAAAGCGAAAAAATGGGGGTTCGCATTTAAATTTTTAAAGTTGATGTGTCAAAAAGGCACTTTCACAAATTCTAATCAGCACCTACAAATCTCCCATTGAATATGTATGCCAAATTTCATCTCGATACGTTCAACAGTTTGAGCTGCAGCGTGCTTACAGACAGACGGACAGACAGTCATTTTTCAAAAACCACTTTTTCGGATTCCCAGGACCTTAAAATGTAAAGATTTGATATTCTTGGCGATTCGATTTTTCGAACGATTTTATTAACTTGTTCCGAGAAGCGTACAAGTTAAAAGCCAACGAAAGATGTATATCAATGCGATGTGTGTCCCTGTAGATGTTTACCTTGTTAATGTGTATGTAGGGGCGAGCTGAATTTCCTGGTGGAGTCGGGTGCAGATTTTATAAATCTGCACCTAGTAGTAGTGCCTCCGCAGACGTACAGTGGTGTTAAAAAGACGAAATTATGAAAATGAAAATCAGGGTTAGGGGTTGTTAGTAGCCTAAGGGTTCGTTTTAAGTTAAAGACTCATAAGACCTTTTTTCAATGGTTAATGAAGTCTTTTGAACCCTGTGATTTAATACCAACATTTATCTTAAGAAATTTCCAGTTTCAACCTTTAAATTTCACCCCCTTTGTTAGATTGTAATGAGAATTTGCTCATCCACCTACAATGTCACTATAAATTAAAACACGAAATCCTGATGCATTGATACGTGGAACAGTTTTTAAGTTCTGATATTTTTATGTTTCTTCTGGGGGGTTGAAATATTGCGAGTGGGGTGGAAAAAGTGAAAAAGGAAAACACAAGCTACTTATATAAATTCAACTTATGGCCAAAGAAAAAACTAAATTGGACGAATTTAGTAAAATGGGTGCTTAGGGGGTTGAAAAATTGTAAAGGGTAATGAAAAGTAAAAGAGGGTGAAAATTAACCCAAGTTAAGTAGAATTACAGAAAATAATACAAAAATAAGACAATTGTGCAAATTTAGCCCTTGGAGGGTTGAAATATTGAATTTAGTAAAATGGGTGCTTAGGGGGTTGAGAAATTGTAAAGGGGGATGAAAAGTCAAAGAGGGTGAAAATTAACCCAAGTTAAGTAGAATTACAGAAAATAATACAAAAATAAGACAATTGTGCAAACTTAGCCCTTGGAGGGTTGAAATATTGAATTTAGTAAAATGGGTGCTTAGGGGGTTGAAAAATTGTAAAGGGGGATGAAAAGTCAAAGAGGGTGAAAATTAACCCAAGTTAAGTAGAATTACAGAAAATAATACAAAAATAAGACAATTATGCAAATTTAGCCCTTGGAGGGTTGAAATATTGCGAGGGGGTTGAAAAAGTGAAAAATGTAAATATTATCCAAAAGAGTAAAATTTATTACCGAAGAAAGACAAAATTGCACGAATTTGGCCAATTTAACGTTCGAGGGGTTGCAAAATTGTGAAGGGGGATGAAAAGTTAAGGGGGTGAAAAGTGACTGTAGTAAAGTAGAACTTTCGAAAATTACACTAAAAAGAAGCGGCCTGCGGAAATTTTGCTTTTTGTGGGTTCACATATCCAATGTCACTGTAGATTAGAACACCAAATCCTGCATTGATACGTCGAACAGTTTTTAAGTTCTGGTATTTTTGTGTTTCCGCATATTAGGGGTTGTGGCGCCTTTGAGGGTGCTTTTTTGCAAAGTATGAATAACACCTTTTTTAAATCATTAACGGTAAGCTATCGAATGACGCTAATTTCGACCAATACTTATAGATCGGAATTGTGGGTTACAACCCCTAATTTCCACCCCCTTGGTCCGATATGGCCCAAAAGCAATCCCCGCCTTACTTTTAGGGCACGAAGCCGTATAGTAAATTTAATCTCGACACCTCATTCAATGTTCTCAAGTTATCCGACGTTTTGTATTTCTGCATGTTAGGGGTTGTAGCGCCTTTAAGGGTGGTTTTTGGTAAAATATGATTAACACCTTTTTTGAATCATTAACGGAAAGCTATCGAATGACGCCAATTTCGACCGATACTTATTAAGCAGCATTTTAAGTTACAACCCCCAATTTCCACCCCCTCCTTCCGATTTTGCGAAAAAAACATCCCCTGTAAGGTTTCATCGAAATATATGTGTATGTTGAGTTTCAGATGGATGCGTGCAACACTTGCGGAGTTATTACTTTTTTTGAGATTTTCATCCCCTAAATTTCATCCCCCAACTAGGGACCCCCTCACGTTCAATAGACTTGAAGGTCGAACATGCGTACCAAGTTTCAGTAAGATACCTTCAGCAGTTCTCGAGTTATAGCAATTAATAGATTTTCAGTTTCAATCCCCTAAGATTTCACCCCTTTATGATTTACAGGGGTGAATTTATTTTTCCGCTGTTACATAACTCTTTGTGTATTTGCTTACTTCGGTTGTTCATAAATAAGTCAATAGAATTTCAGGAAAAATAAATAAAACCTATTTAACCACTGACAAAGCGTTAGGGGTTGTTAGTAGCCTAGGGGTTGATTTTAGGTTGAAAACTCATAAGACTTTTTTCAATGGTTGATAGAAATCTATCGAACCCCGTAATTTTATACTACCATTTACTTGAAGAAATTTCAAGTTTCAACCCCTAAATTTCATCCCCTTTATTGGATGTTAGTAAAAATTCGTCCATCCCCCTCCAGAGTCACTGAAAATTACCGCATCAAATTCTGCGTTGATACGCTGAGTGGTTGTTGAGTTCTCGTATTTTTGTATTTTTGCATGTTAGGGGTTGTAGCGCCTTTAAGGGTGGTTTTTCGTAAAATATGAGTAACACCTTTTTTGAACCATTAACGAAAAGCTATCGAATAACGCCAATTTCGACCAATACTTATTAAGCAAAATTTTGAGTTACAACCCCAAATTTCCACACCCTCAATCCGAGTTTGCGGAAAAAACATCCCCCGTAAGGTTTCATCGAAATATATGTGTATGTTGAGTTTTAGATGGATGCGTGCAACCCTCGCGGAATTATCACATTTTTTGTGATTTTCATCCCCTAAATTTCATCCCCCGAAATTGGCACCCCTCTCACTTTCAACGGACTTGAAGGAAGAACATGTATACCAAGTTTCAGTAAGATAGCTCCAGTAGTTCTCGAGTTAATGCAATTAATAGTTTTTCGGTTTTTTACCCCTAACTCCCACCCCCTTGGTCCGATATGGCCCAAAAGCAATCCCCGCCTTACTGTTTGGGAGGCACAGCCGTATACCAAGTTTCAGCTCGATATCTCAATCCGTTCTCAAGTTATCTGACGGACAGACTGAGGAGCGAGCGAATAAGCTAAGACAAGAGTACCTCCGCATTCTGCTACGGCACTAAAAATTACCAATCCTGCATGTAAGTCCAATTTCCAGGCATATTATGCCCGAAACATACTCGAAAATACCGTGCCAACAGTATCAGATAAAGATTATAAAACATCTAATGCAATTAATTTGCTTACAATTCAATTCTTTTAGTGCCGTAGCAGAATGCGGAGGGGAGGTACTCTTGTCTTAGCTTATTCGCTCGCTCGCTCGCTCGATCGCTCCTCAGTCTGTTCGTCGGATAACTTGAGAACGGATTGAGATATCGAGCTGAAACTTGGTAGGCAGCTTCGTCTCCCGAAAAGTAAGGCGGGGATTGCTTTTGGGCCATATCGGACCAAGGGGGTGGGAGCTAGGGGTGAAAAACCGAAAAACTACTAATTGCAATAACTCGAGAACTAGTGAAGATATCTTGCTGAAAATTAGTATGCACGTTCGACCTTCAAGTCTGTTGAAAGTGAGGGGGTGCCAATTTCGGGGGATGAAATTTAGGGGATGAAAACCACAAAAAATATGATAACTCCGCAAGGGTTGCACGCAGCTGTCGGAAACTCAACGTACACACATATATCGGTGAAATCTTGTGGGGGATGCGTTTTTTCGTAAAATCGAACAAATGGGGTGGAAATTAAGGGTAGCAACTCGAAATTCCGCTTAATAAGTACTAGTCGAAATTGCCGTCATTCGATAGCTTTCCATTAATTATTCAAAAAAGGTGTCATTCATATTTTGCGAAAAACCACCCTTATAGGCGCTAGTCGTAGCGCCTATAAGGGTGGTTTTCCCTAACATGCAGAAACACAAAAATACGAGAACTCAAAAACTACTCAACGTATCAAGGCAGAATTTGGTTTGTGAATTTCCAGTGACATTATAGGTGGATGGACAAATTTTCAAAAATATCTAACAAAGGGGATGAAATTTAAGGGTTGAAACTTGAAATTTCTTCAAGTAAATGGTAGCCTAAAATTACGGGGTTCGATAGATTTCGGTCAACTATTGAAAAAAGGTCTTATGAGTTTTCTATCTAAAACCAACCCCTGGGCCATTAACCACCCCTAACTCTTTGCAAGTCGATAATTATATTTTATTTATTTTTTCTGAAACCCTATTGGTTTATTTATGAACAACTGAAGTCAGTAAATACGCAAGGAGTTATGTCACACCGGAAAAATAAACTCACCCCTGTAAATCATAAAGGGGTGAAATCATGAGGTGTTGAAAACATGAATCTACAAATTACCTTAATTTTTAAACGAATTGGGTTAGGGTGGTGAAATTGAAAACACAACTTCCTTTAGGGCATGTGGGGGTGGTGAAATAGGGGGTTGGAGTTTAGGGGTTGAAACGTCCATAAAGCCCTGTAATTTGACACAGAGAAGCAATATCTTCTGCGAAACTGTGACATCTTACACACTGCATCTTCGAGAAGGGAAGATCGAATTTTAGGAGAAAATTATCGAAGGGGATGAAAGTTAGGGGTGGAAACTCGAATTTTCAATGAAGAATGTATAGTTGAAAATATTACCATTCGATAGCTTTCTATTGATGGTACAAAAAAGGTCTTATTCATCATTCGCGAAAAACGACCCTTAAAGGCGGTACAACCCCCTAACATGCCGAAACAAAAAAATGCGAGAACTCAAAAACTGCTCAACGTATCAGGGCTAAATTTGATGTGGTAATTTACAGCGCCACTGTAGGCGGATGGGCAAATTTTCATTAATATCTAACAAGGGGGATGAAATTTAAGGGTTGAAACTCGAAATTTTTTCATGTAAGTGGTGGAATAAAATTATGGGGTTCAATAGATTTCGGTCAACCATTGAAAAAAGTCTTATGAGTCTTCATCCTAAAACCAACCCCTGCGCTACTAACAACCCCTAAGCCCTAGCAAGCGGAGTAAATATATTTCATTTATTTTTTTTTTGCTTTCTTCTAATTTGTTATTAATTTAAAGTGATTTTCATTAATTTTTGACCCATCCACAATTTTTCAACCCCTTTCATGATATGTGAACCCTCAAAGAGCAAAATTTACCCAGACCGCTTCTTTTTCGGGTGATTTCCGCTGGTTAATTTTGTAAAATTCGCGCAGTTTTGCCTTATGAATTGTTCTTGCCTTTTTCACTTTTTCGACCCCTTCGCAATGTTTCAACCCCCAAAAGTCAAATTTCGTGTTATTTTCTGTAATTCTACTTAATTACGATTAATTCTCATCCCTTTTAACTTTTCATCCCCCTTTACAATTTTTCAACCCCCTAAGTGTTTATTTTGCAAAATTCACATAATTTAGTTTTCCTTCGGTAACAAATTGAACTCAATTGGATTATGTTTATCTTTTCACTTTTCCAACCCCCTTCGCAACATTTCAACCCCCAAAATCTAAATTTGCATAATTGGTTTACTTTCGTGTTATTTTCTGTAATTCTGCTTAATTACGATTAATTCTCATCCACTTTGACGTTTCATCCCCCTTTACAATTTTTCAACCCCCTAGGTGTTAGTTTTGCCAAATTCGGATATTTTCGTTTTTCTTCTGTAATAAATTGAACCCATTTGGATGATGATTAAATTTTTCACTTTTTTCATCCCCCTTCGCAATGTTTCAAGTCTTCAAATGCTAAATTTACATAATTGGGTTAATTTGGTGTTATTTTCCGTAATTTCACTTAGCCACGGTTAATCCTGATACCTTTTGATTTTTCATCCACCTTTACGATTTTTCAACCCCCTAAGTGCAAATTTTGCAAAATTCGCATAATTCCGTTTTTCGACGGTTATAAAATTGAACGCATTTGGGATTCAGTTTACCTTTTACAATTTTTCAGTTTCCTTCGCAATAGGTAGGTATAAGTGCTTATTTCAACCCCCACAAAAGTTTTAATTGCATAATTTGGTTATTTTAGTGTTTTATTTCGTAATTCTACTTAATCCACACTTCATTTTCATTCCTCTTGACTTTTAACACCACTGTGCGTCTGCGGAGGCACTACTACTAGGTGCAGATTTATAAAATCTGCACCCGACTCCACCAGTAAATTCAGCTCGCCCCTACATACACATTAACAAGGTAAACATCTACAGGGACACACATCGCATTGATACACATCTTTCGTTGGCTTTTAGTGCCGTAGCAGAATGCGGAGGTACTCTTGTCTTAGCTTATTCGCTCGCTCGCTCGCTCGCTCCTCAGTCTGTCCGTCAGATAACTTGAGAACGGATTGAGATATCGAGCTGAAACTTGGTATACGGCTTTGCCTCCCAAAAAGTAAGGCGGGGATTGCTTTTGGGCCATATCGGACCAAGGGGGTGGGAGTTAGGGGTGAAAAACCGAAAAACTATTAATTGCAAAAACTCGAGAACTACTGGAGCTATCTTACTGAAACTTGGTATGCATGTTCTTCCTTCAAGTCCGTTGAAAGTGAGAGGGGTGCCAATTTCGGGGGATGAAATTTAGGGGATGAAAATCACAAAAAATGTGATAATTCCGCGAGGGTTGCACGCATCCATATAAAACTCAACATACACATATATTTCGATGAAACCTTACGGGGGATGTTTTTTCCGCAAACTCGGATTGAGGGTGTGGAAATTTGGGGTTGTAACTCAAAATTTTGTTTAATAAGTATTGGTCGAAATTGGCGTTATTCGATAGCTTTTCGTTAATGGTTCAAAAAAGGTGTTACTCATATTTTACGAAAAACCACCCTTAAAGGCGCTACAACCCCTAACATGCAAAAATACAAAAATACGAGAACTCAACAACCACTCAGCGTATCAACGCAGAATTTGATGCGGTAATTTTCAGAGACTCTGGAGGGGGATGGACGAATTTTTACTAACATCCAATAAAGGGGATGAAATTTAGGGGTTGAAACTTGAAATTTCTTCAAGTAAATGGTAGTATAAAATTACGGGGTTCGATAGATTTCTATCAACCATTGAAAAAAGTCTTATGAGTTTTCAACCTAAAATCAACCCCTAGGCTACTAACAACCCCTAACGCTTTGTCAGAGGTTAAATAGGTTTTATTTATTTTTTCTGAAATTCTATTGACTTATTTATGAACAACCGAAGTAAGCAAATACACAAAGAGTTATGTAACAGCGGAAAAATAAATTCACCCCTGTAAAACATAAAGAGGTGAAATCTTAGGGGATTGAAACTGAAAATCTATTAATTGCTATAACTCGAGAACTGCTGAAGGTATCTTACTGAAACTTGGTACGCATGTTCGACCTTCAAGTCTATTGAACGTGAGGGGGTCCCTAGTTGGGGGATGAAATTTAGGGGATGAAAATCTCAAAAAAAGTAATAACTCCGCAAGTGTTGCACGCATCCATCTGAAACTCAACATACACATGTATTTCGATGAAACCTTACAGGGGATGTTTTTTTCGCAAAATCGGAAGGAGGGGGTGGAAATTGGGGGTTGTAACTTAAAATGCTGCTTAATAAGTATCGGTCGAAATTGGCGTCATTCGATAGCTTTCCGTTAATGATTCAAAAAAGGTGTTAATCATATTTTACCAAAAACCACCCTTAAAGGCGCTACAACCCCTAACATGCAGAAATACAAAACGTCGGATAACTTGAGAACATTGAATGAGGTGTCGAGATCAAATTTACTATACGGCTTTGTGCCCTAAAAGTAAGGCGGGGATTGCTTTTGGGCCATATCGGACCAAGGGGGTGGAAATTAGGGGTTGTAACCCACAATTCCGATCTATAAGTATTGGTCGAAATTAGCGTCATTCGATAGCTTACTGTTAATGATTTAAAAAAGGTGTTATTCATACTTTGCAAAAAAGCACCCTCAAAGGCGCTACAACCCCTAATATGCGGAAGCACAAAAATACCAGAACTTAAAAACTGTTCGACGTATCAATGCAGGATTTGGTGTTCTAATCTACAGTGACATTGTAGGTGGATGAGCAAATTTTCATTACGATCTAACAAAGGGGGTTAAATTTAAGGGTTGAAACTGGAAATTTCTTCAGATAAGTGTTGTATTTTCATTACCTTGGACTTCTCATTCCCTTTTTCAACCCCCTTAGTGCTAATTCTACATACCTACTTCGCAAATATGATGTTTTTTTGTTAACTCTCTACTGTTTAATTATGTACGGCCAATTTTCATAATTTCGTCTTTTTAACACCACTGTGCGTCTGCGGAGGCACTACTACTAGGTGCAGATTTATAAAATCTGCACCCGACTCCACCAGTAAATTCTGCTCGCCCCTACATACACATTAACAAGGTAAACATCTACAGGGACACACATCGCATTGATATACATCTTTCGTTGGCTTTTAAAATTTCGATATGAAAATTCCTTAATAATTCTCCTTATTTAAGTAAACATTAGGAAAATGTTATAAAAATCCCTTAAATTACTTTTTCTACGACCACTATTAAAAATACTTGTTTTAACGTTTGTTGACAATAATTGTTAAAAATGACATTTTATGATACCAGTATTAAAAGTCATTTACTTTTAACATATATGTTAAAAGTGATTTACTTTTAACACTCAGCGTTAAAAGTGACAATGCAACAACAATTAAACAAGCCCCGGCAACAAATTGTCACTATACCTTAGTTACGGCGAATTTCATGGACGTTTTCAACTAATTATATGAAAATTTTTACTTTTAATCGTGTTTGTAGAAAAAATAGTGTATGATATGAGTGTTAAAAGTGATTTTATTTTGTTCGAAGGGACGGGCCACTCCGCTGCGCGTCGTGTCCAAACTTCCCTTCTGACAAAATAAAATACCACTTTTAACACTTATATCATAAATAACTATTTTCTACAAACACTATTAAAAACAGTTGTTTTAACGTTTGTTGACAATTGTTAAAAATGACATTTTATGACACCAGTATTAAAAGTCATTTACTTTAACATTTATGTTAAAAGTGATTTACTTTTAACACTCAGTGTTAAAAGTGACAATGCAACAACAATTAAACAAGCCCCGGCAACAAATTGTCACTATACCTTAGTTACAGCGAATTTCATGGACGTTTTGAACTAATAATATGAAAACTTTTGCTTTTAATCGTGTTTGGAGAAAAAATAGTGTATGATATGCGTGTTAAAAGTGATTTTATTTTGTTCGAAGGGATGGGTCACTCCGCTGCGCGTCGTGTCCCAAACTTCCCTTCTCACAAAATAAAACTCCACTTTTAACACTTATATCATAAATTACTCCGTATACATGCACACGTTTAGCTCGAGCTAACTAAGCTCGGTACTCTTTAAACAGGGTTCCACGAGATTTTGCGGAGGTGGTAGCCTTTGAAATAGAGCGTACGTATCTGATTTCGGAGGAAAAAGTATACCGGGTGATTCAATTTGGTATTCGCCCCCCCGTAACTATTTTATTGCAACAGGAAAATATATAAAACCATATATATTTGTAAATTGCATGACAAACTCCATGAAGTGACGTCAATAAATCGTCAATATGATGACATTATGTCAAAATGACGATTGTCAACTTTTTTTCTTCAAATGACATGCTGTATATTTCTTAGCGGATTCTTGTAGACGTTTTTTTTCTACATTTAATTATGTAAAAAAAGTTCACAGTTTCACTAGAAAAATTCCGAAAGAAAATTTATTTTATTAGGCATAATTTGAAAGTTTCTTGTCAATAAACGTAGTGAGCCGTGGAAAAAATTGAATTATGGTGTTGCCTATTGTCGCCCTCACACGAAGGGTCCTGTTTTTCAAAAATTATAATTGATTTACCTGTTAGATCGTTAATAGTAATAATGTTATTGTTATTCACTAGTTATAAGGTAAATGGGGTATTATTGTTATTAAAAGGGTAAGTAATAATAATTCTTTGAGAAACTACGGTCCTTGCGATGTGAGTGACTTAGACTACACTATAATTCAATTTTCTCCATGGCTAACTACTTTTATTGACAAGATACTTTCAAATTATGCCTAATCAAATCAATTTTTTTTTCGGAATTTTTCTAGTAAAAGTGTAGACTTTTTTTACATAATTGAATGTAGAAAACAAATGTCTACAAGAATCCGCTAAGAAATATACAGCATGTCATTTCGAGAAAAAAAATTGACTATCGTCATTTTGACATATGTCATCATATTGAAGATTTAATTACGTCATTTAATAGAGTTTGTCATGCGATTAACAAATATATATGGTTTCATAAATTTTTCTGTTGAAATAAAAAAGTTACAGGGGGGCGAATACCAAACTGAATCACCCGGTATTTCAAAGGCTACCATCGCCAAAAAGTCACGTGGAACGCTGTTTAAAATGTACCGAGCTTAGTTAGCTCGAGCTAAGTGTGTGCATGTATACGGAGTAAATAACTATTAAAGGGGGTTTTTATAAAAATAATGTAATAACGTTTCTCTATTCTCTAAGACTCTAAACCGAAATACTTGTAAACAACAGGGGAGGTAGCTGGCGCTTATTGTCAGATGACTAACATGGTAACATGTAATAACCGGAAATGGTTCGTAGTAAATGTGACAACACCGCATCCAAATAGTTACACTGTAGTGGGTTGCGACTAGACTTCAGCAGATTTAGCAATTGGTCCACAGATGGAGACTTTCCTAGTTTACTAAGATACCGAGGGTCAGCACCGAGGGCAGCACTATCTAGACAAATACGAATGTTCAAATTTTGATTCAATAAATTATTAATTTTTTAGTGAGATGACCTGCCAGCCCAGTTTTTTTTCCACAGAACAAAACACAAATGATGGTAGCATCTTTAAAGCAGTGAACCTTCAATATTTAAAATTGTATCTTGGAGATTTAACCATTTTTAGTTTTCATAATTTTTTATACAAAAAACTGTACATTCAATTGCATCAAGAAAAATCACAGACAAAGTTGTTCACCTCAAGTTACTAACGAAAAAATTTAAACAAAATCTGGTATGTAGTTGTCGAGAAAAAAAAAATGGCCAGAAATACCCCTTTTTAGTTACTTTTTATTTTTTTTCTCAAAAACTTACATACCAGAATTTTTTTATACTTTGCCATAGTAATTTTGATATTGAGACGAAGGTGTGGTATTTTTTCCATGCGATTTGAATGTACCGTTTTTATTTCCCATTGTAAACTTGGACCCCAGGATTAAATGTTTTACCTATACAAACCGCTACTTTTAAAAAAATATGAATGACAGGATTAAGTTATTTTCGCAATATGATGAATGCGAATATGCGAATTTAGACCACAATCAAGTATTTTGTTTATCGATTGAAATTTGAAATACCTAAATTTGATTTATTAACCTGTTGAAGTTGACGTTATTTTAAAAGGTCTTTCGATTTATTAGTCTGTCTCTTTTACTAAAAAGTGCACTAAGCTCGAATACATTTTTGAATACAAAATTTGAAGAATTTTCATGTGCTGACAGAAAAAAATGGAAGTTTATTATTCAAATTTCAAAGTTGATGTGCCAAAATGGCACTTACCGTTCGCCGATTGCCACCAAAATTAAATCAGCTCTTCGGCGGGTAACGGTATCTCTATCTACCAAATTTCAGCCGAATCGATCCAGTAACGCTAATCTTCATACCAAATTTCATTAAAATCCGTTCGGTCGTTTTCGAGGAATCTTGCTCACATGTGTACGTACGCTACGCACACACCGACATTTTTAAAAACCACTTTTTCGTGATCCTGGGACTTTGAAACACTGTTGGCTTGAGACGTAAAGATCTGGTGTTATCTCAATTTCGAATAAATTACTCTCGCAATCATATTGCCAATAATATTCCGTTTACCGATTGAAACGCTTAAATTTGTTATCTTTCGAAAAACAAAACACTTCAAGAAGTTATTTATGATGTTTCTTACCTTAAAAAGGCCCCTCAATCTTTCTCTTTAACTTTTATTGACAGAGTTTAATAAAAGTTAATAAAGAAATCTGCAAATGAACGAAAACTAACAGTAAGAAGGCTTTCGTGGCTAGCTGGAAAAAATATGTCTTAATGTCTTACTTATTGAAGGACGGAAAACAAACATAGAGAAGAAAAAGAAATTCACAATTATCTTATTGCATCAGCTTTTGTCTTAAATTTATCTAATCGCCCTGTATCGACCTTTTTTCCAATGTTTAAAGAAATTTCATAATTACCTTGGCCACGATCTATGCAATAGGTAATCCCTTATTCTTCAAGATCGAAAAACTTTTAGTGCTGCTTTTTCGGAGACGGACCTTGTAGCGCCGAAAATACCCTTTGAATTTTCCAGAAATAAAAATTAAATCGGATATAACTCATCAACCCTTTACGTTTCGGGGTCTTGGGAACCCAAAAAATTGGTTTTTGAAAAATGTCTGTACCTATGTCTGTCTGTGAAAAAGCTACAGCCGAAAGTACTGGGCCGATCTGGCTGAAATTTGGAACGTGGACATCTTATGGATATGGGAAGAGCCAAATCGGCCCAAAGGAAGTGCCATTTTGCCACATCCATTTTAAAAATTGAGATGCACGTCACCAAATGAAATCTCTTCAAATTCTGCTTCTAAAAATGTGTTCACACTTTGTGCCCTTTAGGCCAAAAAACGATGCCGTGAGAAAACCTATGCATAACTGTATAATTTCATCAGCGGATTTGATAGCTGATTTTTTTTCAAATGGAAAACCTTAGTGCCATTTTTTCGAAAAATGTCATTTATATGACAAAAAGGCTTTTTTGAATTTTTCATGGCTTTTGCAAGAATAGGCGGATATGGTGACTCTCTCGTTCTTGTTCATCAATCCGAGTTACTTAAACTATTAATGAAGGCGCATTTCTGGAAAATATTTTTAATTATACAGGGTGGTCCGAAAAATTTTGATAAGGAAAAATCGTATTTTTTTAAATGGGATGCCCGGTATATTTTAGCATATTTGTAACCCCCTTAGGAGCCTTTATTCATCCCTAAAATATTACGGCTTTTGAACTTCTGGTTTAGGAGTAAAAAAATATTTAAAAAAAAATGGGAGTTTACATCATGCTGCTTAAAAATTCCCCATTTACACAGGTACAGTTTTTATAAGAAAATAAAATGAAGACCTTATTGCAGAGGCTTGAAAACAGCTCTGATTCAATTTTAGTTGTTATGCTATGTACATACAGGGTGCTCAAAATTTATTTTCAAAATATGAGAATTTTGAAGCCATGTTTCTCAACTTTTTCAAATGGAACACCCTGTACATTTTTAGCTAGCGTAATGTAATGCAAAAAGTAACGTTTTTTGTACTACAAACATATTAGTTATTTTCAGCCGTTTTCGAGTTAATCACTAATATTACAAATTTTCTTGCTTGCAGACAATTGTTGAGCACTTACAAAAAAAAATAAATGTTCAAAATGTTCTCAATATAGAAATTGTTGTAACGTTAACAACATGAAGTGCCGCCATCTTTACGACCTTGACATCACGTGACTTCACATGTTTCTAACCCTACTAACGTTAGGGGGTAAGCTGCTACCGCTGATTCAAATGGGGTACGTTCATAACAAAGGTAAAATTAGAATGGGACTTCACAAACTACGTTGATATGAGAAGTCTCCGGATTATATGGGTTGTAGTTTGTTCAATGCTCTCCCGAGCTTGAGCTGCGTGAAGCATGCAGTTACATTATTTTTAAAAACAAACTAAAAACGGTTTTAACTGAAAATACGTTTTACACTCTGAAGGAGTTTAAACAATTTGTAGGCCTTATAATAATATGATATATCAAGCTTTCCTGTGATATGTATACATTTCTTTTTGACTTATCTAATATGTATGTGGTGTACATCTTTATTAGATCAATATATTTTATTATTATGTAGGTATGCTCAATGAAAGTAAAAACTGTTAATAAATTATTTTATGTGGTTAGTCAATTCAGTCGATGAAAAAATACCTACCTATTATACTTAATAAACCCTTCCATAACTTTACAATTTTGTCATCCCTCGTAAACAAAACCAGGAACTTGAGACACCACTTTTAATACAAAAGTCTATTACATCTTCCTTCTTATACATTTTCATAGTCTGATTGCTAAAGAAAAGTCATCTAGTCCTGATAAAGATTCCCTACGATAGTTCCTCGGCCTCGGATAGTTCCCATTAAGTAAGTGGTTAATCCATTTTCTCTACAAACCCAGCGACCTGCATTACTTTCTTCTATTTCTCTGATTCTGAAACAGTTTCTAATAAATTGGTTAACTTTCAAAAGAATAATAAAATTACCTGTGTTCTTCTGCCGTTCACATCGTCTTGGTACCGAGGAAGGTAGAAATCGAGTTCCTTTATAATATTCTGAGTTTTACCAAGCATTTTAGGTTATTTCTCCAAATAATGAACTTAGGTATCTCATCATCAATCAGGTACTACAATGCTGCAAGCAAACGAAATTGGATCACTTCAACTTTAAAAACCCAACTGTTGATAACGTATTTTTTTTATAAAAATAAGAAAATGTTAATGACAAACGCAATTATTCATACAAATTAAAGAAAAACATTATGTGATCATTTAAAACACTTTTTGTTGCATTAAAATGCTGACTCTTGACATTATAAACAGGGGTGACATACCCAGAGACAATCAATTACCTAATAATTTACAGGAATTTCGTACCTTACACATAAAACGATGTCCACTGATATCAGAAGAACCCTGGCAATAGCTCAAACCCCACTAAAACGATCCTCTTCCACCAAAAAGTTGATAAAATTACCTCCGAAACTACACATCAACTATGCAGATCCATTTGTTTATCCTACGAGCAGACTGTCAACTGTCAGTCTGTCAAAAATGGAAATCACCTCTTGTTATTGCATTTTTGACATTGCAGATTCTGGTCGAGAGAAAAACGGTTTATTAAAATTTGGAAAAAATTGTAGCTTTTAGAGAGATTTTCTAGGACAATGAACGTTCAACTACTGTGTGGTCTTTGAAGAGTTGCCAAAAAGTCAAAGGTAAGTGATTCAGTTTGGTATTTGCCCTCCTGCAACTTTTTTATTTAACAGAAAAATATGTAAAACTGAAACCATAATTTGTAAAACCACTAAAGGTGCTTTCCATTTTCACATTTATTTGAGTAGCCTCAGTTAATCTCTGCAAATTGATTGGTTCATTTGAATATTGACCAATCAAATTGGTGAGATTAACTCTCGGATTAACTGAGGTTCCTCAGATAAATGTGTAAAAAGAAAGCCACTAAACTCTATTAGGGCGCTTTCCATTTCCACATTTGTCTGAGGAGCCTCAGTTAATCTCAGCAATTTGATATGTTCGTTTAAATATTGACCAATCAAATTTCTGAGATTAGCGAGGCTCAGGGTTGCCAGATTTAAATTTGAGGATTATAGTAGCGAGTTCTTCAAATTATAGTATTTATAGAACAGTATTATAGATTAACTATATTACACTAATTTGTGTACACTAAACCGCGAAAATTCACGGAGAAATTCCAAATTCGATTTAAAAAAACGGCAAAGATGCTGATTCGCAAAAAAATTATCAAAAATTTACGCTAACATTGCTGCGCTTGACTTGGTCAAAAAATCGCTGAAAACTGCAAAATTCGATAAAAAAAGACGCGAAAATTGCCAGAAACTCCAAAAATATCTAAAATTGCGATGAAATTCCAGAGAACTGTTTACCAAAATCGCTTCAAAGCGATTAACTACAACGCAAAATTGCTAAAAATATGCTGAAAATCGCTTATTTCTCATAATTTACTTTAATGCAAAACAATTTTCTTACTTGATGCTTTTTTGGCCGATTGCGATATTTCTTATAATTTTTTTAATTTTCTCAGTTGGTATTGGTCGAATTGTCATGAAACCACCCAAATTTACTATCAAACGATGGGGTGTGTGACAAATTTTAAACGGTCCTTTGCCTACTCGATTTTTGATTTTCACTTGTTTTATCGAGAAGTGCAGTTGCTTGTTGCCAGGAATCGTCCAAAAGCTACTAAAAATTAACACAAATGACGGAAAAATCATAAATATGATTAAGAAAATCGCTAAAAATAAGGAAATGGGAAATTCTAGAGAATTTTTGGCTAGAATTTGCGCCTAATTTCGTTAAGAATTCGCCAAGAAATTTGCCAAATTCGATCGGTTATATAGTTCTCATTTAAAAACACAAGAAAAAATGAGCTTGTAATATACAAAAAGGACACTTTCTAATTGATTTATTCGAAGGGTTGATTACAATGCAAATTTGTGAACACTAAACTACGAAAATTGATAAAAATATGCTGAAAATCGCTAAAAATTACCAAAATCCTTCCAAAAATTGACGGAAATTCCAAATTTTAAAATTCCAGAAAACTTCGTTGAAAATTGTCAAACAACAGGACCAGTTTCCGACGAAAATCGAGCGAAATGAGTCAAACAAAGAAGTGTCCAAGCAAGGAAAGCTTCCAAAGAATTAGTTATTTATATCAGGTAAGTTGCAGCACTTAAGCTCCGCCCCTTACCAATCAGAGTTTCTATTGGCTGTCACTGAGGAAATCTCAGGCAAAAATGTGATTCAAGCCATTTTTAGGCATGTAACCAGCTAAACACCGAGAACGAGACCTGTCATCGAGCCTCTGCGGTGTACAGCAACCTCCTCCTTGCGGTTTCGAAAAAATCTGTTCAACGCTTGTGAGAAATATTTTTATTAAATTTTTTTCTGACTTGAAATTTTTAGAGATATTGATATGAAAAGGACGATATGTAAGGGTTGTTACTGCTTGTTGTTAGCAGGAGTGACGTGCACAGTCCGGGTGAGGAAGAAAAAACTGTTTTGGATCTGCAGGAAGTGTAGCGCTAGGAAGGTTTTTGACGTGAAAAACAGGAAGTATAAACTTTGGACGCAGCAGGAGGACGTGGTTGAAGTTTTCGACTATTCTCCAAAATGTAGGAATAAATAAATTTTAAATTAATTAATAAAGTTACAAAGTTAGTATAAAGCTAAAAAAGTGTTTGTTCCTTTGACAAATTATCTGTTAAGGGAGTGACGATTTTTTTTTCGGAAATTTTCATGAACACAGATTTTTACCCAGGTGTCAACAGGGTTGTTCCACTCACTTCTAGGAAATGTTTGTACTAGAATCAAGCCAAATTGAACTAAATTGAATTAAAAAGGTGCAGTTTTTGAATACCCACTGAAAATTTTGTGTAGTGAGAAGCGTAGTGTATGTAATCTAGATAAGTTTGAAAGTTAACTGATTCCAAAAAGGTTAATTTGAAGGTTAATAGTCAGCAGGTCGAATTAATTTGAAAGTTAACTGCATCTTATAACGGTTTTGAGCATTCGTAACTGTTTAGAATTAAAATGGTTAACAAGTTTGAAAGTTAACCTTAAATTGAAGGTTTAAGGATTTCATGCGGAGACAGTTTGAAGGTTAATTAATCATTTGCAGCCTTTAAGATAAGTTTGTGAAGGTTAACTCCAAACTAGTTGAAAGTAAGGTTAAGATTGCCATTAAGTAAGACATGGGGAAAATTTTACCCTCGGACCACCTACAAACCAGGAGAAATCGAATGTAAAAAAGGCTTATTTTCGTATTATTCTCTATAATTCTACTTAACTACAATTTTTTTAACCGCCTAAACCGCTAAATTCGCCTAATTTCGTTTTTCTTCAGTAACAAATCAAGTCATTTGCATTTGGATTATGTTTAAATTTTTCATTTTTTCAAGCCTCGTTCGCAGTATTTCAACCTCTCAAAAGCGAAATTTGCGTAATTGGATTATTTTCGACTTATTTTCTGTAATTCTACATAACCATGCACGGTTAATTTTCACCCCTCTTGACTTCATCCTTTAATTTTTCGACACAGCGTTAATTTTGCAAAATTGCCTTATTTTCCATGCTACTTTTAGTATTTCTATTTAACTGTAGTAAATTTTCATTGCCTTGGACTTATATTGTCATTCTTTTTACTTTTCAACCCTCAAAAGTTTCGTGTTTTTTCTGTTCGTTTGATACTTTTTAACTCTGTCACAATTTTTTAACATTTCGCCTTTTTGACACATCTGTGCGTCTGTGGAGGCACTACTACTAGGTGCAGATTTATAAAATCTCCGTTAACATGAGTTGTAGAGCAAAAGATCTCATTATAAAAATTGTTCTACATGAAATTTGCTGCAAAAAGTGTTATACATTTTTCTTCCAAGATGGTACAAGAATTACAACTCGATACCTTTAACCGTTTTCGAGTTAATGCACAAGGGGCCCTTGATTTACAGACCAATTTGGTTAGAGATATAATGAACCCCTATAAAGGACCCTCTCAACACATTTACCAAGTTTCATCTCGATATCTTCAATAGTTTGAACCGTAGCGCCTTCAGGACCTCGCAGATTCACGGACACGCAAACGCAGAGGCAGACATTTGTCAAGAATCCTTTCTTTGGGTTCCTAAGAACTTAAAACTTCTAGATTTTATGTTCTTCACAAATCAATTTTGTGCGTTACTTTAGAAACATCTCGCGCTGACGCGTAGAGGCAAAGAACATTCTGAGGCCTAAACGGCAAGCCCTATAAGAAAAATGTATCGGACCTTTCTTGTAGAAAATTTCCTGTAGAATAATTCTTCTAATAACACGTTTTGCTCTAAAGTGCATATTAAGCGAGATAATTGCAAGAGTTTGGTCGCCATTTTTCAAAGGTGGTAGAGGGATGCAAAATTAATATGTCCCAGAGAAGGCTTTTAGGAAACTTTCCACGATTTTTTTCTTTATTATGTCTCCCCCTACTGACTGGCCTATGGAGACAATATTAGATATTTATTATTAATAATTATATATTTTATGCATATTTCTATTTCAAAACACATTTTCTTAGAATACGTACTAGAAGAATTTGGTCTCTTGCCCAATTATTAATGGAATGTTGGTAAGCACTACATTTGCACAACATTAGGAATGTTCTCAATGGAAATTTTGCTTTAAAAGCTCTGTGGGACCATAATCTGTGAGCACCAGCAGTAATTCCAACGAGACCGATATGACCCATCAGAAAGCTAAAAAATAATAGTTTTAACTTAAGTCCACTTACTGAAAACATGCGTCTGCCATTTCACCGAGGAGAAAATCACTATGTAAAGGCCGAACAAGGCTGAGAGATGGAGATAAATACACAGAAACACATTCGTCCAAATTATCTGGTAATAGCGCTTCAAGGGTTTGAAGGCTTTGGACTTAACTTCTGAATGTTGAGTCTCATCAGTAAGGCTCGGATTTTATGCATTGGAAAATGAGGAAACTATGCGCATAATATGCACACTCTTTTTACTAAAATATGCAATAAAGTAAGAAGAATAAGCGTGACAATATGCAAATATGCAAAAAAAAACATTTATTATGCAACACGGTAACAAATTACAACAAGTTTAAGGCTGGCGTTTCGCCGGTTCCCGCCAGAATAGGGTTTTTTGCTTCTAATTTAAATTTAAGAAGGAATATCAGCTTACAGTTCCTTTAATTATTGCACGTTTATTATTGTAACACGTTGGTTGACAAATTGTTGTTAAAACTACCCTGGTTTTTCAAATTTGTAACAATAAATGTTGTTTTTTGGCGCGAAATCGAAAAAACATACAAGTTTGAAAAACCAGTGTAGTTTTAACAATAATTTGTTAACCAACGTGTTATTTAAGAACAGCTCATCAAAACTCATTACGAGAGTTTATAGTTCTAGGAAATTTTTGGCCATTAAGAAGGGTGAGCTGGCCAGGTAGCGGATTATTCTTTTCCGGAGATAAACGTTCACAGGTAACATGTTGGTAAATTTTGTAAGTACAAAATTTATTTTAATATTTATCTACCCTAATGTGAAGCTGCATTTCAAAAACATGCGCAAGTTTGCAAAGTATTATTAAAATATGAAAGAAATTATTAAATATGAAAGAAATTGAAAAATATGCAAATTTTTTAGCGTTTTTTTAACCGAGAAAGATGAGATTTGCCCTAATAACATTCAATTTACAACATATACCGTGTTTTACAGAATATGCACTTTGCATAAAATCCGAGCCTTACTCATCAATCATCATCTGTTTCGGAGAGGACTCCATGTATGTATTTATGTACCCCATTTTCAACACTGCTGCAACTAGTTGGCACCTCCCTCAAATGCGACTTTTATTAAGTATTCGTTGTTGTTTCGTTTTGATTGAACAATGAAGGGAAGTTTTTAATGAGGATTCGATATACAGATTGTTATTTAAAAATTCGGTTCTATTCATCCGAAACAAAAAAGAGGAGTAAAGCAGACCTGTCACCTTAGTTGCCAAAGGAATTACATTATTTTCGTGTTGAATTTTTATTTTTCAATTCAATTTGCCAAGCCACTTTTTTTATAATCCTCTATAAAAAAGCCAACGGAAGATGTATATCAATGCGATGTATATCTCGGTAGACGTTTATCAAGTTAATGTGTATGTAGGGGCGGTAGGTCTTACTGGTGGAATCGGGTGCAGATTTTATCAATCTGCACCTAGTAGTAGTGCCTCCGCAAACGCACAGATGTGTCAAAAAGGCGAAATGTAAAAAAATTGTTTTTACAAAATTTAAAAATAGAAAACGAATAGGACTGAGTAAATGAAAAGAATTACCGGAATTAAAACAAAATTTGGCGAATTTTGAAAAATTAACACTCGGGGCTGAAAAATTGTGAAAGGGGATGAAAAGTCAAGAGGAATGAAAATTAAGTGCGATTAAGTAGAATTACGAAATAAAACACGAAAATAACCAAATTATGCAATTAAAACTTTTGTAGGGGTTGAAATACGCACTTATACCTACCTATTGCGAAGGAAACTGAAAAATTGTAAAAGGTAAACTGAATCCCAAATGCGTTCAATTTTATGACCGACGAAAAACGAAATTATGCGAATTTTACAAAATTAGCACTTAGGGGGTTGAAAAATCGTAAAGGTGGATGAAAAATCAAAAGGTATGAGGATTAACCGTGGCTAAGTAAAATTACGGAAAATAACACCAAATTAAGCCAATTACCTATGTAAATTTAACATTTGAAGACTTGAAACATTGCGAAGGGGGATGAAAAAAGTGAAAAATGTAATTATCATCCAAATGGGTTCAACTTATTACAGAAGAAAAACGAAAATATCCGAATTTGGCAAAATTAACACCTAGGGGGTTGAAAAATTGTAAAGGGGGATGAAACGTGGATGAGAATTAATCGTAATTAAGCAGAATTACAGAAAATAACATGAAAGTAAACCAATAATGCAAATTTAGCTTTTGGGGGTTGAAATGTTGCGAAGGGGGTTGGAAAAGTGAAAAAGATGAACATAATCCAATTGAGTTCAATTTATTACCGAAGGAAAACTAAATTACGTGAATTTTGCAAAATAAACACTTAGGGGGTTGAAAAATTGTAAAGGGGGATGAAAAGTTAAAAGGGATGAGAATTAATTGTAATTAAGTAGAATTACAGAAAATAACACGAAAATAAGCCAATTATGCAAATTTGACTTTTGGGGGTTGAAACATTGCGAAGGGGTCGAAAAAGTGAAAAAGTTAAGAACAATTCATAAGGCAAAACTGCGCGAATTTTACAAAATTAACTAGCGGAAATCACACGAAAAAGAAGCGGTCTGGGTAAATTTTGCTCTTTGAGGGTTCACATATCATGAAAGGGGTTGAAAAATTGTGGATGGGTCAAAAATTAATGAAAATCACTTTGAATTAATAACAAATCAGAAGAAAGCAAACAAAAAATAAATGAAATGTATTTACTCCGCTTGCTAGGACTTAGGGGTTGTTAGTAGCGTAGGGGTTGGTTTTAGGTTGAAGACTCGTACGACTTTTTCCAATGGTTGACCGAAGTCTATCGAACCCCATAATTTTATTCCACCACTTACATGAAAAAATTTCCAGTTTCAACCCTTAAATTTCATCCCCCTTGTTAGATATTAATGAAAATTTGCCCATCCGCCTACAGTGGCGCTGTAAACTACCACATCAAATTTAGCCCTGATACGTTGAGCAGTTTTTGAGTTCTTGCATTTTTGTGTTTCGGCATGTTAGGGGGTTGTACCGCCTTTAAGGGTCGTTTTTCGCGAATGATGAATAAGACCTTTTTTGTACCATCAATAGAAAGCTATCGAATGGTAATATTTTCAACTATACATTCTTCATTGAAAATTCGAGTTTCCACCCCTAACTTTCATCCCCTTCGATAATTTTCTCCTAAAATTCGCTCTTCCCTTCTCGAAGATGCAGTGTGTAAGATGTCACAGTTTCGCAGAAGATATTGCTTCTCTGTGTCAAATTACAGGGCTTTATGGACGTTTCAACCCCTAAACTCCAACCCCCTATTTCACCACCCCCACATGCCCTAAAGGAAGTTGTGTTTTCAATTTCACCACCTTAACCCAATTCGTTGAAAAATTAAGGTGATTTATACATTCATGTTTTCAACCCATCATGGTTTCACCCCTTTATGATTTGCAGGGGTGAGTTTATTTTTCCGGTGTTACATAACTCCTTGCGTATTTACTGACTTCAGTTGTTCATAAATAAATCAATAGGTTTTCAGAAAAAATAAATAAAATATATTTATCCGCTTGTAAAGAGTTAGGGGTGGTTAATAGCTTAGGGGATGGTTTTAGGTTGAAAACTCATAAGACCTTTTTTCAATAGTTGAACGAAATCTATCGAACCCCGTAATTTTAGGCTACCATTTACTTGAAGAAATTTCAAGTTTCAACCCTTAAATTTCATCCCCCTATATACAGGGTGAGTCTAGTTGGACAAATCAGTCGCTCTAGCGTTTAAGATATTGATATTGGAAATTCTGTTTTTGGATATGCTGTAGCTGAAAAGGTCCTCTACGCATGGGACCCAGAAAGAAAGCTCCAGTTTTATTCAAACCCAAATTATTAAATAAAAATAAGGGCCTAAAATTTTTTTTTTCAATATTGTTGAATTTTTTAAAGTCATTTCGTTAGAGAATCATTTTCTCTTCATGGAAACATAATTTTTTGCAGAAAAAAGTTAATAGTGTCCGAAGGGTAAATTATTTAAATAATAAAGATTTTCAATTAATTCGTAAGGAAAACCACGAGTGCCGTGATTTTGACAACTGAAAGGCAGCTGAGATGCTAGACTGCCCACGAGACTGCATTTCAGTTGTCAAAACCTCGGCACTCGTGGTTTTCCTTACGAAATTATTAAAAATCTTATTACTTTCATAATCTATCTCTCGGATACTATTAACTTTTCTGTGCAAAAAATTATGTTTCCATAAAGAGAAAATGATGCTTTAACGAAGTAATATTAAAAAATTGAACAAAATCGAAAAAAAAAATTTTTAGCCTTTGTTTTTATTTAATAATTTTGGTTTGAATAAAACTGGAGCTTTCTTTCTGTGTGCCATGCGTAGGGGACCTTTTCAGCTACATCATATCAAAAAATAGAATTTCCAATGTCAATATCTTAAACGCTAGACGACTGATTTGTCCAACTAGACTCACCCTGTATATTTGATATTTGATTGATATTTGATTGATATTTGATATTTGATATTTGATATTATCGAAAATTTGTCCATCCGCCTACAATGTCACTGGAAATTCATACACCAAATTCTGCCTTGATACGTTGAGTAGTTTTTGAGTTTTCGTATTTTTGTGTTTCCGCATGTTAGGGGTTGTAGCGCTTATAAGGGTGGTTTTTCTCAAAATATGAATGACACCTTTTTTGAGTAATTAATGGAAAGCTATCGAATGACGCCAATTTCGACCAATACTTATTAAGCGGAATTTCGAGTTGCAACCCCTAATTTTCACCCCATCTGTTCGATTTTGCGAAAAACGCATCCAACGTAGGATTTCACCGATATATGTGTATACGTTGAGTTTCCGACAGATGCGTGCAACCCTTGCGGAGTTATCATATTTTTTGTGGTTTTCATCCCCTAAATTTCATCCCCCGAAATTAGCGCCCCTTCAGTTTCAACAGACTTGAGGGTCGAACGTACATACCAAGTTTCAGAAAGATACGTCCACTAGTTCTCGAGTTATTGCAATTAATAATTTTTCGGTTTTTCACCCCTAACTCCCACCCCTGTGGCCCGATATGGCCCAAAAGCAATCCCCGCCTTACTTTTTGGGAGGCAAAGCCGTATACCAAGTTTCAGCTCGATATCTCAATCCGTTCTCAAGTTATCTGACGGACAGACTGAGGAGCGAGCGAGCGAGCGAGCGAATAAGCTAAGACAAGAGTACCTCCGCATTCTGCTACGGCACTAAAAAGTGACCACCTTATTTGCTTTTTTAACCAACTCTCTTACATGCGCTCTGTATGTTTTCCTCTCATTAAATACGTACCCCAAATATTTCAATTCCCTTTCCTGCTCTATTTTCCTTTCATTCCACTTCCACTCACTTTCTTTTGCCCTTCCTCTCCCTTTCCCAAAAACCATCATCTTTGTTTTTTCCACATTTACTTCCAACCTTTTTCTCTTCATATATCTCTCTGCATTTCTTATCATATCTTTCATTCCTCTCTCCTCGTTCGCTACCATCACCAAATCATCTGCATATGCCAAACACCACACTTTCTCTTTGTCCACCACAACCCCCCCTGCCTGCGCCATTTTAAACATCTCATAAATATCGTTTATATAAATTGTAAACAGCGTTGGACTGAGTGGGCATCCCTGTCTTACTCCTTGCCCAAAAACACTCGCTCTCTTGTCCATTCACTCTGACTACATTCTTTGTTTCATATTATACAGGGTGAGTCTGAAAGACTCCACAGCCTATATACCACAGAATAATCTGTTCAAATGATGAAGCTTGGGGCTAAAATTATTGGTCAATTGTGATTCATCTTGATGTTATAAGCCGCCAAAGATTTTCATTTTTAAACGTTCTTTTTAAATATCTTTTGAAAGGTGTATCGTAGGATTTTGAATTTTTTACTGACCAAGATGAAACTACTGATGGTACTTAGGACGTTATCCAAAAAGCGGATCCCCGTTATACAGGGTGAGTCTGAAAGACTCCACATCCTTTATACCACAGGATCTACTGTTCAAATGATGAAGCTTGGTGCAAAAATTATTGGTCAATTGTGATTCCTCTTGATGTAATAAGCCGCCAAAGATCTTAATTTTTAAACATTCTTTTTAAATATCTTTCGAAAGGTGTATCGTAGGATTTTGAATTTTTGCACAGCATTGTTACAGACCGAGAAGCAACTGCTGATGGTACTTAAGACATTATCCAAAAAGCGGATCTCTGTTGTACAGGGTGGCCCCGATGTTATTTGCCCTTGCACTTTTTTATGTTTAAAAATATTGCTAATTTGCCTATGCGGCTGTATTCCCCGTTCAATTCTAAAACTTTTGTGGCTCTTAAAGTTTTTCGAAAAAACTAACCACTCACGAGAAAAATCGAAAAAACCGAAAACATGAATCTACCTCATAAAAAAGTGAAATTACCATCAATGTTTTTTCTTCAGTTGTGAGCAATGGTTCTGAGCACAGATGTAGGACAACACCTTTAATGCAAAAAAACAGTTGAAATGTGATGCGTGTCAACGTACACTTTGATTTTTATTGAAATTGTAGGTTTATCACCAGTGGTCGGAACATTACTTTTAAAAAGTAATTCATTACCATTACACATTACTTCGTCGAAATTGTAATGCATTACAATTACTCATTACTTTTTTCAAAAAGTAATGCATTACAATTACAATTACTTAATAAATGTAATGCATTACTTTTAACGTGACAGTTCTTAAATTTCTAATTGTAGCCGACAGATTTTGAGATCTGCAGTAAATTGAAACATAAGTCATTCCAGACACGGCCAACTCTAATTGAAATTTTAAAAAATGCCACGTTATAAAAAAACTGTAGGTGTATTATTTTAAAACAGTAAATTTATTATTTAATTTTAATTTAATTTGAATAACAATTGCGTTTCAAAATTTACCACTGCTTGAGATGGCTAAAATTAGTTTTATTTTCTTCAGCTAGGAAATTATTTCAATTCTGTAGAAATATTTAATCCGGAGTAATTGCAGAGAATATCGCTACTAAAAATAGCAGGAAAACCTCTTCAGAATGCATCAATGTTTGCTTTGGAGGCGGCAGGTAAACAACCCCGCTGGGTTAGGGTTAACTCTGATACCAGTAGTACCTAGCTACTTCCTGTGGTGGTTATTTCATTTCACAGAATTACATTTTTCATAAAAGTTTTATTTTTGCGTTTATCAATTAAGGGTAAAAAAAGTAATGGAAAAAGTAATGGTTTTCCATTACAATTACTAAAAAAAAGTGATGCATTACAATTACCCATTACTATTTAAAAAAAGTAATGCATTACAATTACTCATTACCAGCTAAAGTAATTTCATTACAGTAATGCATTACTTCCGACCACTGTTTATCACGATGATCATGTTTTCGGTTTTCTCAATTTTCCTCGTGAGTGGTTAGTTTTTTTTCGAAAAAATTTAAGAGCCAAAAAAGTTTTAGAATTGAACGGGGAATACGGTCGCATCGGCCAATTAGAAATATTTTCAAACATAAAAAAGTTCAAGGGCAAATAACATCGAGGCCACTTTGTATAACAGGGATCTGCTTTTTGGATAATGTCTTAAATACCATCAATAGTTGCATCTTGGCCTGTAACAATGCTGTACAAAAATTCAAAATCCTACGATACACCTTTCGAAAGATATTTAAAAAGAACGTTTAAAAATGAAGATTTTTGGCGGCTTATAACATCAAGAGGAATCACAATTGACCAATAATTTTTGCACCAAGCTTCATCATTTGAACAGTAGCTTCTGTGGTATAAAGGATGTGGAGTCTTTCAGACTCACCCTGTATATTTCTTTTATCCTTCTTACCAGCTTCCCATTCAGTCCTATTTTGCTTATGTGCTCCCACACTATAGAACGCTGCTTTCAGGTCCACAAACGCGTACATTTTCTATATTATATTTTCTGGGAAACAGAAAAAGTTAATCAGAGTAGATACGACCTTGTATAGGGTGTTCCAAAAAAAAAGGATTTTGAAAGAAAAAAAAGACCTTGGGTCTCATAACGATTGGTTATTGTCTGACCAACCCTCATGCACTTAAAATAACCCTCCACAACAAGTATTAGTAGGGCTACTATAGCAGCGCCATCTGTCCGAGTTTCACACTCAGATCGAAAGCCTGATTCTTTGGCGTTAATCCAAGACTACGTTTATCGAAATCGGTGACTTATTCCCCAAAATATTTTGACCGTTTTTTTTGGGATAGTTTACAGGGTGTCTCAGAACGCTCGCACTAAATTCTAATGGAATATTCAGGATTAAATTCTGAGTCAATCCGTGTTTCTGAAAATTTCCAGGGTACAGTAGTTCCCGAGTTATAAGAGATTTAAGAGGACCAATCAGATTTCAGCTCTGAATTGCTTCATAAGGTGATTTAATATTAGATGCACTATTTCCTAGGTAACAAGATACAACAATATAAATTTTCATTGATAGTATCTTGTTACCTAGGAAATAGTGCATCTAACATTAAAGTACCTTATGGAGCAATTCAAAGCTGAAATCTGATTGGTCCTCTTAAATCTCTTATGACTCGAGAACTATTCGTTCCTGAAAATTTTCAAAAACACGGATCGACTCAGAATTTACTCCTGAATACTCCATTAGAGTTTGGTGCGAGCGTTCTGAGACACCCTGTATACAATAGGTCTTAACTTCAGAAGTGTCCTAAGACGTCAGAAAAGGGGAGCAGACGGTTCCGTCCTATCGTGAATCTTTTCTGACCGTTTTTGCGCCCTCAGGTCCGCAAGTGCCATATAGTTGTGAAACTTTTCAAGTGATGAGTAGGTAGAAACTTTTTCCCGACCAAAATGTCATTGCATTTGATATTTTCGAGTGAAACTTAGATGAAACAGGAAAAATGGAAAAATCGCTCAACTTTTATTGTACTGACATGTGAGAATCAAATAATGTTTTCTACTTGCAACAATCTTCATTCTCCCACCCCCAGACCGGATGAGTCCCATCCCCACTCCTCAACACTCTTCTCCTGACCACATCATCCGAGACCGTCTTCAGATCATAAGCCCATCCAATTTTTGCAAAAAAATCTATAAACGCGGTCGTGAAATGAAACCAGCAACCCCCCAACTCCGCCGTCTTGTAATCCCAAGGGAAGGTGTGGTGGAAGTTATGCCACCCCTCCCCAAACGTAAGAAGTGACACAGCTTTGCTCTCCGCGGGCTTGATGAATTTTTCATAAGGCTTGCCCCCCCAATTATGCGCGACCGAGTTCACCAACCACGTTATATTAAGAACGTACACAAACCTGAAGATGTTCATGTGGTAAGCATTCATGAAACTTTCCCCCCAACAATACATAGGGATTAAAGTTGGGAGGACGAAGCAAAGGAGAGGCATAATAACGTGGTAATATTTGTCTTGGAATACTAGAACAGGATCGGCGTAGAGGTCGGAGAGGTCGATGGTTTTTCCTTTTTTTTTAACCAAAGGGTGTTTACGGGTTAGAAGCCATCCCATGTGGGAGTAAAAGAGTCCGCGGTTGGTATTATGCGGATCTGCGTCTGTTTCACTGAATTTGTGGTGTGCTCTATGGTCTCTTGCCCAATGAATGACAGAGTTTTGATAGGCGATGGTATTGAATACCATGAGGGTTGTTCTTAACGGTAATTTCGCTTTGTAAGCTCTATGGGACCATAATCTGTGAGCACCAGCAGTAGTCCCAACGAGTCCAATGTGGCCCACCAAGTAAGCTAAAAGTTTTTGTCTTTATCGCCTTTTTTTAATCAACTTACCAAAAGTAATCGTCTGCCATTTCGCGGAGACTACCATTAAATAAAAGGCGAACAGGGCAGTTGCATGGAAATAGATGAAGACGATCACATTTTTCCAGATTATCTCGTAAGAGCGCTTCAAGGGGTTGAAATCTTTGGACTTCTCTTCCATGTCTTGCATCTCGTCATCTAGTTCCAATGAGGAATGGCAGTTCGACCCTCAGTTCGACATTTATAAGTCGATTGCTTTTTTAATCGTTTGGTGGAACAATAAAAAAAGTCAAACATGCAAATTGTTTAATTAATGCGATTGTATTCGGGTCAACTAAAAAGCCAACGGAAGATGTATATCAATGCGGTGTAGATGTTTATCACGTTAATGTGAATGTGGGGGCGGCTGGTCTTAGGTGGAATCGGGTGCAGATTTTATCAATCTGCACCTAGTAGTAGTGTCTCCGCAGACGCACAGATGTGTCAAAAAGGCGAAATGTTAAAAAATTGATGTTACAAAATTTAAAAATAGAAAATGAACAGAAATGAGTAAATGAAAAGAATTACCGGAATTAAAACAAAATTTGGCGAATTTTGAAAAATTAACACTCGGGGCGGAAAAATTGTGAAAGGGGATGAAAAATCAAGAGGAATGAAGATTAAGTGTGATTAATAAGTAGAATTACGAAATATAACACCAAAATAACCCAATTATGTAAATTTTGCGTTTGTGGAGTTGAAATATTCGAAACGGGATTAAAAAATGTGAAAAAGGTAAACATCGTCCAAATGAGATCAATTTATTACAGAAGAAAAACGCGAATTTTGGAAAATTAACACTTAGGGGGTTGAAAAATCGTAAAGAGGGATGAAAAGTTATAGGGTATGAAAATTAACTGTAGATAAGTAGAATTACAGAAAACAACACGAAAATAACTCAATTATGCAAAGGACTGTATCGAATAAGGACGCATTCTGAGCCGCCGCAAAAAATAATTAAAACTTTACAGTTCCTTGCCCTTGCTATTTCATTGTTTATGAATGCAAGGATCTTAAAGGTAATAAATCAAAGTATTTTTAGAACGGCAGTTGATTGCTTCAAATCAACTGACAGGGAAAAGAGAAAAAAAAGTCAACGTGCAACAACTCATTTTTATGGTCATTTAAGGCCGATTTTTGGGCCAACGGCTAGTTTTAGAAAAAAGGCCTTGCTGAGACCTATATCGTATGCATATTTTTGTCCCATAACGTCATTGAGATATATAATTGGAAAATTGTCTAAATATACAGGATACAGGGTTGCCCAAAAGGATGTCCCAAAACAACGCATGGCAATTTGATTTTTTTAAATGGAACACCACCATTTTGATGCCATATTTTCGATCACCTATAACATAGCTTTACATCGACATAAGACATTTGATGTTTTAAGGCTCTGTTCTAAAGTAATTAATTCTTTTTGAAAAATTTCGACCATTGCGGGTGCTTATTAAAAAATTCCTGAGAACTCAATTTTGTATCTAGAAAGCTGAGATTCGGTACGAATATGAAGGAAGGTCTCTTGTATCTATCTGACAGGATAACTATAATTATCGCTATACAGGGTGTTAAAAATTCTGTGTCAAGTTTGGAAAATTTCAAATATGCAAAACCCCATTTTTTCAAATGACACCCCCTGTTATTATTGTGCCATGGGGTTCGGCTGTTGAATTACTTTATTTTTTGTTAAGTATGTCCTATACCTAAAGTCAATACTTCTAAAGATATTCTTTATTTATTTTATTGGACGCAAAAATAACGTGCTCTGAATTACATGTTTATTCTACTTAGAATTTTGGGTAACCCTGTACCCTGTTCAACATTTGTATCTGTGTGATGCTTCACCTTTATTTTCCATGTTACTTTTGGTATTTCTGTTTAACTGCAGCAAATTTTCGTTGCCTTGGACTTTTCCCCCTCATAATTTTTCAGCCCCCTGAGTGCTAATTGTACAGATTTCGCAAATGTTTGTGTTTTTTTGTTCATTCTCTACGTACCGTTCAATTCTGTACCGACAATTTTCAATATTTCGCCTTTTTGACACCACTGTGCATCTGCGGAGGCACTACTCCTAGGTGCAGATTGATCTGCACCCGACTCCACCAGTGATAAACGTCTACAGGGATACACATCGCATTGATGTACATCTTCCGCTGGTTTTTTGAACTAAAACGCATTATTTTCTCACAGGAGCAGTTTATTGGTAGCAGGAAATGAATTCAAATAATCAAAATCCACTTCCTATTTCAAAGTTAAGTGGGGGTATAATTATTATTAATATTATTATTAGCGATATTGTTCTGATGAATATCACTGCTGCCCTCAGTAACTTCTCCGCGAATACTCTTTCGCATCATCTAGAAATTAATTTTGAACACTTTTTGTCAAATTTCAAAAACTCTTTCACCGTGGGTCAATCCTGAAAGTCCCAGCACGAAGCTGAGCTTCGTCAAAGCGGCCTCTGGCTTCATATCTCCCCCAGAAATGACTCCCAAGTCTTCTAGGACCCTTCCGGTTTCATAGTTGCCCAAAACCGCCCCTCGACTGCATTGAGTAACGTTAATTATCACAACCCCTTCGTCTACAGCCTCCTGGAAAACTTGGAGGATGTCACTTTTATTGGAGGGGATGTTTCCAGCCCCGTAGCTCAGAATAACCAATCCTTTTGTGGGCTCTTGAACCGCAGACCTTAACTATATTGGTACTATTACAACTGGTCGGAGCAGAGATGTGCGTTTACGTGTACACAATAATTGTTTACGTTATGTAAACAATGTAAACGATGTAAACAATGTAAACAATGTAAACAATTGTAAACAATTATTTAAGGTTAGATTTACTTAACCTAAAATATTGACTTTTCTACTAAGTCTTGAATGCAAAATGACAGGGTGCCCTACTAGCAATAAGTTCGAAAAGTATATGTTCAATTTGATTGCGAAGGGGCGACAATATCATGCAAAGTGCTTTGTTTGCAATAATCAGTTAATCAATTCGGAATCTTGGCTAAAATCGCACCGGTAAGTTAATCTAGTGCAATTAATTTTACATCGCAATTATATATATTTGTCATAATATTTCCATAGAATAACAACTAGCCACAAATATTTATTTTATCAGAAATGTCTGCAAGACTGATAATATTGTCAGAGAAACCGAGGCAAAGGCAATAATTTGTGTTAATACTTAGTAAAAGTAGAGATGGGTAAATTCCCGTTTATTGAAAATTACCGGAAAGTTTCCCTTCATTTCCGAAAGTTTCCGGAAACTCCGGGATTTTTCGATTTTGCTTTAAATGAATCATAGGCGGAGTTACCTTCTCAAAAATACCAAATTCGTCATATTTCTTTCGATAAAAATGTGTAAATAAAGTAAATTAAATGCAATAAAAACTTGAACAATTTGGATAGAATATTTTGATAAGAAAACATGAACACTGTTGCTACTGCACCCGTGCAGGTTAGAACAAACATCAACAAGGTTTTTGTCGATTTTTGTTACTGAGGTTAAAAAAAGGTCAAAAAACCGGTAAATGGAGTATATGTGTTAAGTTTTAATGTCGGGCTAACCTGTATTCACAATGTCACATCAATGAAAATTTAATATAATGATTCTTGTGATATTAACAGTTGATAAAAAAAAAATTATTTGTGAGACATTGTGAATTCATTTTCAAAATTGTCCATATGTTGATCGACGTTACATAGCACGCCAACAACACTGGAGGATGCTGAATATGATCGTATTAATTTACAAGTTACTAAATTCGCTGTCCAACAGGTAGATAAACAATGAATACTATATTAAAAAAGTTTATTCTGCATTCACAAACACAGTGGCGTGGTCTCCATGAGGGGCGAAGGAGTGAAAGGAGTAGACCAAAATTAAAACTGTTCAAAAAATTATAGGATTATTAATATTTAGCTCCGTATTGCAAAAATTAATATTTCATTGGCTAAATCAAAAAACACATATTTGTGCATTGATGAATATTGTTAGATCTTGTGAATTTCAATGCTCTGCGTAGTTAAGCGTCAATGAATTTTTCGAACGCACTTGGTGGAGGAAGACTCGTCTTTCGTCTTGTGTCAACAATAAGGATCATTAAACAATTTAGGTGCAAACTACAATTTCGGTTTTCTGCGCTTCTACTGAAACCATAAACCCCTCAACCTTGCCTACTGCTATATGTACTCCATAAAAATTTTAGCTGCCAACTTGAAAGTGGACAAGCCACCCAGCATCAGGAGAGTACGGTAGCGCTGAACGGCCACCCCTTCACATATAACAGTTACGTCGAATAATCATTATGTTGACATAAGTTGACACTATGTGATTCACTATGTTGACATAATCACTATGTCGATATAATGATTAGGTATGTTGAAATAACGATTATTTCAACATAATAATTATGTCGACATAGTTACTATGTCAATTTAGTGATTCACCATGTGACTCACTATGTTGACATAGCGATTATGTCAACTTAGTGATTATTTCAATTTAATCATTGGTGAAATAAATGTTAAATTGACCGATATACCCTCTGCGCTGCGCATGCGCTTTCTCGGTCAAGGAGAGCGGACACCGTTGTTGAGGTGTTATTGTAGTCCTCCAGCAGATCTGTTATCCTTAATTATCTACCGAACCCGCCCGCTCTATATAGACATTACTCTGCCGAGTCTTCGCTATACCGAGTCCAGCCGCTCTACCGAGTCATCATTCTAATGAGTCTGCCTCTCAATACCGATTCATCGCCCTAACGAGTTTGCCTCTCATTCTACCGATTCATCGCCCTACCAGCCTCGTTCTACCGAGTCTAACTAGGACTCGATAGAGCAAATGACTCGGTAGAGTCAGAGGCTGACTTAGTAGAACAATGACTCGGTAGAGCGGCCGGACTCGGTACAGCGAAGACTCGGCAGAGTAATGTCTATGTAGAGCGGGCGGGCTCCGCAGATAATTTAAGAATAACAGATCTGCTGGAGGACTAGAATAACATCTCTTCATCGTTTAGCCTAGCCACAAAATTTCGTTTCATTTGCTTCAGTAGTTTTGAAGATAATTAGAAAAAACTACACTTTGGACGCTATCTTCAAAGGGTCCTAGCTCCGTTAGAAAGAATTTTAGGACCCTTGGCCATTGGACCATTTTTTCATAATTATAGCTACAGAATCACGTGGCGGAGTTTCGGAAAGCAATTTACAGGCACCCTGTATCAATCGAGTTTTTTTAAATCAAGATACCTACCTATTCGTCGTCATGTTAGCGCTACTTGTTTTGTCATTTATTTATTTGCGTAAGATTATTAAACGTCATCCAGAAATATCTTATGAAACTTTCTTGAGATTGTTCACCATAAACAGGTTAGTGGAAATAGAGATAACCGTTTTTACCATTTCGTCTTTAGTTAGAATGCCCGGCGGTTTTAAAAATTGTTACCTACTGGTGCAGCAGGAGAATTAAAACTCAACGGGAAGCTAGGCGCATAGGAACTCTGGGTTTTAAAGACCTATTTGAGATTTATAAATCAGCATCCTTTGAGGTTGATCAAGATGGAGCCTTAAAAAGAATCAAGCCACATAATGACAACGATTTCGTGTGTGCAAAATGTCATATTACGATTCGAAGCAAAGTAAAAAGAAAATATTTACAACCAATTCTGGTAGAAGAACTACCTGATCCAAATAATCGAGCTGATGTTTCTGCGGTAAGGCACCAAGAAATTCCAGATCTTAATACGGAAGACGAGTGGCCGAACGCTCATGAGATTGAATATGAATTAGATTCAAATGGACAAACTTATGAAGAGCACAATTCCATATTGAAGGAACATAACGGTGAAAAGTCCAACGGTGGTACGTCGAAAACAATCCAGGGCATAAAGTGCTGCATATCAACTCAAAGCAAATGTTTCATCTGTGGAAATAAGAAAGGACGTAATAGGATTTCAGCAGTAATTAGAAAGCAGATATGGCAGGAGAGAGACATTTATGTGGCGAGGGGTAACCGTTGTTGTAAATCCCACCTCACTGCAGGACTTTTGACTAAAGAGGCTTTAAATTCAATCAATTACACAAATGATAGCACTTGCGTAACTGATTCCGAATTAAATAAATGGCTTCAAATAATATCAAAAGGTTCAATAGAGGCCAAAAACTTACCTCTTGACTTTGGGCCGACGACAGGCGTGATCACACCGGATAAATATATTCACTTCTTAGGAATCAGTAAAGAAAATTTTGAAACCCTAATTCAACATTGTAATAGAGTGAGAAAAAGCCGAAACCGTACACATTACAATGCACTGGCAATTTTTCTGATGAAGTTGCGTTTAAATGTACCCCAAAATGTGCTCGGCGCTTTATTTGGCATCCACGAACAATCAACAGTCAGTAGGATTATCGATTCGGTTTCCAAAAATCTTGAGAAAGACTTTGTTCCGCATTACTTAGGATTTCAGCATATTACAAGGAAGTTGGCTGTAGATAGCCATTCTCATATTTTGTTTAATAGGCTTTTAAAAATAGCCGAAGGGTCCTTAATTCTGATTAATGACGGGACATATTTATATATTCAAAAGCCTGAAGACTTTGAATTGCAAAAGAAAACCTGGTCTGTCCATAAATCCCGGAATCTCGTGAAACCGTTTATGATAGTCTTACCAGATGGTTATATCTTAGACGTTCCAGGTCCATTTTATACAGATGGTAAAAACAATGATGCTCAAATTATAAAATCACTTTTGAAGTCACGTAATTCTGAAATGGGAGAATATTTAGAAGATGGGGACATATTCATTTTAGATCGAGGATTTCGAGATGCTGAAGAGGAATTAACGAACAAAGGATTATGTGTTTTTATGCCAAAATTATTAAAGAATAATGAGAAACAATTTACCACCTCAGATGCAAACGACAGCCGATTAGTTACAATGGTTAGGTGGGTGGTGGAAGCCCAAAATGGACGACTGAAAAGCAAATTCAAATTTTTTAGAGATGTTATTCCTGGAGCCTATTTGCCTAAGTTGACTAGATTTGTAAAAATAGCAGCAGCTATCATTAACTTGTTCTGCAAACCAGTTTTTTCAGAACAATCTAAACACGCTCAACTTCCAGCTGCCGCTTTAAGAAGGGCCGATTCTTGGAAAGATATGACGATAGATGTTGAACAAATGGGCTTTAAGCAAGCCAGGTGGAAGAAAGTTGCAATGGATGCTTTTGAAAACTTTCCGGAACTCTCAAAACAAGACTTGTATGCCCTTACTCTTGGACCCTATCAAATTAATAAGGCCCAAGAATATTTTCGAGCAAACAATGAAAATAACGTGCAGCTATTTCATTGCGATCAATTTCCTGCTGTGGTGAAGGCGAAAATTGGCAGCCGCTTTAATAGAACTAAACATAATTTATTTGTGGAGTATTCTATCCAGGCAAAATCAACCCAGCCTATCACACGTTACTGGTGTTCTTGTAAAGTAGGAAGTCGAACAGTGGGATGTTGTTCGCACATTGCTTGTGTGGTGTGGCTTCTAGCCTACAAACGACATACTTCAGACACTTTCCCAAAGAAGCGTAACACCAGTGTGAATTTTCAGTTTATGGACTGTGGGTATGTGGAATCGGACAGTGATAGCGACTGAAATAGTGATGGTGCCATGCCCATAAATAATACTCGCCTACAAAATTGTTACTTACTGTTTTCTGTGTTTATTTTTGAGTAAACTATTATTTTCCGAACTCACTAGGACATTCGTGAATAACATATGAAAAGTTTAGGTTCACAGTTAAGCCCCGTTTTTTTGATAGGTATGGTTCCTACTTGTATGTCAATAGTAAAAGTTTACCACCATACCATGGTATTTCACTGCTAACCATCATGCGCGCTTATTAAAATTGACTGTTTTTAAGACCCTCTGTCATCTAAATTATGGGAATGAACTTACCGAATTAACTAATAATGATTAATAGATTAATAAATATTTAAATGAAATGAGTTATTGGCCAGAGTTGCAAATCGGTTTAATAACTTCGCTTCTAAAAAATCGTTCATTCTGCGCTCATAACTTGTGCTCACTTAACGAGACATGTACGCGGCCTTTTTTTTTTGTTCTGGACCTTACTCTTAAGCGCTGTGGATGCTACTTGCTTTCTTTTAACGGGACACCCGGTATATTTTTGCACGGATCGATAAATCTTTTTTCTGATTTCATTGATATAGGGTAGTTGATACCTGGGATCGATAGTTTTCGAGAAAAAAAATCCTAATATACGGAAATGTCCGAACGAAAATGGCAATCACGTTGAAATTTTTAATTTGTAATTTAAGGTGAATAAATAAGTTAAACTATGGAAACACTAGACAACTTCGGTGGAAAAATGCACTATCACTAGAAACACCCCACTACACCGAAACACTTGATTTTCACTGCTGACGCGTTTCGGCTTTGATAAGGAGCACATTGTGTTCGAAACGCGTCAGCAGTGAAAATCAAGTGTTTCGGTGTAGTGGGGTGTTTCTAGTGATAGTGAAATAAGTTAAAACTATCAATAGTAACAAAGTAGGTAAGTAACTTATTTAGTCACCTTAAAGCATTACAAATTAAAATTTCAACATGATTGCCATTTCATTCAGACATTTCTCGTAGTTCAGGATTTTTTTTCTTCAAAACTATCAACCCCAGATATCAGCTACCCTATATCTATCATAGAAATCAGAACAAAATTCTTTATCGATCTATGCAAAAATATATCCTTTGCCTCGTTTAAAAAAATCAAGTTGCATCCACAGCGCTTAAGATCCGACTGTGATCGCCGAGAGTATGGTTCAGAACTTGGGAGTACGGTCTACTATCCTGTTTTTAGTTCAGGTGAATATCTCAAGTAATAAAGGAGATATTCCAATTTAAAAGTGGGACAATAAAAAAAGATGCGTCAGATATTTTGCTCGAACGTTTGTTACGCAACTGAAGACTTTGCGGAATAAACTCGGTCATGACGCCTAAAAACCATAGTTGTTGTTACCTGAAATCCATCAGTCATTGTCATATCATTCAAACTAATTGTCATGACCGAATCTGTTCTGTAAAGTTTTCAGTTGCGTAACAAACATTGTCAAAAATGTCATTGAAGTGCAGTTTTTTGACGTTTGAAGAAAAAACTTTTTTATACTGCTGGAGACTATACTTATACACTTTTGTACTATTAACCCTGGGTTGTTCAGTGCCTGGCTATTCCATGGTTAGCCTAACCACAGTACAATTTCCATGTTCTTTTAACAATGAGTATTCACGGCAATTATTCCGTTGTTAGCTTGACAGTGGACTGAACAACCGGCGCGGTCCTAAGACACATTTTTTAAATAATCTACGCATTTAGTTCTACAGGGTGTTCGTGTAAACAACGCCCCACGCCATAGCTTCGTTATTTATGATCCGATTGTAAAAAAATAAAAAGCTTTTCAAAGGGCTCCCAAAATACTGCAATCTGGGGGTATATCCGAATTTTTTCAAGATCAACTAAAATGACAGACGATTGTCAACTTTTTTTGAAATTGTGACCTGCGCAGTTTTTGCCCCGGTTTGATAGGGGACTTTTTTTGAATTCATCTATATGGGAGCGACCCGTAGGAAGGAAACGACGCAGGACGGAAACGACGTAGGACGGAACTCGTGTATCTTCGGAAGACCTTGGGTTTGCTGTCAGTTTCCGTCGTACGCCGCTATGGAGACTTTCCGTCCTACGTCGTTCTGGATGCTTTCCATTCTACGTCGTTCTGGATGTTTTCCGTTCCAAGTAGTTCTGAATACTTTCCGTTCTAAGACGCTCCTAAAACTTTCCGTCCTACGTCGTTCTGGATGCTTTCCTTTCTACGTCGTTCTGGATGTTTTCCGTTCTAAGTCTTTCTGAATACTTTCCGTTCTAAGTCGTTCCGAAGACTTTCCGTCCTACGTCGTGTTCGGGCGCTCTGTACAGTCGTAAGCGTCGGAGAGAAAACTTGTAGATCGATCGTAGAAACATCCAGAACGACGTAAAACGGAAAGTCTTCGGAACGACTTAGAACGGAAAGTATTCAGAAAGACTTAGAACGGAAAACATCCAGGACGACGTAGAAAGGAAAGCATCCAGAACGACGTAGGACGGAAAATCTTAGGAGCGACTTAGAACGGAAAGTATTCAGAAGGACTTAAAACGGAAAACCTCGAGAACGACGTAGAATGGAAAGCATCCAGAAGGACGTAGGACGGAAAGTCTCCATAGCGACGTACGACGGAAATTGACAGCAAGCCCAAGGTCTTCCGAAGATACACGAATTCCGTCCTATGTCGTTTCCGTCCTACGTCGTTTCCTTCCTACGACCTGTACCCATCTATATCATACAAGTGGTTTTTCTAGAACTATTTATGAGAAAAAAAAAGATACTGAATTTAATTAATAGACGATATTCAAAATTATAATGCGCATGTGCGTAGCAGCGCGCGAACGGCTCTGGTATTTCACGAAATTGGCGTCCATAAGAAACGCTTACATTACAGTGGTCGTAAAATATGAAATCATTTGAAAACTGTGGCACCTACCTTCGTGTAAACTAGCAGTATGAAGACAATGAACCTTAAGGCCTCCCGCGCACTAAGCGGCTGGCAGCGCGGCTTTGGCCGCCCGCGGCCGTCAAGTTCCACGAGGTTTAAAGGGGTGCAGCGCACTTGGCCGTCAGGCCGCGCGCGGAATTCACGTTGTTTTTAGCCGCCGGGCGACCTGGGTCGCGCTGCCAGCCGCCTAGTGCGCGGGAGGGCTTAGTATTGCAACTAGTACCTCAAAGTGCTAATTTTCCTAATGCAATAATTATAAAACAATATTAAAATAGTAGCAGTTTAATTCAAAACTAAACCATGCTGAACCGAGTGGGAACAGAAATTGACAAGAATGACAAGTGACAGGAGTGACAGCCTCACTTGGGAACTCATCGTAAATAATTTATTTGATGCGTTAAAAGGCCAAAAGTTACTGCCAAAGTTCGTTTCTACGCCATCAGTCAATGCCACTACCACGGTAGGATTCATTACCATAAAATTCATTACAACAAGCAACGCTAGTTATTGACAGATATGGGTTAATTTTTGGCGGCGCATTTGAATTTTTACAGCCTGAAACATCATCTGAGGTTCGTACAACATCCGATAGATGGCTCTTTAATTTAGAATAAGGTCTATTGAGAACATACTTGAAAAATTGTACCATAAAACAATGAAAATGACAGTTTAAAAAACTAATGTCATTTAAGCGTCAGCGAGATATTAGTGAAATGATGCAAGTGTAAGTGTATTTTTAATTCCACAAAAACAACGCTGCGGTTGTGCGCCTATATTCAAATCGTTTTATAAGAAACTTTCTTGGCATTTGGATTTTTTTGTAGTTATTGCTGCACATGAAGTTTAGAAATGGCTTTGACTTTCTCCCTGTGAACTTACCATATTTTTGATTATACTAATGCGCAAAATGTCACTAATGTCTCGCTGACGCTTAAATGACATTAGTTTTTGAACTGTCTTTTTCATTGTTTCATGGTACACTTGTAATTTTTCAAGTATGTTCTTAACTAATCCAATTTAGTATCATAATTTTTTCTCTCGTAAATATTTCAGAAAAACCACTCGTATGGTACTATCAAACCGCAGCAAAAAATATGGAGGTCACAATTTGAAAAAAAAAGTTTGCAACTTGACTGGTTAAGCATGTACCTTCTATTTTAGAAAGTGGACAGAAAAATCATATTTTGGCAATAAGTGCTTAGAACATAACAAAAATTAGCATACAAGCAAAGAGCAGATCCAATTTCTACAAGGACAGAGCCAAAAACAGTTTTACCACCGAGCCCAAAAATAGCTTATAATGACAGGGGGTGACAAAATTTATTTTTCAAGAAAACGAACTATACTTAAGTTATATAATTTTCTGTGAAAATTGATGCAGTTCTAGCAAACTGCGGTTAGAAACAATCAAGAAATATTCAGCAGTGTCAAGATTCCCTCGTTCGAAGAATTAATGACGAAAAATTCTCGAGCTAGGCCCAGGCTCCCATGCTAATATTTATAGGAAAATTCCCGGAAAGTTTCCAGAAAAGTTTACGGGAATATTCCCTGGGAAAGATTGGCCCTGAACCTCGTTTATTTTTTCCCGGAAATATTCCCAATTTGGAAACTTTCCAAAATGGAAAATTTCCGCCGACCCATCTCTAAGTAAAAGTCAGAATTATAATAATTTATCTGCATTTTCTAGTTGTTTACATTCATTGTTAAGATTGTTTACATTGTTTACGTGCAAAATTTGGAGTAAACAATTCTAATTGTTTACACGTACTCTGCTTTGGAGACAACACGTATTTTATAGGTATGACCCTGTTAGAGACAATGAAAAAAATTGGCATTCTCGGAGACGGTAGAAACTTCCACATTTTCACAGAATTTTTAAACGTACAGGGATTGTTTTTGGGCCATATTGAACCATATTAGTCGAAGTTAAGGATAAAAAGCCAAAAGAAATTGCAATTTTCGACGTTTGATCGCGAACGCTCCCTCAACGCTTGAAGATAGATGAAAAGGATGGAAGGAGGAATTGTCGGCATTGAAAAGATCTACAAAAAAGTCCGCGATTGCATATACAGCTATCTACGATTTGTGTTTTAATTTTTGACGAAAAAATGACTTCGGCCATTTATTGTCGGCTATCCGTAACAGGTATTTATATGCTGTCGCGGACTTTTTTGTAGGTCTATTCGTTGCCGACATTTCTCCCTTATACGCTTTTAATCCATCTTCAAGCGTTTAGGCAGCGTTCGTAGTAAAAGCGCGAGAATGCCAGGGTTTTTTCAGGGCCGAAAAACTATTAATTGTAATAACTCGAGAACCAGTTGAAGGTGAGGGGGTGTCAATTTTGAGGGATGAAATTTAGGGGTCGAAAATCACAAAAATACGAAAACTTCTCAAATATTTTGCACAGAGGTCTGAAACCCGACACACATATAGTTTGACATTATCTGATAAGGGATGTTTTTTTCTGCAAGATGAAACAGAAGGGTGCAAAAGGGTTGAAACTAAAAATTTCAAGCAATTCGATAACTTTTAATCAAAGTTTTGAATCCTTAGACTCTTAGACCACCTACGAACGGAAGAGAAAAAATTGCACCTCTAAAACTCAACCCCTTCAATCCCTTCAACCTTGAAACATAAAAAATTCACTTAGAGAAAATGTAACCCTTGGACCATCTATTACCGGAGGAAACTAATTGAACACAAAAAATTGCACCCCTGAAACTCGCCCCTTCAACCCTCAACCACAAAAAATTGACTTGGAGGAAATTTAACCCTTGCACCGCCTACAACCGAAAGAGTTGAATTCAACAAAAATACTGCGTCCCTAAAACTCACCCCCTTCAATCCCGAAACACAAAAAAATTACTTGGACGGAATTTAACCCTTTTACCACTCATTACCGCAGGAGACTATTTTGAACGCAAAAAGTTGTACCCACAAACCCACAGTCTTCAACCCTCAAACTCAAATACGTGACTTGGACGAAATTGAGCCCTTGGACTATCTACAACGGAAACAGACTAACTGAATGCAAAAAGTGGCAACACCGAAAACTACCCTCTTCAACCTCCAAATACGAAAAATTGACAAACATAAATAATTGACTCGGTGGAAATTTAACCCTTAGGCTACTTGTTACTGGAAGATACTAATTGAGCGCAAATGAATTTAAGATTTGGACCACTGTTATTGGAGGACAGGTACCAAATAAGCGCCCCCTTCAATCCCTGAGGATAATAATTGAACGGAAAAAATTGCACCCCCTTCAACCCCAACACAAAAAATTGACTTGGTGGAAATTTGATGCTTGACTTATATGTACTTACAACCGGAAGATACTAAATTCATCAATTGATACATCCTCACGATTTCTTTATCATATGCTTCGGCACTACTACTAGGTGCAGATACATGTGCACCCAAAACCACCAAGTCCAACTAAATAAACATCTACAGGGATACACATTGCATTGATATACATCTTCCGTTGGCTTTTGAATCATTAATGGAAAGCTATCGAATGACGCCAACTTCGACCAATATTTATTAAGCGGAATTTCGAGTTGCAACCCCTAATTTCCACCCCATTTGTTCGAATTTTACGAAAAACGCATTCTCCGCAAGATTTCACCGATATATGTGATGTGTGTGCGTTGAGTTGCCAACAGACAGCTGAGTTATCATATTTTTTGTGGTTTTCATCCCCTAAATTTCATCCCCCGAAATTAGCACCCCTTCACCTTCAACAGACTTGAGGGTCGAACGTGCATACCAACTTTCAGCAACATACCTGCACTAGTTCTCGAGTTATTGCAAGTAATAATTTTTCGGTTTTTCACCCCTAGCTCCCACCCCCTTGGTCCGATATGGCCAAAAAGCAATCCCCGCCTTACTTTTCGGGAGACGAAGCTGCCTACAAAGCTTCAGATCGATATCTCAATCCGCTCTCAGGTTATCCGACGGAGAGACTGAGGAGCGAGGGAGCGAATAAGCTAAAACAAGAGTGCCTCGCATTCTGCTACGGCACTAAAACCTACCACATCGATTCCTAAACTACTTAGGTACAGTCGAGAAAGTAAGTCATGCACTCGGGTCTTGAGCGTTACGCACAGAATTTGGACATTACCATCGATAGGCAGATTGTATTAACCCTCGTTTGGGTCAGCAGGTTCACATAATTAAGGGAGAGTAAGGTAAGGAGGAATCGTCACTTCAATAAAATACGGAAGGCCGTTAGCACATCTATTCAGGGATCCGGTTTACATACAACTACCTTGATCGGTCCGTCTCTTGAACCTAGCAATTATTGCTAACTAAGCTACATAAGCATTTAGGAGCTTCCTGTAGGTGAAGAACCCCTGAGTGCTTACATAGTAGATTTCCTAACTCTATGTTCAATGAACTTCCTAATAAGTAATAATTAAATATGATAGTGATTTACCGTACACCTCCCTGGGCGAGGTGAAAAAAAAATGTGTTAACAATTTTTTTTTCTATACCTTAACACTAAAATTTCTTAAAATTAACCCTTTTTCATAACCTAAATTGACTACAATTACAAAAAAAAATTCTACCCACTTACATAAAATAAAAAATAAAATATAATTTTGTGCCCTTCAAATCTTATTTATTTTTTAATCATAAAATTTTTTTTACACCTGTTTTTGTGCACTTCAACAGTTTTATTGTCCACTTTTATACTCACATTGGGAGTCTTTTCTTCTATAACTACGAAGGGTCCTTTATAAATCGAGTCCATCTTATTTCCCGATTCATTCCGCACTAACACTTTATCACCTATGTTAAAAGTTACAAATTTAGTATTTCTGTCATATCTGTCTTTTCTCGCAAGTTTTGACTCAATTAAATTATTTCTAGCATCATTACATGCGCTTTGCAAGCGATATTTGAGCTCAATGGGATAATCATCAAAATTATAGACGGGATCAATTTGTACTGACAAGTTTGAAGGTAAGATTGCTGTTTTTCCGAAAACTAGCTCATGTGGCGTATACTGCGTTTCTGAGTGAACCGTGTTATTGAAAGCAAAACACCAAAAAGACACCCAAGAACTCCAAGATTCAGGATGTTTTGAACTTTGGATTCTTAGATATGCACCTAGATTTTTGTGTGTATTCTCTAATGCACCAAGTGTTTGATGGTGATACGCCGTTGAATGCAATTTTGTTATTTTCAAAATTTTACAAACTTCCTCAAGTGTGGAGGCCATAAACTCACTTCCTCTGTCCGAAACTATAACTTCTGGGATTCCGTACCTGAGAATGAAATTTTCTACGAATGCTTTTGCTACAGTATAAGCTTCTTTATTAGGCAATGGATAGCCTTCGACAAATTTACTTAGCTCACACTGGATGGTTAAAATGTATCGGTTATTGTATGAGTCTACTTCTAAAGGGCCTACAAGATCAAGATATATTTTTTGCATTGCTGACGAAGCTGTGGTAGTAATGCACATTGGCTGCAGGTTTGGTTTTGAGTGCTTGTACCTTTGACAATCGTCACAACGTTTTACAAAGTTTTCAATGTCTTTTCTCATTCCTGTCCAAAAATATCTTCTTTTAATATTGTTAAACATGCGGTTTACACCAGCATGTCCACCTGTGGGTAACATATGATAATCGTTTAAAATGAGTTGTCTTACCTCTATATTCTCTATTCTTTGTACGTTTTTTATTACGGATATTTTTATATTTTCTTCGATAAATCGTTTCTTATTTTGTATTAATTCTTTTATTAATTGTCGACGCGCGCCGTCTTTTTCTTTTATTACAAATAATTCCGGAATTGCAAATGTTTTACAAATACTGACGAGATCTCCCAACGATGCTTCTAAGGCTAACGCTGGTCGAGTTTCTTGCCGTAAAATTATTAATTGCGACTTAGTGTCACATATTAGATTTCCTTTAATGTGGTCATGCTGACCGCTCCGTAATATTTTTTGAAAATCTGAAGTAAGAACTGGTCGTAATTCGAAAGCTTCTTGGGGAGGCTTTAATAACTCTACAACGCCAGGGTGATCAAGCCTTTTGTGTTGAGCTGATTGAAAGTTCCCAATAGTTTTATTTTGAATAATTTTTGTCTGTTGTCTTGTCATAACGTTTAAAGTTTGAGAAACAGTGCTAGTTAAGTTTTTAAGTTGTTCTGACGTTATTTCTACTCTCGATAAAGCATCGGCTACTACATTTTCTGAACCTTTTATGTACTTAATAGTAAAATCGTATTCTTCTAAAATTATACGGAATTTCGTTAATCTACTTGAAGGATTCACCATACCAAACAAAAAACATAACGGTCTGTGGTCTGTATAAATGATAAATTTTCTACCGTATAGATAGGGCCTAAAATGTTTTACTGCGAAAACTATTGCTAAAAGCTCTTTATGTATTATTGGATAATTTTGTTCGGCTTTATTTAACGTTCTACTCGCGAAAGCTATAGGTCTGTCATCCATGTTGGATAAAACTGCTCCTAAAGCAAATCCGGAAGCATCAGTTCTTAAGCTAAAAATATTGTCTGGTGAAAAATTTGGATATTGTAAAATTGGTGGATGCGAAAGTCTATCTTTTAAGATTTCAAATGCTTGTTGACATTCATCTGTCCATTGAAAAGGTGTGTTTTTTCTGCTTAATTTATTTAAAGGAAACGCAATGTCTGCAAAATTCTCAATGTATCTACGATAATAGTTTGCAAAAGCTACAAATCTTTTCGTTTCGTTGGCATCTTTTGGAACTGGAAATTGTTTTATTGCCTCTATTTTCTGACTATCTGGAGAAATACCATCGGCCGATATGATATGACCCAAATAAAGAATCTCTTTCTTAAGGAATTCGCACTTGTGAGGATTTAACTTTAAATTGACTTTGTCGAGACGCTGTAGCACTTTCACTAAATTTTTGTTGTGATTTGTCAAATTATTACCGTAAACTATTAAATCATCTAAATAAATAAAACAACTTTCGTAATTTAATCCTGACATTGCTATTGTCATCGCTCTAGAGAAAGCACTAGGACTGATCTTCAAACCCATAGGTAGCCTTTTCATTTGATATTGTCCTTTTCCCGAAATAAATGCTGTACAGGGACGACTAGAAGGTTCTAATTCAACTTGGAAGTACCCTTGGGATAAATCTAAATGTGAGAAATACATCGCTCCTGATAATGAGTCTAATATCTCTGTTATGCAGGGTAGGGGAAATTTGTCATCTTCAATTTGGCGATTGAGTAAACGGTAATCAACCACTAAACGAAACTTTTTGACACCGCTATTATCCGCTTTCTTCTCAACAATGAGAACGGGTGAAGCCCATTCTGAAGTTGCTTCTTCAATGATTCCATTACGTAACATCTCATCTATTTGCTTTTGAACTTCTTCCTTTTGAGAATGTGGTAATCTATAAGGTTTTACGTAAACTGGATTGGCTGAATTTTTAAGATTGATCTTTTGTTTATAAATATTCGTTACTGTGAGTGAGTCCTTATCTAAATGAAATACATGTGAGTATTTAGCAAGTATTTTCTGTATTGAAAATTTCTCTTCTCTGTTTAAATGGTTTGTGTTAATTAAACTAATTAATTTGTCAATTCGACTTACTGATATTTCGTCAATTTTATCAAATTTGCAAATATTATATTCATCTAGCGTTCTAATTTTTGGTTTAAAATTTTTCAACTTAATTTCATCTTCTCGCACATTCAAAAGTCGAACTGGTACCATATTACTTATAGGTTTAGCTAAAGTAGCTGCTACAAAAACTCCTTCACATAATTCTTCCGATACTATTACACATTCACTATCTGTGTCAACCCAAAAACTTTTAATTACTTGGCATCTTGGTGGGATTGTTGTACAAAAATCATGTTTGGAATGCATTGGTACACTGATTTTCTTATTATTGACCTGAAATGTAAAGGTAAATTTTTCGAAATCTATAAGGGCGTTATGTTCCTGGAAGAAATCTGCTCCCAGAACACCATGAATACCTTCTTTAAAAGCATCAATAAGCAAAAACTCATGACCTATATTTTCATTGTTTACACACAAAGAAATTTTTGCTGAGCCATATGTTTCAATTGACCCAGAGATTCCGTTTATCTTAAAGCATTGCGATGCATCTATTTCTTCATTATTACCTAAAAATTCCTTAAATAGTACACTACTCGAAGCCCCAGTATCTAATAAAAGTACAATTATATTACTACCGTACCCAAAATGAACAAAATTTAACCCATTTGCACTTAATACTACTATTTCATCAGTTTTTCTATTATTGTTGCTCCGTAGAGGCTCGAAAAAATGTGCTGTCAGCAGATGTGCTTTGTTGGTCATGTTGTTGACCTGTTGGAGTCGCCTCGTTTATTGAACTTGGTTGTTCTGCATAATATGACTGATTTTGTCTATTATTATTACCACGATTGTTACCTCTAAAATTATTGGAATTAGCAAAAGAATTATTGAATGTTCCTCGGTTTCTACCTCTATAGGAACCTCTGTAGGAACCTCTATTGTTGCCTTGATTTTGTCTATAATTTGAAAATTGTGAATTCTCTTGGTTGTTACTATATTGATTTTGAAATGAATTTGATTGATCGTTATTGAAAAATTTTCTAGAGTTGCCTCTGTTGCCATAATAATTGTTTTGGAAACCGCGATTGTTGTAGCCTCTTCTAAAATTATTTCTTCCTCGCATATGGAATACCTGAGTTTCGACAGGCTTTGAGGATGCTTCATCTTTAGCCTCGCTTATAGCGTCACTTAATTTGGAATATTTTCTAGCTTTAATTATTGATTTTATTTCTGAATTTCTAAGTCCATTCGCAAACACATTTATAGCCACTTTTTCATTAGCGGATTTCAAGATATCGAGAACAGCATTATTTCCTTCAGCTTGCGAGATAGTCAAATTAACCATTAACTCTTCGACGATTTTCCCAAATTGCTCCACTGTTCTATTGCCTTGCGTAGCGTTATTTAATTGAAAAGAGAGACAGGCAGGCGATTTTTGCTGAACAAAATGTTTTTTCAAATCCGTTACTAAACTAGCATTATTTGGATAAGTTTGGTTTAACCTAATTTTAGCACTTTGAGATAACCTTACTTTTAAAACATAGTTAGTAAGCAATTTTTTCCCATCATCATCTAACATACTATCATACAGTAAAATTGCATCTATTAATTGTTTCACAGAATTTTCGGAATCGCTCATTATTGGCAAAAGACTTGCTGCCGTTTTTAAACTGAATTTTTCTGCCATGGTTGAACAATCTGAATCTGAATCTGAATCTGAATCTGAGCTGTCTGAACTGTTCTGAACTGCTTGTTTTAACCTATCATTTAACAAATTACCAATAGTATCTAAAAAATCATTAATACTCTTAACATAATCTTTAACTTCTGTTATAATTTTTGCTTCATGTTGCTGTTTATTAAAATTGTTTTTCAAGTCGTTGAATTCTACAGTTAATTTATTTAATTTCTTTAGCTTACGCTGTGTTGCCGTTAAGTCCTTTTTCCTTTTCTCACCGTCCTTTTTGAGGTTTCTCAAATATACTCTTAATGCCTCCAAATGATGGCGGAATGGGGTGCTGGCCGAAGACATCTATCTACCGGTTGGATTGGGAGTCCGAGAGCCAATTTCCCTTTTTCATTAGGAAACATCACTAAACTTAACTTAACTTTAACTTGCGGGACTTACACCTATAATCGCCATGTATTAACCCTCGTTTGGGTCAGCAGGTTCACATAATTAAGGGAGAGTAAGGTAAGGAGGAATCGTCACTTCAATAAAATACGGAAGGCCGTTAACACATCTATTCAGGGATCTGGTTTACATACAACTACCTTGATCGGTCAGTCTATTGAACCTAGCAATTATTGCTAACTAAGCTACATAAGCATTTAGGAGCTTCCTGTAGGTGAAGAACCCCTGAGTGCTTACATAGTAGATTTCCTAACTCTATGTTCAATGAACTTCCTAATAAGTAATAATTAAATATGATAGTGATTTACCGTACAACGCAAGGAGTTATGTCACACCGGAAAAATAAACTCACCCCTGTAAATCATAAAGGGGTGAAATCATGAGGTGTTGAAAACATGAATCTACAAATCACCTTAATTTTTAAACAAATTGGGTTAGGGTGGTGAAATTGAAAACGCAACTTCCTTTAGGGCATGTGGGGGTGGTGAAATAGGGGGGGTTGGAGTTTAGGGGTTGAAACGTTCATAGAGCCCTGTAATTTGACACGGAGAAGCAATATATTCTGCGAAACTGTGACATCTTACACACTGCATCTTCGAGAAGGGAAGGGTGAATTTCAGGAGAAATTTATCGAAGGGGATGAAAGTTAGGGATGGAAACTTGAATTTTTACTGAATAATGTAGGGTTGAAATTAATACCATTCGATAGCTTTCTATTGATGGTACAAAAAAGGTCTCATTCATCATTCGCGAAAAACGACCGTTAAAGGCGGTACAACCCCTTAACCTGCCGAAACACAAAAATGCGAGAACTCAAAAACTGCTCAACGAATCAGGGCTAAATTTGATGTGGTAATTTACAGCGCCACTGTAGGCGGATGGGCAAATTTTCATTAATATCTAACAAGGGGGATGAAATTTAAGGGTTGAAACTGGAAGTTTTTTCATGTAAGTGGTGGAATAAAATTATGGGGTTCGATAGACTTCGGTCAACCATTGAAAAAAGTCCTATGAGTCTTCAACCTAAAATCAACCCCTACGCTACTAACAACCCCTAAGCCCTAGCAAGTGGAGTAAATACATTCTATTTTTTTTTTGCTTTCTTCTGATTTGTTAATAATTCAAAGTCATTTCATTAATTTTTTAAACCATCCACAATTTTTCAACCCCTTTCATGATATGTGAACCCTCAAAGAGCAAAATTTACCCAGACCGCTTCTTTTTCGTGTGATTTTCGCTAGTTCTATACAACTACAGTACATTTTCACCCCTTTTGATTTTTCATCCCCCTTAACAATTTTTCTCCCCCCCCCGAACGTTAATTTTGTAAAATTCGCGCAGTTTTGGCTTTTTTCGGTAATACATTTTACCGAATTTTACTCATATGGAGTGTTCTTACCTTTTTCACTTTTTCGACCCCTTCGCAACGTTTCAACCCCCAAAAGTCAAATTTGCATAATTGGCTTATTTTCGTGTTATTTTCTGTAATTCTACTTCATTACGATTAATTCTCATCCCTTTTATCTTTTCATCCCCCTTTACAATTTTTTAACAATTCGCCTTTTTGACACATCTGTGCGTTTTTGCGGAGGCACTACTACCAGGTACAGATTGATAAAATCTGCACCCGATTCCACCAGTAAGACACACTAACTTGTTAAACGTCTACCGAGATATACATCGCTTTGATATACATCTTCCGTTGGCTTTTTTACTTAGCCACGGTTAATCCTCATACCTTTTGATTTTTCATCCACCTTTACGATTTTTCAACCCCCTAAGTGCTAATTTTGCAAAATTCGCATAATTTCGTTTTTCGTCGGTCATAAAAGCCAACGGAAGATATATATCAATGCGATGTATATCTCGGTAGATGTTAAACAAGTTAATGAGTATGTAGGGGCGGCTGGTCTTACTGGTGGAATCGGGTGCAGATTTTATCAATCTACACCTAGTAGTAGTGCCTCCGCAAACGCACGGATGTGTCAAAAAGGCGAATTGTTAAAAAATTGTTGTTACAAAATTTAAAAATTGAAAATGAACAGGAATGAGTGGATGAAAAGAATTACCGGAATTGCAACAAAATTTGGCGAATTTTGAAAAATTAACACTCGGGGCTGAAAAATTGTGAAAGGTGATGAAAAGTCAAGAGGAATGAAAATGAAGTGTGGATTAAGTAGAATTACGAAATAAAACACGAAAATAACCAAATTATGCAATTAGAACTTTAGTGGGGGTTGAAATACGCACTTATACCTACCTATTGCGAAGGAAACTGAAAAATTGTAAAAGGTAAACTGAATCCCAAATGCGTCCAATTTTATGACCGACGAAAAACGAAATTATGCGAATTTTGCAAAATTAGCACTTAGGGGGTTGAAAAATCGTAAAGGTGGAAGAAAAATCAAAAGATATGAGGATTAACCGTGGCTAAGTTAAATTACGGAAAATAACACCAAAATAACCCAATTATGTAAATTTAGCATTTGAAGAGTTGAAACATTGCGAAGGGGGATGAAAAAAGTGAAAAATTTAATCATCATCCAAATGGGTTCAATTTATTACAGAAGAAAAACGAAAATATCCGAATTTGGCAAAATGAACGGGGGTTGAAAAATTGTAAAGGGGGATGAAACGTCAATGTGGATGAGAATTAATCATAATTAAGCAGAATTACAGAAAATAACACGAAAGTAAACCAATTATGCAAATTTAGCTTTTGGGAGTTGAAATGTTGCGAAGGGGGTTGGAAAAGTGAAAAAGATGAACATAATCCAATTGAGTTCAATTTATTACCGAAGGAAAACTAAATTACGTGAATTTTGCAAAATAAACACTTAGGGCGTTGAAAAATTGTAAAGGGGGATGAAAAGTTAAAAGGGATGAGAATTAATCGTAATTAAGTAGAATTACAGAAAATAACACGAAAATTAGCCAATTATGCAAATTTGACCTTTGGGGTTTGAAACATTGCGAAGGGGTCGAAAAAGTGAAAAAGGCAAGAACAATTCATAAGGCAAAACTGCGCGAATTTTACAAAATTAACTAGCGGAAATCACACGAAAAAGAAGCGGTCTGGGTAAATTTTGCTCTTTGAAGGTTCACATATCATGAAAGGGGTTGAAAAATTGTGGATGGGTTCAAAATTAATGAAAATGACTTTGAATTATTAACAAATCAGAATAAAGCAAAAAAAAATAAATGAAATGTATTTACTCCGCTTGCTAGGGCTTAGGGGTTGTTAGTAGCGTAGGGGTTGGTTTTAGGTTGAAGACTCATAAGACTTTTTTCAATGGTTGACCGAAGTCTATCAAACCCCATAATTTTATTCCACCACTTACATGAAAAAATTTCCAGTTTCAACCCGTAAATTTCATCCCCCTTGTTAGATATTAATGACAATTCAACTTTTACTTTATAAACCAATACGAATTAACCGCTTAAGCCAATCACAGCCTGACTAATTTTGGCAATTTGTACATGTGGTGATTGCCAGGCAGTTGTCAAAAACGAGAAACGTCAAGTCGTTGAATTGTCTTGCCGAATACAACTCATGAAGCGCTTTCCTTTTACGTGTTTGTTGTTCTAGAGCTACAAGCACTGAAGCAACTCCGAGCTGCCCTAAAAGGAACACGTATTTCAGGGGATTATTCACCGCGTGAGCGACACTTGCGTTGTTTGACAGATAACCTAACCGTATCAAAAGTCAATAGTAGAGTTGAAGGACTTTCGAAAGTACATCGGGTGGAGTTTGGATATGCGCGGGTCCGCCTAGATTTCCACCTCCAGCCAGTGTTCAGTGGCGTCGACGTTGCACAGATTTACGTTAACAACTACAATGCTTACGTATACTTAGGGTTTAGGGTATATTATATACAATATGAAAAAACGTTATAATATTTACAGTAGGTATATTTATAATAATAATTTTTAAGTGGGTTTTATCAAGCACTAAAACTAATTGAATATAAATTAATCTTCGGACTCAGAAGAAAATGTAGTCCTATATTTGCTACAAGTCGAGATTATCTGAGCACTATCTGATGAGGTGTCAGAAGAAACGGATTCATCCTCGGATGATCCCGTATTTACTGTAAATATAAATTCATCGAATGCTTCATCTAAAAGATTCTCTTTGATTACCTACGTAATCATTTTCAATTTTTATTACATGTTCATGTGTGTGAAGTTAGCGCCTTCTCCAGCGCTCGGCGATTTCCCTAGATTTGACGATGTGGCAACCGCGCATTTTCCTTCTAACCAATCAGAGCGGCCGACAGACACGTCAAACTAGAGCTACCTGTTGAGGTTATGTTACTATAATTTAAGTTTTCACCCCTTTTCAAAGAAATATAGATCAAACTTACTTTCGGCGATCCAAGGGCGACCCATACTGATAAAAATTATACCAAAAAACATGGGACGACCCCTGAAATTAAGGGAAAACATTGAGAATTACAGAAATTATTTAATTTGAACCCCTTCCAGAAAAATGTACCACACGCCCTTCATACCGACGAAAGCCCTATTCGAGAGGAACAAAATGACACCAAAGTCATCCACCTAAAGACATCGGATGGCCCTTAAAATTAGGGGAAAACGTTGAAAATTGCTTATTTTATTTAATTTGAACCCCTTCCAGAAAAAGGTACCACACGCCCTTGATACCGACGAAAGGGGAACAAAACGACACCAAAACCATCCACCTAAAAGCATCGGATAACCCTTAAAATTAGGGGAAAACGTTGAGAATTGCTTAATTTATTGCTTATTTTATTAAATTTGAACCCCTTCCAGAAAAATGTACCACATCCCCTTCATAACGCTGAAAGCCCAATTCAAGCGGAACAAAATGACACCAAAGTCATCCACCGAAAGATATCGGATGACCCTTAAAAATAAGGAAAAACGTTGAAAATTGCTTATTTTATTTAATTTGAAGCCCTTCCAGAAAAATGTACTACATCCCCTTCATACCGACGAAAGCCCTATTCAAGCGGAACAAAATGACACGAAAGTCATCCACCGAAAGATATCGGATGACCCTTAAAAATAAGGAAAAACGTTGAAAATTGCCTATTCTATTTAATTTGAAGTCCTTCCAGAAAAATGTACCACATCCCCTTCATAACGACGAAAGCCCTATTCAAGCGGAACTAAACGACATCAAAGTCATCCACCGAAAGATATCGGATGACCCTTAAAATTAGGGGAAAACGTTGAGAATCGCTTAAGTTATTGCATATTTTATTAAATTTGAACCCCTTCCAGAGAAATGTACCACATCCCCTTCATACCGACGAAAGCCCTATTCAAGCGGAACAAAATGACATCAAAGTCATCCACCGAAAGATATCGGATGACCCTTAAAAATAAGGAAAAACGGTGAAAATTGCTTATTTTATTTAATTTGCAGCCCTTCCAGAAAAATGTACCACATCCCCTTCATACCGACGAAAGCCCTATTCAAGCGGAACAAAATGACACCAAAGTCATCTACCGAAAGATATCGGATGACCCTTAAAAATAAGGAAAAACGTTGAAAATTGCCTATTCTATTTAATTTGAAGCCCTTCCAGAGAAATGTACCACATCCCCTTCATACCGACGAAAGCCCTATTCAAGCGGAACAAAATGACGTCAAAGTCATCCACCGAAAGATATCGGATGATCCTTAAAAATAAGGAAAAACGTTGAAAATTGCCTATTCTATTTAATTTGAAGCCCTTCCAGAAAAATGTACCACATCCCCTTCATAACGATGAAAGCCCAATTCAAGCGGAACAAAATGACACCAAAGCCATCCACCGAAAGATATCGGATGACCCTTAAAAATAAGGAAAAATGTTGAAAATTGCCTATTCTATTTAATTTGAAGCCCTTCCAGAAAAATGTACCACATCCCCTTCATAACGACGAAAGCCCTATTCAAGCGGAAGTAAACGACATCAAAGTCATCCACCGAAAGATATCGGATGACCCTTAAAATTAGGGGAAAACGTTGAGAATCGCTTAAGTTATTGCATATTTTATTAAATTTGAACCCCTTCCAGAAAAATGTACCACATCCCCTTTATAACGATGAAAGCCCAATTCAAGCGGAACAAAATGACACCAAAGTCATCCACCGAAAGATATCGGATGACCCTTAAAAATAAGGAAAAACGGTGAAAATTGCTTATTTTATTTAATTTGAACCCCTTCCAGAGAAATGTACCACATCCCCTTCATACCGACGAAAGCCCTATTCAAGCGGAACAAAATGACATCAAAGTCATCCACCGAAAGATATCGGATGACCCTTAAAAATAAGGAAAAACGGTGAAAATTGCTTATTTTATTTAATTTGAAGCCCTTCCAGAAAAATGTACCACATCCCCTTCATACCGACGAAAGCCCTATTCAAGCGGAACAAAATGACACCAAAGTCATCTACCGAAAGATATCGGATGACCCTTAAAAATAAGGAAAAACGTTGAAAATTGCCTATTCTATTTAATTTGAAGCCCTTCCAGAGAAATGTACCACATCCCCTTCATACCGACGAAAGCCCTATTCAAGCGGAACAAAATGACGTCAAAGTCATCCACCGAAAGATATCGGATGACCCTTAAAAATAAGGAAAAACGTTGAAAATTGCCTATTCTATTTAATTTGAAGCCCTTCCAGAAAAATGTACCACATCCCCTTCATAACGATGAAAGCCCAATTCAAGCGGAACAAAATGACACCAAAGCCATCCACCGAAAGATATCGGATGACCCTTAAAAATAAGGAAAAATGTTGAAAATTGCCTATTCTATTTAATTTGAAGCCCTTCCAGAAAAATGTACCACATCCCCTTCATAACGACGAAAGCCCTATTCAAGCGGAAGTAAACGACATCAAAGTCATCCACCGAAAGATATCGGATGACCCTTAAAATTAGGGGAAAACGTTGAGAATCGCTTAAGTTATTGCATATTTTATTAAATTTGAACCCCTTCCAGAAAAATGTACCACATCCCCTTTATAACGATGAAAGCCCAATTCAAGCGGAACAAAATGACACCAAAGTCATCCACCGAAAGATATCGGATGACCCTTAAAATTAGGGGAAAACGTTGAGAATCGCTTAAGTTATTGCATATTTTATTAAATTTGAACCCCTTCCAGAAAAATGTACCACATCCCCTTCATAACGATGAAAGCCCAATTCAAGCGGAACAAAATGACACCAAAGTCATCCACCGAAAGATATCGGATGACCCTTAAAATTAGGGGAAAACGTTGAGAATCGCTTAAGTTATTGCATATTTTATTAAATTTGAACCCCTTCCAGAAAAATGTACCACATCCCCTTCATAACGAGGAAAGCCCAATTCAAGCGGAACAAAATGACACCAAAGTCATCCACCGAAAAATATCGGATGACCCTTCAAAATAATGAAAAACGTTGAGAATTGTTGATTCTATTTAATTTGAAGCCCTTCCAGAAAAATGTACCACACGCCCTTCATACCGACGAGAGCCCTATTCAAGCGGAACAAAACGACACCAAAATCATCCACCTAAAAGCATCGGATGACCCTTAAAATTAGGGGAAAACGTTGAGAATCGCTTAAGTTATTGCATATTTTATTAAATTTGAACCCCTTCCAGAAAAATGTACCACACGCCCTTCATAACGACGAAAGCCCTATTCGAGCGGAACAAAATGACACCAAAGTCATCCACCGAAAAACATCGGATGACCCCTAAAATTAAGGGAAAAAGGAATTTCTAACGTTTTCTATTATTTTTGGGGGTCATCCGATGTTTTTAGGTGGATGACTTTGATGTCGTTTTGTTCCGCTTGAATAGGGTTTTCGTCGGTATGAAGGGCGTGGGGTACATTTTTCTAGAAGGGCTTCAAATTAAATAGAATCAGCAATTTTCAACGTTTTCCCTTAATTTTAAGGGCCATCCGATGTCTTTAGGTGGATGCCTTTGGTGTCATTTTGTTCCGCTCGAATAGGGCTTTCATCGTTATAAAGGGGATGTGGTACATCTTTCTGGAAGGGCTTCAAATTAAATAGAATAGGCAATTTTCAATGTTTTTCCTTATTTTTAAGGGTCATCCGATATCTTTCGGTGGATGACTTTGGTGTCGTTTAGTTCCGCTTGAATAGGGCTTTCATTGTTATGAAGGGGATGTGGTACATTTTTCTGGAAGGGCTTCAAATTAAATAGAATAAGCAATTTTCAATGTTTTTCCTTATTTTTAAGGGTCATCCGATATCTTTCGGTGGATGACTTTGGTGTCATTTTGTTCCGCTTGAATAGAGCTTTCGTCGGTATGAAGGGCGTGTGGTACATTTTTCTGGAAGGGCTTCAAATTAAATAGAATCAGCAATTTTCAACGTTTTTCCTTATTTTTAAGGGTCATCCGATATTTTTCGGTGGATGACTTTGGTGTCATTTTGTTCCGCTTGAATTGGGTTTTCAGCGTTATGAAGGGGATGTGGTACATTTTTCTGGAAGGGGTTCAAATTTAATAAAATAAGCAATAAATTAAGCAATTCTCAACGTTTTCCCCTAATTTTAAGGGTCATCCGATGCTTTTAGGTGGATGGTTTTGGTGTCGTTTTGTTCCCTTTGAATAGGGCTTTCGTCGGTATCAAGGGCGTGTGGTACATTTTTCTGGAAAGGGTTCAAATTAAATAAAATAAGCAATTTTCAACGTTTTCCCTTAATTTTAAGGGTCATCCGATATTTTTAGGTGGATGACTTTGGTGTCATTTTGTTCCGCTCGAATAGGGCTTTCGTCGGTATGAAGGGCGTGTGGTACATTTTTCTGGAAGGGGTTCAAATTAAATAAAATAAGCAATTTTCAACGTTTTCCCTTAATTTTAAGGGTCATCCGATGTTTTTAGGTGGATGACTTTGGTGTCATTTTGTTCCGCTCGAATAGGGCTTTCGTCGGTATGAAGGGCGTGTGGTACATTTTTCTGGAAGGGGTTCAAATTAAATAAAACAAGCAATTTTCAACGTTTTCCCTTAATTTTAAGGGCCATCCGATGTCTTTAGGTGGATGACTTTGGTGTCATTTTGTTCCGCTCGAATAGGGCTTTCGTCGGTATGAAGGGCGTGTGGTACATTTTTCTGGAAGGGGTTGAAATTAAATAATTTCTGTAATTCTCAATGTTTTCTCTTAATTTCAGGGGTCGTCCCATGTTTTTTGGTATAATTTTTATCAGCATGGGTCGCCCTTGGATCGCCGAAAGTAAGTTTGATCTATATTTCTTTGAAAAGGGGGTGAAAACTTAAATTATAGTAACATAACCTCAACAGGTAGCTCTAGTTTGACGTGTCTGTCGGCCGCTCTGATTGGTTAGAAGGAGAATGCGCGGTTGCCACATCGTCAAATCTAGGGAAATCGCCGGGCGCTGGAGAAGGCGCTAACTTCACACACATTACATGTTCACACACTCGACAGGTAAATCCACGAAAACATTTAATGATTTCAGGTCACCTTCCTGCTGTGCAGGTAATGAGAAAATGGTAATAAAATACAAAAGGGTGCAGTTTATTTAATTCGATTTAAATTTATAAACTGTTTAATTTCATTTATTAAGTAGGGGAAGGTGGGTATCAGTGAGACACGGGGAACAGTGAGACTTTTCAAATTTCGCGGTTTGTGTACAAGTTACAGAGTGCTAGCAACCTACCCTTTAAACTGTACCTAGAGGCTAGAGCCCATGCGCTTGACGTGATTTAGCGGGCATAGCTGTGAAAGTCTTTGTTCAAGATAATGGTGACTGGTTTTTGATAAGTGAACTAAATTTCAAGACTTTGGAACTGAAGTCCACTATTCTTTAATGATACATTTTATAAATATTACACTGGCATCAACGATCAGTCCTAGGTTATGGATAAATATGGTGATGAAGTTTTCCGTATTATTTTTGTAGGATAGACTTTGATCATTTATTTTTTGTTTTATGGACCCCTGGGTAACAATGAGACAAAGTTGTGTGGGGAACACTGAGACAATGTGGGGAACAATGAGACATGCTCAGATTCTGACATATATGTTAGTTGGCTGGCAAGCAACTTGCAATATAAAGTAAACAAGTTGTCTTATAATTATTTTGAGCCTTTTGGTGTACTATACTCTGTCCGGGATCCACACGACCGAGATTCACCCTATTTCCATGGCGATTCATTGTTGACAACAATGATTCGCCATGGAAATAGGGTGAATCTCGGTCGTGTGGATCCCGGACAGACCATAGTCAAATTTTTTTTACACTTGGATCGTTAGGCACCACCACGCCCCAAAAATCATTCTACGCGTTTGAATTAAATCCCAAATGTTAACATTTGTTAATTTTGCAGGTTTTAATGAATAAAAAATAAATCACTTATTTTTAAATATATTTTGTAACAGCTTATACGACACGTCTCACTGTTCCCGACACTCTGTCTCAGTCTACCCCAGGGCATTGGGGTACAGTGAGACAGAGCCCCAATCGGGTTTTAATTTTTTAATTAAGGTTAACAGTTGAATTATTGCTTTTTTGTACAATTATTATTAAATAATGTCTTCAAGGAAGGCGCATGCAAAGTTTCAAACGTCTAGCGCGTTCTCTAACAAAAAAAAATGGGGTTCAAAAAAAAGCGTCTCACTGTTACCCTCTAGGCCTGCGACTTTCAATTGATATATCGATATATCGATATATCGATAAAAGTGTGTTATCGATATACCGAAATATCGATATATCGATATATCGATAAGTTATCGATAATATATCGATATACCAATAAGTTATTATCGATATATCGGTATATCGATATACCGGTATATCGATAACCGGTGTCCCGTATATCGATACCTATAATGATACTTCTGAAGTTCTGACTTCTTTTAAATGTAGGAGTAGGTATTCGGTCTGATTCAGTCATTTGTTGACAACTGGCTAACATTTAAATGAATTGACAAAATTGAGGAATTCTTGCGTTGGAGATATCAATATTTTCGTGCAGTGTATAAACAATTAGTATATAAACAATTTAAACAAGTGATGGTAGGAATTACTATACTTATTTAAACGACTTGTAGAAAATTGGACATCGCAACTGATGTTTTTCAAAGCACCCTTGGGTCCTAATATCGTTTATTTCGAATCCTACGTTATTTTCCAGGGCACAACGTAAACAATAATGTTTGAGCGCTCCAATCCAATCGATTCAATCAATAATTGATTTCAATATTATTAACTAACTAACATCAAGAAACTACAGAAAAAGGACTATTACCTATTCATACCTATCTAGCTCTTAAAACTAAGATGTTACTCGATTACAGATATAATACCACAGTAACGATGTCGATACAATTGTATAAGTACCGATAAGGCGATATATCGATAAATCGGTATATTTAGTTATCGGTATATCGATATATCGATATATCGATAAATCGGTGTATCGGTATATCGATATATCGGTATATCGATATATCGATACATCGGTATATCGATATATCGGTTTATCGATATATCGGTATATCGATTAAATTTTAAATATCGATATTCGATATTCAAATTCCGATATCGCACAGCCCTATTACCCTCCTTCCCCTACCTAGGTCCTGTCCTGATGTACCTACAATTATATTTATAATAAATGAAGTTAAATGGTTTGGGTAAATGAAGATGAGATACAAATACCCTGACGACCCCTGAATGTGACGACATGCCACTGTGCATTTTCACGACAGGCTCCGCCTTCGCACCGAAACTCGGCTTTGCGCCGCTTTATAGCGATGTACTTTCGAAAGTCCTTCAACTCTACCACCCCGTGCTGTTCGTTGCTTCGAATGTTGGATTTTGTGTAAGAAATAGTTTGGCGGACGTAGTTACCGACTTAGGCCTTTTAGATATGAGTTTCTTGTACAAACTGTAAACAAGAAAATTATGAAAAATGACATAATATTTTTAATCTTGTTACCGAACTGGGCAAAAAGTTGAATCCACATTGTTAGGAACTAACCACTTGCTGTCGCTCAAACGCTGTGCTCCTCCCTGCGCTGTCTTTGAAAATATAGGATTATATTCCAAACGCCCCGTCAACTCTCCCGATTTATCCTTCTCTTTGAAATATTCTACTAAACAGGACACTGCCTCACCTCCACCCCAAGCCAATTCTTCATCCCAAACCTTCACCATTGCTTCATATTCTATTTCTTGACTTCGCTTTTTCTATAGCCACACTTATTTCTTCGTCGTTCCTTTCTCCAAATCTCTTGGGACATTTTCTTATTGATATATCATATTCTACGTGCAGCTCACAGCAATAAAACGTAAAAAGTGAAAAAATTAGAAAAATCAATTTCTTGTTTATACAGAATATCGGCGTTTCTATAGAGACATTTTCATAAAATTCTATGCATACTTACTAGATATTTTTTTCAGGGAATTGTCGTATATAATACAACAAGTGGTCTCAATATTGCCGGCAATTTTTGTCAGTTTGATGCAACGAACAGGCGTTGGGACGAAAAAACAACGCCTGCGAGTCTAAATCAAAGTGACAAAAATTACCAAGATATTGAGACCATGAGTTGTATTCGGCAAGACAATTCAACGACTTGACGTTTCTCGTTTTTGACAACTGCCTGGCAATCACCACATGTACAAATTGCCAAATTAGTCACGCTGTAATTGGCTGAAGCAGTTAATTCGTATTGGTTTATAAAGTAAAAGTTGAATTGTCATGACGAATACCCCACGGTATTATATATGACAATTCGACTCACTTTACATTGACCAATCAGAATGTTTTAATTTGCGATTTACAGCCAATGAGGCTCATTCACACCTGCATTTCAGCGATAATTTTTACTAGTACAAAGGACCCCGCACGTTTTATATGGAAAAGTGGCTTTCGGTGAAATTGTCTGAATTTTTGATATGTTGCAGTTTTCATGATTCTGAACAAAAGTTATCATTGCGCCAACCTCCTGACATGGACAGTATTTGCTACAAAAAATCCCGAAGATAGAATTTTCCCATAAGGTTTATACACATTTTGGGCCCATCGTTTCCTACACTTCCCGACATAATATTTAAATACGCTCAAAAGGCCTCCATACAGACGTATGTTAGTAATATGTGTAAGAAAGGTGCCTCTGAACTTATCATGTAGAATTATGATGGCAAAACGACCGATTCCATTTTCGCTACGTGTATTTCTTATGGGAAAAGTTTATCTTCGGGATTTTTTGTAGCACAAACTGTCCATGTCAGGAGGTTGGCGCAATGATAACTTTTGTTCAGAATCACGAAACCTACAACATATCAAAAATTTAGACAATTTCACCGAAAGCCACTTTCCATAAGAATCGTGCGGGGTCCTTTCAGTGAAAATCGCATTTTATAAATATGAACCAATCGCTTTTTAGAATTTTTAACGTATCAGCCAATAAAATTTTGATTAAACTGGAAATCATGCACATGTGCTGATTTCCGGAAATCACTTCCTGCTGATTTTCGGAAATCACTCTCGTGCTGATTTCCAAAAACCACCTATAGTGTTTTAATTATTTATTAGTGTTAAAACAACTCCACATCAACAAAGAAAATGAAAATTGAATTACATGTTCATTGAATTGCAGTGAAACACACAGTTATTATAAATTTGTTGATTCTGTCGTTTCTGCGACGGGGAAGAAGCTGTAGTGACAAACAACAATTCTTCAACTATCGATTCGCTTGTAATGTTTTTCATTTCATGTTTTGATCCTGCTCCAGCTTCATCTGCATCATCAGTTCTTTCTTGCTCTCCTCGTAGCTTTAGCACCATTCCTTTATGTCGAGCTGGAGATATGGTTTCAGGGATGTTATACTGGAATGTCCACTCATTTTTATTAATTGGATTTTCCCTACTCCTTTTCTTGCTAATTGGGACACTGCCGTTGATCTGAGTGAATGGCTAGTTATCTTGACTGAATTTGTGTCGATACCTATGGCCTTAGCTGCTGATTTCATCCATTTGCCCATTTCATTTTGCCCTACTGGGCAGTTTTTATACCATGATTTGAGTGATCAAGCATCCAGCCAGGATTAAGAGTCAGGAACAATCTGTCCGTCGTAACATGCTTGGGACGTTTAGCAACCATTTTTCTTAAATAACCTAGCAGATGCAAAATTATAAAATCTAAAATGATTCAATTAAAGTTTACCTGAGTTGACAGCACAGCCAAAAATATTTTTGCAATTTTTCAACTATTTTGTTTATTTTGCAATTTCTATAGTTACAACTGCCACGAATATCTTGATATTATTCAATAAATTTTGGAGCGCGCCATAAAATTGCGATTTTCTGGCTGAATTTATTTCGTGGTGTTTTGATTTTCTTTGGAAATCTCTCCTGAAGGTTTCGTTCCTTTATTGCTGCTAGGAAATCAACCGCTCGTCTTCGACTCGCGGTGATTTCCGCCGCAATAGAGGAACTCAACATGTCAGTCGAGATTTCCGAAAATCAAAACAACCACTTAATAAATTATATACGACAATTTTTATGACAGCTAAGCAGGACCGTACCAACGCGAAATGTAAGAATTTTGGCCCCAAGTTCTCATTCAAACGCTCACTGGAATGCAACCACAGCAAAATCTATTTATTTATTTATTACTGTAATTATTAATCGTGAATTTACAATTCTTGTAAACAACAGGTTGACCCTTTGGGCTTATTTTCGTTGCCATTGAAGAACTGCCCACTTCTTCTGAATAAGCATTACCTTCTTCTCTTTTCTCGTTCTCTTCTTGAAAACTAGTACTTGGCACGGAGGATGGCAGGACATGCATATTTTTTCGGATGCTTTCTACCAATCCTTTATGGTGATCTTCATCTAGTTGAAGGTACGATTTGAGGGAGCTTATGTTGTTGTGTCCCGTTATTTTGATTACTTCATGATCTCCAACACCGGACTTAGTCAACAAGGAAACGCACGTCGACCTCACCGAATGATTTGTGATCTTCACCCGTCCTGTATCCAAACCTACTATCTCTGCGGTCTCCTTGGTCCATTTGCTCATAGTGTGGATTCCGATGGGGCAATTTTTATACCAGATTCCGTTCTCCTTCCAATTGGGATTTGGCGTTAAAAAAAATCTCCCTATAGTAATGTTTCGAGTACGTTTTTTCACCAGCTGATGGTAAAGCCTAGAATTAAGTCTGACAATTAATGAATTAAAGAGAACCGGTGATTTACCTGACTGGGCATATGTCTGAATTTTCATTGTTTGTCAGCAGAAATTTGCTGTTTGTTAGTTTCTTTCCACCACCTTGACAGGTTTTAGAAAAAACAGGATTGTATTCGATTCTTCCTGTGGCAATCCCCGTATTGTCTAGCTCCTCTCTGAAGTAATGAACCATGCATTGTACTGCCTCTCCTCCTCTACTTCATTACGATTAATTCTCATCCCTTTTGTCTTTTCATCCCCCTTTACAATTTTTCAACCCCCTAAGTGTTTATTTTGCAAAATTCACGTAATTTAGTTTTCCTTCGGTAATAAATTGAACTCATTGGGATTATGTTTATCTTTTTCACTTTTCCAACCCCCTTCGCAACATTTCAACCCCCAAAAGCTAAATTTGCATAATTTTCGTGTTATTTTCTGTAATTCTGCTTAATTACGATTAATTCTCATCCACATTGACGTTTCAACCCCCATTGTAATTCTTCAACCCCCTAGGTGTTAATTTTGCCAAATTCGGATATTTTCGTTTTTCTTCTGTAATAAATTGAACTTTTTTCATCCCCCTTCGCAATGTTTCAACTCTTCAAATGCTAAATTTACATAATTGGGTTATTTTGGTGTTATTTTCCGTAATTTTACTTAGCCACGGTTAATTCTCACACCTTTTGACTTTTCTTCCACCTTTACGATTTTTCAACCCCCTCAGTGCTAATTTTGCAAAATTCGCATAATTTCGTTTTTCGTCGGTCATAAAATTGAACGCATTTGGGATTCAGTTTACCTTTTACAATTTTTCAGTTTCCTTCGCAATAGGTAGGTATTTGCGTATTTCAACCCCCACAAAAGTTTTAACTGCATAATTTGGTTATTTTCGTGTTTTATTTCGTAATTCTACTTAATCACACTTGATTTTCATTCCTCTTGACTTTTCATCCCCTTTCACAATTTTTCAACCCCGAGTGTTAATTTTTCAAAATTCGCCAAATTTTTTTTTAATTCCGGTAATTCTTTTCATTTACTCATTCCTGTTCATTTTCTATTTTTAAATTTTGTAACAACAATTTTTTTACAATTCGCCTCTTTGACGCATCTGTGCGTTTTTGCGGAGGCACTACTACCAGGTGCAGATTGATAAAATCTGCACCCGATTCCACCAGTAAGACCAGCCGCCCCTAACTTGATAAACGTCTACCGAGATATACATCGCATTGATATACATCTTCCGTTGGCTTTTTTTTAGTGCCGAAGCAAAATGCGAGGCACTATAGTTTTAGTGAATTCGCTCGCTCGGCCGGCCGTCCGTCTACTCTGTCCATCGCATAACTTGAGAACGAAAGCAGATATCGAGCTGAAATTTTGTACACGGGTGTATACCCGGAAAATCTCGGCGGGGATTGCTTTTGGGCCATATCGGACCAGGGGGGTGGGAGTTAGGGGTGAAAAACCGAAAAACTATTAACTGCAATAAGTCGAGAACTGGTGGACGTATCTTTCTGAAACTTGGTATGTACGTTCGACCCTCAGGTCTGTTGAAAGTGAAATTGTGCTAATTTCGGGGGATGAAATTTAGGGGATGAAAACCACAAAAAATATGATAACTCCGTAAGGGTTGCACGCAGCTGTCGGAAACTTAACGTACACACAAATATCGGTGAAATCTTGCGGGGGATGCCTTTTTCGTAAAATCGAACAGATGGGGTGGAAATTAGGGGTTGCAACTCGAAATTCCGCCTAATAAGTATTGGTCGAAATTGGCGTCATTCGATAGCTTTCCGTTAATGATTCAAAAAAGGTGTCATTCATATTTTGAGAAAAACCACCTTTATAGGCGGATGGACAAATTTTCAATATCTAACAAGGGGGATGAAATTTAAGGGTTGAAACTGGAAATTTTGTCATGTAAGTGGTGGAATAAAATTATGGGGTTCGATAGACTTCGGTCAACTATTGAAAAAAGGTCTTATGAGTTTTCAACCTAAAACCAACCCCTAGGCTATTAACCACCCCTAACTCTTTGCAAGCGGATAAATATATTTTATTAATTTTTTCTGAAAACCTATTGATTTATTTATGAACAACTGAAGTCAGTAAATACACAAGGAGTTATGTAACACCGGAAAAATAAACTCACCCCTGTAAATCATAAAGGGGTGAAACCATGATGGGTTGAAAACATGAATGTATAAATCACCTTAATTTTTCAACGCATTGGGTTAAGGTGGTGAAATTGAAAACACAACTTCTTTTAGGGCATGTGGGGGTGGTGAAATAGGGGATTGGAGTTTAGGGGTTGAAACGTCCATAAGGCCCTGTAATTTGACACAGAGAAGCAATATCTTCTGCGAAACTGTGACATCTTACACACTGCATCTTCGAGAAAGGAAGAGTGAATTTTAGGAGAAATTTATCGAAGGGGGTGAAAGTTAGGGGTGGAAACTCGAATTTTTACTGAATAATGTAGGGTTGAAATTAATACCATTCGATAGCTTTCTATTGATGGTACAAAAAAGGTCTTATTCATCATTCGCGAAAAGCTACCCTTAAAGGCGGTACAACCACTTAACATTCCGAAACACAAAAATGCGAGAACTCAAAAACTGCTCAACGTATCAGGGCTGAATTTGATGTTGTAATTTACAGCACCACTGTAGACGGATGGGCAAATTTCCATTAATGTCTAACAAGGGGGATGAAATTTAAGGGTTGAAACTAGAAATTTTTTCATGTAAGTGGTGGAATAAAATTATGGGGTTCGATAGATTTCGGTCAACCATTGAAAAAAAGTCTTATGAGTCTTCAACCTAAAACCAACCCCTACGCTACTAACAACCCTTAAGCCCTAGCAAGCGGAGTAAACACATTTAATTTTTTTTTGCTTTCTTCTGATTTGTTAATAATGCAAAGTCATTTTCATTAATTTTTACCCATCCACAATTTTTCAACCCCTTTCATGATATGTGAACCCTCAAAGAGCAAAATTTACCCAGACCGCTTCTTTTTCGTGTGATTTTCGCTAGTTCTACTTAACTACAGTTCATTTTCACCCCTTTTGATTTTTCATCCCCCTTAACAATTTTTCACCCTCCCGAGCGTTAATTTTGTAAAATTCGCGGAGTTTTGCCTTTTTTCGGTAATAAATTTTACCGAATTTTACTCATATGGATTGTTCTTGCCTTTTTCACTTGTTCGACCCCTTCGCAATGTTTCAACCCCCAAAAGTCAAATTTGCATAATTGGTTTATTTTCGTGTTATTTTCTGTAATTCTATTTAATTACGATTAATTCTCGTCCCCTTTAACTTTTCATCCCCCTTTACAATTTTTCAACCCCCAAAGTGTTTATTTTGCAAAATTCACGTAATTTACTTTTCCTTCGGTAATAAATTTAACTCATTTGAATTATGTTTATATTTTTCACTTTTCCAACCCCCTTCGCAACATTTCAACCCCCAAAAGCTAAATTTACATGATTGGCTTACTTTTTAAATTCTGTAACAACAATTTTTTAACATTTCGCCTTTTTGACACATCTGTGCGTTTGCGGAGGCACTACTACTAGGTGCAGATTGATAAAATCTGCACCCGATTCCACCAGTAAGACCAGCCGCCCCTACATACACATTAACTTGATAAACGTCTACCGAGATATACATCGCATTGATATACATCTTCCGTTGGCTTTTTATTAGCGGATTTGATAGCTAATTTTTTTCTAAGCCGAAAACCTTGGTGCCATTTTACCTAAAAACTCCATTTTAGTGGCAAAAGGGCGCTTGTTTCAATTTATTTTACAAAAAAGCATATTCTTCAAACATTACAATGTCCGAAGGCAAAGCTTCAAAGTGTGCAATGTCTAAAATATTTTATCAAGTTTTGACTTCAGGTCACTCAACAACTTTCCTCATTACCTACTGTAAAATTTACAAATTGTGACATTGTACACTTATACTTTTATGAAAAATGCACGCATTTCAAAACACTAAAACAAACATATTATACCGATTTATACAGGGTGTCTCAATTGTCTGTATTCGGTCGATAACTCCATTGCTGTTAGAGATAGCGAAAAATTGTTGAATACAAAGTTACAGAGGGTCAAACAAGGCACATTTTAAAAATACAATCCTGTATACAGGCTGTCTCACTAAGGAATAAGAACACAAACATAGGTTTTTTAAATGGAACACTCTATATTTTAATTTTTTATTGGATTCTATGATGAATTCCGTGTAACATTCATTAATCATGTTTTCATCTGAAGCGAATGGTTTAGAAGATATTGGCAATTTTGCGGGAAAAATTACTTTTGCAGTACTTGTTTTGAAAAATCACCCCACAACGAATCTTCAACCTTTGTTTTTGTAAATTTAGCATGTTATTAAGGTAGCTTTGGGTTATCTTTCAAGCGCTTGAAAACGGTCTTAGCTTCTTAAGTTCGTCTCCACTAACATTATGAACCTTCAAAAAATGTAGAGGTTTAAATTTCGAAATTTTTAAATGGCACCACTATCACACGTTATAGCCATAAGCTGTAACATTAATTTTGTTTTGGTTTGATATAAAATGTCCCTATGTCCAAGCCTCGAATTTTTCGTTTTATTCAGTAAAATACGATTTTTAAGAATTTCCATTTTTAATTTACAATAAATTTACAATTTTTTACAATTTACAATAGGTGTCACAAATTCTGTCAGCCGGAATCCTGCGTTAATTAACCATAAATTGTGATCAAATGTTTTTTTAAGGTTCATTTATGGAACGCAAGAATGTGCCTACTCAAAAAAGTTGCAGCATTTTCAGCACTTAGGTACTTACCAAAATGAAATAAATAGATAACAATTGCACTTTTAGAATAGGTAGGTCATTTTTTAATTACTTAGGTACTTACCGACTTATTTTTTTTTTTTACTTTCCTGTTAATTTAAAAAACAACAGGTAGGTACTTTGTTAAAATAAAGTGCTTATAATGCCAATGATTTGGCTTTGATGATGAACAGTTTGTGTTCGAAACATGTTAGTTGTTGAAATAAAACTTTTCGGTATAGTGGGCGTTTCTGGTGATATTATAATAATTCCGCTTTGTTTTTACAGACACAGAATTTATTGCAGGTTCTGTTTGTAGCCCAAAGACAATTGTCAAATGTAGTCAGAGCCAACCGTCTAAAAACATCAGGAAAAAAAAGGTGAAAATTGTCTTTTACTGAATAAATCGAAAAATACTAAACTTGGATATAGGAACATTTTATATCAAACGAAAGCGAATTTAATTTTACAAACTATGGCTATAACATTTGATAGTGGTGCCATTTAAAAAATTCGAAATATTAACCTCTACATTTTTGAAGGTTCATAATGTTACTGGGGACGGACTTGAGAAGCTAAGACCGGTTTCAAGAGCTCTAAAGATAGCCCAAACCTTCCTTAATTACATGCTAAATTTTCAAAACCGAATTGAAAATTGGTTGTGGGGTGATTTTTCAAAACAAGTACTGCAAAAGTAATTTTTCCCGCAAAATTGCCAATATCTTCTAAACCATTTGCTTCAGATGAAAACATGATTAATGAATGTTACTTGGAATTTATCATAGAATCCAGCAATGGAGTTATCGACCGAATACAGACAATTGGGACACCCTGTATATTGACTAAATAAATTGAAGTACCTAATTTCTTGCAGCCGTTCCTTAGAAGAAAAGGGACAATTAGTAAAGGGCATGAGTACGAACAACTCATGACGGTAGCCGCATGCCTTGAGCTGATTCTCGATGAGAACGTGAAGGATTTCGAAATTTCAACAAATGACGACGCATTTAAAAGTTTCGTTGATTTCGCAATCTCCGTGGAGTGTAAAGACGGGACCATACGAAAATCCGCCACACAACTCAAGCATATAGAGAATGAAGACAAGTTACTTAAAATCGCAAACTTATGCGGAAAAAACAAAAAATTTAGCATCGCGCGTTATTGTCTCGAAGCTCAAGAAATTAAGGAAACAGATTTTGTTTACATACTTCATACAAACAGAAAATTGGACGTAAATAATCAAGAAATAAAGTTACAATTTAAGTTACCAAAAAAGAATAATTTGGAACTTACTGTAGAGCTTTGCAAAACTGGACCTGAACACGTTTACACCTTTCAAATTGAAAAAGGGAAAAACACAAATATTGACACGAAAGAGTTTGAAGACTATCAACGGTTCTTTCAAAAATTTAAGCTGAAGACTAATCAAGACAATGTCCAGAAATTATGTAAAAAGAACTTCGGTAAATGGACAGAACATTTTGGCGGCACCAAAGCAAGTTTTGACAAATTTATGGAATTTATAAGAAGATGGAATACCAGAGATGGTGAATTGGAGAAATTGGATAAGAAAATAGTCATTTTCATATTAGTGGAATCTCTACTTTCACCATATATTGAAAAATTTATCTTCTCACAACATGAAAATGAAATTGCTCGTATTCTAAGAGAAGCTATTATGAAATTTAATATCACCACATTTAAGACGCGCAACGAATTCGTCAAGAAAATATGGCTGAAAACCAAAACTGATACGGAAATTAAGGAAGTTGGACACGAATTATTAGATGAAAAGCAGGAATTTGGGGAACCTTCATCTGATTACAGGACGACATTGTGGAACTTAGGAGAGTGTCCCCTGATTGTAAAAGTGTCCGACGAGTGCGAGAAGGCGATAAACACAGCCATAGGTTTCCTTGCCAAAAATCAAATCATTGATAGAAAATTGATTTTACTATGTTACAAGGATAATCATGAAAATGCTTTAGATCGATTCGCGAATCTGAGTGATTTAAAGAATATGGATGCAACTATTTACAAACAAATAGTCACAAAATTACAATTACATTTACAAGGTAGACGATGCAATTTGGGAGAAATTATTACTTCTGAAGATGCTGAAAAAATCTTAACTACCGACTATTTAATTCAAATGGCTCAATCAGACATTAAGATTTCTGGAGAACAAGAAAGTCTTCCAGAATTTTACGTAAGGAGGTCATTATCACGTACCGTTATAAATCCAGAATTTCTAAACAAAACCAAATCCAAGGATATAATTATAATCAGCAATAATAAGGAAGAAGCAAGCGAGGTTATTAAAACTACAGCTGGAAAAATTGCTAAAATAGAAGAATTGTTAAACCTTGCAGGTCAAGGGGATGAATTATCAGAAAAGTGTATCGTAATTCAACCCAGTGAATGTACTTCCGAAGAATTTCTATCAATTCGTCAAAACTTCCCGGAAAAAAATTGCCATCACTTTAAATACGATCTTATAAAATCAATGAAGTCGCTGACGAAGACGAATTAAACCTTCTTCAATGTTCAAATCGAATTAACATAATCTGTGCAGAACCGGGTCTTGGCAAGTCGACGATGTTAAAGTTTTTCAAAAATTCTTTCGACGTACACTATTGGCCACTGTATTTAAATTCAAAAGAATATGTATCGACAATATCAGACAATCAAGATATTGAAACATTCGTGATTTCCTGTTACCAAAATATTCAACCTATTGAAAAGGATCTTTTGCACATTTTCTACACGGAGAAAAAAATTGTATTTTTGTGGGATTCCATAGATGAAGTTCTTGAACCTCCAAAACGGAATGGCCTTTACAAATTTATGAAAAAAATTGAAGCTAATGGCTTTAAACAATGGATTGCTTCGCGATCCAACATTAAATGGGAACTTGAAAAAGAATTCAACTCATTTGCTCGAAACATAGAAGAATTCAACGAAGAACAGCAAAAGAAATACATAGAAAATCGTCTTTCGAAGAAATACGATACAAAGCAGCTTGAAATTATATTTGAAAAACTAAGCACAAACACAAAATTCTTGAATTATTTTAATATACTGGGCGTTCCAATGCAACTCGCCATGTTAACTGAATTATTCCTTCAAAGGAATTTTGATTTTTTTAATTTCCCGATGACGGCGTCAAAGTTGTACGAGCATTTTATCAATGGTAAACTGGAATCCCATTTCGAGAAAGTTAAACTGTACGACGAGTTTACCAAGGAAACCCTACGAGAAAGCAACCTCAACGCATATAAAATATTTGGTATCAAAATTTGTGTTGAATCTGTTACTGCAGATTATGTAAATAAATCACAACTCGATTTCATGAAGAAAATGATATCGAAAACTTTGGAGAAATTAAAAAAATCTGATCCCGTGGGTCTTATCATCAACTATGGCGGAAATGAATTGTCTTTTGTTCATCAGACATTCGCGGAATATTTTGCCGCCCTCTTTCTTTCCGAGAATTTTCCTACTTTGCGAAGCTTAAGTGATATTTACTTCGACAGCGGATTCAACAACGTCAGATCTATGTTGGATCTAATTCTTTGTGCAGTTCTTTACAATGATCTAACACTTTTGAAGGAAAACAAGGATCATGTTTTAGAAAAGGATTCGAATGGAAGAACTGCGTTACACGTAGCTTTGTCGTGGACGAACGGACACCTCAACTTGCCCGACTTAACCATTTCGAGAATATTCCAACAAGATCACTTGGAAAAGTTAGAAACGAAGTTTAAAATTGTGACATTTCTTCTAAAATATTTAACCGAATCACAGGAAAAGTCTGTTGATTTTTATGACAGTTCAATAAATGTGGATTACTCGCAAATTATTTTGCATGCTGCGGTTATGAGTGGAGATTTGGAAGTTGTTCGATTTACGGTGGAAAACTATGTATCGTCGGTTGACAACGTTAACGGAAGACAAGAAACTCCTCTACTGTTTGCTACTTTCACCGGGAATTATCAAATTGCTGAATATTTGATTAAAAACAAAGCAAATATTAATGCTGTTAATACAGAAGAATGGAGCTCTTTATATTTTGCTGCAAGTGGAGGACTTATGGACATCTTTACATATTTGTTTGAAAACGGAGCAGATTATAATATTGTTGATTGTCAGGGGAGGAGCTTATTATCTAAAGATATTTTTTTAAAAAATAGTGTTGGAATAATTGAATATTTGTCTAAAAAGAGGGCTCATTTAAATTTGTTCAACATTAACATCCCTAAATCCGAAAGACTTGAAAACTATGTTCCGAGAACTCTGTCTCGTATTCTAATTAACATCAAGTTTGTGAAAGAAAATGCTCATGATTTAGTACTTGTCAGCCGCTTAAATGACGTGGCAAGTTTTCAATCACGCACCTCTACAATATGTTTAATGAATAAAATTGAACACGTTGTAGCAGAAGAGTTGGTTGAAGAATTATTAACTGCATTTACTTCAAATGCGATACTAGGAACACGTCATCATTTTAGCCTCGAAGATTTTCTAAATATCACCAAAAATTTGAAAGTAAACTGTCATCACTTTAAATATTCCAAAGGAGACTTGGAGTGGGTAGAATCTAAAGAAAGCGTGGAAGTGTTACGGAAATATCAGTTACTTAAGGAAAACCGTTCATCCCCATCTCTAACCTCTCGGTCCAATTTTAATGAATTGAAAATGTTCAAAGATTCAGGAAACGTGAACCTTATTTGTGCAGACGCAGGAATGGGAAAATCAACTCTTCTAAAACTGTTTCACCAAACATCTATTGATGGATATTGGACCTTTCCTCTAAACACCATGGAGCATGTAAAAAATATTCAAGAGAATGGAAATGTTGAAGAATTTCTAACCTTATTTTCAAAGAAAGGTGGACGGTTTGTAACAGATCTCTTACAAATACTAATTGACAAAAAACGAATAATTTTTCTGTGGGATTCCTTGGATGAATTTTTAAACAAGAGTCAAAGAAAAAACGTTTATTTATTTATCAATCAAGTTCGAAAGTTTGGCTTTGTTCAATGGATTGCGGCCAGGTGTACCCTTAAAACAGAAATCGAAAAGGAACTGAATACATTCGCTAGAAGCCTTGAAGAATTTAGTGAGGCTGATACAAGAAATTACATCTTCGAACGTCTTTCGGGCACGTATCACTTAAAGAATATATTAATCGTTACGGACAAGATAATAAATAATATTCAATTTTTAAAAAGCCACTGCATGTATGAAGTTCCCATACTATTATTTATGTTAACTGAATTGATAGTCAAAAATTCTAATGTAGATGAAATTTTTCCATTAACTATAGTAAGACTATACGGTATGATAGTAAATGAAAAATACCAGCTTTCTTCAAAGAAAATCCACCCGTCAACTAAAGAAGAAATTCTTGCGTCATACGAATTACTGGCAGTAAAACTGTATTTCCAGGATATTTTAGAGGCAAATTTTTTTAACAGCGTCGAATGTCATTTAATTGAGAAACTATTAAAGGAGTCTGATCCTTTGGGATTCGTAGTTAATTTCAACGACCGAATATCCTTTATTCATCACACATACTTAGAATATTTTACGGCATTATTTATGTCAAAATACAACGATAGACTACCAAGTTTCAAAGACGTTTACTTTAGTAATGAATTTAAGAACGTTAGAGTTTTCCTTGACTTTCTTTTGGCCGAGAACTGCCCCGCACACATTGCAGTCTTATCCAAAGATATAAACACGTTAGAAAAACACATTGCCGAAATCTTAAATGAAGACAGAGGAGGAAGAACGGCTGTTCATATTGCACTTAACATGGGACAACAAAATTTCGAAATACCAAATATAAATCAGTTTGATTTAATGAAAATGCCAGTTCAAGACCCGATAATTTTAAAAGTAATTAACAGAATAATGAGATATTTAAAAGAAACCAAACAAAATCCATTTAGTAGTGTGGATAAATTATTTCAGATAGATTGCTGTACGTATGCACAAAGATACATGCTACATATGGCCGTAATGGGTGAAAATATTCAAGTTGTGAAATATGTCACAGAAAGTTGCACATTAGCCGAGAGTAAAAGAGATAAGGCATTCACATCGTTAATGATGGCTGCATACATTGGAAATTATGAAATTGCAAAATATCTGCTCGAAAAACAAAACGTAAACTCGACAGACACAAACGATAACACTGCCTTGCATTACTCAGTTTACGGAAAAACTAATCTTGAAGTTGTTAAACTCTTGGTAAGTGAAGGTGCAGAGGTAAACTCGGCGACAAATAGATCCAATTCTCTGCAATTAACTCCACTGCACATAGCGGCTCATAACTGCAATTTAGAAGTCGTAAAATGCTTAATAGACAACAAAGCTGAAGTCAATTGTTACTGTACATCTGGAAGAACTCCTCTAATGTACGCAACACGAAACAATCAAATAGAAGTCGCCAAACTCCTCATTGAAAATAACGCGCAAGTCAACTGTTCTGAAGAAAATGGGTGGACCCTTCTGATGGACGCTGCAGAGAAAGGATATTTAGAAATCGCGAAATGCTTGATCGATAACAAAGCTGAAGTCAATATATCCGAAAGTGATGGAGAAACCGCCCTTCATGTCGCTGCACGGAACAACCAAATAGAAGTCGCCAAACTCCTCATTGAAAATAACGCGCAAGTCAATTGTTCTGAAGAAAATGGGTGGACCCCTCTGATGGACGCTGCACAGGAAGGATATTTAGAAATCGCGAAATGCTTGATCGATAACAAAGCTGAAGTCAATATATCCGACAGTGATGGAGAGACCGCCCTTCATGTCGCTGCATTGTTCAATCAAATAGAAGTCGCCAAACTCCTCATTGAAAACAACGCGCAAGTCAACTGTTCTGAAAAAAATGGGTGGACCCCTCTGATGTACGCTGCAGCGAAAGGATATTTAGAAATCGCGAAATGCTTGATCGATAACAAAGCTGAAGTCAATATATCCGAAAGTGATTGAGAGACCGCCCTTCATGTCGCTGCACGGAACAACCAAATAGAAGTCGCCAAACTCCTCATTGAAAATAACGCGCAAGTCAATTGTTCTGAAGAAAATGAGGAGACCCCTCTGATGTACGCTGCAGAGGAAGGATATTTAGAAATCGCGAAATGCTTGATCGATAACAAAGCTGAAGTCAATTTACTCAAAAGTGATGGAGAGACCGCCCTTCATGTCGCTGCATCGAACAACCAAATAGAAGTCGCCAAACTCCTCATTGAAAACAACGCGCAAGTCAACTGTTCTAAAGAAAATGGGTGGACCCCTCTAATGTTCTCTGCACAGAAAGGATATTTAGAAATCGCGAAATGCTTGATCGATAACAAAGCTGAAGTCAATTTACTCAAAAGTGATGGAGTTACTGCCCTTCTTGTCGCTGCATTGTTCAATCAAATAGAAGTCGCCAAACTCCTCATTGAAAATAACGCGCAAGTCAATTGTTCTGAAGAAAATGGGTGGACCCCTCTAATGTTCTCTGCACAGAAAGGATATTTAGAAATCGCGAAATGCTTGATCGATAACAAAGCTGAAGTCAATATATCCGAAAGTGATGGAGAGACCGCCCTTCATGTCGCTGCATTGTTCAATCAAATAGAAGTCGCCAAACTCTTCATTGAAAACAACGCGCAAGTCAATTGTTCTGAAGAAAATGGGTGGACCCCTCTGATGTCCGCTGCAGGGAAAGGATATTTAGAAATCGCGAAATGCTTGATCGATAACAAAGCTGAAGTCAATATATCCGAAAGTGATGGAGAGACCGCCCTTCATGTCGCTGCATTGTTCAATCAAATAGAAGTCGCCAAACTCCTCATTGAAAATAACGCGCAAGTCAATTGTTCTGAAGAAAATGGGTGGACCCCTCTGATGTCCGCTGCAGGGAAAGGATGTTTAGAAATCGCGAAATGCTTGATCGATAACAAAGCTGAAGTCAATTATACAAACAAATTTGGAATGACCCCAATAATGTTGGCAGTTCAACAAAAGTTTCCGGCGTTAGTTCAAGTTTTAATGCATAACAGTGAACTTGAAAAAATTTCAGATTCCGGCGATACTGCGTTTCATATAGCAATTAACACGGATCAGTTTGAAACTGCACAGTTATTAATTGGAGAAAATTCTGTTTTCAACAATTTTCGTGCAATAGCTTTTGCAGCACAGGAAAATTTGAGCACACAATCTTCAACCACTTTTTCAAATTCAGAAGGTCCTATTAACAGAAATGAAGACTTCACGTTAAGGTCATTACCTCCGTTACGGGGCGACATAGAAATAGCAAAAGAATTCATAGGTGATATTAATATGACGAATGACAGGGGAGACACAACGTTACACATCGCAGTTTACTTAAATAAACTTGATTTCGTTCAATACCTAATTGAGAAGAAAGTCGATGTTAACTCTTCAGGAAACTGTGGGTGGACTCCGCTTATGTACGCCGCCCAAGAGGGATATTTAGAAATTGTAAAAATTTTGATAGAAAATCAAGCTGACATTAACAAAACCAACAATTCAGGTGCCAATGCTTTACACATAGCTGCATGGAACAACCAGAATGACACCGCTCGACTCTTAGTGGAGAAAAACGTTGAAACGAATTCTTTTGGTTCCTTTGGGCTAACACCTCTTTTGATTGCGGTGCAAAGAGGAAATTCAAGTCTTGCAAAATGTTTGATAGACCGTCGAGCTGTAATTAAAAGACCAGTTAGCCAATTAGAAAGCATTCAAAGTCTACTTGATGAATGCCAGTCGGAAGTCAATTGTCCGGACAGTTTTATGTTTACTCCATTGATGTGGGCGGCCCGAAAAGGATATTTCGAAATGGCACAATTGTTAATGGGGATGCATAAAAATGTCCACAAGAATATTGTCCACAAGAAATGCTACCCACCGGAAAAATGTCCACTGGAAAAATGTCCACAAGGACGGTTACGTCAACAGCTGTAACGTCAAGATCACGTCCTGCCGTCAGCGACGAAGTGTCAAAACACACAGAGTACCTTCATTTAAATGGAACAACTGACTGACAGGAGTTACATAGGTTAGGTTTGGATTAGGTCAGGAAAGGGGGCAGTTGTAGTTGGGGGTTGTTAAGGTAGTGGCAGGGACATGTCACAGGTTCCCTTTATTTAATAGCCCCAACAGCTGAGGGTAAGTAAAAGATTCAAATGTTTACGATCAATTTAAATATTATTTTATAGGTACCTGCCGTAACCATTAAAGTAATATGCATTTCCGATAATGTTGAGCCTGCTGCCCACATGGTGATAGGCACAAATAAGAAGTGCTGAGCTTGTCGAGACCTCTGTTGTTGTCACCTGTAAGTGCTTATGTGATGATAAACATTCAATTTGTCTTGTAGGAAACAACTCTCTAGAAGAAGTCATGAATAAAATGTCTAAGAAATGATGTCGATCTATGGTGTTATGTGCCCAAATGCTAATAACTGAACGTGCAGTATTATTATTATATGACACAATTAGGTCTGATAATTGATAAATAATTATGTTTAACTGATGGACTGAGCTATCTTGAGACTATTTTATATGGAGATGTTGGTTAATGTTCAAAAATATCAGTCCCAAGGGATTTTTCTATTTTGAATTTTTATTAAAAAAATTGTATAAAATTGGTCGCTTTTTAATTTCACACTATAGCAAGTGCTTGTTATACCTACATAATATAGGTGGGTATGTGTTTATAATATTCCTTTATTCTAAGGTGGGGTTCACTGGTCACTTTTATTTCCCCGGTATCTTGAAACAGCTAGGTCCTATTGCTGTTGCTAATAGGGACTGCCTAATTTGTAGACTGGCATGTTTTTCTAGTCCAACCGGGCTGAAATTAACACAAATCGCTTCTCCAGCCTCACTTTACTAGAAAACCACATTTCCACCCCCTGTCACCTCTTTGAAATCCACCCCCTTAACAAATTCTTGCAGACTGGGGTGTTTTTGTGGTCCGACCGGGCTGAAATTAGCACAAATCGCTTCTCCAGCATCATTTTACCAGAAAAACACATTTTCCATCCTCCTGCCGCCCCTTTGAAATCCGCCCCCTTAACAATAAATTCTTGCAGACTGGGGTGTTTTTGTGGTCCGACCGGGCTGAAATTAGCACAAATCGCTTCTCCAGCATCATTTTACCAGAAAAACACATTTTCCATCCTCCTGCCGCCCCTTTGAAATCCGCCCCCTTAACAAATTCTTGCAGACTGGGGTGTTTTTTTTTGGGCAAATTCATCAGGGGGTTGGGAGATTGGAAAAATTGAGAGGTTGATAATTAAAAAACCGAAAAAACAATTTTTTTTCTGTTTCTTTTGGGAATTGTACTTAACATGAATAGGTACCAAAATTTCAACCTCCTACATTTTTCATTAGCTTGCATAGTTTCTCAACACCCTAAAAGTAAATTTTGCAAAATACACGCATTTTTTGTGTTCTTTTCAATAATTCTACTCATTTATTGGGTTATGCGAGGTGTTAGTCAATATCCTGTACTGTGATCTATGGTTCAATATTATATTATTATATATTATATACCTATATTTTTAAACCCCCTCCACAATTTTCCACCCCCCTTTGAGCCTATTAAATTTTTTGACACAAACATTTCAAAAACCGGAATTTGTGCAATTTGTCATTTTTCGTGTGTTAGTTTCTGTTAGTAATTCTACTCATTTTCTGTGCAATTTGTCATTTTTCGTGTTAGTTTCTGTTAGTAATTCTACTCATTTTCACCACAAGGCGCCAATTTGCAAAATTTTCGCATTTTTGTCTCGCAGAAGTTCTTTCAATGTCTTAAATTTTTCAATACTCTGAAGAAAGTTTCGGCTCCCAGATACTTGAATTTGTGCAATTTGCTCATTTTTCCTTTAGAGGGTTGCACGGGGTGGGGGGTGAGTTTTGGGGGTGAAATTTTTTGACGGTCCATTAGTGTTTTCAGGTTGTAGGTGGTTCAAGTTTTCAATCTCATCTATTGCCATTTTTAGTATTTAGAGGGTTGCAGGGGGTGGGGGGTGTTTTAGGGGTGACATTTTTTGAGGTCAATTAGTCTTTTCAGGTTGTAGGTATGGTTCAAAGGGTTGAATTTCATTTATTGCCATTTTTAGTGTTTTTTTTATTAGGTATTTTTAACCCCCCCGCATATAAAAGATGTATATCAATGCGATTTGTGTCCCTATATAGGTATAGATGTTTATCATATGTTAATGTGTATGTAGGGGCGGCTAGTCTTACTGGTGGAATCGGATGCAGATTTTATCAATCTGCACCTAGTAGTAGTGCCCCCGCAGACGCACAGATGTGTCAAAAAGGCGAAATGTTAAAGAATTGGTGTTACAGAATTAAAAAGTAGAAAATGAACAGGAATGAATAAATGAAAAGAGTGGCCGGGATTAAAACAAAATTTGACGAATTTAGAAAAATTAACACTCTGGGGCTGAAAAATTGCAAATTTTGCAAAATTAGCACTTAGCGGGTTGAAAAATCGTAAAGGTGGATGAAAAATCAAAGGGCATGAGGATTAACTGTGGTTAAGTAAAATTAGGGAAAATAACACCAAAATAACCCAATTATGCAAATCTTGTATTTGAAGAGTTGAAATATTGCGAAGGGAGATGAAAAAAGTGAAAAATGTAAACATAATCCAAATGAGTTCAATTTATTACCGAAGAAAAACGAAATTACCCGAATTTGGCAAAATTAATACCTAGGGGGTTGCAAATTGTAAAGGGGGATGAAACGTCAAAGTGGATGAGAATTAATCTTAATTAAGTAGAATTACAGCACATAACACGAAAATAAGCCAATTATGCAAATTTGACTTTTGGGGGTTAAAATGCTGCGAAAGGGGGTCGAAAAAGTGAAAAGGCAAGAACAATCCATTTATGAGTAAAATTCGGTAAAATTTATTACCAAAAAAAGGCAAAACTGTACAGATTTTACAAAATTAACGCTCGGGGGGTTGAAAAATTGTTAAGGGGGATGAAAAATCAAAATAAGGGGTGAAAATGAACTGTAGTTAAGTAGAACTAGCGAAAATCACACGAAAAAGAAGCGATCTGGGTAAATTTTGATTTTATTTTTGAGGATTCACATATCATGAAATATGGGTTTGAAAAATTGTGGATGGGTTAAAAATTGATAAAATGACTTATTTGACTTATCCAAAAATCAGAAGAAAGCCCAAAAAAATAAATAAAATGCATTTACTCCGCTTTGCTATAGGGCTTAGGGGTTGTTAGTAGCGTAGGGGTTCTACTTAACTACAGTTCATTTCCATCCCTCTTGACTTTTCATCACCCTTATCAATTTTTCAACCCCCTAAGTGCTAATTTGGCAAAATTTGCGTAATTTCGTAATAAATGAATTCATTTGGATGATGTTTACATTTTTCACTTTTTTTATCCCCCTTCGCAATGTTTCAACTCCTCAAACGCAAAATTTACATAATTGGGTTATTTTGCTGTTATTTTCCGTAATTTTACTTAGCTACGGTTAAATCCTCATACCTTTTGACTTTTCATCCACCTTTACGATTTTTCAACCCTGTAAGGTGCTAGTTTTGCAAAATTCGCATAATTTTGTTTTTCGTCGGTAATAAAATTGAACTCATTTGGGATCCAGTTTACCTTTTACAATTTTCCAGTTTTCTTCGCAATAGGTAGGTGTAAGTATGTATTTCAACCCCCACAAGTTTTAATTGCATAATTTGGTTATTTTCGTGTTATATTTCGTTATTCTACTTATAATCACACTTAATTTACATTCGTCTTGATTTTTCATCCCTTTTCGCAATTTTTCAGCCAAATTTTGTTTACCGGCAATTCTTTTCATTTACTCATTTGGTTTATATTCGCGAAAATCAGCAAAGTGTCTGACATCCAGAGCTGGGCCAAGTACCGAAAAAAAGTACTTAAGTATCAAGTACTTAGTACTGGATAGAAGTACTTGAAAATTGCAGTCCAGTACTTTACTAGTGCGCACACGTTAAGTACCCAGTACCAGTACCAATACTTAAAAGTACTGAGTAAAATAAGGGACTGAGTATTTAATGAAGTAAGTACTTGACATATTACTTAAGTCAAATAAGAGACTGAGTATTTAATAAGGTATTTAAGTACTTTCAGGACTTAAGTACTTGACATAGTACTCAAGTATCTACTTGTTATTGAGTATACTCTTATAGACAGCGGGCTAAGCGACAATTTCGGTAGGTATATCAAATTTGTAAAAAAAATTGGGGCCCTGAATATCATTACCTCCCGTCTGCCTGTCAATTTTTCATGTAAATTATAAGATGGCACATGTTACAAAAAAACATTTGACTGACGTCCAGACCGCTGCGTTTTCGGTGAGGGTGATTGTAAACATGTCATGTGCCATCTTGTTTACATGAAAAAGTGACAGGATTGCAGTCTGCACCCCGTGCCCGTAATAATTTCGAGTTCTGATAACGAACGACACCACGCAAAAAGTGCTCCATTTCAATAAGATTTATGGTATTGTTTTGCGAATTTCAGGCTTCTAAGAAATGAACAAAGTGAAGTCGTTCTTGGATATGCCCCAACCTAATAAATATTCTAAAAAACCCCCATTTTTCAGTAAAAGATTCAGTACCGAACTCGATACTTAAGTACTCGATACTTATAAGTCCTCGATACTTAAGTACTCGATACTTAAGTACCCGATACTTAAGTACTTGATGCCGCATGGTTTAAAATACCAAGTACAAATACTTCGCTCGAAAAAATTATTCAAGTACCAGTATCAAGTACTTTTAAGAAGTACTTGAAATACCCAGTACCAGTACCGAATTTTCAAAGTACTTAAGTACCGGTACTTTAAGTACCAAAAGTAATCAGTACTGTACTTCAAGTACATTTCGATACTGAGTAGCCCAGCTCTGCTGACATCTGGTGGCAATACTTTAATTACACTGAGAGACAGGATACGGAAATACTTTTAAACGTCCGTCATCATAATTTCGGCTTACGTCAGTTGCGAGGTTAGGTAGTAGTTTTGTTCGGAGGCATCCTCTCGCTGACTCGAAATTTTGGGAATAATTGTGTGGAATTTTACGTTTTGTGTACTTAAGCGGAACATTGTAAATCCAGGAAAACTTGGCTTTTAAAAAATCCTCGTATCAATGTCACTGATGTCACCAACTGACACTGTCAGGCACGTCACGCTGGAGTTCTCACATCCGGTTCCCCAGTTTGGTGAGACCGCCATTTTGTGGTTTAGCAATGCCATCTATTAGCAGCTGATTTTCCCGAATTGTCATTCTTTTTACTTTTCAACCCTCAAAATAATGTTTGTGTTTTTTCTGTTCATTTTCTACTTTTTAATTCTGTAACTACAATTTTTTAACATTTCGCCTTTTTGACACATATGTGCGTTTGCGGAGGCACTACTAGGGGAAGGTGGGGCAAAGTGGTATACCTAAGACAGAACGCGTCACTAATGAGAAGTTTAATGAATATTTTTTGAAATAAAAGTACTAGTGCTAAAGAACAACATATTTATTTGGTAAAAATATATATGAAAACTAAAACGGAAAATAAAAACTTAAAAAAAAAATTTAAGTTTTAACCACCTGCATTTTTTTCACTTTGCCCCACTGGTGGGGTAAAGTGAAATATCGCGCGGGGCAAAATGAAAGGGAAGAAAAATAAGTTGCATTAAAGAAAAATCTTAACTTTACTCTAAAAACAACAAAAAAATGGTAATGCTCTATATTTAGGTTTTTACAAAAATTGTACTCTGCCGTATCTTTGGCGAATAACTATGGATATTTTGACTACAATTTGCTGCTTATATCGATGACACTCATCGGGAACTGAGGGAAAGACAAAAATATTTTCCAGAATCCTATAATTTCCTCCTACCATTACCGAAACTGTTATAAATAAGAAAGGGTGTCATGGTGTCATTAATCACGGAAAACATGGAGAAAATAAGCAAAGGGGCAAAATGAAATCACTTCACTATGCCCCACAGTATGGCATTTCACTTTGCCCCACAACCACATTTGAAAAAAAGTCTATCACCTGATTAAAAGTTGGGTTATGAATGAAATTTCAATGCATACAAGACAAAGCTAGAGGACTAAGCTACCACCACACACAAGTTAAAAATAATAATTTGGTTTAATTTGCAACTTAATTGATTATTTACTTACCATGAAATCTTACATCAAGACAGCCAAAAACAGGAATTTCTAAACTGTCGCCATTCAAATAAGGTATGATTCAAACCAAAACACAGGATAATTAACAACTTCATTGGGCACCTAGTTCAGCTATCACAACAAGGATACCGACACTTTGACAAAAAAAAATTGCTTGTTTCACTTTGCCCCCCTGCTTCACTTTGCCCCACCTTCCCCTACTAGGTGCAGATTGATAAAATCTGCACCCGATTCCACCAGTAAGACCAGCCGCCTCTACCTACACATTAACGTGATAAACATACAGGGATACACATCGCATTGATGTACATCTTCCGTTGGCTTTTGTTCTGTTTTTAGAGTTAGATTTTTCTTTAATGCAACTTATTTTGCTTGCCCTTTCATTTTGCCCCACGCAATATTTAACTTTACCCCACAAGCGGGGCAAAGTGAAAAAAATGTAGGTGGTTAAAACTTTAATTTTTTTTAAATGTTTATTTTCCGTTTTTGTTTTCATATATATTTTTACCAAATAAGTATGTTATTCTTTAGCACTATAGTACTTTTATTTCAAAAAATATTCATTAAACTTCTGTTCTGTCTTAAGTAGGTATACCACTCTGCCCTACCTTCCCCTACTAAAGATACCAAATTTCACGTTGCTATCTTTAACTGTTTTGAAGATATTGAGAAAACACCACTTTCAAAGTGGCCCCTACCTTCCTTTAGGAGGTATTTTTCGACATATGTTCATAGGAACTTTTTGCATATTTTTCATAGAAGAATATCTACAGGTAAAATTTGGCGACGAGTTTCGTTTACACTCTGGTAGGCGGTGTACACCGGTGTCTTCAGTCAAATCAGTCTGAAGTACTCGAAGCACCTGTCGAATTAGTTGAAGTAGGTACTTTAAAGTACCTAGAGCTCAAAGTATACCTACCAGGGTGGATTCTACGAATAAACTTGAAGCAGCAAATGTACATACACATTTCAATGAGTGAACTACCCCTCATCAAAAACAATTAATAAAAGGGGGTAGGTTACATTAGACTGATGAATTAATCAGTAGGTAAACCAATGCCAAATGAAGAAGCCTGGGCTGCAGTTCCCATTCTGTTTTCTCAAATCAACCCTATAGCTCCTCACCTGACCTGACACCGCTGAAAGCGATGCCCCAATGGTGCTCAAAATAATAAATAATTAAATAATGGACTTCAGCCACGTCACAATCTGAAATTAAATAAAATCTGCAGATTTGCCAAGGCTACGCACTTGTAGGTTAGGTCAGCCGTCGACAAAGGACAGCGAAAGCGCCCCCATGGTTGCCCTCCTGCGCCCTACTTCTGTCGCTCTCTCGGTGACTTATGTTATTTACTCAGTTCAGTTCTGTTTGATGGAATTACTCTGTGTCTATCGCTCCCGCTTAACACAGGACGCGATCTTGACGTTGATACTGTGACGTTGACGTAACTGTCCTTGTGGACATTTTTCCAGTGGACACTTTTCTGGTGGGTAGCATTTCTGGTGGACAAAATTCTTGTGGACATTTTTATAGCGCCTCTTGTTAATCTATAACCAGGCAAATGTTAACGTATGCAACACAACAAATAACACTCCACTGAATTTCGCTGCGATGGAAAACAAATTTGAAACTGTGAAACTGCTCGTGGAACATAATGCGAATCTCAATTTGGCTTTAACAGGAGGGTGGACCCCTCTTTGGATTGCAGCAGCTGGAGGATACTTTGATATAGTAAAGTATTTGTTTGAGAATGGAGCAGCGATTAATGATACGGTTGATCGTGACGGCGGCACAATTCTCTCCGACGCAGTCATGAATAATCAGCTCGAAATCAGTAAATATTTGATTGAAAAGGGAGCTACAGTCAATATTCAAACCAACACCGGGGACACCCCATTGCATTATGCTGTTCGAAATGAAAACTTTGCTACGGTGAAACTTCTAGTGGAAAACGGTGCAGATGTCAGGACCAAAAATCATCGAGGACAGACACCTCAAGACTTATGGCAAATAACTGAAGAAATTAGAGTCTATTTAAATTACAATAGACATTAAACCTACCTGAATAAGATTATGGTAAATTTCTTCCAATTATATTTTATGTATTAATATTTCTGTTTTAGCAAAATTTTGAATGATCTCCGCTTAAGTTTAGCCCTACCTGAAATGGGAGAAGATCCTTTTGACGCTACCATTAGCTACAAGATACCAACTACATCCTAGCCCACATGTATCTGCCAGTTATTTATCTAAGTATCTTACCCAATGCTTTCAATTTCAAGACTTTTCAGTAAAACCCGTTTATATTGTTTTCCTAACTTCCACGTCATTTATTCCATTTAGTTTAAAGAATGAACCAAACTCAGTCATTTTCGTTGCATTGATGCAAAAGTGAAAAGATTATTAAAAGCGATGCAAACGGCTTGTACCTATACCTACTGCTAGACTCTAAGAACTATCAATTTGCTCTGTGCCCATAGTTTATCTTCACTGTTTTGTACACGTACGTCGACATTGAAAAACTTCAAAATCAGATACCTGCCTGCCTAATGAATAGAAGTGTTAAAATTTGTTTCATATCTTATTTATATAAAAATCTAGGTAGGATTGCTAGCTACATACCTAAGCAGGATTAAATGATATTTGAAAATAGAAATGCTGTACTTAACTTTACCTCGCAGCACACTGAAACTAAAGTATTTAATTAGGTACTTACCTACTTATTTTTACCTCCTTCGTTCAGTCCTGCATCGGGAAGTGAAGTCGATTTGTATTTTACTTCAAATTCACCTTTTTATGTATGTATTCATTGTGTATTGTGTTTCTGTACAAAATGAGTATAATCCAATTTTTTTTTTATAATACTTAGGTCCATAAGTTAATATTCTCTTTAGTAGGCAACTATTGAAAGCTAATTTTGTACAGGCAGCGTAATTTTATTGATAAATTATTCCAATATTGCTCCTTTGTAAATAGGTAGGCACTTTTTGTAAAGGTCCATGTATTTTTCAATTTATGGTAGCGAAGTAGATGTTAGTAATATTTTTTTAATATAGGTAGGTACTTACTATGTCGTGTATAAGTTGTCATATCACGTGTTCAGTTGAAAAAGTCATAAAGTTGACTTTTATTATCCTATCCGATTATAACAAACAAGCGACTTAATGTGATGACTAATTCAACTGAACGCCCCTTACCAATATAGGAACCTATAATCATTTCAACAAAACTATAGTTGTACATCTTCAAATTAGATATAACGTCACAAAATTCCGAACGAGTTGGGGTAATTGTTGAAATTTTAGCATTATCTTTACAGAGCTTATTATTTATTTATTTATTATTATTGCAACCGCAGATGATCACTGACTAGATACGTATATTGAATTCAAAGTTATTCTACACGCCGGTAGGCCATGGAAATCCGGTGATGTATTGGCAGCAACATAGTTGCAGCAAAATATCCCTATTGATTGACTTAAATTTTTGTCAAAAGAAGATTTCTTTCTGTTAAAACGGGAAAAAACGACCCACCAAATCGACGCAAATCAATTGGATTTTATTGAGGTTAATGGATCAACACAGCGTAATGTATGCAACTGACGTCGCTGACATAGCAGATTTAAAAAAAATCACCCGCCAGTTTTACAAATTAGTACTGCCACTACAGAAAAAAACTTCATTGCCTTCTGATGGCGTATAGAATAAGTTCAAATGCAATATATATGACAATATAGATCACTATCGCCAACAAAAACACCTACTCACGACTTTTGCGGACGAACAGTTTATAGGGCATTCAGTTGACAATTCATCCTGTCATTGATGACGTGTAACGAAAGATTTGTTGAAATTAGTCGGTATACAGGGTGTTTTGCAACCGCGTGTAAGTTTTTTAACATTAGATTGCCCATCAAAAATGGTGACGATTGGCACAAAATTGTTTAGGTCGAAGTCGTCTCCTAAGGAAGTTAGGGCTTTACCATAGGGAGCAGTTTTTCTTATTTGGATATCTCTAAAACCACTCATTAAATAAAAAAATACCAAGAATAGTAAAAGTTGCAGTTTAAGCTGTTCTTTACAACAGGCACCACCATTTTTAAAATGCGTGACCTTGAAAAATTTTCCAGTTACCTCAGATACGGATATCTCTAAAACCACGCATTAAATCAAAAAATACCAAGTATAGTAAAAGTTGCAGTTTGAATTGCCTTTTCTAACGGACACCACCATTTTTAAAACGCGTGACCTTCAAAGATTTTCCCGAAGAAAAATGTCAAAGGTGTCTGCGTTTTCTGGGGATCCCGTGGTCATAATCCAACGAAATTCCCCATGTAGATGTATATTCACTGGCTACTAGTGTCCACAAAATTTCATTCAAATCCGTTAATCCATTCCTGAGATAACTAAGAAAAACTGCTCCCGATGGCTGACTTTAAAGCCCTATAACTTCCTTAGGAGACGATTTCGACCTAAACAATTTTGTGCCAATCGTTACCATTTTCGATGGGCAATCTGAGGTTAAAAAACTTACACGCGGTTGCAAAACACCCTGTATAACTTTTTTTTTGTGTTCGCACATTTTTGTAATTTATATTTAATTTTAGTTAGTTAAAATAACCAAGATGGCAAGATGTTTCAAATATGATGTATATTACCAAATTAAATGTGTTACAACTTATGGTCAGGGAGATTTTTAAACTTGTCTTTTGATATTTTCTTAATTCCTAATCACAAAGAAATCGTCAGATTTTAACCTGTAGCAATACCATCTCAAATGTGAATAATATGCAGAACCGCAGTTATACAGGGTGGATCAACACTATTGCCCACCCCAAAAATCGCCCTTTACCTTATAGCTAGAGTTTTGATTTTTCTACAGTGTGTATGGGTACTAAAAACCCTTCAGATGACGCAAAAGTTTTTTTGATTGGCCCAAAAATGTGACGTCACGAGATTTTCAATTGAGCTATTTTCATGGAATAAATAATTTTTGCCCACAGGTTGGTTATTTAGAAGCTAAAAATCTCTTCAATTTTTCTCACAAGTCACCTATGAAACAACATCTAATCATTGCGAGGTATGTCCTTTATAAATCGGCGGATGTTCAGAAATGTCAGTATCAGCTTCTCATGTCGACAGGGTCATCAAACCACATTATTCTTAATTTTCGAATTCATTCAATTAATCAATTAATTTTCCCGGAAAATTATTCCAACATAACGCCCAAGGTTTATTTCAAACAAGCACGTGCGTAGTTCCATATCGAGCGTCAAACTAAATCACACATACCCTCGTTTTGGTGAAATTTATCCAAATTTAATTTACAACCAGCACCAAGTACGTTTACCCATTACCCATCTGAAGGGCCTTCTGATTTGGTAAGTTTCTGAAATTTCGGTAGATTTATTTAATTGTAAAATTGAAAATTTACATGTTGTAACTTAAATAAATTGTTGAAATTCATAACAATTTCATAACGGTGGGTAAGTATTAACCTACCTCCAGAAATATCAAAAATTAAGACCTCATTTAACAATTTTTATTATTTTATTAATCAATTTAATCAGACAACTTGCAGTTTTGCTGTGTTTACAAAGCGACTCTAATTTGGCACTGTTCATAGGTGGTACACTCGGGAGATAAAATAATGGCCCTGGACCGCTCACATTGTGGACTGTTTCTCACAACCTTTATCAAAAAAATTAAAATTGAACGTGAAAACCTCTTTATTAAAACGACTCAAGTGGGATACAAGCCTTTACAAACCTATTTTGAGTGTTTTTTCTAAGAATCTGTGGACATGCGCATTGTGTGCGGTCGAGGGCCAATATATTTTATTTCCTGACTGTACACTTCTACTGAGAAGAATCGTCCAGGTTTGTCGATTAGCTGACACTCTCCGTGAAAACATTTTTGAGAAATTATGTTGCAAACAGGCTGTCTGATGAGGCTTGCAAAGTACCTACCAACAGTCCAGACACTGCTACCTATTATTAGATTTTGGGTTCACAGAAAGGCCCCATCTTTTAACCTCCCCACAACCATATAAAATGGGAAGTTACTGCAATCACCCTAAAATTCGAAACTGAGATAACACCAGATCTTTACGTTTCAAGGTCCCAGGATCACAAAAAAGTGGTTTTTAAAAAATGTCTGCGTACATACAGACACATTTTAAAAACCACTTTTTTGTGTTCCTGAGACCTCAAAACGTATAGATCCGGTCTTATCTCGAATTCGAAAATTTTAGTGATTGCAGTAACCTCCCTTTTTTTTTAAATGGTGAAGTGGAGTGGGGAGGTTAAAAAGAGGAATAGAAGAAATAATCTATGCATATAAACTGCTCAACAATTCAATTGGTCCACCCGGCAATTTGAGTCAATTTCAAAATGCCGTAACTCCTCAAGCATTTGATCGATTTGAATTAACCTTTTTTCCACAGAAACCCCATTTAATTGCCTACGACATGATATGTTCCGCGTTTTATGCAGGTCCCCCTTATTTGATATTCAGGGTGTCAGAGCCGGGTACTGCAAAATGGCGAAAGTATAAACCACCCCTGATTCTGAAAGAAATTTTTCTAATTTATTTGCCTGGTTGAGAAGGCGTCTCAGGTTCATACCTCCAGACGTTCTTTTGAAATTTGCTCCATCTCCTCTAATTAGGGTGGAGGGCCAAAAAAACTGTTTCTTAACCGGTCGTTAATAGCGCCTTTACTTGTGCACAAATTTTAATTTCCTGGTGGTCCTTGTAACCCAAGAACTTCACTCTAAATTGTCATAAATTCAAAATTATTCTGATATAAAATGTCACAGAAAAGGGGGCCCACTGAACTGGACCCAAAATTATTCTGCGTCTGAAATGATCTTTGATTAAAGACGGACCGAAATTGAAACGATGCCGTCATAGAGCCATTCATCCTGAACATTTTAAGATGCTCTTCGTCTGAATTGAATCACATATGGCGGTGCAGATACCAATACTTTGGCTGACGGGTTTCGGATAAAAAGCTGACAGTTCGCACATCTACAATTTCGTAAAACCAAGGCCCCAAGGCGACAAAAATTTTGACAAAGCCTAAAGGATCGCTAACTTGTCAACGAGATATGGCACTTTGTTTTAATTTTTGTCACCTTGGTTTCGCAAATTTAGGGGGCTCTATTTTGTCTGAAAACAATCAGTAGAAAAGTTGGTTTGAGCACCTGTGATTGTGATCCAATTCAGACGAAGAGCATCTTAAAATGTTCGGGACAAATGGCTCTAAGAAAACATCGTTTCTTTAGTCCGTCTTTACTTAAAGATCACTTCGGTAGCAGAATAAAATTGGGTCCATTTCAACGGGCCCCCTTTTATGGGTCGCCTTGTTTTAGATTAATTATGACCTCATGGTGTCCTAGAGTAAAGTTTTTTCCACACAATGAAATTAAGAAATTAAAAATTGAATTGAAGTTAAAGGGTTTATTAAACGACCCGCGAAAAAACAGGTTTTTTTAACCCTGCGCTATAATTGACCATATTAAAAAGTGCACGGAATTATGGGAGGTTAATCTTTTACAGGTTCCTTCTTTTATGACATTTGAGAATATTTCATTGTAATAATAGAAATAAATGCTTAACATACCCGAATCGTCCTTATTTATCGATGCGATGATTATATTTGTGAGAATAATCGACGTTCGCCATTGTCGCTCTACACTAAACACACCTAAATAAAATCGTGCTACTGGTTGCATAAGTGATACTCGATGTCAATTTGAACAAATTAAGAAAAAGCCCAAACCATAGCAGCCAGATCAAAAAGTAAACTAAAAACAAAGCTAATATCATCAAACACGAACTGCACTTTATAAATCAACCATTAACAGCAAAATTTCAAAATAAAAATCCGGCATCTCCCGTATTAGAATAACATGTATATTCCATTCGCGACCAAAACGGACGGCAGTAGGCTGTGGTTTGGTTTTTCAAAGTTGGTCACTATTTAGTAACTGAACTGTTGTCTCACTGAACCTTTTGGCCGTGTTGTCACATTTGCATTTAATTGTTGATTTTGACAAAGAGTCATTGTAGTTATTGAGACGCAGAAATGCCAAAACTAGCGTCGAACAGAAAAAGCAGATCAGCAGTTGTTTGAAGCAAATCAAAGAAGATCGCCCAGATTTAAATGATGCAGATGTTCACAGGCGGGTGATATTTCTCTTTTTATGGAGGCGTTTTTATAATGTCACTTTTTAACTTATAAAACAGTACCTACCTAATAATGAAGACTTTGAGACAAGGACTACAAAATTTGAAACCCAGAAGTGTTGGTTAAAGACCAAAATCTATGGAAGCGTAGAAGTGCCACATTTGTCTCTTTTTTTATTTCCAAATTATCAGAAAAAATATTGAAGAATTAGGTAAATTTTTATTAGGAATCATACAAATCTTCATAGGGACCTACATGAAAGCAGTTTAGATATTACATTTTAATTCTAAATCAAGCAAGGTACCTCCTCTACAATCTTTGTAAGCAATTTCCTTCAAATAAATAATTTCTTGTTTATATTTTCTATCTTCAATCAGTTACAAAAATTAACTGAAGCACTTGAATCCACAAGTAAGTAGGTACCTACAAAGTTAAAAATGATCACAAATCCAACACCACAGGAGGCTGCAGTGACCCCTAGGAAAAAGGCAGCTGACTGGGGCCTTGGAGCAGTGGTCGGAACATTACTTTTAAAAAGTAATTCATTACCATTACACATTACTTCGTCGAAATTGTAATGCATTACAATTACTCATTACTTTTTTCAAAAAGTAATGCATTACAATTACAATTACTTAATAAATGTAATGCATTACTTTATACATTACTTTTAACGTGACATTTCTTAAATTTCTAATTGTAGCTGACAGATTTTGAGATGTGCTGTAAATTGAAACATACGTCATTCCAGACACGGCCAACTCTAATTGGAGATTGCTAAAGTTAGATAGTTAGATTGAGATGGCTAAAGTTAGTTTTATTTTCTTCAGCTAGGAAATTATTTCAATTCTGTAGAAATATTTAATCCGGAGTAATTGCAGAGAATATCGCTACTTAAAAATAGCAGGAAAACCTCTTCAGAATGCATCACTGTTTGCTTGGGAGGCGATAGGTAAACAGAACCCCGCTGGGTTAGGGTTAACTCTGATACTAGTAGTACCTAGCTACTTCCTGTGGTGGTTATTTCATTTCACAGAATTACATTTTTCATAAAAGTTTTATTTTCGCGTTTATCAATTAAGGGTAAAAAAATTAATGGAAAAAGTAATGGTTTTCCATTACAATTACTAAAAAAATGCAATGCATTACAATTACCCATTACTATTTAAGAAAAGTATTAATGCATTACAATTACTCATTACCAGCCAAAGTAATGTCATTACAGTAATGCATTACTTGTAATGCATTACTTCCGACCACTGCCTTGGAGTGCTCCGATTTACTTCAAACTTGCACCATGGCTCCTGCCAGCCACGCGTTACATGAAGTCCGTTTTCCAAAAACATCCTTACGTGGGTATGCGTATCACGAAGGCATAAAACCATTGCGTCTTTCGTCAGTCTTCAGTAAAAGGAGAATTCTCAGATCTTTAAGCACTTCTTCGACATTATTAGACTCTCTGCCACTTGGCAACATGCATCAATTTTGAAGGTGACATCGCAATTTGACAAGTGTCATAAATACTATACCCAGTGAATTCTGTCACCCTAACAAAGCCTACTGCCGTCCGTTTTGGTCGCAAACGGAGTATAAACCCTCATTCGCGCCAAAATAAACGCCACTTCCAAGATGGCTGTCCTTACTACGGAATGCCCACCAGAGGCCGCCTCTGCTTTTAATTTGCTCAATTAGAGGAGATGGAGCAAATTTAAAAAAAAAACCTCGAGATATGGACCTGAGACGCCTTTTCAAACAACCAAAAAAAATTTAAAAAAATTCTTTCAGAATCGGGGGTGGTTTAAATTCTCGCCATTTTGCAGTACCCGACTCTGACGCCCTGTATATCAAATAAGAGGGACCTGCTTAAAACGCGGAATATGTCATATCGTAGCCAATAAAATGGGCTATCCGTGGAAAAAAGTCTCGTTCAAATCGATCAACTGTTTGAGGAGTTACGGCATTTTAAATTCGACTCAAATTTCCGGGTGGACCAATTGAATTGTTGAGCAGTTTATTTTTAAAATTTTGGCTACGGACTCCTGTTGGCACCTGAAATGAAGGACCGAAAAGTTCCCACCCCCCAAGTGTGCGCTTCATCCCTTATTTGGCGAAAACCACCGCCAAACGTGACATGGCGCTAGTTTTTAGCATTTTTCGGTGAAACTATACAGGGTGAGTCGACAAGGCGACGGCGGTCCATTACTTCTGAATCCTTCCAGATAGGAAATCAATTCAAACGCCATTATGTACAACACCGCCAATTCTACAACCAAAAAATAATTTCAACTATACTGGGTGTCCCAAAACACTTGAAACGCATGGCAACTTGATTTTTAAAATGGAACACCACCATTTTGATGCCATATTCTGGATCACCTATAACATAGCTTTACATGGACATCAGGCATTTGAAATTTTAAATCTCTGTTCTAAAGTAAATTTCGATCATTGCGGGTGCTTCTTGAAAAAATTCCTGAGAACTCAATTTTGTATCTAGAGAGCTGAGATTCGGTACGAATATGACGGAAGGTCTATTCTATCTATCTAACAGGATAACTATCATTAAGACTATACAGGGTGTTAAAAATTCTGCGTCAAGTTTGGAAAATTTCAAATATGCAAAACTCCATTTTTTCAAATGGCACCCCCTTATTATTGTGCCATGGGGTTCGGTTGTTGAATTACTTTATTTTTTATTAAGTATGTCCTATACCTAAAGTCGATACTTCAAAAGATATATTCTTTGTCTTATTTATTTCATTGAACATCATTACGATCTCAATTAAAGAATGCCCTGGATTGTATGACAGTTATGATTAACATTGTTTATTTACCTGGTTACCAGACAGTTTGTCACATTTATTGACATACACATGAATTTCAACCATAAGCAGTAAACCATTGTGACGAATTGAAAATTAGGGGTATTGTTTAGAATAAGAAAATGTTAAGCTTGTTTATAAACAATGATTTACCGTACCTTTGTGGATAAAAAGGATGAAAATAAACGTTCTCCGGCGGGTTGTAGTTTCATTCTAATGAGGAATGATGAAAGATGTCAGAATGACAACAACGACAATAGGGATGACGTAACTAAGGATAGGATAATATTGTTAATATGGTAATGGTCGCTAAGCGACCATCCCTTCTTCTAGGAAGACGGGGTATAAATATGAGTGCACAAGCTAAGGAGAGCAGTCGGGCAGTCGGGCTCACTGGCTGGTCAGGACAATTTCTGGCCATGCAATTTCCCTGTCGGACTGTTTCGGTATGGACATTTCTGGGGCTTGTCTCAGGACTTTGCAGTAAGACTGTTTCTACTGCATTTCCTTGATTTTAAGGGTGGGACGTATTTCCGCTTTTAAGACCAGGGCTTAGGGAATCCTCCACGCAAGGGACTGTTTCCTTGTGTGGTCCCACGTGGGTTAGAAGTCAGGTTAGGACTTGGTGCGGGGGTTCAAGATCTTTGGTGTTGCTGTGTTATGTATGAAAACTAGCTGTCATACTTAGTGTCACCGTCAGAAATTATTGGAGAGTTAAAGTCTGTATTGTTGTCTTCGTCTTTGTTACGAGTATGTTTTTATGCTCAATAAACGATTTACATAATAATTGTACTTGTTTTAATCCCCTGATGGTCCTCCATTGAGTTTACCTGTAGCATCGTTGTGTGGCAAAAAAAGTTGAGTTGTGGTCATTGTTGAAGACCACTGGCGCCCGAGCATACCTTAGTTTGTTAAAGAGAGAAAGCGTCACAAGTATACCTAAGTGCATTTCCGTTATTACACCTGGACATAACAATTACTCACCCAGAGAACAATGTCATTCTGATTTCCAAATGATACATTCCTAATTACAAATATTTTATAGCATGTATCAAGCAGCGCAACGCGTCTATAATTTCCGCACTGCCTCCTAAGTAGGTTAACAAACAGAATTATAAAATATTGTCCAACATAACAATTTAAGGACCAAATTTGCGAGTCACAGATTGCGATATAGGGTCTCCGGTAAATTCGTCGCCAGCAATTCGTCGCCGACAATTCGTCGCCCCAGCAATTCGTCGCCTCAACAATTCATCGCCACAACAATTCGTCGCCCAGCAATTGGTCGCCGACTTAATTCGTCGCCACAGCAATTCGTCGCCGCAACAATTCATCGCCAAGGAAAAAGAAGCATAAGATTTTCAAAATGTTCTCATTTCATTACATTCCATAATTTATTTAGTATCTTACATTGTGGGCGATTCCACGCAAATAATCGACCGTGAGCTAGTTTTACATATACAGAGTGTCCCAGATTTAATGTGACGGGCAATATCTCCATCGTGACCAGAAGTTAAATAATTCTGAATTTTGGCCTGAGCACCTATATTTCGACGTCCGGGGGATCTTTTCAGAGAATACACTCATACCTATGTATGTACTTCAGACAGTCAAAAGTTGGTTTGATGCTCAAACTGATATTTGGTTAAGTAATGTGCGTAGAAAGGCAAAATTAAATTTTATAAGCAAATAAATTCCGTTTTCGCTTCCTGCTTACGAGCCCCCGTGTGCTGTTAGTAAAAGTAAACATCCCTCTGCATTTTAGTAGCGTACAAACTAATTACGATAATTTTTTTTCTTGGAAGTATATTTTTGTATAATATCCTGCTTACGTCGTTAAAGGATTAGAGAGACGCGGCCCTAAATAAATTCCGAGAAAACCCCAGGTAGGTACCTGCCTTTCTGTGGTCGTTTTCTGAAGAAATAAAGTTTGCAGATATGCTAAAAGTTATTTAAACATGATAACATGCAAAAGCATTTGTTTTGTATCAAATCCGAGTTGTAATTATGGAATCAGCAATCAGCCATTATCCATAGTTCGCTGTTATAGGGTAAAAATGCCTTAATCACTACCTGGAACTGAATAATTTGTAGATCGGATAAATTACTGTTACCTATGTAGGTACCTAGGTATACAACTAATTACAATAAATTAATTTTAAAACAAGATAAAACATCGATTTAAGCGGGGAAAGACCACAGACGAAGAAGAAATATAGGGACTGCTCTGAACGTCTACAAAATGTTAAATTGTATCACAAAAAGATCACGGTCGATTATTTGCGTGGAATCGCCCACAATGTAAGATACTAAATAAATTATGGAATGTAATGAAATAAGAATAACATTTTGAAAATCTTATGCTTCTTTTTCCTTGGCGATGAATTGTTGCGGCGTCGAATTGCTGTGGCGACGAATTAAGTCGGCGACCAATTGCTGGCGACGAATTGTTGTGGCGATGAATTGCTGGCGATGAATTGTTGAGGTGACGAATTGCTGCGGCGACGAATTGTCTGCGACGAATTGCTGGCGACGAATTTTCCTAACTTCGCGATATAGACACAAACAACCTTCTGTGATTAACATTTTCGGGTCTCAAACTTAAATATGCTCGATATAATCGGACTCCATCAACAGGAGATGCTTCTGCTGTAACCGTGAATACGCGTTTTTTCTTGGTCAGGGCCGGTTTATCGATGCTCAGTTAAATGAAAATATCTGACAGTTTACGTTATCCGATAGCTAAACTGTTTATCGACAGCAAGTTGACTGCAAAGTCTTTGCTAAAGTGCCGGGCAAACTGACTGACAGTTCGAAGTGTCAGCTAGGGCAGAAAACCGACGGTTAGCATCGCCAAAAGTCATTTAAATGACGAAGAAGGTGAATCTTTGGTTTTCTTCAACATGAATCTAGCTAATATAAAGTTTAGAAATGTACCTGAAACTATTTTGAGGAATTTGCTAAGACTTAAGATTTCCTAAGCTTTCTTTCAAACCTCCTGCTTCTACCATCCGTTTTCTTATCCTCAATTACATCTCCTGCTGGTTACTTTTCAAAGCACGTCTGGATTTTAGGCAGAAAAGTCTACTCCTCGTTTCTTATCTGTCATTAATACAAATTTCAACTGCATCAGCACCCGCTGCAGTAAACAAAGACCGGAAGGCGTTGCTATAGAAACGGTCGACTATATTAGCGCGAAATTTAAATCTGTCCAATAGAATTCAACTTCCGCTACACCAAATGTTGACAACACAACTCAAACTGTCAGGCACGTAACTGACAGACAAAGTCGATGTCGATAAACGTGAATCGGATTTATCTGTCAGCTATAATAAATTGTCAGATACATAACAGTCAGTTTTGACTGAGCATCGATAAACCGGCCCTTAGTGTCGTTTAAGGTAACGACCAAAATAGTTCCGGTATCTTGAACGTCGTCCGTGGTCAAGGTACGTAATTCATCGCCTCTGCATGCACCATTTAAGCCAAAAATTAACACAACTTTCATGAATAGGTGCTGGCACACTGAGGAGGCGCGGCACGACGCGGCGCGACCCGACACGAAGCGGCATTTTCCTACGTGTACGCACACTTGAGCGTGGCGAAGCGACAAAATTTAAACAAAATTCTCGTTTGATACGTGATACCGCAAATTTCTAAACGCGTGACAACTGGTGACATGTCTAGCAGTTCCTCCGACGAAGATTTATTCGTTCTTTGTGCCCTAAAAAGCATGGAGGAGGAAGAGGAGGCAAGAAAATCGAAGAAGAGGACTATGTAGGTCCACGATATCAATATGAAAAGGGACCAAAGCAACCTAGACCTGATTAGACGCAATCAGGCGCACCCGAAAGTAATTGAGAAGTCCCGAAGACAGAGTTTTGACGCGTCGCGATGTCGCTTGGATGCTACTCGGAGAACCCGCGCGTTGCCGCTTCGCGCCGCGCCGCGCCGCATCGCTCCAGTTTGCGGCATCCCATTTGATAACATACGTGTGTTGTTTTATTCACCCGATGCTTCATCGAATCAATCGAAACTGTTGTTAAATTAATCAATGTTTCTAGCGATGTTTAATCTGAATTGTTGTTATATTCATCGACACTCAATCATGATTCTGCATCGGTCCATCGACTCTACGAGCCGATGGATTGGATGGATGGTGGTGGGGTTAACGGCAATAATGGCGGCAAAATCAGGATAAACGTTAAGAAAGTGTGGTTATTGGCAGAGTTTACTGGTTGGAATCACAAGTTGAAATTGTTGGAAAATTTTTGTTGTTTTTTGAGCTATAAAATGAACGGCGAGTCATGCGAAGAAGAGCAGGAGAAAGTTGTCTTGCAACTTGGGCACAATGGGGTTACATTTAATGTTGCTATCACGGAGACAGAATATAATAATCTCATACAAGCTGTAGGTACTGAGTAATATGGTAATAACCAGAGTCTGACCAGGAGAGAATACAATTTGTGTAACGAGGGAGGGAAAAACTATCCCAGGGTCCATCTTATAGTCTGGCAATGTATTATTTAAATTTCACAAAGTGAAAGGATGATTAATACAATTTGTGATTATAACCTTCAAAATGTCAATAAATGTCACCGCAACCGCATCGATTCTGTTGTTTTCCGCAACGGTCATCGTTTTCATCTCCCTGTTACGTCACGATTAAACATTAATGAATCTCCGCTGGATAAAACAACACACGTCATGCAAAAAGCCGCGCCGCGCCGCGCCGTGCCGCGCCTCCTCAGTGTGCCAGCACCTTAAAAAGGAATCATCAGGAGCATAGCAGTAGTTAAAAATTTCATAACATTCCAGGGCCGGTTTATCGATGCTCAGTTAAATGAAAATATCTGACAGTTAGCGTTATCTGGCAGTTAAATTGTTTATCAATAGCGAGTTGTCTGCAAAGTTTTTGCTAAAGTGCCGGGCAAACTGACTGACAGTTCGAAGTGCCAGCTAAAGCAGAAAACCGACGGTTAGCATCGCCCAGAGTCATTTAAATGACGAAGAAGATGAATCTTTGGTTTTCTTCAACATGAATCTAGCCAATATATGTACAATAAAGTTTAGGAATGTACCTGAAACAATTTTGAGGAATTTGCCACTACCTACTTAAGATTTCCTCAACTTTCTTTCAGACCTTCTGCTTCTACCATCCGCTTTCTTATCCTCAATTACATCTCCTGCTAGTTACTTTTCAAAGCACGTCTGGATTATTGGCAGAAAAGTTTACTCCTCGTTTCTTATCTGTCACCAATACAAATTTCAACTGCATCAGCACCTGCCACAGTAAACAAAGACCGTAAGGCGTTGCTATGGAAACAGTTGACTATATTAGCGCGAAATTTAAATCTGTCCAATAGAATTCAACTTCCGCTACCCCAAATGTTGCCAACACAACTCAAACTGTCAGGCACTTAACTAACAGACAAAGTCGATGTCGATAAACGTGAATCGGATTTATCTGTCAGCTATAATAAACTGTCAGATAGATAACAGTCAGTTTTGACTGAGCATCGATAAACCGGCCCTCAAATGTTAAGACTTTTGACTTTTTTGGCACGTATTTATCGTTTTGACGCTTCAAAAAAGCAATCAATTTTTTATATCCAGATATGTCAATGTTTTCGTTAATTTGCAACATACTCTTTATCATCGAATAGCTTGACCATAATGTTGATGCTTTTAATGTCTTGGACTAAAAAAAATGCAGCAGAGAAGCGGCTGGAACCTCCCCATCGCGTGGATCTTTGTATTCTGTGTAGATAGTAGTCAATTCAACAGAATTTGTCATCCACTGTCAGCCCGCCCCCTCTTAATGAGAAAGAATTTTTTCTCTATTTTCCACTGAAATGGCAGAAACTGTGAATACATTTTTAGAAACAGAATTTGATCGTCTTTCTAATGGCGACATAAAAAAGGAGGCCTTGCTTTAAAATTTAAAGTTGATATACTTAAATGGCACTTCCCGTGGACCAATTGCTTCCAAAAGCCTTTCAGGTCTTCAACGGGTCACCCAATCTCCATGTAGCAAATTTCAGCCAAATCGATTCACTAATCTGGGCTATAATGTATTTTTAGTGGTACTACAAAATTTCGATTTTTTGACCCAAAGAGCACTAAATGCGAACGAATTTTGTCTTATTTAAAACCAGAATTTGAAGACCTTTCTGATTGTGACAATAAATCTTTCAAAAACTTGTTTTGGATGGTTAAATGAGTGAATATTTTTAAAGTTGGAAATTGGTGTGCCAAAACGGCACTTTCCGTCGGCCGATTGAGTCCAAAATTTGTTCAGCTTTTCGAAGTGCAATACAATGCCCATGTGCAAAATTTCAGCCAAATCGGTTCAGGCAGTGGCGTGCCGTCAGGGGGGCTAGGGGGGGCGACCGCCCCCCCCGCCCTTTAGGCTGTGCCGCCCTTTCCGCCCAAGCAAAAAAGGCTGTTCCTCAGAGCCGGTCGAATTCTGCCATTCTGATGTAATAAATAACTGAAGGTAAAGGTTTATTTCTCTACGAAGCATGTAGCTATTTAAGAGCTACACTATAATACAGTTGCTTGGGGGCGGGCGCCCGAAATAGAGAAGAAACTAAATAACTGTTTATAAATTTCGAACACGGCAGCTCGTGGCTACCTCGGCGGTATCGATTTTGCCTGTATTGGGGACTTGGTAAAAAATATTGACCTTAATGCGGCTTTAGACCGATTTGAAGGATTAAAAATGCGAAGAATGGCTTTGTAATAATTGTTCATTAAAATGTGTAGTACCTAAATGTAGATAATAATAATAAAAAAAAAATTGCATTACCAATATTTTGCGCCCCAAGAATGCCTCGCCCCCCCCCCCCCCCGCCCCTAAGGGCACGGCACGCCACTGGGTTCAGGGGCTTGGGCTGTACCGCGATTTAAAAGTCCGATAAAAATCATTTTTTTTTAAATTTTTGGTGAAAAGGGCACTAAGAATGAATGCATTTTTAGAAGCAGAATTTGAAGGCCTTTCCTATCGTGACGTGAAAAATGGGGGTTTGCATTTAAAATTTAAAAGTTGATGTGCCAAAATGGCATTTCTAATTGCACGATTGGCTCCAAAAGCTTTTCAGATCTAAGTTGGGTTATGAGATGCCTACGCACCAAATTTCAGACAAATCGGTCTAGTGGTTTTGGCTGTGGCGTGTTTACAAACGTATATACAAACGTACATACGTACGTACACACCCACACACATTTTGAAAACCGCTTTTTTGGGTTCCTGAGACCTCAAAACGTGAAGATCTGGTGCTATCTCGAATTCGAAAACTTTAGTGATTGCAGTAACCTCCCATTTTTTTAAAATTTTGATGGAGTTGGGGAGGTTAAAATATAACTAGGTATTATTATTGAAACTTGAAAATGAACCAACCTTTTCATAAAAGTACAGCATCACTGTTTCGTCAGCCCCTTTCGCATTTTTTTCTTTTCTCCATTGATCAAAATATCCATAACATTTTTCGTACTTTCCCTTCGATTTCAAAGGAAGTAAATTGGAAACTGCTTTTGAAGCTGCTTGAAATACAGTGCGAGTGTAAAGTATGGAATAAAATTCGTTAAATTTTTGTCCTTGATTTGTGGAAAAAATCCTCGGACAGGTCAATTTTATTTTTATAATGCGGACTTGATGGGGGGGACAGTTAGTTTCTCACACTTCCGGTTTAACCGGAAATGGCCTTAACTTTGTTTTGTCAAATGGAGAGACACTTTTTTGTCAACGGATTCAGAATCTACGATTTTTTCTGAGCTAGTAACATATATCATACTGTACCGGAAGTACAGTCACGGCCACCCCAGATTTTTAAAAACATCGAAGAAATCGATCAAAAACCAAGATTTTTGAAAATCGCAAGCACACGTCAACATTTTTTTTTTGTTACAAATTCAACTGCGTGATTACATTTTTTTTAAATTCTTTTTGCTATTTTGGCAGATTGTGAAAAGTGAAAAAATTTGAAAAAACGAAGTCAAATAAAAGTAAATGAAATTGGGCAGTTGAATTTGTATCAAAAAAATAAGGTTGACGTGTATTTGAGATTTTCAAAAATCTTGGTTTTTGACCGATTTCTTCGATGTTTTTAAAAACCTGGGGTGGCCGTGCATGACTGTACTTCCAGTAAATTGTGATACATGTTTCTAACTTAGAAAAAATTGTAGACTCCGAATCCGTTGAGAAAAAAGTGTCATTCCATTTGAGAAAACTAAGTTAAGGCCATTTCCGGTTAAACCGGAAGTGTGAGAAAATCACTGTCCCCTCCATCAAGTCCGCATTACAAAAATAAAATTGACCTATCCGAGGATTTTTGCCACAAGAAAAGGACAAAAATTTAAGGAATTTTATTCCATACTTTACACTCGCACTGTATATTAAGATTTTCTTCGACATTCATTTTGTAAAAAAATGTGTTGCTTACTGGTTGCTATGTACTAATTTTAGTTGTTATGGAAAACTTTACCCTTGCCTGCTTAGACTAATCAATTCTAAATTTTGATTTTAAAGATTTGGGTGTTTTTCTATTAAGTAGGTACACGAAAAAATAGCATGTTCAACGCGTAAGAAAAGTGATTTTCCACGCTCGTGTAAAATTAGACACTCGCTGGACAACTTGCACTTTTCTTTACTTGTTAAACAATCTACTATTATTTGATTTTGAGGTTGTTTTCATCCCGGTTTTCCACTCATTTTTCATGATAGTGATGCACAAAAATATTTATACTAATTTAATTGTAGGTGATCTGCATGGTATTAGTCAACCATCCGTGTCACGTATTGTGCACAGAGTGTCGAGAGCGATTGCCAACCACAGTTTATTCAGTGGCCTCAGAACCAAGACACGGTCAAACAAGAGTTTTTTCAAAAGGCCCAGTTTCCAAATGCTGCCTTGACGGCTCGCACATTAGGATAAAAAATCCAGACGGTGCACGACCTTTACTTTACTGCAATCGCAAAGGGTTTTACTCACTTACTGTTCAAGTTGTGTGTGATGCTGAAAGTAGAATCACAAACCTTATTGCTCGATGGAGAGGAAGTGCTCATGATTCGCGAATTTGGGCTGGTTGCAACTTAAAGGATGACTTCGAGGAAGGGAGGAAAACTGGAATTCTTTTGGGTGACAGTGGCTACCCTTGCAGTAATTACTTGCTGACTCCTCTCCTGAACACCAACAATGCAGCTGAAGTGGCATACAACAGGGCCCATATATTGACTCGAGTCAGTATCGAATGCTTATTCGGAAGGTGGAAATCGATGTTTCGAGCTCTCCAGCATAATTTGCAACTGTCATTGGATACAGCAAAAGCTTGCATTTCTGCAATGGCCGTGTTGTACAACATCAAGCTCAACTTTGATGACAACTTTGAATATGATGGTAGGTATACCTGTTATTGCAGCTGTACAAAATATTTCAATAATTTCATGCAGATCCTGAGGATGGCGATGACAATCCAGATGAGGAAGATCCTGAGCCAGATGCAGTACCAGCACCGGCACCTATTGCTGGAGATCTATTTCGACGTCAATTTATTCGTCAACACTTTCAACGTTGATTTATCTCAACTCAGCTCTTTTCAGAGCCACCAAAAACTTCTAATCACAAGAATGAAGAAGATTGATAATAAATTGCAAAGAATAATAAGATTCATAAAACTGATAGTTTAATTTAAAAAAAAAAGGGCAGCAGAGAAGCGGCTGGAACCTCCCCAACGCGTGGGTCTTTGATTTCAGGGACTTCTGTTTAAGATTCTAAAGTTGATATGCCTAAATGGCACTTCCCGTTGACCAATTGCTCCCAAAAGCCTTTCAGCTCTTCAACGGGTCACCTCACCTCCATTTACCAAATTTCGGGCAAATCGATCCACTAGTTTGGGCTATAAAATGGTTTCAGTATTATTACAAAATTTCGATTTTTCTACCCAAAGGGTTCTAAATGCGAATCAATTTTGTCTCATTTAAAACCAGAAATTGAAGACCTTTCTGATGGTGACCTCGATAGTGACAATAAATCTTTCAAAAACTTGTTTTGGATGGGTAAATTAGAGAACAATTTTAAATTTCGAAATTGGTGTGCCAAAACGATACTTTCCGTGGGCCGATTGAATCCAAAATTTGTTCACCTCTTCGACGTGTAATACAATCCCCTTGTGCAAAATTTCAGCCAAATCGGTTCAGGGGCTTGGGCTGTACCGCGATTTTAAAGTCCGATAAAAATCAATTTTTTTTTCATTTTTGGTCAAAAAGGCACTAAGAATGAATGCATTTTTAGAAGCAGAATTTGAAGGCCTTTCCTATCGTGACGTGAAAAATGGGGGTTTGCATTTAAAATTTAAAAGTTGATGTGCCAAAATGGCATTTCTGGTTGCACGATTGGCTCCAAAAGCTTTTCAGATCTAAGTTGGGTTATCACATGCACACGTACCAAATTTCAGCTAAATCTGTCGAGTAGTTTGGGCTGTGGCGTGTTTACGAACGTACGTACGTACGAACGTACGTACATACATACAGACACATTTTAAAAACCACTTTCTTGGGCTCCTGAGACCTCAAAACGTATAGATCCGGTCTTATCTCGAATTCGAAAATTTTAGTGATTGCAGTAACCTCCCTTTTTTTTAAATGGTGGAGTGGAGTGGGGAGGTTAAAAATGCAATTTGTTCTCATTCAACAATGCCTTATTTTGAGTAATATAAAATGAAACACTGTAATTCAAAAAATAATTTATTTCAAAAGAAGAGCACACGAACACTTTATACTTATCAGGAACTATTGAAATTTGTTTTTATAGTAATTAATTTTAAGCCGTTTAGCTTCAAGTTTTAAATCTAGAAGTTCCAACTCTTTTTCGTTGATTAATTTTTCATTCGCAATTTTTTTATTTACGTGGCGCGAATGAAGTTTCAACATTTCCTCCTCAAATGAGCTCATGTTCGATTTTCTTTTTCTGTTTCTTCCAGCAGATGGGTTGGAAGGGGGATCGTTTAGTGATTCGGTTTTGGACTCAGGAAGGGTAGGGAAGCCTTTTACTTTAGGAACAACCGAGGGAGCAACTGGATTTTGGTCTACTGGCAGCCTAAGCGAAAATCAAATTTGCAGCATTTATAATAAATAATGTTATGATCAACTTTTAAAACTTGTAAAATCTGTAAATAAACTTTGCAACCAAAATAAAGGAATACTTACGATGTCATCAAATTATCAGCAGAAACCATCCCAGGATCAGTACCTCATTGTTGGACCTAATGTAAAATAAATTTAAATTATGAAGTGGAGTGGGGAGGTTAAAATGTCATTGTAAGGGCTATTTCGCCTACCTTGAACCATCCAGCTCATATCTTTCAGTGTAAGTTATGAAAAAGTTGATGGATTTCAAAAATGTTTGCGCCTGTTTACGGAGAATTTCATACCCTTTGAAATGATGTGTCACAAAGGGCTCTAATGTAATTTAAAATTCGACCATGGAGGGCGCTGGAGGTGAGCGGATATCAAAAAATTTTACACCATTGAATTAGTAGTAAAATTAGCTTTCAAATGATGTGTCACAAGTGGAGGGTTGAAATTTGAAATTTTAAAGTTGGGGTTGGTGAGGGTTAGGGGGTGCGTTGTGAAATCGCACCCACCACGGATTAATGTGTCCCCCTTGAAACGAAAATCGCCCTGTCCGAACATTTCACAGAAAAACAGCTTTAAATGTGAGAAAACCGGCCCGTTTCGTTTTCGTTGGACCACCTTGTATAAAACTATAAGTGGAGCAACATTTGTAAAATTCCTACAATTACGATAAATGAAGCCATACGTTCGATAACATTTGTTAATGATACCAATAACATGATAAGAAAATGAAAGCTTATCATCAAAAGTGACCCCTAAATCCTTAAAAATACTTGAGCGTTTCAATGAATAATCCTCCATGATGTAGGGATAGTTAATACAATTGACTCTCCTGGTACAACGCAACATTTAGAAACATTAAGGGACAGTTTGTTAACAGAACACCATTAAGGTATCTGAAACATATAAGTACGTAAGTTTAGTTAATTCGCAATCTGTTTAGTCCGTTTATCAATGCCTACATAAGCCAGGCTTTCCTCGGAAGCGGCACGATCCAGCGGAACGCTCTCACCTCCCGTTTGTATTTTGTGCTTTCCTAGAACGCGTGACGGCGTTTCTAGGAAAGCACTTCCATAAGATTACATTATAGCAATGTCGACAGCGGCTAGTGTCACGCGTCCTAGGAAAGCCTGGCTTTACTCAGCAATGACTTAGGTTAATTATTGAAGTTTTAGACTGTTTTTCAAATTGAAGCTTGAGAATAAAAAAAACAAAATGGATTCACCTAGATGCTGTTCTTGTAGGTGGCGCTAGAATCCCTGCAGGCTTCGACAGAATTGGCGGCACCAAGTGTAGTGGTCCACTGATCTTTAAAATCAAGCATTGTTAACTAATATTGTAAAAATCAAAAATTGCTTCATCTTAAAATTAACCGCAACGCGATTTATTAAATCAAATTAAATAAGCTCCGTGAGGAATTCAGCATAAAACAATAATCGATGCAAGACGCACTAAATGAGTCACCTTTCCAAAAAGAAATAAATTAACTTGACAAACGATGACTGCTACTAAGTGCATTCCGCCATAAATCTAAAAAACCAGGGCACAGGGAGGTAATCATCCAGCTATCTCAGATTAAATTGCCAAAATGGATAACAATGCAAATCAAATGTAACAAAAGCCTCCCCTACAATCTCTTACGGCCACCAGTCAGTCACGACATAAGGAAAAAATTAACCTCTGGGTTAACTTCTCCATCAGCCCCAGTTGTCTCCACTTAGTGTGTCGCTGCCCAGAGAGAAATCCAGCCCAGGATGATCCTCAAGAATTAAGAAGAATACCAAGAGCCTTTGCCAAAAATGAAGGAAAAATCCTGAATCCAATCAGAGCTTAAACGGTATGATTGTCTTATTTAATTTGGGAACTTTTTATAATAACCTTTATGATTCGGAAAAGTTAATAATGCTTACAATACCTGTTAATACCAATTACTTACTAACAATTTATTATGGCTAAAATTGTCACCGAATTAATGATTTCTTAATCTCTGTATTTTACCAAAAGGAAACCAACCCATTCAGCTAAATTCTGTAAAGTAACCTCGATCCTCTAATTATCAACTTTGTAACTTATTTGTAAATGTTATTGTTAATAAAAATCCACAAAGTTATCTTTGCAGTGAATGCTGACTGAACCTGTAAGAACCTAGCTCTAAACCCTTTCATTTACTTTACCCAGCAAAGCCACGTTAAATGGCTAAGTAATTAGATTTAATTAAAGTGGTCCAAAGCACGGCCACGAAACGCAATAAATAAATCCGCTCGACCGACACGCATCAAAACTGGTGGCGCGATACAAATAATAAAGCCACCAGTACACAAGGACACAGGTATATTATGGGTATCATTCGCCGAGACATCTACAAAAATTAATTTTTATGAATCATTTGGATTCATCCTTTGATTTGAGTGAAACAATGGTGAAACACAGGTAGGTACTTACTCTGAATGGACTACAAAAAGGGCGGCGGCCTCATTGGATCGAAATCCCCCCACGGAGGGGGGAACGGACCCCGCCGCCGCCCGGCCCTCCTTATGAGCCTCATGAGGACGTCTGAAACATATAATCTTGGAGGTGGCGCTCCAGTCCTAGCAGGCTTCTGTCGAATTGCCTGCACCAAGGGCACAGGCATATTAGCGGTGTCATTCGCCGAGACATCTACAAAAATTAATTTTAATGAATCATTTGAATTCATCCTTTGATTTGAGTGAATCACAGGTAGGTACTACTAACTCTGAATGAATTACAAACATTTGGAAGAATTCGAAATTTAATTTTAAAAATAATGTCAAAAATTTATTGACAATGACATTCAACACAAAGCACACGTAGTTAAATCAGAGACAACTGAGACGACTCTCCCAATTTGGAAATCTATCCGCTATTAATTAATAGTTAATAGTTGTATCTCTTTCTTTGACAAACATTTTGCTATGTGTCTGTCTTTATTGCATCAAGTGTAAAACGAGGGCAGATGGCGCAGCGTCCCTATAACTTGTTACCAGGCAACTAGTTTTGTGGAAGTTTTTAAATTTTAAAATTGTCATTGTTTTGTCAGAAATCGGAAAACAGTTCGTGTTTTGTGATCGTGATTGTTGTTTAGTTTGTGACTTGTTGACTGTTGGTGGATGTCTCAGCTACCATTCTGCTCATCAGGCCGGTGGCAAACGAACGAGGGCGGTCAAAGAGGAAGTTTTTTCACGAACCGGGTACTTATACTTGTATTTCATGACAATAAAGAAATTACCCATCCTTCAACTTTAGATGAATTTTTCTTCTCGTAGCTAGTGAGTTTGGTAGTATTGGCATTGGTATTTGAAAAACTAAAGTAAATATTTCGATTTAAATTTTGCCGCCATGCGGCATTGGCGCCATCTGCTCTCGTTTAACATTACAGTAGTCCAATTCGTTTACCACGTACTTGCGCGTCTCAAGTTGTCTCTGATGCCCACAAACTGTCCGATGTGACGTTTGCTATGCTACACCTATGCTAACTGCACACCTGTGGTTCTATCTATTTAACCAGAGACAACTTGAGCAGAATGGTAGCTGAGACATCCACCAACAGTCAACAAGTCACAAACTAAACCACAATCACGATCACAAAACACGAACTGTTTTCCGATTTCTGACAAAACAATGACAATTTTAAAATTTAAAAACTTCCACAAAACTAGTTGCCTGGTAACAAGTTATAGGGACGCTGCGCCATCTGCCCTCGTTTTACACTTGATGCCATAAAGACAGACACATAGCAAAATGTTTGTCAAAGAAAGAGATACCACAGTATATCGATGATGTTGGTGTTCCCTTCAGTAGGGACAGCTCGGTTGCCAACGCAAACTGTTTTCGTTGACCTTGAGTGTCAATGGGTGTTCATTGGCTATTGTACCCCTAGATGGCGGTCGCTCATGTCTTCACTCGTCATTAGTCGTCTGCGTCTGACAAACTCAACCATTGGAAATTTTCTAATAATAGGAAAATCGCTATGGATATAATTGTTACAACAATGTGCGTTGCTATTGCTTCTTCTCAATCATCTCAATTTTTGAAAGTCACCGACACCGTAATAAGTCCGAATTGCTGTGCTGAAAAAAGCCCGCAATGTAAGTGCAGTGTCTCCAGTACGAGGATGTAAAACTAGGTACGTCTTTGACACTGGGGGCAAGTTTATTTAGGTTTCCTAAAAATGAGAAGAAGTGAGTTTAGGACATGATTGCGGATTTCTCTAAAATTAATAAATTAATTTTTAGATACAAGCAAATAAGGGTAAAATTGCCCCCATACGAATACCTCCTAAATGTTACTCCTCTATCGGCTTTGAATACATCCAGGTATAAAGTATGCCACCTACATTTTGCGGAAAAAATGTTTAAGTCATGGGTTAAGGACGGCAAGGCTGCTTTTTTGATTTTTTTATGTCATTAAATTGCTCAGGTACTGGAAAGTGCAAAGCGGTTGGTGGACTAGTCTTCCCATACTAAATCTTCCACCACATGAAAAACTTCCCGCAATTTGCAGTTCCACCATCTGGAGAACTGATTGTTGCCGACCCTCAATTGGAGAATCCTTTGGAGCATGGGGCAGCATGCTTCTCACATTGTATGGTTTATTTTGTAATTGTTAGCCTCATCACTTTGAAAATGTTTCAATATATCTCAAAGAAGTATTTTGTTAATAAAACGTCGGTAAAAAACCTGGAATTGTTATAAGGGTAACAAGTACCGTTTATAAAATGCCATTTTGTTACGTTTTCGCCTTTATAACTTAACGATTATGGCGGTTAAAAAGAAAGAGAAGTTGCGCGCTAATTTTCAAATCGCCCAGCGCCAGCTATCGGAGAGTAGTTGTACGAACACCCATGGCAGCCATGACAGTTTTAGAATATTTCCACAAGATCAAAGGTGCCGACACGAGCTGCCCCTACTGAAGGGAACACCAACATCATCGATATACTGTGGAGGTACAACTATTAATTAATAGCGGATAGATTTCCAGATGGAGAGAGTCGTCTCAGTTGTCTCTGGTGGGCATTCAGACAGTACAAGGGAAGCGAGGGTGGAGGCTAAATTTTAAATTTCCCGCCACGTTTGCGTCATACAAACGTCAGACCACTCGGACGACCCGTCAAATTTAAAAGCCAACGGAAAATGTATATCAATGCGATGTGTATCCCTGTAGTCCCTGTACATGTTTATCACGTTAATGTGTAGGTAGAAGAGGCGGCTGGTCTTACTGGTGGAATCGAGTGCAGATTTTATCAATCTGCACCAGTAGTAGTGCCTCCGCAAACGCACAGATAAGTCAAAAAGGCGAAATGTTACAAAAACTGTTGTTACAGAATTTCAAAATTGGAAATGAACAGAAATGGAGTAAATGAAAGAATTACCGGAATTAAAACAAAATCTGGCGAATTTTGAAAAATTAACACTCGGGGCTGAAAAGTTGCGAAAGGGGATGAAAAGTCAAGAGGAATGAAAATTAAGTGTGATTAAGTAGAATTACGAAATAAAACAAGAAAATAACCAAATTGCGCAATTAAAACTTTTGCGGAGGCAGTACTACTAGGTGCAGATTGATAAAATCTGCACCCGATTCCACCAGTAAGACCAGCTGAGGGATGAAATTTAGGGGATGAAAACCATAAGAAAATGATACCTAACTCCGCAAGGGTTGCACGCAGCGTTTTTACTGCGAACGCTGCCTAAACGCTTGAAGGTGGATTAAAATCGTATAAGGGAGAAATGTCGGCAACGAATAAACCTACAAAAAAGTCCGCGAGAGCATATAAATATCTGTTACGGATAGCCGACAATAAGTCACTGAAGTTATTTTCGTCAAAAATTAAAACACAAAAACGATCTCGGTGGGCTACCCATCGTAGTAGCTACATGCCGTCGCGGACTTTTTTGTAGATCTTTTCATTGCCGACAATTCCTCCTTACAAACTTTTGCTCTGGCTTCAAGCGTTGAGGCAGCGTTCGCGATCAAACGTCGAAAATTGTAATTTCTTTCAGTTTTTCACCCCTAACTCCCACCCCCCTTGTCCGATATGGCCCAAAAACAATCCCCGTCGAGATTTTCGGGGTATACACATGTGTACTAAACAGAGTAGACGGACGGCCGGCCGGCCGAGTGAACGAGCGAATTCACTAAAACTACAGTGCCTGCGCATATGCTTCGGCACTAAAAGGGGTGGTATATCATGATCCAGTGACACACTGTAGGTATACTTTCCTCAAAATATTCATTTCCAATACGTTAATCATTTGAAATTCGTAAAGATTCAAACATTTTTTATCTCTTTTGCAAAAAATTCACTTAAATAATAATTGTGAGAATTTATCAAATTGACGGTAAATCTCCTCTCGCCATGTTGCCAAATGGTTAGGACATGGCCGGATCTATAAACGGCCATGCAGCATTGCCACTTGGTGGTGTAGGTGAGGGGTTGACAACTTGGAAATTTTGGTGTACAAGCATGAGAAATTTGAATAATTTTTTTCAGGAATTTTAGAAATTTTGGATAAATTTACATGATTTTGCACATTTTCTGGTTTGTTTTAATTCCGGTAATACTTTTCTGTGCGTTTGCGGAGGCACTACTACTAGGTGCAGATTGATAAAATCTGCACCCGATTCCACCAGTAAGACCAGCCGCCCCTACATACACATTAACTTGATAAACATCTACAGGGATATACATCGCATTGACATACATCTTCCGTTGGCTTTTATTCTGGAAGAGGAGGAGATGAATTTAACAAAACTTTGACTAAAATTAGTGAAAAACGATATTTGACAAATGACAATTGAAAAAAAACCGTGCGACTTCCACTCTTTACGCAATTACCTAGGTACAGTTTTAGATTTTCAATAGTAATACGACGAGTAGTCTCTTGATTGCCGCGGGTTTTGACGTCCGAATGGCTGTCAACTACGAGTCAAAATGGTAGATTTTTTTAGGCTAAAAAGAGGACGAGAGCTCGCTCGAGTCCTCTTTGGCAGAAAAAAATCTACCATTTGACAAGTAGTGCATCCATGAGGACTCAACAAGCCAACCAAGAGACTACGAATCGTATTTTGCAGATTATTTTATGAATTAAAGTATTGAGTAAGTAGTGTCAAGTTGACGTTGTAGTCTTATCACTGCAATCAGGATTACTGGTATGCTAAATGCTCCTTTGGATTGGTTCAATACTTAATGAATAAAATAATCGTGCATAAGAAACGGCTTACTTAGTTTGTATATTGTACATAATTGGCTATTTACAATTAATAGTGGTCGTGGAAAAAAATTTTACCTTACATTTTTACATTACATTAGCAATTTAATAAATTTGTATTAAAATTAATACATTATCTTATTTTTGCGCCCTCTTTTCACGCAAAATCTTCACAATAGATTCGTCTGCCAAACTCTCAGCTATGGAAAGTGGGGTGTCGCCATTTTTGTTTTGTACATCGATATTAGCTCCAGCTTTAATGAAACTTTTAATAATATCAATTTGGAAGTAGTTGGTAGATTTGAGGGCGAGGATTAACGGGGTATTGCCGTCTTTGTTTTGCTCATTGACATTAGCTCCAGCTTCAATTAAAGTTTCGACAATAAAGAGATGTGTATCCGATTTATCATTACAATTTCGAGCGAGGATTAATGGCGGAGTTTGTATAACGTCGGTATGTCCATTTGCAGCAGCCACATGTAATGGGCTATTGCCATTCACGTCTTGGGCACAGACATCGGCTCCTTCTTCAAGTAAAATATCTACAATTATGAGAGAGAGACCGTCTTGAGATGCAATCGCCAATAGCAAAGGGGTTTCGCCCCAAGTGCCTCTAGCGTTTACGTTTATTCTGTTTTTAATTAGAATTTTGACATTTTTTAGATTTCCTCTTGAGGAAGCGCTTAGAAGAAGGGATTCTCCTCCTAAGTTTTGATTGTTGATGTCGACGGCGTTTCCATTTTCTGAGGTTAATTTTTTGAAAATCTCAGTGGGTCCATAAAATTTTAACATTAACAGAGGTGTGTTGCCGAATAGATCTTCAGCGTTCACGTCAGCTCCTTTTTCAAGTATCTTCTTTATAATGTTCCTCTCATACCTGTTTTGAATGGCAAGCAGTAATGGACTATCGCCCTCTTTGTTTTTTATATTGACATAAGCTCCAGCTTCTAACAAAATTGTAACAATATTTTCGCTATTTCTAATAAACTTGCGTTTAAGAGCAATAATTAACATTGTGTCGTCTATTTTGTTTTGTTCATTGGGATTGGCTCCCTTTTCGATTAGAATATTCACAATGTCGACATATCCTCTTCCAACAGCCACAAATAATGGGCTATTGCCATCCTCGTCTTGAGCATCGACATCGGCTCCTTCTTGAATTAAAAGCTTCGCAATATCCTCGTGACCGTGTTTGATCGCCAATAACAAGGAAGTTTCGCCCCGCGTACTTTTAGCGTTTATGTTGATTCTCTTTGCAATTAGAATCTTGACGTCATGCGTATATCCTTTCAGCGAAGCTCTTAGAAGAAGGGGTTCCAATCTTAAGTTTTGATGGTCGATGTCGACAGCGTTTCCTGTATCTAAAATTAATCGATTGGCAATCTCCGCGTATCCGTAAAATTTTAACATTAATAAGGCCGTGCAACCATATTCAACTTCGGCGTTGACGTCAGCGCCCGCTTCAATGAATTTGTTGATAAAACTGCTGTTGAATTTATTTTCAATGGCAACGATTAATGGACTATAGCCATATTTGTTTTTCAAATTTAAGTCAGCTCCATTTCCAAGGAGAAAATTCACGATGTCCTGATAGCCTTCCCGAGCAGCCAAAAATATTGCAGTGTCACCAAAGCAATTTTGACGATTTACCGCCGCCCCCTTTTCAACTAAAAGCTTTGCTACATTTACATGCCCCCGGCTACATGCAGTCATCAATGAAGTGCCACCGTTGTTATTTTGACTATTTACCGCCGCCTCCTTTTCGACTAAAAGCTTTGCTACGTCTGCATACCCCCAGTTACATGCAGTCATCAATGAAGTGTCACCTAAGTTATTTTGACTATTTACCGCCGCCCCCTTTTCGACTAAAAGCTTTGCTACATTTACATGCCCCCGGCTACATGCAGTCATCAATGAAGTGTTACCATAGATGCCGTCTCCTGCGTCTAGGTCCGCTATATTTTCAATGAAAGTTTTAATAATGCCTTCATGAGGTGTTCTAGACTGTACGGCCTGTATTAACGGGGTGTTAGAATCACTGTTTCGATCGTTGATATCTAGATCTGTCATTGTCAATAGTTTTGTTAATGCACTTGCACTACGTCCATACATAGCTATAAAGTGTAGAAGATTATTTCTTGAACTGCTGTCAGCTTCGATTTCCATTGATGGAATATTTTTCACAAGAGATAATAAACTTTTGAAGCCGTTTCGTAGGCAACATAAAATGAATGTACAAAAATATTCCCGAAAGATTTGTAAATTTTTTATCCTGCTCTTATTTGCCTCACTATTATCTAATCTAAGTAATACTTCTAACGGATAAAGACTTCTGACTTTCTCGCAATATAGGAAAATATTTAAAGTTTGAAAGTGGATATCATAAAATTGTTTAGCCTGAATTTTCTCGCTCATTTTTGTTTCACGTTCATTCTGCTCCCATTCGATTCTATCAAATTCCACTTTGTACATGTTTGAGTCAACCTCCTGGGGCAACACACAATATGCTCCAAAATGATGATATATACATGCTAGTTCCACAGGACTTCTTCTAATCAAATCTTTTGGCAGAGAATTATGACTGCTTTCATTAGACCTATCGTTGGAGAAGTTAATGGCTCTATTTTGAGTATTTCTTATTTTATGTAGACTACTCCCACTGTGACTGTCTTTGAAGCGGCTCCCTTCAACTGCTTCGTTTTCTGGTGAACACACCCATTCTTCCAACATTTCAACATTTCCATAAATAACATCAAGATGCGGTTTGCTTCCATTTGCTAGCAGAATATCTAACATGTACCTTATGGTTTGATACTTGTCATCGGCTGCAAGTACTTCCGACAGAAAGTTGCCAATTCGACTAACATTTTCCTTCAAATAGAGAGCACAAAAGTACTCCGCATAGGTCTGATGAATGAAGAGGGGAATGTCGTCGTCCAACAAATCTACAACCAGTCCCCTTCTGTCTCCGTTTGTTTTTAATTCCTCGAGATAATTCCTGCGACCATCAGAGTTGACTTTCAGGTGTTCTAATATCTTATTTTCAAAACAAGCTAACACTCCAAATATTTGATATTTCGGTAATAGTTCCTTGTTAAGTCTGTCCAATTGTTCTTGTAGTAAAACGTCTTCTGTTGCATTGCCAAATTTTCTGTTAAAAGCTTCAAATTTTATTTCCACAAATTTACAGTACATATCAGTCAATGAGATAAAATCTTGAGCATTATTATCGTTTTGGTAGATTTCCGTGAGTATCAATAACTGCAGGGGAGTCCCGAGTAAATCGCGGTGGAATGAGTTCTTCAAATGAGTCATAATTTGCTTTTCACGTTCGTCGTTGCAATTCAAACGTTTTCTTATGTAAAATCTTTGATTATCTTCATCCAACTGTTTCAGAGTTAAGGCAAAAACGTGTAACTTTTGTTCGAGCATATTTTTCAAATGATTTCTTGAAGTCACCCATTGGAAATATCCCTTCTCTGAAATGTATTTTACACCCTCTAAAAATTTGTCGTAGAAGCCTTGTGGCGCTTCATCGAGCCCATCCCAAAGGAAAAGGATTCTTCTCCTGTTATTCATTATCTCCACAACTTCTGCTGTCAAATCTTTTCTTTTTAATATCCTTGCGATTATTTTATTTACAATTTGGTCGAAAGAATTTTCTCTAAATATTTTGACATATTCCCTGATGTTTATCAAAATCGGCCAGAAATCTTTAGAGCTGTTCTGGTTTAAAAACTCCAAGAGAACACTCTTCCCCATTCCTGGCTCTGCACACAACACGTTCACTTTATTTGTAAAATTATTGAGAATTTCAGAGTCGACCATAACTTCATCTTCTATTTGAGAAAAATACCCTCTCAATCCTTTTATGTTCCCTTTGGTTGCAATCCAGGATAGGTTTCTCTTCTCCGTGATTTGGAAATGGTGAACGTTCTTATCTTCATTTTCTGCGCAAATTTCTGTAAATTTTTCGACAGAGCACGTATCTTCAAAAACGATTATTTGTTCCGGATCTTTAAAATCTCCTCTTCTTCCATTACAACTCACAACAAACATTTCAGAATCGGACTTAACTTTTAGGACATCCCAACGTATGATTGGCTTTTGCAATAACCTATCAATGTAAGGAAAAAGGTCTCGCTGCTCTTCTCCCAAAAAAATTGATTCTTCCTCTAGTAGTAAGCGGACAATTTCGTTGGCGCAAAAAATCCTGGCCAATTCACTATCATTGTTTACGTACTCGAGAATAGGAAATCTGCTTCCTTGGAGACTAATCTGACTGTCCTTGAAATGCTCTTCCAGTTCATCTTTAGCGAAATCGGATAAGTTTCTTAAAATTCTTCTATCCTTGAACTCTTTATCGACTTTACCAACAACAACAAGACGTCTTCCATAAGTTTCTTCTTTCGGTAAATTTAGTACTTTGCACAATATTTCCCTTGGACAGTCAGCTTTGATGATTAGAGGTATTTCATTCAAATGCCACAACAGCCTGATGACATCGGTCTGTTTTGACAATCCAAACTGCTGCTCTTCCCGCCAACAAATTTTTGTTTTCTTTGCATCAATGAATCTGTTGTCGTAGCTTTGAATAACTGATATGAATTGCCCAAAAACTGTAACGTCGAACTTCGAAAACACTTTGTCAAACAAAATTTCTTGCCCAGAAATGTCTTTACGCAAATGTACACTATGAGGCCAGAGCAGACATTCCATAAACTTGGAGATGATGGTGCCCTTGTTCAATTTAAATTTTTTTTCAGCCTTGCTCCAATTTTCTACGAATTTCACGAACTGTTCATGGGTGGGTTGCCCCAAAAATTGTTCTTTCAATTTGCTTTCTATTCCATTGACATCGTCTTGACAGGGGTAAAAATAAAGCCTCTTTAAAAATTCTTCAAACTTCTCCTCTTCTTTCTCTCCGTTTTTCTTCATTTTGAACTGGTAGACAGCGCCACTCGTGCACGAGTTAATAGATTTTATTATTGCCGGTTGGTCTTCTTCTTTGATTTGAAATATCTCCAATGTGACTTCCGTTTTCGGGTCAGCTCCTAATTTGATTGTTGACTTTTCAGTCTTCTTATTTTTGTTGAACTTTCTATTTGTAAACAAAACGAGACAAACTTCTTCTGGTATTTTCATCTTCTCTGTTTCTTTAAAATATTTCGGAAGACTAAAGTCTCCCTTCTCGTTTAAGAAGCTTTCTATTGGCACTGGTTTTCCATCCTTCTGGTGTTTTAGTTGAATTGCGGCTGCCTCTTTCAAGTCATTTTCGGTGTAATGAACTTGCACGACGAGGTCGTCAAAATTTCCGTATTCGGGGTCATTTGACGATATCTTAAAGTTGTGAACTTTGGGATCCTGCGCCAGCAGAAGAGAGAAATAAGCTGTCACTTTATCTTCATACTCGACTCCCAGTGGCCTCACCTCTCCAGTATTGATTTTAAATTGCTGAAAAAACATTTTTCAGTTTTGAAAAAAATTCGAAATTTTGAACTTACTTCAAGTTTGTCCAATGTTTTTGTCTCCATTGGTATACTGTTAGAAGTACTTGTATTAACCAGTCTGGTAGAAAAAAGAGAAAAATTAGTGTTATGCTATTTTTTTGTTAAAATTACTACAATAAATAAGTACTAGGGAATTAAAATTAGTAATACAGGGAGGGTAATTTTTCGATGCTCATCATTGAGATTTCCTTAACAGTAAAAGATATGGGGTTAGTTAAATTACAGAAAAGTTGCGCTATTTGTTGTTGATTACGAATCTGAAGAGAATTCCCCTATATTTTGACTCGTTCCTGAGTTATCACAAAAAATCTGAAAATTGCCAATTTAAAGAAAATAGTCCGGGGGTTAAAGCAATAAATCGAGGTGAACCTTGCATTTTATTGTAGAGTTTTGCCACTTGGCACATATACTCCCCAGACGTGTGGAAGTAGATTTAGAAGCGGAGCCCAACAAAATTTCCATGCTAGAGGGTGAAGCCACCCCTCAGAAGTTACCACTTTTAAAAATTCAGTTTTCTTACAATATTTTTGGTATTTTGGCCGCGACTGCGCTACAAATGAGCTTTTGTTGTGCCTCGGCATAGGTACATGTGTTAGGGAAGAGGCTGCAGGCCTCACATTCCTTTTGTACCAGAGGGTTAAGGCAAAAATAATATTAACCTAACATTTTATTTAAGAAATTCGCCACTTGGCACAAACACTGTCCAGAGGTGTACAAATGAATTTAGGAGGACAAACCATCCCTATTTGCCTTACATGGAGTGTTAAGCCATCCCGAGAGGGTTAACTTCTCTTAAAATGCCATCATTTGGTGATATATTTCGGGCATTTTGTCTTGATTGTGCCTGGGGTGTCAATAAAATTTATTGCGACTGGCACCCTCTTCAGTACTAGGTACAATGAAATTCGCGCCCCCCCCCCCCCCATGATTTTCTCTTACAGACCCTAGAACTATTCAACTTTCAAGTACATTAAGCATATTTTGTTTTAAGTTTACTCCAAAATCAAAATACGGGACTTTAAAATTAACGAAAGCTTGTGGTTCACTCGTGCTCATTGCAAGAGCCGTCACATAAGCAACGCGCTGTACAGGGCAAACCAAATTTCTTACATTTTACAGCATTTATTGCTTCTGGAAACGCTTTCTGATGATCATAATTATCAAACGCGCAATGTAGACAGCATTTCCGTGTGTTTGGTCCGGCCTTAGTAGGTGCAGGAATGCCAATAACTACTATGCCCCAAAATTGTATCGGGTGTCCCAAAAAAAACCGGCCAAAATATTTTTGGGAATAAGTCTGCCATTTCTTAACCGATTTGGATGAGCGTGGTCTTAAATTAAAGCCAAAGAATCAGGCTTTCGACTGTACGAGAAACTACGGCAGATGGCGCTGCCGTAGTAGTCCTATAGATACTTGCTTTAAAGGTTTATTTTAGCTGCATGGGGATTGGTCAGTCAACGACCAATCGATATGACACTCGAATAGCCTTGAAGATCTTTCTTTCTTGTTCAAAGATCTTTTTTCAGAAGCCGATTTGGCTTAAGCATTAATTTTCTGTAATTTTTTAAAAAAATGTGTTTTTGAGTATTTTCACGCATTAATGACCATGACCGAGAACAGTAATGCATGTAAATCTTAATTTTCAGTCATAAATGAACGAATATGGTGAAAACAGTGGCGCGGATGCCAGTGGGGGGCAACTGAACAGTAATGATTGAAAATTAAGCCCTATGTGCATCAATGTTACTTTAGTCATGGTTATGGAAGCATGAAAATACGCAAAAACACTTTTTTTAGAAAAATCACAGAAAATTAATGCTTACGCACAATGGACTTCCGAAAAAAGATTTTTGAAGAAAAAAGAAAGATTTTCAAGGCTATTTGGGTCTCATAACCATTGGTTGTTGCCCGACCAATCCCCACGCACCTAAAATAAGCCTTAAAGACAAGTGTCAATAAGGCCACTACAGCAGCGCCATCTGTCGACGTTTCTTACAAAGTTCGAAAGCCTGATTCTTTAGCTTTAATTTAAGACCCAGTCTATCCAAATCGGTTAAAAAATGGCTGACTTATTTCAAAGATTATTTTGTCCGGTTTTTTTTGGGACACCCGATACTACCCTCTTTCTCCTGGGTTGCGATCTCTTCAAATAAGCCAATTTAAAGAGCATACTACTCCATAGAAGAATTCCTGACCGGACAGTGTACATTATGTGGATAACAATTATTGTCATTTTATTTTGTATGTTTGTGCTTTTACACTGTACGTTTTTCTTTTTGACCGAGTTAAGAGTGTATTCAATCATGCTGACAAATATCTATATCTATCTATATCTATCTTTCCATGTTTCGAAAGCAGTCCTCTTTCCTTTTCCATAAAAATCAGATACTACGTCACATCCAGTGAAGGCGTGGAAGACTTCATTACTTTACCATTGTTCCACGCTTTCACTGGATGTGACGTAGTATCTGCTTTTTATGGAAAAGGGAAGAGGGTTGCTTTCGGTACATGGAAAACGTTTCCAGAAGCAATAAATGCTTTCTTCGCGCTAGCTGCTGGAGATGTGAAGGTGGCAATGGCTAGGCTACAGAAATTCGTTGTCCTTTTATACGACAAATCAAGCAGTAACACAACTGTTAAAGAGGCTAGACTCTTTCTATTGACGAAGAATGACGCAAAATGGAAGATATTCCTCCAACTGCTCTTCGAGCTTCTTACCAAGGTGGATTAATATGGAGTAGATGTATTTACACACAAATAGGGGTTTGTCTTCTTGAATAGTTAATGCAAAATATATTACAGATTCAGAAAGCCTACTACGGGGCATGAATTCCATTGTAGTACTGAAGAGGGTGCTTGGCTGAAGGGGATGGGGGTTGCAACTCCCTCAACTCTGGTAGCTGTGCCTAGCAGTCGCAACAAAATTTATTGACACCAGGCACAATCAAGACAAAATGCCCGAAATATATCACAAAACAATGGCATTTTAAGGGAAGTTAACACTCTCGGGACGGCTTAACACTCCATGTGAGGCAAATAGGGATGGTTTGCCCTTCTAAATTCATTTGTACACCTCTGGACAGTGTTTGTGCCAAATGGCGAATTTCTAAAATAAAATGTTAGGTTAATATAATTTTTTTTGCTTTAACTCTCTGGTACAAAAAGAATGTGAGGCCTGCAGCCTCCTCCCTAACACCTGTACCTATGCCGAGGCACAACAAAAGCTCATTTGTAGCGCAGTCGCGGCCAAAATACCAAAAATATTGTAAGAAAACTGTATTTTTAAAAGTGGTGACTTCTGAGGGGTGGCTTCACCCCCTAGCACGAAAATTTTGTTGGGCTCCGCTTCTAAATCTACTTCTACACGTCTGGGAAGTATATGTGCCAAGTGGCAAAACTCTACAATAAAATGCAAGGTCCATCGGCTTAACCCCCGGACTATAACGATTGATGTTATTTAAATGAAACCTTTTAACTTCAACTTCAATGGCATCTACAGAAATTTTCTAGACCTTCTAGATTTTGAATAACGATAGTCAACTTTTGATTCTTTTATGGCCGCCATATTGAATTTTGACACCATCAAATACACAAAAAAATTGGTTTTTCAAAAATGTACTCAACATGAACTTTTTTGACAGATGTCGGAATTTGAAAATTGGTAGGAATGATTTGCAAAATCAGCCTAAACTTAGATGAAAAACAATTGCAAAAAAGTACGCCGACTTCTTCAATCTCTTATAACATGTGAAAACAATTGAATTCAACAGTAATAAAATACGTGTTGCGGTCGTGTAACTCGGGCTTTCACATATTTTTTTAAAGACGTCCATGCAGGTTACATTTTTGAAAAGCAATTTTTTCTGTGTATCCGGCGGTGTTAAAATTCAATATGGCCTTCATAAGAAAAAGAAAACTTGACTATCTTTATTAAAAATCTAGAAGGCCTACAAGTTTTCTGTCAATGCCATTCAATTGACAGCTGTCAAAAATGTAAAAGTTCCAAGTTTCTTTTACATAACATTAATCGTGACTAATATATTAATTTTTCTTTAAATATACAATTTTCAGATTTTTTGTGATAACTCAGGAACGAATCACAATATCAGGGAATTCTCTTCAGATTCTTAATCGCCAAGAAATAGACCAACTTTTCTGTAATTTTAACCAACCCCGTACCGTTTAAGAGATTCCAATGGTGCATAAAAATTGTCAATTATGTGCAGGGTGATCCAAAGTCACCTTTCACTTGTTACCTTAGAATGTTTTTTTCATGATATTGATGTTCATAATTTTTTCAGTACACACGTTAATAACGTTAACAATAAACCATTGGAAAAAGTTTTTATAAGTTTTCAACCCAAAAAAAAAGGCTGCAGAGAAGCGGCTGGAACCTCCCCAACGCGTAGGTCTTTGATTTCCGTGACTTGTGTTTAAGATTTTAAAGTTGATATGCCTAAATGGCACTTTCCGTGGGCCGATTGAATCCAAAATTTGTTCACCTCTTCGACGTGTAATACAATCACCATGTGCAAAATTTCAGCCAAATCGGTTCAGGGGCTTGGGCTGTACCGCGATTTTGAAGTCCGATAAAAATCTCGATTTTTTTAGTTTTTGGTCAAAAGGGCACTGACAGTGAATACATCTTTGGAAGCAGAATCTGAAGGCCTTTCTTATGGTGACCTGAAAACGGGGGTTTACATTTAAAATTTAAAAGTTGATGTGCCAAAATGGCACTTCTGGTTGCACGATTGGCTGCAAAAGCTTTTCAGATCTAAGTTGGGTTGTCACATGCACACGTACCAAATTTCAGCCAAATCGGTCGAGTACTTTGGGCTGTGGCGTGTTTACGAACGTACAAACGTACGAACGAACGTACGAACGTACGAACGAACGTACGAACGTACGAACGAACGTACGAACGTACGAACGAACGTACGTACGTACATCCATACAGACACATTTTAAAAACCACTTTTTTGGGTTCGTGAGACCTCAAAACGTATAGATCCGGTCTTATCTCGAATTCGAAAATTTTAGTGATTGCAGTAACCTCCCTTTTTTTTAAATGGTGAAGTGGAGTGGGGAGGTTAAAACCAACCCCTATAGACTACTAACAACCCCTAACGCTTTGCAAACGGATAAATACGTTTTATTTTAGTGCCGTAGCAGAATGCGAGGCACTCTTGTTTTAGCTTATTCGCTCGCTCCTCAGTCTGTGCGTCGCATAACTTGAAAACGGATTGAGATATCGAGCTGAAACTTGGTAGGCAGCTTCGCCTCCCGTAAAGTAATTCGGGGATTGCTTTTGGGTCACATCGGACCAAGGGGGTGGGAGTTAGGGGTGAAAAACTGAAAAAATATTAATTGCAATAACTCGAGAACTAGTGGAGGTATCTTGCTGAAACTTGGTGTGCACGTTCAACTTTCAACTCTGTTGAAGGTGAAGGGGTGCTAATTTAGGGAGATGAAATTTTGGGGATGAAAACCACAAAAAATACGATAGGGCTGAACGTAGCTATTGGAAACTCAACGTACTCACATGTATCCGTGAAATCTTGCGGGGGATGCGTTTTTCGTAAAATCGAACAGATGGGGTGGAAATTAGGGGTTGCAACTCGAAATTCCGCTTAATAAGTATTGGTCGAAATTGGCGTCATTCGATAGCTTTCCATTTATGATTCAAAAAGGTGTCATTCATATTTTGAGAATAACCACTCTTAAAGGCGCTACAACCCCTAATATGCAGAAACACAAAAATACGAGAACTCAAAAACTACTCAAAGTATCAAGGCAGAATTTGGTGTGTTAATTTTCAGTGACGTTGTAGGTAGATGGACAAATTTTCACTAAGATCTAACAAGGGGGATGAAATTTAACAGTTGAAACTTGAAATTTCTTCAAGTAATTGGTAGCATAAAATTACGGGGCTCGATAGATTTCCGTCAACTATTGAAAAAAGGTCTTATGAGTTTTCAACCTAAAACCAAACCCTAGGCTATTAACCACCCCTAACTCTTTGCAAGCGGATAAATATATTTTATTTATTTTTTCTGAAACCCATTGATTTATTTATGAACAACTGAAGTCAGTAAATACGCAAGAAGTTATGTACCTAATACCGGAAAAATAAACTCACCCCTGCAAATCGCAAATTTTTTCATCACACAGGTACTTTAGTGGTGGAATGAAATTATGGGGTTCGATAGATTTCGGTCAACCATTGAGTCGTCAACCTAAAGCCAACCCCTACGTTACTAACAACCCCTAAGCCCTAGCAAGCGGAGTAAATACATTTTATTTGTTTTTTTGGGCTTTCTTCTCATTTTTCGAGAAGTCAAAGTCATTTTCATTAATTTTTAACCCATCTACAATTTTTCAACCCCGTTCATGATATATGTGAACCCTCAAAAAGCAAAATTTACACAGACCGTTCGTTTTTCGTGTGATTTTCGCTGGTTCTACTTAACTACAGTCACGCATGTTCTTGCCTTTTTCACTTTTTCGACCCTCTTCGCAATATTTCAACCCCCAAAAGCCAAATTTGCATAATTGGCTTATTTTCGTGTCATTTTCTGTAATTCTGTTTAATTACGATTAATTTTCATCTCCTTTGACTTTTCATCCCCTTTTACGATTTTTCAACCCCCTGAGTGCTAATTTGGCGTAATTTCGTTTTTCTTCGGTGATAAATTGAACTCATTTGGATGATGTTTACATTTTTCACTTTTTCCATCCCTCTTCGCAATATCTTAACTCTTCAAACGCTAAATTTACATAATTGGGTTATTTTGACGTTATTTTCCGTGATTTTAATTAACCACGGTTAATCCTCATACCTTTTGACTTTTCATCCACCTTTACGATTTTTCAACCCCCTAAGCGCTAATTTTGCAAAAATTCGCATAATTTCGTTTTTCGTCGGTAATAAAGTTGAACTCATTTTGGATTCAGTTTACCTTTTACGATTTTCCAGTTTTGTTCGCAATAGGTAGGTATACCTACATATAAGCATGTATCTCAACCCCCATAAAAGTTTTAATTGCATAATTTAGTTATTTTCGTGCTATATTTCGTAATTCTACTTAATCACACTTTATTTTCATTCCTCTTGATTTTCATCCCCTTTCGCAGTTTTTCAGTTCCGAGTGTTAATTTTTTAAAATTCGCCAAATTATGTTTTAATTCCGGCAATTCTTTCTATTTACTCATTTGTCGTATATTGTCATTATTTTGACTTTTCAACCCTCAAAATTTGGGTGTTTTCCTGTTCATTTTCTACTTTTTAATTCTGTAACAACAATTTTATAACATTTCGTCTATTTGACGCATCTGTGCGTCTGCGGAGGCACTACTACTAGGTGCAGATTGATAAAATCTGCACCCGATACATATACACAATAACGTGATAAACATCTGCAGGGAGCTTTTTTCAAATGAAATTCCTAGTTTTTTATGATCCCAATATCAAATATTCCTATACATATCCTCATTAGTTTTGCAGTTACCCATTTAACATTACTTTATGACCGTTTGTACATAGACTTTGCTTAACTTTAAACGGCACTCAAATTGACAGGAATGACATTTTTCTTATTGTTTAAACGTCATTATTGTCATTTTAAGTTCAACTTAAAGTTAAGCAAAGTCGGTGCAAACGGTTATAAATTAATGTTAGGTAAAGTAACTCAAAAACTAATGAAGATAGGTATAGGAATATTTGAATGGATTGATAGGGAACTAAATTGGCGATTTACAGGGATCATAAAAAACCAGGCATTCCGTTTGAAAAAGTTGAGTTTCAATAGTTTCTTCCAAACTGACGAACGCCACTGGTTGTAGACCCTCCCTAGAGGAATTTTCTGCTTTTTAAGTCACAGTCCGTTGTCTCAAAGACATCTTTTACTGCTGTCAAAATTTCAACACTTTATCTCTCTTTTTGGCACAGATATCAATTTTTAAGTATTACGAGATTTTCCGTCTCTAAAAATGCAAAATATTTTTTTTCGAGGAACCTATCATATTTAGCCATAGAGTAATGTTACACCAAACTTCGCGTAATTTGATGTAGAATCGGAATGTTCTATGAAAATCTTGATGTCCCATTTAAAATAACAAAGTTGATGTCGACTTCCGGTATAACCGGAAGTGCGGCCATCTTGAAAATATTTTTTTTCAATTCAGAAATCATTGAAACCGCCGTCTACAGATTTTCGCGACTATGACACCAAAACTTCTCGAGATACGTCTAGCGGACGCTCTTCGTGAAGGACCCTGTATATAAAAAGTCGCATTTTTGTTATAGTTTGTTATAAGGAAATCGTTTTTTTTTTGTTTTACTGATATAATGACTACTGAGATACCTATAATGGCATTCTGCTTAGGTGCTTATTTTTCTAGCTAGCCACGAAAGCAAAACTTTAGCGGTTAACCAGGACACAATTTTTTTTGGTCCCCTTCCAAGCAAGAAAGTCTTATTTTGAATTAGAGTACTATAAGAGCTTATATCAATTAGATTTCAGAGTATGCTTAAATCTTCAGAAACAAAAAAATTTACTCACCAATCAGTAAGAAGATCGTTCAGCCAGGAACAGGAATCGAATGTCCATAAAACCGGAGACTAAAAGTGTTGTCCCAGATCTATAATCAAAAAATACATATCTAAATAGTTTAAAAAATAATTTTTTCAGAAACTCACTCTTGCGATGTCTATTGTTCGATTTTTGCAGATTCGGAATGGTATAACCATCTAATAATAAATTCGATTTATATCATTTTATATTATCTTATCGCTGTAATTCTCAGAAAGGTGTAAGTTACATATCTAAGGCTGGATTGTATAAAACATTTAATCCTGTCTTATAGTTAATCCTTCAAAAATTCTATAGCAATAAATTGTTGACAACAATAATTGTTTCTATATGGTAATCAATCTTAAGTAGTGGCAAATTCCTCAAAATAGTTTCAGGTACTTTCCTAAACTTTATATTGGCTAGATTCATGTTGAAGAAAACCAAAGATTCATCTTCTTCGTCATTTACATGACTCTGGGCGATGCTAACCGTCGGTTTTCTGCCCTAGCTAACACTTTGAACTGTCAGTCAGTTTGCCCGGCACTTTAGCAAATACTTTGCAGTCAACTTGCTGTCGATAAACAGTTTAACTATCGGATAACGCAAACTGCCAGATATTTTCATTTAACTGAGCATCGATAAACCGGCCCTCAGTGTTAAAAGTGACAATGCAACAACAATTAAACAAGCCCCGGCAACAAATTGTCACTATACCTTAGTTACAGCGAATTTCATGGACGTTTTCAACTAATAATATGAAAACTTTTGCTTTTAATCGTGTTTGGAGAAAAAATAGTGTATGATATGCGTGTTAAAAGTGATTTTATTTTGTTCGAAGGGATGGGTCACTCCGCTGCGCGTCGTGTCCCAAACTTCCCTTCTCACAAAATAAAACACCACTTTTAACACTTATATCATAAATAACTATTAAAGGGGGTTTTTATAAAAATAATGTAATAACGTTTCTCTATTCTCTAAGGGTGGGATTTCAAAAGATTTTATCTTTAATACTGGCATAACTTAGTTACCATTAATCCCTAGTGGTGGCGCTACCAAACTGACGGTACCAACCTCACCACTACAGCGAAATAATTCAGCTGTCGTCTGTCGAGCTGTCAATCAGCGGTAATTCTCGTTTAAATTTAACATCACAGTTTAATATGGTCTTTCGTCGTTGTCTGCAAAGTATTTGTGAAATCATCTTTAATTTTTGTGCTGTACAAGTGAATTTCAACAACGCGACGCGAGTGTCGCAGCATTCCAATTTGGTTTGTTTGACAGTTTGTCGTCCAGTCCGTCCAGTCCAGTGCAAGTGATGATGACAATCGTGAAAGAGGAATACCAAAAGTACCTTTTAATCTACAGGAAATAACGGAACAACAACTCTTCCAGCGAACTCGACTGGACAATTATGTCGTTGACCTCATTACACCGCATTTGACGCGGAATCCTTATACTGGAAAAGGGCGGTATATGCGTTTAACACCTACGCACAAGCTATACCTGGTTCTTCAGTTTTATGCGAGTGGTGGTTTTCAGTGATTGGTTGGTTCCAGTGCCAGAAGTTCGCAGTCAGCTGCCAGTCTTGCGATTCATGAACTAAGTAAAGCCCTTGCAGAACTTTCTCCACAATTCATTCGGTTTCTTACTGGGGAAGAGTACCCTAAAGTCAAGGAGGCATTTCACGCACTGGGGAGAGCCATGCATGGGACTGGGTTGTGAAATCGCACCTATCACGGATTAATGTGTCCCCTGATAAAACTGGCCTGTTTCGTTTGACGACCCTGAATATAAGTACTTTAGCAATGGTTCCGCAATGTACTGTGTTTCACTCTCTCATACTCAATCTGATGAAAATAAATATGTGTGTACCTACCTACATAAAGCACTCGTTTTTTTAATCAATTTCACTACCCTATTTGGAATTTAAAAAAATGGTCAACTTTTTTAAAATATTTTATGGGCAATAAGGTAATTACAAAAAATAATTGTCTCAAAATCACTTTTACTTGATTCGAAGCTGTTGAGTCCAATTCGATAAACAAACGATAGGTAACTATTTCAGTGCCCGGGGAGACTTTACGTAGTTTTCTGCAAATGCAATTGAGGGGATTGTTTAAAGGCATCTCATTTAGCTTCCATTCCCCTCTGGTAGGTACATTTCCAAACATGGGATGGGAGGTGCTTCATTTAGTTAATCAGGCACTGAAAAATTTCAGGATTAGTCTAACTTCCAACACATGAACTAACCTACCTAACACAAAATGTAAACAGTCCAATGAGAGCCGCATCACAGGTGCATTGTACCTCCAGATATAGTATGGGCAAGCTTCTTCAAAACCAGATCAAAATTTGCCCAATCTTCTGTCTGCAAAGGCGATCAGCCGATGAGAAAACGTGGTTGCTTCCTTGATTTCTTCGTATCATTCACGCACTGCACGTTGTCGAAAAATCATGCATGATGCCTCAAATGCATGCTAAACGCGGTTGCACTGCGCTACAAGGGCAAAATTCGATGCATCCTCTAATTTTCGCAAATAATACAATGACAGATCACTGACAGCTGATCTCGTCAATCGTCATTTTGCTTGATTTTGCTATGGTTGGTACCATCGGTTTGGTAGCGCCACCACAAGGGACTAATGATAACTAAGTTATCATGATTGTAAGTTACAACCTTTTTAAAATCTACCCCTAAGACTCTAAACCGAAATACTTGTAAACAACAGGGGAAGTAGCTGGCGCTTATTGTCAGATGACTAACATGGTAACATGTAATAACCGGAAATGGTTCGTAGTAAATGTGACAACACCGCATCCAAATGGTTACACTGTAGTGGGTTGCGACTAGACTTCAGCAGATTTAGCAATTGGTCCACAGATGGAGACTTTCCTAGTTTACTAAGATACCGAAGGTCAGCACCGAGGGCAGCACTATCTAGACAAATACGAATGTTCAAATTTTGATTCAATAAATTATTAATTTTTTAGTGAGATGACCTGCCAGCCCAGTTTTTTTTCTACAGAACAAAACACAAATCATGGTAGCATTTTTAAAGCAGTGAACCTTCAATATTTAAAATTGTATCTTGGAGATTTAACCATTTTTAGTTTTCATAATTTTTTATACAAAAAACTGTACATTCAATTGCATCAAGAAAAATCACAGACAAAGTTGTTCACCTCAAGTTACTAACGAAAAAATTTAAACAAAATCTGGTATGTAGTTGTCGAGAAAAAAAAAATGGCCAGAAATACCCCTTTTTAGTTACTTTTTATTTTTTTTCTCAAAAACTTACATACCAGAATTTTTTTATACTTTGCCATAGTAATTTTGATATTGAGACGAAGGTGTGGTATTTTTTCCATGCGATTTGAATGTACCGTTTTTATTTCCCATTGTAAACTTGGACCCCAGGATTAAATGTTTTACCTATACAAACCGCTACTTTTAAAAAAATATGAATGACAGGATTAAGTTATTTTCGCAATATGATGAATGCGAATATGCGAATTTAGACCACAATCAAGTATTTTGTTTATCGATTGAAATTTGAAATACCTAGATTTATTAACCTGTTGAAGTTGACGTTATTTTAAAAGGTCTTTCGATTTATTAGTCTGTCTCTTTTACTAAAAAGTGCACTAAGCTCGAATACATTTTTGAATACAAAATTTGAAGAATTTTCATGTGCTGACAGAAAAAAATGGAAGTTTATTATTCAAATTTCAAAGTTGATGTGCCAAAATGGCACTTACCGTTCGCCGATTGCCACCAAAATTAAATCAGCTCTTCGGCGGGTAACGGTATCTCTATCTACCAAATTTCAGCCGAATCGATCCAGTAACGCTAATCTTCATACCAAATTTCATTAAAATCCGTTCGGTCGTTTTCGAGGAATCTTGCTCACATGTGTACGTACGCTACGCACACACCGACATTTTTAAAAACCACTTTTTCGTGATCCTGGGACTTTGAAACACTGTTGGCTTGAGACGTAAAGATCTGGTGTTATCTCAATTTCGAATAAATTACTCTCGCAATCATATTGCCAATAATATTCCGTTTACCGATTGAAACGCTTAAATTTGTTATCTTTCGAAAAACAAAACACACAAAAAAGTTATTTATGATGTTTCTTACCTTAAAAAGGCCCCTCAATCTTTCTCTTTAACTTTTATTGACAGAGTTTAATAAAAGTTAATAAAGAAATCTGCAAATGAACGAAAACTAACAGTAAGAAGGCTTTCGTGGCTAGCTGGAAAAAATATGTCTTAATGTCTTACTTATTGAAGGACGGAAAACAAACATAGAGAAGAAAAAGAAATTCACAATTATCTTATTGCATCAGCTTTTGTCTTAAATTTATCTAATCGCCCTGTATCAACCTTTTTTCCAATGTTTAAAGAAATTTCATAATTACCTTGGCCACGATCTATGCAATAGGTAATCCCTTATTCTTCAAGATCGAAAAACTTTTAGTGCTGCTTTTTCGGAGACGGACCTTGTAGCGCCGAAAATACCCTTTGAATTTTCCAGAAATAAAAATTAAATCGGATATAACTCATCAACCCTTTACGTTTCGGGGTCTTGGGAACCCAAAAAATTGGTTTTTGAAAAATGTCTGTACCTATGTCTGTCTGTGAAAAAGCTACAGCCGAAAGTACTGGGCCGATCTGGCTGAAATTTGGAACGTGGACATCTTATGGATATGGGAAGAGCCAAATCGGCCCAAAGGAAGTGCCATTTTGCCACATCCATTTTAAAAATTGAGATGCACGTCACCAAATGAAATCTCTTCAAATTCTGCTTCTAAAAATGTGTTCACACTTTGTGCCCTTTAGGCCAAAAAACGATGCCGTGAGAAAACCTATGCATAACTGTATAATTTCATCAGCGGATTTGATAGCTGATTTTTTTTCAAATGGAAAACCTTAGTGCCATTTTTTCGAAAAATGTCATTTATATGACAAAAAGGCTTTTTTGAATTTTTCATGGCTTTTGCAAGAATAGGCGGATATGGTGACTCTCTCGTTCTTGTTCATCAATCCGAGTTATTTAAACTATTAATGAAGGCGCATTTCAGGAAAATATTTTTAATTATACAGGGTGGTCCGAAAAATTTTGATAAGGAAAAATCGTATTTTTTTAAATGGGATGCCCGGTATATTTTAGCATATTTGTAACCCCCTTAGGAGCCTTTATTCATCCCTAAAATATTACGGCTTTTGAACTTCTGGTTTAGGAGTAAAAAAATATTTAAAAAAAAATGGGAGTTTACATCATGCTGCTTAAAAATTCCCCATTTACACAGGTACAGTTTTTATAAGAAAATAAAATGAAGACCTTATTGCAGAGGCTTGAAAACAGCTCTGATTCAATTTTAGTTGTTATGCTATGTACATACAGGGTGCTCAAAATTTATTTTCAAAATATGAGAATTTTGAAGCCATGTTTCTCAACTTTTTCAAATGGAACACCCTGTACATTTTTAGCTAGCGTAATGTAATGCAAAAAGTAACGTTTTTTGTACTACAAACATATTAGTTATTTTCAGCCGTTTTCGAGTTAATCACTAATATTACAAATTTTCTTGCTTGCAGACAATTGTTGAGCACTTACAAAAAAAAATAAATGTTCAAAATGTTCTCAATATAGAAATTGTTGTAACGTTAACAACATGAAGTGCCGCCATTTTTACGACCTTGACATCACGTGACTTCACATGTTTCTAACCCTACTAACGTTAGGGGGTAAGCTGCTACCGCTGATTCAAATGGGGTACGTTCATAACAAAGGTAAAATTAGAATGGGACTTCACAAACTACGTTGATATGAGAAGTCTCCGGATTATATGGGTTGTAGTTTGTTCAATGCTCTCCCGAGCTTGAGCTGCGTGAAGCATGCAGTTACAGTATTTTTAAAAACAAACTAAAAACGGTTTTAACTGAAAATACGTTTTACACTCTGAAGGAGTTTAAACAATTTGTAGGCCTTATAATAATATGATATATCAAGCTTTCCTGTGATATGTATACATTTCTTTTTGACTTATCTAATATGTATGTGGTGTACATCTTTATTAGATCAATATATTTTGTTATTATGTAGGTATGCTTAATGAAAGTAAAAACTGTTAATAAATTATTTTATGTGGTTAGTCAATTCAGTCGATGAAAAAATACCTACCTATTATACTTAATAAACCCTTCCATAACTTTACAATTTTGTCATCCCTCGTAAACAAAACCAGGAACTTGAGACACCACTTTTAATACAAAAGTCTATTACATCTTCCTTCTTATACATTTTCATAGTCTGATTGCTAAAGAAAAGTCATCTAGTCCTGATAAAGATTCCCTACGATAGTTCCTCGGCCTCGGATAGTTCCCATTAAGTAAGCGGTTAATCCATTTTCTCTACAAACCCAGCGACCTGCATTACTTTCTTCTATTTCTCTGATTCTGAAACAGTTTCTAATAAATTGGTTAATTTTCAAAAGAATAATAAAATTACCTGTGTTCTTCTGCCGTTCACATCGTCTTGGTACCGAGGAAGGTAGAAATCGAGTTCCTTTATAATATTCTGAGTTTTACCAAGCATTTTAGGTTATTTCTCCAAATAATGAACTTAGGTATCTCATCATCAATCAGGTACTACAATGCTGCAAGCAAACGAAATTGGATCACTTCAACTTTAAAAACCCAACTGTTGATAACGTATTTTTTTTATAAAAATAAGAAAATGTTAATGACAAACCCAATTATTCATACAAATTAAAGAAAAACATTATGTGATCATTTAAAACACTTTTTGTTGCATTAAAATGCTGACTCTTGACATTATAAACAGGGGTGACATACCCAGAGACAATCAATTACCTAATAATTTACAGGAATTTCGTACCTTACACATAAAACGATGTCCACTGATATCAGAAGAACCCTGGCAATAGCTCAAACCCCACTAAAACGATCCTCTTCCACCAAAAAGTTGATAAAATTACCTCCGAAACTACACATCAACTATGCAGATCCATTTGTTTATCCTACGAGCAGACTGTCAACTGTCAGTCTGTCAAAAATGGAAATCACCTCTTGTTATTGCATTTTTGACATTGCAGATTCTGGTCGAGAGAAAAACGGTTTATTAAAATTTGGAAAAAATTGTAGCTTTTAGAGAGATTTTCTAGGACAATGAACGTTCAACTACTGTGTGGTCTTTGAAGAGTTGCCAAAAAGTCAAAGGTAAGTGATTCAGTTTGGTATTTGCCCTCCTGCAACTTTTTTATTTAACAGAAAAATATGTAAAACTGAAACCATAATTTGTAAAACCACTAAAGGTGCTTTCCATTTTCACATTTATTTGAGTAGCCTCAGTTAATCTCTGCAAATTGATTGGTTCATTTGAATATTGACCAATCAAATTGGTGAGATTAACTCTCGGATTAACTGAGGTTCCTCAGATAAATGTGTAAAAAGAAAGCCACTAAACTCTATTAGGGCGCTTTCCATTTCCACATTTGTCTGAGGAGCCTCAGTTAATCTCAGCAATTTGATATGTTCGTTTAAATATTGACCAATCAAATTTCTGAGATTAGCGAGGCTCAGGGTTGCCAGATTTAAATTTGAGGATTATAGTAGCGAGTTCTTCAAATTATAGTATTTATAGAACAGTATTATAGATTAACTATATTACACTAATTTGTGTACACTAAACCGCGAAAGTTGAAAATTCACGGAGAAATTCCAAATTCGATTTAAAAAAACGGCAAAGATGCTGATTCGCAAAAAAATTATCAAAAATTTACGCTAACATTGCTGCGCTTGACTTGGTCAAAAAATCGCTGAAAACTGCAAAATTCGATAAAAAAAGACGCGAAAATTGCCAGAAACTCCAAAAATATCTAAAATTGCGATGAAATTCCAGAGAACTGTTTACCAAAATCGCTTCAAAGCGATTAACTACAACGCAAAATTGCTAAAAATATGCTGAAAATCGCTTATTTCTCATAATTTACTTTAATGCAAAACAATTTTCTTACTTAATGCTTTTTTGGCCGATTGCGATATTTCTTATAATTTTTTTAATTTTCTCAGTTGGTATTGGTCGAATTGTCATGAAACCACCCAAATTTACTATCAAACGATGGGGTGTGTGACAAATTTTAAACGGTCCTTTGCCTACTCGATTTTTGATTTTCACTTGTTTTATCGAGAAGTGCAGTTGTTTGTTGCCAGGAATCGTCCAAAAGCTACTAAAAATTAACACAAATGACGGAAAAATCATAAATATGATTAAGAAAATCGCTAAAAATAAGGAAATGGGAAATTCTAGAGAATTTTTGGCTAGAATTTGCGCCTAATTTCGTTAAGAATTCGCCAAGAAATTTGCCAAATTCGATCGGTTATATAGTTCTCATTTAAAAACACAAGAAAAAATGAGCTTGTAATATACAAAAAGGACACTTTCTAATTGATTTATTCGAAGGGTTGATTACAATGCAAATTTGTGAACACTAAACTACGAAAATTGATAAAAATATGCTGAAAATCGCTAAAAATTACCAAAATTTTTCCAAAAATTGACAAAAAAATTCCAAATTTTAAAATTCCAGAAAACTGCGTTAAAAATTGTCAAACAACAGGACCAGTTTCCGACGAAAATCGAGCGAAATGAGTCAAACAAAGAAGTGTCCAGGCAAGGAAAGCTTCCAAAGAATTAGTTATTTATATCAGGAAAGTTGCAGCACTTAAGCCCCGCCCCTTCACCAATCAGATTTTCTATTGGCTGTCACTGAGGAAATCTCAGGCAAAAATGTGATTCAAGCCATTTTTAGGCATGTACCAAGCTAAACACCGAGAACGAGACCTGTCATCGAGCCTCTGCGATGTACAGCAACCTTCTCCTTGCGGTTTCGAAAAAATCTGTTCAACGCTTGTGAGAAATATTTTTATTAAATTTTCAAATTTTTAGAGATATTGATATGAAAAGGACATGTAAGGGTTGTCCAGTCCGGGTTAGGAAGAAAAAACTGTTTTGGATCTGCAGAAAGTGTAGCGCTAGGAAGGTTTTTGACGTGAAAAACAGGAAGTATAAACCTTGGACGCAACAGGAGGAAAGCGTGGTTGAATGCTCGACTATTCTCCAAAATGTAGGAATAAATAAATTTTAAATTAATTAATAAAGTTACAAAGTTAAGTGGTTAGTATAAAGCTAAAAAAGTGTTTATTCCTTTGTCAAATTGTCTGTTAAGGGAGTGACGATTTTTTTCGGAAATTTTAATGAATACAAATTTTTACCCAGGTGTCAACAGGGTTGTTCCACTCACTTCTAGGAAATTTTTGTACTAGAATCAAGCCAAATTGAACTAAATTGAAAAAAGTGCAGTTTGTAATCTAGATAAGTTTGAAAGTTAACTGAATCCAAAAAGGTTAATTTGAAGGTCGAATTAATTTGAAAGTTAACTGCATCTCATAACGGTTTTGAGCATTCGTAACTGTTTAGAATTAAAATGGTTAACAAGTTTGAAAGTTAACCTTAAATTGAAGGTTTAAGGATTTCATGCGGAGACAGTTTGTCATATTTGCTGCATAAGTTTGTGAAGGTTAACTCCAAACTAGTTGAAAATAAGGTTAAGATTGCCATTAAGTAAGACATGGGGAAAATTTTACCCTTGGACCACCTACAAACCAGGAGAAATCGAATGTAAAAAAGGCTTATTTTCGTATTATTTTCTATAATTCTACTTAACTACAATTTTTTTGACCGCCTAAACCGCTAAATTCGCCTAATTTCGCTTTTCTTCAGTAACAAATCAAGTCATTTGCATTTGGATTATGTTTACCTTTTTCATTTTTTCAAGCCTCGTTCGCAGTATTTCAACCCCTCAAAAGCGAAATTTGCGTAATTGGATTATTTTCGACTTATTTTCTGTAATTCTACGGTTAATTTTCACCCCTCTTGACTTCATCCTTTAATTTTTCGACACTAAGCGTTAATTTTGCAAAATTGCCTTATTTTCCATGCTACTTTTTAGTATTTCTATTTAACTGTAGTAAATTTTCATTGCCTTGGACTTATATTGTCATTCTAGAGGTAAAGAACATTCTGAGGCCTAAACGGCAAGTCCCATAAGAAAAATGTATAGGACCTTTCTTGTAGAAAATTTCCTGTAGAATAATTCTTCTGATAACACGTTTTGCTCTAAAGTGCATATTAAGCGAGATAATTGCAAGAGTTTGGTCGCCATTTTTCTAAGGTGGTAGAGGGATGCAAAATTAATATGTCCCAGAGAAGGCTTTTAGGAAACTTTCCACGATTTGTTTCTTTATTATGTCTCCCCCTACTGACTGGCCTATGGAGACAATATTATATATTTATTATTAATAATTATATATTTTATGCATATTTCTATTTCAAAACACATTTTCTTAGAATACGTACTAAAGTTTTCTCTTCCTTTCTTGGACCATTATCCTTCCATTCCCAGACCGGATGAGACCCATCCCCAGTCCTCAACACTCCTCTCTTGACCACATCCTCCGAAACCGCCTTCAGATCATAAGCCCACCCGATTTCCGCAAAAAAATCGATGAAAGCAGTCGTGAAATTATATCTCCAAGAACTCCCCAACTACCCCGTTTTGTAATCCCAAGGAAACGTGTGGTGGAAGTTATGCCAACCCTCCCCTCGCGTAAAAAAGGTCACGAAACTACTCTCCATAGGATTGATGAATTTCTCATTTCTCATTTAATGAAACTTTCCTCCCAAAAGTACATAAGGAGTAAAGTTGGGAGGATGACGCAAAGGAGAGGCATAATGACGTTAAAAAATATTTCTTTTGGAATACTAGAGCAGGATCGGCGTAGAGGTCGGAGAGGTCGATGGTTTTTCAAAGGGTGTTTACGATTTAGAAGCCACACCATGTGGGAGTAGAAGAACCCACGAGTAGCATTATGTGGATCTGCGTCTGTTTCGCTGACCGATATGACCCATCAAGAAAGCTAAAAAATAATAGTAAAGTATTTAACTTAAGTCCACTTACTGAAAACATGCTTCTGCCATTTCACCGAGGAGAAAATCATTAAGTAAAGGCCGAACAAGGCTGAGAGATGGAGATGAATACACAGAAACACATTCGTCCAAATTATCTGGTAATAGCGCTTCAAGGGTTTGAAGGCTTTGGACTTAACTTCTGAATGTTGAGTCTCATCACTCACATCAATCATCATCTGTTTCGGAGAGGACTCCAGTAGGGTATGTACCCCATTTTCAACACTGCTGCAACTAGTTGGCACTTCCCTCAAATGCGACTTTTATTAAGTATTCGTTGTTGTTTCGTTTTGATTGAACAATGAAGGGAAGTTTTTAATGAGGATTCGATATTCAGATTGTTATTTAAAAATTCGGTTCTATTCATCCCAAACAAAAAAAGGAGTAAAGCAGACCTGTGACCTTAGTTGCCAAAGGAATTGCATTATTTTCGTGTTGAATTTTTATTTTTCAATTCAATTGGCCAAGCCACTTTTTTTATAGAGGATTAAATGTACCTGGTCTCCCTCCTCCTCCCCTTTTATCTTTGCTGTCTGCTACGTGTCTCTTCTCCCCATTGGTTCAGAATACTCTTTCTCTCTCTTTCCTCCTCTATCATTCCCTCAGACTGTTTCAACAGGTGTTCAATTGCCTCTCTCTCCTCTCCACATGTTCTGTACTTTCTCTCTTCCTCCCTCAGCCAGAACTTGTTTTTCTTCTCCTCATTCCCGCATCTGAATCTCGCTATCACTCTTTTTCCTTTCCCACTCTCCCTCTCCAAGTAACTTGGTAACCCTTCACTTATTATATTCTCATATTTTGCGTTATATCTTGATTCTCTGATTTCTGTTCTTCTTTCCTGTAAATCTATGTCTCTATCTCTTTCCCACAACGCTCCATTCATCCATCTCCCCTGCTCCCTGCGTCTTTCTATATCTTCCCTTGCATATCCGTTCCTCTCGTAATATATTTGTTTTTCTTTCCCTTTCACTTTCTCTCTCTTTTTCTCTTTCCAGCACTCCTGTAATATCTTACACTCTCCTCTTACTTCCATTCTGTCCTCATATTTCACAGCCCTTTTCCCTGTCTCCACTCTTAACTTACTCCTTTTCGCTTCTTCCCTTATTATGTATCCGGGTGTCTCCCTATGTACTCCCTACCCTCCCTATCTCTCTCCAATTCCCCAAATCATCACCTTATTTGCTTTTTTAACCAACTCTCTTACATGCGCTCCGTATGTATTTCTCTCATTAAATACGTACCCCAAATATTTGAATTCCCTTTCCTGCTCTATTTTCCTTTCATTCCACTTCCACTCGCTTTCTTTTGCCCTTCCTCTCCCTTTCCCAAAAACCATCATTTTTGTTTTTTCCACATTTACTTCCAACCTTTTTCTCTTCATACATCTCTCTGCATTTCTTATCATATCTTTCATTCCTCTCTCCTCGTTCGCAAACATCACCAAATCATCTCCATATGCCAAACACCACACTTTCTCTTTGCCCAAAACAACCCCCCCTGCCTGCGCCATTTTAAACATCTCATTAATATCGTTTATATAAATTGTAAACAGCGTTGGGCTGAGTGGGCATCCCTGTCTTACTCTTGTCCATTCACTCTGACTACATTCTTTGTTTCATATTATACAGGGTGCACCATTTAATTGCCTTTAATTTGATATATGAACGAATATCATAGCTTTAGTACATATTAAGAAAGTTATATTAGGGTTTTCGCACAACATTGACCATTGATAGTATACGGTAGCCAGTGATTTTTAATTTGTTTAATGAGATTGATACTTCGGAATCAAATAAAATAATAGATATTTATTTTATTAGGAATTTAATTAAGACATTATGTGACGGAGGATGGAAGTTTAAACGCCGTTTAAATAACTGTGTTGACAAGGTATAACCGTCATTTCTATGACACCATTTGTAGCGGGGTGTTAAACTCCGGAGGAGTTTAAATTCATCATTATTTGCAATTTTGAAAAGTATCAAAGTGACGCGCAACAGAGATGAGTAGAAAATTTTGTCTTATTTCGTTTGAAAATAATTCAATCAAAAAATAAACTTCCATACTCCGTCACATAATGTCTTACCTACTTAAACTCCTAATAAAAGTAATATCTATTATTGATATAGGCGAAAATTAAACAAAAATGTGAACACTAAGAAAGTCATGCAAAACAAAAAATAAATCAAGCGGAATCAGAATCAGAACTTTGCTCGACCTCCTGATCTTGAATAAATGCATCCTCGAATGTATCTAAATCCATGTCTGTTTCGAAATTATCACAAAGCTGCAATTTGCAGGATGCTGTGCATTTTATTTTGTTACCTACATAAACAACTAGAGGTTGGCAAACTGCATTTTCGCCCTAGAGCAACAGCTCAAAAAATGTAAAATTGAATCTGGTGCAGGCTGTTCGGTCATCCACAGAATAGAAATATTGCCCTCTTGATCGAGAACCCAACCATGCCCATCTGTTGGTTCTGGATATATTGGCAAATTTTCTAAACTTCTGCGCCAAACAGCAGCTTGAAAGTTGGCTCTGAAAGTGTGCTGTTTGAGGCAATCAGCACAAGGTGGTAGTGCTCCAGAATCGGCTTTGCCTTGCTTTACTTTAAACATTTTATAACACAAGTCGTTTACTCCCGAGGAAGGTAGCCTGGAATATAAGGAACAGGCAAATTTTTCAAGACTTTCAAAAACTTCTTCTGTAACGTGCCATTCCTTTCCCAAATTTATGAAAATGTTAATAAATTCGGGTTTCTTCTGCAACAAATTGAAACCTTTTAATTTTCCTTGTCCGGAAAAATCACTATCTGTGTTACAGCTCGTCCAAGCGTGCAAACCTAGAAGAGCCTCACACAATTTCGGATCTAATGCGACTGACAATTTAGATACGTCAACAAGTCGCAACCGATTTTTTTTGCCCTATTCTAACTAGCAATTGACTGTTGAAAAAATCAGAACTTGTAATAAATTTGCCAGTTCTATTGCAAAAATTTATTAATTAAATTTTATTAATAAATAACAGGCCATATAATGTAACTATGGGGCAATCTGCAGCGTACAATCTTAAATAATAAAAATAAGTTGTTCCATTAAAACCCTTATAACTTTCTTAAAAATAAACTTATGACATTCATTCAACTCACATTTTTTGTTTATTCGATTTATTATATTAAAATAAAACCTTTGATCGTCATTTGGAGCATACTGTCGGATAACCTGATGTATCAGCTATCGGTAGGTGAAAACTAAATTCAATTTGGTCAATAAGTTCAAAAGTTATGAGCATTTATCTGAGGCGGATCGCTCGCCATTTTGAAATCGCCGCCATATTTGAAAGCTACCGCTGCCAGATGGCCAGCATCCATGTTCGTGTTCCCTGAGCATCCAGGAAGTTACCCTAGAAGTCCCGTTTAGTGCCCCCATTTTTTACTAAAACCTCGATTTTTGCTCCTTGGCACACGGACTAGGTAATAGTTGTGAAACTTTTCACATGATGAGTAGGTAGAAACTTTTTCCCGACCTAAATGTCATTGCATTTGATATTTTCGACTGAAACTTAGATGAAACAGGAAAAAATGGAAAAATCACTCAATTTTTATTGTACTGAGAAAGAAATTATGTTTTCTACTTGCAACAATCTTCATTCTCCCACCCCCAGACCGGATGAGTCCCATCCCCACTCCTCAACACTCTTCTCCTGACCACATCATCCGAGACCGTCTTCAGATCATAAGCCCATCCAATTTTTGCAAAAAAATCTATAAACGCGGTCGTGAAATGAAACCAGCAACCCCCCAACTCCGCCGTCTTGTAATCCCAAGGGAAGGTGTGGTGGAAGTTATGCCACCCCTCCCCAAACGTAAGAAGTGACACAGCTTTGCTCTCCGCGGGCTTGATGAATTTTTCATAAGGCTTGCCCCCCCAATTATGCGCGACCGAGTTCACCAACCACGTTATATTAAGAACGTACACAAACCTGAAGATGTTCATGTGGTAAGCATTCATGAAACTTTCCCCCCAACAATACATAGGGATTAAAGTTGGGAGGACGAAGCAAAGGAGAGGCATAATAACGTGGTAATATTTGTCTTGGAATACTAGAACAGGATCGGCGTAGAGGTCGGAGTGGTCGATGGTTTTTCCTTTTTTTTTAACCAAAGGGTGTTTACGGGTTAGAAGCCATCCCATGTGGGAGTAAAAGAGTCCGCGGTTGGTATTATGCGGATCTGCGTCTGTTTCACTGAATTTGTGGTGTGCTCTATGGTCTCTTGCCCAATGAATGACAGAGTTTTGATAGGCGATGGTATTGAATACCATGAGGGTTGTTCTTAACGGTAATTTCGCTTTGTAAGCTCTATGGGACCATAATCTGTGAGCACCAGCAGTAGTCCCAACGAGTCCAATGTGGCCCACCAAGTAAGCTAAAAGTTTTTGTCTTTATCGCCTTTTTTTAATCAACTTACCAAAAGTAATCGTCTGCCATTTCGCGGAGACTACCATTAAATAAAAGGCGAACAGGGCAGTTGCATGGAAATAGATGAAGACGATCACATTTTTCCAGATTATCTCGTAAGAGCGCTTCAAGGGGTTGAAATCTTTGGACTTCTCTTCCATGTCTTGCATCTCGTCATCTAGTTCCAATGAGGAATGGCAGTTCGACCCTCAGTTCGACATTTATAAGTCGATTGCTTTTTTAATCGTTTGGTGGAACAATAAAAAAAGTCAAACATGCAAATTGTTTAATTAATGCGATTGTATTCGGGTCAACTAAAAAGCCAACGGAAGATGTATATCAATGCGGTGTAGATGTTTATCACGTTAATGTGAATGTGGGGGCGGCTGGTCTTAGGTGGAATCGGGTGCAGATTTTATCAATCTGCACCTAGTAGTAGTGTCTCCGCAGACGCACAGATGTGTCAAAAAGGCGAAATGTTAAAAAATTGATGTTACAAAATTTAAAAATAGAAAATGAACAGAAATGAGTAAATGAAAAGAATTACCGGAATTAAAACAAAATTTGGCGAATTTTGAAAAATTAACACTCGGGGCGGAAAAATTGTGAAAGGGGATGAAAAATCAAGAGGAATGAAGATTAAGTGTGATTAATAAGTAGAATTACGAAATATAACACCAAAATAACCCAATTATGTAAATTTTGCGTTTGTAGAGTTGAAATATTCGGAACGGGATTAAAAAATGTGAAAAAGGTAAACATCGTCCAAATGAGATCAATTTATTACAGAAGAAAAACGCGAATTTTGGAAAATTAACACTTAGGGGGTTGAAAAATCGTAAAGAGGGATGAAAAGTTATAGGGTATGAAAATTAACTGTAGATAAGTAGAATTACAGAAAACAACACGAAAATAACTCAATTATGCAAAGGACTGTATCGAATAAGGACGCATTCTGAGCCGCCGCAAAAAATAATTAAAACTTTACAGTTCCTTGCCCTTGCTATTTCATTGTTTATGAATGCAAGGATCTTAAAGGTAATAAATCAAAGTATTTTTAGAACGGCAGTTGATTGCTTCAAATCAACTGACAGGGAAAAGAGAAAAAAAAGTCAACGTGCAACAACTCATTTTTATGGTCATTTAAGGCCGATTTTTGGGCCAACGGCTAGTTTTAGAAAAAAGGCCTTGCTGAGACCTATATCGTATGCATATTTTTGTCCCATAACGTCATTGAGATATATAATTGGAAAATTGTCTAAATATACAGGATACAGGGTTGCCCAAAAGGATGTCCCAAAACAACGCATGGCAATTTGATTTTTTTAAATGGAACACCACCATTTTGATGCCATATTTTCGATCACCTATAACATAGCTTTACATCGACATAAGACATTTGATGTTTTAAGGCTCTGTTCTAAAGTAATTAATTCTTTTTGAAAAATTTCGACCATTGCGGGTGCTTATTAAAAAATTCCTGAGAACTCAATTTTGTATCTAGAAAGCTGAGATTCGGTACGAATATGAAGGAAGGTCTCTTCTATCTATCTGACAGGATAACTATAATTATCGCTATACAGGGTGTTAAAAATTCTGTGTCAAGTTTGGAAAATTTCAAATATGCAAAACCCCATTTTTTCAAATGACACCCCCTGTTATTATTGTGCCATGGGGTTCGGCTGTTGAATTACTTTATTTTTTGTTAAGTATGTCCTATACCTAAAGTCAATACTTCTAAAGATATTCTTTATTTATTTTATTGGACGCAAAAATAACGTGCTCTGAATTACATGTTTATTCTACTTAGAATTTTGGGTAACCCTGTACCCTGTTCAACATTTGTATCTGTGTGATGCTTCACCTTTATTTTCCATGTTACTTTTGGTATTTCTGTTTAACTGCAGCAAATTTTCGTTGCCTTGGACTTTTCCCCCTCATAATTTTTCAGCCCCCTGAGTGCTAATTGTACAGATTTCGCAAATGTTTGTGTTTTTTTGTTCATTCTCTACGTACCGTTCAATTCTGTACCGACAATTTTCAATATTTCGCCTTTTTGACACCACTGTGCATCTGCGGAGGCACTACTCCTAGGTGCAGATTGATCTGCACCCGACTCCACCAGTGATAAACGTCTACAGGGATACACATCGCATTGATGTACATCTTCCGCTGGTTTTTTGAACTAAAACGCATTATTTTCTCACAGGAGCAGTTTATTGGTAGCAGGAAATGAATTCAAATAATCAAAATCCACTTCCTATTTCAAAGTTAAGTGGGGGTATAATTATTATTAATATTATTATTAGCGATATTGTTCTGATGAATATCACTGCTGCCCTCAGTAACTTCTCCGCGAATACTCTTTCGCATCATCTAGAAATTAATTTTGAACACTTTTTGTCAAATTTCAAAAACTTACCGCAACTCTTTTACCGTGGGTCAATCCTGAAAGTCCCAGCACGAAGCTGAGCTTCGTCAAAGCGGCCTCTGGCTTCATATCTCCCCCAGAAATGACTCCCAAGTCTTCTAGGACCCTTCCGGTTTCATAGTTGCCCAAAACCGCCCCTCGACTGCATTGAGTAACGTTAATTATCACAACCCCTTCGTCTACAGCCTCCTGGAAAACTTGGAGGATGTCCCTTTTATTGGAGGGGATGTTTCCAGCCCCGTAGCTCAGAATAACCAATCCTTCTGTGGGCTTTTGAACCGCAGACCTTAACTATATAGGTACTATTACAACTGGTTGGAGCAGAGATGTGCGTTTACGTGTACACAATAATTGTTTACGTTATGTAAACAATGTAAACGATGTAAACCATGTAAACAATGTAAACAATTGTAAACAATTGTAAACAATTATTTAAGGTTAGATTTACTTAACCTAAAATATTGACTTTTCTACTAAGTCTTGAATGCAAAATGACAGGGTGCCCTACTAGCAATAAGTTCGAAAAGTATATATGTTCAATTTGATTGCGAAGGGGCGACAATATCATGCAAAGTGCCTTGTTTGCAATAATCAGTTAATCAATTCGGAATCTTGGCTAAAATCGCACCGATAAATTAATCTAGTGCAATTAATTTTACATCGCAATTATATATATTTGTCATAATATTTCCATAGAATAACAACTAGCCACAAATATTTATTTTATCAGAAATGTCTGCAAGACTGATAATATTGTCAGAGAAACCGAGGCAAAGGCAATAATTTGTGTTAATACTTAGTAAAAGTAGAGATGGGTAAATTCCCGTTTATTGAAAATTACCGGAAAGTTTCCCTTCATTTCAAAAAGTTTCCGGAAACTCCGGGATTTTTCGATTTTGCTTTAAATGAATCATAGGCGGAGTTACCTTCTCAAAAATACCAAATTCGTCATATTTCTTTCGATAAAAATGTGTAAATAAAGTAAATTAAATGCAATAAAAACTTGAACAATTTGGATAGAATATTTTGATAAGAAAACATGAACACTGTTGCTACTGCACCCGTGCAGGTTAGAACAAACATCAACAAGGTTTTTGTCGATTTTTGTTACTGAGGTTAAAAAAAGGTCAAAAAACCGGTAAAGGAGTATATGTGTTAAGTTTTAATGTCGGGCTAACCTGTATTCACAATGTCACATCAATGAAAATTTAATATAATGATTCTTGTGATATTAACAGTTGATAAAAAAAAAATTATTTGTGAGACATTGTGAATTCATTTTCAAAATTGCCCATATGTTGATCGACGTTACATAGCACGCCAACAACACTGGAGGATGCTGAATATGATCGTATTAATTTACAAGTTACTAAATTCGCTGTCCAACAGGTAGATAAACAATGAATACTATATTAAAAAAGTTTATTCTGCATTCACAAACACAGTGGCGTGGTCTACATGAGGGGCGAAGGGGTGAAAGGAGTAGACCACAATTAAAACTGTTCAAAAAATTATAGGATTATTAATATTTAGCTCCGTATTGCAAAAATTAATATTTCATTGGCTTTATAAATAAATCAAAAAACACATATTTGTGCATTGATGAATATTGTTAGATCTTGTGAATTTCAATGCTCTGCGTAGTTAAGCGTCAATGAATTTTTCGAACGCACTTGGTGGAGGAAGACTCGTCTTTCGTCTTGTGTCAACAATAAGGATCACTAACAATTTAGGTGCAAACTACAATTTCGGTTTTCTGCGCTTCTACTGAAACCATAAACCCCTCAACCTTGCCTACTGCTATATGTACTCCATAAAAATTTTAGCTGCCAACTTGAAAGTGGACAAGCCACCCAGCATCAGGAGAGTACGGTAGCGCTGAACGGCCACCCTTTCACATATAACAGTTACGTCGAATAATCATTATGTTGACATAAGTTGACACTATGTGATTCACTATGTTGACATAATCACTATGTCGATATAATGATTAGGTATGTTGAAATAACGATTATTTCAACATAATAATTATGTCGACATAGTTACTATGTCAATTTAGTGATTCACCATGTGACTCACTATGTTGACATAGTGATTATGTCAACTTAGTGATTATTTCAATTTAATCATTGGTGAAATAAATGTTAAATTGACCGATATACCCTCTGCGCTGCGCATGCGCTTTCTCGGTCAAGGACAGCGGACACCGTTGTTGAGGCGTTATTGTAGTCCTCCAGCAGATCTGTTATCCTTAATTATCTACCGAACCCGCCCGCTCTATATAGACATTACTCTGCCGAGTCTTCGCTATACCGAGTCCAGCCGCTCTACCGAGTCATCATTCTAATGAGTCTGCCTCTCAATACCGATTCATCGCCCTAACGAGTTTGCCTCTCATTCTACCGATTCATCGCCCTACCAGCCTCGTTCTACCGAGTCTAACTAGGACTCGATAGAGCAAATGACTCGGTAGAGTCAGAGGCTGACTTAGTAGAACAATGACTCGGTAGAGCGGCCGGACTCGGTACAGCGAAGACTCGGCAGAGTAATGTCTATGTAGAGCGGGCGGGCTCCGCAGATAATTTAAGAATAACAGATCTGCTGGAGGACTAGAATAACATCTCTTCATCGTTTAGCCTAGCCACAAAATTTCGTTTCATTTGCTTCAGTAGTTTTGAAGATAATTAGAAAAAACTACACTTTGGACGCTATCTTCAAAGGGTCCTAGCTCCGTTAGAAAGAATTTTAGGACCCTTGGCCATTGGACCATTTTTTCATAATTATAGCTACAGAATCACGTGGCGGAGTTTCGGAAAACAATTTACCGGCACCCTGTATCAATCGAGTTTTTTTAAATCAAGATACCTACCTATTCGTCGTCATGTTAGCGCTACTTGTTTTGTCATTTATTTATTTGCGTAAGATTATTAAACGTCATCCAGAAATATCTTATGAAACTTTCTTGAGATTGTTCACCATAAACAGGTTAGTGGAAATAGAGATAACCGTTTTTACCATTTCGTCTTTAGTTAGAATGCCCGGCGGTTTTAAAAATTGTTACCTACTGGTGCAGCAGGAGAATTACAACTCAACGGGAAGCTAGGCGCATAGGAACTCTGGGTTTTAAAGACCTATTTGAGATTTATAAATCAGCATCCTTTGAGGTTGATCAAGATGGAGCCTTAAAAAGAATCAAGCCACATAATGACAACGATTTCGTGTGTGCAAAATGTCATATTACGATTCGAAGCAAAGTAAAAAGAAAATATTTACAACCAATTCTGGTAGAAGAACTACCTGATCCAAATAATCGAGCTGATGTTTCTGCGGTAAGGCACCAAGAAATTCCAGATCTTAATACGGAAGACGAGTGGCCGAACGCTCATGAGATTGAATATGAATTAGATTCAAATGGACAAAATTATGAAGAGCACAATTCCATATTGAAGGAACATAACGGTGAAAAGTCCAACGGTGGTACGTCGAAAACAATCCAGGGCATAAAGTGCTGCATATCAACTCAAAGCAAATGTTTCATCTGTGGAAATAAGAAAGGACGTAATAGGATTTCAGCAGTAATTAGAAAGCAGATATGGCAGGAGAGAGACATTTATGTGGCGAGGGGTAACCGTTGTTGTAAATCCCACCTCACTGCAGGACTTTTGACTAAAGAGGCTTTAAATTCAATCAATTACACAAATGATAGCACTTGCGTAACTGATTCCGAATTAAATAAATGGCTTCAAATAATATCAAAAGGTTCAATAGAGGCCAAAAACTTACCTCTTGACTTTGGGCCGACGACAGGCGTGATCACACCGGATAAATATATTCACTTCTTAGGAATCAGTAAAGAAAATTTTGAAACCCTAATTCAACATTGTAATAGAGTGAGAAAAAGCCGAAACCGTACACATTACAATGCACTGGCAATTTTTCTGATGAAGTTGCGTTTAAATGTACCCCAAAATGTGCTCGGCGCTTTATTTGGCATCCACGAACAATCAACAGTCAGTAGGATTATCGATTCGGTTTCCAAAAATCTTGAGAAAGACTTTGTTCCGCATTACTTAGGATTTCAGCATATTACAAGGAAGTTGGCTGTAGATAGCCATTCTCATATTTTGTTTAATAGGCTTTTAAAAATAGCCGAAGGGTCCTTAATTCTGATTAATGACGGGACATATTTATATATTCAAAAGCCTGAAGACTTTGAATTGCAAAAGAAAACCTGGTCTGTCCATAAATCCCGGAATTTCGTGAAACCGTTTATGATAGTCTTACCAGATGGTTATATCTTAGACGTTCCAGGTCCATTTTATACAGATGGTAAAAACAATGATGCTCAAATTATAAAATCACTTTTGAAGTCACGTAATTCTGAAATGGGAGAATATTTAGAAGACGGGGACATATTCATTTTAGATCGGGGATTTCGAGATGCTGAAGAGGAATTAACGAACAAAGGATTATGTGTTTTTATGCCAAAATTATTAAAGAATAATGAGAAACAATTTACCACCTCAGATGCAAACGACAGCCGGTTAGTTACAATGGTTAGGTGGGTGGTGGAAGCCCAAAATGGACGACTGAAAAGCAAATTCAAATTTTTTAGAGATGTTATTCCTGGAGCCTATTTGCCTAAGTTGACTAGATTTGTAAAAATAGCAGCAGCTATCATTAACTTGTTCTGCAAACCAGTTTTTTCAGAACAATCTAAACACGCTCAACTTCCAGCTGCCGCTTTAAGAAGGGCCGATTCTTGGAAAGATATGACGATAGATGTTGAACAAATGGGCTTTAAGCAAGCCAGGTGGAAGAAAGTTGCAATGGAGGCTTTTGAAAACTTTCCGGAACTCTCAAAACAAGACTTGTATGCCCTTACTCTTGGACCCTATCAAATTAATAAGGCCCAAGAATATTTTCGAGCAAACAATGAAAATAACGTGCAGCTATTTCATTGCGATCAATTTCCTGCTGTGGTGAAGGCGAAAATTGGCAGCCGCTTTAATAGAACTAAACATAATTTATTTGTGGAGTATTCTATCCAGGCAAAATCAACCCAGCCTATCACACGTTACTGGTGTTCTTGTAAAGTAGGAAGTCGAACAGTGGGATGTTGTTCGCACATTGCTTGTGTGGTGTGGCTTCTAGCCTACAAACGACATACTTCAGACACTTTCCCAAAGAAGCGTAACACCAGTGTGAATTTTCAATTTATGGACTGTGGGTATGTGGAATCGGACAGTGATAGCGACTGAAATAGTGATGGTGCCATGCCCATAAATAATACTCGCCTACAAAATTGTTACTTACTGTTTTCTGTGTTTATTTTTGAGTAAACTATTATTTTCCGAACTCACTAGGACATTCGTGAATAACATATGAAAAGTTTAGGTTCACAGTTAAGCCCCGTTTTTTTGATAGGTATGGTACTTGTATGTCAATAGTAAAAGATTACCACCATGGTATTTCACTGCTAACCATCATGCGCGCTTATTAAAATTGACTGTTTTTAAGACCCTCTGTCATCAATAATGATTAATAGATTAATAAATATTTAAATGAAATGAGTTATTGGCCAGAGTTGCAAATCGGTTTAAAAACTTCGCTTCTAAAAAATCGTTCATTCTGCGCTCATAACTTGTGCTCACTTAACGAGACATGTACGCGGCCTTTTTTTTTTGTTCTGGACCTTACTCTTAAGCGCTGTGGATGCTACTTGCTTTTTTTTAACGGGACACCCGGTATATTTTTGCACGGATCGATAAATCTTTTTTCTGATTTCATTGATATAGGGTAGTTGATACCTGGGATTGATAGTTTTCGAGAAAAAAATCCTAATATACGGAAATGTCCGAACGAAAATGGCAATCACGTTGAAATTTTTAATTTGTAATTTAAGGTGAATAAATAAGTTAAACTATGGAAACACTAGACAACTTCGGTGGAAAAATGCACTATCACTAGAAACACCCACTACACCGAAACACTTGATTTTCACTGCTGACGCGTTTCGGCTTGGATAAGGAGCACATTGTGTTCGAAACGCGTCAGCAGTGAAAATCAAGTGTTTCGGTGTAGTGGGGTGTTTCTAGTGATAGTGAAATAAGTTAAAACTATCAATAGTAACAAAGTAGGTAAGGTTAAAACTATCAATAGTAACAAAGTAGGTAAGTAACTTATTTAGTCACCTTAAAGTATTACAAATTAAAATTTCAACATGATTGCCATTTCATTCAGACATTTCTCGTAGTTCAGGATTTTAACCTCCCCACTCCACTTCACCATTTAAAAAAAAGGGAGGTTACTGCAATCACTAAAATTTTCGAATTCGAGATAAGACCGGATCTATACGTTTTGAGGTCTCAGGAACCCAAAAAAGTGGTTTTTAAAATGTGTCTGTATGTATGAACGTACGTTCGTGCGTACGTACGTACGTACGTACGTACGTACGTTCGTAAACACGCCACAGCCCAAACTACTCGACCGATTTGGCTGAAATTTGGTACGTGTGCATGTGAAAACCCAACTTAGATCTGAAAAGCTTTTGGAGCCAATTGTGCAACCAGAAGTGCCATTTTGGCACATCAACTTTTAAATTTTAAATGTAAACCCCCATTTTTTACGTCACCATAAGAAAGACGTTCAAATTCTGCATCTAAAAATGTATTCATTCTTAGTGCCCTTTTGACCAACAATTTAAAAAAAATTGATTTTTATCGGACTTTAAAATCGCGGTACAGCCCAAGCCCCTCAACCGATTTGGCTGAAATTTTGCACATGGGGATTGTATTACACGTCGGAGAGCTGAACAAATTTTGGATTCAATCGACCCACGGAAAGTGCCGTTTTGGCACACCAATTTCGAAACTTAAAATTATTCTCTCATTCACCCATCAAAAACAACTTTTTGAAAGATTTATTGTTATCATCAGAAAGGTCTTCAAATTCTGGTTTTAAATGAGATAAAGTTTATTCGCATTTAGTACCCTTTGGGTAGAAAAATCCAAATTTTGTAATAACACTGAAACCACGTTATAGCCCAAACTACTGGATCAATTTGTCCGAAATTTGGTACATGGAGGTTAGGTAACCCATTGAAGAGCTGAAAGGCTTTTGGGAGCAATTGGTCCACGGGAAGTGCCATTTAGGCATATCAACTTTAAAATCTTAAACACAATAAGTCACGGAAATCAAAGACCCATGCGTTGGGGAGGTTCCAGCCGCTTCTCTGCTGCCTTTTTTTTTTCTTCAAAACTATCAACCCCAGATATCAGCTACCCTATATCTATCATAGAAATCAGAACAAAATTCTTTATCGATCTATGCAAAAATATATCCTTTGCCTCGTTTAAAAAAATCAAGTTGCATCCACAGCGCTTAAGATCCGACTGTGATCGCCGAGAGTATGGTTCAGAACTTGGGAGTACGGTCTACTATCCTGTTTTTAGTTCAGGTGAATATCTCAAGTAATAAAGGAGATATTCCAATTTAAAAGTGGGACAATAAAAAAAGATGCGTCAGATATTTTGCTCGAACGTTTGTTACGCAACTGAAGACTTTGCGGAATAAACTCGGTCATGACGCCTAAAAACCATAGTTGTTGTTACCTGAAATCCATCAGTCATTGTCATATCATTCAAACTAATTGTCATGGCCGAATCTGTTCTGTAAAGTTTTCCGTTGCGTAACAAACATTGTCAAAAATGTCATTGAAGTGCAGTTTTTTGACGTTTGAAGAAAAAACTTTTTTATACTGCTGGAGACTATACTTATACACTTTTGTACCGTTCGTTTCATTCCAGGCGCCGTATAGGGAAATAACACGGAAAAAGTGTTTTTATTTTTTGTTTGCTCCTGAAACTGGTTCCGGCCAAATCTGAGTGATACGGTCAATGGGCCTCAATGTCCTCTACGCATGAAAAAAAAATGGCCCTGAAATGCCCCCTTGTTAAAACGGGAGGACCGGTTGAAAATTGGAATTTTAAATTTCGCGGGCGTCAATTCAGCGCTGTTTGACATCTCCGAAAACTAAACTTCCAGTGGCGGCTTTCACAATTTCTTGAGTTTTCGCTAACGTCATTTAGTTACTTTTTTGGAATTTCTACAAATTATTGAGTGAATTCTGAGACGAAATAAACCGGCGCATTTTTGCAATAGTCCCAGAGAGTCTTGGTGTCAGAAACTTTACTAAAGAAAAGACACTATGAAGGTAACCTCACAAAAATTTTGTCTTTGTTCGCTACAACCAGGCCGCATTTATTAACATTTAAATTCTCCAGGTAAGTCTCTGTTTATAGTTAAAACTGACTTAATCGTTGTTTTGCTTCAGTTATGAATATTTTCACTGGAATATCACAGACTACGAGAAGGGTTGGTTGAATGAGGAAATGGCCAATATTCAGTTACCATGAACCTGGTACCAAATTCTGTTAAAGAATAACAATATGGAGAGCCACTAAAGGCTACGTAGCACAGAAGGTAAGGCGAAGGTCTTGCTTAAAAGTTGGTGTGTCGATAGACCTTACGAGTCACAGCGAAGACAAGGATGGTTCTGATATTTAGGGTGGATACGCCTTACCAAGCACCTGTAAGGCTGATGGAAAAGGCACCTGCAGTCTCCACTCCAAGGCCTGGAAGCTGGTGGTGATGGCCTTGCCTAGACTAGTGGCTTCGGCTGTGCCGAGGAATCTGTTGCAGGAGTTACCATGCCCTGCTTGTCCCCTGGGACAAGATGTGCCTTTGCCCCAACAGTTATTTAACCGCGGAGTGCGTGTTTGGAGTGTGGACGAAGATATGTAACTGGCTTGCCAAATTTTAATTGTTTTATTCTAAAAATGTTAATAATTAATAAAATAGCATACCTAGGTCTTATGGGCCTTATTTTCTAGATATTTTAGTTGATAATTCACAATTTAATGTTGAAATTTTGAATAAATTCTTGAATAATCAAATTAGGGATTTATGACCGCTATATGCTGTACCGACTGCTCATATAAATGAAACAATATAACTTAGATAATTATTGTCACTACAATATCTCTTGAAGATAAACACATCAAAAATATAAGCAGCAAAAATTTTATTATTTACTTACTATTTATTTTATTTGTTATTAGACTGGACTGTAAGGTGAGAAAGTAATAAAGTTCCTCGCGAGGATTCAATTTACAAAACAAATATAGCAAAACATAATTAAGGGGACGGTGGTAGGTTGCAAAATGTTCATGAATATTGGCCATTTCCTCATTCGACCAACCCTTCTCGTAGTCTGTGCTTCCAGTGAAAATATTCATAACTGAAGCAAAACAACGATTAAGACAGATTTAACTATAAACAGAGACTTGCCTCGAGAATTAAAATGTTAATAAATGCGGTCTGGTTCTAGCGAAGGAACCAAAGACACCAAGACTCTCTGGGACTATTGCAAAAATGCGCCGGTTTATTTCGTCTCAGAATTCACTCAATAATTTGTAGAAATTCCAAAAAAGTAAGTAAATGACGTTAGCGAAAACTCAAGAAATTGTGAAAGCCGCCCCTGGAAGTTTAGTTTTCGGAGATGTCAAACAGCGCTGAATTGACGCCCGCGAAATTTAAAATTCCAATTTTCAACCGGTCCTCCCGTTTTAACAAGGGGGCATTTCAGGGCCATTTTTTTTTCATGCGTAGTAGAGGACATTGAGGCCCATTGACCGTATCACTCAGATTTGGCCGGAACCAGTTTCAGGAGCAAACAAAAAATAAAAACACTTTTCCCGTGTTATTTCCCTATACGGCGCCTAGAATGAAACGAACGGTACTATTAACCCTGGGTTGTTCAGTGCCTGGCTATTCCATGGTTAGCCTAACCACAGTACAATTTCCATGTTCTTTTAACAATGAGTATTCACGGCAATTATTCCGTTGTTAGCTTGACAGTGGACTGAACAACCGGCGCGGTCCTAAGACACATTTTTTAAATAATCTACGCATTTAGTTCTACAGGGTGTTCGTGTAAACAACGCCCCACGCCATAGCTTCGTTATTTATGATCCGATTGTAAAAAAATAAAAAGCTTTTCAAAGGGCTCCCAAAATACTGCAATCTGGGGGTATATCCGAATTTTTTCAAGATCAACTAAAATGACAGACGATTGTCAACTTTTTTTGAAATTGTGACCTGCGCAGTTTTTGCCCCGGTTTGATAGGGGACTTTTTTTGAATTCATCTATATGGGAGCGACCCGTAGGAAGGAAACGACGCAGGACGGAAACGACGTAGGACGGAACTCGTGTATCTTCGGAAGACCTTGGGTTTGCTGTCAGTTTCAGTCGTACGCCGCTATGGAGACTTTCCGTCCTACGTCGTTCTGGATGCTTTCCATTCTACGTCGTTCTGGATGTTTTCCGTTCCAAGTAGTTCTGAATACTTTCCGTTCTAAGACGCTCCTAAAACTTTCCGTCCTACGTCGTTCTGGATGCTTTCCTTTCTACGTCGTTCTGGATGTTTTCCGTTCTAAGTCTTTCTGAATACTTTCCGTTCTAAGTCGTTCCGAAGACTTTCCGTCCTACGTCGTGTTCGGGCGCTCTGTACAGTCGTAAGCGTCGGAGAGAAAACTTGTAGATCGATCGTAGAAACATCCAGAACGACGTAAAACGGAAAGTCTTCGGAACGACTTAGAACGGAAAGTATTCAGAAAGACTTAGAACGGAAAACATCCAGGACGACGTAGAAAGGAAAGCATCCAGAACGACGTAGGACGGAAAATCTTAGGAGCGACTTAGAACGGAAAGTATTCAGAAGGACTTAAAACGGAAAACCTCGAGAACGACGTAGAATGGAAAGCATCCAGAAGGACGTAGGACGGAAAGTCTCCATAGCGATGTACGACGGAAATTGACAGCAAGCCCAAGGTCTTCCGAAGATACACGAATTCCGTCCTATGTCGTTTCCGTCCTACGTCGTTTCCTTCCTACGACCTGTACCCATCTATATCATACAAGTGGTTTTTCTAGAACTATTTATGAGAAAAAAAAAGATACTGAATTTAATTAATAGACGATATTCAAAATTATAATGCGCATGTGCGTAGCAGCGCGCGAACGGCTCTGGTATTTCACGAAATTGGCGTCCATAAGAAACGCTTACATTACAGTGGTCGTAAAATATGAAATCATTTGAAAACTGTGGCACCTACCTTCGTGTAAACTAGCAGTATGAAGACAATGAACCTTAAGGCCTCCCGCGCACTAAGCGGCTGGCAGCGCGGCTTTGGCCGCCCGCGGCCGTCAAGTTCCACGAGGTTTAAAGGGGTGCAGCGCACTTGGCCGTCAGGCCGCGCGCGGAATTCACGTTGTTTTTAGCCGCCGGGCGACCTGGGTCGCGCTGCCAGCCGCCTAGTGCGCGGGAGGGCTTAGTATTGCAACTAGTACCTCAAAGTGCTAATTTTCCTAATGCAATAATTATAAAACAATATTAAAATAGTAGCAGTTTAATTCAAAACTAAACCATGCTGAACCGAGTGGGAACAGAAATTGACAAGAATGACAAGTGACAGGAGTGACAGCCTCACTTGGGAACTCATCGTAAATAATTTATTTGATGCGTTAAAAGGCCAAAAGTTACTGCCAAAGTTCGTTTCTACGCCATCAGTCAATGCCACTACCACGGTAGGATTCATTACTATAAAATTCATTACAACAAGCAACGCTAGTTATTGACAGATATGGGTTAATTTTTGGCGGCGCATTTGAATTTTTACAGCCTGAAACACCATCTGAGGTTCGTACAACATCCGATAGATGGCTCTTTAATTTAGAATAAGGTCTATTGAGAACATACTTGAAAAATTGTACCATAAAACAATGAAAATGACAGTTTAAAAAACTAATGTCATTTAAGCGTCAGCGAGATATTAGTGAAATGATGCAAGTGTAAGTGTATTTTTAATTCCACAAAAACAACGCTGCGGTTGTGCGCCTATATTCAAATCGTTTTATAAGAAACTTTCTTGGCATTTGGATTTTTTTGTAGTTATTGCTGCACATGAAGTTTAGAAATGGCTTTGACTTTCTCCCTGTGAACTTACCATATTTTTGATTATACTAATGCGCAAAATGTCACTAATGTCTCGCTGACGCTTAAATGACATTAGTTTTTGAACTGTCTTTTTCATTGTTTCATGGTACACTTGTAATTTTTCAAGTATGTTCTTAACTAATCCAATTTAGTATCTTAATTTTTTCTCTCGTAAATATTTCAGAAAAACCACTCGTATGGTACTATCAAACCGCAGCAAAAAATATGGAGGTCACAATTTGAAAAAAAAAGTTTGCAACTTGACTGGTTAAGCATGTACCTTCTATTTTAGAAAGTGGACAGAAAAATCATATTTTGGCAATAAGTGCTTAGAACATAACAAAAATTAGCATACAAGCAAAGAGCAGATCCAATTTCTACAAGGACAGAGCCAAAAACAGTTTTACCACCGAGCCCAAAAATAGCTTATAATGACAGGGGGTGACAAAATTTATTTTTCAAGAAAACGAACTATAAGTTATATAATTTTCTGTGAAAATTGATGCAGTTCTAGCAAACTGCGGTTAGAAACAATCAAGAAATATTCAGCAGTGTCAAGATTCCCTCGTTCGAAGAATTAATGACGAAAAATTCTCGAGCTAGGCCCAGGCTCCCATGCTAATATTTATAGGAAAATTCCCGGAAAGTTTCCAGAAAAGTTTACGGGAATATTCCCTGGGAAAGATTGGCCCTGAACCTCGTTTATTTTTTCCCGGAAATATTCCCAATTTGGAAACTTTCCAAAATGGAAAATTTCCGCCGACCCATCTCTAAGTAAAAGTCAGAATTATAATAATTTATCTGCATTTTCTAGTTGTTTACATTCATTGTTAAGATTGTTTACATTGTTTACGTGCAAAATTTGGAGTAAACAATTCTAATTGTTTACACGTACTCTGCTTTGGAGACAACACGTATTTTATAGGTATGACCCTGTTAGAGACAATGAAAAAAATTGGCATTCTCGGAGACGGTAGAAACTTCCACATTTTCACAGAATCTTTAAACGTACAGGGATTGTTTTTGGGCCATATTGAACCATATTAGTCGAAGTTACGGATAAAAAGCCAAAAGAAATTGCAATTTTCGACGTTTGATCGCGAACGCTCCCTCAACGCTTGAAGATAGATGAAAAGGATGAAAGGAGGAATTGTCGGCATTGAAAAGATCTACAAAAAAGTCCGCGATTGCATATACAGCTATCTACGATTTGTGTTTTAATTTTTGACGAAAAAATGACTTCGGCCATTTATTGTCGGCTATCCGTAACAGGTATTTATATGCTGTCGCGGACTTTTTTGTAGGTCTATTCGTTGCCGACATTTCTCCCTTATACGCTTTTAATCCATCTTCAAGCGTTTAGGCAGCGTTCGTAGTAAAAGCGCGAGAATGCCAGGGTTTTTTCAGGGCCGAAAAACTATTAATTGTAATAACTCGAGAACCAGTTGAAGGTGAGGGGGTGTCAATTTTGAGGGATGAAATTTAGGGGTCGAAAATCACAAAAATACGAAAACTTCTCAAATATTTTGCACAGAGGTCTGAAACCCGACACACATATAGTTTGACATTATCTGATAAGGGATGTTTTTTTCTGCAAGATGAAACAGAAGGGTGCAAAAGGGTTGAAACTAAAAATTTCAAGCAATTCGATAACTTTTAATCAAAGTTTTGAATCCTTAGACTCTTAGACCACCTACGAACGGAAGAGAAAAAATTGCACCTCTAAAACTCAACCCCTTCAATCCCTTCAACCTTGAAACATAAAAAATTCACTTAGAGAAAATGTAACCCTTGGACCATCTATTACCGGAGGAAACTAATTGAACACAAAAAATTGCACCCCTGAAACTCGCCCCTTCAACCCTCAACCACAAAAAATTGACTTGGAGGAAATTTAACCCTTGCACCGCCTACAACCGAAAGAGTTGAATTGAACAAAAATACTGCGTCCCTAAAACTCACCCCCTTCAATCCCGAAACACAAAAAAATCACTTGGACGGAATTTAACCCTTTTACCACTCATTACCGCAGGAGACTATTTTGAACGCAAAAAGTTGTACCCACAAACCCCCAGTCTTCAACCCTCAAACTCAAATACGTGACTTGGACGAAATTGAGCCCTTGGACTATCTACAACGGAAACAGACTAACTGAATGCAAAAAGTGGCAACACCGAAAACTACCCTCTTCAACCTCCAAATACGAAAAATTGACAAACATAAATAATTGACTCGGTGGAAATTTAACCCTTAGGCTACTTGTTACTGGAAGATACTAATTGAGCGCAAATGAATTTAAGATTTGGACCACTGTTATTGGAGGACAGGTACCAAATAAGCGCCCCCTTCAATCCCTGAGGATAATAATTGAACGGAAAAAATTGCACCCCCTTCAACCCCAACACAAAAAATTGACTTGGTGGAAATTTGATGCTTGACTTATATGTACTTACAACCGGAAGATACTAATTGAACGCAAAAAAATTCATCAATTGATACATCCTCACGATTTCTTTATCATATGCTTCGGCACTACTACTAGGTGCAGATACATGTGCACCCAAAACCACCAAGTCCAACTAAATAAACATCTACAGGGATACACATTGCATTGATATACATCTTCCGTTGGCTTTTGAATCATTAATGGAAAGCTATCGAATGACGCCAACTTCGACCAATATTTATTAAGCGGAATTTCGAGTTGCAACCCCTAATTTCCACCCCATTTGTTCGAATTTTACGAAAAACGCATTCTCCGCAAGATTTCACCGATATATGTGATGTGTGTGCGTTGAGTTGCCAACAGACAGCTGAGTTATCATATTTTTTGTGGTTTTCATCCCCTAAATTTCATCCCCCGAAATTAGCACCCCTTCACCTTCAACAGACTTGAGGGTCGAACGTGCATACCAACTTTCAGCAACATACCTGCACTAGTTCTCGAGTTATTGCAAGTAATAATTTTTCGGTTTTTCACCCCTAGCTCCCACCCCCTTGGTCCGATATGGCCAAAAAGCAATCCCCGCCTTACTTTTCGGGAGACGAAGCTGCCTACAAAGCTTCAGATCGATATCTCAATCCGCTCTCAGGTTATCCGACGGAGAGACTGAGGAGCGAGGGAGCGAATAAGCTAAAACAAGAGTGCCTCGCATTCTGCTACGGCACTAAAACCTACCACATCGATTCCTAAACTACTTAGGTACAGTCGAGAAAGTAAGTCATGCACTCGGGTCTTGAGCGTTACGCACAGAATTTGGACATTACCATCGATAGGCAGATAAAGAGTTATCCGGCCAACAGATCAACAAAAAGTGCATTATTTAGTTTCTCGACTGTACCTATAAAACCTTTGTTATCTAATAGCAATTTTTAACTCACAATAGAAGCTGTGATAGTTGGATGAATGGTGAAAATCCCCACGTTTGGGTTGAGCTCAGTATGGGCCCTAAGCTCTCGGTTTTGTGATGGCGCCCAGTACTCTTCATGAACTGAAATAGATACAGCAATAAAACCTCAATAAAACAACAAGTTTTCACCAATGATTTCATCTTTGACTACCTCCGCCAGAAGGGGGTAGTTTGGGGAGTCGAACGCGTCAAAATCGACTGAACTAATCTTCAACATGCGGTTGCCGCGAATGAGTTTGTTGTAGAAGAAGACGGCAACTTCTGGAATTCTGTAGCATCCGGCGAGGATCAAAGAGTAGAGGATGTTGTTCTTGGCGTCGCTGTGTTGCTCAAAAATTGGAATCTAATTATTAGTTGTAACCAGTGAATATGGGTTTACTTGTGATCCGGTCAGGATTACAGGTTTCTGCAATTTTTCCAACAGAAAAGAGAGGGCTGAGGAGGTGTATGCAAGTGTGTCAGTTCCGTGGAGCACGACGAAGCCGTCAAAGTCCGCGTAATTCGCCTAAACGTTATAAATATTTACTTTAAAATATTGCAGAGAAACTTGATTGGATTGATATTTTATTTAATTTACGAGTCGAAAAAAGTTAACGTTTAAATTACTAGAAATTAGCGACAGAAAAAGTATCCAGATTTTTTTGTACTAATCGAAACTTAGGGGGTGTAACAGCCGCTGGCCTTCGACAAGGGTCCTCTGAAGCATATACGCAAGCACCGAGGGGTAAATCTATGAGCAAAATTTTGTACACTGATTTCACCTTGCTGCGTGATTCCCAGTTCTGTGATAATTCTTCTGTGATAATTATGTTTCAGCGATAAAGCGATAAAGATGTCACACATTATTATACTCTGGACACAATGCCTATCTGATATTTATAGCCCTGAGATGTTAGTTCTATATTTCGAAATAATATCGCATGCAGGGACTTTTAAAAGTCCCACAGGACATTCCTTAAAGATTCATTTCCATGATAGTAGATGGCGTGCGTTGGTATCACTAATACCCGGTATGACGCACTGAACGAGATATAAACCCTCGGCATTTTTCGCTGTTTATTCAACCTCATGGTTGATGACACGTCGATTGGTGGTTGAGTTAAGATTTGGAAGAAGTGGTACAGACACACTACAGAGGTACCTACAGTTGTCTCTGGATGTACCCACCTAGAAGGTTTCATTATGCATTCCTTTCATCCTTTTGGAAAAAATTATATACCTACATTATAATAATTTACAAGAAAAGGAATAAGACAGGGATGCCCACTCAGCCCAACCCTGTTTACAATTTATATAAACGATATTGATGAGATGTTTAAAATGGCGCAGGCAGGGGGGGTTGTGGTGGGCAAAGAGAAAGTGTGGTGTTTGGCATATGCAGATGATTTGGTAATGGTAGTGAACGAGGAGAGAGGAATGAAAGATATGATAAGAAATGCAAAGAAATATATGCAGAGAAAAAGGTTGGAAGTAAATGCGGAAAAAACGAAGATGATGGTTTTTGCGAAAGGGAGAGGAAGGGCAAAAGAAAGTGAGTGGAAGTGGAATGAAAGGAAAATAGAGCAGGAAAGGGAATTGAAATATTTGGGGTACGTATTTAATGAGAGGAATACATACAAAGCGCACGTAAGAGAGTTGGTTAAAAAAGCAAATAATAAATTCAGATGCGGGAATGAGGAGAGGGAAAACAAGTTCTGGCTGAAGGAAGAAGAGAGAAAGTTCAGAGAATGTGGAGAGGCGAGAGAGAGAGAGAGAGAGAGTAGATCACCTGCTGAAAGAGTGTGTGGGAATGAGAGAGGAGGAAAGGGAGAGAAAGAGTATTCTGAACGAATGGGAAGAGAAAATAGAATGGATGAAGGAAGTCGAGAGAGCGAGAGAAAGAAGGAGGGAGAAAAGAAAACAGAAGACAACCGAGAGAAAAAGAACTAGCCGAAGAATTGGTAACCTAAATAGCCAATTTTGTACAATGTACAAACTAAGTAAGCCGTTCTTTACGCACGCAAATCTAAAGCTGCGTGCGTAAAGAGTGAAAATCGCACAGTTTTCAGTTGTCATTTGTCAAATGTAATTTTTCACTCAATTCTATTGCTAAATTCATTATTCTCCCCTTATTAATTAGGACATTTTATAGTATATTACATAACGAGCTACGAAAGTGGTTTATATCATACGAGTGGGGAATTTCTCACACGAGGCGCTAGCCGAGTGTGAAAACCCCACGAGTGCATTGTAGAGACACTTTCGTGCGAGTTGTGTACAGTATTTTTCCTACGAACCACAACAAAAATGCAGCAGAGAAGCGGCTAGAACCTCCCCATCGCGTGGATCTTTATATTCAACAGAAAATTTCGACAAATACCGTCATCACCTATTTGACAAAATATGTTCCTTTTAAGGTTAAAAGGCGACATAAAAAAGGAGGCCTTGTATTTAAAATTTTAAATTGATATGCTTAAATGGCACTTCTCGTTGACCAATTGCTTTAAAAAACCTTTCAGGTCTTCAACGGGTCACCCAATCTCCATGTACCAAATTTAAGTCAAATCGATCCAGTAGTTTGGGCTATAATGTGGTTTTAGTGTTATTAGTGTTATTACAAAAAGTGGTCGTAGGAAAAAAACATATCGACTACTCCTCTTCCAGAATAAAGGCAGTTCAACCGCAAAGTAAAATCCGAGGTGTTAAAAACAATAAAAATCTTCTGTGCTAAAGTTAGGTTCTATCGCAGGACATTTTTGTCCGAAAATGCATTGGGACCGATAAGTTGCATTTCTTCATATTATCTTGAACTTTTGAGCAGGTGTTTTAAAGAAATTGTCATAATATAGAATACTGGCAGGTTTTTGGTACCCAGGAACAATAAACCGCTAATTTAGTTGACTTTAGGAAAAGTAGTTTCATTGTAAGCACGAGTCAATTATTTATTCTGGAAAAAGATGTTTCAGGGACCAAATTTTGTGAGAGATTCCGCATTCGTTGAGAAAAAGGTATGATTCCATTTGAAGAATAAAAATTATGGTCATTTTTTCCGGTTGAACAGGAAGTGCTAAAAAATATATCTGACTATACACTGGATTCACATAAAAAAAATAAGGTTGACTTGTTCTAGGATATTTCCGAAATATTTCTCTCGAAGAAGTTCTTCAATTTATTACCTTCTTTTGAGAAAAGTTAAGTACCTATTGTGTGGTCGTAGAAAAAGTATCGTACGCAACTCGAGTTGTAAGGCAATTACGCACTGTGGAATCATACACTCGCCGCTACGCGGCTCGTGTACAACTTCTTCCACACGTGCGTAATGTGCTTCTTACAACTCTCGTTACGTAATATACTATTCCGAAGGTGATTTCCCATTTGCTAAAGGAGTGGCTCGATAACGCAGTAAATAAGAGAATACAGGCAAGATTTTTCATAAATAACAAGCCCGTATGGAAGTTTGGAACAATAACTCGAAAATTTGGACATCTACATTATCTCGTTGAACTAGACGAGGGTCGAAAAATAAAGAGACGTTATGGAAACACTGGACAACTTCGGTGGAAAAATGCACTATCACTAGAAACACCCCACTACACCGAAATATTAGCGGGGTGTTACTAGTGATAGTGCATAAAAAGACATATCAACCAGTTACGTAAATCGAATATCAAGAATGCCTCTTTCGGCACTTTCTAAACGTGGGGGTTCTGTTGGACTTTCAGTTCCGCCAAAATTCCTGTCAATGTCAATTAACTGGAACATTAGGGATAATCGTTAATTGTTTCCACTTTTTCTTTTACATACCTATAACAAGAGCGCAAAGTGAAATTTTTTGAAGAGTAAGAAATGTATTTCATGAGCGATACGATACGATAGTTCAAAACGATGCCGTACGACACGTGAATTATGCGTACCTATGGGTACCGTGCGTTTCAGATTTTGGGACGCATAGGGAAATATGTAACATGGGAAAATGAAATTTATTTTTTTGCCTGCTCCCCAGAATTAGCTCCTCTTAGGTATTTAATAATTAATTTTTTAAAATTGAATTTTAAGCGGAAGTGGAGATATTTTTTTTTAGTACGCTCGACACACTTTCGGGTGCTTATGCAGTTTTCGACTCCAAAATCAAACCAATTTTTTTGTGTGTTAATATCTGTTCGGTAAATATTCTTAAAATTCTGAGGAATCCTCAATTCCTTCAGTAATTGTCACATCATAGCATCAAAATTAATCAATTTGCAAAAAATTTTTGTTAAGTGCCTAGGAGGAGAAATGAACAAGATCTCAAGGGGTGCAGACGTGCATATCGTCCACATATCCTAAAACTTCTGCAGTGAATTCTCGGGAGCAGGAAAAAATAAATTAATTTTTCCATGTTATTTCCCTACGCGTCCCAAAATCCGAAACGCACGGTATAATCAACAGTTAAAGATTGAAATTTTCAGGAAACAATTTAGTGTCCTTGAGTTAATTTCAAACCTCTGCCAATTTCACTCACTCAAAATAATATGATACTTTTTTTCACATTCTAAGTATACAGAGTGATTCAGGTATGCAGTCATTAATTCTCAGGGGTGACTCTACATCGAAATATATGAAGAAAAGTTCTTATAAACATATGTCCAGAAATCGCTCTTAAGGGGGGGCTACGGTCCTCGGAAGGGGGCACCCAAATTTCGGTTACTATTGAATAAATCACGAACCGTTTAGGTTAAAGCGATGAGTTTTTGCACACTGTCTGATATCAATAAGCTCCATCAGATTATGTTATCAGCAAAAAGCGGATTTTACCAGGGGCGTTCGAAACAGGGGAGAGGCTGTGGATTTTTTCCTCCAATTTTTTTGATGAGTCATTTTTGACATTTCCTCACCGGCATATGGTTGTCTGACTAAAACTACATAAAAAAGCTCCTCTTATTGCTACTCCATAGGACTAACCGTTTTCGAGAAAAGTCGAATCAAAAATTTAGCTGCATGTATTGACCGGGATCGAGAAAGAACAATTTATTTTTATTAAATTACAAAACTGTACAGATTTTAAAAATTAGTAATCTGGTGATACTTAATAATGTCAGATAGTACGCAAAAACTTAATGAATTTTCGACGCCCCCTTCAGGGGACCGTAGCACCCTTAGGAGAGATTTTCGGACACTTGTTTATAGGTACTTTTCTTCATATTTTTCGACGTAGAATCACCCCTGAAAATTAATAACTGCATACCAGAAGCACCCTGTATAGCCCAGTCATATTAGATCTAAAAAAAGACGAATAGAAGAAATAATTTATATATTTTTGAAAGGGCCCTATTATATACGATAGTGGCCCAGGAAATAAATTGAAAATCATGATCTGGACGATATTAAACTTTGATTTTTGGCGTGGAGGTATAATAAAGTGTTGTTACAAGATTGAATACAAATAGGTATATAGAAATTTTCCCAGGCGGTCACGTTTTTATGTGGCTCTAGATACATTTGGGCCGAGAAAATGGCAATTTTCATGAATTTTTTTCTCGAAAACTAGAAGATACTAAACTTTTACTTTTCCCCCAAACATTCATCTATCCCTCGCTTAACAAAATTTAAAATTTGGTAGAGATGGGCCCAAGCTGTCGCCTTATTGTATAGGGCCCTTTTGGCGACGGACTCCTGTTGGCACCTGAAACGAAGGGCCGAAAAGTTCCCACCCCCCAAGTGTGCGCTTCATCCCTTACTTTGCGAAAACCACCCCCAAAAAGTGACATGGCGCTAGTTTTTAGCATTTTTCGGAGAAACTATACATCTGACAAAAAAATTATTCTAATCAAAAGTATTTATTCTGAAATTCTGCATTAAAAAAGTCGTTTTGATTATTTTGCTTATCCCCATCTAATTCTCGCAAACGACGTCCGAAGTTGTAGGACAGTCAAATTAGATTTTTTAGTAGAACATATTTATATATTTATGAAATTTTTGCTACGGATTGCTTATGGGCCCTGAAATGAAGGGCGCTAGTTTTTAGCATTTTTCGGCTAAACTATCAAACGGAGAAAAAATTACTCTAATCAGGAACATTCCTCGTGAAATTCTGCATAAAAAGTCCTTTTCATCATTTTGCTTATCCCCACCCAATTCTTGCAAATGACGTCCGAAGTTGAGGGTACCGCTAGATTGATTTTCGGTGCGAGCGAAAAACCCTCAATTTCGGACGTCGTTTGCAAGAATTAGGTGAGGACAAGCAAAATGATGAAAAGGACTTTTTAATGCAGAATTTCACGAAGAATATTCTTGATTAGAGTAGTTTTTTGTTCGTTTGATAGTTTAGCCGAGAAATGCTAAAAACTAGCGCCATGTCCACGTCTGGGAGTAGGTTTTCGCCAAAAGATGGACGAAGCTTACACTTGAGGGGCGTTAAGTTTGCGGCCCTTCGTTTTAGGGCCCATCAGCAGCCTGTAGCCAAAATTTCATAAATATATAAGTAAGTTCTCTTCAAAAATATATTTTGACTGTTCTACAACTTCGGACGTCGTTTGCGAGAATTAGGTGGGGATAAGTAAAATAATCATAAGGACTCTTTTAATGCAAAATTTTACAAGGAATGTTTTTAATTAGAATGAATTTTTTGTCAGATGGATAGTTTTACGGAAAAATGATAAAAACTAGCGCCATGTCACGTTTGGGGGTAGTTTTCGCCAAATAAGGGATGAAGCGCACACTTGGGGGGTGGGAACTTTTCGGCATTTCATTTCGGGTGCCATCATTAGTCCAAAATTTGAAAAATATATAAATTATTTCTTCTAAAACACCTAACTTGACTGGACTAATAAAGATACTGAAATGAAAAGAGCCAGATGTACTAAAATTACCATACCTCGATATCCCTGGCTATTTGGATCCATTCCTGAGTGGACATGTTGCTGGAGTCCAGAAGAGGATCAGACTCGCGCATCTCGTGCAGGATAATAGTCTGGTTCCTCCTGTAACTACCCCTGAAGGACTCTCAATAAACCTTTTAAGCTTACTTGAAAACCAGTTGGTTCGGCCGTAGTTCCCTTGGCAGCAAGTTTTCCAATTCGGGATCGTGCACCTCGGAAATGGTTTTCAGAAACTCGCAAAGGGTGTTTCCACATGGCAAGTATACTAAAAATAATAACGATAATAATGCAAACATCATGAATAAAAAAGATGAAATTGTAATAATTGAAAAATTAACCGGATCAATAACAGGGAAAGCAAAAAATCCCTCATATGATACAGCATGGACTCATTAATTAACATAGTTAACATTTTCAAAACGTTCAACTGTCTTTAATCTTCTGCCTCAGCAATAGTTAAGGAGGTACCGAAAAAAAATTAAAACTGACGCCAATTAAAAAAAAACTGCTGCAGTTGAGGAAAAAACTGCATATAAGAGAAATGAAACAAATAAAACAAACCGTTGTTCTGGTTCTTTTTCATTCCAATAGTACCCCCTGTATACAATACCAACACATTTTTAATGTCTACCATGATCGTTCAGAAAAATAAAAATTTCGCTCGGCACTGCTCTAAGTAGTTTTCAGCGAATGAAATGCGACCACGTCTTTGCTGCAACTTTTATTGTTTCATCGCTCAACGTTCGTTTTTGCGAGCGAGTGACGAGTAAATCCCCCGTTTTCCTCATCTCTATCTATAACTTTTAAGTATTAAAATTAGGACGTACGTGCTTTTTATATACGATAAGCTGGAGTGCTGACATTTCGTAAATTAGAGAGACACGAATAAACAGGAAAATTCCTTAAGTGCATGACGTCGAAAACAAAGAAAATTTATAATTATTTCCACATTTCAGAAATTTTTCGGTTTATTCGTCTGTTAAGCATTTTCAGCAGGAAACCCGAAAATTAACTTCATGTTGAGGTAATCTAGAAGCTTCTTGAAGTTGATTATTCGTTACTGAAAATACTGAAAATTGACATTTTAAAAGAAATTTAGGTATGGCTTCCAAACAGCCGATGCTATTCAAATGGAATTTGTACCTTTTTATATTTTTGACACACATTTTATGTGCTTCTTCTGTAGGTAATTCAAAGTCATTTTAATTAACTTCACCCTCAAAAAGCTAAATTTACGCAAACCGCTTCTTTTCGTGTAATTTTCGCTAGTTCTACTTAACTACAGTTAATTTTCACCCCCCTCGACTTTTCATCCTCCTTCACAATTTTTCAACCCCGCGAGCGTTAATTTTGTAAAATTAGCTCAATTTTGTCCTTCCGGGGTAATACATTTTACTCATTCAGTTTTTATTTTTCTTTTTCGCAATATTTGGACCCCCCAAAACCCTAAATTTGCATAATTGGGTTATTTTCGTGTTGTTTTCTGTAATTCTACTTATCTACAGTTAATTTTCATACCGTATAACTTTTCATCCCTCTACGATATATCATAGATCTACGATTTTTCAACCCCCTACCTACGTGTTAATTTTCCAAAATTTGCATTCTTCTTCGGTAATAAATTGATATCATTTGAACGATGTTCACCTTTTTCACATTTTTTAATTTCATTCCCAATATTTAAACTCTCCAAACGCTAAATTTAAATAATTGGGGTATTTTCCGTAATTTCACTTAACCATAGTTAATTTTCATACCCTTTGATTCTTCGCTAGCGTAATTTTGTCTTTCTGTGGTAATAAATTTTACTCATTTTGAGTATTTAAACAAATTTAATTCCTGAACCTTTCGAGCCATCATTCTTCGGATGCTTTGTTAATGTTTATCGTACTTAAAATTCAGACGGAGCTCGGCTCGTAATTCCTATTTGTTTCTGGAAATTTTGCACGCAAATGGTGTGAAAATTTTTATGGGCTAACAATCCATGTGAAAAAAATAGGTACTTAAACAAAGGGGGGTGTCGTATCATCTCATCCCAATAACCAACTCATCCCAGGTGACAACTCATCCCAGACCAACTCATCCCAGACCAACTCATCCCAAACCAACTCATCCCAGACCAACTCATCCCAGACAAATTCATCCCAAACCAAGTCATCCCAAAAGACAACTCATCCCAGAACGCAACTCATCCCAGACCAAGTCATCCCAACGGACAACTCATCCCAGCAGACAGCTCATCCCAGCAGACAACTCATCCCAGCAGACAACTCATCCCAGATCAAAATATCGGTTTGCAGTGCGAGAAGCTAGGGCAGTTCAGGTCTATGTCAGGTCAAGTTTTTTTTTTAATAACATTTTCTCTCAAATTCTGCCCGTCCAAAGTTCCACGCGAGCAAAGCGTCAAAATATCGGTTTGCAGTGCGAGAAGCTAGGGCAGTTCAGGTCTATGTCAGGTCAGGTTTTTTTTTTTAATAACATTTTCTCTCAAATTCTGCCCGTCCAAAGTTCCACGCGAGCAAAGCGTCAAAATATCGGTTTGCAGTGCGAGAAGCTAGGGCAGTTCAGGTCTGTCAGGTCAGGTTTTTTTTTTTAATAACATTTTCTCTCAAATTTTGCCCGTCCAAAGTTCCACGCTTGCAAAGCTTTAAAATATCGGTTTGGAGTGCAAAAAGCGAGGGCAGTTCAGGTCTATGTCAGGTCAGGTTTTTTTTTAATAACATTTTCTCTCAAATTCTGCCCGCCCAAAGGTTCACGCGAGCAAAGCGAGTAGGTACTCGTCGAAATATCGGTCTTGCAATGGTGCGAGAAGCTAGGGCAGTTCAGGTCTATGTCAGGTCAGGTTTTTTAATAAAAATTTTTTTTAATTCTGCCCGTGGAAAGTTCGACGCGAGCTTTCGGCGGAGCCGAAAGCGAGTACTCTTCGAAATGTCGGTATTGCAGTGCGAGAAGCTAGGGCAGTTCAGGTCTGGTCAGGTTTTTGGGATGACTTGGTTTGGGATGCATTTGTCTGGGATGAGTTGGTCTGGGATGAGTTGGTTTGGGATGAGTTGGTCTGGGATGAGTTGGTCTGGGATGAGTTGACACCTGGGATGAGTTGGTTGTTGGGATGAGATGATACGACACCGAGTTGTAGTGTCATTTGGGATGAGTTGTCTCCTGGGATGAATTGGAAAATTGTATGAGATGATATTAGCCCGCGGCTACCTTAAAGCGAACAGCCCAAACAATAACAAGCAAGAGTTGGTCTGGGATGAGTTGGTTTGGGATGAGTTGTCTGTTGGGATGAGTTGTCGGTTGGGATGAGTTGTCTGTTGGGATGACTTGGTCTGGGATGAGTTGCGTTCTGGGATGAGTTGTCTTTTGGGATGACTTGGTTTGGGATGAGTTCGTCTGGGATGAGTTGGTCTGGGATGAGTTAGTTTGGGATGAGTTGATCTGGGATGAGTTGTCAGATGGGATGAGTTGGTCATTGGGATGAGGTGATACTAACCCCAAAGGGGAGGGTAAAAAAATCTCAGAAAGGTGACCAAAAGAAAATTGACGGGTTGCTCACGGTCCAATTTTAGGATAAAATAACCTTTTTTGGCAAAACAACTTCAGATATCCTTCAGTGAGCCTCGGATTACCTCAGAGACTAGCGAAAAATTAAGAAACTTTTCATGGTTCGTCTGAAGATAAACTTGGCCTTGATGTAACCTCGTATTACCTCAAATTATCCCAAGATAGCGTCTAAGATTACCTCAAATTCTCTAATGACCTTCAGATTTCCTCTATATGACCTCAAATATCCGTTAGGTTTCCTTGGATATCTTCTGGATGGTAGTCTCAGATACTATAGTGTAAAGAATTAAGAAAATTTCCATAGTTTGTCCCAAGATAATCTTAAGAAGGCTCAAGATAACCTCAGATATCCTCCGATTAGCTGTTGGATATTCTATGGATAATCTCTCATACTAACGAAACCAACTACGAAAATTTTCATGGTTTCTCTCAAAATAATGTTAATATAACCTCGCATTTCCTCAAGGTACCTAACCTTAAATATCAAACCATAATAACGTCTGATCACTCTGACAACTTCAGTTTCTCTCGAACCCTCTAATTAATCTCAGATTTCCTCAGTGAACCTCAGATATCTAACTTTTGGATATTCTTTGGATACCTTTAGATACTAGCGAAAATATTCATGCTGTTATACCTAATATTACCTCAAGAATGGTTTATGACAACACCCCCTTCTTGTAATGCACCCCCCAGACCGATTTGATTTTTTTCGATATCTTTTCCGGCATTCTCGTAACGCAATTGACAAACATTCCAATTTTCATAATTTTAGGAGACAAAAAGTTTTTTCGCCAAACTTAATTTGCCCCCAGATCGACCTAATTTTTTTCAATATTTTTCGCGTTCATGTTGTCATCTAATTGTCAAAACTTCCAAGTTTCATAATTTTAGGATACAAAAAATTTTTTCTCGCCCCCTAATTAGCCCCCCTAATCGATTTACTTTTTAAAATATTTTTCCCGTTATTGCCAACATACTTCCGTTCAAATCCGTGAAAAGCTTTGAAAAGCTCGATGAAAAATTTGTTGATATGTGAACTAAAAATGTGACTGATTAGATGTCTAGCGAGTTTTAATGGTTATTAGCTTTTTTTGAGCTTTAATTTTAGCTATCTCACACAGACCAACGAGAGGACCAATAGTGACCCATTCAAACAAAGCTAATAACGATTAAACTCGCTAGACACACATTTTTAGTATCAACAAATTTCTCATCGAATTTTTCAAAATTTTTTACGGATTTCTAATTTATAGTTCGCTAAATTCTCAAACTACTTAGAGCAATGAATAGCATTCTTCAGGAGCTTTCATTTGATGCATGACTCGAGGATTGTTGCCTTTTAAGATTTTGACGCTGATTGGCGTGGGGGTGAAATGCGCAAACTGAGCGAGGTCAAAGCTATGACGAAACATGTCCCCCTCAATGTCAAGGAATCTGTCGAAAACCGCAAGTCGATATCTTATTCCGTTCAAAAGTTATTACGATCGTCTTGAATCACCACCCGGTACATCCCCGCTCTACGGAACTGGTGCGGAGGTGGTGGCAATAAGGAAAAACCTTATCAGAAGCTATTTAATCAAGTAAGCACTGCGTTATAGCGCACTTGTAAACGCGAACGGGTATGAAAATCAGTTTGTAAACGAATCAAATTGACCCAAAAAATGTCAGCAAATAGACCCCGTAAGTCACAAATGGGATGATAAGGCCTAATGGCATTATTTACAGCAATTTACACTTCGGAAAAAACCGGAAATGACGACACCGGAAAGGGCACTAAAGACAGTCCCTTCAAGACCGTCCTCCAGGCTATGAAGCAAGCGGCCTCCGAGCCCTTTCCACTGATCTACGTAGACGGCAAAGACGGTCCATCAAAATTCGAAGAAGCCTCAAAATCACAACTTAAGAAAATCCAGAAGATTTGGCTTCGAGACTTTAATAAGCAAGAAGAAGCCTCCAAGCGCGAGGGGGAGGATGCCGAAAAAAGGGTAAAAAACCTCGAGGAAGCTAAGAAAGTCGTCATCTCCGAGGATGATTCCCTCCCCAAAGCCGAGCGCATCAAAATCGCAAAAGCAAATCTGTACCAAGGAAAACGGGTTAAGATTTATGGATGGGTGCATCGGCTTCGCCGCCAAGGCAAAAACTTGGCTTTTATCACCCTTAGAGACGGCACTGGGTTCCTGCAAAGCATCCTCACTGATGCCCTTTGCCAGACTTATAATGCCTTGGTTTTATCGACTGAGTCTTCCGTGGTTTTGTACGGGAATTTGAAAGAGGTTCCCGAGGGAAAGACTGCTCCTGGGGGACAAGAGCTGCATGTCGATTATTGGGAGTTGATAGGGTCGGCTCCGGCTGGGGGAGCCGATTCCATTTTGAACGAAGAGGCTTTGCCCGATGTTCAGGCGGAAAATCGACATATTGTGATAAGGGGGGAGAACACTTCCAAGGTTTTGCGGATGAGATCGGTGCTTTTGCAAGCTTTTAGGGATCATTACCTCGACAGGGGATACTGCGAGATTACCCCTCCATCGATCGTGCAAACTCAAGTAAGGAATAATAATAATAGCAATAACAATACAGAGCGTGGTTAATTTTTCGATGCTCACCATTAATGTCTCGGGAACAATCATAGATGGAGAGTAGTTTAAATTTGGGAGAAGTTAGGCTATTTCTTGGTGATTCCCCGATATTTTGATTCGTTCCAAAAAATAAAAAAATTGACAATTTAATGAAAAATCCCATGAAAAATTAATATCTTCCTAACGATTGAGGTTATTTCAATGAAACTTGGAACTTTTTTATTTTTGACTGCTGTCAATTGAACGGCACTGACAGAAATTTTCGAGGCCACCATTAAATACACAAAAAAATTGGCTTTTCAAAAATGTAGTCAACATGAACTTTTTGACCGATGTCAGAATTTGAAAAGTGTTATGAATAATTTTCTAAAATCAGCCTTTTAGATGAAAACGCCCCCAGAAGATGTGCATCAATGCGATTTGTATCCCTGTTGATATTTATCACGTTAATGTGTATGTAGGGGCGGCTGGTCTGGAATCGGGTGCAGATTTTATCATTCTGCACCTAGTAGTAGTGCCTCCGCAAACGCACAAATGTGTCAAAAAGGCGAAATGTTAAAAAATTGTTGTTACAGAATTAAAGAGTAGAAAATGAATAGAAAAAACAATTTTGAGGGTTGAAAAGTAAAAAGAATGACAATATAAAGCAAATGTGTAAATGAAAAATTGGCGAAAGGGGATGAAAATTCAAGAGGAATGAAAATTAAGTGTGATTAAGTAGAATTACGAAATATAACACGAAAATAAACAAATTAAACAATTAAAACTTTTGTGGGGGAAATACACACGTATACCTACCTATTGCGAAGGAAACTGAAAAATTGTAAAAGGTAAACTGAATCCCAAATGCGTTCAGTTTTATGACCGAGGAAAAACGAAATTATGCGAATTTTGCAAAATTAGCACCTAGGGGGTTGAAAAATCGTAAAGGTGAATGATAAGTCAAAAACTATGAGGATTAACCGTGGCTAAGTAAAATTACGGAAAATAACATCAAAATAACCCAATTATGTAAATTTAGCGTTTGAAGAGTTGAAATATTGCGAAGAGGGGAGGAAAAAAGTGAAAAATATAAACATCTTCCAAATGAGTTCCATTTATTACCAAATTAGCACTTGGCTGGTCGAAAAATCGTAAAGGGGGATGAAAAGTCAAAGGGGATGAAAATGTATCGTAATTAAACAGAATTATAGAAAATAACAGGAAATTAAGCCGATTATGCAAATTTGCCTTTTGGGAGTAGAAATATTGCGAAGGGGGTCGAAAAAGTGAAAAAGGCAAGAACAATCCATGAGTAAAATTTATTACCGAAAAAAGGCAAAACTGCGCAAATTTTACAAAATTAACGCTCGGGGGGTTGAAAAATTGTTAAGTGGGATAAAAAGTCAAGAGGGGTGAAAATGAACTGTAGTTAAGTAGAACTAGCGAAAATCACACGAAAAACTGTGGATGGGTTAAACATTAATGAAAATGACTTTGACTTATCGAAAAATCAGAAGAAAGCCTAAAAAGTAAATAAAATGTATTTACTCCGCTTCCTAGGGCGTAGGGGTTGTTAGTAGCGTAGATGTTTGTTTTAGGTTGAAGACTCAAGATTTTTTTTCAATGGTTGACCGAAATTTATCGAACGAATCTGTGTCAAATTACAGGGCCTCATGGACTTTTCAACCCCTAAACTCCAACCCCCTATTTCACCACCCCCACAAGCCCTAAAGGAAGTTGCGTTTTCAATTTCGCCACCCTAATCCAATTCATTGAAAAAAATTGCGGTACTCGTATTTTTGTGTTTCTGCTTGTTAGGGGTTGTAGCGCTTTTAAGGTTGGTTTTTCTCAAAATATGAAGTATTTAGGGAAACACAACTGCACACCAAGTTTCAGCTCGTTATCTCAATCCTTTCTCAAGTTATCCGACGGACACACTATACGAGCGAGCGAGCGAGCGAATAATCAAAGTCGATATTTTTTTGACCTGACCTGACTTTTATTGTCACTTTGACAACGATTTTGCCAACATTGTAAAGTTACCCTGAAATTAAACCAAGACGAAAAAACAGGAATCCAATTTCAGAAATCTAAATTCCCAGTTAGTTAGTCAGGTCAAAAAAATATGTATTATACCTCCGCATTCTGCTACGGCACTAAAATCATGCAATTTCTGCCCTAAAACAAAATATTTCTTCCGCGACAACCCTCACTGCCGCTAGCTCCATCTTTACGATGACTGCGGCATTTTATACCTTTATAATACCTGCTAAAGTCCGTTCATTTTCTATAGCAGAACTAAAATTTTTCTGGAACTGTACAACCCTAAGGGCTCGTACTTTTGACAATTTGATCAAAATTTAGCGGGAAAGTAAAAACATTACCTAACCCAAATCTCCTATGGTTTATTTTTATTGTTAGCAGCAGTGTCACAGATGGCTTTTTCGTGAATATTTTTCTTTGCACTTTACTCAAAACTTCACGTACACAAAGGCCATTTTGGGCCAATTCAGAACAATTGCTAAATTTTGACATTTGTCATATTTTCTGACGTATTGCATTGAAATCACTTCTACCAACTCATCTGTTAGTAAAATTTCTTGCAAAATTTCCTCATGCCAACCTAAAATTAAAATTTTGACGTTCTGTCACTTCAATAGAAAATTTGAATGAGGTATAAATTTTATTTTATATTAATCCATATACAAGATATGAATTATATCGGGTGTCCCAAAAAAAAACCGGACAAGATAGTCTTTGAAATAATTCAGCCATTTCTTAACCGATTTGGATAGACTTGGTCTTAAATTAAAGCTAAAGAATCAGGCTTTCGAACTGTGAAAGAAACGTCGACAGATGGCGCTGCTGTAGTAGCCTTATTGTTATTTATCTTTAAGGCTTATTTTAGGTGCGTGGGGATTGGTGGGGCAACAACCAATGGTTATGAGACCCAAATAGCCTTGAAGATCCTTCCTTTTTCTTCAAAAATCTTTTTTCAGAAGTCCATTTGGCGTAAGCACTAATTTTCGATGATTTTTCTAAAAAAAGTGTTTTTGCGTATTTTCATGCTTCCATAACCATGACTAAAGTAACATTGATGCACATAGGGCTTAATTTTCAATGATTACTGTTCAGTTGCCCCCCCTGGCATCCGCGCCACTGTTTTCACTATATTCGTTCATTTATAACTGAAAATTAAGATTTATATGCATTACTGTTCTTTGGTCATGGCCATTAATGCGTGAAAATAGTCAAAAACACATTTTTTTAAAAAATTACAGAAAATTAATGCTTAAGCCAAATCGACTTCTGAAAAAGGATTTTTGAACAAGAAAGAAAGATCTTCAAGGCTATTCGAGTGTAATACCGATTGATCGTTGACTGACCAATCCCCATGCAGCTAAAATAAACCTTTAAATCAAGTATCAATAGGACTACTACGGCAGCGCCATCTGCCGTAGTTTCTCAAACAATCGAAAGCCTGATTCTTTGGCTTTAATTTAAGACCACGCTCATCCAAATCGGTTAAGAAATGGCAGACTTATTCCCAAAAATATTTTGTCCGGTTTTTTTTGGGACACCCGATACATATACAGGGTGTCTCAGAACGCTCGCACCAAATTCTTATGGGGTATCCAGGACTAAATTTTGAGTCGATTCGTGTTTTTGAAAATTCCCAGGGTCCAATAGTTCACGAGTTATAACAGATTTGGGAGGGCCAATCAGATTTTAGCTCTGAATTGCTTCATAAAGGTAATTTAATGTTAGATGCACTATTTCCTAGGTAACAAGATTCTATCAATGAAAATTTAATATTGTTGTATCTTGTTACCTAGGAAACAGTGCATCTAACACTAAGTTACCTTATGAAGGGTCCGTTAAGTTGGCCCACCAATTGGAAAATTTCATTTTTTGCTACATTCGATTTGAAAGTGCTAAACAAGTGCGGGCGAGTGCTGATAAAAATTCAAAAAGTGCTACGTAAATGTGGCCGTAAAAAGCGTTCAAAATTTGCGGGCTAAATTAACGGTAGCCCGCCCACTAGTGCCTTTCGCGATATTTTACGTGGCTGTTGTGAAGTGCTTTCGAAGTGCTCTCGAGTGCTACACCTTTTCCAGTAGTAGTTCAGAAAGCGTCAATTGAATTTCAGAAAGCATCAGTTGAATTTCAGAATTGTCAATTGAATTTCAGAATCCGTCAATTGTAGTTCAGATTAGTCAATTCAAATTCAGAAAGCGTCAATTGTATTTCAGAATAGTCACATGTATTTCAGAATACGTCAATTGAATTTCAGATTGGTCAATTGATTTTCAGAAAGCATCAATTGAATTTCAGAATCCGTCAATTGTAGTTCAGAAAGCATCATTTGTAATTCAGAAGGCATTTTTAATTCAGTTTATTTTATAAAGACATGACTTACATACACATGATGAGGTCCCCAAGTTCCACCAGAAGGTCCCCGAGTTCCCCCAAGAGGTCCTCCAGTTCCTACTACTTATTGCTTGCACACCAGAGCTCCCCCGCGAATCCCGCGCGATCTGCCGCCCAGGTACCCTGAATGATTTCCAAGACAGCCCATAGCAAAGTACCGATTTTCAATTTGTTGTTGAAGCTTTTTGGGTGAAAACTCGTTATGTAGAAGTCCGCAGGTTGCAGTTCTTCGTACAACTAACTGGCATTTCTTAGATTTGGTAGAAATAGGTACATATGTAGGTACCTGGAACCTGGAGCAAATAACTCACCCAGAGAACAATGTCATTCTGATTTCCAAATGATACATTCTGAATTACAAATGATGCTTTCTAAACTACAATTGACGGATTCTGAAATTCAATTGATGCTTTCTGAAAATCAATTGACCGATCTGAAATTCAATTGACGTATTCTGAAATACATTTGACTATTCTGAAATACAATTGACGCTTTCTGAAATACAATTGACTAATCTGAACTTCAATTGACGGATTCTGAAATTCAAGTGATTATTCTGAAATTCAATTGACGCTTTCTGAACTACTACTGGAAAAGGTGTAGTGTTTATTTCAAAAGTGCTCCAAAAACAGGGCCGTAATAAGCCCTCCTTTCCATGGGGGCCAACTTAACGCAGCCCGCCAACTTTGATTTTTATAAAATTTTGTGTGACCATCCTAAAGTGCTTGCCAAGTGCTGGCGAATGCTGATATTTTATTCAAAGGTGCTGAGAAAACCGGGCCAAAATAAGAGTTTCCTTCCCCGGCTACCGTTAACTTGGCCCGCCCGCTGCGATTTTCAAAATTTTTTGTGTGCCTGCTAGAAAGAACTTAAGAAGTGCTGGCGAGTGCCGATATTTTATTTCGACGGCGCTTCGAAAATAGGGCCCTAATCGAGCTCTGTCTCTGTCAAGTGCTAGCGAGTGCTCATACTTTTTTCAAAAGTGCCTGGAAAACAGTGCCGTAATAAGGCTTTTCTCAGCTGGCTACCGTTAACTTGGCCCGCCCACTGCGTCTTTTATCATTTTTGGTAGCTTCTTATAAAGAACTTGCGAAGTGCTGGCGAGTGCTGATATTTTTTTCAAAAGTGCTGCGAAAACAGGGCCGTAATATCTAATAAGGCTTTTCTCAGCCATCTAACCGTTGACTTGGTCCGCCCACTGCGACTTTTGACATTTTTCAAAGACGCTTCGAGAAAATACGACTCTAATAATACCTACTCTCCAGTTTCCATTCTTCGCCGAATTGCCTGTCATAAACTTGTATTGCTCCAGAAGTAGGAATTTTTCGAGGAATTTTTGTTTTGTAAAACACGGGAAGGCTTGACCTTAATAATAACGCCTGATTGATAATTCACTAATTTTTGTCCTGAAAATGTACGAAACTAAATACTCATTATTGCACTTATCCAAACCATGCCACATACACTTTATACACTTCCTAACATTCAAAATGGATTTGGTCTTAAGGTCTACTCGGCAATGAGGGGATTTTCACCACAATTTCAAACTTACGGAGTTTAGGCCGTTGTATAGGTACTATTGCCTGAAGAGTCCTGAGTTATTAAACTTGCAAAATGCTGCTCTCCAAACCCCAGACGAACCCTTGAGAATTTTAGGTTAGGAGGTTGCTGTAATCTGGGTTTGATCGAAAGGAAACCGTTGTGAATCTCCCGAATAGGAGGTGTCTACCTAGTCTGCAAAAGGACCCCTAAATTAATCACGTGTGTTCTGGTTGTTCAACTTCTACGAAACCGTGGAATTGGGGCAGATATAGGTACTTTTTTATTATCCAATGAGTGTGTAATAAATCATCTGAGGGAGCAATAATCATTACACGCGAATAGAATACTATTAGTCCAGGCAATGAAGGGGTTGTAGAGAGCATGGAAGGGGGGAGAATTTTTCTCTTCGGGAATGTGTTGGGGGTAGTTAGGAGGTAAACATACTAAAAGTCGCCGCCCCTAACCCGTCCGCTTCAGGGGGGGAGGGGGGTCAGGGGGGAAAGGTCCCTTTTTTAGTTTTTTCGCTTAACTCGAAAATGGTAAGTCATAGCGAAAAAATCCTCGTATGAAAATGAAAGCCCATAAAATTTTCTACAACTCTGCTATTATACATTATTAAGGAAAAAAAAATGCAGCAGAGAAGCGGCTGGAACCTCCCCATCGCGTGGATCTTTGTATTCTGTGTAGATAGTAGTCAATTCAACAGAATTTTTTTAATCCTTGACTAATTTCGCAATTTTCTGACAAATACCGACGTCACCTCGGACATCACCCATCACGTTTGACAATATGTTCCTTTTAAGGTTAATCTTTTGCCACCCTTTTGACAATAACTGACACTTTATGTCATCCACTGTCAGCCCGCTCCCTTTTAATGAGAAAGAATTTTTTCTCTATTTTCCACTGAAATATCAGAAACTGTGAACACATTTTTAGAACCAGAATTTGATCGCCTTTCTAATGGCGACATAAAAAAGGAGGTCTTGTATTTAAAATTTTAAGTTGATATGCTTAAATGGGACTTCCCGTGGGCCAATTGCTTTCAAAAGCCTTTCAGGTCTTTAAGTGGTCACCCAATCTCCTTGTACCAAATTTCAGCCAAATCGATTCAGTAATATGGGCTATAATGTATTTTTACTGTTATTATAAAATTTCGATTTTTTGAACCAACCAGCGCTAAATGCGAATTGATTTTGTCTTATTTAAAACCAGAATTTGAAGACCTTTCTGATGGTGACAATAAATCTTTCAAAAACTTGTTTTTAATGGTCAAATGAGAGAATAATTTTAAATTTGGAAATTGGTGTGCCAAAACGGCACTTTCCGTGAGTCGATTGAATTCAAAATTTGTTCAGCTCTTCGACGTGTAATACAATCTCCATGTACAAAATTTCAGCCAAATCGGTTCAGGGGCTTGGGCTGTACCGCGATTTTAAAGTCCGATAAAAATCTTTTTTTTTTAATTTTTGGTCAAAAGGGCACTAAGAAATTTGTCATGAAAGGGGGGGGTGTCAAAAGAATAAGGTGTGCAAAAACTACTAAAAGAGCATAAATCCTTACATTTTCGTTATTTTCTAGAAACTGAAAAAAAAACACAAAAATTTCTGGAATCACACGAGTTGTAACCCCCCTAACCCCCTCCGACGTACTCTATTGGTCTGTTCCAATTAACGAATTATTGCCAGCTACAATTATTGTCAGTTGCAAGTGACAATTATTGTCGATTACAAGTGACAATTGTCAGTTGCAAGTGACAATTGTCGATTACAAGTGACAATTGTCAGTTGCAAGTGACAATTGTCGGTTACAAGTGACAATTGTCAGTTGCAAGTGACAATTGCCGGTTACAAGTGGCAATTGTCAGTTGCAAGTGACAATTGTCGGTTACAAGTGACAATTGTCAGTTACAAGTGACAATTTGCTATTGCAACAAAGTTTTTTTTTCTGAAAATTTTAAAAACTTTGTTGTGGCCCCTCTACTCCTTCGTAAGGTCAAGCCTTAAGACATTTTCCCGTGCTTTAGAAACAAAAATTCCTCGAAAAATTCCCTCTTCTGGAGCAATATAAGTTTATGACAGGCAATTCGGCGAAGAAGGGAAACTGGAGAGTAGGTATTATTAGAGGCGTATTTTCTCGAAGCGACTTTGAAAAATGTCAAAAGTGGCAGTGGCCGGACCAAGTCAACGGTTAGCCGGCTGAAAAAAGCCTTATTAGATATTACTGCCCTGTTTTCGCAGCACTTTTGAAAAAAATATCAGCGCTCGCCAGCACTTCGCAAGTTCTTTATAAGAAGCTACATACCAAAAATGATAAAAGACGCAGTGGGCGGGCCAAGTTAACGGTAGCCAGCTGAGGAAAGCCTTATTACGGCACTGTTTTCCAAGCACTTTTGAAAAAAGTATGAGCACTCGCTAGCACTTGACAAGCACTTCATGACGTTCACCTAGAACTTCATAAAAGTCAAAGTAGCTGGGTTGCTCTAAGTTAGTTTGGCCCGCATCGAAACAGAGCTCGATTAGGGCCCTATTTTCGAAGCGCCTTCGAAATAAAATATCGGCACTCGCCAGCACTTCTTAAGTTCTTTCTAGCAGGCACACAAAAAATTTTGAAAATCGCAGCGGGCGGGCCAAGTTAACGGTAGCCGGGGAAAGAAACTCTCATTTCGGACCTGTTTTCTCAGCACTTTTGAATAAAATATCAGCACTCGCCAGCACTTGGCAGGCACTTTAGGATGGTCACACAAAATTTTATAAAAATCAAAGTTGGCGGGCTGCGTTAAGTTGGCCCCCATGGAAAGGAGGACTTGTTACGGCCCTGTTTTTGGAGCACTTTTGAAATAAACACTAGCACTCGAGAGCACTTTGTAAGCACTTCACAACAGCCACGTAAAATATCGCGAAAGGCACTGGTGGGCGGGCTACCGTTAATTTGGCCCGCAAATTTTGAACGCATTTTACGGCCACTCTTACGTAGCACTTTTTGAATTTTTATCAGCACTCGCCAGCACTTGTTTAGCACTTTCAAAACGAATGTAGCAAAAAATGAAATTTTCTAATTGGTGGGCCAACTTAACAGGCCTCCTTATGAAGCAATTTAGAGCTGAAATTTGATTGGTCCTCTCAAATCTGTTATAACTCGAGAACTATTGGACCCTAAAAATTTTCAAAAACACGAATCGACTCAAAATTTAATCCTGGATACCCCATAAGAATTTGGTGCGAGCGTTCTGAGACACCCTGTACAGGGTTAGTAGTACGAAGTCCATTGATGGGCAGTTATCTCCGTTATTTCTTAAGATTTTACTTCGAAACTTGGTACCCGGGCACAACTAAATACAGGGATTTCAAAACTGTTTTTAAAAATTTTCTTGGATTTCCGGTTAAACTGGAAGTGACCCTAAAAATTTTTTTTTTAAAATAGAATCATCCTTTTTTCTCAGCGGATTCGATATCTACGAATTTTTTAAAGTCAAAAACATGTATCATGCTTGATCAGAAGTCAAGCCGCGGGCACCCTGGATTTTCAAAAACATCGAAGAAATTATTTGTTTTTGCTTTTTTGAAATTTATTAAATGTTCACAATCAGCCAAAATAAGAAAAAGAATTTTTAAAAATGTCATCGGCCTGTTGAATTTGCTTTAAAAAAATAAGGTTGACGTGCACTTGCAATTTGAAAAATCTTGCTTTTTGGGCGATTTCTTCGATGTTTTTGAAAATCCAGGGTGGCCGCGACTTGAATCCATTGAAAAAAGTATGACTCCATTTAAAAAAACGATTTTTAGGTTCACTTCCGGTTTAACCGAAAGTCCAAGAAAATTCTTAAAAACAGTTTTGAATTCCCTGTAATTAATTGTGCCTGTGTACCAAGTTTCAAACAAAAATCTTAAGAAATAACCGAGGGGCTATCCACTTCGCCCTTCGGCAATAGGTGTACAAATTGACGGGATTGGACGGAAATGCAATAGGGAATGCGGAAATTCTCGGCAATGATGGACGGGAATTTTCGGCAATTGTCAGGAATGTACGGAAATTATAAGCATTTCACGGCAATGTGGCAATACTAACATCCCTTCGCTTCGGGAATAGGTGTACATATCTCAATGAAATATGCGGAAATGTTGTAGAAAGAATAGAATTCGTTAGCGTTGTCAAAGAAATATGCATAGCAATTTTGGGAATGCTTCGGAAATGCTCGGAAATTTTAGGAATGTTTTGGAAATGCTCGGAAATAGGAATGTTTCGGAAATGTACGGCAACCTCGGGAATGCTTCCGAAATGACCGGCAATTTTTGGAATGCTCGGAAAGTTTAGAAATTTTTCGTTCTTGTCGCAGTTTCGTGCTTCAATTATGTAGTTAAATAAACTTAGATGACTGGGTACCCTAATAATAGGTACAACGGATAGAAGGCGAGGGAGAAGGGTTGGGCATTGCATAAATGACCTAAAATATCTAAAACTGACAAAGAAATACAGGAATGAGGGAATGACTTGCGAAATTGACGAATGATGGGCAATTGTTCGAAAATGCGACGGCAATGCGGCAATTATATATCATCATTGCCGAAATCGGCAATGGTGTACAAAATTTCAGCGGAAATAACGGATATAACTGACCATCCCGGGACTTTATACTAACCCTGTATATATTTTAATTGGCAATAGTAGCATCTCACCCTTGCAATGTAAATACACTCTGTGCAAGCAATAAATACTTACTTACATGCCTTAAGTAGTGTAGTTTACTTACCGTTTCAATGTTTAGGTTGAAGGTGGTTCTACCCTCTTCAAAATGGACTACTTCGGGGAGGAAGCCTTCCTCACCCAAAGCTCGCAGCTCTACCTCGAGACCTGCCTGGCCTCAATGGGCGATAGCTATTGCATCGCAGAAAGCTTCAGAGCCGAGCAAAGCAGGACCCGAAGACACCTCGCAGAATACACCCACGTGGAAGCCGAATGCCCCTTCATCACCTTCGAGGACCTCCTCGATCGCCTCGAGGACTTAATCTGCGACGTCGTGGACAGAGTTTTAAAGTCTCCCTATGGAAGCATCGTTCGTGAACTTAACCCCACTTTTGAAGTCCCCAAGCGACCATTCCTCCGCATGAATTACTCCGAAGCCATAGAATACCTTCGCAAGAACAACATTACGAAGGAAGACGGAAGCTTTTATGAGTTCGGCGAGGATATTCCGGAGATGCCCGAGAGGAAAATGACGGATCAGATCAACAAGCCAATAATGCTTTGCAGATTTCCGGCTAATATAAAATCCTTCTATATGTCGAAGTGTCGGGAAGATGCGAGATTGACCGAGAGTGTGGACGTTTTGCTGCCGAATGTAGGGGAGATTGTGGGGGGAAGTATGAGGATATGGGAAATAGAGGAGCTGTTGGAGGGGTATAAACGGGAGGGGATTGACCCAACGCCGTATTATTGGTACACGGATCAAAGAAGGTATGGCACTTGTCCACACGGAGGTTACGGGTTGGGTTTGGAGAGGTTCGTCTGTTGGCTGTTGAACCGGTACCATATCCGAGAGGTTTGCTTGTACCCACGTTATTTGAACCATTGTAAACCATAGTTTCTGTAACTTTTATGGCTGCAAACAAAAGTATGACCAATATAAAAATGTAGAAATAATTTGCAAAATTGTTTTCTTAATTATTATACCTACTAATGGGGAGGTTAAAATATACCCCAGACAGCGCCTGACGGTTGGCAAAAGAAATTACTTACTTACTTAATTGCTTAATCCTAGCGCCTTTCTACCCTTACAAGGTGTAAGGCGGGGTTGTTGTTCTCCATGCATCCCTCCATTTTTTCCTATTTTGCGTTATCTGTTTCACTTCACTCCAGTCTATGTTTCTTTTTACCACTACACTTCTATGCACTTCCATGTTTTTCTTGGTCTTCCCCTTTGCTTCTTCTTTCCAGTTCGCGCTTCGTACACTTTCCTCACCAGATTGTTCTCGTTCTCGATGGTCTGGGCATTACATGCCCTAACCATTGTAGTTGTCCTTCTTCTATTGTTGTACTAATCGGTTTTGTATTGAGATTTTCTCTGAATGTTGTGTTCCTGATTTTATTTAATCTTGTCTTTCCCTCTATCCTCCTTAGGTATCTCATTTCCATGCTTTGCATTCTGTTCTTCTGAATTTCAGTTATCGTCCACGCTTCTGAACCATAGATTAAGATTGGCTTTGCTACTTTTTCAAATATTTGTACTTTCGTTTGTTTCGGTATTTCTTTGTTCGCCAGAAAGGAGTTTTTTATACTATTAAATAGCCTCCTTGCTGCTCCCGTTCTTTCTATTTCTTCCTTTAAAGTGCTATCATCGTTACTAGGTACTGTAACATATGCCAGTTAGAGGGTAAATAGTAATGGGTAAATCCACATTAAATTGTTTGTATAAAATTTGTCATTGGGGCGCGAAAATATTAACTGTAAGTTAGAACTATTTATTGCCAAAAGTCATAAACCGTGCACATCTTTCGTCACGGGCATTATACAGGGTGTTCCAAATGTATTAATACAGCGCTCTCACGGCGAAACGGTATATAAGATAAATGAGTAAAATAAAAAATCCAGGGTAAATTAGAATTAAATTCCTTTATTTTGTCGCAATTTGGAACTCCCCATCTTATTGCATGATTTAACAATAAACAATGAATAAATTTTTTTAAATGGCACCATGCATGTTTCTATTTTTTTTTGGATTCCCTTTAATGCCCTCTTTATGGGAGTGATTTTTTTTTTTCGATAAATTGAGCAGTAAACGTAAAAATTTTTGTTGATTCAAATTTCGCGCGGTGATCCGGCAGCAATGCGCTTCACCATTATGTCGATGGAACCACCCTCGTCTCACCGTATGTCTCCCACTCCCACTGGGTACTGTGTACCCAATGAAGTAAACAGGCTATTTATTATTAGGCCCGGTCAGATTCTTCCAGAGGGCGCGTACACAGTATGTACAACTACCCTGTAGTGGGAGACATTCGGTGAGATGAGGGCGGTTTCATTGAAGTAATGGTGAAGCGCATTGTTGCCGGATCACCTCGCGAAATTTGAATCAACAACAATTTCTACGTTCACTGCTCAATTTGTCAAAAAAATAAAATCACTCCCATAAAGAGGGCATCAAAGGGAATCCAAAAAAAATAGAAACATGCATGGTGCCATTTAAAAAAATGTATTCATTGTTTATTGTTAAATCATGCAATAAGATGGGGAGTTCCAAATTGCGACAAAATAAAGGAATTTAATTCTAATTTACCCTGGATTTTTTATTTTACTCATTTATCTTACCGTTTGGCCGTGAGGGCCCTGTATTAATACATTTGGACCACGTTGTACCGGGTGGACCAACACTATTGCCCACCTCAAAAATTGCCCTTTACCTTGAAGCTAGAGTTTTGATTTTTCTACGGTGTGCATGGGTACTAAAAACCCTTCAGATGACGTAAAAATTTTTTTGATTGGCCCAAAAATGTGACGTCACGAGATTTTCAGTTGGGCTATTTTCATGAAATAAATAATTTTTGCCCACAGGTTGGTTATTTAGGGCCTTACGATCACGCTAAACTGATTATTTAATTTTTTGGACATCAGGTTACCAAACTGCAGGAGCTAAAAATCTCGTCAATTTTTCTCATAAGTCGCCTATGAAACAATACCTAATCATTGCGAGGTATGTCCTTTATCGATCGGCGGATATTCAGATATGTCAGTGTCAGCTTGTCATGTCGGCAGGGTCATCAAACCAGATTATTCTTAATTTTCGTATTCATTCAATTAATTAATTAATTTTCCGGGAAAATCATTCAAACAAAACCCCGTGAAGGTCTTTCAAACAAGCGCGAGCGCGTGCATAGTTCCATTATCGGGCGTCAAACACATAACCTCGTTTTGGTGAAATTTTTTCAACTTTAATTTACAACCAGCACCAAGTACGTTTCTCCATTGTACGCCTTCTGATTTGGTAAGTTTTTGGAATTTCGGTCGATTTATTTAATTGTAAAATTGAAAATTTTAGGTGGTGACCAAAAATGTTTAATAAACAGATAGGGCCTTTCTGTGAACCCAAAGTCTAATAATAGCAGTGTGTGGACTCTTGGTAGGTATTCTGCAAGCCTCATCAGACAGCCTGTTTGCAACATAATAATTGATTCTCAAAAATGTTGTCACGGGGAGTGTCATCTAATCGACAAACCTGGACGATTCTTCTCAGTGGAAGTGTACAACCTATGAACAGTGCCAAATTAGTGACGCTTTGTTTGTAAACACCGCAAAACTGCAAGTTGTCTGATTAAATTGATTAATAAAATAATAAAAATTGCTAAGTAATCTATCGTGAGGTCTTAATTTTTGATATTTCAGGAGGTAGGTTAATACTTACCCACCGTTATGAAATTAAGTAAATCCCGAGCACTATCACATCATGAATTTCAACAATTTATTTAAGTTACAACGTAGGTACTTCGAATAGCTTTTATTATTAGGAGTCAAATCTAACGCCATAACAGGAACAGGCTCAATTTTATCAACAATTTCAGTGGACCAATCTTCCACACTTGAAAGTAAGCTTCTTTATTATCTAATGGGTCTTCTGCAGAGTAGATACCACCAACAATCTAGTCCAACAATGCTGTTAGGTTTTAGGTTCACACAAATCATCTTCGTGACCAACATCTAAAATTTTCAATTTTACAATTAAATAAATCGACCGAAATTCCAAAAACTTACCAAATCAGAAGCCCCTTCAGATGGGTAATGGGTAAACGTACGTGGTGCTGGTTGTAAATTAAATTTGGATAAATTTCCAACGAGGTTATGTGTGATTTACTTTGACACTCGATATGGAACTACGCACGCGCTTATTGTTTCAAACAAACCTTGGGCGTTTTGTTTGAATAATTTTCCGGGAAAATTAATTGATTAAATGAATGAATTCGAAAATTAAGAATAATGTGGTTTGATGACCCTGTCGACATGACAAGCTGACACTGACATTTCTGAATATCCGCCGATCGATGAAGGACATACCCCGCAATGATTACATATTATTTCATAGGCGACTTGTGAGAAAAATTGACGAGATTTTTAGCTTCTGCAGTTTGGTAACCTGATGTCCAAAAAATTAAATAATCAGTCTAGCGTGATCCTAAGGCCCTAAATAACCAACTTGTGGGCAAGAATTATTTATTTCATGAAAATAGCCTAATTGAAAATCTCGTGACGTCACATTTTTGGGCCAATCAAAAAAATTTTTACGTCATCTGAAGGGTTTTTAGTACCCATACACACTGTAGAAAAATCAAAACTCTAGCTACAAGGTAAAGGGCAATTTTTGGGGTGGGCAATAGTGTTGGTCCACCCGGTATATCCTTCCGGTCCGGGCTTTGTAGAAACCTTTGCTTTGAATTGCCGTTTTTCCCAGAACATCCCTCGCTGTAAACTTTATGACCGAATTCCTCCGTACACAATTTGTTAGAAAGTTATTCCCACAGTAGAGATTTTCGAGAAATGGCCTTAATAACGTAAATGTCTTATTCATTATAATTTGTTGCTAAATTTGATTCAGTAAATGCATGAACCCCAAAGGTAGAGTAGCAAAAATACACTAATTTTGCATGACGTGAATCAAGCATTACTCCTGCTAGAATTGCCTCAACCACCAAACAAGCGTCAGTATCATGTGTATAGGCATAACCGACACATTGTAACCAATCAGATCTTTCGGCGTAAACGCTGTAATTTAAATTAAAGTTCACTGCAAGCATGGAACCGGTGTTGCCATCTAGGCTAGACGACCGAAACCTCAAGCCAGATTCCTGTTTAATATCCTACTATATTCATATGTAGAACCTACCTATCAAATTAGATTGCTTTTCAACGTGCATGACTGTCGTATGCATTAAATAAACCCCACTACCTACCACTACCCACTACCCTATGCCCGAAAAGCCTCAAAGACCCCACCGGACTGCTGCGACTTTTGTTACGTAATTCATTAGATTTGCATAAAATAACTAAATGGTTTCAATCGCGTAGCTTCTTAATTAATTATAAATTGTTATAAAATGTGGGGATGAACTAAGGAAGGGATGCCGACCGGACATAGTAGAGAGGGGGTGGTTTTAGGTTCGCCGGACCCAAGAGGACGCCGGAAGAGAACTGGCTCTCAGGCTTCTGACTAAGAGACTCGTATTTTCCAAAGCTCTCGAATTTGCGATATTTTCCAAATATTTTAAAATAGTTTTTTTGTTGTTTGGGTTTTGTGTAGTTAAAGTTCGTGGTTGTATAGTATTGAAGTTAGTGTAATCACGCCGTAGGGGGATAGTGTTTTAGTGGTTATTGGTGAATGGTAGAACACCTCCCGGTCTGCAGGGTGGAACTAGATCAGGTATTACGCAACTAGATTGGTAGTTCCGTTAGTGCATTTTGATTGGAGGTCTCCCGATCTCTAATTAGCTTTTATAGACTAGAACCCTTTTTCATCCGCTAAATATTAATTAGTTTAACCCCTTTTGCAGAGTAGACTTTAGCTTGCTTGCTTTTCAGTAGTTAGGGTTTGGTAAAGTGCATCCAGTTCTTCCCTTTTATTAGCATAGAAAGAGGTAAAGAAAATTTGGGGATATCCATAAGGGGACGCGCTCTTTCAGCTCTGCAATTTGTTCCCGCTGGATTGTCGACAATAATTCACAGTTGCGGTTAAAAACGCTACAGTTTTGCCAACACGTGATTGTTGCTCACTTGGAGGGTGCCCCGTTGACATCTTCCACCTGTGATTTGGCCTGGTGTGCCGTCGATTGCTAGGGGGCTGGGCCTGAATCCCGCTAGTTTTCCCAGGCTGGGCCGTGCCAGCACCCCGTATAGCCGAAGTAATTGAAAATGAACAGGGGCTGAGCCTAGTCGGGTGCACGGTAACATTCTAAGATACCGGATTTACGGCCAGGTGTTCGGTAGCGGTTTGAGTAGACTGTTCTACCTGAATTGAATACCTATCCGCTCACCTAACAAAATAATGTAATCTTACTTATTGAAATGAACTAATGGAAAGGATGGCTACATTGCTGGATTTGATTGAAACAAATTAACCGTATTCGTCATTAATGTGCAAATTCGTTAATCATCAGGTAATTGTTAGTTTCATTAATTAATTAAAGATGAAATAAGGGTAACATCGAAACAGCAAGACTCAGAAGTCGAAAATGAATTATATTAGTGGAAACTTTTTCTTTTCTTATAAAAAATATAAACAATCAGAAACTTCCTACACTAGCAACAACAGCTGTCGTTATTTAACCATGACTTATACAGGCTGTCCCTAATATAAGCGATTATTTCTATTACCTCTTACCGAGCAATAACAAATTTCACAATGATTCAAATTGATCAATCCCAAGGGATAGTCCGGGAAGCAGTGAGTATTTTTGGTATGTCAGCTCAGCAAGCTTGTTTTCGAGATATCTGGTTTATTTTCTGAAATATACTGAAAAAACTGAAATATTTCGATTTTTAATCTAGAAAGCTTATAAGTTTTCGTCGTCCCACTTTGCTCATCATGCAAGGGAATGTAATTGAACCAAATTTCATAATGATATGCCGATTAATAACCAAGTTATAACACGTTAATTTTTAGTCTTTTCAGTATACAGGGTGTCTCAGAATGCTCGCACCATATTTTAATGGTGTATTCAGGATTAAATTTTGAGTCGATTGGTGTTTTTGAAAATTTCCAGGGTCCAATAGTCCTCGAGTTATAACAGATTTGAGAGGACCAATCAGATTTCAGCTCTGAATTGCTTCATAAGGTAATTTAATGTTAGATGCACTATTTCCTAGGTAACAAGATACTATCAATGAAAATTTAATATTGTTATATCTTGTTACCTAGGAAACAGGTAAGTTACCTTATGAAGCAATTCAGAGCAGAAATCTGATTGGTCCTCTCTAATCTGTTATAACTCGAGAACTATTGGACCCTGAAAATTTTTGAAAACACCAATTGACTCAAAATTTAATCCTGAATACTCCTTTAAAATATGGTGCCAGCGTTCTGAGACACCCTGTATATTTCAGTAACCAATCTAGATATCAGAATTTTTTTTCAGATTCTTAATCTACACTGAAAAATTATTTTTTCTAATTTAAAAAAATTTCGTATCTATTACCGTTTGTGAGATGTTAATTTTTGAAAAATTAAAATGGCCGCCATTAGCCCCTATCCCGTAAGATTTGAGTAATCTTTAAGTATTAATAAGACTTTAGTTATCTCCAGTATGAAAATTACTATAAAAATTACTAAACCGAAGCTGTTCATTGCTACCCGGACTAGAATATTAGCATTTTATCAGCGATTAATGGATTTAGAAAATGGGCCTTTACACCAATTTTTTAAAATGATAGAATTATAAAGAATACACTTCGTCAAGACTTCTCGGCAAATAAAATGTTTCAAAGCTTCGTAGTATTTTAATAAAAAATCTTTAAAATTCCGGGTAAGCATATATGACGTCATAGTGGGTGTGTAGTTAGTGGGCGGAGTGTCCCGCATATCCTCGTGTAGCTGGCTGAATTTGATATAAACTTTTACCGCACAAATCACATTTAGAATATGTTTTTATTTTTTTAAATAATGTAGAAACATTTACGTTGCAGACTAATTGAACAAATAACATCGAAATTGGTTGAACTTTGCAAGTAGGTATAACAAAAAAAGCGTTTCTTTTTCTTTGGAGTGGCCCATTGGTAGCGATATAATTTTAATTTAAATAAAAAGGACATTAAAATAAGTCTTAAAAATCCTTAATTAGTTAATGGGACGCATATATAAACACAAAAATTATTTTTCCAGAATATATTTCTCTAAAATTTAAAAATCCAGACTGTCAAACGACAGACCGTATTCTCGCAGACCGTAAAAATATAAACTGTAAATTCGCAGACCGTAAAACGGCAGACTGTAAAAGGACAGACCGTATTTTTGCAGACCGTAAAAATCTAGAAAATTTGACGGCCAACAGTAGCCTAGATCGTGTCCTGCGTTTAGTAATTATCGGTTGTCACTCATTGTCACTTGGGTTGTCATGCACAGGCGTCGCTAACATAGATTTGTTGGGCGCTTTCAAACATTTGCTCCAAGTTTTTTTTGCATTTTCTAGGTTTGGATTACCGAACAAAGTCGGCGACTTCTTATAATAATGGTAAAGTACGGAATCATACCCTCAATTATTCTTTCAAATGGAATTTTCACATCACTCAAAAAGTGGCCCTCGCCGACACCATGGATCAAAAGATCATAATTGAGGGGTACCTCTGAAATAGACACTTCGTCAGTGGTCTTATTCCTATAAGTATCCAAGAATTTCGATAACTTCAAGCGGTTGCAATTCCAAGAGATCACTTTTTTCAGGCAATCATCTGATGAAGGTCCAAACATCTCTTCAAACTGATAGTGTCTTAATATGTCCAGGTTTCGGTTGGCATTTTGTAAGAACTGAAGATGTGGTAAATAGAGTGACCGATATTGATATCAATGATGAACCACCTCTGAGATGATTACAGTTAGCCCAACAAATTTGAAAGTCGAACAGTACAGCTCACCGAATTTTGAAAAAGTACAAACTGCAGAGCCGCCAGGAAGTGTTACCCTGAAGATCTTCTGATCAGAATTTCCTTTTTTTCATACAGTCGGAACCCGTTCTATAAATCCTCGAAACACTCAGCTGTGTAATATAAGGTGACCAACCGTTCTGGGTTCAATCAGAAGTATACTGTTTTTGAGGCCTTAATTCTGGTAGGAAATCAAAGGCAGTAAAGGTTCTGATTTTTTTATGTTTTTGTTCTGGTCTGTTCTGGTTTACAATTTAAAATTGCTTAAAATGCTTAAGGCGGCTATCTAGTGAGATTATCTTTCTCTCTCTGATTTTCGAGAAATGATTTATTTCGTGAAAATCAAAGACGTTATTTGAAATGCAACTCTGTCGCAGCATACAGGTTATCAGTAGGTACGCAAGTGTAATTTTTTCATTTTCACATACAGTCGGAACCCGTTCTATAAAACCTCTCAATTTGACAACACTGCCTAATTTCCACCTCTGTAATAAAGATTTGTAACTTCAAATTTGACAATGTTAAACAATGCCTCTGCCAAACGTTTCGTTCTTAAAGTTTTTTAGGAGAAATAGAAAGAAATTTGAACTTGCTTCCTCATAATAATGGTCTAAGAACGTTTTGCTGCTGATTTGATTAAGGTAAGATTGTAAAAAGAAGCTAAATTATATTTTTCGACTTACAAAAAAAATTACTGGACAACCCTTTTGACAAACATTTGACGGATTTCTAACCTAAATGGAAGTCCTTATTACACAGCTGAGCGTTTGGAGGATTTATAGAACGGGTTCCGACTGTAATCATGTTTGAAGTCGTAAATTGAAGTGTCCGAATAAATGTCGAACTTTTCAGATTATGACCTTAAATATAAGAATATTGAAACAAGAAAATTACACAAAGTGTGTCTGTTTATAGTCTCTAGGGCTACAAGCTCAGAATTAAAATGAGGACTTTCATTACTGAGAAATAAAATCGCTTCTCGCAAATCAGAGAGAGACGGACATCAATCTCACTTCTCACTAGATAGCCGCCTTAAAACAAGTGAGAGATTGTTAAAATCGATTAATTCTCAAGCAAAATATTGTTTCAAGAATACGAATAGGTGACTAAAATCTTCAATAAATTATTCCTAATTATAGCACCGAAGACATAATAAATTATTTTTCTGGTTTTTCATTTCGGACAGTTGGTCACCTTAGTGTAATAGGGACTTCCATTTAGGTTAGAAATCCCTCAAATGTTTGTCAAAAGGGTTGTCCAGTAATTTTTTTGTAAGTCAAAAAATATAATTTAGCTTCTTTTTACAATCTTACCTTAAGGTTGGGGTTTCTGAAAAACACGTTTTGCTTTATTCTGGACTTGCAACGCAAAATTTAAGCTTACACTGCGTCAAAACGTGTTTTTACACCATTTTTAGTTCGAAATGAACCATAAACTGAATCAACTTATGAAAAAAGATTTTTGGAGAAAAATGAACGATTTTCAAGGAGTTTCATAACGATTGATTGAAATCTGACCAATCCTAACGCACCTAAAGTAAGCATCAAGAACAAGCATCCATAGAAATACTACGGCAGCGCCATCTGTCGAAGTTTCTTGTGAGGTTGGAAAGCCTGATTCTTTAGCCTTAATTTAAGGCCAGGTCCGTTCAATTCGGTTAAGAAACTTATTCCCAAAAATATATTGTCCGTTTTTTTTTTGGGACACCTGATATTTTTTTTTCATTTCGATTGGTTGGCTTCAATTCTTGGATCATAATTTTTTGCTAGAGTAAACAATTTTCTGCATATCAAAGCATTTTATTTACAAATTAATTAATGTACTTAGATGTGAATGTGAATAATAATTCGAACAAATTAAAAGTTAAACCCTCAATATATTGAATGGAATTACATGCGAGTGCCTCCACAGAAGACCATATTTGAAGTGTCCATTTTTTTAAAATTATCTTTAACGTCACAAGCTTTGTGATCACCCTGAGGGGTCTTTTCATGTTGCGAGGAACTTTCTAGTTTTACCTCCTATTGAAATTTCTGAGAGAATCAGAACATAAGGATGCTTACTGTTGTTAGGGCTTCACATGTACTATTTAAACCCGCACTGAGAAAACAGTATTAAATAGGTATCGGTCAGAAATCTGCGCGGAACAAAAAATTGACGTGCCTTTCTGAAAAACTAATCGATTACATACGATAAAAAATAAATCTATTGATGATAAAACTTACAATTCAAAGGAAAATATGCAGTGGGCTGGAATTACATATCCTTCGACACTGAGGACACCTGTCTTCAAAGTTATAAAACTGTGAGGCACAACGGCCGCAGAACACATGCCCACATTGTAAACTATATTTTAGAATGTTTGTGGAACAAATTGTGCAAATGAAACCCGTTGTTCCATCATGTTCTAAAATTTGAGAAAGAGAAATTGAACGACAAAAAGCATGAGTCAAAATTACCAATATCGTCTCCAGGCTCCCAGAAATGAACCTGTGGTCTCTCTTCCTGGATGAAGTCGAAGGCTTCTGCAGGAAGTTGCTCAAAACCATCGTTTTCATGTTCATCTCCGACGTCGTCTTCTTGGTGTCGCACATCATGTCGAATTTCTACTTGTGCTATATCAACTGCTCCTTCTACTGCATTATTGTCAACTGCATTATCGTCCACTGCTCTATTGCCCTCCATCCTTTCACCTGCCTCTTGTTCCCTAAGTCTTCCTGAAATTTCATTTTATGTTTTATTAGGTAGGTACGTAGGTACCTCCTACTTTATTTATAAGTAGGTATGATCGAGAATCGATGACATTAGGACTGATATATTTAAATATCTAATATCGCAGACGCTATAATTCAGATGTATTTATAGTATTCCGGCTGTAAACGAAACCAGGCGCACCCCCCTTTTTTTATTTATTTCTGAATTTATTTAAATTAAATTTGGTGGGTCCAGAATAGGTGACAATTGCCATTATTTGCACAAATTAAACAGTTTTTATCAATTCCGACTTTACCGGAAATGATAGCAACTTAGAAAGGAGCATATGAAACAAGGTTCAGAAATGGGCCCACCAATGTTCATGAATACACTTCAATAATACTTTGTCTATGTAATTGTCTACATTTTACCTTCTTATATAGAAAAAATTATTAAAGTGTAACCATGAACACTACCCCAAAATCCATAAAATAAGTAGTAAATTATAGGACAATTTTCGAAACCGGTTAAAAAAAGAGCAGTTCCCTTCGGATTTTTTCTAAACTATTTAGTCCACATTCCTTGAAAAACATCAATTATACCCAACAGGTGACAACGCGTATCCTTTGGTTATATTTTTTTACCACGCACCAGTAGCGCTAGGCCCAAAATGCTATCCTTATTAGATATACTCCAAATTATAGCCTCAATAGGGGGTCGAGTGGCATGTTTTTGGAAATCTCTTTTAAATCTGTCCAAACATACTTTTGTCTCCCTGGAAGTGACGCCATAATTCTTGACAGAAAATCATATTTTTGGTTAGAACTTTCTGATAGAGAGTGCCAAAATTAGAAATTTTGGACATTTTCTTGACATCTAAAAGCAAAACTATCAGTTTTCCAGGATTGGAACCTTAATAACTTTAGTTCAAAATCACAATGACTATAACATATCAAAAATTCAGAAAGTTCAAACCAAAAATATGATTTTCTGTCAAAATTATGACGTCACTTCCGATTAAACAAAAACATCGCTGGACAGAGATTTAAAAGAGCTTTCCAAAAACATGTCACTCGACCTATATTGCTATTTGAAATTTCTAAGTCGCCATCTACCTTTTATTACACATTGCATGCACCTTAATTAATACCTTATTGAGGTTAAATATAATTTGTAATAATCAGAAGATACCTACGGTTATCTAAATCGAGACCATCAGCGTTGTCCACCACAAGTATCTCAAGTATCTCTACAAAAATTTACCTTTTTACATGTAAATATACAGAAATGCTTACCGTCCTCATCTGATAAAATGTCACCTACAGCATTTGCCCACCTCCTTTGTCTATTCTCGTAGCCGTCCACGCCATGAGATGCTATAGATAGAAACTCTAAAATTGTCAAGTTGCCCTGTTCGAGTCCTAAGGTAGCACTTCTAATATTGGCATCGTTTTGTAAAAATTTATGGCTCGTTCCTCTGGTAACCCTATGTCCTCTGGCCAACTGATCAACTGTCAGATGGTTAGAGGCGATAATTGATGTCAGTTTCTCTGAAATAAAACAACCTAATCTTACAAACAATTATACAGGGTGTCCCTTAATTATGATGCCAATGCTTAAGCAGAGCTTCCTTACATAAAAATATGACGAAAAGTTTCTATGAACATATGCCGAAAAATCGCTCCTAAGGGAGCTAGGGCCCCTTAAAAGGGCCCCTTTAAAAGTGTTTTTTCTAAATATCCAAAACGGTTAAAGATAGCAGCGTGAAATTAGGTACTTTTAGTAAGTCTTGGATGCTGAATTCATTACCGTGCTGAAAATTTAAAAATTTTGATCAGAAACGTCCCATAAAGGGGGGGCTTGGGACTAAATTTGCTCAAACATTTTCGTAAGTCATTTTTTCTCAAATTTGACACCAGAATCTGAAAACGAAAGTTTTTTATATAAAAATTGTACTCTTGTTTGACATCGATGGGATGCCCCGTTTTTGAAAAAAATGGCTTTTTATTGGTTCAGAGCTCCAAAATTTATGACAGAAGACTTCAAAATACAGTTAAACAAGTTGCTGGGACCGTTCCTTATTTCATTCTAGAAACAAAAGCTCATATGGACATGCGTCGAAAAATTCTTCCTGTGGGAGCTATGGTCTTTTAAATGGGGTCTTAAAAATGTTGTTTGAAGGACTCTGTATAGCTCCCTTAGGAAACATTCTTCGACCATCAATGTCCATATGAACTTTTCTTTCTAGAATGAAGTAAGAAACGGTTCCATGAACTTGTTTGCAATATTTTGATGTCTTCTGTCACAAATTTTGGTGCCCTAAACAAATAAAAAGCCATTTTTTTCAAAAACGGTGCATCCCATCGATGTCAGACAAGAGTATCATTTTTACGTAAAAAACTCAAATTTTCAGATTCTGGTGTCAAATTTGAGAAAAAATGACTTACAAAAATGTTTGAGCAAATTTAGTCCCTAGCCCTCCCTGTACGGGACGCTTCTGATGAAAATTTTAAAATTTTTCCAAGACTTACTAAAGCTACCTAATTTCACGTTGCTATCTTTAATCGTTTTGAAGATATTTAGAAAAAACACCTTTCCAAGTGGCCCCTTTAAGGGGCCCTACCTCCCTTAGGAGACATTTTTCGACATATGTTCATAGGAACTTTTCGACATATTTTTATGTAAGGAAGTTCTGCTGAAGTATTGGCATCATAATTCCGGGACACCCTGTATGTATGGTACTTTTTGATTGAAGAAATATTTTGATTCTCGTGTTTTTTATCTCTGTTATTGTCAGCGTACAATAAGGCGAGGCAACATTCAATACAAAAGTACAACCACAGTGTATATAGGCCTGATGGAAACCATTCGCAGACTATGTCGGCCTCGATTTCTGCACTTACTTAGAAACTGCCATATACCGGGTGGACCAACACTATTGCCCACCTCAAAAATTGCCCTTTATTTTAAAGCTGGGACTTCGAAATTTTTACAGTGTATATGGCTACCAAGGACCCTTCAAATGAGGGCAAAAGTTTATCTGTCATTCAAAAACTGTGACGTCACGAAATTTTGAAATGTCGTTTTTCCAAGAAAAAAAAATTTTTTACCCATAAAATCGTTTTTTGGGCTAATACCTTTATGTTAAGCCCATTTTTTTAAATTTCCGTCATCAGATTAGCCAACTGTAGCAAGCTAAAAATGGTCCATTTTAATTCACAAGTCGGCCACGTAAACAATTGACTACTATGCGAGGGCTTTCTTGGATAACAGCGTACGCTTTTTTCATCTGTCACCAGTTGACAGCGACACGACGTGGCCATTGAACTGCGAAATTGTTTTTAATTTTAATAAACGTGGATTTTTGTAACGAATAATGTTGAAATATGGGTTTAAACTGGGCATCCACCATTTAATTCGCCCACCCAAGGTGCCAGGAGAGGTTACGAACACGGACATTTAATCAGATGGCGGCGCGGCGTGAAGAGGGGCTCCAGTTTGTGTGAAGGGCTCCGGTTTGTGTGAGGGGGTTTTTTCAAATAGCCATTTCCCTAATTCGCATTATTCCATACTTATGTAATTCCACAGGTAATTATTTTGTTGTTATGGCCTGTTTTTTAGTTGGCATTTTTAGGTTAAGTGAGTCGACTTAGTTTGCCCCGTTGAGACTAATATCGAGGACTAAGATATTCACAGCCCAGAATTTAACAGCAACTCGTGTCAAATAAGGACCAAGGAATCGTTTTGCATAACAAAATTGATATTTACAGCCTCTAAATTTAACATCATCTGATCTAAATAAGGGCAAAGGAATTGTTAAACTATCGTTTCAACTAACATAATTAAAATTCAGAGATAAACTGTAGCCGAAGGTAGAAGAATTATAGCCCGATGCCATTTCTTAACTAGTTGGGTTAAATTGTTTGGTAAATTGTAGGGTGATGTAAAACCAAGTGTTTTTAGCTGGCGAAAGTGTGTTGCTGTAAAGTTGAAGTTGCAATCACAATAATTATAATTTTTCAAGGATATAAATTGAAACTTAAATCCTGTATGATCAAACTAACAACAATAAATTGAATTTGATTGACTGATTGTGTTACATAAACTATGGTCTTTTAGCTGTTTTGGATGTCTCAGAATTGTGGATCCTTCAAATATTGTGAAAGAGCTCTACTAATCATCATAGACAAAATTGTGTACAAGGAACTTACGGCTTGTACTTACCTAAAGTGATGCATTACTCACTACCACAACCCATCACTACACAATCATCACCAAATTCACTGCACTGCAACCACTATAGCACAGATCACTTCACAAAAAGTACTTACCTGATTACAGGTACTGCTCAAAGTGGTGGCCTTCTCTTTCGATGCACATCTGAGCACGTCGCTGAAATGAATTTTGGACTGTAGCTGCTGTATTTCGTTCATTGATTGTCTGGAAGGCATCTACGAGTCGTTGCTGCATGTCTTGTCTCGTGGTTGGCTGTGTTCTGTACACAATTTCTTGCACAACTCCCCATGTGAAAAAATCCATAGGTGTGAGATCGGGAGATCTAGCTGGCCAAGCAATTGGACCACCACGACCAATCCATTTATCTGGAAACTTTTCATCTGCCACACCACGAGCTTCTCGACTGAAATGTGGAGGCGCACCATCTTGCTGAAACCACAAATTTTGGATCACATTTAATGGCACATCTTCTAGTAAGTCATCTAATGAATTTCTTAAGAACTCTGCATACATCGCACCAGTCAGATGGCCTTCAAAAAAGAATGGACCAACTAATCGGTTGTCAATAATTCCTCCCCACACGTTCAGTGACCATATGTCTTGTGTTTTTTCTTCTCTCATCCAATGTGGGTTAACCACCGACCAATAGTGCATATTATGCCTGTTTACGTGCCCATTAGATTTGAATGTGCATTCATCGGTGAAAAGCACAAACTTGAAGAAGTCCTGATTTTCCTGCAGTTTCTCTTGGGCCCACGTGCAAAATCTCACCCTGTTCATAAAATCCTCTCCATGTAGTTCCTGATGCAGTTCGATGTGATATGCATGGAATTTGTGCCTTTTTAATATTCTTAGAATCGATGACTTACTTATGCCGCTTGATTGCTTCATTTCTCGACTGCTGACTTGGGGATTATTTTCAGCTATGTTCAAAACAATAGCTTGATTGATTTCATGAGTCACAGCGGGATTTATCACTGTCTTTTTCTTGGGCTTCAAACTGCCTGTCTCTCTAAGTTTCTCTACAATTCTTTTAAATGTTCGTCTATCTGGTTGAAGTCTGTCTGGGTAACGTTGGGCATACAATTCTGCTGCTTGCATTGCATTTTGCTGGCATTCTCCAAAAATCAAGATCATGTCGACCTTGTCTGAAAAGGAAAGATGTTGCATCGGCATGATAAAAATTAAATGCACTCCACTAAAATAGAATAAAACTATTAATTAACACTAGGTATAGGAAATTCACCAAGATTCACTTCTACACGTAATTATAATTAACACTCACAACACAGAAAAACGCGTGAAAGCTTCCCTGGAGGGAAACCAGGATAAGAGCTGTGAAAACAGCTAACAAGAAGGTATGTAAAACTAAGTTGGAAAACACTTCTCTTCAAGAGGTTGAAGATTTCACAAAATAGCAATTTTTCTCAAAATTAGCAACCTAAACACTGCAACACTATTGTAATTCACACACTAATCACACTAGTGGGTGACTAATGATTAGCTAAAAGGGGTTGGAAGAGTTTGAGCGGGAAATTAACGCGCGTAATGAAATAAATGCGCGAAATTCAAGTAAAAATATGAAAGCCTGATTTATTAAATTTACTTAATAGGCAATTATTGTTTAATAAACGAAAGAATAATCTCAGTATTCTTAGTTCATTCTAATGACAAAAATTGAAACTAAGGCACACACACACGTCTTGTTTATGCACTGGATGGCTTGTCGTGTGATCAATGATTAATTAGTCCTTATTTGCCCACCATGATGATGATTATTAAATTCCACATTGCACCTTTTTGCTTCTGCTGTTCAAATAATAACTTGAGCTTCACCAACTTCAAAGCATCAATTATTAACGTCTTGATTTTGTTTAGGAGGTACCTACGAGGTATTTGCCAATCGAAAACTGACACTTGCACCACCTTCGATTACAGTTTATCTTTGAATATGAATTATGTTATGCAAAACGATTCCTTGGTCCTTATTTGACACGAGTTGCTGTTAAATTCTGGGCTGTGAATATCTTAGTCCTCGATATTAGTCTCAACGGGGCAAACTAAGTCGACTCACTTAACCTAAAAATGCCAACTAAAAAACAGGCCATAACAACAAAATAATTACCTGTGGAATTACATAAGTATGGAATAATGCGAATTAGGGAAATGGCTATTTGAAAAAACCCCCTCACACAAACCGGAGCCCTTCACACAAACTGGAGCCCCTCTTCACGCCGCGCCGCCATCTGATTAAATGTCCGTGTTCGTAACCTCTCCTGGCACCTTGGGTGGGCGAATTAAATGGTGGATGCCCAGTTTAAACCCATATTTCAACATTATTCGTTACAAAAATCCACGTTTATTAAAATTAAAAACAATTTCGCAGTTCAATGGCCACGTCGTGTCGCTGTCAACTGGTGACAGATGAAAAAAGCGTACGCTGTTATCCAAGAAAGCCCTCGCATAGTAGTCAATTGTTTACGTGGCCGACTTGTGAATTAAAATGGACCATTTTTAGCTTGCTACAGTTGGCTAATCTGATGACGGAAATTTAAAAAAATGGGCTTAACATAAAGGTATTAGCCCAAAAAACGATTTTATGGGTAAAAATTTTTTTTTTCTTGGAAAAACGATATTTCAAAATTTCGTGACGTCACAGTTTTTGCATGACAGATAAACTTTTGCCCTCATTTGAAGGGTCCTTGGTAGCCATATACACTGTAAAAATTTCGAAGTCCCAGCTTTAAAATAAAAGGCAATTTTTGAGGTGGGCAATAGTGTTGGTCCACCCGGTATTAGGGTGAAGACCAATTCTTTTTTTAAGAAAATTGTTGTAGCTTTCTACATTATTATTTGTACGTCTAGCCATGCCGTAGACAGATAAAATTTGTGGAGTGACTCTCTGAATCCAGTAACTGAAACACGATGCGAACAGTGGGATCTATTGAGTCTTTGATGTGATGCTTACCGTCTTATATATAAAAAAAGAGGTTCCATTTGTCTATGCACATTGTAAGTCCTGGAAAAAGCTATTATAATATCCAGACCCTCAACTAGCGACCCAGGCGGTAAAAAAGGTAGCACCATGAGCATTTTCAGTGTTTTTTTGGCAAATTCGTTATCATCAGTTAAATCCAGAAGTTGTAAAAATCGCATCTTCTTCCAAACTGCCTATAAGCAGATAAAATAATTGTAGTAAAACAAAGGTAGGTACCTATCTAAGTGGGTAACACTTTTTGAATGATTTATGATGTACAAAATTCGTAATTTTTTCGCGATTCAGGTGACCCCGCCTCTCTATGGTAATTCATTGCTGCAACAATGTGATAGCAATAAGTTGCCATGGAGAGGCGGGCGTCGTCTGAAATGAGAACACACTTCGTTAGGTTGATATTCTTACCTGTGCGTAATGGAAATGACAACCATGAATGGAACAGTCTGGAAATATTTCTTGAAATGCTCTCTGTAGGGCGTTCTCGAAGTCTGTTAAAATTTCTATAGGTCGTAATGTGGGTGCCAGTACGTCCTTTAAGTAACGCAGTATATCCACATATGCTTCTAATGATTTTCTCGTCATCAATGCGTATAGAATAGGAATTGACTAAAAACAGATTACATTAATATTGTAATCATAGGTACTTATCTCAGAAAAATTGAAAACTAACGTACATGACCCTGGATAATCCCATAAACAACAAATAGCTGATAAATATGGGGCTGGGAAGGCACTACTTTAAACGTGCCGTCTGCATGAATTTCGGTGATTCCCATATTCATTATTGCGTCAATCAAATTCGTACAGGCGAAGATTAAAGATTGGCTGTTTCCACTTTGTAGAAAAATCTTACAAATTCGGGCATCATGGCACAAGAATTGCTGTCCAAAATCTTCTGCCATAAGTCTGTTCCCTAATTCCAGGAGGGAAGCAGGGAGAACTGGAACAGATTGTCTCCTTGTAGCCCTCATTAAGCTTTCCGCCTTTGGAAATGGATAATCCCGTGCAGCTATAAGATTCCTAAAAATTGACCGAAAATTACTGTTCTGAAACTATTCAACTGGAATACAATCGTTATTCTTAAGCAGTGGCCTCCGACTGATTGTTATTTTGTTATATTTTTGGAGAGAAAAATTTGTGAGCCAAAATCTATGCATTATGTCTTTATTACTACATTGTGCCTGTGTTGTTTTTAGGCTTTTAGCTATGTAAACTTACAGTTGCGCCTTTTCATGATAAATTTCGTGAAGGGATTTTTCAGGCTCTTCCACCGCGGCTGTCTTTAAAGTCCTCCTGAAGATGGCAATGTGGTCTACCGTTGCATTGTGATTATGGTGTTTAATAATCACCTTGGTGTGATCGCTATGAACTACTAGAGATGCCTTACAGTATAAGGTCTTACACCTGTAGTACCTAGATAAGTAACAAACCACAATAATTATAACCAAGATACAGCTCAGTTAGAACAATTATTATTGTCTACTAAACTACGTTCCACGAGAGTTTGCAGCAGTAGTCACCTTTGGAATTTTGTTTCTCCATGTAAATCAAATGGGGAAACTATTCCAAAGGCGACTACCACTGCAAACTCTCGTGGAACGCACGTTAATTTGATCTATCAGTAAGTAGGTACCGTACCCTGGGGAAATTTGAGAAGTTTTTTTAAGATTTTTGGGAGGCCTAAAAAAGGCAACATCTAGGGGTTCGTATCATGATTTCACCGCGCTTTTCAAAAAATTTAAGTTTCAAATTAGGTTTGCCGATGTCCCAAATTCCCCCAGGGTACGGTAATCAGTACCTATTAAGTAACTCCAACGGTAACTCTCAAAATTTTGTTCACGACCTAATCAGTTATAAGTACCTTACCTATACTTAAATTTTTGAGCGATTACAATAAAAACAGGTAGGTAGGTACAAAATTTTGTTGCCCTGGGAAAATACAAAATGTGCTTTTAAATTTAAAGCAGTTGACGTCTAAAAAATAAAACTTAGTGGGCAGTAATGCCCATCAGTCGCATAGGTATGCCTGCAACATCAGAGTAGGTAACCAACTTGTCTTAACATAAGGCAAATAATCCTATTCTGATACGTACAGGGTGTGTTTCAGTTTGAATGGAAACACTCAAATATTTTGGTTAATATTAAACCAAAGATTCTTGATTAACCCCCCGATTCTGTAACTTTTAACATACTTATAATGTTAGAGCACTGTTATAATGACATAATGAAGGATAGACAATACAGTTTTTGTCATTAACATTTTATAGCAGAGCCGAGAGCAGAGCTCTAGGTAACATTATTTTAAAAGTTAACAGAATCGGGGGGTTGCACTCAAATGTTATTATGGCATTATGTATTCGTATATTCGAGATCAGATACTTATTTAAAACAAATCCGATACTCACGTGGTTCCATCGCGTTTTCTAGAGCTAACACAATAAGAGTAGCCCTCGTAATCCATATTAAACTCTGTTTATTCGCAATTTGATAACGTGAAGTGCAGCACAGTTTTGTAGTGATGTAAATCGTATAATACAACGCGTATTATACGCTGGTATTAAACGTATTAAACGTACGTATTAAATAAACTTAATACCGTATTATACCGTATAATACCAACGGAAAATTTTGAGGTTATCTTGCTCAAACTTTTCCGGGGGAAAATCTAATTTGCTGACTGGGAAAAAATTGGTACTACCAGACAAACCAATCATACGACCACTCTGTATATGGGCTCAGATGCATCTTGGGACACCCTTTACCTGCTACCGAGATTTCAACCCCCTACCCCCACATTTAGGGGTAGTTCCCTCTTTGCATATTTCAGTTTTCTGCTACTACCGGCGAAACCAATCAAGGGACCAGTCTCTACTCGGGCTCAGGAACATCTTGGGACATCCTTTACCTGCTACCGAGATTTCAACCCTCTACCCCCACATTTAGGGGTAGTTCCCTCTTTGCGTATTTCAGTTTTCTGCTACTACCGGCGAAACAAATCACGCGACCAGTCTCTGCTTGGGCTCAGGTTCATCTTGGGACACCCTTTACCTGCTACCGAGATTTCAACCCCCTACCCCCACATTTAGGGGTACTTCCCTCTTTGCGTATTTCAGTTTTCTGCTACTACCGGCGAAACAAATCAAGCGACCAGTCTCTGCTTGGGCTCAGGTTCATCTTGGGACACCCTTTACCTGCTACCGAGATTTCAACCCCCTACCCCCACATTTAGGGGTACTTCCCTCTTTGCATATTTCAGTTTTCTGCTACTACCAGCGAAACCAATCGAGACACCACTCTCTACTCGGGTTCAGGAACATTCTGGGACACCCTTTACCTGCTACCGAGATTTCAACCCCCTACCTCCACATTTAGGGGTAGCTCCCTCTTTACATATTTCAGTTTTCTGCTACTACCAGCGAAACCAATCGAGCCACCACTCTCTACTCGGGCTCAGGGACATTCTGGGACACCCTCTACCTGCTACCGAGATTTCAACCCCCTACCTCCACATTTAGGGGTAGCTCCCTCTTTACATATTTCAGTTTTCTGCTACTACCAGCGAAACCAATCAAGCGACCAGATTCTGCTTGGGCTCAGGTCCATCTTGGGACATCCTTTACCTGCTACCGAGATTTCAACCCCCTATCCCCACATTTAGGAGTAGTTCCCTCTTTGCATATTTCAGTTTTCTGCTACTACCGGCGAAACCAATCAAGCGACCACTCTCTACTCGGGCTCAGGTACATCTTGGGACACCCTTTACCTGCTACCGGTATTTCAACACACTACCCCCACATTTAGGGGTACTTCCCTCTTTGCATATTTCAGCTTTCTGCTACCAGCGAAACCAATCAAGCCACCAGTCTCTACTTGGGCTCAGGTTCATCTTGGGACACCCTTCTCCTGCTACCGAGATTTCAACCCCCTATCCCCACATTTAGGAGTAGTTCCCTCTTTGCATATTTCAGTTTTCTGCTACTACCGGCGAAACCAATCAAGCGACCACTCTCTACTCGGGCTCAGGTACATCTTGGGACACCCTTTACCTGCTACCGGTATTTCAACACACTACCCCCACATTTAGGGGTACTTCCCTCTTTGCATATTTCAGCTTTCTGCTACCAGCGAAACCAATCAAGCCACCAGTCTCTACTTGGGCTCAGGTTCATCTTGGGACACCCTTCTCCTGCTACCGAGATTTCAATCCTCTACCCCCACATTTAGAGGTAGTTCCCTCTTTGCATATTTCAGTTCTGTTACTACCAGTGAAAGCAACCAAGCGGCCACTGTCTATTTGGACTCAGGTACATCTTGGGACACCCTTTACCTGCTACCGAGACTTCAACCCTCTACCCCCACATTTAGGGGTAGTTGACTGAATTCATAATTATAGACCTATCTCCCTAACGCCTGTTCTCGGCAAAATTTTCGAAAAAGTTATTTATAAGCTCGCTTTTGTGGTTTTAAGGTATTTTTTCTATATGAGGATGAGAAAAAAGGGGGGGTCTTTTCGAGGATTGTAACACCCCTACTTGTGGAAAGGGATTAAATTTAAGTCCCTTACTTAATTAGGAGTCATCATGACATCATGAGGCATTTCTTTGAAGAAACTCGCTTTTCTCGATATTAAAGAAAGATTTCTCAAAGGGATCATTGCAAATACACCATTGTCCATGTATTGGTCCCTTTAGGGAACTCGAGTTTTTTAAGAAAAAACAATTTCATGTCATTGCTTTCTTGTGCCCCAGCAGCTTTCATCTGTCCCGTACCTGTGTGCTATAAAACTGGATTCTCTAGTCTAAAAATTTTAACCGAAGCTATTAAAAAAGGCATATTATTGAGACCTGCTAGAAGCCGTAATATCCCATATTTTGGGAAAAACTATGTTGAAAAGCAAAAAAAGGTAATTTTGAAGAGACCTTTCCATATATATTTTAGTCTACGGATTGATCCGTTTGAGGCACTTCATTTTCTAAAAAAAATCAATTTCAGCCATTTACTGTTTATTTATTGTAGCTTAAACCTGTCCTAGAGAAAACTAGGGCTCCTTACTAGGGTAAGGATTAGAAATAGGTAGCTACACGAGTCTAAAAAATTTTCGGATTGTATCCTGTACCTCTGTCATTTCAGACACGACATTGCACTTAAGATGACACAACAAAAAGGTCAAGACACACGTTTGTTTAGGGGTCTGTATGGAATCGAATTTTTGAGGTTATGGGGCTCTCCAAAGGGACCTTTCCATAATATGTTTCAGTTTACGGATTGGTCTTTTTGGGGAACACAATTTTTTTAACAAAATTTTCATCCCTTTAGTATTTTTCTGAGCCCTAGAAGCTTCCATTTATCCGATGTAGTATTGAACTAGGGTCATAAGGATCTAATCTGGGCAAAATTGGAAGACTTTAGATATTACATTGCAATTGAAAGCCTTGCACCATCAAAAGGTCACATCGCCGGCTATTTGGGGAGAAATTTGGATTTTCAATAAAGGACCCCGCACACTTCTTATGGGAAATTTAGATCGATAGATTTTTTTTGTTTTTTAATATGTTGTAGCCAGAGCGATGCTGATTAAAACGTCTCACGGGCGCAACCTTGTGGGGCCCACGGTTTGGCCTTTAGAGCGTCCCAAAGACAGGGCCGAACTCCATGATTCAAATAATTGAAAAATCGATATCTCGGCTATCTTTGGAGATAGAGCCTTCGTTTAAAAAGTCGTTGGTAGATCTTTCGCCAAGCTCTCTTGTCATGGCAAATAGAAAAACAAATGACGGTCTTTGACAAAAAAAAGCAATAACGTATTTTTTAAAAGGCGTTGTATACTTCCATGCTGGACGTTTGGCAGGGAATAACTTCAAATAGACCAGGATTTATTTGAAGTTACCTCCCTTTATTATCGTAATATATCAAACATATACAGGGCGGTTCCTTTTTCACTGCTCACCATTGCCATCTCTTAACCGGTAAGAGATACGAAGTCGGTGAAAGCAGACAAAAGTTGCTCTATTTTCTTGTGATTAAGAATCGGAAGAGAGCTCCTCGATATCTTGACTCGTTAATGAGTTATCCCGAAAAATCTTAAAATTGCGACGGAATTAATATCTCAATAACGTTTGATGCTTTTTAAATGAAACTTGGAAATTTCCCATTTTTGACAGCTGTCAGTCGAATGGCATCGACAGAAATCTTCTAAGCCTTCTAGACTTTGAGCAATGATAGTCAACTTTTGATTCTCTTATGGTCGCCATATTGAATCCTTCGGATACAAAAATGACTATTATTTTGTCTTGTGCAGTTTTATAACCTGACGTTAAAAAATTAAACAATCTTGTTATCATAATCTTAAGGCTCAAAATAACCAAATAACCACATTATGGACAAAAACTATTAATTCTTTGTACCTAGCTATTGTGACTACACCAGACTTCAAATCTATATTTGAAATCCTGTGGAGTCATATGTTTGGTAAAATTAAACATCCAACTTCATCTGAAAGGCTTCTACTAAGTACCCAGTCACCATGCAAAAAATTCAAAACTCTAATATCAATGTAAAGTGTTATTTTGCCGCTGGAAACAGATGTTGGACCACTCTGTATACCGAACTGCATATATTCTTGATACCACTACGCTAAGAGCCGGCTAAAGTTTCCGCTTGGACGTAGTCATATGTATACAACCCCTTTTAAAAAGTACATAAATAAAAGTTAAGTCCTCTTATCAAAGACCGTCATTTGTTTTTCTATGTACATGACAAGATAGTTTGGCAAAATATCTACCAAAGACTTTTTGAGCGAAGGCTCTAACTTCAAAGATAACTGAGATATCGATTTTTTAATTATTTGCCTCATGGAGTTCGGACCTGTCTTTGGGGCGCTCTACCGGCCAAACCGTGGGCCCCACAAGGTTGCGCCCGTGAGACGTTTTAATCAGCATCGCACTGGCTACAACATATTAAAAAACAAAAAAAATCTATCGATCTAAATTTCCCATAAGAAGTGTGCGGGGTCCTTTAAAACTGTTTTTGATATTACGTTGCAATTGAAGGGGTGTTGTAGCTGCTCCACACCAATATAGGGTCAAACCAATCAAATTCTGTGAAAAATCTTTTTAAAAAAGAAATGGGTAGATGTGAGACACCCGAAACGAACCTTTCCACATATAGCTGCAATTATTGACTGTTATGCAACCCGAAGACTTAAGCGGTTGTCATTTATTTGCCATAAGTTGGTTTTGATTTCTGTGTTGCCGACTGTTTCCTGGTAGTAGCAGAAAACTGAAATATGCAAAGAAGGAACTACCCCTAAATGTGGGGGTAGCGAGTTGAAATCGCGGTAGCAGGTAAAGGCTGTCCCAAGGTGCATCTGAGCCCATATACAGAGTGGTCGTTTGGTTGGTTTCGCTGGTAGTAGCAGAAAACTGAAATACGCAAAGAGGGAACTACCCCTAAATGTGGGGGTAGGGGGTTGAAATCTCGGTAGCAGGTAAAGGGTGTCCCAAGATGTACCTGAGCCCGAGTAGAGAGTGGTCGCTTGATTGGTTTCGCCGGTAGTAGCAGAAAACTGAAATATGCAAAGAGGGAACTACCCCTAAATGTGGGGGTAGAGGGTTGAAATCTCGGTAGCGGGTAAAGGGTGTCCCAAGATTTTCCTGAGCCCGAGTACAGAATGGCCGCTTGATTGGTTTCGCTGGTAGTAGCAGAAAACTGAAATATGTAAAGAGGGAGCTACCCCTAAATGTGGAGGTAGGGGGTTGAAATCTCGGTAGCAGGTAAAGGGTGTTCCAGAATGTTCCTGAGCCCGAGTAGAGAGTGGTGGCTCGATTGGTTTCGCCGGTAGTAGCAGAAAACTGAAATATACAAAGAGGGAACTACCCCTAAATGTGGGGGTAGAGGGTTAAAATCTAGGTAGCAGGTAAAGGATGTCCCAAGATATTCCTGAGCCCGAGTAGAGAATGGTCGCTTGATTGGTTTCGTTGGTAGTAGCAGAAAACTGAAATATGTAAAGAGGGTGCTACCCCTAAATGTGGAGGTAGGGGGTTGAAATACCGGTAGCAGGTAAAGGGTGTCCCAAGATGTACCTGAGCCCGAGTAGAGAGTGGTCGCTTGATTGGTTTCGCCGGTAGTAGCAGAAAACTGAAATATGCAAAGAGGGAACTACTCCTAAATGTGGGGGTAGGGGGTTGAAATCTCGGTAGCAGGTAAAGGATGTCCCAAGATGTTCCTGAGCCCGAGTAGAGAATGGTCGCTTGATTGGTTTCGCTGGTAGTAGCAGAAAACTGAAATATGTAAAGAGGGAGCTACCCCTAAAAGTGGAGGTAGGGGGTTGAAACACCGGTAGCAGGTAAAAGGTGTCCCAAGATGTACCTGAGCCCGAGTAGAGAATGGTCGCTTGATTGGTTTCGTCGGTAGTAGCAGAAAATTGAAATATGCAAAGAGGGAAGTACCCCTAAATGTGGGGGTAGGGGGTTGAAATCTCGGTAGCAGGTAAAGGGTGTCCCAAGATGAACCTGAGCCCAAGCAGAAACTGGTCGCGTGATTTGTTTCGCCGGTAGTAGCAGAAAACTGAAATACGCAAAGAGGGAACTACCCCTAAATGTGGGGGTAGGGGGTTGAAATCTCGGTAGCAGGTAAAGGGTGTCCCAAGATGGACCTGAGCCCGAGTAGAGAGTGGTCGCTTGATTGGTTTCGCCGGTAGTAGCAGAAAACTGAAATATGCAAAGAGGGAACTACCCCTAAATGTGGGGGTAGAGGGTTGAAATCTCGATAGCAGGTAAAGGATGTCCCAAGATGTTCCTGAGCCCGAGTAGAGACTGGTCGCTCGATTGGTTTCGCCGGTAGTAGCAGAAAACTGAAATATGCAAAGAGGGAACTACCCCTAAATGTGGGGGTAGGGGGTTGAAATCTCGGTAGCAGGTAAAGGATGTCCCAAGATGTTCCTGAGCCCGAGTAGAGACTGGTCCCTTGATTGGTTTCGCCGGTAGTAGCAGAAAACTGAAATATGCAAAGAGGGAACTACCCCTAAATGTGGGGGTAGGGGGTTGAAATCTCGGTAGCAGGTAAAGGGTGTCCCAAGATGCATCTGAGCCCATATACAGAGTGGTCGTATGATTGGTTTGTCTGGTAGTACCAATTTTTCCCCAGTCAGCAAATTAGATTTTCCCTGCCTGAAATGGCAGAAGATGGAAGTAGGTACAGGATACAATCCGAACATATTTTAGGCTCGTGTAGCTACCTATTTCTGATCCTTACCTCAGTAAGGAGCATTAGTTTTCTCTAGGACATGTTTAAGCTACAAAATAAACAGTAAATGGCTGAAATTGTTTTTTTTTTACAAAATGAAGTGCCCCAAACGGACTAATCCGTAGACTAAAATATATATGGAAAGGTGTCTTCAAAATTACCTTTTTTTGCTTTTCAACATATTTTTTCCCAAAATATGGGATATTACGGCTTCTATAGCAGGTTTCAATAATATGCCTTTTTTAGTAGCTTCAAATTTGCTTAAAATTTTTAGACTAGAGAATCCAGTTTTATAGCACACAGCTGCTGGGGCAAAAAACTCGAGTTCCTCAAAGGGACCAATACATGGACAATGGTGTATTTGCAATGATCCCTTTAGGGAGCTTTCCGTAATATTGAGAAAAGCGAAATCTTTTAGGTAGCTTTATAGAAAAACCTCACAGAACCACCAAATTACTGGACAAATGCCTCATTGTTCCTAATTGAGTAAGGGGCTTAAATTTAATCCGTTTCCACAACTACGGGTATCACATTTCTCAAATCGTTTCCCTCTTACATGTGGTGGACAAGGTCGACTTGGGAGCCCTTCCAATGTTGCAGAAATGAGCTTAAACTCAAAAATGTTATTTTCTTCAAAATCCGTGTTCCCCAAATTGACCAATACATGACGATAAGTGTATATGCAATGATCCCTTTGGGGAGTCTTTCTTTAATATCGAGAAAAGCAACATCTTTAAATTTTCTTCGCAAAAATCCTCACAGGTGCATCTCAAATCACTGCAACGAATGCTCCCAATTGAGTAAGGGACTTAAATTTAATCCTCGTCCGCAAGTAGGGGTGGTATTACAATCCTTAAAAAGACCCCCCCTTCCATGCGAGGACCGCGCGATTCAGAAACCCTTCTAATATTGAAAAAAGACGTTAAAGTCACAAATATAATTTATTCCAAAATTTGGAGTTCCCATAATTGATTCATCGGTAAGCTGAAATATGCACAGAAAGGTCCGTTTGGGGAGCTTCATAAATCCAAAAATTCAATTTTTGCAAAATTTTTACAAAAATGCGGGTGCCAGTAGCTTTCAGTTGCAAGCTCCGGTCTAAAGTAGCTTCAAATTTGCGCAAACTGGTAGAAAATCCTCAGGATGGAGATACAGGATACAATCCAAAAACTTTTGGAATGCGTTTACTTACTTTCGAGGGGCAAATCTATGAGCAAAACTTTGTACACTGATTTCACCTTCCTGCGTGATTTTGCCATGATTACGCCTGGTGACTTCACCTTATTTCCCTTGATCTCACCTGTTTTTCCTTGATTTCGCCCGATTTCACCTAGCTTGTACACGGATTTCACCCATAGATTTGCCCCTCGCTTACTTTTGATACTGAACGATCCTAGGGGCTCTAGTTTTAAACTATAAGGTAGATGAAAGTTGCTAGGGCACAAAAAGGCACTATATTGTTTTCTTTTTTGAAAATTAAGTTTTCCAAAGGGACCGATACGTAAACAATGAGTGTCAATAGTGTATATGCAATGATCCCTTTGGGAAATCTTTCTTTAACATCGAGAAAAGCGAGTTTCTTCAAAGAAATGCCTCATGATGATGTCATGATGGCTCCTAATTAAGTAAGGGACTTAAATTTAATCCCTTTCCACAAGTAGGGGTGTTACAATCCTCGAAAAGACTCCCCCTTTTTTCTCATTCTCATATAGAAAAAATACCTTAAAACCACCAGAAGCGAGCTTATAAATAAAAATAACTTTTTCGAAAATTTTGCCGAGAACAGGCGTTAGGGAGATAGGTCTATAATTATGAATTCAGTCAACTACCCCTACATGTGGGGGTAGAGGGTTGAAATCCCGGTAGCAGGTAAAGGGTGTCCCAAGATGTACCTGAGCCCAAGGAGACAGTGGTCGCTTGGTTGGTTTCGCTGGTAGTAGCAGAAAACTGAAATATGCAAAGAGGGAGCTACCCTTAAATATGGGGGTAGAGGGTTGAAATTTCGGTAGCAGGTAAAGGGTATCCAAAGATGTACCTTAGCCCAAGTAGAGAGTGGTCGCTTGGTTGGTTTCGCTGGTAGTAGCAATGTTTACCCAGTAAGCAAATTAGGCTGTACCCTTTTCCGGGTTTCACGGGGTACGGCTTCTCCTAACCACTCACGAATTTAATGTTTGTATGAGAAATTACCATTGTCATGGAGCAAAAAAAGAATCCGAGCAAAAGAAACAAATAATGCCTATTTCATGTGATTTCCAGTCTGTAAATATTTGACGGATTCCACTAAAAAATTGATGATAACTTTATTACAGAATTCAATAAAAGACCATCATACTCTCTTTATAGCATTTTTCAAAGTTCCACTAATTCCAAAACATCATTTTCTCATTCATTATCCCAAAACTGTTGAGATGTTGGGACCACTAGTTCATATGTGGTCGATGCGGTATGAAGCAAAACATAATACTCTCAAAAAGTTTGTTCAAAAAAGTTGTAATTTTATTAATGTAGCCAAAACTATTGCAAATAGACATCAACAATTAATGTCACACCACTGGAATAATGATGTTTTGGAAGTTCCAATGGAAAGTGGTCCGTCAAAAGCAATTAAAATTGATGAATATCAGTATAAAGATGTTTTATATTCTAATATAGATTTACCCAATAATTTAATAATTACACAAGTGAAGTGGTTAAAGAAACATTGCCAATACAGAAATAATTTTTTCATTGTCACAGAATTTAACGATCATCTACCAAAGTTTGAAAAAATCATAGACATAATTTTCTTAGATCGTATAATATTGTTTGTTACTGAAATATGGGAAACAGTTTCTTTTGATAATCATTTTTGTGCCTATTCGGTAAAACCCCAAAACGACATGAATGTAGTGGACTTGAATCTTTTACTGCATAAAGACAGTTATGAATTACATCAAGCAATGAACTCCACACAGTGGTATATAGTTCCAAATTTTTTTTTTCTTGAAACACTCCCATCCGATGTATAATGTTTTAAGTTTTTGTTTGTTACTAATTCTTAGATATTATTATAGATTTAGTACCTATGTTGAACTTTCAATAATATCTTTTATATAAAAAAATATGCCTATATATTATATACGTTTTTTTGCCGCCCCCTCACCCCGTATAACAATAACAAAAAAAAATGTAAGTTTTAACAATCTTTTAGTAAAAGTAACCAAAACAAGTTGTAAATAATTAACAATATTTTTACACGTACAAAAATAGATGTTACTAACGCAATTTGTAAATACAACAAAGCGTTTATTAAAAATAACAAAATATATTAGTAAAGTTTTTACAATTTCGCATGTCAAAGTAACAATGCGTTTTATAAAAGTAACAGATTTATGCGTACCATATTTCACAAAGTGTTTTATGAAAATAACAGAATAAGCAGTGTATATTTAACAAATTTTTGAGATCAATTATTTAACAAACTTCTCTGTGGACTTATTTTAACAAAAGATTTTGTCATTATTTAGTTTTTAATACAGAATTTTTAACTGTGTAAAGCTTTCCGGTACCAAAAAAATAGGACGCCGGCATCGCAGGCTCGGGGACTTTTGACAGGTTATTCAGCATCGACAGTAGAGCATATGTACCAATTTTCAGCCCTACCTTATTTTTGTGCGGGTCAAAACTTTAAACTCCTGGGCTAATAATTTTTCACAAAATGTATGAGATGAAAGCATTCAAAAGCACCAGATCTAGTGCATTAATCACCAAAATTGGCAACACTAGACTGACGACCGTTACTTTTCGTTTAAACACGTTAATTCGAGTAAGTATTCATAGATGTCCTTCTTTTTTTTAAATCATCAATTGTGACAATAAGTGATGGCCTTTTTTTTGCTCGGCGCAATTGTAACATTAATGATATTTTCATCTCAGTGCGAAATATTCAAAGGGTATGGTTTCTTTTCTAGATAATAATTCTATTTTCTTCATCATTAATTAGGTACATTTTAGGTAGGTATTATCATAAATGTTCAGGGCACATTTTTGCGGCATTTGCCTTGGTGTCTGATACTCGGTCTGGAATATTTGTTATTATGACTGCTTACTGTTGACGATTTTAATAATTCCAGTGCATGAAGGGAGTCAGTCTACGCAGTAGGTAAAACAGTCCGGCTGTGTTATCGGCTCTACCAGTAATGCATTCATCACCAAAATTGGCAACACTAGACTGACGACCATTATTTTTCGTTTAAACACGTTAATTCGAGTAATATTCGTACCTGTCCTTCATTTTTTAAAATCATATCAATTACCCACTTGGAAATTCCGGACTTTGACGGCAATAAGCTCCAAAGATTAAAGCAAACCTGCGACATACAGCGTTAAATTGTCATGAAACTATAAGGGCAATACCTATTTAATGTATACATAGGTACCTACCTTAATCGTACGAAATTTATAATATGGAGTCACTGAAGTGTTTATATTTTATTTATTGGTCTTGTTTGAATAAAACATCTCTATATGTACCTATATGTATGGGGGTATTATTATGTATGTATGATAATTAATTTTCAGACGAATTGTTACGCCACTGGACACCAAATGTCAAACCAATGCACTAATAACAGGTCGCGCTCCGTAATGATACGTCAAGGTCACCACTGTCTAATTTTCTAGATTTTTACGGTCTGTGAAATTACGTTCTGGAAATTTACGGTCTGTTATAATACGTTCTGTGCAATTGGAGTCTGCGGATTTACAGTCTGCATAAATATAGTCTAGAATTATACTGTCTGAAATTTTATTTTCTATATAAATATTTTCTGAAAATTTATATTCTGCATTTTTGCGCACTCCCAGTTAATGAAACTAACGATTAATGAATAGCGAATTCGCACATTAATAAAGATTACGGTTAATATGTTTCAATGAAATGTTTCCGCGTATCTTTCATAAATGTAGCCACCCTTTCCATTAGTTCATTTCAATTCAGGTAGAAAACTCCACTCAAAGCGCTGCCGAACACTCGGCCGCAAAAAATCCGATATCTTAGAATGTTACCGTGCTGGGTTGGAATTTCAGCCCCTGTTCATTTTCAATTACTTCGGCTGTACACTGAAGACGAAGAAAGAAGCAGCAAGAAACTGAATTTGGCTTTCACGAGAAATCACAGGGTCCACACCCCTCGAACCGTTAAAACCATTTATTCAGTGTCATTCAGTTCATTTTGGGGTCATTGTCACTCTAAACATTGTTAAAACACAAAATTTCCTCTATCGTACCGTAGAATTTACTTAATGCATGAAATTTGCTCGATTTCAGGAAATCTACTACGCCACTGGGATATTGACGCCACGCCACTGAACTTGCGTCATTTTTAGCTGTCATAGTAATTACGTTAAGAGTTGTCATTGCTCGAAACTTGTCTTGCACCCCTCCTAACACTTGCCTGTATTGTGGGTTGCTTCTCAATTTAGAAACCGGAATTTTTGCAAGTTCGGTAATATTATTTACCGGTTTCAGGCGATTAAAACGTTCTTAACATGCATAAAAATAGGCTGGTAAGCAGATCATAACGTTATCTAATAGTAGAGTCTACGGGCGCAACAAACTCGTCTAGAAAAGAATTTCGTGTGCACAGCCAAGACAAAAGCTACGACCTATTACAAAGTGTTCCTTACATATCAGAGATAAGATAACGAGAGGTCGTACAATAGGTTAGGTGGTATATAAATGAGGTAAGGGTGAAAATGCAATTCTTTCACCAAAAAATTACTTTATGTCAATCGGTTCTATGTTAAAAGTGCTTTCCATCGGTTATAACTAAATACAGATTTTGAAAAAGGAAGGCTGAGAAATTCATTGTTTTAGGTTACTAAACACGTCGAAATACATGGTTATTCCTATACCACCCGATATTTAAAGTGGCGTTTACTCGCAATTCTTGAAATGCGCTGTCTCTCAAATGCTTTCTTAAATCATAAGTCGAAAACCCCGAGGTTTAGCGAAAAAATTACAAATATAAATGTTTTTGAGTTAGATCTCCTCTTTCCAATGATTTTTGTCTTATTAAGATTGATTGAATAGATTTCGAGAAAAATGCAATAAAGTGCAGTGTTGCACAACGGCTCGCCGCTCGGCGGACCGACACCCGGAGATGCGACGAAGGTTCAATATAGCAAGGTCGCGCATACGATTATAGAACTAATGCGCTTTCGAGGTATAATATTGTCACGCGGACCTGAAAAATTATATTAAGTACCTATTTAAAAAGTTTTTTTGTCTTTTTCTGTTCATAGGGGTTTTTGAAGAATCATTTAATGTTTTATAACTCGAAATGGACATTAATGGACAAAATACACGAAATTAAACGATTCATATTAGAAGAAAATTTTAATTGAATTTGTGAGTAAAATATTAGGAACCGAATTTGATAGTAATTAATAAATGTTTGAAATCAAGAATTATAATAAGCTTATTCAAAAACATATCTATAAGCAAGTTTCATTTGAAATAAAAAAGAGGTATTAACGCGTTTAATGTCAAGAATACCTGATGATGGAACAGAACTATTATGACAAGAAGATGGTCTTGCCATGCACTTACAAGAACCAATGCACTTTAAATTTCTCTTTCTGTGAGAATCGGTTACATTGGGCAAAATCGGTTGGGGCCCCAAACTATGCAATCAAACCAATGTTTGGTAGTCATTTGGATGCGGCAAAAAGGCAGTTTGGAATGTATACCTGCAGTATTACCATTCGTTAAACCATGTCGGAAGGGGTAATCCTTCCAAAGATACCTTAAACAATATGGAACAATTTATAATTAGTGTATGCGAAAAGTGAAGATATAACCAACATCAACGAGTTACGTGAAATATTAGCAAGTTCCAAGTCTTTAAATAAATTACCTCCGACTAGAGCAAGTTGGTGCAACATTCACTTAGAGTGCACTACCAAACATTGGTTTGGTTGCATATAGTTTGGAGCCCCAACCGATTTCGGCCAATGTAACCGATTCCGGCTGGAAAGTAGAAGACAATAAAATTATACCGGTCTTAACAACAGGAACCAAGTTTTCCCGACACCAGCCCGTTTCTCACATGTAGGTAAATGTGTAAAAGGTACGGCAAAAATTTTAAGAAAGAACTAATTAATAAACCTTCCCATTTTAGGTTGTTAAAAATATTGTCGTGCAGAAAGAGAAATTTAAAGTGCATTGGTTCTTGTAAGTGCATGGCAAGACCATCTTCTTGTCATAATAGTTCTGTTCCATCATCAGGTATCCTTAACATTAAACGCGTTAATACCTCTTTGGATAGCGATTCTTCTGATGTCAGCGATGGATAGGTGATAAGTACTATAGCAAAATTGTATTTTTTTCAAATGAAACTTGCTTATAAAGTCCGTTCATTTTCTATAGCAGAACTAAAATTTTTATGGAACTGCACAAGTGTACAACCCTAATTTGTAAAGGAGTGTACTTTTAACAATTTGATCGTTTAGCGGGAAAGCAAAAACATAACCCAAATTTTCTAGGGTTTATTTTAATTGTTAGCAGCATGCAGTGTCACATCAGATAAACGTACCTGAGGCTTTTTCGTGAATATTTTTCTTTGCACTTTACTCAAAACTCCACTAACACAAAGACGATTTTGGGCCAATTCAGAGCAATGACGTATCGCATTGAAAACGGTTCTACCAACTCACCTGTTGGTAAAATTCCTTGGAAAATTTCCTCATGCCAACCTAAAATTCAAATTTTGACGTTCTGTCACTTCAATAGAAAATGAAGGGAGAGTAGATATGTTTTTGAATAAGGTTATTATAGTTCTTGATTTCAAACATTTATTAATTACTATCAAATTCGGTTCCTAATTTTTTACTCACAAATTCAATTAAAATTTTCTTCTTATATGAATCGTTTAATTTCGTGCATTTTGTCCATTAATGTCCATTTCGAGTTATAAAACATTAAATGCTTCTTCAAAAACCCCTATGAACAGAAATAAAATTTTTCAGGTCCGCCTGACAATATTATACCTCGAAAGCGCATTAGTTCTATAATCGTATGCACGACCTTGCTAGATTGAACCTTCGTCGCATCTCCGGGTGTCGGTCCGCCGAGCGGCGAGCCGTTGTGCAACACTGCACTTTATTGCATTTTTCTCGAAATCTATTCGATCAATCTTAATAAGACAAAAACCATTGGAAAGAGGAGATCTAACTCAAAAACATTTATATTTGTAATTTTTTCGCTAAACCTCGGGGTTTTCGACTTATGATTTAAGAAAGCATTTGAGAGACAGCGCATTTCAAGAATTGCGAGTAAACGCCACTTTAAATATCGGGTGGTATAGGAATAACCATGTATTTCGACGTGTTTAGTAACCTAAAACAATTAATTTCTCAGCCTTCCTTTTTCAAAATCTGTATTTAGTTATAAGCAATGGAAAGCACTTTTAACATAGAACCGATTGACATAAAGTAATTTTTTGGTGAAAAAATTGCATTTTCACCCCTACCTCATTTATATACCACCTAACCTACTGTACGACCTCTCGTTATCTTATCTCTGATATGTAAGGAACACTTTGTAATAGGTCGTAGCTTTTGTCTTCGCTGTGCACACGGACTGAACGATATGCTTCCAGTTTCACCACACTATAATGGTTTCTAGACAACAAGCCCATTAACCATTCATGACAACAATGACCCCATTCAAATGCTGTCATCTCGATTGTCAAAATGACGCGAATTCACGCAACATTTTTTTAATTTTGGCTTTAATCGCTTTAAACCGATAAACTATTGAACAAACCTCGGATGTTATGAATCATAACAGACTTAGATGTCTTAAAATCCTCGCTCTCCGAGCTCGGATTTCAATTGACATCTGCGTCTGTTATGATAGTCATAACATTCTTAGGTATGTTAATAGCTATTAATTTTGGGGATTAATTCTTTTTTCAGCATTCGGTAACGGCACCCTTCATTTTATAAAACTAGCTCAGAGTTCATTCATAATTTAGAAACCCATTGATTTAGGTTGGGGATTATAACTATTGTATTTTTTCTTTACCGTGTAAATTATTTTCCTCGAGCTCCTTGAGCGAGAGGTGTTTATTTTATTGTATTATTTTTGCGGCCAGACTTTGTTTCAGTGTGAATAAATTGTTATTTGGAAGATCCGTTTTATTTCCTGTATCCACGGCCTCGTAAAACGAACCACAACCACAACGTAATTAAATTTAGGGGTTCTTTTGCAAGTTTGGAGGGATTTCACAACGGTCCCCCTTTCAGTAGAGTCAGAAAGTTACAGTACTTAAACTTTTTTACTAGTTCCAGTCACATTGTCTACCCTTATTTTGTGTTCTTTAGTGTCCTATTTGGTATTGTTTCACATTTTCTTTTGCTTCCTTAATTGCTTCATCTAGGACTAAGGCAAATAGTTGTGGGCTCAGTATGCATCCCTGTTTCACTCCTTTCGTTGTTTCAAATGAACTTGTTCATGATGATAAAATTTTTAGTGGTCCGCAGAGCATTGTGGATGGTTTTCGTGAATATTTCTCCTCTGTTTTCAATGGTGACTCTGATAGAGTTTTTTCGCGATTTGAGCAGCACATTGGGGGGCAGAGTAAGACTAATGAATCCCTTGCGGTCCACATTAGTTGTATCACTGAATCAGATATAGCGAAAGCAATACGTAAATTAAAATCTGGATTTACTTCTGGCCTTGATGCTGTTCCAGCTTTCTTTATTAAGGATAGTTCTTCCATACTGGCTGAGCCCCTGGCGTTCATATTTAATAAATGTCTTAAATGCAGCACTTTTCCGGATGTGTGGAAGCGGGCACGAGTTACTCCTGTATTTAAGGGTGGTCAGCAGTCAAATATGTGTAACTACAGGCCGATATCGATTTTAAGTAATTTTGCCAAAATTTTTGAGTCCATCATTTATGATAGTATTTTTCCGACTATTAGTAATTCAATTATTAGCCAACAGCATGGTCTTATGGCTGGCAGGTCAACACTGACTAATCTCTTGACTATCACTCAGTTTTTGTCTGACTCTCTTGACTTTGGAAGGCAAGTAGATATTATTTATACTGATATCAGCAAAGCTTTTGATAGAGTTATACACAAAATTCTCCTTCGGAAATTTTTGAACTTAGGTTTCTCCAACTCCCTCTGGTCGCTATTTACTTCGTACTTATGTGACAGACAACTTGTCGTAAGTTGCAATGGTTTTTTCTCTCAACCGTTTATTCAGACTTCAGGCATTCCGCAGGGTTCAAACCTTGGCCCACTATTTTTTCTGTTATATATTAATGACATAGGAAATGATATTAAAAACTCTTCTTTCTTGCTGTTTGCAGATGATTTGAAACTGTACAAGAATATTAATTGCGTCCAAGATTGCGTGAGTCTGCAGGAGGATTTAGACAGTATTGTGGAGTGGTGCCGTTTGAATGGTTTTGAGCTTAATGTTAGCAAATGCTGCGGGGTTTCTTACTCCAGAAATAAGAGCTCCATTAATTTTGAATATACGGTTGGTGATGTTGCCTTAGACAAGTCTTCAACAGCAAGGGATTTGGGTATTGTTTTTGATAACAAGCTCTCTTTTAATGATCACGTCAATTATATACTTGATTCTGCTTACAGATCCTTAGGATTTGTTATAAGGCACACTAAGCTCTTTGATAATATTATCGAGATTAAGAGTATTTATTTCTCACTTGTTCGTAGTAAGCTTGAATATTGTTCGCTTATCTGGTCACCCTTTTACAATAGTGCCTCAATTAGTTTAGAAAAAGTTCAGCGGCGGTTCCTCAAATTTCTCTACAAACAGCATTACAATGTGTATCCGCCGTTGCACACTGATCAGGTGGAGTTATTGAAAACTTTTGAACTTGAATCACTGAGGGTACGGAGAATAATTGCTTCTGTTGTGTTTATGTTTAAACTTCTGCATGGTAAGGTTGATTGCTCGGAAATACTGTCACTGGTGGCGTTTAATGTTCCACGACTTAATTCTAGATTTGCTGTCGACTTTAAGCAGCGCACTTACCGAACTAATTTAGGTCTCAAGTCGCCAATGAATGTAGTGTTTGGGAATTGCAATAAAGTGAGTGAATTTTGTGACATTTACGCTGATAGCGTAGCATTGGTTATTGATGCAGTAAAACAAAAATATGGCTGTGCGTGTTAGCAGTTTTTCTTCCTTTATGTGCCTGTCGTTCAATGCTTTGTCAGTTTGGGTTGGCATGTACTTTGTTATTCTTTTTTTTTATTCTCATTATATTCTTTCTTGGTTTTCATATTTGCAATATGTAATCTGACATTATTTTCATTTCCGCATGTTTCGGTTTATATTCAGTTGTGCAGTTTTAATTTCTTTTCATTCTCTTGTTTAACATATATTGTTCTATGTATGCCCTGTAATTGGAGGTAGCTCTGTTGGGCAATAAATTATTATTATTAAATTATTATTATTATAAGCTTGATTTTTCGTGTCTTGATCTTACAAAGTTTTTCGTTCCTTTGTACCCCTTTTTACCCCTCTGATTAAGATTTTGTCTACTCCTCTCTTCTTCAGTTCTCTCCAAATATCCTCTCTATTTACCCTGTCAAAGGCTTTCTCCAGATCTACGAAACATAGATGTATTTCTCCAGCTTCTCTTATGGTTTTCTCACTTATTTGCCTTAGAATAAAATTAGCGTCTGTAACTCCTTTGTTTGGTCTGAACCCATACTGCGTGTCTTCTAAAGTTTCTTCTATTTGCTCCCTTATCCTTTTGTCTAGGATCCTCGGGTATACTTTCGCCACTGAGCTGAGCAGGGTAATTCCCCTATAATTATTACAGTCCTTTATGTCTCCTTTCTTGTGGATAGGTACTATTATTCCTATTGGCCAATCTTCTGGTGCTTTTCCTGTTACTATTACTTTATTTATTATTCTCTTTAAGGTATCTAGAGCTTTTTCTGTTCCAGCTTTTAGCATGTCTGAGGTTATTTGATCCGTCCCTGGCGCTTTGCCTGGTTTCATGTTTCTTACGTTTTACGTCTAGGCTTATTGGTGGCTTTTAGTACAGGTGGATCATCACGGGGGGTGAGTCCTGTTACATATTATAAACTGATAAAAACTGCCTGCAACGTGCCGTGTGTGATCTATAAGTCTAGATATCGAAACTTGTGTGCTTATGACAATAACCTGTGCTATAACTATAACTTTCATATCTAGTAGTGCTATAATCAAGGTTTCCATTTCGGAGATTTTCAGTGAATTTCAAGTGGCCGCCGTTAAAAACACTGGTGTAAATAGCCGAACGATCAGAAAAACTTATCGCTTATTGCGAATCAACATTCCAAAACACAATAAACTGACGTAGCGGCCCTGTGTTATTTTCAGTTCGGATTTCGAAATGGCTTCTTGTGGTTGGTGCAATAACCAAATTTTTTTAACGGACCACATACTTAAATGCTATGCATGCAACTGCGACATGCACTTGAGTTGCATGGGGCTAAGCATCGACGAAGTTAAACGTATTAAACAAACAAATTCCATTAAGATTTATTGCAGAAAATGTGAAAATCATGAATCAAAACTTGATAAGATTGTTAACGCCATCACTTCGATGCAAACTAACTTCGATGAAAGAATCAAAAATCTCGAGGATCAGGTCTTTGTGAAATGCATCCCCTTCACATTGGAAAAAAAGGAGGAGGTCATCCTCGAATCATTTGAACGTCTGAAGCGCGCCAACAACGTAATTTTTTTTGGTTTTCCGGAAAATGGTGCAGACAAGATAGTCTTGCTGCTGAGGTGATCCAAACCCTTATTAGCACCGATGAACGCCTTAATCATGCCACGTCGATCACGAGGGCGCCTGTTAAATTAGTCGCCGTGGAAAGACTTGGGAAGCAATCCAATGATACCAGAAAACCTCGTCCGTTAAAAGTAGTTCTTGAAAACTCCTCAATTTCCAGATTAATCTTGAAGAATAAGAAAAAATTATCAAATAGTCGCTATAAACAAATAAAAATTCAAGATGACAAAACTCCATTTCAACTTCAGTACCTGAATAAGCTGAGGGAAGAATTGAAGGCTAGAACAGATGCGGGAGAAAAGTCTCTAACCATTAGGTACCAGAATGGAATTCCTACCATCACCTCCGCACAACTTCTCTTGCTTGACCCTTCTTGATATGTCTAAGGCGTTTGACAGCCTTAATATTGACTTGTTAATCTCTAAGCTCAAGTACTATGGGATAACTTACAATGTGCTAAAATGGGTGACCTTCTTAATCGTCAGCAAGTAGTCAGCCTCTCAAATATTCTTTCTCAATCTCTCCCTTTGCACTCTGGTGTTCCACAGGGGTCAGTCTTTGGGCCTCTTGGATATAATATGTATACAAGCAGAGCTGGGCAAGCTACTTTTGATTTGGTAGCTAGTTACAAGCTACAGTTACTTGTAATTTTAAGTAGCTAGTTACTACGTATTCAAGCTACTTCATGAATAAAAAGTAGCTAAGCTACTAGTAACTAGTTACTGTATTCGTTTTTGCAGCTACTTTTAACAACTACTTTTTTAAATTTACCGCGCCAAAAATTAAAAACTTAATGGATCGTTTTTGTGTTTGGCCCACGACAGTATAATAGTTCCCCAACGCTCTTGAAAATGATACATTTAAGGGAATAATGTCTCACATCACGTCACAAAAGCAGACTCAATTATCAATGGTTTCGGTCAAACTGGTGAATAAATTAAAAAATAAATTTGCATAAATTATGAGGTAGGAGGTAGGTAATAATCTTTCAAAGGTATCTCTAGTAGTAGTTTAGCTACTTCGAAGTAGCTTAGCTACTTTGAAGTAGCTTAAGCTACCTCAGTAGCTTTTTTTAGTAACTAGTTACCGAAAAATCGGTAACTTTCGAATACTGAATGAATTTCTCTACAGCTACAGCTACAAGTTACTCAGATACACTAAGTAGCTTAGCTACAGCTACTTTCACAGAAAAAGTAACTAGCTACGTAGCTAAGTTACTTTGTAGCTAGCTACTGCCCAGCTCTGTATACAAGTGATCTTCCATCAGTTATCATGCACTGTAATCTAAAAATGTATGCTGACGATATTCAAATCTATCTCTCATTCGCACCAAAGACCAAGTCGCTGCCACTCTTTTAATAAATGAAGATCTCACTAATATTAAAACTTGGACAAATAATAACTCTCTAATTTTAAATCCCTTAAAAAGTCAATGTAAACAATGATATAGAAATAACAGTTGACAACACAGTTATACCTAAGTGTGAGACAGTTAAGAATTTAGGGGTAATTTTGGATCCACATCTCAGTTTTGTCAAACACATAAACTTAATATGCTCAAAAACTTTCTGTTGTTTTAAACTTTTGGCTCCATATAAAGATTATTTAGATTCGAGTACGAAACGGCTGCTCTCTGATATTTTGATAATGTCACACTTAAATTATGCAGACTGTATCTATGGGCCTTGTTTAACTGTTTCCCAAAAAGACCGTCTCCAAAGAATACAGAATTCTTGTACTAGATTCATTACTCCCGTGCCATTGTTTGCACATGTCACTCCATTTATTCGAGAACTTAATTGGCTAAAGATTCATGAAAGACGGTTCCTACATTTCGTTGTTATAACGCTTAAAATCCTCACTTTGAAATCACCAGGCTATTTGTTTGAGAAATTGCAACTTTGTTCAACTGTTCACAACAGGCAGTTAAGAAATGTAGACAGACTAGTAACTGTACCAGCTTACTCTTTAACTTGTTTTCAGTCTTCTTTTCCATATTTGTCGGCTTACATTATCAATAATATTATTCTTAAATTTGATTCAGCTTCTGTTCCTCAAATTAAAAAGGAACTTCGTACAATACTAGTAACCAATAGAGCGACCAATATAAATCTTTCCTTATTTTAACTTCGGTGCATTCCATTATTTTCTCTCATTTCTAAATTTCTCTGAATTCAGTTGACATTGTCTTTCGAACTTAAGTACTTATCTGCATCATGGTCTTATAATTATCATTAAGTACTTTCTTCGATTATTTTTTTATTAACCTCCCCAACCCCATCACAATTTTAAAAAAATGGGAGGTTACTGCAATCACTAAAATTTTCGAATTCGAGATAAGACCGGATGTATGCGTTTTGAGGTCTCAGGAACCCAAAAAAGTGGTTTTTAAAATGTGTCTGTGTGTATGTTCGTACGTACGTACGTACGTTTGTAAACACGCCACAGCCAAAACTACAAGACCGATTTGGCTGAAATTTGGTACGTAGGCATCTCATAACCCAACTTGGATCTGAAAAGCTTTTGGAGCCAATCGTGCAACCGGAAATGCCATTTTGGCACATCAACTTTTAAAATTTAAATACAAACCCCAATTTTTTACGTCACCATAAGAAAGACCTTCAAATTCTGCTTCTAAAAATGTATTCACTCTTAGTGCGTTTTTGACAAAAATGGAAATATTTGGAATTGTTAACGTACTTTAAAAACACGATGCAGCCGAAACCTATGGACCGATTTGCCTGAAATTTTGCGGCTGGCATATCTGGGGTTAAATATGTTAAAAAAAGGGGAGCTAAACAGGTTGGAATTGAATTTTTATCGGCGGTCGCTGCCAACTTATTATTGCAGTCCATTATTTTCACAGAATATGGATATGAAACAAACATCCCTTCCACAATTTATTGTTACCAGTAAAGGAATTATCAGGAATGTGTCTCAAAGAATAACCATGCAAGAATTAGTTCAAGAGGCCTCTTGCCCGTGTAATATACGAATCCTAGGAGCCAGACGCATTAACCGACGAGTTGCAGAACAAAATGAGGTTAAGTATGTACCCACTCAGTCGGTAGTCTTGACGTTCCGTGGGATCATCCTACCCAGACATGTGGAACTTTTCTATAACTCGTTTTCTACAGAGCTATACATCGACCCGGTTATGCAGTGCTACCACTGCTAGAGATATGGTCATTCAACAAAATTTTGTAAAAGCGGTGTCAGATGCCCAAAGTGTGGAGAGGCACACGAGCGCGGTACTTGCACAACTCCAACGGAAGAGGTATGTTGCTTATACTGTAAAGATAATCATGAGGCTACATCCAAGAACTGTCCTGAAATCAACCGACAGAAGCAAATCAAGAGAACCATGGCCCTAGAAAATATGTCCTATTTTGATGCTGAAAAACTGCACCCCAGGCTTAACCACACAAGTCAAGAAACCTTCAGTTTCAACCCCACCAGCTTTCCAATCCTGAAAAGACAGTCACTCTAACCAACACCACTCCCAACTCCTATAGAACCACGGTGACGTCCAGAAAGCGCCCCCCTACTACCCAATCCCCAGGATTATGACGCTGAAGCACATAGAAGATGCCGCCTGCCAGCTACATCCAGGACGAAAGCTTCCTCGGATTTAAACCTCTCTAAAACTACCCTCACGGGCCGGACGGCCGGAAGAGATTGGACAGTACGCGGAGAGGGACGTGTCCTTCATTAACGCATTGAGAACATTCATAAAAAAGTATAAGCCACGCTCAAGTAACACTCCTACAGCCGTTCAAACAGAAGCCAACAGTCAACAGTCAAAACATTCCAGAAAACAGTGATGAAGATTTTAACATGGAACATTAGGGGATGCCAAGGAAATCTAAGTGATCTCAAACACCTCTGTTCTCAACTTCAACCAGATCTAATATGCCTTCAAGAGACCTTCCTCAACGATTGACTCCAAATAAGACTTAAAGGATACAATGTTCTCAGAGAAGATAGGATGGATGGCTTTGGAGTGTTGGCGATCTGCACGGCCGCCAACCTGTCCGTAAGCAGGACAAGAATTGCGCTCAACTTACCACCCAACCTGCAAATTCTCGCTGTCGACATAGGTCACATGATAGTTGTTAATCTGTATTGCCCCCCTAGCGCCAGATTCCTGGAGCGGCTCCTAGAGGAATTGTTACGAAACATCAGACCACCCGTTTTAGTCGTGGGAGACTTTAATGCTCAGAACCCCGCATGGGGATCTGACACCACCAATACCAACGGCAGAACAGTCCTCGCTGCAATCAACCGAACCGACCTCTACATTCTAAACAACGGGGACGCGACCAGGCTCACCCCACCATGGCAACATAAATCGGCACCTGATGGCCCTATGCACGGACATACTCGCACAATCCACATGGTTTTCAGTGATACCGTTCCCTACAAGTTCGGACCGTTTTCCCATCGTTTTGGACTGCCTGGTACCTCGAACAGCCACAACGCAGACAGAACTACCCACACCGGCTGGGACTCATTCAACACTCGCTTTGAGAGAGCTCTTGCTCGAGTTGCTCTTCCCTGTGCGTAGCTTCTCCAAACTGAAATCTGTAACACCTTATCCATAAAAGCTGAAAGAGCATCCCCTTCACAAGGGCAGAACAGAAGAACTAATACTCAACCGCCATGGTGGAATGATGAGCGTGAGCGGCTAATCGGCTAATCGAAGGGCAAAGCTAAGAACCTACAAGAACGACCCTACCCTTGACTTCCTCGGGTATACAAGAATACTGTAGCATCTACAGTTAGAGATTTGAAAAGAATTAAGCGATCCCAATTTCAAAGCTTTTGTTCAACATTAAACAGGGAATCTCCAATATCACGCACATGGCGCATTGTAAACAGCTTCGCAGGAAAAAGAGAGCCTCCCACCGAACAACACAGCCCTCTCTGGAGTTTGCCTCTTTGACTCCCCCCTGGGTCCCGCTCTTCGATGTCACCGCTGCACTACCGAACAATCGAAGCTGCCAAGAACCTCACTTTACCATCGAGGAGCTAAATTATGCCCTCCACAAGTCCCGAAATACCACACCAGGTATCGATGGAGTGTCCTTTGGAACCCTCAAGCAACTAAGCAGCAAGGTGAAAGATGCATTACTTGCTTCATACAATGTCCTTCTAGATGGGAATGTGATACCCGATGAGTGGAAAAAACACCTGGCCATCCCCATCCAAAAACCACACCCTGATCCAGCGTGGTTAAATACAGACCAATTGCCCTTATTCCATGTGTGGGAAAATTACTAGAATCAATCGTCAAAACTAGACTATAATGGTTCTATGAAGCTAACTCTGTTTTTGGCCCCCTTCAGTGGGGCTTTCAAAGGGGCAAAGGTATTGCAGAATGCCACACTTTCCGGACTACCACAATCCACAACGCTTTTGACCAAAAGAAGGAGGTACTTGCCTGTTTCCTGGACATAAAATCTGCATATGACCACGTAAACATCAGGAAGCTGGAGGTCATATTACTCGAACTGAATGTTCCAGGGAATTTAACACAATTAATTGTCCAATTTCTCACCAATCGTCAACTACATGTCTCACCCCAAGGCTCTGATGTAGTAATTGGACCCAGGACGGCAATGAGGGGTCTAGCGCAAGGGTCTCCTCTCAGTCATATGCTTTTCAACTTATACACTCTCGTTCCATCGGAGGCATTAAGCTCCAACTGCAAATTGATGCAATACGCAGATGACTTCTGCATCATCGCTGTTGCGGAGTCTTTCAGCACCGCATTAAGCAGTCTAAATCTCACTCTATACAACCTTAAAAGATGGTTAGATAACAGAGGACTCGAAATTTCGGCGGAAAAGTCACACGCTATACGGTTCACCCCTAGAGGATCTCGCCGAACCAATGCAGATGTCACAATTGATGGAGACGTCATTCCATGGACCAATTCATGTACCTACCTAGGCCTAAAGCTTGATCACAACTTGTCATGGGAACACCATATCAATGTCGCCTGTGCAAGGGCCAAAACAGGCATTAGCGTAATGCGAGCCATCTGTCGCACGTGGTGGGGGGCGGACCCCAACACCCTGCGCATGGTGTGGAAGTCACTCGTCTGCTCACACCTTGATTTCGGGGCCCAGGCCATGATGAACCTCACCAAAACGAGGAGCAGGAAACTCGATAAAATTCAGAACAAAAAGCTAAGGCCTAAGAGTCCTATTAGGGTGCATGCCATCAACTCCAATCCCCGCCCTTCTATCGGAAGCAGCTGAAACCACGCCGTATCATCGCCACACCCGGCAATCTATGAAACTTATAATGAAAAATACCCGGGAACATAACACCCCCTTGTTGACTAACATAGTGACCAGCTATGCATCGTTTGTCTCAATCCACAAGTACTGGGTCAACAAAACAATGCCTGCGCTCCTTGCTGCCTTTGAAATTGTCTCCGAGTGGAAACCGCAAATTCTATCTACACTGAAAGATGTTTGCTTCATGTATGACAGAAGCTTATCCTCTGAACCCATAATGAGGCTCCAAAGTCAGCTGGACAAGAAGAGCCTTCATAACGAACAGGAGAGTAGACGCGCAATAAATGAAGCATTCCCGGAAGAGAGACCCATACAGATATTCACGGACGCCTCTGTGGGTCCGCAGTCTGGAAAAGCTGGTATAGGAGTTTTCAGTAAAGAACTGCTTATATCTTTCTCCGGAGCAGTCAGGGGATACACCCACATATGCGCTGCAGAACACTTAGCAAGTCTGAGCTAGACAGCCTTGAACGCCAGGGATTTCACCCTAAATCTTCACATCTGCCCCTCGTCAAACATCTTATTAATCAGAACTTAAACCATCGCCGTGTTTACCCAGTGAACACGCGATGTTTATAAGAGGTTTTGCGACTTCCATTAAACGTTAACCGTGGTACGCCGCAATAGAGAAGTCGCATGACTGTCGCATAGACGTTGGTAATAGGAACATCTTGTTATTGTCCTAGACTAAACGTTAATAGCAGCATGAAATGAAAACTACAAATTTTGCTAAATAAACGATGATTATAGGAGGTTTACAAGATGTTCATTTAAGAGCTCAACGGCACAACACATTTGTGGCGCTAAGTTTAACATTATAGGACCTTGTAAATAAGAGTACCTCGGACTGCCGAGCCGGCGCCTGTATAGCACTAAGGTATTATTATATTTATTTTCAAACGTCACTAAACAATTACTTAAATGACTGTGTTAACAAGGTATAACAGTCATTTCTATGACACCATGGTTGAGCGAAATATAAATATTCTTAAACTCCGGAGGAGTTTAAAACATTGTTAAGCTCTTTCTTTCCTCCCTTACCACAAATTTCGTCCTCTCGTAAAGGATTTCGTGTGGCTATACATAAAATAATTGTCACAACAATAATACTAACATTTCCCCAAAAAATATTTACCTAATTACTTTATTATAACCTCCTCATTCCAATTCAAACGTTCGCGCTATGTCACAAACACTCCCGAGTAGCCCGAATACGACTGCGCTGAGTTGCGCTGCGATCCCGCTCCCTCATCAGTCATCTGTCATCTGTGGCTTTCCCGCTTGTTTAACGATTTTTCTATTGACCGCGTTTTCTGCATTATCCTTTATTGTTTATTGCATTAAATCTACATCACAATTAGTTTGTGGAGCACAGTGAAGTCGTAGTGTTGGGGAATTGAGACAATTGATTGCACGGTAAGTGTACTCAACTGTTTTTCATGCCAGCTGTCATAACCTACAAATTTTTTGTTAGGAAAAATCTATGATTGATCTTCACCTGACCCTTTACAGATATCAAGATGTGCAGTGGTTCTCGTGAGTATATTTTTTATAAGTTTTATAATTCTCAATCATTACAGTTGAGGCAATATAATTTTTACTATTATCTATAAGTATAAGTAGATCTGCTTTTAAGTTTCAAGCATGCCTAAAGCACTTTCAGAGATATCTAAGCGACATAATCGCCGCCTCCGTAAGAATATAATTGAACAGTTGCATCGACCAAACGAAACTAATGCAATACAGTGTCCCACAACTACAATTGTCAGTGTTCGAACTGATGTCAAACCACATTCTTGCAATGTCAAAGAGAGTGGGCCTAGTAGTGCTCTAGATCATTTAGATGATAAAAATAATGACCATTTCAGTGATACTCAAAATATTACTAACACAGATTTGTTTTCCTCAGATTCAGAAAGCGATGAATCACTAAATTTTGAACTTGAACCATCCAAGCATAAAGGACAATTGCCCGACAATAAGAGTCTTTGTACTGATTTAAAGTTTTGGGCAGTTGAAAACCATTTGGGTCAAAATACTGCAACAAAATTACTGAATATATTAAGGAAACATAATTTAAATGTGCCATGTGATGCAAGAACTTTAAAGGGTACTCCGAGGTCTGTAGTATCTTTTCCGATGGAACCTGGTCAATATTGTCACATTGGTTTAAAGAAGGGAGCATCTAGGTCTCTTGAGAGATATTATGAAAGCCCTCCAAAACTAGTAAAGTTAAATTTTAATGTTGATGGTCTACCAGTAGCTCTTCATTCAAATAGTCAATTTTGGCCCATTTTAGGCTCCTTTGCAGAAGATTTCTATACTGAAGTTTTCTTAATAGGATTTTATCATGGACGTACAAAACCCACAAACGTCAATGAGTTTCTTCAACGATTTGTCGTAGAACTTGCAGATTTACTACAAAACGGAATGATATTTATGAATGAACTAGTGAAGTTTCAAATTAATTGTATAGTATGCGATGCTCCTGCAAAAGCTTATTTGACCCGTGTAAAAAGTCACTCTGGTTATTTCGCATGTGGTAAATGTGTAACAAAAGGAGAATATTACAATGGCAGAGTTGTGTATCCTGCAACGTGTTCAGAACAGACCAGAACCAACAATTCGTTTAGATCTAGGTTACAACCTGAACATCATGTCGGTACTTCCATATTGGAAAATATTTTGGAACTTGACATGGTGAAGCAGGTGGTCATAGATTATATGCATTTAGTTTGCTTAGGCGTAATGAAAAAGCTGCTAAAACTTACCTTAAAAACCATTAAGAGACAACCTGTTAAGAATGCTTTGTCTGACACTATACTTTCTTTGAAACCTAATATTCCTTTTGAATTTGCCAGGAAGCCAAGGGGCCTCACTGAACTCGACCACTGGAAAGCGACTGAGCTTCGACAATTTCTTTTATATACTGGAATAATTGTCTTGAAAGATGTTTTGCCTGAGCTAAGTTATTTCCATTTCATAAGTTTGTCTTGTGCTATAAGAATATTGTGTTCTCCAAAACATTTACGATATATTGATTATGCCAATTCTCTTCTTAATTACTTTGTGAAAGAATTTCCCACATTCTATGAAAAAGAAAATATGTCGTACAATGTACATGGGCTTCTGCATATTGTTGAAGACGTGAAGGCGTTTGGAACATTGGATAGTTTTAGTGCCTTCAAGTTTGAAAACTTCATGTACCACTTAAAGAAGAACATTGCCGTATCACGTAAACCTCTTGAACAGTTGTATAATAGAACTTATGAGTTTCTTTCATTACCTGTTATTAAAAGAAAACACATGTCTTATCCGTTTCTTTCAAGTACTTCCGGAACACATATTATTAATTTTAGCGATTTTTCAGTAACAGATAAACCTCCCAATAACTGTATAAACTTAAAATCTGGTATTAATTGCGTCATAACAAGGATTGAAAAAAAACACAACAATTTCGCTGTTTATGGTAAATCCTTTAATAACAGCAAAGATTTCTTTACCACCCCTTGTAATTCATCCATGTTGGATATATATGAAGTTGATAACGCAAATTTTTCACCTGTGTTTGAAATAATATTGGATGATATTAGCTGCAAGTGTCTTCTTTTACCTGCAAGTAATGAAACATGCATAGTCATTCCTCTTCTTCATATACATCACGAAAGAAATGTTTTATAAAATATTTGTTTGCCTGAAGGTATAAAATGAATACATATTTTTATGCACTGTCAATTATGATTTTCTTTTTATAGCCTTAGATTAGATTCTTATATTCTCTTGATTTTGTATTCCTGAATATTTTCTTTGTTTCGGTAATTTTCGATAATGATTGTATAATTTCATATTATTTTAGTTCTACTAAAGCTTTAGAAATGGGTAGCATTATTTAATATATCTATAGTCGGGGCAGGGAAACAAGCAATGCACGTCATCATGACGTAATACTAACGTTTTCGGTAATAAATAACGATAAAGGTAGGTACCTATATGTATTTTCAAAACAGTAATGAAGATTTTGGAATAATTAGCGAAATTACTTGCATAACGGTTTTTTGTAAAAAAAAATGGGGAAAAATAATTTTTTCGGTCTACGTTAACGGTGACGTGCGTAGGTTATTTCACTGCCCCCAGTATACATATTATGTATAATAAATATAGCTACACTAGGAACTACACCTACTGCTTACGTCAACTTAAACAAATATATAATGCCCTAAGTATTTCAGCAACCCTAATTTAAATCAAATGTCTTACTTTATTTTTGATCAGAAAACAACTTAAAATATGCAGTCGTCACTTTTATTAACGAATCCAATAAGTCTGAAGAAACTTGGCGAGAAGTGCCCTCGTCATGGATTTTCAAAGAAAATGAAGACTTCTACTGCAAATGGCCTCCGTCTTCTGCTAGTGTATATATTAACAAGGCTGCTCCTCCATGTGCATCATGGACATCGTTTAATGTTAGGATCGATGGATACTATGGTAATTATCACGTAGGGGTAAATTTTGATTAAAAACCCATTAGCTTATTAATAACACCATAATACTGTAACATTCCCTTAAGTATGTCAATATCTAATAAACTAACTGAAAATAATTTTTAACGCTAATGGGTTTTCCTAAGAACACTTCTCGTTAAATATTTCTGTTGTCATTATAAGGGCAACGGGTGATTTATTCTTTTTAGATACCATCAAAGCTGCCAAAAAAGCCATGATTGAGGACCCAACAGAAGGTGGCAGAGGGCAGCGCCTTCAAAAGAAAAGAAAAATATATAGTCCCAGCAATAGTGGCGATGACGAGGAGGGCCAGGAAGCAATAAAAGATCTCGCAAAGAAGAAAAAACGTAATGCAGTTATTATGTTTTTCCTGCGAAACATATATATTTTGTTTTAGGGACGTCGCAAAATTCCCAAACTGTTGGCAATACAATTTCGTTGCCACCAAAACCTGTGTTTGTTGGAATTGATGGTTTTATACTTATATTAATACTTGGTACGTAATAATTCAGTTTTAGGGACACCGCAAGACTCCAAGACTAATCCGAATAGCACTTCAGTTTCTTTACCATCAAAACCTGCGTTAACTGGACTTGAAATTGACGGTTTTACAGACACTTTTGTCGATAACTTGGAACGTAGTCATTCCATTTTCGGAACACAGCAAGATCCTCAAATTAATCGGGGTAGCACTTCAGTTTTGTTGCCACAAAAACCTGTGCTGGTTGGACTTAATGGTTTTATGCTTTTATCATTAACCGCTTTTCTAAGCAATAATTCATTTTTAGGCGCACCGCAAGGTTCACAAACTATAAGTCAGAGTAGCTCTTCAGGTTCTTTGCCACTAAATAAAACTGTGTTGGATGGAACTGACGGTTTTGCAGACACCTATTTTGACCATAATTTATTGGAACGTAGTCATTCATTGCCTACTATTAATGACATAGTAGAACCTACTGATTTTTTAGATTTAGAAGAGCCGCAAAGTCGTGCATCATCATCAGCTTCAAATGGACACGCCACTCGTAAGTTATTTTTCTCTCAATCCTGCTGTCTCTTAATCGTATACAATTTTTCTGTTAAAAGCGGTCGGTAGTACTAGTAATAACTTACTGGTAGAAATTAATATGCAGCTCAAGGAATTACGCCAAAAAATTGACCAGCAGATGGGGGCACGCTGTAAAAGTGATGACCCACAATTACTAGAATTACAGACGCTAATGCCGTGTAAGGACCTTGAAGACATTAACCGGCTGGAGAAAATTGTCAATACAGACAATAAGTCAAAAAACAAATTGGTTCGTATTTTAACTTGCCTTCAAAATGTTTTATGTTTTAAATATTACAGTATCAATGTTTTCAAAGTGTTGGGGGAACAGGATCAAGAGACTTCATTTTACGTTTGCTGCGCCAGCTTCTAACAAACTACGCAGCATCACTTTGCTCTTGGACAGGCGCTAAGAATAATTACAGAATGTGCGATTTAACTATTGTAAATGTAATGTATGGTAGGTGGAACTTTATTGTATTTTATAAAGCAAATAAGAAAATTTTAGCTACCGTTCGAGACTCCACGGGCGTCACGCAGAAAGATTTTGAAATTTATGTAAAGGAGTGGTTACGGCATGCGGCACAAAGGCGGGACCGAGAGGCAAAAAAAATCAGGGATTCATTTAAGTACTATCCCTATACTTTTCGATTCAATGTCTACCTATTATGTTTATTTTTAAATGTACTTTTTGTTCTACTGCATATAATTTAGTTATTATATTATCTTTAATCGCAGGACTAATTTTTCAATACCTAGTTGGTTATTCCGCCCTAATCAGTAGTAGAAAAATAATACAAAACATACAATTATCGCTAGTCAAGACCAACCGTTGGAAATCGAACTTCTAAACTGCGTTCCTCGAGAGTCGAGACTTTGCAGCGGTAGTCGCCTTTGGAATATAGTTATTTCCCCATTTAGTTTACATAGATAATTTGTATCCCCCATGTAAACTAAATGGGGAAACTATGGTTCAAAGACGACTACCGCTGCAAAGTCTCGTGAAACGCGACGTATTTTAGTCCAGAAGCTGAGAGCCTATTAAAGCACACATTGAGAAATATTTGTAACATCACAATGTTGATTATTTTATTATCTAAATGTGATCAATGAAATAAGTATGTTCTTCCATGTTAAATAACCATATATTTCAGAACTGATAATATTGATTACACGGGATCAGTATTAATTGCCACTTTGCGATCTTCATGCGATCTCCTTTAAAACTCGCTCGGGGCGGACATTTCTCTGACCCTGTGGTGGTCGCACAGCACTTTTTAAGAGGTTGCTGTGGAGGTGTATTTCTATATTGCGACGTCCATGCGACTTCCCTGTTACTGTTACGCGTTTACTGGGTACTTCATGTGGGTCCCAAGTCACACAGGAATACAGGGAAACGAGAAGGCAGACAGGTTAGCCCAGAAAGCACTGTCGCTCGAAACCAATGCAAGTTACAGATCACATTTCTCTGACTTCGTACACGCTGCTCAACAGGACCTTTGGAGAAAATGGATATCCGATTGGCAGGCTCTTGTGCAACGTGCCGGACAAAGATATGCAAATATGATTGGCAAAGCCATGGTTCTCAAAATGCAACAGTTTATCTCGGCGACACATATCCACTATAATCAGAATGAGAACTGGCCATTGCAGCAGCCCCCAGCACCTCCATCGCATCAGAGTCAAAGACTCTGATCAATGTAGCTGCGGCGAAATAGGCTCGATCAATCATATTATCTTGGAATGCCCCAATATCGATTATACGTCAACTGATTGCGGACAATTGATCGCGCGACAATTGATCGCAAACAATTGACCGCAGACGACAATTGATCGCACGACAATTTATCGCACAAAAATTGATAGATTAAAGAATTGAAAAGGCATTTTAATTACGAATCCGTTTTATTTACATTAATTTAGCCATTAGGTGTATCAGGACTAATAGTATAGTTAGGTACCTGTTCCACAACCCTTAATCTGCAATTTTATCACTTAAATAGGACTAGTGCTAACCATTCTTTGGAATTCAATCTTGTGGGATACGTACCTGGTATACCTATTAAAAAGATTTGACGAGTCCACATTAATATTGGATAAAACTTAACTGGCCCCTTCCTTCTTAGAGGTCGTTAAAAGCTTTACACAATTGGAGATAAGGGATAGGTAATCGAGATAAGGTGTCTGTACTTTCTGTATCATTACATTTTGTGTTTTGTTTCAAATTGAGAAAATTGCAAGAAAATGTTGTCGATTTTTCAGCGCTCGTGACATAACTTTCAAGTGACATTCTTCATGGTTTTGAATTATAGGTAAAAACTAAAAACTATTAATTTTAAGGTTCGCGATCAATTCTCGTCCGCGATCAATTGTTGGCTGCAATCTATTGTCGGCCGCGATCAATTGTCGTTCGCGATGAACTGAGATGCGATCAATTGCTTGCGATCAATTGCTTGCGATCAATTGTTGGCGATCAATTGACGGTATACCCCCAATATCATGAGACCACCTGCCTTCTACCCCCGTATTTGCAGTATGTCTCCTGTCAGTGTAGAATGTCTTTTAACGCAACCGCTTAACCCAGCATGGCTACTTATCTTAGAAATGCTAAAACGCAACTCTATTGCCCTCTAGTAACTACTTTTCCGTTTCATATTTTTCAGAACACGTTCCACAATTAAATCATTTATTCCCTACCTCTCCGAGGTGCCCCTTCAATTTATTGTACCTAGCTCCGTACAGTTAGCAACGCCACCGCAAGACGAGAAGTGTCGGGACATGGGCTTAGACTCAGACGCGTCGTCATAGACACACCCCGACGCGTCCCCGCAAGAAAAGGAAGGTGTACAAAGAACACGAATCTGGCTGCATTTACCGAAAGGTAAAGGCCATCCGCAGGGAGAAGCGAAGAAGAAGAAGAAGGAGAAGCCTGTTTGCAACATAATAATTGTTTCTCAAAAATGTTTTCACGGAGAGTGTCAGCTAATTGACAAACCTGGACAATTCTTCTCAGTGGAATGCCAAATTAAAGTCGCTTTGTGAACGCAGCAAAACTGCAAGTTATCTGATTAAATTGATTAATAAAATAATAAAAATTGTTAAATAATAATAATAATACTTTTACCGGTTTCAGGCGATTAAAGCGTTCTTAACATGCATAAAAATAGGCTGGTAAGCAGATCATAACGTTATCTAATGGTTTCTAGACAACAAGCCCATTAACCATTCATGACAACAATGACCCCATTCAAATGCTGTCATCTCGATTGTCAAAATGACGCGAATTCACGCAACATTTTTTCAATTTTGGCTTTAATCGCTTTAAACCGATAAACTATTGAACAAACCTCGGATGTTATGAATCATAACAGACTTAGATGTCTTAAAATCCTCGCTCTCCGAGCTCGGATTTCAATTGACATCTGCGTCTGTTATGATAGTCATAACATTCCTAGGTATGTTAATAGCTATTATTGCCCAACAGTAATTAATACCAATAACAGAACAATTAAAAAAACGTAAAAATTAAGTTATACTTAAAAATACAAGATACACACAAGTGAAAAAGAAAAACTAGTTTATAAAAGATTTGCAAATAATGTAATCGAACCAAAACTGTGAAAAAAAATTATAATAATAAACCAAAACGAAAGAAAGAAATAGCCAACAACAAAATTATGATTATGCCTCAAGACCAAAATAATCTATTATGAGGTCTTAATTTTTGATATTTCTGGAGGTAGGTTAATACCTACCCACCGTTATGAAACTGTAAGTCTCGAGCACTATCACATCATGAATTTCAACAATTTATTTAAGTTACGTCATGTAAATTTTCAATTTTACAATTAAATAACTCTACCGAAATTACAAAAACTTACAAAATCAGAAGGCCCTTCAGGTGGGTAATGGGTAAACGTACTCTTGGTGCTGGTTGTAAATTAAATTTGGATAAATTTCACCAAAACGAGTTTATGTGTGATTTAGTTTGACGCTTGATATGGAACTACGCACGCGCTCGTTTCAAACAAACTTTGGGCGTTATGTTGGAATAATTTTCCGGAAAAATTAATTGATTAATTGAATGAATTCGAAAATTAAGAATAATGTGGTTTGATGACCCTGTCGACATGACAAGCTGACACTGACATTTCTGAATATCCGCCGATTTATAAAAGACATACCTCGCAATGATTAGATGTTGTTTCATAGGTGACTTGTGAGAAAAATTTAGGAGATTTTTAGCTTCTGCAGTTTGGTAACCTGATGTCCAAAAAATGAAGTAATCAGTTTAGCGTGATTCTAAGGCCATAAATAACCAACCTGTGGGCAAAAATTATTTATTCCAACAAAATAACCCAACTGAAAATCTCGTGACGTCACATTTTTGGGCCAATCAAAAAAATTTTTGCGTCATCTGAAGAGTTTTTAGTACCCATACACACTGTAGAAAAATCAAAACTCTAGCTATAAGGTAAAGGGCAATTTTTGTGGTGGGCAATAGTGTTGATCCACCCTGTATAACTGCGGTTCTACATATTATTCACATTTGAGATGGTATTGCTACAGGTTAAAATCTGACGATTTCTTTGTGATTAAGAATTAAGAAAATATCAAAAGACAAGTTTAAAAATCTCCCTGACTATAAGTTGTAACACATTTAATTTGGTAATATACATCATATTTGAAACATCTTGCCATCTTGGTTATTTTAACTAACTAAAATTAAATATAAATTACAAAAATATGCGAACACAAAAAAAAGTTATATACCGACTAATTTCAACAAATATTTCGTTACACGTCATCAATGACAGGATGAATTGTTAACTGAATGCCCTATAAACTGTTCGTCCGCAAAAGTCGTGAGTAGGTGTTTTTGTTGGCGATAGTGATCTATATTGTCATATATATTGCATTTGAACTTATTCTACACGCCAGCAGAAGGCAATGAAGTTTTTTTCTGTAGTGGCAGTACTAATTTGTCAAACTGGCGGGTGATTTTTTTAAAATCTGCTATGTCAGCGACGTCAGTTGCATACATTACGCTGTGTTGATCCATTAACCTCAATAAAATCCAATTGATTTGCGTCGATTTGGTGGGTCGTTTTTTCCCGTTTTAAGAGAAAGCAATCTTCTTTTGACAAAAATTTAAGTCAATCAATAGGGATATTTTGCTGCAACTATCTTGCTGCCAATACATCACCGGATTTCCATGGCCTACCGGCGTGTAGAATAACTTTGAATTCAATATACGTATCTAATCAGTGATCTGTAAAGATAATGCTAAAATTTCAACAATTACTCCAACTCGTTCGGAATTTTGTGACGTTATATCTAATTTGAAGATGTACAACGATAGTTTTGTTGAAATGATTATAGGTTCCTAAGGGTCGTTCAGTTGAATTAGTCATCACATTAAGTCGCTTGTTTGTTATAATCGGATAGGATAATAAAAGTCAACTTTATGACTTTTTCAACTGAACACGTGATATGACAACTTATACACGATATAGTAAGTACCTACCTATATTAAAAAAATATTAACTAACATTTACTTCGCTGCCATAAATTGAAAAATACATGGACCTTTACAAAAAGTGCCTACCTATTTACAAAGGAGCTACAATTTAGTAGCAATATTGGAATAATTTATCAATAAAACTACGCCGCCTGTACAAAATTAGCTTTCAATAGTTGCCTACTAAAGAGAATATTAACTTATGGACCTAAGCATTATAAAAAAAAATTTGGATTATACTCATTTTGTACAGAAACACAATACACAATGAATACATACATAAAAAGGTGAATTTGAAGTAAAATACAAATCGACTTCACTTCCCGATGCAGGACTGAACGATGGAGGTAACAATGAGTAGTTAAGTACCTAATTAAGTATTTTAGTTTTAGTATGTTGCGATGTACCTAAAGTTAAGTAGGTACAGCTTTTCTATTTTCAAATATCATTTCATCCTGTTTATGTAGCAAGCAATCCTACCTAGATCCTTGTTTAATTAAGATATGAAACAAATTTTAACACTTCTATTCATTAGGCAGGCAGGTATCTGATTTTGTAGTTTTTCAATGTCAACATTCGTGTACAAAACAGTGAAGACAAAATATTTTTCTTAAAGTCTAGCAGTATAGCCGTTTTGCATCGCTTTTAATAACCTTTTCACTTTTGCATCAATAGGTACAACAAAAATGATGGAGTTGGTTCATTTTTTTTTAAACTAATTTGAATAAATGACGTGGAAGTTAAGAAAGCAATATAATCGGGCTTTACTAGAAACTGTTGAAATTGAAAGCATTCGGTAAGAATGGTAAGATACGTAAGTAAATATCTGGTAGATAGATGTAGGCTAGGATGTAGTTGGTATCTTGCGGCTAATTAATGGTGGCGTCAAAAGGATCTTCTCCCATTTCAGGTAGGGCTAAACTTAATCGGAGATCATTCAAAATTTTGCTAAAACAGAAATATTAATACATAAAATACAATTGGAAGAAATTTACCATAATCTTATTCCGGTAGGTTTAACGTCTATTGATTTAGATAGATTTTAATTTCTTCAGTTATTTGCCGTAAGTCTTGAGGTGTCTGCCCTCGATGATTTTTGGTCCTGAGATCTGTACCGTTTTCCACTAGAAGTTTCACCATGTCAAAGTTTTCATTTCGAACAGCATAATGCAACGGGGTGTCGCCGGTGTTGGTTTGAATATTGACTGTCGCTCCGTTTTCCATCAAATATTTACTGATTTCGAGCTGATTTTTCAAGACTGCATCGGAGAGAATTGTGTCGCCGTCACGATCAACCATATCATTAATCGCTGCTCCATTCTCAAACAAATATTTTACTATATGAAAGTATCCTTCAGTTGCTGCACTCCAAAGAGGGGTCCACCCTCCTGTTGAAGCCAAATTGAGATTCGCATTATGCTCCACGAGCAGTTTGACAATTTCAAATTTGTTGTCCGTCGCAGCGAAATTCAGTGGAGTGTTATTTGTTGTGTTACATACGTTAACATTTGCCTGGTTATCGATTAACAATTGTGCTATTTCTAAATATCCTTTCCGGGCCGCCCACATCAATGGAGTAAACATAAAACTGTCCGGGCAATTAACTTCCGACTGGCATTCATCAAGTAGACTTTGAATGCTTTCTAATTGGCTAACTGGTCTTTTAATTACAGCTCGACGGTCTATCAAACATTTTGCAAGACTTGAATTTCCTCTCTGCACCGCAATCAAAAGAGGTGTTAGCCCAAAGGAACCAAAAGAATGCGTTTCAACGCTTTTCTCCACTAAGAGTCGAGCGGTGTCATTCTGATTGTTCCATGCAGCTATGTGTAAAGCATTGGCACCTGAATTGTCGGTTTTGTTAATGTCAGCTTGATTTTCTATCAAAATTTTCACAATTTCTAAATATCCCTCTTGGGCGGCGTACATAAGTGGAGTCCACCCGCAGTTTCCTGAGGAGTTAACATCGACTTTCTTCTCAATTAGGTATTGAACGAAATCAAGTTTATTTAAGTAAACTGCGACGTGTAACGTTGTGTCTCCCCTGTCATTCGTCGTATTAATATCATCAAGCGTATCTATGAATTCTTTTGCTATTTCTATGTCGCCCTGTAATGGAGCTGATGAGCTCAATATGAAGTCTTTATTTCTGCTCATAGGAACTACTGAATTTGAAAAAGTGGTTGAAGGTTGCGTGCTCAAATTTTCCTGTACTGCAAAAGGTGTTGCATGAAAATTGTTGAAAACAGAATTTTCTCCAATTAATAGCTGTGCAATTTCAAACTGATCCGTGTTAATTGCTATATGAAACGCAGTATCGCCGGAGTCTGAAAATTTTTCAAGTTCACTGTTATGCATTAAAACTTGAACTAACGCCGGGAACTTTTGTTGAACGGCTAACATTATTGGGGTCATTCCAAATTTGTTTGTATAATTGACTTCAGCTTTGTTGTCGATCAAGCATTTCGTGATTTCTAAATATCCTTTCTCTGCAGCGTACATCAGGGGGGTCCACCCATTTTCTTCAGAACAATTGACTTGAGCGTTGTTTTCAATGAGGAGTTTGGCGACTTCTATTCGATTGTTAAGTGCAGCAACATGAAGGGCGGTCCCTCCATTACTTTTGGGTATATTGACTTCAGCTTTGTTATCGATCAAGCATTTCGCGATTTCTAAGTATCCTTTCTGTGCAGCGTACATCAGGGGGGTCCACCCATCTTCTTCAGAACAGTTGACTTGCGCGTTATTTTCAATGAAGAGTTTGACGACTTCTATTTGATTGTTCGATGCAGCGACATGAAGGGCGGTCCCTCCATCACTTTTGGGTATATTGACTTCAGCTTTGTTATCGATCAAGCATTTCGCGATTTCTAAGTATCCTTTCTGTGCAGCGTACATCAGGGGGGTCCACCCATCTTCTTCAGAACAGTTGACTTGCGCGTTATTTTCAATGAGGAGTTTGACGACTTCTATTTGATTGTTTGATGCAGCGACATGAAGGGCGGTCTCTCCATCACTTTGGGGTAAATTGACTTCAGCTTTGTTATCGATCAAGCATTTGGCGATTTCTAAATATCCTTTCTGTGCAGCGTACATCAGAGGGGTCCACCCATTTTCTTCAGAACAATTGACTTGCGCGTTATTTTCAATGAGGAGTTTGACGACTTCTATTTGATTGTTCCTTGCAGCGACATGAAGGGGGGTATCTCCATCACTTCTGGGTAAATTGACTTCAGCTTTGTTATCGATCAAGCATTTCGCGATTTCTAAATATCCTTTCGCTGCAGCGAACATCAGAGGAGTCCACCCATTTTCTTCAGAACAATTGACTTGCGCGTTATTTTCAATGAGGAGTTTGGCGACTTCTATTTGGTTGTTCGATGCAGCGACATGAAGGGCGGTCTCTCCATCACTTTGGGGTATATTGACTTCAGCTTTGTTATCGATCAAGCATTTCGCGATTTCTAAATATCCTTTCGCTGCAGCGAACATCAGAGGAGTCCACCCATTTTCTTCAGAACAATTGACTTGCGCGTTATTTTCAATGAGGAGTTTGGCGACTTCTATCTGATTGTTCGCTGCAGCGACATGAAGGGCGGTGACTCCATCACTTTGGGGTATATTGACTTCAGCTTTGTTATCAATCAAGCATTTCGCGATTTCTAAGTATCCTTTCTGTGCAGCGAACATTAGAGGGGTCCACCCATCTTCTTCAGAACAGTTGACTTGCGCGTTATTTTCAATGAGGAGTTTGGCGACTTCTATTTGGTTGTTCGATGCAGCGACATGAAGGGCGGTCTCTCCATCACTTTGGGGTATATTGACTTCAGCTTTGTTATCGATCAAGCATTTCGCGATTTCTAAGTATCCTTTCTCTGCAGCGTACATCAGAGGGGTCCACCCATTTTCTTTAGAACAATTGACTTGCGCGTTATTTTCAATGAGGAGTTTGGCGACTTCTATTTGATTGTTCGCTGCAGCGACATGAAGGGCGGTGACTCCATCACTTTGGAGTATATTGACTTCAGCTTTGTTATCGATCAAGCATTTCGCGATTTCTAAATATCCTTTCTGTGCAGCGAACATTAGAGGGGTCCACCCATCTTCTTCAGAACAGTTGACTTGCGCGTTATTTTCAATGAGGAGTTTGGCGACTTCTATTTGGTTGTTCGATGCAGCGACATGAAGGGCGGTGACTCCATCACTTTCTGGTATATTGACTTCAGCTTTGTTATCGATCAAGCATTTCGCGATTTCTAAGTATCCTTTCTGTGCAGCGTACATCAGAGGGGTCCACCCATTTTCTTTAGAACAATTGACTTGCGCGTTATTTTCAATGAGGAGTTTGACGACTTCTATTTGGTTGTTCGATGCAGCGACATGAAGGGCGGTCTCTCCATCACTTTGGGGTATATTGACTTCAGCTTTGTTATCGATCAAGCATTTCGAGATTTCTAAATATCCTTTCGCTGCAGCGTACATCAGAGGGGTCCACCCATTTTCTTTAGAACAATTGACTTGCGCGTTATTTTCAATGAGGAGTTTGACGACTTCTATTTGGTTGTTCGATGCAGCGACATGAAGGGTGGTGACTCCATTACTTTCAAACAAATTGACTTCAGCTTTGTTATCAATCAAGCATTTCGCGATTTCTAAGTATCCTTTCTGTGCAGCGAACATTAGAGGGGTCCACCCATCTTCTTCAGAACAGTTGACTTGCGCGTTATTTTCAATGAGGAGTTTGGCGACTTCTATTTGATTGTTCGCTGCAGCGACATGAAGGGTGGTGACTCCATCACTTTGGAGTATATTGACTTCAGCTTTGTTATCGATCAAGCATTTCGCGATTTCTAAATATCCTTTCTCTGCAGCGTACATCAGAGGGGTCCACCCATTTTCTTTAGAACAATTGACTTGCGCGTTATTTTCAATGAGGAGTTTGACGACTTCTATTTGGTTGTTCGATGCAGCGACATGAAGGGTGGTGACTCCATTACTTTCAAACAAATTGACTTCAGCTTTGTTATCGATCAAGCATTTCGCGATTTCTAAATATCCTTTCTCTGCAGCGTACATCAGGGGGGTCCACCCATTTTCTTCAGAACAATTGACTTGAGCGTTGTTTTCAATGAGGAGTTTGGCGACTTCTATTCGATTGTTAAGTGCAGCAACATGAAGGGCGGTCCCTCCATTACTTTTGGGTATATTGACTTCAGCTTTGTTATCGATCAAGCATTTCGCGATTTCTAAGTATCCTTTCTGTGCAGCGAACATTAGAGGGGTCCACCCATCTTCTTCAGAACAGTTGACTTGCGCGTTATTTTCAATGAGGAGTTTGGCGACTTCTATTTGGTTGTTCGATGCAGCGACATGAAGGGCGGTGACTCCATCACTTTCTGGTATATTGACTTCAGCTTTGTTATCGATCAAGCATTTCGCGATTTCTAAGTATCCTTTCTGTGCAGCGTACATCAGAGGGGTCCACCCATTTTCTTTAGAACAATTGACTTGCGCGTTATTTTCAATGAGGAGTTTGACGACTTCTATTAGGTTGTTCGATGCAGCGACATGAAGGGTGGTGACTCCATTACTTTCAGACAAATTGACTTCAGCTTTGTTATCGATCAAGCATTTCGCGATTTCTAAGTGTCCTTTCAGTGCAGCGAACATTAGAGGGGTCCACCCATCTTCTTCAGAACAGTTGACTTGCGCGTTATTTTCAATGAGGAGTTTGACGACTTCTATTTTGTTGTTCGATGCAGCGACATGAAGGGCGGTGACTCCATCACTTTCTGGTATATTGACTTCAGCTTTGTTATCGATCAAGCATTTCGCGATTTCTAAGTATCCTTTCTGTGCAGCGTACATCAGAGGGGTCCACCCATTTTCTTTAGAACAATTGACTTGCGCGTTATTTTCAATGAGGAGTTTGACGACTTCTATTTGGTTGTTCGATGCAGCGACATGAAGGGCGGTGACTCCATCACTTTCTGGTATATTGACTTCAGCTTTGTTATCGATCAAGCATTTCGCGATTTCTAAGTATCCTTTCTGTGCAGCGTACATCAGAGGGGTCCACCCATTTTCTTTAGAACAATTGACTTGCGCGTTATTTTCAATGAGGAGTTTGACGACTTCTATTTTGTTGTTCGATGCAGCGACATGAAGGGCGGTGACTACATCACTTTCTGGTATATTGACTTCAGCTTTGTTATCGATCAAGCATTTCGCGATTTCTAAGTATCCTTTCTCTGCAGCGAACATTAGAGGGGTCCACCCATTTTCTTTAGAACAATTGACTTGCGCGTTATTTTCAATGAGGAGTTTGACGACTTCTATTTGGTTGTTCGATGCAGCGACATGAAGGGCGGTCTCTCCATCACTTTGGGGTATATTGACTTCAGCTTTGTTATCGATCAAGCATTTCGCGATTTCTAAGTATCCTTTCTCTGCAGCGAACATTAGAGGGGTCCACCCATTTTCTTTAGAACAATTGACTTGCGCGTTATTTTCAATGAGGAGTTTGGCGACTTCCATTTGATTGTTTAGTGTTGCGTATATTAGAGGAGTGCATCCAGATGCATCGTAACAATTGACTTCAGCTTCGTTGTCAATTAAACATTTTACGACTTCTAAATTGCAGTTATGAACCGCTATGTGCAGTGGGGTTAATTGCGGAAAATTGGATCTGTTTATCTCCGAATTTACCTCTGCACCTTCACTTACCAAGAGTTTAACAACTTCAAGATTAATGTTTCCGTAAACTGAGTAATGCAAGGCAGTGTTTCCATTTGTGTCTGTCAAGTTAACGTCTTGTTTTTCGAGCAGATATTTTACAATTTCATAATTTCCAATGTATGCAGCCAGCATTAACGATGAGAATGTCTTATCTTTTTTACTTTCAGCTGATGTGCAACTTTCCATGATAAATCTCACAACTTGAATATTGTCACCCGTTACGGCCATATGTAGCATGTATCCTTGAGCATACGTACAGCAATCTATCTGACATAATTTATCCACTATACTAAATGGATTTTGTTTGGTTTCTTTTAAATATCTCATTATTTTGTTAACTACTTTTAAAATTATCGGGTCTTGAACTGGCATTTTCAATAAATCGAATTGATTTATATTTGGTATTTCGAAATTTTGTTGGCCCATGTTAAGTGCAATATGAACAGCCGTTCTTCCGCCTCTGTCTTGATTTAAGATTTCGGCAATGTGTTTTTCTAACATGTTTAAATCTCTAGATAGAACGGCAATGTGTGCAGGGCAGTTCTCGGCCAGAAAGAAGTCAAGGAAAACTCTGACGTTCTTAAATTCATTACTAAAGTAAACGTCTTTGAAACTTGGTACTCTATCGTTGTATTTTGACAGAAATAATGCCGTAAAATATTCGAAGTATGTGTGATGAACAAAGGATATTCGGCCGTTGAAATTAACTACGAATCCCAAAGGATCAGTCTCCTTTAATAGTTTCTCAATTAACTGACATTCGACGCTGTTAAAAAAATTTGCCTCTAAAATATCCTGGAAATACAGTTTTACCGCCAGTAATTCGTATGACTCAAGGATTTCTTCTTTAGTTGATGGGTGAATTTTCTTAGAAAAAAGCTGGTATTTTTCACTTACTATCATATCGTATAGTCTTACTAAAGATAATGGAAAAATTTCATCTACATTAGAATTTTTGAGTATCAATTCAGTTAACATAAATAATAGTATGGGAGCTTCATACATGCAGTGGCTTTTGAAAAATTGAATATTATTTATTATCTTGTCCGTAACGATTAATATATTCCTTAAGTGATACGTGCCCGAAAGACGTTCGAAGATGTAATTTTTTGTATCAGCCTCACTAAATTCTTCAAGGCTTCTAGCGAATGTATTCAGTTCCTTTTCGATTTCTGTTTTAAGGGTACACCTGGCCGCAATCCATTGAACAAAGCCAAACTTTCGAACTTGTTTGATGAATAAGTAAACGTTTTTTCTTTGACTCTTGTTCAAAAATTCATCCAAGGAATCCCACAGGAAAATAATTCGTTTTTTGTCAATTAGTATTTGTAAGAGATCTGTTACAAACCGTCCACCCTTCTTTGAAAATAAGGTTAGAAATTCTTCAACATTTCCATTCTCTTGAATATTTTTTACGTGTTCCATGGCATTTAGAGGAAAGGTCCAATACCCATCAATAGATGTTTGGTGAAAAAATTCTAGAAGAGTTGATTTTCCCATTCCTGCGTCTGCACAAATAAGGTTCACATTTCTTAAATCTTTGAATATTTTCAATTGATTAAAACTGGGCCGAGAGGATAGAGATGGGGATGAACGGTTTTCCTTAAGTAACTGATATTTCCGTAACACTTCCACGCTTTCTTTAGATTCCACCCACTCCAAGTCTCCTTTGGAATATTTAAAGTGATGACAGTTTACTTTCAAATTTTTGGTGATATTTAGAAAATCTTCTTGGCTAAAATGATAACGTGTTCCTCGTATCGCCTTTGAAGTCAATGCAGTTAATTCCTCCTCATTCAAGTTTTCTACTCCAACTTCTTCATTCATTAAACATATTTTAGAGGTGTATGATTGAAAACCTTTCACGTCATTTAAGCAGCTGACAAGTACTAAATCATTAGCATTTTCTTTCACAAACTTGATGTTAATTAGAATACGAGACAGAGTTCTCGGAACATAGTTTTTAAATATTTCGGATTTAGGGCTGTTAATGTTGAACAAATTTAATTGGGCCCTCTTTTTAGCCAAATATTCAATTATTCCGACACTATTTTTAACAAAAATATCTTTAGATAATAAGCTCCTCCCCTGACAATCAACAATGTTATAATCTGCTCCGTTTTCAAACAAATAAGTAAAGATATCCATAAGTCCTCCACTTGCAGCAAAATATAAAGAGCTCCATCCTTCTGTATTAACAGCATTAATATTTGCTTTGTGTTTAATCAAATATTCAGCAATTTGATAATTCCCGGTGAAAGTAGCAAACATTAGAGGAGTTTCTTGTCTTCCGTTAACGTTGTCAACCGACGATACATAGTTTTCCACCGTAAATCGAACAACTTCCAAATCTCCACTCATAACCGCAGCATGCAAAATAATTTGCGAGTAATCCACATTTATTGAACTGTCATAAAAATCAACAGACTTTTCCTGTGATTCGGTTAAATATTTTAGAAGAAATGTCACAATTTTAAACTTCGTTTCTAACTTTTCCAAGTGATCTTGTTGGAATATTCTCGAAATGGTTAAGTCGGGCAAGTTGAGGTGTCCGTTCGTCCACGACAAAGCTACGTGTAACGCAGTTCTTCCAATCGAATCTTTTTCTAAAACATGATCTTTGTTTTCCCCCAAAAGTGTTACATCATTGTAAAGAACTGCTAAGTGCGCTGGACATTCTTCACAAAGAATTAGATTCAACATAAATCTGACGTTGTTGAATCCGCTGTCGAAGTAAATATCACTTAAGCTTCGCAAAGTAGGAAAATTATCCGAAAGAAAGAGGGCGGCAAAATATTCCGCAAATGTCTGATGAACAAAAGACAATTCATTTCCGCCATAGTTGATGATAAGACCCACGGGATCAGATTTATTTAATTTCTCCAAAGTTTTCGATATCATTTTCTTCATGAAATCGAGTCGTGATTTATTTACATAATCTGCAGTAACAGATTCAACACAAATTTTGATACCAAATATTTTATAGGCGTTGAGGTAGCTTTCTCGTACGGTTTCCTTGGTAAACTCGTCGTACAGTTTAACTTTCTCGAAATGGGATTCCAGTTTACCATTGATAAAATACTCGTACAACTTTGACGCCGTCATCGGGAAATTAAAAAAATCAAAGTTCCTTTGAAGGAATAATTCAGTTAACATGGCGAGTTGCATTGGAACGCCCAGTATATTAAAATAATTCAAGAATTTTGTGTTTGTGCTTAGTTTTTCAAATATAATTTCAAGTTGCTTTGTATCGTATTTCTTCGAAAGACGATCTTCTATGTATTTATTTTGCTGTTCTTCATTGAATTCTTCTATGTTTCGAGCAAATGATTTGAATTCTTTTTCAAGTTCCCATTTAATGTTGGATCTCGAAGCAATCCATTGTTTAAAGCCATTATCTTCGATTTTTTTCATAAATTTGTAAAGGTCATTTCGTTTTGGAGGCTCAAGGATCTCATCTATGGAATCCCACAGAAATACAATTTTTTTCTCCCTGTAGAAAATATCCAAAAGATCCTTTTCAATAGGTTGAATATTTTGGTAACAGGAAATCACGAATGTTTCAATATCTTGATTGTCTGATATTGTCGATACATATTCTTTTGAATTTAAATACAGTGGCCAATAGTGTACATCGAACGAATTTTTGAAATACTTTAACATCGTCGACTTGCCAAGACCCGGTTCTGCACAGATGATGTTAATTCGATTTGAACATTGAAGAAGGTTTAATTCGTCTTCGTCAGCGACTCTATCGATTATATATGATCGTAGCTCCTCTATGTTCCCTGTCGATTCAATCCATTCTAAACCTTCGACAGCGTATTTAAAGTGATGGCAATTTTTTTCCGGAAAGTTTTGACGAATTGATAGAAATTCTTCGGAAGTACATTCACTGGGTTGAATTACGATACACTTTTCTGATAATTCATGCCATGGGCCTGCAACGTTCAACAATTCTTCTATTTTAGCAATTTTTCCAGCTGTGGTTTTAATAACCTCGCTTGCTTCTTCCTTACTATTGCTGATTACAATGATATCCTGGGATTTGGTTTTCTTTAGAAATTCTAGGTTTATAACGGTACGTGATAATGACCTCCTTACGTAAAATTCTGGAAGACTTTCTTGTTCCCCACAAACCTTAATATTTGATTGAGCCATTTCAATTAAATAGTCGGTAGTTAAGATTTTTTCAGCACCTTCAGAAGTAATAATTTCTCCTAAATTGCATCGTCTACCTTGTAAATGTAATTGTAATTTTGTGACTATATTTTTGTAAATAGTTGCGTCCATATTCTTTAAATCACTTAGTGTCTCGAATTGATTTAAAGTAATTTCATGATTCTCCTTGCAACATGCTTCTCCTTGTAAAATCAATTTTCTGTCAATGATTTCATTTTTGGCAAGGAAACCGATGGCTGTGTTTATCGCCTTCTCGGACTCTTTGAACACTTTTACAATCAGAGGGCACTCTCCTAAGTGCCATAATATCTTCATTTTATCAGAAGTTTCCATAAATTCCTGGTTCTCATCTAATAAATATAATTCGTATCCAGCTTCCTTAATTTCCGTATCACTTTTGGTGTTCAGCCACATTTTCTTGACGAATTCGTTGCGCGTCTTAAATGTGGTGATACTAAATTTCATAATAGCTTCTCTTAGAATGCGAACAACTTGATCATTTTCATGTTCTGAGAATATTAATTCTTCAATGTACGGCGAAAGTAGGGATTCCACTAATTTGAAAATCACAATTTTCTTGTCCAATTTTTCCAAGTCGCCATCTCTTGTACTCCACCTTTTTATAAATTCATTAAATTTATCAAAACTGGCCTTGGTGCCGCCAAAATATTCAATCCACTTCTCCAAGTTCTTGTTAAATAATTTTTGGACATTGTCTTGATTGGTCTTTAGGTGAAATTTCTGGAAGAACCGTTGATAGGCTTCAAAGTCATCTGCGCAAATTTTTGTGTTTTTCCCTTTTTCAATTTGAAAGGTGTAAATGTGTTCAGGTCCAGTTTTGCATAGCTGTACAGTAAGTTCCAAATTATTCTTTTTTGGTAATTTAAATTGTAACTTTATTTCTTGATCATTTACGTCCAATTTTCTGTTTGTATGAAGTATGTAAACAAAATCTGTTTCCTTAATTTCTTGAGCTTCGAAACAATAACGTGCAATGCTAAATTTGTTGTTTTCTCCGCATAAGGTTGCGATTTTAAGTAACTTGGCTTCATCCTCTTTATGCTTGAGTTGTGTGGCTGATTTCCGTATGGTCCCGTCTTTATACTCCAAGGTGATTACGATATCATCGAAACTTTTAAATGCGTCGTCATCTGTTGAAATTTGGAAATCCTTCACGTTCTCATCGAGAATCAGCTCAAGACATGCGGCTACCGTCATGAGTTGTTCGTACTCATGCCCTTTACTAATTGTCCCTGTTCTTCTAAGGAACGACTGCAAGAAATTAGGTACTTCAATTTATTGAGTCAATATATAAATCGGTATAATATGTTTGTTTTAGTGTTTTGAAATACGAGCATTTTTCATAGAAGTATTGAGGGGTGTAGAATCAAAGTGTACAATGTCACAATTTGTAAATTTTACAGTAGGTAATGAAGAAAGTTGTTGAGAGACCTGAAGTCAAAACTTGATAAACTATTTTAGACATTGCACACTTTGAAGCTTTGCCTTCGGACATTGTAATGTTTGAAGAATATGCTTTTTTGTAAAATAAATTGAAGCAAGCGCCCTTTTGCCACTAAAATGGCGTTTTTAGGTAAAATGGCACCAAGGTTTTCGGCTTAGAAAAAAATTAGCTATCAAACCTGGTAATAAAAATATACAGTTATGCATAGATTTTTTTCACGGCACCATTTTTTGACCAAAAAGGCACAAGTGTGGATACATTTTAGACGCAGAATTCGAAGAGCATTCATATGACAACGCGAAAAATGAGAGTTTGCATTTCAATTTTAATGCCGTAGCAAAAGCCAACGGAAGATGTATATCAATGCGATGTATATACCTGTAGATGCTTATCAAGTTAGTGTATGTAGGGGCGGCTGGTCTTACTGGTGGAATCGGGTGCAGATTTTATCAATCTGCACCTAATAGTAGTGCCTCCGCAAACGCACAGATGGGTCAAAAAGGCGAAATGTTAAAAAATTGTTGTTACAAAATTTAAAAATAGAAAATGAACAGGAATGAGTAAATGAAAAGAATTGCGGGAATTAAAACAAAATTTGGCGAATTTTGAAAAATTAACACTCGGGGCTGAAAAATTGCGAAAGGGAATGAAAAGTCAAGAGGTGTGTCTGTGCTGAGGATGTATTACTATGCACAGATACATTCTATTCTAAGCTACGGAATAGTGGCATGGGGAGCATCGTCGGAACTAGCCAGGGTTTACATTTTGCAGAAGCGGGCACTACGTCTCATGTTTGGGGTGGGATTCCGGGCGAGCTGTAGGGGTCTATTTCGAAAGGGAAATGTCTTGACATTACCATGTATATATATATACCAAATGCTAATGCATGCCAGGGGCAATATACAGAATCTAAATAAGACGACTGATTATCATAAATACGACACTAGAAACAAAAATTTATTGGAGATTCCTATGCACCGAATGAACACAGCCCACACTATAGAACGATACTGCTGTACAATAAATTGCCACTATGGTATAAAAACTTAAATGATCTCAAATTTAAAAAAGCAATAAAATGTCTATTGATCTCTAAAGAATATTACAGTGTACAAGATTATTTAAGTGACTGCCTTGCTGATAAAGAGGGAGAGGAATCATTGTTTGTAAAATTTGTTAAATGTATATACAGGGTGTCCCAATTGTCTGTATTCGGTCGATAACTGCATTGCTGTTACAGATAGCGAAAAATTGTTAAATGCAAAGTTGCAGAGGGTCAAAAAAGGCACATTTTAAAAATACAATCCTGTATACAGGCTGTCCCAGTAAGGGGTAAGAACATAAACGTAGTTTTTTTTAAATGGAACACCCTGTATTTTAATTTTTTATTGGATTCTATGATGAATTCCAAGTAACATTCATTAATCATGTTTTCATCTGAAGCAAATGGTTTAGAAGATATTGGTAATTTTGTGGAAAAAATTACTTTTGCAGTACTTGTTTTAAAAAATCACCCCACAACCAATTTTCAACCTTTGGTTTTGTAAATTTAGCATGTCATTAAGGTAGATTTGGGCTATCCTTCAAGCGCTTGAAAACGGTCTTAGCTTCTTAAGTTCGTCTCCAGTAACATTATGAACCTTCAAAAATGTAGAGGCTAATATTTCGAAATTTTTAAATGGCACCACTATCAAATGTTATAGCCATAAGCTGTAACATTAAATTTGCTTTCGTTTGATATAAAATGTCCCTATATCCAAGCCTCGAATTTTTCGTTTTATTCAGTAAAATATGATTTTTAGGAATTTCCATTTTTAGCTTACAATAATGTTTTTGAAAGGCTGCTGGGACACCTGTCACAATAGGTGTCACATTCTGTCAGCCGGAGTCCTGCGTTAATTAATCATAAATTGTGATCAAGTGTTTTTTTTAATGTTCATTTATGGAACGCAAGAATGTACCTACTCAAAAAAGTTGCAGCATTTTCAGCCCTTAGGTACTTACCAAAATGAAATAAATAGATAAAAATTGCACTTTTAGAATAGGTAGGTACTTTTTTACTTACTTACCGACTTAATTTTTTTTAAATTTTTTGGGTCATTTAAAAAACAACAGATAGGTATTCTGTTAAAATAAAGTGATTATAATGCCAATGATTTGGCTTTGATGATGAGCAGTTTGTGTTCGAAACACGTTAGCTGTTGAAATAAACCTTTTCGGTATAGTGGGCGTTTCTGGTGATTGTTGTAATAATTACGCTTTGTTTTTACAGACACAGAATTTATTGCAGATCCTGTTTGTATCCCAAACGCAACTTTAAATATTAGATCTATAGAAATTGTAGAAGAAAAAGATGAAAATTCTGTTTTACTGAATAAATCGAAAAATACTAAACTTGGATATAGGAACATTTTATATTAAGCGAAAGCAAATTTAATTTTACAACCTATGGCTTTAACATTATTGATAGTGGTGCCATTTAAAAATTTCGAAATGTTAGTCTCTGCATTTTTGAAGGTTTATAATGTTACTGGGGACGATCTTGCGAAGCTAATATCGTTTTCAAGAGCTTGAAAGATAGCCCAAATCTACCTTAATGACATACTAAGTTTACAAGACCAAAGGTTGAAAATTGGTTGTGGGGTGATTTTTTAACACAAGTACTGCAAAAGTAATTTTTCCCACAAAATTACCAATATCTTCTAAACCATTCGCTTCAGATGAAAACATGATTAATGAGTGTTACTTGGAATTCATTATAGAATCCAATAAAAAATTAAAATACAGGATGTTCCATTTAAAAAAACCTATGTTTATGTTCTTACTCCTTAGTGGGACAGCCTGTATACAGGATTATATTTTTAAAATGTGCCTTTTTTGACCCTCTGCAACTTTGTATTTAACAATTTTTCGCTATCTCTAACAGCAATGGAGTTATCGACCGAATACAGACAATTGGGACACCCTGTATAATGACGTGTTCTATACAAAAGTATTTGTCCTAAGAATGAATAGTTATATTATTATTATATTATTATAATGAAAACTAAGTGTGATTAAGTAGAATTACGAAATAAAACACGAAAATAATCAAATTATGCAATTAAAACTTATGTGGGGTTGAAATACGCACTTATAATATAAGGAAACTGAAAAATTGTAAAAGGTAAACTGAATCCCAAATGCGTTCAATTTGATGACCGACGAAAAACGAAATTATGCGAATTTTGCAAAATTAGCACTTAGGAGGTTGAAAAATCGTAAAGGTGGATGAAAAGTCAAAATAAGGTATGAGGATTAACCGTGACTAAGTAAAATTACGGAAAATAACACGAAAATAACCCAATTATGTAAATTTAGCATTTGAAGAGTTGAAACATTGCGAGGGGAGATGAAAAAAGTGAAAATTTTAATCATCATCCAAATGGGTTCAATTTATTACCGCAGAAAAACGAAAATATCCGAATTTGGCAAAATTAACACCTAGGGGGTTGAAAAATTGTAAAGGGGGATGAAACGTCAAAGTGGATGATAATTAATCGTAATTAAGCAGAATTACAGAAAATAACACGAAAGTAAGCCAATTATGCAAATTTAGCTTTTGGGGGTTGAAATGTTGCGAAGGGGGTTGGAAAAGTGAAAAAGATAAACATAATCCAAATGAGTCAATTTTGCAAAATAAACACTTAGGGGGTTGAAAAATTGTAAAGGGGGATGAAAAGTTAAGGGGAAGAGAATTATAATCGTAATTAAGTAGAATTACAGAAAACAACACGAAGCCAAATATGCAAATTTGACTTTTGGGGGTTGAAACATTGGGAAGGGGTCGAAAAAGTGAAAAAGGCAAGAACAATCTATATGAGTAAAATTCGGTAAAATTTATTACCGAAAAAAGGCAAAACTGCGCGAATTTTACAAAATTAACGCTCGGGGGGAGAAAAATTGTTAAGGGGGATGAAAAATCAAAAGGGGTGAAAATGTACTGTAGTTAAGTAGAACTAGCGAAAATCACACGAAAAAGAAGCGGTCTGGGTAAATTTTGCTCCTTGAGGGTTCACATATCATGAAAGGGGTTGAAAAACTGTGGATGGGTTAAAAATTAATGAAAATGACTTTGAATTATTAACAAATCAGAAGAAAGCAAAAAAAAAAATAAAATGTATTTACTCCGCTTGCTAGGGCTTAGGGGTTGTTAGTAGCGTAGGGGTTGGTTTTAGGTTGAAAACTCATAAGACTTTTTTCAATAATTAACCGAAATCTATCGAACCCTATAATTAACCTCCACAACCCCATCACAATTTTAAAAAAATGGGAGGTTACTGCAATCACTAAAATTTTCGAATTCGAGATAACACCAGATCTTCACGTTTTGAGGTCTCAGGAACTCAAAAAAGTGGTTTTTAAAATGTGTCTGTGTGTATGTACGTACGTACGTACGTACGTTCGTACGTACGTTCGTTTGTAATCACGCCACAGCCAAAACTACTAGACCGATTTAGCTGAAATTTGGAACATAGGCATCTCGTAACCTAACTTAGATCTGAAAAGCTTTTGGAGCCAATCGTGCAACCGGAAATGCCATTTTGGCACATCAACTTTTAAATTTTAAATGTAAACTCCCATTTTTCACGTCACCATAAGAAAGACTTTCAAATTCTGCTTCTAAAAGTGTATTGATTCTTAGTGCCCTTTAGACCAAAAATTTAAAAAAAATTGATTTTTATCCGACTTTAAAGTCGCGGTACAGCCCAAGCCCCTGAACCGATTTGGCTGAAATTTTGCACATGGAGATTGTATTACACGTCGAAGAGCTGAACAAATTTTGAATTCAATCGGCTCACGGAAAGTGCCGTTTTGGCACACCAATTTCCAAATTTAAAATTATTCCCTCATTTAATCATTAAAAACAAGTTTTTGAAAGATTTATTGTCACCATCAGAAAGGTCCTCAAATTCTGGTTTTAAGTAGGACAAAATTAATTCGCATTTAGCTCTTTTTTATTGTTCAAAAAAGCGAAATTTTATAATAACAGTAAAAATACATTATAGCCCAAATTACTGAATCGATTTGGCTGAAATTTGGTACATGGAGATCGGGTGACCCGTTGAAGACCTGAAAGGCCTTTGAAAGCAATTGGCTTACGGGAAGTCCTATTTAAGCATATCAACTTAAAATTTTAAATACAAGACCTCATTTTTTATGTCGCCATTAGAATGGCGATCAAATTCTGGTTCTACAAATGTATTCACAGTTTCTGCCATTTCAGTGGAAAATAGAGGAAAAATTCTTTCTCATTAAAAGGGAGCGGGCTGACAGTGGGTGACATAAATTGGCAGTTATTGTCAAAAAGGTGGCAAAAGATTAACCTTAAAAGGAACATATTGTCAAATGTGATGGGTGATGTCCGAGGTGATGTCGGTACTTGTCAGAAAATTGCGAAATTAGTCACAGACGATAAAGATAAAAAAAATTCTCTTGAATTGACTACTATCTACACAGAATACAAAGATCCACGCGATGGGGAGGTTCCAGCCGCTTCTCTGCTGCATTTTTTTTTATTCTACCACTTACAAGAAAAAATTTCAAGTTTCAACCCTTAAATTTTTTCCCGTGCGGTTGGGTGCCCATCGGGCGCTTCCCCGGGTGGTGGATAGGGGATGGCCAGTCCGCTGGTTAGTTACGGCCATACGTGCAGACCTGGGGCTTAAAACCCTCACGTGTCTGTACCAAAGCCGCTACCGCGAACCAACCCCTCTGAGACACCGGGCGCCCTCTCAGAGTAATAGCCTTACCCTCATGCGCCGGGCTCCATGAGGGCGGACCGAATTCCCGGGGTTAACTGGGAATTTCAGACCAGATTTAGGAGGATACTGGAGGCCTCAATGCGGCAAATGGGGTCGAAAGACACCCATAGCTGCTCTGAGACTTCGGGACATAGCAGTCTGAACAGATAGCAACTGGAAGACTGATACTTCTGTTGTCTGTACGGAGGGGAAAAAAAAACCTCGCGGTTGCGATAGGGACAGGTTGATAACTGGACCTATCAGACTTTTGTGACTAGGGACTAATTGTGACTGATGGGACTGAAAAAGACACCGCAGTTGCACAGGTACCGTGACACTGGCAGACCCTCAGGGACTGTGGCACCAACAACCAGTTGTGGCTGATGGGGCTGTCCACCAAGAACCGTCGGCCACACTGGGGGAAGATGTCTGCAGTTTGTAACATAGAGGGACATAAATTGATGCCTCAACTGAACCCTTTAAGGGTACACTTTAAGCTGCCTTCGACACCAAGAAACCAGGTGCATCCGGCAGGGCTGAAAAAGACCTGCCGGTTATAGTGGGTTCGCGGGACGAAGCGTCAACAAACTCCCTAAAGAGCAGAAGTACCCGCCGTGGTATAGCAAAGCGGGGTGGCTTTTCTAGCACCCGATTAACGCTATTCAGTTTCTACAGCAGAAGTACTGTGTCTTTGCAGAACCGGGGTTCCTGTAGGAAATGGGTAACTGTCACAGTGCGGGCATAATGGACCATAAGGTCTGAATGCAGCGGACCCGGGAGGGAAACGCACCGCAGAACGAAATACGAATACGAATACGATACGTTGAGCAGTTTTTGAATTCTCGCATTTTTAGCTTTTTTGTGTCTTGGCATGTTAGGGGGTTGTACCGCCGTTAAGGGTCGTTGTTCGCGAATTATGATTAAGAAATTTTTTGTACCACCAATGGAAAGCTATCGAATGGTATTAATTTCAACCCTGCATTATTAAAAAAAAATTCGAGTTTCCACACCTAACTTTCATCCCCTTCGATAAATTTCTGCTAAAATTCACTCTTCCCTTCTCGAAGATGCAGTGTGTAAGTTATCATAGTTTCGTAGAAGATATTGCTTCTTTGTGTCAAATTACAGGGCTTTATGGACGTTTCAACCCGTAAACTCCAACCACTAATTTCACCACCCCCACATGCCCTAAAAGAGTTTGTGTTTTCAATTTCACCACCTTAACCCAATTCGTTGAAAAATTCCGGTGATTTGTAGATTCATGTTTTCAATCCCTCATGATTTTACCACTTTATGATTTACAGGGGCTTTGCTGATAGTAAATGGCTCACACCCAACGAAGAAAACGTATCAATGTGCCCAGTTCAGTAAGTTTTGTAAATAAATTTCATCAAATGTTTATTCTCAGTTAATTTCAGTTTGTATAAGAAACTTCTTGCAAAAAGGACAGGGAAAATTACTACAAATCGGCTCTTTCTGACACCAAACCCTTGTTATAAACGTGAAGGTAGCTGCTGGTATAAAAATATTCCTGTGGGGGAAAACCAGATACAAAAATGAACCAAAATGAGTGCCGAAAAAATTGGGCTGAATACAAAGAAATTAAAAATTACCAATCCCTCTGCAAATCATCAGCTGTCACCCAAGAGTAAAGCTGGAGTGAGTGAACAAGAACTTATTAAAATAACGAGACATTCTGCTGCTTCTTCCATTCGTCCCTATTTACAAATGGATAAACACCACTACTCAAATGTTGTGAAGAAACTTATAGCAGGACCATCAACCGATTCAATTGCATCCACAGAAGTTAGATCTTCAACAAGTGACTCCATTAAAAGCCAACGGAAGATGTATATCAATGCGATGTACAGGGTGTCCCGTCTCAGAGTGCAAAAATTTCAGCCACAGATTCCTTGCATGAAAATAAAAGACCCGTATTTTTTTGTTTCGCTAGATGGGCCCCCATTTCGTCACTAGGGCTCCTCAAAAGTGAGCCCCAAAAATCGAAAATTAATTCCCACGTCTTAAACATTCAACCGATTCTGCTGAAATTTTCCACAAGACCATTACGAACGATGAAGATTTCAATAATGTAGCTGATGATGTCGTGGTGCCCACCACAGGCGCCCCCTGGGCCGCCCTCGACATTTTCGGCTCATTATCTTTGTTAACGTAATTAAATTTCGTAATTAATTACACACCATCCGATGGTCGATTGAATTTAGAAACTATGCTAGCTCTTACACTTTTTCTGTAAAATGTACCATTTCCGAGTAAAATTAAGGAATGTGGAGCCATACACATGCTTATTAGCAGACTTTTCAAGATAGCTATAGCGCGATTAATGTCATGGCTTTGTTAACCTCCCCAACCCCATCACAATTTAAAAAAATGCAGCAGAGAAGCGGCTGGAACCTCCCCATCGCGTGGATCTTTGTATTCTATGTAGATAGTAGTCAATTCAACAGAATTTGTCATCCACTGTCAGCCCGCTCCCTTTTAATGAGAAAGAATTTTTTCTCTATTTTCCACTGAAATGGCAGAAACTGTGAATACATTTTTAGAACCAGAATTTGATCGTCTTTCTAATGGCGACATAAAAAAGGAGGCCTTGCTTTAAAATTTAAAGTTGATATGCTTAAATGGCACCTCCCGTGGACCAATTGCTTCCAAAAGCCTTTCAGGTCTTTAACGGGTCACCCAATCTCCATGTAGCAAATTTCAGCCAAATCGATTCACTAATCTGGGCTATAATGTATCTTTAGTGGTACTACAAAATTTCGATTTTTTGACCCAAAGAGCACTAAATGCGAACGAATTTTGTCTTATTTAAAACCAGAATTTGAAGACCTTTCTGATTGTGACAATAAATCTTTCAAAAACTTGTTTTGGATGGTTAAATGAGTGAATAATTTTAAAGTTGGAAATTGGTGTGCCAAAACGGCACTTTCCGTGGGCCGATTGAATCCAAAATTTGTTCAGCTCTTCGACGTGCAATACAATGTCTATGTGCAAAATTTCAGCCAAATCGGTTCAGGGGCTTGGGCTGTACCGCGATTTAAAAGTCCGCTAAAAATCATTTTTTTTTTAAATTTTTGGTCAAAAGGGCACTAAGAATGAATGCATTTTTAGAAGCAGAATTTGAAGGCCTTTCCTATCGTGACGTGAAAAATGGGGGTTTGCATTTAAAATTTAAAAGTTGATGTGCCAAAATGGCATTTCTAGTTGCACGATTGGCTCCAAAAGCTTTTCAGATCTAAGCTGGGTTATGAGATGCCTACGCACCAAATTTCAGACAAATCGGTCTAGTAGTTTTGGCTGTGGCGTGTTTACAAACGTACGTACGTACGTACATACGTACGTACACACACACAGACACATTTTGAAAACCGCTTTTTTGGGTTCCTGAGACCTCAAAACGTGAAGATCTGGTGCTATCTCGAATTCGAAAATTTTAGTGATTGCAGTAACCTCCCATTTTTTTAAAATTTTGTTGGAGTTGGGGAGGTTAAAAATGGGAGATTACTGCAATCACTAAAATTTTCGAATTTGAGATAGCACCAGATCTCCACGTTTTGAGGTCTCAGGAACCCAGAAAAGTGGTTTTTAAAATGTGTCTGTGTGTATGTACGTACGTTTGTAAACACGCCACAGCCAAAACTACTGGGGCGATTTGGCTGCAATTTGGTACGTAGGCATCTCATAACCCAACTTAGATCTGAAAAGATTTTGGAGCCAATCGTGCAACCGGAAATGCCATTTTGGCACATCAACTTTTAAATTTTAAATGCAAACCCCCATTTTTCACGTCACCATAAGAAAGACCTTCAAATTCTTCTTCTAAAAATGTATTCATTCTTAGTGCCCTTTTGACCAAAAATTAAAAAAAAATTGATTTTTATCAGACTTTAAAATCGCGGTACAGCCCAAGCCCCTGAATCGATTTGGCTGAAATTTTGCACATAGGGATTGTATTACACCTCGAAAAGCTGAACAAATTTTGAATTCCATCGACTCACGGAAAGTGTCCTTTTGGCACACCAATTTCCAAATTTAAAATTATTCAATCATTTAACCATTAAAAACAAGTTTTTGAAAGATTTATTGTCACCATCAAAAGGGTCTTCAAATTTTGGTTTTAGATAGGACAAAATTAATTCGCATTTAGCGCTGTTTGGTTCAAAAAATCGAAATTTTATAATAACAGTAAAAACACATTATAGCCCAAATTACTGAATCGATTTGGCTGAAATTTGGTACATGGAGATTAGGTGACCCGTTGAAGACCTGAAAGGCTTTTGGGAGCAATTGGCCCACGCGAACTGCCATTTAAGCATATCAACTTAAAATTTTAAATACAAGGCCTCTTTTTTATGTCGCCATTAGAAAGACGATCAAATTCTGGTTCTAAAAATGTACCCACAGTTTCTGCCATTTCAGTGGAAAATAGAGAAAAAATTCTTTCTCATTAAAAGGGAGCAGGCTGACAGTGGATGACATAAAGTGGCAGTTATTGTCAAAAAGGTGGCAAAAGATTAACCTTAAAAGGAACATATTGTCAAATGTGATGGGTGATGTACGAGGTGATGTCGGTATTTGTCAGAAAATTGCGAAATTAGTCACAGACGTCAGACGATAAGGATAAAAAAAAATCTGTTGAATTGACTACTATCTACACAGAATACAAAGATCCACGCGATGGGGCCGCTTCTCTGCTGCATTTTAAAGTTTTAAATTATTGTCAGTTTTGCACCACTGTGGCGCTGTGTTTGTTTTTTTTTGTAAATATTATAATTGCAACCAATTTTGCAAATTCGGAGTTTACAGATATGCATTTAATTTATGGTGCATGGCTCCACATTTCTTAATTTTACTTGGAAATGGTGCATTTTAAAGAAAAAGTGCGAGAGGTAGCGTAATTTCTAAATTCAATGGAGCATCGGATGGTGTGTAATTAAAGAGGAAATTTAATTACGTTAACAAAGATATTGGGCCGAAAATGTCGAGGGCGGCCCCGGGGGCGCCTATGGTGGGCACCACGAAATCATCGGCTACATTATTGAAATCTTCATCTTTCGTAATGGCCTTGTGGAAAATTTCAGCAAAATCGGTTGAATAGTTACGACGTGGGAATTAATTTTCGATTTTTGGGGCTCACTTTTGAGGAGCCCTAGTGACGAAATGGGGGCCCATCTAGCGAAACAAAAAAATACGGGTCTTTTATTTTCATGCAAGGAATATGTGGCTGAAATTTTTGCACTCTGAGACGGGACATCCTGTATATCTCGGTAGATGTTTAACAAGTTAATGAGTATGTAGGGGCGGCTGGTCTTACTGGTGGAATCGGGTGCAGATTTAGTAGTAGTGCCTCCGCAAAAACGCACAGATGTGTCAAAAAGGCGAAATGTTAAAAAATTGTTGTTACAAAATTTAAAAATTGAAAATGAACAGGAATGAGTGGATGAGAAGAATTACCGGAATTAAAACAAAATTTGGCGAATTTTGAAAAATTAACACTCGGGGCTGAAAAACTGTGAAAGTTGATGAAAAGTCAAGAGGAATGAAAATGAAGTGTAGATGAAGTAGAATTATGAAATAAAACACGAAAATAACCAAATTACGCAATTAAAACTTTTGTGGGGTTGAAATACGCACTTATACCTACCTATTGCGAAGGAAACTGAAAAATTGTAAAAGGTAAACTGAATCCCAAATGCGTTCAATTTTATGACCGACGAAAAACGAAATTATGCGAATTTTGCAAAATTAGCACTTAGGGGTTTGAAAAATCGTAAAGGTGGATGAAAAATCAAAAGGTATGAGGATTAACCGTACCGTGGCTAAGTAAAATTACGGAAAATAACACCAAATTAACCCAATTATGTAAATTTAGCATTTGAAGACTTGAAACATTGCGAAGGGGGATGAAAAAAGTGAAAAATTTAATCATCATCCAAATGGGTTCAATTTATTACAGAAGAAAAACGAAAATATCCGAATTTGGCAAAATTAACACCTAGGGGGTTGAAAAATTGTAAAGAGGGATGAAACGTCAAAGTGGATGAGAATTAATCGTAATTTAGCAGAATTACAGAAAATAACACGAAAGTAAACCAATTATGCAAATTTAGCTTTTGGGGGTTGAAATGTTGCGAAGGGGGTTGGAAAATTGAAAAAGATAAACATAATCCAATTGAGTTCAATTTATTACCGAAGGAAAACTAAATTACGTGAATTTTGCAAAATAAACACTTAGGGGGTTGAAAAATTGTAAAGGGGGATGAAAAGTTAAAAGGGATGAGAATTAATCGTAATTAAGTAGAATTACAGAAAATAACACGAAAATAAGCCAATTATGCAAATTTGACTTTTGGGGGTTGAAACATTGCGAAGGGGTCGAAAAAGTGAAAAAGGCAAGAACAATTCATAAGGCAAAACTGCGCGAATTTTACAAAATTAAATAGAGGAAATCACACGAAAAAGAAGCGGTCTGGGTAAGTTTTGCTCTTTGAGGGTTCACATATCATGAAAGGGGTTGAAAAATTGTGGATGGGTCAAAAATTAATGAAAATCATTTTGAATTAATAACAAATCAGAAGAAAGCAAAAAAAAAAAATAAATGAAATGTATTTACTCCGCTTGCTAGGGCTTAGGGGTTGTTAGTAGCGTAGGGGTTGGTTTCAGGTTGAAGACTTATAAGACTTTTTTCAATGGTTGACCGAAGTCTATCGAACCCCATAATTTTATTCCACCACTTACATGAAAAAATTTCCAGTTTCAACCCTTAAATTTCATCCCCCTTGTTAGATATTAATGAAAATTTGCCCATCCGCCTACAGTGGCGCTGTAAATTACCACATCAAATTTAGCCCTGATACGTTGAGCAGTTTTTGAGTTCTCGCATTTTTGTGTTTCGGCATGTTAGGGGGTTGTACCGCCTTTAAGGGTCGTTTCTCGCGAATGATGAATAAGACTTTTTTTGTACCATCAATAGAAAGCTATCGAATGGTAATATTTTCAACTATACATTCTTCATTGAAAATTCGAGTTTCCACCCCTAACTTTCCACCCCTTCGATAATTTTCTCCTAAAATTGGCTCTTCCCTTTTCGAAGATGCAGTGTGTAAGATGTCACAGTTTCGCAGAAGATATTGCTTCTCTGTGTCAAATTGCAGGGCTTTATGGACGTTTCAACCCCTAAACTCCAACCCCTAAACTCCAACCCCCTATTTCACCACCCCCACATGCCCTAAAGGAAGTTGTGTTTTCAATTTCACCACCCTAACCCAATTCGTTTAACAATTAAGGTAATTTGTAGATTCATGTTTTCAACACCTCATGATTTCACCCCTTTATGATTTACAGGGGTGTTTATTTTTCCGGCGTGACATAACTCCTTGCGTATTTACTGACTTCAGTTGTTCATAAATAAACCAATAGGGTTTCAGAAAAAATAAATAAAATATAATTATCCGCTTGCAAAGAGTTAGGGGTGGTTAATGTCCCAGGGGTTGGTTTTAGATTGAAAACTCATAAGACCTTTTTTCAATAGTTCACCGAAATCTATCGAACCCCGTAATTTTAGGCTACCATTTACTTGAAGAAAACCCTTAAATTTCATCCCCTTTGTTAGATATTATTGAAAATTTGTCCATCCACCTATAATGTCACTGGAAATTCACAAACCAAATTCTGCCTTGATACGTTGAGTAGTTTTTGAGTTCTCGTATTTTTGTGTTTCTGCATGTTAGGGGTTGTAGCGCCTATAAGGGTGGTTTTTCTCAAAATATGAATGATACCTTTTTTGAATCATTAATGGAAAGGTATCGAATGACGCCAATTTCGACTAATACTTATTATGAGTAGGTAGTAAACAAAGTCTTGCCACAAATTGATATATTACGAAGTTAAATTGATTACGGCGACATGTTTCGGTCTACTAGACCATCATCAGGCTAAAATTAGGTGTTGGTTACAACTTTACAAAAGATTTCTTACCTCGACCTTATGTTTTAGGTTATGTTACATGTTATATGAAGTAAAATTTACGCCGTGATAACAACCTTCAGCGTTTCACGGTTTTAATCTTTAATAATCCAAATTAAAATGTAACGATCAACATAAACTTTAATGTAAATTTTACTTCATATAACATGTAACATAACCTAAAACATAAGGTCGAGGTAAGAAATCTTTTGTAAAGTTGTAACCAACACATAATTTTAGCCTGATGATGGTCTAGTAGACCGAAACATGTCGCCGTAATCAATTTAACTTCGTAATATATCAATTTGTGGCAAGACTTTGTTTACTACCTACTCATAAATATTACAAGCCACTTCGAGGATGGACCTTTTCTTTAAATTAATACTTATTAAGCGGAATTTCAAGTTGCAACCCCAAATTTCCACCCCATCTGTTCGATTTTGCGAAAAACGCATCCCCTGCAAGATTTCACCGATATATGTGTGTGCGTTGAGTTTCCGACAGATGCGTGCAACCCTTGCGGAGTTATCATATTTTTTGTGGTTTTCATCCCCTAAATTTCATCCCCCAAAATTAGCACCCCTTCAGCTTCAACAGACTTGAGAGTCGCACGCACATACCAAGTTTCAGAAAGATACGTCCACTAGTTCTCGAGTTATTGCAATTAATAGTTTTTCGGTTTTTCACCCCTAACTCCCACCCCCGTGGCCCGATATGGCCCAAAAGCAATCCCCGCCGAGATTTTCCGGGTATACACTCTTGTACAAAATTTCAGCTCGATATCTGCTTTCGTTCTCAAGTTATCCGACTGACAGACTTGAGGAGCGATCGAGCGAGCGAATAAGCTAAACTAAGAGTGCCTCGCATTTTTTGCTACAGCACTAAAATTGGATCTACAATAAGTGGAACATCAAATACATCTGCATCTGCAACTGGATCGAATTTTAGTACTTACCATAATTGTACATTTTATATTAGTTAGTTCTTGGTTAGTTCGTTAGTTTGTATGTATTAGTATATAAATTGTCAAAAGATATCACTGTTGCTTGAATTTTCGGCGGTGACTACCGCTAGTGGAATCTTCAGTGGTAACTACCACTGGTGGAATTTTTAGTGCCGTAGCAATAGCAAAATGCGAGGCACTCTTGGTTTAGCTTATTCGCTCGCTCGCTCGCTCGCTCGATCGCTCCTCAAGTCTGTCAGTCGGATAACTTGAGAACGAAAGCAAATATCGAGCTGAAATGTACAATTGTACAAGGGTGTATACCCGGAAAATCTCGGCGGGGATTGCTTTTGGGCCATATCGGGCCACGGGGGTGGGAGTTAAGAGTGAAAAACCGAAAAACTATTAATTGCAATAACTCGAGAACTAGTGGACGTATCTTTCTGAAACTTGGTATGTGCGTTCGACCCTCAAGTCTGTTGAAGCTGAAGGGGTGCTAATTTCGGGGGATGAAATTTAGGGGTTGAAAACCACAAAAAATATGATAACTCCATAAGGGTTGCACGCAGCTGTCGGAAACTTAACGTACACACATACATCGGTGAAAGCTTGCGGGGGTGCCGTTTTCGTAAAATCGAACAGATGGGGTGCAAATTAGGGGTTGCAACTCGAAATTCCGCCTAATAAGTATTGGTCGAAATTGGCGTCATTCGATAGCTTTCCATTAATGATTCAAAAAAGGTGTCATTCATATTTTGAGAAAAACCACCCTTATAGGCGCTACAACCCCTAACATGCAGAAACACAAAAATATGAGAACTCAAAAACTACTCAACGTTATGAAGGCAGAATTTGGTGTATGAATTTCCAGTGACATTGTAGGCGGATGGACAAATTTTTAATAATATCTAACAAGGGGGATGAAATTTAAGGGTTGAAACTTGAAATTTCTTCAAGTAAATGGTAGCCTAAAATTACGGGGTTCGATAGATTTCGTTCAACTATTGAAAAAAGGTCTTATGAGTTTTCAACCTAAAACCAACCCCTAGGCTATTAACCACCCCTAACTCTTTGCAAGCGGATAAGTATATTTTATTAATTTTTTCTGAAAACTTATTGATTTATTTATGAACAACTGAAATCAGCAAATACGCAAGGCGTTATGTAACACCGGAAAAATAAACTCACCCCTGTAAATCATAAAGGGGTGAAGCCATGATGGGTTGAAAACATGAATGTATAAATCACCTTAATTTTTCAACGAATTGGGTTAAGGTGGTGAAATTGAAAACACAACTTCCTTTAGGGCATGTGGGGGTGGTGAAATAGGGGGTTGGAGTTTAGGGGTTGAAACGTCCATAAAGCTCTGTAATTTGACACAGAGAAGCAATATCTTCTGCGAAACTGTGACATCTTACATACTGCATCTTCGAAAAGGGAAGAGTGAATTTTAGGAGAAATTTATCGAAGGGGGTGAAAGTTAGGGGTGGAAACTCGAATTTTTACTGAATAATGTAGGGTTGAAATTAATACCATTCGATAGCTTTCTATTGATGGTACAAAAAAGGCCTAATTCATTATTCGCGAAAAACGACTCTTAAAGGCGGTACAACCCCCTAACATGCCGAAACACAAAAAAATGCGAGAACTCAAAAACTGCTCAACGTATCAGGGCTGGATTTGGTGTGGTCATTTGCAGCGACGCTGCAAGTGGATGGGCAAATTTTCATTATGATTTAACGAGGGGGATGAAATTTAAGGGTTGAAACTGGAAATGTTTTCATGTAAGTGGTGAAATAAAATTATGGGGTTCGATAGATTTCGGTTAATTATTGAAAAAAAGCCTTATGAGTCTTCAACCTAAAACCAACCCCTATGCTACTAACAACCCCTGAGCCCTACCAAGCGGAGTAAATAAATTTTAATTATTTTTTTGGGCTTTCTTCTGATTTTTGGATAAGTCAAAGTCATTTTCATTAATTTTTAACCCATTCACAATTTTTCAACCCCTTTCATGATATGTGAACCCGCAAAAATTAAAATTTACCCAGACCGCTTCTTTTTCGAGTGATTTTCGCTAGTTCTACTTAACTACAGTTCATTTCCACCCCTCTTGACTTTTTATCCCCCTTATCAATTTTTCAAGCCCCACAGGGTTAATTTTTTTTGTAGAATAGGCATCTTGCATCAATTTTGTTTTTGATGTTAAATTGAAGTTCGGGATATACTTAATCCTTTCAGATACTTTAAGTTCCAATATCTTGTCCGTGGAGCTCAAAAAAAAAATGAGAAAGTAGCATTTTCAGACTTCGCGCCAAAACACCCCCACAGAAATTCGAACTAAATTTTCTTACATGTGACAACGTCGCTGTCTAACCTGACCCGACGTCTTTCATTCATAAATCTTAAATATTTTGCCAGTGGATACAAGTACAAGATGTCAACCCAAGCAACTAATGACATTCTACTTACCGCCTTTTTCAACGTTAGAGGTTACTTTAGACCCCTCTTATTGTCAACTGCCAAGGTTGACTTTTCAAATTAATTATTAAACGTCACCCTCAAATAAACTGTTGTCAGATTGCATCGGCTGTACGATTTATGACGTCACAAGTTGTACAACGGCGTTTCTGAATTATTTATTTATTTACAATTAAGCAAACGTTTTTTAAACAAAATTGATGTTCGCGTATCTTTATTGATGCATTTACATTAAAATAGCCCGAAATTAGGAAATGTGCAAGATGCCTATTCGCGCAGTTTTGCCTTTTTTCGGTAACATATTTTACTCATATACATTGTTCTTGCCTTTTTCACTTCTTCATCCCCATTCGCAATATTTCAACCCCCAAAAGCCAAATTTCCATAATGGGCTTATTTTCGTGTTATTTTCTGCAATTCTGTTTAAATACGATTATTTTTCATCCCTTCTGACTTTTCATTCCCCTTTACGATTTTTCAACCCCCTAAGTGCTAATTTGGTAAAATAGCGTAATTTCGTTTTTCTTCGGTAATAAAAGAACTCACTTGGATGATGATTACATTTTTCACTTTTTTCATCCCTCTTCGCAATGTTTCAACTCTATATTTTGGTGCGCTAAATTTACATAATTGGGTTATTTTGTTGTTGTTTTCCGTAATTTTACTTAGCCACGGTTAATCCTCAGATCTTTTAACTTTTCATCCACCTTTAAGACTTTTCAACCCCCTGAGTGGTAATTTCGTTTTTCGTCGATAATAAAATTGAACGCATTAATTTGGGATTCAGTTTACCTTTTATAATTTTCCAGTTTCCTTCGCAATAGGTAGGTATAAGTGCGTATTTCAACCCCCACAAAAGCATCCCCTTTCGCAATTTTTCAGCCCCGACTGTTAATTTTTCAAAATTTTCCAAATTTTGTTTTAATTCAGGTAATTCTTTTTATTTACTCATTCCTGTTCATTTTCTATTTTGAAATTCTGTACCAACATATTTTTAACAATTCGCCTTTTTGACACATCTGTGCGTTTTTGCGGAGGCACTACTACTAGGTGCAGATTGATAAAATCTGCACCCGATTCCACCAGTAAGACCAGCCGCCCCTACATACACATTAACTTGATAAACGTCTACCGAGATATACATCGTCCGTTGGCTTTTCACGTAATTCGTTAATGATTGGGTGAAATTTAAAAAAAACAATTTTTTAATTGGCTAATGTAAATTGAGTGGAATTATCATATATAATACTATTAGTAAGTACAGAATTGTCGACAATTCCGTGATGCTTACCTGGATACGACTGCTTACTGCGACGAGAATTGGACGAGACCGTAGGTCGAGTCCAATTCTCTAGTCAGTATGCAGGAGTATCCAGGCATCAAGGAAGTCGACAATTCTGTACTTACGAATAGTATTCGGAGGACAATTCGCCGAATTAATATAAAAATTGCAACATTTCATAGAAATTGTGACAGCTATCAAAATAAATTTCAGTGGATATTTGGACTAGTACAAAATTGTCGCTGAAACACAGGTGCCAATTGTTGTGGTTGGTCAGAAATGCGTCATTTGCTCATTGGTCAATTTCAAATGAGTCGAATTGTCATTATGATTTGACAAGGGGGATGGACCTTAAGGGTTGAAACTGGAATTTTTTTCATGTAAGTGGTGGAATAAAATAATGGGGTTCGATAGATTTCGGTTAATTATTGAAAAAAAGTCTTCAACCTAAAACCAACCCCTACGCTACTAACAACCCCTAAGCCCTAGCAAGCGGAGTAAATACATTTTATTTATTTTTTGGGCTTTCTTCTGATTTGTGGATATGTCAAAGCAATTTTCATTAACTTTTAACCCATCCACAAGTTTTCAACCCCTTTCATGATGTGAACCCTCAAAAAACAAAATTTACCCAGACCGTTTCTTTTTCGTGAGATTTTCGCTAGTTCTACTTAACTACGGTTCATTTCCACCCCTCTTGAACTTTTCATCCCCCTTATCAATTTTTCATCCCCAATTTTGTGAAATTCGCGCAGTTTTGCCTTTTCTCGGTAACCCCCTAAGTGCTAATTTGACAAAATTCGCGTAATTTCGTTTTTCCTCGGTAATAAATGTACTCATTTGGATGATGATTAGATTTTTCACTTTTTTCATCCCCCTTCGCAATGTTTCAACTCTTCAAACGCTAAATTCACATAATTGGGTTACTTTGGTGTTATTTTCCGTAATTTTTCTTAGCCATGGTTAATATTCATTACTTTTGACTTTTCATCTGCCTTTACGATTTTTCAACCCCCTAAGTTTTTCGTCGGTAATAAAATTGAACGCATTTGGGATTCAGTTAACCTTTTACAATTTTCCAGTTTCCTTTGCAATAAGTATAAGTACGTATTTCAACCCCCACAAAAGTTTTAATTGCACAATTTGGTTATTTTCGTGTTATATTTCGTAATTCTACTTAATCACACTTAATTTCCATTCCTCTTGATTTTTTATCCCGTTTCGCAATTTTTCAGCCCCGAAAATTCGCCAAATTTTGATTTAATTCTTTCATTTACTCATTCTTTTCATTTACTCATTCCTGTTCATTTTAAATTTTTAAATTCTGCAACAACAACTTTTTAACATTTCGCCTTTTTGACACATCTGTGCGTGCACTACTACTAGGTGCAGATTAACAAAATCCTCACCCGATTCCACCAGTAAGACCAGCCGCCCCTACATACACATTGACTTGATAAACATCTACAGGGGTATAGGTACATCGCATTGATATACATCTTCCGTTGGCTTTTGATATTGAGACGAAGGTGTAGTAATTTTTTAATGCGATTTGAATGTACCTACCGTTTTTATTTTCCACTGTAAACTTGGATCTTCACAAGGTTTCAACCCCTAACCCCTCAGTCTAAAATCAGGGCTATAGCACACATTGGAGACTGATTAAACATATTTTAACTTTTTTAACTCTTAAATCTTATTGTTAATTTACTTATGAACAGATAGGCATAGAAAATTATAGAAAAGCCAACGGAAGATGTATGTCAATGCGATGTATATTTCTCGAGATATTTAGATGTTTAGATGTTTAGATTTAGATGTTCATCAAGTTAATGTGTATGCAGGGGCGGCTGGTCTTACTGGTGGAATCGGGTGTAGATTTTATCAATCTGCACCTAGTAATAGTGCCTCCGCAAACGCACAGATGTGTCAAAAAGGCGAAATGTTAAAAAATTGTTACAAAATTTAAAAATAGAAAATGAACAGGAATGAGTAAATGAAAAGAATTACCGGAATTAAAACAAAATTTGGCGAATTTTGAAAAATTAATACTCGGGGCTGAAAAATTGCGAAAAGGAATGAAAATTAAGTGTGATTAAGTAGAATTACGAAATAAAACACGAAAATAATCAAATTATGCAATTAAAACTTTTGTGGGGTTGAAATACGCACTTATACCTACCTATTGCGAAGGAAACTGAAAAATCGTAAAAGGTAAACTGAATCCCAAATGCGTTCAATTTTATGACCGACGAAAAACGAAGTTATGCGAATTTTGCAAAATTCGCACTTAGGGGGTTGAAAAATCGTAAAGATGGATGAAAAGTCAAAAGGTATGAGGATTAACCGTGGCTAAGTAAAATTACGGAAAATAACACCAAAATAACCCGATTATGTAAATTAAAGAGTTGAAACATTGCGAAGGGGGATGAAAAAAGTGAAAAATTTAATCATCATCCAAATGGGTTCAATTTATTACCGAAGAAAAACGAAAACATCCGAATTTGGCAAAATTAACACCAAGGGGGTTGAAAAATTGTAAAGGGGGATGAAACGTCAAAGTAGATGAGAATTAATCGTAAATAAGCAGAATTACAGAAAATAACACGAAAGTAAGCCAATTATGCAAATTTATCTTTTGGGGGTTGAAATGTTGCGAAGGGGGTTGGAAAAGTGAAAAAGGTAAACAATCCAAATGAGTTTAATTTATTACCGAAGCAAAACTAAATTACGTGAATTTTACAAAATAAACACTTAGGGGGTTGAAAAATTGTAAATGGGGATGAAAAATTAAAAGGGATGAGAATTAATCGTAATTAAGTAGAATTACAGAAAATAACACGAAAATAAGCCAATTATGCAAATCTGATTTTTGGGGTTTGAAACATTGCGAAGGGGTCAAAAAAGTGAAAAAGGCAATAACAATCCATATGAGTAAAATTCGATAAAATTTATTACCGAAAAAGGCAAAACTGCGCTAAGTTAAGTAGAACTAGCGAAAATCACACGAAAAAGAAGCGGTCTGGGTAAATTTTGCTCTTTGAGGGTTCACTTATCATGAAAGGGGTTGCAAAATTGTGGATGGGTTAAAAATTAATGAAAATGACTTTGAATTATTAACAAATCAGAAGAAGGCAAAAAATTAAAAATAAAATGTATTTACTCCACTTGCTAGGGCTTAGGGGTTGTTAGTAGCGTAGGGGTTGGTCCTGGGGTACATTCGGACAATTAAAGAGGGGCAAATTCGAACTGGTATTCTTCAATACAAAAAAACATTTCACTTCAAAAACTTGCGAAAACTTCCAAAACCCCAATTTTTTTACTAGACAAAACGAGTGGTACAACTTCGGGAAGAACAGCTGTGCTATAAAATTAGAAATAAACATTTTTAACCACTAGGTACACGGGTGCAATCATAGTTTTATAAATCATTAAATTTTTTTTTATTTTTCAGTTTATTTTATGCTTATAACGGCTCTAATATGCCTCAATAAATACAGTTTCATGTTTTTTTCAGTTATCGTCAATTTTTGTTTGTTAATAAGTTTTCCTATGTTGTCCGGTTGTGCCCCGCCTCTGTCCGAATGTAGGTACAAAGTACAATTTTTTTTAGTCAAGAAAACGATTATAAGGACTTAAATTTATAAAACCTTAGAAATTGATATGAATTGCTATTGAAATGACCAAAGTACTGCCGCAAACCGAATTAAGAAAATCTACAAAATATGATTAACACAGGGAAAAAAGGCAAACTGTCCGAACGTGCCCCCCTCTCCCCAACATTGGAAGCTGATTAAACATATTTTAACTTTTTTAACTATTAAATCTTATTGTTAATTAACTTATGAACACCAGATAGGCCTGGATATGCTAGAAATTATAGAACACCACAGATGCAAAATCACACGCATGTAAATTACTTCTAAACTACTTCTAAACTTCTAACTTCTAAACAGTGAAAATTTTTTAGGCATTTGACTAGGGTGATGACTGATGAAATCGAAAACACAACTTGGTAATGAACGCTAACAAAATTCATTCAACCCTCAAGCACAAGAAATTGTCTTGGAGGAAATTTAACATTTAAACCACCTACAACCGGAATATATGAATTAAACGAAAAGAACTGAACCCCCAAAACTCACCCCCTTCAACCCCGAAGCACTTAAGTAAGTTTCGCTTACGTTTTTCTGGGCTGTGGGATCTGTTGATCCTGGTGGCTGATTGTTGTTAGCCATTTTCCGATTTAGTCTCTCTGTGTGTTTTAGCAATTTCGGTTTTCTTTATTCTTCATCTTAAACGAAAACTCTAGAAAGTAAAATTAATAGCTCGCTGTCGTTATTTATTCTATTTTACTTAGGTACTTACCGTGGGGAAATTTTACGTAAGCGAAGACATGCGATGATCTTTTACGTTAGATGCACAAACACGATTCTTATGTGGACATATGAATTTCTTACATTTCGTGTCTATAATATATCATATCTAGTAATCATTTATCAAGTGCTATATTTAGAAACCGTTATCTGATTGGAATGTAATCTTAATTTTTGCAATTTTTAGTTTTCTTTTCAATTGAATCGGTAGGTAGGTATGCTTATTAACTGATTGAAATTTTGTACCCGCTTTAGGCGTTTGGCAGTTTTGGCTCTAGAAAACCTTGCACATGACATTTCGTGAAGAAATCTAAGAAAAGTAGCAAATTTGAATGACCTGATTCCAAATCAAAGTGATGGAGTTTGAGTTTTATAGTCAATTTTTTCACTAGCTTGTGACGTATCTGCCATTGAACTTACCCCTTTGTATTTTAACCTCCCCAACCCTACAATTTAAAAAAATGGGAGGTTACTGCAATCACTAAAATTTTCGAATTCGAGATAAGACCGGATTTATACGTTTTTAGGTCTTAGGTACCCAAAAAAGTGGTTTTAACCTCCCCACTCCACTTCACCATTTAAAAAAAAAGGGAGGTTACTGCAATCACTAAAATTTTCGAATTCGAGATAAGACCGGATCTGTACGTTTTGAGGTCTCAGGAACCCAAAAAAGTGGTTTTTAAAATGTGTCTGTATGTATGTACGTACGTACGTTCGTTCGTACGTACGTTCGTTCGTTCGTAAACACGCCACAGCCCAAACTACTCGACCGATTTGGCTGAAATTTGGTACGTGTTCATGTGATAACCCAACTTAGATCTGAAAAGCTTTTGGAGCCAATCGTGCAACCAGAAATGCCGTTTTGGCACATCAACTTTTAAATTTTAAATGTAAACCCCCATTTTTCACGTCACAATAAGAAAGGCCTTCAGATTCTGCTTCCAAAGATGTATTCACTGTGAGTGCCCTTTTGACCAAAAACTTTTTTAGTTTTTAGATTTTTATCGGACTTTAAAATCGCGGTACAGCCCAAGCCCCTGAACCGATTTGGCTAAAATTTTGCACATGGGGATTGTATTACACGTCGAAGAGCTGAACAAATGTTAGATTCAATCGACCTACGGAAAGTGCCGTTTTGGCACACCAATTTCCAAATTTAAAGTATTCTCTCATTTACCCATCCAAAACAAATTTTTGAAAGATTTATTGCCACCATCAGAAGGGTCTTCGAATTCTGGTTTTAAATGAGATAAAATTTATTCGCATTTATTACCCTTTGGGTAGAAAAATCGAGATTTTGAAATAACACTGAAACCACGTTATAGCCCAAACTACTGGAAGGATTTGTCTGAAATTTGGTACATGGAGGTCAGGTGACCCGTTGAAGAGCTGAAAGGCTTTTGGGAGCAATTGGTTAACGGGAAGTGCCATTTAGGCATATTAACTTTAAAATCTTAAACACAAGTCACGGAAATCAAAGACCCACGCGTTGGGGAGGTTCCAGCCGCTTCTCTGCTGCCTTTTTTTAAATGTGTCTGTATGTATGTACGTAAGTACGTTCGAACGCCACAGCCCAAACTAATCGACCGATTTGGCTGAAATTTGGTACCTAGGCATCTCCTCAAGTAACTTAGATCTGAAAAGCTTTTGGAGCCGATCGTGAAATCGGAAATGCCATTTTGGCACTTCAAGTTTTAAATTTTAAAAACAAACTCCCATTTCACGCCACCATCGGAAAGGCCCTCAAATTCTGCTTCTTAGTGCCCTTTCGACCAAAAACAAAAAAGTTTTTTATCTGAAATTTTGCACATGGGGATTGTACCGTATGATTTTTTAAATTATTCATCAAAGTCGCCTCTGGAAAACAAAAATCATGTCGTTGATTAGTTCAGGCAAAATGTTCAGATATTCCAGCTGTCACTTTAATCAGTCATCTGTGATTTGCAGAAATAAATATTTTCCAGTTTGTTTACACTTTCACGATGGTTTTCTCTGTTGAGCAAAAAATAGTAGAGGTTATTTAGTAAACTCTGACGTTGCCCCCCCCACCAGACTGCAAAAATTCCTCAATTTATGGTTATTCCCGCGAAAAATTTGAAATCCAGTTAGGAACTTTGTTGAATGTGTTCATGTTGATGGGACACAAGACCTTGAAGCTGCCAATTAAATTAAAAATAACCTAACATTTTGAGCAGTTTATTGCGCTACTAAAATATCAAGTTATTATTCAACAAATAAATAGGGCCATCAAGAACATGGCACTCATAGCAGTAACGGTGTCATTCAAAGCATGAAGGAGCCACTGGGTGATTCAATTTCAAGGGGGCTCTTTTGAGTTTCAGACACTTTTTCAGAATTTTGCGACCTCTACAAGAAAACTTCTTCACAGTGATGATGTCGTTGTTCTGTTATCAGTGTCAAATGTTATTCCTTCTTGAGTTCCCGAGAGTCAGCGTTGATCCTATGCCAGCTTGATGTGTAAAGCTGCCAGTTTTGGGAAAATGTTTTTACAGAATGCCTAATTGGAATTGGATTCAATAGTGAAAACATTTGGAGACCATCGATGAAATTTTCATTGATGCACCTGGTGTGTTGAGTGCATTGTCTTGAGTGCCGTTGCGGACTGGAGGGCAAATATTTTGCTCTCTGACAAGCAAACCATCAAAAATCCACTCGAAATCACAAAAACGTTTTTGTAAATGACAGTGACAATAAATTAAATGACAGCTTCAAAATCTGAACCATGTGAAGTAATCAAAGATACGACTTTTGTTTTCCAACGGTTACTTTGATGAATAATTTAAAAAATCATACGGTATTACACGTCGAAGAGCTGAAGAATTTATGGATTCATTCGACACACGGAAAGTGCCGCTTTGGCAACATCAATTTTCAATTTTAAAATTCTTCTCATCTAAGACAAGTTTTTGAAAGAATTATTGTCACCATCAGAAAGGTCTTCAAATTCTGGTTTTAAATAAGACAAAATTTATTGGCAATTAGAACCCTCTGGGTGGAAAAATCCAAACTTTGTAATAACACTAAAACCACATTATAGCCCTAACTAGTGGATCGATTTGGCTGAAACTTGGTACCTACATGGAGATTAGGTGACCCGTTGAAGAGCGGAAAGGCTTTTGGGAGAAATTGGTTCACGGGAAGTGCTATTTAGGCATATCAACTTTAAAATTTTAAACACAAGTCAAGGAAATCAAAGACCCACGCTATGGGGAGGTTCCAGCCGCTTCTCTGCTGCCATTTTTTTTGCAACAATAGACCTTTTCTCACCTTTCTGCAATAATTGTGCAAAAAAACGTCCAATGCAAATTACAGAATTGGCATTCCGGGGGAAGTTCACACTGAACGAAGAAATTCGGATGTTGGGTAGGTACATAACTTTCCTCATGCGTTCTTTGTCGTTTATCCTTATCTTAAGTAATAATTTGAAAAGACGAAAACAATTACCTATATCAGGTGTTGATTCATTTTGCTCAGTTTCGTAATTATTAATGTTTATCTAGAATATTTTGATAAAAATCAATTTAATTGCTTTGTTTGTGCCAAATTCAATACAACTAAGATTATATATGATCTCATTTCCGATTTACTGCCGTAGCAGAATTTGGGGGCACTCTTACCTTTAATTATTCGCTCGCTCGCTCACTTGATCGCTCGTCGAGTCTGACCGTCGCATAACTTGAGAACAGATTGAGATATCAACCTGAAATTTATTATACAGCTTTATCTTGTCTCCCGAAAAATGTCATATTGAAGTTTCAAATAAGCGGACAGAATTTGAGAAATATAGTTACTAAAAAAACCCTGAATGGAAGTTGAAAAACAATGGGCAGCAAAAAGCGGCTGGAACCTACCCACCGGTGGATCCATGTTTTGCATTTTGGGAATTGTGGCTGTCTTCCGGACTGGTATAATAAATAAAATGCGGTGTAAAAAGCTACATATATACATATACAGGGTGTCCCAACGGTGAGACAAAGTCCATTTATGTCCACGTCATTAATAATAATAACATCGAAAATTTGTGTACGCCAACCGTTAGTGACTGAAAATGTGCATATTCTAAAATTACTATGAACCCACAATGGCGGCTCGTATAGGGGGGGCAGCACACAATTACATTTAGTAAAAAACACCACATATATCAATGCATTTTTGGTTTCTACGTGTCATTCTGTGCAATTTTTGTCAGGTGTGCCCCATATTTAAATTCAATCGTTTTCGAGTTATTTAATAAAATATGTAGAATTTGGCAAAAACAAGACTTCAGTTAAAAATTAATATTTTCGAAGCCTTGAAGTTTTTCTCTTCCGAATTTATGGCACGTCCTAAAGAAAGGTCAGGACTTCCTGACCACACATTTGGGTGTCAAATTTCATGCACAGAGTGTCCCCTGTAAAATTTCAAATTAACAGAAATTGAAGACAAAATCTCGAAAATTTCAAATGGAATGACCTTGAAGTTTTTTCGCCACCTAATAGAGAATTAAATTGTAGGTCAGCTTTCTTAACAACACCCTATACTTGAATGGCATCCTTTCCAAGTTACTTACAATTTTTGGGTTTATAGCTTAATCCGTCTGGAGTTAATAACCACCTTTAATTCAAATATCGATCTTATTGTCACTATCGCGGTTAGAAATGATTTTGTTAATTAACTTTGGTATTGAGATAATTTTTATTGACTTTAGAAAACATTGCCGAATTAATCACAGTTTTTCCCTATTGTAATACACCGTAGAGTTTATCGTTTTAAAGATATTCACTTGTTCTGTTACTCTTATCAGTAACTCGGAAACGAATAGAACCACAACACAGACCTAATACTAGTATGATAATTTGAAAAACATGTTATTTAGGCATGGGTATTTGTTAAGAAAGTCGACCTAGAATTTACTTCTCTAATAGTGCGAGAAAAAAATTCAAGGTCATTCCATTTAAAATTTTAGAAATTTTGTCTTTTTAATTTCAGTTAATTTGATAATTTATCGGGGATACGCTGTGCATGAAATGCGACATTAAAGTATGTCATCAGGTAGCCCTGACCTTCCTTTAGGATGTGCCATAAATTCGGAAGAGAAAAATTTCAAGGCTTCCAAAATATGAATTTTTGACTGAAGTCTTGTTTTTGCCAAATTCTACACATTTTATTAAATAATTCAAGATTCTGCTTAATAAATATTCGTTGAAATTCACGATATTCGATAGCTTTCCATGAATGATTTGAAAGAAGCTTTAATCATCATTTGCGAAAAAAACCCCTTTAGGGCGCTATACCTAATCCTTAACATGCTGAATCACGAAAATACCAAAACTCAACAACTACTCTACGCATCAATGCAGAATTTGGTGTGGTTAATTGCATTGACACTGTGGGCGGATGGATTTTGTTAATGATCTAACGAGGGGGATGAAATTCAAGGGGTGAAACTGTAAATTTTTTCAAGTAAATTATAATAAAAAAGCCCCCGGAAGATGTATATCAATGCGATCTCGCAACATATTTTCTGTGTGAAATTAAATATTAACCTCCCCACTCCACTTCACCACTTAAAAAAAAAGGAGGTTACTGCAATCACTAAAATTTTCGAGATAACACCAGATCTTCACGTTTTGAGGTCTCAGGAACCCAAAAAAGGGGTTTTTAAAATGTGTCTGTGTGTATGTACGTACGTTCGTATTTACGTTCGTTTGTAATCACGCCACAGCCAAAACCACTAGACCGATTTGGCTGAAACTTGGAACATAGGCATCTCGTAACCTAACTGAGATCTGAAAAGCTTTTGGAGCCAATCGTGTAGCCGGAAATGCCATTTTGGCACATCAACTTTTAAATTTTAAATGCCAACCCCTATTTTTCACATCACCATAAGAAAGACCTTCAAATTATGCTTTTAAAAATGTATTCATTCTTAGTGCCCTTTTGACCAAAAAATAAAAAAAAAATATTTTTATCGGCCTTTAAAATCGCGGTACAGCCCAAGCCCCTGAACAGATTTGGCTGAAATTTTGCGCATGGGGATTGTATTGCACGTCGAAGAGCTGAACAAATTTTGAATTCAATCGGCTCACGGAAAGTGCCGTTTTGGCACACCAATTTCCAAATTTAAAATTATTCCTTCATTTAACCATTAAAAACAAGTTTTTGAAAGATTTATGGTTACCATCAGAAAGGTCTTCAAATTCTGGTTTTAAATAGGACAAAATTAATTCGCATTTAGCGCTTTTTGGATCAAAAAATCGAAATTTTATAATAACACTAAAAATACATTATAGCCCAAATTACTAAATCGATTTGGTATTTGATACATGGAGATTGTGTGGCCCGCTGAAGAACTGGAATATTTTTTTGAAAGCAATCGGTCCACGCGAAGTGCCATTTTGGCATATCAACATTAAAATTTGAAATGCAAAGATTCCTTTTGTCTTTATTAACTGCTGGATTTTGGGTACATTATTAGATTAGAGTAATAGGTAAAAGGTGTGAATAGTGAAGGAAAATCATCAATTTCTCCGCGCCTTTGATGTAGGTAATGTTCATTTAAGGCTGTAATGCTCCTAGTGATTTGACACGGGTTCGTAAAAACAATATTTCTCCCTTAATTCCAGCTCTAGGACATTGCAATAAAAAGTAATAAATAGTAAAATGAATATCGGAGGTACCTATAGAGAGTTATTTTTAAACTTGATGCTAGTTATTTAAAAAAAAAATCGCGAATCTAGTCGATATTGGCGGCATTATTGGCCCATTATTTTCAGCAGTGAAGAAAAAATCGTTCTATAGGTACTTCAAACCAACCTTTTGCAACATACTCCCCCTTAGTCTACATTGATACGACGATTGGTCTTTGAGAAAAACCGATGTTACAAACCGATGTTTTGCCTGATTTTTCAACACAATTGCATACATTTCAGGCGCAAGCAAAGTAATATTCGATATGTCCGACATCTTAAACACGCCCTTTTTATGAGTTTTAGGATTTATGAAGCTACACTGTAAAAATTTAAAACCTGTTTGCCTGACCTACTGTTATCCACGTTTTGCAAAATATTAAAACCAATCCTAAATTTTATGGTGAATAGGACAGTTATTAGGAATCGAGTACCATTCCCCCCTTAATGCAAAAAGCCAACGGAAGATGTATATCAATGCGATGTGTATCCCTGTAGATGTTTATCACAGCGAATGATTTATTTTAAAGTAGTTTTGGATGCAGATTTTACAAATCTGCCCCTAGTACTAGTGCCGAGGAATATATGCTTCAAAGTAAAGACAAGGCAAGATGTATATCAATGTGATGAGTAGGATTACAGCAAATGATACGAAATTAAGCCAATTGTGAAGAGGATTAAAAAATTGAAAAAGATAAACATATAATCCAAATGAGTGATATTTCAGAAGAAAAACAAAATTGCACCAATTTTGCAAAATTCATAATTAGAGGTGAAAACTCTAAGGGCGTGAAAATTAACTGATGTTAAAGTTAGCGGTATAAGAACACGAAAAATAAGCTTATGTGAAAGAAAATTTTCGGAGGATGAGATCTAAATTTCATCCCCCAAAATTGACACCCCCTCACCTTCAACAACTTGTACGTCAAAAGAGCATACCAAGTTTCAGTAAGATACATCCACAGGTTCTCGAGTTACTACAATTACTAATTTTTCAAAAACGCGCCTTTCCACCATTCTACTGCGAACGCTGACTAAACGCTTGAAGATGGATTAAAATCGTATAAGGAATAAATGTCGGCAACGAATAGATGTACAAAAAAGTCAGCGACGGCATACAGGGTGGGTAATTTTCAATGCTCACCATTGGGGTCTCCTAAACTGTAAAAGATACAGGGTCGGTTAAATTACAGAAAAGTTGGGCAATTTCTTGGCGAATAAGAATCTGAAGAGAATTTCCCGATATTGTTATTCGTTCCTGAATTATCACAAAAAATTTGAAAATGGTAATTAAAAGAAAAATTAATATGTTCCTAGCGATTCATGTTATTTAAATGAAACTCGGTACTTTTGCATTTCTGACAGCTGTCAATTGAATGGCATTGGTAGGAATTTTCTAGGCCTTCTAGATTTTGAGTAGAGACAGTCAACTTTTCTTTTTCTTATGGGCGCCACATTGAATTTTAACACCGCCGGATACACGGAAAAAATGCAGCAGAGAAGCGGCTGGAACCTCCCCATCGCGTGGATCTTTATATTCTGTGTTGATAGTGGTCAACTCAACAGAAATTTTTTACCCTTATCGACTGTGACTAATTTTGCAATTTTCTGACAAATACCGACACCACCTCAGACATCACCCATCACATTTGACAATATGTTCCTTTTAAGGTTAATCTTTTGCTACCTTTTTGACAACAACTGCCACTTTATGTCATCCACTGTCAGCTCGCTCCCTTTTAATGAGAAAGAATTTTTTCTCTATTTTCCACTGAAATGGCAGAAACTGAGAATACATTTTTAGAACGAGAATTTGATCGTCTTTCTAATGGCGACATAAAAAAGGAGACCTTTGTATTTAAAATTCAAAGTTGATATGCCTAAATGGCACTTCCCGTGGACCAATTGCTTCCAAAAGCCTTTCAGGTCTTAAACGGGTCACCCAATCTCCATGTACCAGATTTCAGCTAAATCGATTCGCTAATTTGGGCTATAATGTATTTTTAGTGTTATTATGAAATTTCGATTTTTTGACCCAAAGAGCACTAAATGCGAACGAATTTTGTCTTACTTAAAACCAGAATTTAAAGACCTTTTTGATGGTGACAATAAATCTTTCAAAAACTTGTTTTGGATGGTTAAATGAGTGAATAATTTTAAACTTACAAATTGGTGTGTCAAAACGGCAGTTTCCGTGGGCCGATTGAATCAAAAATTTGTTCAGCTCTTCGACGTGCAATACAATCCCCGTGTGCAAAAATTCAGCCAAGTCGGTTCAGGGGCTTGGGCTGTACCGCGATTTTAAAGTCGGATAAAAATCATTTTTTTTTAAATTTTTGATCAAAAGGGCACTAAGAATGAATACATTTTTAGAAGCAGAATTTGAAGGCCTTTTCTATCGTGAGGTGAAAAATGGGGGTTTGCATTTAAAATTTAAAAGTTGATGTGCCAAAATGGCATTTCTAGTTGCACGATTGGCTCCAAAAGCTTTTCAGATCTAAGTTGGGCTATCACATGCACACGTACCAAATTTCAGCTAAATCTGTCGAGTAGTTTGGGCTGTGGCGTGTTTACGAACGTACGTACATACATACAGACACATTTTAAAAACCACTTTTTTGGGCTCCTGAGACCTCAAAACGTATAGATCCGGTCTTATCTCGAATTCGAAAATTTTAGTGATTGCAGTAACCTCCCTTTTTTTTAAATGGTGAAGTGGAGTGGGGAGGTTAAAATTAGCTTTTCAAAAATGTAACCAAGATGGACGTTTTTAAAAAAATATGTGAAACCCCGAGTTACACCACCGCAGGACGTGTTTTATTACTGTTGACTTCAATTGTTTTCACATGTTATAAGAGATTGAAGAAGTTGCCGTACTTTTTTGCCGATTTAGGCCGATTTTGCAAATTACTCCTACCAATTTTTAAATTCTGACATCTGTCAAAAAACTTCAAGTTGAGTACATTTTTGAAAAGCCAATTTTTTGTGTATTTAATGGTGCCAAAATTCAATATGGCGGCCATAAATGAATCAAAAGTTGACTGTCTTTATTCAAAATCTAGAAGGCCTAGAATATTTCTGTTGATGCCATTCAATTGACAGCTTTCAAAAATATAAAAATTCCAAGTTTCATTTGAATAACATTAGTCGTTAGGAAGATATTAATTTTCTTTAATTTGGCAATTTTCTGATTTTTTGTGATAACTCAGGAACGAATCAAAATATCGGGGAGCTCTCTTCAAATTCTTAATCCGCAACAAATGGCGCAACTTTTCTGTAATTTAACCGACCCCATATCTTTGACTGTTTAGGAGATCCCAATGGTGAGCATCCAAAAATTTTTGTAGATTTATTCGTTGTCGACATTTTTTCCTTATACGATTTGAATCTATCTTCAAGCGTTTAGGCAGCGTTGCGGCGGAAGCGCGAGAAAACGGTTTTTTTTTCTCTCGAAACCGAAAAGCTATTAATTGTAATAACTAATTTTGGTGGATGAAATCTAGATCTCATCCCCCGAAAATTTTCGTACACAAAAGCTTATTTTCCGTGTTATTAAACCGATAACTTTAACGCCAGTTCATTTTTACGCCCTTACACTTACAGTTTTCATCCCCCATCACAATTTTCTGACCCCTAATTAAGAATTTTGCAAGGGGCAGATTTGTACAATCTGCACCCAAAACTACGTTAAAATAAATCATCCACGGTCATAAACATCTACAGGGACACACATCGCATTGATATACATCTTCCGTTGGCTTTTATATTTTATTTAAATTTCTACCATCTACCTCCTCCGCGCTCCTCCCCGCAAATCGTTTAAAAAGCTGGACAAGATTTTAAAAAGCCCTAATAAATTAATTTTTTTAAATTTAATTATAATTTTTTAATCGGCTACCTGGTCGCAAATTGCTTAAACTCAAAATAGTTATTTATGATATAAGTGTTGAAAGTGGTATTTTATTTTGTGAGAAGGGAACAAAACAAAATCACTTTTAACACGCATATCATACACTATTTTTTCTACAAACACGATTAAAAGCAAAAGTTTTCATATTATTAGTTGAAAACGTCCATGAAATTCGCTGTAACTAAGGTATAGTGACAATTTGTTGCCGGGGCTTGTTTAATTGTTGTTGCATTGTCACTTTTAACACTGAGTGTTAAAAGTAAATCACTTTTAACATAAATGTTAAAAGTAAATGACTTTTAATACTGGGTATCATAAAATGTCATTTTTAACAATTGTCAACAAACGTTAAAACAACTGTTTTTAATAGTGTTTGTAGAAAATTGTATTTTACAGTATAAGTTCATTAGGGTAGCCTTTACGGCCGTTGCCAGAAAGTTTGTGAGACGAGGTCGAAGACCGAGTCAAATAATACTGGCGAGGCCGTAAAGGCCCTAATGGACGTATATTGTACAATAGTTTTTGTAATATCTCGTTCGTTATTTTTGATTTCTATTTATTTAATTAAAAATCTCCGAAAAAAAAGGCAGCAGAGAAGCGGCTGGAACCTCCCCAACGCGTAGGTCTTTGATTTCCGTGACTTGTGTTTAAGATTTTAAAGTTGATATGCCTAAATGGCACTTTCCGTGGGCCGATTGAATCCAAAATTTGTCCACCTCTTCGACGTGTAATACAATCCTCATGTGCAAAATTTCAGCCAAATCGATTCACTAATTTGGGCTATAATGTATTTTTAGTGTTATTAAAAAATTTCGATTTTTTGACCCAAAGAGCACTAAATGCGAACGAATTTTGTCTTATTTAAAACCAGAATTTGAAGACCTTTCTGATGGTGACAATAAATCTTTCAAAAACTTGTTTTGGATGGTCAAATGAGTGAATAATTTTAAAGTTGGAAATTGTTGTGCCAAAACGGCACTTTCCGTGGGCCGATTGAATCCAAAATTTGTTCAGCTCTTCGACGTGTAATACAATCCCCATATGCAAAATTTCAGCCAAATCGGTTCAGGGGCTTGGGCTGTAGCACGATTTTAAAGTCCGATAAAAATCAATTTTTTTTTTATTTTTGGTCAAAAGGGCACTAAGAATTAATGCATTTTTAGAAGCAGAATTTGAAGGCCTTTCCTATCGTGACGTGAAAAATGGGGGTTTGCATTTAAAATTTAAAAGTTGATGTGCCAAGATGGCATTTCTAGTTGCACGATTGGCTCCAAAAGCTTTTCAGATCTAAGTTGGGTTATCACATGCACACGCACCAAATTTCAGCCAAATCGGTCGAGTACTTTGGGCTGTGGCGTGTTTACGAACGTACGTACGTACGTACATACATACAGACACATTTTAAAAACCACTTTTTTGGGTTCGTGAGACCTCAAAACGTATAGATCCGGTCTTATCTCGAATTCGAAAATTTTAGTGATTGCAGTAACCTCCATGGGCGTCGTTACATTGTTTTGTAGGGGGGGGCAAGACCATATGGGATATGATAGGCATGGGGAGGCAGCCACGGGAAAGGGGGGGTGCGGGGTGTAGCCCCCCGCGAAAATTTTTCACCCCCCCCCGGGGGGGGGGGGTAAATCAAGTATTTTGCGCAAATTCTTGAAGATGGTTAAAATCAGGTCCCATGACGTTTATTGTCAATTTGACATAGCAACGAGAATGGAACGACAGATTACAAATTGGATATAATACTTATTTATTAGGTATGAAACAAGAAACAATATTAAGAAAATCAACATTATAACATTAACAGAAATTACAAGTACCTATAAACATTTGGTTTTATTTAGCTAAATTGCTCTCTGCTCTCCCTGCTCCTGCCCCTCGTAAAATTATTAGGTATGTTGGTAGTTGGTAACAATTAACAAACCCAAAACTCAATCACTTCACTATGATGAAAGAAAATCACGCCACGTCCAGTTGTTAGGGAATTGGGGATGGATGGGGGTGGGGGATGTTTTCGCGAACTGCGGAGAGGCGTTCCAATGCCTCTCCGCGGTTGACTTTACTTGCACCTTGCACTTATAATGCGCTAATGACGGGAGAGCAGAGGGTGGGTTGGATTTTTTGGTATTACTAAATCTTTGCGCTGTCTATTAAAAAAATGCAGAAAGATTTCCTTGATTATTTTTTTCTGAGGTGCAAAAAGATTTTCTTGGATATTTTTTCTGGCAGGGCAAATGCCAGGGGGGGGCAAGTGCCCTCCCTTGCCCCCCCCAAACGACGCCCATGGTAACCTCCCTTTTTTTTAAATGGTGAAGTGGAGTGGGGAGGTTAAAAAGTATGCGTCTGCGTTAGTGTCGCATAGGCAACGCGTTTTCCTTACCAACCAATTTTTGTTTACAAATTTATTTGCTGACGCGCCAGTTCCGAGTTTCGAAAGAATGGAAGATGGTCCAGAAGATATTCCTGAAGATATTCGGAGGGTCGCAGAACAAGCCACTTCGTGTTTGTTGCCTTCCAAATCCCGGGGGAGGTACGAAAAAGCCCATGCTCATTTTATTGAATGGCGCCAGAAGAAGAAGGTAAACATCGTGAATGAAGAGGTCATATTGGCTTACGTTCAGGAGTTATCCCAGTCCTTTGCCCCTTCTTCTTTGTGGAGCATAGTTTCCATGTTGAAAAGCGTTTTGCAAGTCAAGGAAAAAATTGACATTTCTCGGTAAGCAACAATGCCTTTACTGGTGTGATAATACTTAACATTATTGTCAGATATTGTCAGGTGCGTGCACTGCTGAAGCGGAAGTCAGAAGGATACAATCCTAAAAAATCCAAAATACTGAGCGGAGAACAAGTTAGACAATTTTTACTGCAGGCGCCAGATGAAGTACATCTGCTGACTAAGGTACGTTACTGAACGAGGGATTGGTTGTTAACTCTAATGTGTTGTTGTAGGTGATCTTAATATTCGGAATATATGGGCTATGTAGGCGAGAAGAATTAACGCTGCTCACCATAGACAACGTAGTAGATACCGGAAAACATGTTATTGTTTTGTTGAAAGACACAAAAAATCACTCATCACGACGTTTTGTCGTTACGGATGATGGTTGTGACTTTCAGCCATATAGCTTGTTTCGACGATATGCTGCACTGAGGCCAGCAAATTTGCAGACCAAGCGGTTCTTTTTGGGCTATCGGAATGGTAAATGTACTTCGCAGCATGTTGGCATTCATTCAGTCGGTGGCGTACCCTGTAAAATCGCCACCTACCTAGGACTAGAGACACCGCATCTGTACACTGGACATGCATTTCGACGCTCCTCTGCCACCTTGATGGCTGATAATGGAGCTAGTACCTTAACCATAAAGCGCCAAGGAGGGTGGAAGTCAACAGCGGTGGCGGAAAGCTATATAGAAGATTCCGTTGGGAAGAAGTTAGCAGTGGCAAAGGAAATGTTTCAAGGATTTCTGGCGGAATCATCGAAGCAGACCTCAGAAGTTGATATTGATGTACGGAATTCCGAAGCGTCATCGTCGATCTCGGCTGCAGGCCATTTACAGATCTCAAATAATTCAAATTGCCCCATTACCTTAAATATTAATAATAATTGTTGCAACAATAATTGCAAAAATATTTAAAAATAAAGTAAGTGTTTTCGTTGCTATAGTGATTTGGTATTTAACGGACGGTCTTTACGGCCGCTCTTTACGGCCGTGCGGCCGTTAAGAAGTTGTTTACATGGTAACAAACAATACGCAAAATAACCTTTAACAGGTAGATATTACAAAAATATTTTTAAACGTCCAAAAATCTCGTCCCAATTATGGAAGGGAATCCCGGACGGGATTGGACCTTTCGGGATTTCGGGATTAGAATCCCGTACGGGATTGGAACTTTCGGGATTCGATAAATTCAATCCCGGGATTTTTCGGGATCCCGGGATTGCTCACGGCAAAATTACTGAGGGCCGGTTTATCGATGCTCAGTTAAATGAAAATATCTGACAGTTAGCGTTATCTGGCAGTTAAATTGTTTATCAATAGCGAGTTGACTGCAAAGTTTTTGCTAAAGTGCCGGGCAAATTGACTGACAGTAGGAAGTGTCAGCTAGGGCAGAAAACCGACGGTTAGCAATGTTAGCATCGTCCAGAGTCATTTAAATGACGAAGAAGGTGAATCTTTGGTTTTCTTCAACATGAATCTAGCCAATATAAAAAGTTTAGGAATGTACCTGAAACTATTTTGAGGAATTTGCCAACACTTAAGATTTCCTCAACTTGCTTTCAGACCTCCTGCTTCTACCATCCGTTTTCTTATCCTCAATTACATCTCCTGCTAGTTACTTTTCAAAGCACGTCTGGATCGTAGGCAGAAAAGTTTACTCCTCGTTTCTTTTCTGTCACCAATACAAATTTCAACTGAATCAGCACCTGCCACAGTAAACAAAGACCGTAAGGCGTTGCTATGGAAACAGTTCACTATATTAGCGCGAAATTTAAATCCATCCAATAGAATTCAACTTCCGCTACCCCAAATCTTGCCAACACAACCCAAACTGTCAGGCACGTAACTGACAGACAAAGTCGATGTCGATAAACCTGAATCTGATTTATCTGTCAGTTATAGAAAACTGTCAGATAGATAACAGCCAGTTTTGACTCCGCATCGATAAACCGGCCCTGAGCGGTGGATTCTGTTTTCAAATTATGCCAATACAAATAAAATGGAAATGCGGGAATAGAAAATTTTATATAATTAGAATAATGAACATAAATGATACAAAAATACAAGTAATCTGCTTGAATGCCTAAATATAAATGCCAAATGTAGGTATAAGTTAGTATTTTGCCCTTGCGCAAAATGCCATGCAAAACCCTATAAATTCTTTACCAGGGTCTTTTATTTTTGGGTAGAATATAGGAAAAATGAAGCCCAATAGTTTATGTTATGGCTAAGGCGTGACTCAATGGGCCCGAAAATGGTTCCACAAATATCAATTTACACCAATGTGTTTTATTTATTATTTCCTGACAGGATTTTACAGTAATGGCAGCAGCTGATTTTTGCTCCGAAATCCCGAAAATCCCGGGATTGGCTTGTCGGGATTTTCGGGACTGCGAAAATTCCGGGATTGACTTTTCGGGATTGAATTTAGTCCGGGATCCCGGGATTGCCATCCCTAGTCCCAATGCAAATAGTATTGGCGCTCCGGCTAAAGCTCCAAGGTGGAAGGGGAAGCGACTTTATGCACGTGCTTCAAGGCCGCTCAAGATAAAAAACTAGAACCATTTTCTATAACAGCGTGCTCTCGCATGCGGTATAGAACAATGGACCTCTATCCCATAATGGTTTTTGGTGGGGATTCCTTACCACACGTCGTCCTACACGTAAGCCATTTGAATGGGATAGCTTCATCCTTGTTCGAACTTTACGTTCCTTCTCGCGAAAATTTTTACGAACAGGAGCATTACAGCCTTAATAAAGAGTGGGGCTGATGTAAACGCACGAAATAAAGATGGCGACACAGCGTTGGTAGTAGCCCAGAGGCGTGAGCATATGGACATCGTAAACATATTAGTCGAAAATGGTGCGTATCTATCAGAAAAACAAGATTTGTGAAACCAAAAACTGATATGGAAGCAACTGTTAGCTATTCTAATAGATTTTCTTAACTGCAACAAAACACTACCTTTTTTATTCATGCAGATGGTCTTTGTTAAAAAGTATTTCTTTCCATCAACTTTTATTTTTTCTGTAGACCCTATATTTCCATTTTAGAATCAATTAGACATAATTAGCTGTAAGTTATTGTTTTATAACCAAATATCTCTATTCACCATATAAGTATTAGGTATATTGTAATTATCTATCTATAGTGAAATAAACAACTATTATAACGTTTGTTGTCGGCTTTTGTAGTACAATGAATACTAAATTATGTTCCTGTCTTTCGGTTTGTAATTAGCCTTGCCAGTTGTTATCCTAGGAACATACACAGGGTGTCCCGTCTCAGAGTGCAAAAATTTCAGCCACAGATTCTTTGCATGAAAATAAAAGACCCGTATTTTTTTGTTTCGCTAGATGGGCCCCCATTTCGTCACTAGTGCTCCTTAAAAGTGAGCCCCAAAAATCGAAAATTAATACCCACGTCGTAACCATTCAACCGATTTTGCTGAAATTTTCCACAAGACCATTACGAACGATGAAGATTTCAATAATGTAGCTGATGATTTCGTGGTGCCCACCATAGGCGCCCCCGGGGCCGGCCTCGACATTTTCGGCCCAATATCTTTGTTACCGTAATTAAATTTCCTGTTTAGTTACACACCATCCGATGCTCCATTGAATTTAGAAACTACGCTACCTCTTGCACTTTTTCTGTAAAATGCACCATTTCCAAGTAAAATTAAGAAATGTGGAGCCATGCACCATAAATTAAATGCATATCTGTAGGTATACTCCGAATTTATAAAATTGGTTGCAATTATAATATTTACAAAAAAAAACAAACAGTGCCACAGTGGTGCAAAACTGACAATAATTTAAAAGTTTAATAAAGCCCTGACATTAATCGCGCTATAGCTATCTTGAAAATTCTGCCAATAAGCACGTGTATGGCTCCACATTCCTTAATTTTACTCGGAAATGGTGCATTTTACAGTAAAAGTGTAAGAGGTAGCGTAGTTTCTAAATTCAATCGACCATCGGATGGTGTGTAATTAGTTACGAAATTTAATTACGTTAACAAAGATAATGGGCCGAAAATGTCGAGGGCGGCCCAGGGGGCGCCTGTGGTGGGCACCACGACATCATCAGCTACATTATTGAAATCCTCATCGTTCGTAATGGTCTTGTGGAAAATTTCAGCAAAATCGGTTGAATGGTTAAGACGTGGGAATTAATTTTCGATTTTTGGAGCTCACTTTTGAGGAGCCCTAGTGACGAAATGGGGGCCCATCTAGCAAAACAAAAAAATACAGGTCTTTTATTTTCATGCAAGGAATCTGTGGCTGAAATTTTTGCACTCTGAGACGGGACACCCTGTATATTAATGGCTAACACCCCTTGCGGGGTTACACCGCTTTCATTACAATAAAAATAAAATAATAAAGCTCTCTAGATCTGTTTCACGAGGAAGATCGGTCTTCACTTCTATTTAGATTTTCTTGCTAATTGCTCTCCATAGTTTCCTATCCTTTGCCTCTTCTTGCCAAAATTGTTAATCCCGGCCCTGTTGAGATCAGCTTTCATCTCTTGTAGCCATTTGGATCGGGGTCTGCCGCGTCTTTTTTTGCTACCAGGTGACCATTCTAATATTGAGTATATATATATATCTTTGCTGCTTTATTTTGTCACTACATCTTCACCTATTTCTTTTAGTATTTCGCTGTTCATTCTCCCTCTGTATTCGTCCTCAATTTTTATTAGTCCTAGTATAGTTCTTAGTATTTTCCTTTCCACTATTCTAAGGTCTTCTTCTAGCTTTTTTCTCATGCTGATTGTTTCTGCGGCATACATTAGCGTTGGTGGTATTATTGTCTTGTAGATGTTCATTTTCGTTTGCTTCCGAAGGGTTTTACTTATCAGTAATTTTTTGTTTGCATAGGACGCTTTATTTGCTGTAATTATTCTTTCCCTGATGTCAGTTTCTCTATCGCCGTCACTCGTTATTGTTACTCCTAAAGTATCTAAATCTTGTAAATTCTTCGAATGTATGTTCTCCTATTTTAATAGTTTTGTCTTGTGGTAGTTCTTTATCAATTCTCATTACTTTAGTTTTTTCCTCGTCTATTTTTAATCCCATTTTTTCTCCTTCTGTTACCAGCTCCAGCAGCATTTTATCTATTCTTTGTTACTAGGACTATGTCATTAGCATACGCAATCCTGTCCTTAGTGTTCCTTTGTTGATTTTCTTTAGTAGATATTCCAGCGCCAGGTTAAATAATGTTGCTGATAGGGCATCCCCTTGTCTCACTCTCTTGCTGATTTCAAATTCTTCAGTTTCTCCTTTTTGTATCTTGATGCTTGCTATTGTTCTTCTCATAGTCATTTGTATTAGCCTTCTTAGCTTCCTGTGCACCCCTAGTTCTCTCAAAGCCGCTGCTAGTTTTCCTCTTTTGATTGAGTCGAATGCCTGGCGGAAGTCTACGAATAGAAGCTCTATATCCATTTTATGCTCGTGTGCTTTTTCCATTATTTGTTTAATCGTATGCATAGCATCGATTGTTGACTTTCCTTGAGTAAATCCACACTGATATTGTCCTAATATGCTTTTTGTTGCAGTTGCTAGCCGTCTCTGTATTAGGGTGGACATAATTTTATAGGCTGTATTCAATAATGTGAGCCCCCTGTAGTTTTTGCACATTTTTTGGTCCCCTTTTTTATGTATCGTTATAATTTGACCATTGTCCCATTCTTCTGGCATTTTTTCTTCGTCCCTTATTTTTTTGATTAGTCCAACTATCCGTTGCTGTAGTTCTACTCCTCCGTATTTTATGAATTCCATGTTTATGCCATCTTTCCCAGGCGCTTTCCCATTTCTACTCTTATTGATTATCGCGATAATTTCTTCCACCGTGGGTTCCTTCGTTAAATCCCCCTCTGCTTCTTCCTCCTCCTCCATTTCTGTCTCTTGATGTTGTTCTAGGTCCGTTAATAAATCTTTAAAGTATTCAGTCCACACCTTCTTGTATTGTTCTTCATTTTCTACCACTCTTCCTTCTCTGTTTTTTATACCGTCTATTTGTTCTAAATACGTATTTAAAACAATTGTCTGCAATTTAGCGAGGAATGTTATAAATACCTATTTAAATAATTTGAATTTAAAAAATGCAGCAGTGAAGCGGCTGGAACCTCCCCATCGCGTGGATCTTTAACTTGTGTTTCTAGCCGAATTAGCACAAAAATTGTATAAGACTGGTTTCAACGACGGTTTTAGAACTGCCTAAAAAGAACTTACTTATACCTACTTTTCTCTAATGAATGTTTCAATTTGTATGTTCTAAAAAAGTTCTAAAACCATCATGGAAACCAGTCATACATTTTCTTTGCTAATTCGACTAGAAACCCAAGGCAAAGATCCACGCGATGGGGAGGTTCCAGCCGCTTCACTGCTGCATTTTTTTTGAAACCAGAATTTGAAGACCTTTCTGATGGTGACAATAAATTTTTCAAAAACTTGTTTTGGATGGTTAAATAAGTGAATAATTTAAAGTTGGACATTGGCGTGCCAAAACGGCACTTTCCGTGGGCCGATTGAATCCAAAATTTAACTGCTTCACTCTGCTTGAACTCCGGATCATTTCGCATTTTCTGAATTCGTTCTTGTGTTTTAACTGCTTCACTCTGCTTGAACTCCGGATCATTTCGCAATTTCTGAATTCGTTCTTGAGTTTTAACTACTTCACTCTGCTTGAACCCCGGGTCTCTTCGCATTTTCTGAATTCGTTCTTGTGTTTTAACTGCTTCACTATGCTTGAACTCCGGGTCATTTCGCAGCTTCCGCATCCTTTCTTGTGATTTCCGCGCCTCTACTTCTACATATTCTAAATCATCCCGCAATCTCTGTACAGACTTTTTATTAACAACTTTCCTAGTTTCATTAGATTTTTTTTTAACCCGCATTTCGAAATTTTATTAAGTAATAAATTGTAGGTTGTCCGTTTAAATTATCTTTGAACCTTGAATAATTACTTACGTTTTGAGCTCCTTAATGGACCTACCACAATATCCTATTTGTTAGCAGACAGGGTGCGTCCACGAGAAAACGTAGCGCATGTAGCGCTCGGCTTCAAAAGTAGCGGTCTCGGAGTACGCTGTGTAAAATACGAAGCGCTTTAAACAAAGCGGTTGGGTTCTCCAGATTTCACTGTAGCACTACGTGTAGAGGCAGGTCTGGTAAACGCTTCCAATCACAGCGGCCGCAACCCACGACTTCAATAATAAATTATTAAATGGAGAAAATTTTACCTAGGGGAAGGAGGGTAACAGTGAGACGCTTTTTTTTGAAGCCCACTTTTTGTTAGAAAACGCGCTAGACGTTTGAAACTTTGCATGCGCCTTCCTTGAAGACACTATTTAATAATAATTGTACAAAAAAGCAATAATTCAACTGTTAACCTTACTTAGAAAATTAAAACCCGATTGGGGCTCTGTCTCACTGTACCCCAATGCCCTGGGGTAGACTGAGACAGAGTGTCGGGAACAGTGAGACGTGTCGTATAAGCTGTTACAAAATATATTTAAAAATAAGTGATTTTTATTTTTTATTCATTAGAACCTGCAAAATTAACAAATGTTAACATTTGGGATTTAATTCAAACGCGTAGATTTTTGAGGCCTGGTGGTGCCTAACGATTCAGGGGTAAAAAAAATTTGACTAGTACACCAAAAGGCTCAAAATAATTATAAGACAACTTGTTTACTTTATATTGCAAGTTGTTTGCCAGCCAACCAACATATATATCAGAATCTGAGCATGTCTCATTGTTCCCCACATTGTCTCAGTGTTCCCCACACAACTTTGTCTCATTGTAACCCAGGGGTCCATAAAACAAAAAATTAATGATCAAAGTCTATCCTACAAAAATAATACGGAAAACTTCATCATCATATTTATCCATAACCTAGGACTGATCGTTGATGCCAGTGTTATATTTATAAAATGTATCATTAAAGAATAGTGGACTTCAGTTCCTGAAATTTAGTTTACTTATCGAAAACCAGTCACCATTATCTTGAACAAAGACTTTCACAGCTTTGCCCTCTAAATCACGTCAAGCGCATGGGCTCTAGGTACATACAGTTTAAAGGGTAGGTTGGTAGCACTCTGTAACTTGTACACAAACCGCGAAATTTGAAAAGTCTCACTGTTCCCCGTGTCTCACTGATACCCTCCTTCCCCTATTGATACCTTGAATATCTGATGACTTTCGTTCACTATTCACACACTCTGTATTCTTAATAGTCTGATAACGTTCAAAGCACTAAATTCACCAGTTCACTAACTGACTTTAACGCTGTACTTGAACCACAGTATATCGATGATGTTGGTGTTCCCTTCAGTAGGGACAGCTCGGTTGTCAACGCAAGCTGTTTTCGTTGACCTTGAGGCTCCATGGGTGTTCGTTGGCTATTGTACCCCTAGATGACGCTCGCTCATGTCTTCACTCGTCATTAGTCGTCTGCGTCTGACAAACTCAATCATTGGAAATTTTCTAATAATTGGAAAATTGGTATGGATATAATTGTTACAACAATTCGTTACTTCCATATCCCCACTCCAAAGAGAACTGTCACATTTGACATTTGCTCGTAGGACAACCATTGCATTCATTTTACGTGGGGCTAAGGTGGTTTTTAATAAAATTCTAATTATTTATGTGATAAATCGCCCTATTCCAATTCATTTCGAGGTGCCAAGTTGTTTCTGGAAGATTTGCGACAGCGTTTGACTGCCAGAAAGTTTTAAAATTTAAATTTTATTGGGTTATAGCTTATGGCATAATTGAGGTTATGAAAAAAGCAAGTAATTTATTGATAATATTGTTATCATACGGTAAGCTGTCACGTTTACTACTAATATTATTCTTTATTGTTATTATGCTATAATTGATTATTTTATTTTCATATTTTACTTTTTTATTTTAATACTGCGCTTTTGTCCTGTAATTGGAGAAATCTGTTGGGCAATAAATGTTATTATTATTATTATTATTATTATTATAACATCTAACATAAATTGATTGATAGTGCCCTCATTTTGTGCAGTGGTAGGCTGCTCCCATAGGGGCATGCGAAATCTAGATAAAAGTTTCTTTAATTTGCCATATAGGAAATAGCGAAGTAAGGCCCGGTTTTTCCATCTTCGATAACCTCCGGTTTACCTAACCAACAGTTTGTCGCATAGCAACGAGTGTTCTGATTGGCAGTATCCTAGCAACTAACCGCAGGTTTGGTAAACTGGAGGTTATCGAAGATGGAAAAACCGGGCCTAAGTAGCATATATGCCTGTTATGATGCATCTTAAGGTTAGTTAGATTAAGGAACACTGTGCTCAACCCATAACATCTGTAGAAATAGCTATTGTCACTAACTGCACACTGTGTGTGTGTGATGTAGTTACTCTATCTATATCTGTATATGTAACAGCACCACAAACATTTTTTTCCGTTGGCAAACTAAACAAACTTTTGTCTACATTTCGCATGCCCCTTGGCATGCAGGGTGCCACTACACAAAAGGAGGGCACTATCGTTCAATTTATGTTAGATATTATGCAATATTATCAATAATTACTTACTTTCGTCATAACCTCAAATATGCCATAACCCAATCAAATTTAAATTTTAAAACTTTCTGGCAGTCAAACGCTGTTGCAAATCTCCCAGGAGCAACTTTGGCACTCAAAATGCATTGGAATATGGCGATTTATCAATTAAATTATTAGAATTTTATTAAAAACCACCTTATCCCCACGTAAAATGAATGGAATGGTTGTCCTAAGAGCAAATGTCAAATATGACAGTTCTCATTGGAGTGGGGATATGGAAATAAGGAATGTGCGTTTTGCTGTCGCTTCTTCTCAATAATACGTGTGTTGTTTTATCCAGCGGAGATTCATTAATGATTAATCGTGACGTAACAGGGAGATGAAAACGATGACCGTTGCGGAAAACAACAGAACCGATGCGGTTGCGGTGAGGCAGAGGAATTTATTGACATTTTGAAGGTTATAATCACAAATTGTATTTTCTCCTGGTCAGTCTCTGGTTATTACCATATTACTCAGTACAACTATTCTGTCTCCGTGATAGCAACATTAAATGTAAGTAACCCCATTGTGCCCAAGTTGCAAAACAACTTTCTCCTGCTCTTCTTCGCATGACCCGCCGTTCATTTTGTAGCTCAAAAAACAATGGAAATGAAACTTTTGTCTTACGAACAGATGAAAAAATTCCCCCGTTGTCGTATTTTGAATTTTGAGTTCAATGTGAATACCTACAAAAATAGTTTGAAAAATTACCTTTCGGATAGCCTTTAGTGGTAACAGCTAGTATTAATTGTATTAGCGGTAGCAATTATTTTAGTTGTGACGTAGGACAAAAGTTTCATTTCCATTAGGTATAACAACAATTCAGATTAAACATCGCTAGAAACATTGATTAATTTAACAACAGTTTGGATTGATTCGATGAAGCATCGGGTGAATAAAACAACACACGTAATCTCAATCTTTGAAAGTCACCGACACCGTAATAAGTCCGAATGGCTGTGCTGAAAAAACCCCGCAATGTTATAACTACAGTGTCTCCAGTTCCAGTACGAGGATGTAAAACTAGGTACCTACGTCTTTGACGAGGTATGTCTTTGAGAAGAGGTGAGTTTAGGACATGATTGTGGATTTCTCTAATAAATTAATACATTAAGTTTTAGATGCAAGCAAAGGGTAAAATTGTCCGCATACGAATACCTCCTAAATGTTACACCTCTATCGGCTCTGAATACATCCAGGTATAAAGCATGCCACCTACATTTTGCGGAAAAAATGTTTAAGTTATGGGGTAAGGACGGCAAGGCTGCTTTTTTGATTTTTTTACGTCATTAAATTGTTCAGGTACTGGAAAGTGCAAAGCCGTTGGTGGACAATAGTCTTCCCACACTAAATCTCCCACCACATGAAAAACTTCCCGCAATTTGCAGTTCCACCATCTGGAGAACTGATTGTTGCCGACCCTCAATTGGAGAATCCTTTGGAGCATGGTGTAGCATGCTTCTCACATTGTATGGTTTATTTGTAATTGTTAACCTCATCACTTTGAAAATGTTTCAATATCTCAAAGAAGTATTTTGTTAATAAAACGTTGGTAAAAAACCTGAAATTGTTATAAGGGTAACAAGTACCGTTTATAAAATGCTATTTTGTTACGTTTTCGCCTTTATAACTTAACGATTATGGCGGTTAAAAAGAAAGAAGTTGCGCGCTAATTTTCAAATCGCCCAGCGCCAGTTATCGAAGAGTAGCTGTACGAACACCCATGGCAGCCATGACAGTTTTAGAATATTTTCACGAGATCAAAGGTGTCGACACGAGCTGTCCCTACTGAAGGGAACACCAACATCATCGATATACTGTGCTTGAACGTCACTCAATGATGTAAATTGACGCCCGCCTCTTTGATAGTAACAAAAAGGCTCAGAAATTAAATAATAATAATAATAATAAAATAGTTTATTGTACCCGAGCAACTTACAGTCAGACAGACAAAGACATAAGACATACAACAACAAAAAAATAAAAATGGGGTACAATGGGCAGTGTTCGCATTGGCGTTCTTCCACACCACCAAGACATTTAATATGGTACATCACATTTCGCCGAGAAGCACCTCTTTGTACTTTGTTTTAAATACATTCTTACTATAAGAGTGAATCAAGTAATTTAATCCGGGATCATTAAGTTTCTTTGCCGCTATAAATGAAAAAGTGCGCTGAAACTTAGCAGAGTTGTATTTAGGGATGTCGTAGAGGTTTAAATCTCTGAGACAACGCTGAGTGAGTGATCGTCGTGACTTCAGCAGCTCAGACAAATACTTAGGACACTCATTGTGTAGTATATTCCAGAGCAAGACTCCAAAAGCTAAATCATATCGCCCAGATATTTTTAATTGTCGAGTGTCAACATAATAAGCCGTAATATGCTCATATTTACTGATAGAATAACAAAAGCGCATACAAGTATTTTGAAGTAATTGTAGCTTATTATTCAGCTCACAGGTCAAGTGAGGATAGTAGATAGTAATGCAGTAACCAAATATAGGATAAATAAGACTTTCAATTAGCCTGAGTTTAATTTTGTCAGGAAGAGTCTGTTTTAACCGGTATAACGATTTTAACTTTATATAACACTGTTTGAGCTTAGTAATTAGGTGTTGTTCAAAGCTTAAGGATCCATCAATTATCAGCCCTAAATCTCGGTGGTAGTCATTTGTTGGTACAACAACGTTGTCAATGTGTACCATCGTAAAATTGTACAAAGGCAGTTTTTTCAAATTACTAGTAGAACCAATAAACAGCACACTACTTTTGCCAGCATTGAGTCTAAGGCCATTATCAGTTGACCAGTTTGCTATCAAGCTTAGATCAAAGTTAACTTCATCAATTGCTTTGTTGCAGGACGTGAGGTCAAAAACTTTTATGAGTTGTACATTATCAGCATAGAAGTACATAGATGAGGAAATTTCAACACTTGCTAGATCGGAAGTGTAGACAGAGAGCAGGGTAGGCCCCAAATTACTACCTTGAGGGACTCCACTGGAAACAATTTTTTGAGATGAATCAACATCATTAATGCGCACTATCTGAGATCTACCTCTAAGATAATCGTCAAACCAATTTAAGGGCATGCCTGTCACACCATAGTATTGCAATTTTGCAAGCAACAGGTCATGATCAACTAGATCAAAGGCTTTGCTATAATCTAAGGACACGAGACATACGACTTTACCTTGATCGACTGCGTATGAGACTTCATCTAAAATTTTAGTGAGAGCAGTATTAGCACTATAGTGTGGTCTAAAGCCAGACTGCACGTCGGATAAGATATTGCGATCAGCAATAAATTTTGTAAACATTTTATGAACCAATTTCTCCACAACCTTAGACATAACACACAAGATACTAATTGGCCTTAGGTCCTTAAGATCTTGAACATCTGCAGTTTTAGCCAGAGGATGGATTACAGCCTTTTTCCACACTGTGGGAAAAATCCCACCTTGCAAAGTATCATTAATTAATTTGGTGAGTGATGACGCGCAAAACGGAAAAACTAATTGCAAAAATGTCACACTAATATCGTCAGAGCCTACCGAGTTCGACTTAATGCTGTTAATGATCTCACGAACTTCATCTTGACTTACCACCGAAAACGTAAACTGATTTTTCTCTGACTCTATATGATTCTTAAAAGAGTTAAGTAAGTTTGGATTAATGCGAGTTCTGTATTCATGTAAGTCAGAGAAAAAATTATTAATTTTATTGGCATCTTTTAAATGATCAGGAATGATATTGTTCGATACTTTGTGTATCCCCAAATCCTTAAACTTGGACCACAATTTTTTTGGGTTACTGTAAACTTTGTTTAATTCATATCTCATGTATGCCTTCCTTTCTTGACGAATAGCAAAAGATAAGTAGTTTTAACTTTTTTATATCTAAGTAAAATTTTTTGTCGTTGTCATTAATTAAATTAAATTAATTAAATGAACATTACCTACATCAAAGGCGCGGAGGAATTGATGATTTTCCTTCACTATTCCCACCTTTTACCTATTACTCCAGCATGCAGTTAATAAAGACAAAAGGAATCTTTGCATTTCAAATTTTAATGTTGATATGCCAAAATGGCACTTCGCGTGGACCGATTGCTTTCAAAAAAATATTCCAGTTCTTCAGCGGGCCAGACAATCTCCATGTATCAAATTTCTACCAAATCGATTTAGTAATTTGGGCTATAATGTATTTTTAGTGTTATTATAAAATTTCGATTTGTTGATCCAAAAAGCGCTAAATGCGAATTAATTTTGTCCTATTTAAAACCAGAATTTGAAGACCTTTCTGATGGTGACCATAAATCTTTCAAAAACTTGTTTTTAATGGTTAAATGAGGGAATAATTTTAAATTTGGAAATTGGTGTGCCAAAACGGCACTTTCCGTGAGCCGATTGAATTCAAAATTTGTTCAGCTTTTCGACGTGCAATACATTCCCCATGCGCAAAATTTCAGCCAAATCTGTTCAGGGGCTTGGGCTGTACCGCGATTTTAAAGGCCGATAAAAATATTTTTTTTTTATTTTTTGGTCAAAAGGGCACTAAGAATGAATACATTTTTAAAAGCATAATTTGAAGGTCTTTCTTATGGTGACGTGAAAAATAGGGGTTTGCATTTAAAATTTAAAAGTTGATGTGCCAAAATGGCATTTCCGTCTACACGATTGGCTCCAAAAGCTTTTCAGATCTAAGTTAGGTTACGAGATGCCTATGTTCCAAATTTCAGCCAAATCGGTCTAGTGGTTTTGGCTGTGGCGTGATTACAAACGAACGTACGTACGAACGTACGTACATACACACAGACACATTTTAAAAACCCCTTTTTTGGGTTCCTGAGACCTCAAAACGTGAAGATCTGGTGTTATCTCGAATTCGAAAATTTTAGTGATTGCAGTAACCTCCCTTTTTTTTTAAGTGGTGAAGTGGAGTGGATTTTTTTTATGTTTATTGTCTGTGACTAATTTTGCAATTTTCTGACAAATACCGACATCATCTCGGACATCACCCATCACATTTGACAATATGTTCCTTTTAAGGTTAACAGTTTGCCACCCTTTTGACAATAACTGATACTTTATGTCATCCACTGTCAGCCTGCTCCCTTTTAATGAAAAATATTTTTTTCTCTATTTTCCACTGAAATGACAGAAACTGTGAATACATTTTTACAACGAGAATTTGATCGTCTTTCTAATGGCGACATAAAAAGGGAGACCTTTGTATTTAAAATTTAAAGTTGATATGCCTAAATGGCACTTCCCGTGGACCAATTGCTTCCAAAAGCCTTTCAGGTCTTCAACGGGTCACCCAATCTCCATGTACCAAATTTCAGCCAAATCGATTCGCTAATTTGGGCTATAATGTATTTTTAGTGTTATTATGAAATTTCGATTTTTTGACCCAAAGAGCACTAAATGCGAACGAATTTTGTCTTACTTAAAACCAGAATTTGTAGACCTTTCTGATGGTGACAATAAATCTTTCAAAAACTTGTTTTGGATGGTTAAATGAGTGAATAATTTTAAAGTTACAAATTGGTGTGCCAAAACGGCAGTTTCCGTGGGCCGATTGAATCCAAAATTTGTTCAGCTCTTCGACGTGCAATACAATCCCCGCCGTGTGCATAATTTCAGCCAAATCGGTTCAGGGGCTTGGGCTGTACCGCGATTTTAAAGTCGGATAAAAATAATTTTTTTTTAAATTTTTGATCAAAAGGGCACTAAGAATGAATACATTTTTAGAAGCAGAATTTGAAGGCCTTTTCTATCGTGAGGTGAAAAATGGGGGTTTGCATTTAAAATTTAAATGTTGATGTGCCAAAATGGCATTTCTAGTTGCACGATTGGCTCCAAAAGCTTTTCAGATCTAAGTTGGGTTATCACATGCACACGTACCAAATTTCAGCTAAATCTGTCTAGTAGTTTTGGCTGTGGCGTGTTTACAAACGTACGAACGTACGAACATACACACAGACACATTTTTAAAACCGCTTTTTTGGGTTCCTGAGACCTCAAAATTCGAAAATTTTAGTGATTGCAGTAACCTCCCTTTTTTTTTAAATGGTGAAGTGGAGTGGGGAGGTTAAAAATGTGTAGAATTTGGCAAAAACAAGACTTCAGTCAAAAATTCATATTTTGGAAGCCTTGAAATTTTTCTCTTCCGAATTTATGGCACATCCTAAAGGAAGGTCAGGGCTACCTGATGACATACTTTAATGTCGCATTTCATGCACAGCGTATCCCCGATAAATTATCAAATTAACTGAAATTAAAAAGACAAAATTTCTAAAATTTTAAATGGAATGACCTTGAATTTTTTTCTCGCACTATTAGAGAAGTAAATTCTAGGTCGACTTTCTTAACAAATACCCATGCCTAAATAGCATGTTTTTCAAATTATCATACTAGTATTAGGTCTGTGTTGCGGTTCTATTCGTTTCCGAGTTACTGATAAGAGTAACAGAACAAGTGAATATCTTTAAAACGATAAACTCTACGGTGTATAACAATAGGGAAAAACTGTGATTAATTCGACAATGTTTTCTAAAGTCAATAAAAATTATCTCAATACCAAAGTTAATTAACAAAATCATTTCTAACCGCGATAGTGACAATAAGATCGATATTTGAATTAAAGGTGGTTATTAACTCCAGGCGGATTAAGCTATAAACCCAAAAATTTTAATTAACTTGGAAAGGATGCCATTTAAGTATAGGGTGTTATTAAGAAAGCTGACCTACAATTTAATTCTCTATTAGGCGGCGAAAAAATTTCAAGGTCATTCCATTTGAAATTTTCGAGATTTTGTCTTTTCAATTTCTGTTAATTTAAAAATTTTACAGGGGACACTCTGTGCATGAAATTTGACACCCAAATGTGTCGTCAGGTAGTCCTGACCTTTCTTGAGGATGCGCCATAAATTCGGAAGAAAAAAAATGCAGCAGAGAAGCGGCTGGAACCTCCCCAACGCGTGGGTCTTTGATTTCCGTGACCTGTGTTTAAGATTTTAAAGTTAATATGCCTAAATGGCACCCATTTGCTCCAAAAAGCCTTTCAGCTCTTCAACGGGTCACCTGACCTCCATGTACCAAATTTCAGACAAATCCATCCAGTAGTTTGGGCTATAACGTGGTTTCAGTGTTATTACAAAATTTCGATTTTTCTACTCAAAGGGTAATAAATGCGAATAAATTTTATCTCATTTAAAACCAGAATTTGAAGACCCTTCTGATGGTGACAATAAATTTTTCAAAAATTTGTTTTGTATGGGTAAATGAGAGAATAACTTTAAATTTGGAAACTGGTGTGCCAAAACGGCACTTTCCGTGGGTCGATTGAATCCAACATTTGTTCAGCTCTTCGACGTGTAATACAATCCCCATGTGTGCAAAATTTTATCCAAATCGGTTCAGGGGCTTGGGCTGTACCGCGATTTTAAAGTCCGATCAAAATCTCGATATTTTTAGTTTTTGGTCAAAAGGGCACTGACAGTGAACACATCTTTGGAAGCAGAATCTGAAGGCCTTCCTTATTGTGACGTGAAAAATGGGGGTTTACATTTAAAATTGAAAAGTTGATGTGCCAAAACGGCATTTCTGGTTGCACGATTGGCTCCAAAAGCTTTTCAGATCTAAGTTGGGTTATCACATGCACATGTACCAAATTTCAGCCAAATCGGTCGAGTAGTTTGGGCTGTGGCGCGTTTACGAACGAACGTACGTACGTACGTACATACATACAGACACATTTTAAAAACCACTTTTTTGGGTTCCTGAGACCTCAAAACGTACAGATCCGGTCTTATTTCGAATTCGAAAATTTTAGTGATTGCAATAACCTCCCTTTTTTTTTAAATGGTGAAGTGGAGTGGGGAGGTTAAAAAACTACAAGGCTTCGAAAATATTAATTTTAACCTCCCCAACTCCATCACAATTTTAAAAAAATGGGAGGTTACTGCAATCACTAAAATTTTCGAATTCGAGATAAGACCGGATCTATGCGTTTTGAGGTCTCAGGAACCCAAAAAAGTGGTTTTTAAAATGTGTCTGTGTGTATGTTCGTACGTACGTTTGTAAACACGCCACAGCCAAAACTACTAGACCGATTTGGCTGAAATTTGGTACGTAGGCATCCCATAACCCAACTTAGATCTGAAAAGCTTTTGGAGGCAATCGTGCAACCGGAAATGCCATTTTGGCACATCAACTTTTAAATTTTAAATGCAAACCCCCATTTTCCACGTCACCTTATGGTGCCTAGTGCCTTTTGGACAAAAATTGAAATATTCGGGATTGTTAGCGTACTTTAAAAACACGATACAGCCGAAACCTCTGACCCGATTTGGCTGAAATTTTGTACATGGAGACCGTATTATACGTCGAAGAGCTAAAAAATGTTTGGAGGCAATCGACCCACGGAAAGTGCCGTTTTGGCACATCAATTTCAATTTTAAATATACTCTCATTTTACCATCCTAAACAACTTTTTTTAAAATTTCTTGTCAGAGTCAGGAAGGTCTTCAAATACTTGTTGAAAATAAGATAAAATTCATTCGCATTTACTGCCCTTTGGGTAAAAAAAAATTGAATTTTGTAATAACACTAAAACCACATTATACCAAACTACTGGATCGATTTGACTTAAATTTGGTACATGGAGATTGGGTGACCAGTTGAAGACCTGAAAGGCTTTTGGAAGCAATTGATAAACGAGAAGTGTCATTTAAGCATATCAATTTAAAATTTTAAATACAATGCCTCCTTTTTTATGTCGCCATTAGAAAGACGATCAATTTCTGGTTTGAATAAAGTATTCGCAGTTTCTGCCATTTCAGTGGAAAATAGAGAAAAAATTCTTTCTCATTAAAAGGGACATTAACCTTAAAAGGAACATATGTTGTCAAATGGGTGATGACGGTATTTGTCGAAATTTTCTGTTGAATATAAAGATCCACGCGATGGGGAGGTTCCAGCCGCTTCTCTGCTGCATTTTTAACCTCCCCAACTCCATCAAAATTTTAAAAAAATGGGAGGTTACTACAATCACTAAAATTTTCGAATTTGAGATAGCACCAGATCTTCACGTTTTGGGGTCTCAGGAACCCAAAAAAGCGGTTTTCAAAATGTGTCTGTGTGTGTGTACGTACGTACGTTTGTAAACACGCCACAGCCAAAACTACTAGACCGATTTAGCTGAAATTTGGTGCGTAGGCATCTCATAACCCAACTTAGATCTGAAAAGCTTTTGGAGCCAATCGCGCAACTAGAAATGCCATTTTGGCACATCAACTTTTTAATTTTAAATGCAAACCCCCATTTTTCACGTCACGATAGGAAAGGCCTTCAAATTCTGCTTCTAAAAATGTATTCACTCTCAGTGCCCTTTTGACCAAAAATTAAAAAAAAATTGATTTTTATCGGACTTTAAAATCGCGGTACAGCCCAAGCCCCTGAACCGATTTAGCTGAAATGTTGCACATGGGGATTGTATCGCACGTCAAAGAGCTGAACACATTTTGGATTCAATCGGCCCACGGAAAGTGCCGTTTTGGCACACCAATATCCAACTTTAAATTATTGACTTATTTAACCATCCAAAACAAGTTTTTGAAAGATTTATTGTCACCATCAGAAAGGTCTTCAAATTCTGGTTTCAAAAAAAATGCAGCAGTGAAGCGGCTGGAACCTCCCCATCGCGTGGATCTTTGACTTGTGTTTCTAGCCGAATTAGCACAGAAATTGTATAAGACTGGTTTCAACGACGGTTTTAGAACTGCCTAAAAAAGACTTACTTATACCTACTTTTCTCTAATGAATGTTTCAATTTGTATGTTCTAAAAAAGTTCTAAAACCATCATGGAAACCAATCATACATTTTCTTTGCTAATTCGACTAGAAACCCAAGGCAAAGATCCACGCGATTGGGAGGTTCCAGCCGCTTCACTGCTGCATTTTTTAACTGAAGTCTTGTTTTTGCCAAATTCTACATATTTTATTAAATAACTCGAAAACGATTGAATTTAAATATGGGGCACACCTGACAAAAATTGCACAGAGTGACACGTAGAAACCAAAAATGCATTGATATATGATGATATATGTTTGTCACTAAATGTAATTGTTTGCTGCCCCCCTATACGAGCCGCCATTGTGAGTTCATAGTAATTTTAGAATATGCACATTTTCAATCACTAACGGTTGGCGTACACAGATTTTCGATGTTATTAATGAGGTGGACATACGTGGACATACGTGGTGTCACCGTTGGGACACCCTGTATATGTATATATGTAGCTTTTTACACCGGTGGGGAGGTTCCAGCCGCTTTTTTGCTGCCCATTGTTTTTCAACTTCCATTCAGGCTTTTTTTTGGTAACTATATTTCTCAACTTTGAACAGACTTGGAAGTGAAACGTGTACAGCAAATTTCAGTACATCGGCTCTCGAATTATTGCAATTAATAGTTTTAACCTCCCCAACCCCATCACAATTTTAAAAAAATGGGAGGTTACTGCAATCACTAAAATTTTCGAATTTGAGATAGCACCAGATCTCCACGTTTTGAGGTCTCAGGAACCCAGAAAAGTGGTTTTTAAAATGTGTTTGTGTGTATGTTCGTACGTACATACGTACGTTCGTACGTTTGTAAACACGCCACAGCCAAAACTACTGGGCCGATTTGGCTGCAATTTGGTACGTAAGTATCTCATAACCCAACTTAGATCTGAAAAGCTTTTGGAGCCAATCGTGCAACCGGAAATGCCATTTTGGCACATCAACTTTTAAATTTTAAATGCAAACCCCCATTTTTCACGTCACCATAAGAAAGACCTTCAAATTCTGCTTCTAAAAGTGTATTCACTCTTAGCGCCCTTTTGACCAGAAATAAAAAAAAAAGGCAGCAGAGAAGCGGCTGGAACCTCCCCAACGCATGGGTCTTTGATTTCCGTGACTTATTGTCTTTAAGGTTTTAAAGTTGATATGCCTAAATTGCACTTCCCGTGGACCAATTGCTCCCAAAAGCCTTTCAGCTCTTCAATGGGTTACCTAACCTCCATGTACCAAATTTCGGACAAATCGATCCAGTAGTTTGGGCTATAACGTGGTTTCAGTGTTATTACAAAATTTCGATTTTTCTACCCAAAGGGTACTAAATGCGAATAAATTTTATCTCACTTAAAACCAGAATTTGAAGACCTTTCTGATGATAACAATAAATCTTTCAAAAAGTTGTTTTTGATGGGTGAATGAGAGAATAATTTTAAGTTTCGAAATTGGTGTGCCAAAACGGCACTTTCCGTGGGCCGATTGAATCCAAAATTTGTTCAACTCTTCGACTTGTAATACAATCCCCATGTGCAAAATTTCAGCCAAATCGGTTGAGGGGCTTGGGCTGTACCGCGATTTTAAAGTCCGATAAAAATCTATTTTTTTTTAATTGTTGGTCAAAAGGGCACTAAGAATGAATACATTTTTAGACGCAGAATTTGAAGGTCTTTCTTATGGTGACGTGAAAAATGGGGGTTTACATTTAAAATTTAAAAGTTGATGTGCCAAAATGGCGCTTCTGGTTGCACGATTGGCTCCAGAAGCTTTTCAGATCTAAGTTGGGTTATCACATGCACACGTACCAAATTTCAGCCAAATCGGTCGAGTAGTTTGGGCTGTGGCGTGTTTACGAACGTACATACGTACGTACGCACGTACGTACGTACATACATACAGACACATTTTAAAAACCACTTTTTTGGGCTCCTGAGACCTCAAAACGTATAGATCCGGTCTTATCTCGAATTCGAAAATTTTAGTGATTGCAGTAACCTCCCTTTTTTTTAAATGGTGAAGTGGAGTGGGGAGGTTAAAATTAATATTTATCAGACTTTAAAATCGCGGTACAGCCCAAGCCCCTGAATCGATTTGGCTGAAATTTTGCACATGGGGATTGTATTGCACGTCGAAGAGCTGAACAAATTTTGGATTCAATCGGCCCACGGAAAGTGCCGTTTTGGCACACCAATTTCCAACTTTAAATTATTCACTCATTTAACCATCCAAAACAAGTTTTTGAAAGATTTTTGTCACCATCAGAAAGGTCTTCAAATTCTGGTTGTAAATAAGACCATTTAGTGCTCTTTGGGTCAAAAAATCGAAATTTTGTAATAACACTAAAAATCCATTATAGCCCAAATTAGTGAATCGATTTGGCTGAAATTTGGTACGTGGAGATTGGGTGACCCGTTGAAGACCTGAAAGGCTTTTGGAAGCAATTGGTCCACGGGAAGTGCCATTTAAGCATATCAACTTTAAATTTTAATTACAAGGCCTCCTTTTTTATGTCGCCATTAGAAAGACGATCAAATTCTGGTTCTAAAAATGTATTCACAGTTTCTGCCATTTCAGTGGAAAATAGAGAAAACATTCTTTTTCATTAAAAGGGAGCGGGCTGACAGTGGATGACATAAAGTATCAGTTATTGTCAAAAGGGTGGCAAACTGTTAACCTTAAAAGGAACATATTGTCAAATGTGATGGGTGATGTCCGAGGTGATGTCGGTATTTGTCAGAAAATTGCGAAATTAGTCACAGACGATAAGCACAAAAAAAATGTTGAATTGACTACCATCTACACAGAATACAAAGATCCACGCGATGGGGAGGTTCCAGCCGCTTCTCTGCTGCATTTTTTGGTTTTATACCGTTAATTCCCATCCCTTTGTGCCAATTATGGCCCAAGAGCTATCCCCGCCTTTCTTTTCGAGAGACAAGACAAAGCTGTATAACAAATTTCAGGTTGATATCTCAATCAGTTCTCAAGTTATGCGACGGTCATGGGTCAGACTCGACGAGCGATCAAGTGAGCGAGCGAGCGAATAATTAAAGGTAAGAGTGCCTCCAAATTCTGCTACGGCAGTAAATCGGATGGGTACCAGATCATTTTCAAGCGCCGCATTATAATTGGTTCTTTGATAAATGAGATCATATAATCTTAGTTGTATTGAATTTGGCACAAACAAAGCAATTAAATTGATTTTTATCAAAATATTTTAGATAAACATTAATAATTACGAAACTGAGCAAAATGAATCGACACCTGATATAGGTAATTGTTTTCGTCTTTTCAAATTATTACTTAAGATAAGGATAAACGACAAAGAACGCATGAGGAAAGTTATGTACCTACCTACCCAACATCCGAATTTCTTTGTTCAGTGTGAACTTCCCCCGGAATGCCAATTCTGTAGTTTGCATTGGACGTTTTTTTGCACAATTATTGCAGAAAGGTGAGAAAAGGTCTATTGTTGCAAAAAAAATGGCAGCAGAGAAGCGGCTGGAACCTCCCCATAGCGTGGGTCTTTGATTTCCGTGTCTTGTGTTTAAAATTTTAAAGTTGATATGCCTAAATGGCACTTCCCGTGGACCAATTTCTCCCAAAAGCCTTTCCGCTCTTCAACGGGTCACCTAATCTCCATGTAGGTACCAAGTTTCAACCAAATCGATCCGCTAGTTTGGGCTATAGTGTGGTTTTAGTGTTATTACAAAATTTGGATTTTTCAGAGGGTTCTAATTGCCAATAAATTTTGTCTTATTTAAAACCAGAATTTGAAGACCTTTCTGATGGTGACAATAATTCTTTCAAAAGCTTGTCTTAGATGAGAAGAATTTTAAATTTGAAAATTGATGTTGCCAAAGCGGCACTTTCCGTGTGTCGAATGAATCCATAAATTCTTCAGCTCTTCGACGTGTAATACAATCCCCATGTGCAAAATTTCAGATAAAAAACTTTTTTGTTTTTGGTCGAAAGGGCACTAAGAGTGAATGCATCCTTGGAAGCAGAATTTGAGGGCCTTTCCGATGGTGGCGTGAAATGGGAGTTTATATTTAAAATTTAAAAGTTGAAGTGCCAAAATGGCATTTCCGGTTGCACGATCGGCTCCAAAAGCTTTTCAGATCTAAGTTAGGTGAGGAGATGCCTAGGTACCAAATTTCAGCCAAATCGGTCGATTAGTTTGGGCTGTGGCGTATTTACGAACGTACGAACGTACTTACGTTCATACATACAGACACATTAAAAAAAACACTTTTTTGGGTACCTAAGACCTAAAAACGTATAAATCCGGTCTTAATAATAATAATAATAATAATAATAATAATACAAATAATACTTTATTGCCCAACAGATATATATGTCACACAATTCGACCAGGTGATTGCAGTAACCAGACATTACATACAATGGTGCCTTCAAACCCAAATTTGTTCGACAGGTTTTTAGTGAGAAATCAACAGCATATCTGGAATTGAGCCTAGGCACGTTAAAACTAACTAGAGATAGCAGCTGAGGGCAATCAACGCCACCATGCAACAGCTTGCGCATGAAGACAATCGATGTCATAATTCTCCTTAATTTTAATGAATCAAAATCAAAAATACTTAATAATTGTGATTGCGGAATTTTATAATCTGGATAAACATGGTGACATTGAAAATGTAAAAATTTTAGAAAGCGCCTTTGCACGGCCTCAAGATTAATTGATCCTACATTATAAAAAGGCGCCCAAACAACTGAACAATACTCAAGCCGACTGCGAACTAGAGAGAAGTATAAACGCTTTAAAGAAACAGAATCAGTAAAGGATTTAGTATTTCTTACAACGAAACCAAGAACTTTATATGCTGAGTTGACAACAGAATTCATATGCACATTAAATGATAATTTATTATCAAACGTTACACCTAAGTCCTTCACAGTGGTGGCTTTCACTAATTCAACCTCATCAATGCTGTATGGATAACTAATAACATCTTTCTTCCTAGTGTACGAGACAACAGAACACTTTCTAACGTTCAACTCAAAACCATTCATGCAACACCAAGACATTATCTCGAATTCGAAAATTTTAGTGATTGCAGTAACCTCCCATTTTTTTAAATTGTAGGGTTGGGGAGGTTAAAATACAAATGGCAGATACGTCACAAGCTAGTGAAAAAATTGACTATAAAACTCAAACTCCATCACTTTGATTTGGAATCAGGTCATTCAAATTTGCTACTTTTCTTAGATTTCTTCACGAAATGTCATGTGCATACCTGTACCTACTAGCAAGGTTTTCTAGAGCCAAAACTGCCAAACGCCTAAAGCGGGTACAAAATTTCAATCATTTAATAAGCATACCTACCTACCGATTCACTTGAAAAGAAAACTAAAAATTGCAAAAATTAAGATTACATTCCAATCAGATAACGGTTTCTAAATATAGCACTTGATAAATGATTACTAGATATGATATATTATAGACCCGAAATGTAAGAAATTCATATGTCCACATAAGAATCGTGTTTTTGCATCTAACGTAAAAGATCATCCCTGTCTTCGCTTACGTAAAATTTCCCCACGGTAAGTACCTAAGTAAAAAAACAAGAGTGCCTCGCATTTTGCTCCGGCACTAAAATAGAATAAATAACGACAGCGAGCTATTAATTTTCCTTTCTAGAGTTTTCGTTTAAGATGAAGAATAAAGAGAACCGAAATTGCTAAAACACACATAAAGACTAAATCGGAAAATGGCCAGCAACAATCAGCCACCAGGATCAACGGATCCCACAGCCCAGAAAGACGTAAGTGAAACTAACTTAAGTGCTTCGGAGTTGAAAGGGGTGAGTTTTAGGGGTGCAGTCCTTTTCGTTTAATTCAAATATTCCGGTTGTAGGTAGTTTAACGGATAAATTTCCTCCAAGACAATTTCTTGTGCTTGAGGGTTGAAGGGAATGAGTTGGGGATGGGCTGGGGGGCGGGGATGAATTTTGTTTGCGTTCAATACCAAGTTGCGTTTTCGATTTCATCACCCTAGTCAAATGCCTAAAAAATTTACACTGTTCAGAAGTTTACTTTTTCAACCCCTTTCATAATTTACATGCGTGTGATTTTGCATCTGTGGTGTTCTACAATTTCTTGCATCTAAGGCCTATCTGGTGTTCATAAGTTAATTAACAATAAGATGTACCTAGGTAAGAGTTAAAAAAGTTAAAATATGTTTAATCAGCTTCCAATGTATGCTGGGTTGTTGTAGCCCTGATTTTAGACTGAGGGGTTAAGGGTTGAAATATTGTGAAGAGAGTTGAAAAGTTGGAAAGAGTGAAGATGAAGAAAATGAGGATGTTCGCGAAACATGTAGCAGAACTCCTACCGTGGGTTCCGAGGTAACTTTCTTACAGAAAAATAAGTTAAAAGCCAACGGAAGATATACATCAATGCGATGTGTATCCCATCCCCGTAGATGTTTATTCACCGTGAATGATTCATACCATAGGTGTTTTATTCCAGGCGCCGTACCTATAGGGAAAAGTGTTTTTTTCCAGTTTGCTCGGAACTGGTTCCGGCCAAATTTGAGTGATTCGGTCAATGGCCCTCAGTGTCCTCTATGCATAAAAAAAAAATTGGCCCTGAAAGATTATTTCTCTAAAATTGACCGGAAAGGTTAACTTTCCGGTCGAGCGTCTAAAAAGTGTCTTTCCATATTCTTTACGTTATTTCCCTACGCGGCTCCCGATTTTCAAACAGACCTCCCGTTATAAGTAGAAGGCATTTCAGGGCCAATTTTTTTCATGCATAGAGGACACTTGGGCCCATTGATCGAATCACTTGAATTGGGCCAACCAGTTCCATGAGCAAACTGATAATAATATAACTTTTCCCTATGCGGCGCCTGGAATGAAACACCTTATAATGAGGTGGGCTTGACGGTTTTGGATGCATATTTAATCTGTACCTAGTGGTAGTGCCAAAGTATATGCTTCATGATAAAGGAAACGTGAAGATGTGTCAATTTCAGGTGATGATATTTTTTACGTTCAATTAGTATCTTCCGGTTGTAAATAGGTCAACGGTAGAATTTCCACCAAGTCAATTCAACGCAAACTCGAGGTAATGGCAATTACCGGCCTGTGCCCAAGAAACCTCTCATTGCCGGAGCTTTTAAATAAAACTAACGCAGCAATCCAACACCACCTAACCATATTACTTGCTATTAACGTCCCCCTAACAGGGTCTTTTTTTATTATTGTCCCACTTTTAAATTGTCATATCTCCTTTATTACTTGAGATATTCACCTGAAATAAAAACAGGATGGTAGACCGTACCCCCGAGTTTTGTTCTGGACCTTACTCCCAGCGATCACCGGATCTTAAGCGCTGTAGATGCAACTTGCTTTTTTTTTAAACCGGACACCCGGTATATTCTTACATGGATTGATAGAGAATTTTCTTCTGATTTCATTTATATAGGGTAGTTGATATCTGGAGTTGATAGTTTTCGAGAAAAAAATTCGTGAAAATAAATGTTTTTATAACTTATAGCCATGTAGTGAAGGTCTGAGAATTCTAAGAAAATTGTAACCTTCTTTAGTATCATAGTAACAAAGTAGGTAACTGATTTATTCGCCTTAAAACATTACAAATTAAAAATTTCAAAATGATGGCCATTTTCATTTAGACATTCTCGTCCGATTATTTCAAATTTAATTTTTTTTCTCGAAAACCCCGTTGAAAACTATCAACCCCAGATATCAACTACCCTATATGAATGAAATCAGAAGAAAATTTACTATCGATCCGTGCAAGAATATACCGGGTGTTCCATTAAAAAAAAGAAAGTTGTATCCACAGCGCTTAAGATCCGACGGTGATCGCTGAGAGTAAGGTCCAGAACAAAAGCCAACGGAAGGTATATACAGGGTTAGTACAAAGTCTCGGGACGGTCAGTTACCTCCGTTATTTCTTGAGATTCTACTTTGAAATTTGGTACCCGCGCACAATTAAATACAGGGAATTTAAAACTGTTTCCAAGAAATTTCTTGGACTTCCGGTTAAACCGGAAGTGACCCTAAAAGTCGGTTTTTTAAATGGAATCATACTTTTTTCTCAACGGATTCGGAATCTACGAATTTTTTTAAGTTAAAAACATGTATCATACTTGACCAGAAGTTAAGTCGCGGCCACCCTCGATTTTCAAAAACATCGAAGAAATCGGTCAAAAAGCAAGATTTTTGAAAACTGCAAGTACACGTCAACCTTATTTTTTTAAAGCAAATTCAACCGGCCAATTACATTTTTAAAAATTCTTTTTCCTAGTTTGGCTGATTGTGAACATTTAATAAATTTCAAAAAAGCAAAAACAACTAAAACGAAATGTAATTGAGCAATTGAATTTGTACTAAAAAAATAAGGTTGACGTGTACTTGCGGTTTTGAAAAATCTTGCTTTTTGACCGATTTCTTCGATGTTTCTGAAAATCCAGGGTGGCCGCGACTTGATTTTTGGTCAAGTATGATAGATGATTTTAACTTTAAAAAATTCGTAGATACTGAATCCGTTGAGAAAAAAGTATGATTCCATTAAAAAAAACGACTTTTAGGGTCACTTCCGGTTTAACTGGAAGTCCAAGAAAATTTTTAAAAATTGTTTAGAATTCCCTGTATTTAATTGTGCCTGGGTACCAAGTTTCATAGTAAAGTCTTAAGAAATAACTGAGATAACTGACCGTCCCGGAACTTTGTACTAACCCTGTATATATCAATGCGATGTATATCTCGGTAGATGTTTATCAAGTTAATGTGTATGTAGGGGCAGCTGGTCTTACTGGTGGAATCGGGTGCAGATTTTATCAATCTGCACCTAGTAGTAGTGCCTCCGCAAACGCACAGATGTGTCAAAAAGGCGAAATGTTAAAAAAATGTTGCAAAATTTAAAAATAGAAAATGAACAGGAATGAGTAAATGAAAAGAATTACCGGAATTAAAACAAAATTTGGCGAATTTTGAAAAATTAACACTCGGGGCTGAAAAATTGTGAAAGGGGATTAAAAGTCAAGAGGAATGAAAATTAAGTGTGATTAAGCAAAATTACGAAATAAAACATGAAAATAACCACATTATGCAATTAAAACTTTTGTGGGGGGGTTGAAATACACACTTATACCTACCTATTGCGAAGGAAACTGAAAAACTGTAAAAGGTAAACTGAATCCCAAATGCGTTCAATTTGGCACACATATTCAGTGGGAGATTTGTAGGTGCTGATTAGAATTTCGAATTCGAATTCTGCTTCTAAAAATGTATTCACATTAGTGCCCTTTTGGCCATAAAATGGTGCCGTGAAAAAAAACCTATGCATAACTGTATATTTTTATTACCGGATTTGAGAGCTGATTTTTTTTCAAACCGAAGACCTTGGTGCCATTTTTTCGAAAAATGTCATTTTCACGGCAAAGGGGCCCTTGTTTCAATTTATTTTACAAAAAAGCATATTCTTTCTAACGGATGAGACAGCTGTTGTATTGCCGGATCAAAAACCTTAGTGCAATTTTTTAGAAAATTTTCATTTAAGGGTCAAAACGGCCCCTTTTTGAATTTTTCTTATCAAAAGGTCATATTATCATTGTCGAATTCGATAGCTGTTGCAATCCGGGATCGAAAACCTTAGTGCCATTTTTTCGAAAAATGTCAGTTATAGCAGCGGTAAAATAATGATGATTAGAGTAGTTGAGAGTACAATTTATGAAATCGATTAATCGATTTTAACCAAAATCGATTTTGACATAGTCGGTTTGAAAATCGAGTTGATCTAAAAATCGAGCCGATTTCAAAATCGAAGAATATCCAAATTGATTTTCAAATCGAAGTCGATTTTTCGACCAGATTTGTGACTTCTACGCTTCTACTGCATTAGCCTTATTGAGTACCACACCTACGCTGTCTGTAAAGGGTGTCATTTTTTGGTCGACTCTGAAATCGAAGTCGATTCTGAAATCGAAGTCGAATTTAAAATCGAAAATCGATTTTCGATTAGCACAAAAATCGCTATTAATCGAAAATTGATTAACCGATTAATCGAAAAATCGAGTTCGATTGCCAGCACTAACCTATACTAAATAGTACCCTCACTATTCTAAAGGCATCATAACTTTGTCGGTTCCATAACTGCTTCTAGAAACCGGACATTAATAACAAAAACTATTGGAGCCGTAAATTGTCACTAAAAATGGTGTCTTCTGGGACATCCTGCTCCAAGTGTGAAGTGTATGACAACATTCACAATAATAAACTCTACATTCTTCAGGAATACCTAGGTACATATCGCATTGATTAGGTAATTGATAAACATCTTCCCATTGATTTTGCAATTTATTGTTGATTCCTAACCGTTTTTTATAGAATGGACACTGATTAATATTGATCTACAACTGTAATATGGGTATCCAATGAAGTACTTATCATTTTGTGTAACATCAGGAGTAATTATGAAAGAATTAGGAAGTTTGCCATACTTACTTAGGTATACTCAGTTTCTAGAAGCAGTTACGGAACCGATAAAGTTATGCTGCAATAAAAATGGTGAAAGTAGGACTAGCGCAAGGCAACAAATCCTTTTGTTAAGAGTGTTGATTTACATAAAAATTTCAATGATCTTGTTTTCTATATTAGAACGAAATCCAATTTACCAGGTTTGCCGTTTTCTCAGACTCAACGTTCCTTGGACCAACAATTACTTTAAGCTCAGCTCTCATGCCTTCCAAACAACAAAAACCTATTTCGATTTATGATGGGGCAAAAATTAATTAATTGAAGTCTTTTCTTTCAGGCGTTCACTAGAAAAAAAGGAACAGGTAAAAATGAAGGGTACAATTTTGAAAAATTCATGACGGTATTCACATTATTTGAACTGATCCTCGACGACAGCTTGAAGGATTTTCAAATTTCAACAAATGACGAAAATTTAGGATGCTTCGATGATGTCATAATCAGTGTGGAATATAAAGATGGGACCACGAGGAAATCCGCCATGCAACTAAAGCACGTGGACAATGAAGAAAAGCTATTGCAAATTGAAGACTTGTGCGGAAGAGATAAAAAATTTAGCATCGCTCGTTATTGTTGGGAAGCTCAACAAATTTTGGAAACAGATTGCTTCTACACACTTCATACAAACAGAAAATTGGACGTAAATGATCAAGAAATAAAGTTAAAATTTAAATTACCAAAAGAGGATAATTTAAAACTTACTGTACAGCTATGCAAAACTGGCCCTGGACAAGTTTACACCTTTCAAATTGAAAAAGGGAAAAACTCAAAAATTTGCGCTGATGACTTTGAAGCCTATCAACGGTTCTTCCAGAAATTTGACCTAAAGACCAATCAAGACAATGCCAAAAAATTATTTAACAAGAATTTGGATAAGTGGATTGAATATTTTGGCGGCACCAAGGGCAGTTTTCATAAATTTAATGAATTTATAAATAGGTGGAGTACAAGAGATGGCAACTTGAAAAAATTAGACAAGAAAATTGTGATTTTCAAATTAGTGGAATCCTTACTTTCCCTATACATTGAGAATCTAATCTTCTCAGAATATGAAAATGAAATTGTTCGGATTCTAAGAGAAGCTATCATGAAATTTAGTGTCACCACATTTAAGACGCCCAACGAATTCGTCAAGAAAATATGGCTGAAAACCAAAAGTGATACGGAAATTAAGAAAGTTGGATGTGAATTATATTTATTAGATGAGGAACAGGAATTTATGGATCCTTCTGATAAAATGAAGATATTATGGCACTTAGGGGAGTGTCCCCTGATTGTAAAAGTGTTCAAAGAGTCCGAGAAGGCGATAAACACAGCCATAGGTTTCCTTGCCAAAAATGAAATCATTGACAGAAAATTGATTTTGCAAGGAGAAGCATGTTACAAGGAGAATCATGAAATTACTTTAAATCGATTCGAGAATCTGAGTGATTTAAAGAATATGGATGAAACTATTTACAAAAATATAGTCACAAAATTACAATTACATTTACAAGGTAGACGATGCAATTTGGCAGAAATTATTACTTCTGAAGATGCTGAAAAAATCTTAACTACCGACTATTTAATTCAAATGGCTCAATCAGACATTAAGATTTGTGGAGAACAAGAAAGTCTTCCAGAATTTTACGTAAGGAGGTCATTATCGCGTACCGTTATAAATCCACAATTTCTAAAAAAAAACAAATCCCAGGATATAATTATAATCAGCAATAATAAGGAAGAAGCAAGCGAGGCTATTAAAACTGCAGCTGGCAAAATTGATAAAATAGAAGAATTGTTAAATCTTGCAGGTCAAGGGCATGAATTATCAGAAAAGTGTATCGTAATTCAACCCAGTGAATGTACTTCTGAAGAATTTCTATCAATTCGTCAAAACTTCCCGGAAAAAAATTGCCATCACTTTAAATACGTTGCCGAAGGTTTAGAATGGATTGAATCGACAGAGAACATACAGGAGCTACGAGCTTATAAAATCAATGAAGTCGCTGACGAAGACGAGTTAAACCTTCTTCAATGTTCAAATCGAATTAACATCATCTGTGCAGAGCCGGGTCTTGGCAAGTCGACGATGTTAAATTTTTTCAAAAATTCTTTCGACGTACACTATTGGCCACTGTATTTAAATTCAAAAGAATATGTATCGACAATATCAGACAGTCAAGATATTGAAACATTCGTGATTTCCTGTTACCAAAATATTCAACCTATTGAAAAGGATCTTTTGGATATTTTCTACAGGGAGAAAAAAATTGTATTTTTATGGGATTCCATAGATGAGGTCCTTGAACCTCGAAAACGGAATGACCTTTACAAATTTATGAAAAAAATTGAAGATAATGGCTTTAAACAATGGATTGCTTCGAGATCCAACATTAAATGGGAACTTGAAACAGAATTCAACTCATTTGCTCGAAACATAGAAGAATTCAATGAAGAACAGCAAAAGAAATACATAGAAGATCGTCTTTCGAAGAAATACGATACAAAGCAACTTGAAATCATATTTGAAAAAATAAGCACAAACACAAAATTCTTGAATTATTTTAATATACTCGGCGTTCCAATGCAACTCGCCATGTTAACTGAACTCTTACTTCAAAGGAATTTTGATTTTTTTAATTTCCCGATGACGGCATCAAAGTTGTACGAGCATTTTGTAAATGGTAAGCTTGAATCTCACTTCAAGAACGTTAAAGTGGACGACGAGTCTACCAAGGAAACCGTACGAGAAAGCTACGTCAACGCATATAAAATATTTGGTATGAAAATTTGTGTTGAATCTGTTACTGCAGATTATGTAAATAAATCACAACTCGATTTCATGAAGAAAATGATATCGAAAACTTTGGAGAAATTAAATAAATCTGATCCCGTGGGTCTTATCATCAACTATGGCGGAAATGAATTGTCTTTTGTTCATCAGACATTCGCGGAATATTTTGCCGCCCTCTTTCTTTCGGAGAATTTTCCTACTTTGCGAAGCTTAAGTGATATTTACTTCGACAGCGGATTCAACAACGTCAGATTTATGTTGGATCTAATTCTTTGTGAAGAATGTCCAGCGCACTTAGCAGTTCTTTACAATGATCTAACACTTTTGAAGGAAAACAAGGATCATGTTTTAGAAAAGGATTCGAATGGAAGAACTGCGTTACACGTAGCTCTGTCGTGGACGAACGGACACCTCAACTTGCCAGACTTAACCATTTCGCGAATATTCCAACAAGATCACTTGGAAAAGTTAGAAACTAAGTTTAAAATTGTGGCGTTTCTTCTAAAATATGTAACCGAATCACAGGAAAAGTCTCTGGATGTTTATGACAGTTCAATAAATGTGGATTACTCGCAATAGTACATTGTGTATTAAAAGCGGAAAGTGCAACTTTTGTGCTCGGAACAAGTAAATTGCTGCTCGAGCCTTTAGGCGAGAGCAGCAAACTTGTGAGAGCACAAAAGGCACTTTACGCTTTCAATACACATACTATTTTTTCTACGCCCCTTATAAATAAGGCAAGAAGAAGCATATTTTTCTCAATTTTTAAAAAACAGCATGTCGTCAATCAGTACATGAATTTTTTGTAGTTATCTGTGGACGTTCCTATGACACTGCTTTTGTTATTTTTCAAAATACGTCAAAAATTTTTCAAAGCGACTGTAAACTAGAGATTTCGTTGTTCTCTTGGTCAGAATGGCAGACATTGATAGTAGTGACGAGAGTGTAGTGGATCTGGAATGCACCCCGCCACACATAAAGGAAGCCGCGAAAAACGTAATCTTGAATTTGTTACCTGACAAATCGAAGACCAGGTACGAGAGAGAATACACGTTGTTCGTGCAATGGTGCAAAACCAATCAAGTTAAATCATCCTACTCTGAAGATATATTGCTGGCTTATTTGTCGGAAATTTCGAGAACGAAGAAATCATCTACTATATGGTCAGTGTATTCAATGTTGAAGAGCACTCTGTCTTCCAAACATAACGTAGATATCTCAAAATATAGCAGATTGATAGCATTTCTAAAGAAGCAGTCAGTGGGATACAGGGCCAAGAAATCAAAGGTGCTGAGAAGGGAAGAGATTAACAGGTTCCTATCAGATGCTCCGGATGAGTGTTATTTGATGTTGAAGGTAAATTATGGCGCTAAATTATTTTTTAATAATGATGACATTGTAGGTTGCTTTAATATTCGGTATTTTCGGGGCCTGTCGTCGCGACGAGCTGACCAAAATGCTGATTCACGACATAGAAGATAATGGGACAATCATGGTTGTAAAAATTCCCAATACCAAAACTGGAGTTCAGCGTACTTTTATTGTGTCTAAATTAGGAGAACACGAAGTGGATTATTTGGGCTTTTGCCGTAAATATGTGGCACTCCGTCCATCCCATGCAACGACGCAGAGATTATTTTTGAGGTATGAGAATGGAAAGTGCACGAACAGAGTCGTGGGGATGAACACATTTGGCAATATGCCGAAGCGTATAGCGGAATTTTTGAATTTACCTGGTTGCGCTTCCTACACTGGTCACTGTTTTCGAAGAACTTCCGCAACGTTACTGGCAGATGCTGGAGCGGATATTACCAGTTTAAAACGCCACGGAGGTTGGAAGTCCACCTCTGTGGCAGAGGGCTATATAGAGGAATCACTAGAAAACAAGATTGCAGTGTCTCACAAGATTCTCGGACAAAACCCTGAGCCTGCGGTAGTCAACAACAACGTAACATCTGCAAAACTTCATGAACTGGGCTCTGGTATACAAGTTCAGAATTGTGAAAATTGTACTATAAATTTTAAAATTGTTCATAACAGTAGTAACGATAAATCCATGTCCCCATCCGTAATGACAAGAGATCACTATAACAGTAGTATAAGTAGAAATCATTGAATTATCATTGGAACATCTGGTTTAATTTATTATTGTTCAATAGGCACCTAATCTAATTGTTTAATAAAGTTTCCTTAAAATAGTTATTAATCTCTATCCTATCAGAAAAACTAACTTTCGGCTTGGTAAGCGGCAATAATTTTTCCGCTCGCTCAGCCGCAAACGCCAACTTTCTATTCTCTACTGACAAATAGAAAAGCGTACTTTCAATAAAGGGCGTAGAAAAATTATTTTGCATGCTGCGGTTATGAGTGGAGATTTGGAAGTTGTTCGATTTACGGTGGAAAACTATGTATCGTCGGTTGACAACGTTAATGGAAGACAAGAAACTCCTCTAATGTTTGCTACTTTTACCGGGAATTATCAAATTGTGGAATATTTGATTAAAAACAAAGCCAATATTAATGTTGTTAATATAGAAGGTTGGAGCTCTTTATATTTTGCTGCAAGTGGAGGACTTATGGACATCTTTACATATTTGTTTGAAAACGGAGCAGATTATGACATTGTTGATTGTCAGGGGAGAAGCTTATTATCTAAAGATATTTTTGTTAAAAATAGTGTTGGAATAATTGAATATTTGGCTAAAAAGAGGGCTCAATTAAATTTGTTCAACATTAGCATCCCTGAATCCGAAAGACTTAAAAACTATGTTCCGAGAACTCTGTCTCGTATTCTAATTAACATCAAGTTTGTGAAAGAAAATGCTGATGATTTACTACTTGTCAGCCGCTTAAATAACGTGAAAGGTTTTCAATCACGTACCTCTAAAATGTGTGTAATGAATGAAAATGAACACGTTGTAGTAGAAAAGCTGGATGAAGAGCAATTAACTGCAGTTACTTCAAAGGCGATACTAGGAACACGTGATCATTTTAGCCCCGAAGATTTTCTAAATATCACCAAAAATTTGAAAGTAAACTGTCATCACTTTAAATATTCCAAAGGAGACTTGGAGTGGGTGGAATCTAAAGAAAGCGTGGAAGTTTTACGGAAATATCAGTTACTTAAGGAAAACCGTCCATCCCCATCTCTATCCTCTCGGCCCAATTTTAATGAATTGAAAATGTTCAAAAATTTAGAAAATGTGAACCTTATTTGTGCAGACGCAGGAATGGGAAAATCAACTCTTCTAGAATTTTTTCACCAAACATCTATTGATGGGTATTGGACCTTTCCTCTAAACGCCATGGAACATGTAAAAAATATTCAAGAGAATGGAAATGTTGAAGAATTTCTAACCTTATTTTCAAAGAAGGGTTGTCGGTTCGAAATAGATCTCTTACAAATACTAATTAACAAAAAACGAATAATTTTCTTGTGGGATTCCTTGGATGAATTTTTGAACAAGAGTCAGAGAAAAAACGTTTACTTATTTATCAAACAAGTTCGAAAGTTTGGCTTTGTTCAATGGATTGCGGCCAGGTGTACCCTTAAAACAAGTCGAAAAGGAACTGAATACATTCGCTAGAAGTCTTGAAGAATTTAGTGAGGCTGATACAAGAAATTACATCTTCGAACGTCTTTCGGGCACGTATCACTTAAAGAATATATTAATCAGTACGGACAAGATAATAAATAATATTCAATTTTTAAAAAGCCACTGCATGTATGAAGTTCCCATATTATTATTTATGTTAACTGAATTGATACTCAAAAATTCTAATGTAGATGAAATTTTTCCATTATCTTTAGTAAGACTATACGATATGATAGTAAATGAAAAATATCAGCTTTTTTCAAAGAAAATTCACCCATCAACTAAAGAAGAAATCCTTGAGTCATACGAATTACTGGCGGTAAAATGGTATTTCCAGGATATTTTAGAGGGAAATTTTTTTAACAGCGTCGAATGTCATTTAATTGAGAAACTATTAAAGGAGTCTGATCCTTTGGGATTCGTAGTTAATTTCAACGGCCGAATATCCTTTGTTCATCACAGATACTTCGAATATTTTACGGCATTATTTCTGTCAAAATACAACGATAGACTACCAAGTTTCAAAGACGTTTACTTTAGTAATGAATTTAAGAACGTCAGAGTTTTCCTTGACTTCCTTCTGGCCGAGAACTGCCGTGCACACATTGCCGTTCTATCTAAAGATTTAAACATGTTAGAAAAACACATTGCCGAAATCTTAAATCAAGACAGAGGCGGAAGAACGGCTGTTCATATTGCACTTAACATGGGCCAACAAAATTTCGAAATACCAAATATAAATCAGTTTGATTTAATTAAAATGCCAGTTCAAGACCCGATAATTTTAAAAGTAATTAACAAAATAATGAGATATTTAAAAGAAACCAAACAAAATCCATTTAGTAGAGTGGATAAGTTATGTCAGATAGATTGCTGTACGTATGCACAAGGATACATGCTACATATGGCCGTAATGGGTGAAGATATTCAAGTTGTGAGATTTATTACAGAAAGTTGCACATTAGCCGAGAATAAAAGAGATGAGGCATTCACATCGTTAATGATGGCTGCATACATTGGAAATTACAAAATTGTAAAATATCTGCTTGAAAAACAAGACGTTAACTTGACAGACACAAATGGAAACACTGCCTTGCATTACTCAGTTTACGGAAAATCTAATCTTAAAGTTGTTAAGCTTTTGGTAAGTGAAGGTGCAGAGGTAAACTCGGCGACAAATATATCCAATTCTCCGCAATTAACTCCACTGCACATAGCGGCTCATAACTGCAATTTAGAAGTCGTAAAATGCTTAATAGACAACAAAGCTGAAGTTAATTGTTACTGTACATCTGGAAGAACTCCTCTAATGTACGCAACACGAAACAATCAAATAGAAGTCGCCAAACTCCTCATTGAAAATAACGCGCAAGTCAACTGTTCTGAAGAAAATGGGTGGACCCCTCTGATGTGCGCTGCAGAGAAAGGATATTTAGAAATCGCGAAATGCTTGATCGATAACAAAGCTGAAGTCAATATATCCGAAAGTGATGGAGAGACCGCCCTTCATGTCGCTGCACGGAACAACCAAATAGAAGTCGCCAAACTCCTCATTGAAAACAACGCGCAAGTCAATTGTTTTGGAGAAAATGGGTCGACCCCTCTGATGTACGCTGCACAGGAAGGATATTTAGAAATCGCGAAATGCTTGATCTATAACAAAGCTGAAGTCAATATATCCGAAAGTGATGGAGAGACCGCCCTTCATGTCGCTGCATTGTTCAATCAAATAGAAGTCGCCAAACTCCTCATTGAAAACAGCGCGCAAGTCAATTGTTTTGGAGAAAATAGGTCGACCCCTCTGATGTTCGCTTCACAAAAGGGATATTTAGAAATCGCGAAATGCTTGATCGATAACAAAGCTGAAGTCAATATACCCAAAAGTGATGGAGTTACCGCCCTTCATGTCGCTGCATTGTTCAATCAAATAGAAGTCGCCAAACTCCTCATTGAAAACAGCGCGCAAGTCAATTGTTTTGGAGAAAAGCCAACGAAAGATGTGTATCAATGCGATGTGTGTCCCTGTAGATGTTTACCTTGTTAATGTGTATGTAGGGGCGAGCTGAATTTACTGGTGGAGTCGGGTGCAGATTTTATAAATCTGCACCTAGTAGTAGTGCCTCCGCAGACGCACAGTGGTGTTAAAAAGACGAAATTATGAAAAAAAGGGGGATGAAAAGTCAAAGAGGGTGAAAATTAACCCAAGTTAAGTAGAATTACAGAAAATAATACAAAAATAAGACAATTATGCAAATTTAGCCCTTGGAGGGTTGAAATATTGAATTTAGTAAAATGGGTGCTTAGGGGGTTGAAAAATTGTAAAGGGGGATGAAAAGTCAAAGAGGGTGAAAATTAACCCAAGTTAAGTAGAATTACAGAAGGAAACTGAAAAATTGTAAAAGGTAAACTGAATCCCAAATGCGTTCAATTTTATGACCGACGAAAAACGAAATTATGCGAATTTTGCAAAATTAGCACTTAGGGGGTTGAAAAATCGTAAAGGTGGATGAAAAAATCAAAAGGTATGAGGATTAACCGTGGCTAAGTAGAATTACGGAAAATAACACCAAATTAACCCAATTATGTAAATTTTGCATTTGAAGACTTGAAACATTGCGAAGGGGGATGAAAAAAGTGAAAAGTTTAATCATCATCCAAATGGGTTCAATTTATTACCGAGGAAAAACGAAAATATCCGAATTTGGCAAAATGAACACCTAGGGGGTTGAAAAATTGTAAAGGGGGATGAAACGTCAAAGTGGATGAGAATTAATCGTAATTAAGCAGAATTACAGAAAAATAACACGAAAGTAAACCAATTATGCAAATTTAGCTTTTGGGGGTTGAAATGTTGCGAAGGGGGTTGGAAAAGTGAAAAAGATAAACATAATCCAAATGAGTTTAATTTATTACCGAAGGAAAACTAAATTGCGTGAATTTTGCAAAATAAACACTTAGGGGGTTGAAAAATTGTACAGGGGGATGAAAAGTTAAAAGGGATGAAAATTAATCGTAATTAAGTAGAATTACAGAAAATAACACGAAAATAAGCCAATTATGCAAATTTGACTTTTGGGGTTGAAACATTGCGAAGGGGCCGAAAAAGTGAAAAACTCAGTAACAATTCATACGAGTAAAATTCGGTAAAATTTATTACCGAAAAAAGGCAAAACTGCGCGAATTTTACAAAATTAACGCTCGGGGGGGAGAAAAATCGTTAAGGGGGATGAAAACTCAAAAGAGATGAAAATGTACTGTAGTTAAGTAGAACTAGCGAAAATCACACGAAAAAGAAGCGGTGTGGGTAAATTTTGCTCTTTGAGGGTTCACATATCATGAAAGGGGTTGAAAAATTGTGGATGGGTTAAAAATTAATGAAAATGACGTTGAATTATTAACAAATCAGAAGAAAGCAAAAAAAAAAATAAAATGTGTTTACTCCGCTTGCTAGGGCTTAAGGGTTGTTAGTAGCGTAGGGGTTGGTTTTAGGTTGAAGACTCATAAGACTTTTTTCAATGGTTGACCGAAGTCTATCAAACCCCATAATTTTATTCCACCACTTACATGAAAAAATTTCCAGTTTCAACCCTTAAATTTCAACCCCCTTGTTAGATATTAATGAAAATTTGCCCATCCGCCTACAGTGGCGCTGTAAATTACCACATCAAATTTAACCCAGATACGTTGAGCTGTTTTTGAGTTCTCGCATTTTTGTGTTTCAGCATGTTAGGGGGTTGTATCGCCTTTAAGGGTCGTTTTTCGCGAATGATGAATAATAACTTTTTTGTACCATCAATAGAAAGCTATCGAATGGTATTATTTTCAACTATACATTCTTCATTGAAAATTCGAGTTTCCACCCCTAACTTTCATCCCCTTCGATAATTTTCTCCTAAAATTCGCTCTTCCCTTATCGAAGATGCAGTGTGTAAGATGTCACAGTTTCGCAGAAGATATTGCTTCTCTGTGTCAAATTACAGGGCTTTATGGACGTTTCAACCCCTAAACTCCAACCCCCTATTTCACCACCCCCACATGCCCTAAAGGAAGTTGTGTTTTCAATTTCACCACCCTAATCCAATTCGTTGAAAAATTAAGGTGATTTGTAGATTCATGTTTTCAACACCTCATGATTTCACCCCTTTATGATTTACAGGGGTGAGTTTATTTTTCCGGTGTGACATAACTCCTTGCGTATTTACTGACTTCAGTTGTTCATAAATAAACCAATAGGGTTTCAGAAAAAATAAATAAAATGTAATTATCGACTTGCAAAGAGTTAGGGGTGGTTAATGGCCCAGGGGTTGGTTTTAGATTGAAAACTCATAAGACCTTTTTTCAATAGTTGACCGAAATCTATCGAACCCCGTAATTTTAGGCTACCATTTACTTGAAGAAATTTCAAGTTTCAACCCTTAAATTTCATCCCCTTTGTTAGATATTTTTGAAAATTTGTCCATCCACCTATAATGTCACTGGAAATTCACAAACCAAATTCTGCCTTGATACGTTGAGTAGTTTTTGAGTTCTCGTATTTTTGTGTTTCTGCATGTTAGGGGTTGTAGCGCCTATAAGGGTGGTTTTTCGCAAAATATGAATGACACCTTTTTTGAATAATTAATGGAAAGCTATCGAATGACGCCAATTTCGACTAGTACTTATTAAGCGGAATTTCGAGTTGCTACCCCTAATTTCCACCCCATTTGTTCGATTTTACGAAAAAACGCATCCCCCACAAGATTTCACCGATATATGTGTGTACGTTGAGTTTCCGACAGCTGCGTGCAACCCTTGCGGAGTTATCATATTTTTTGTGGTTTTCATCCCCTAAATTTCATCCCCCGAAATTGGCACCCCCTCACTTTCAACAGACTTGAAGGTCGAACGTGCATACTAATTTTCAGCAAGATATCTCCACTAGTTCTCGAGTTATTGCAATTAGTAGTTTTTCGGTTTTTCACCCCTAGCTCCCACCCCCTTGGTCCGATATGGCCCAAAAGCAATCCCCGCCTTACTTTTCGGGAGACGAAGCTGCCTACCAAGTTTCAGCTCGATATCTCAATCCGTTCTCAAGTTATCCGACGGACAGACTGAGGAGCGATCGAGCGAGCGAGCGAGCGAGCGAATAAGCTAAGACAAGAGTACCTCCGCATTCTGCTACGGCACTAAAATAGCTCGACCCCTCTGATGTACGCTACAGCGAAAGGATATTTAGAAATCGCGAAATGCTTGATCGATAACAAAGCTGAAGTCAATATATCCAAAAGTGATGGAGAGACCGCCCTTCTTGTCGCTGCATTGTTCAATCAAATAGAAGTCGCCAAACTCCTCATTGAAAACAACGCGCAAGTCAATTGTTTTGGAGAAAATGGGTCGACCCCTCTGATGTACGCTGCACAGGAAGGATATTTAGAAATCGCGAAATGCTTGATCTATAACAAAGCTGAAGTCAATATATCCGAAAGTGATGGAGAGACCGCCCTTCATGTCGCTGCATTGTTCAATCAAATAGAAGTCGCCAAACTCCTCATTGAAAACAACGCGCAAGTCAATTGTTTTGGAGAAAATGGGTCGACCCCTCTGATGTACGCTGCACAGGAAGGATATTTAGAAATCGCGAAATGCTTGATCGATAACAAAGCTGAAGTCAACTTTCCCAGAAGTGATGGAATTACCGCCCTTCATGTCGCTGCATTGTTCAATCAAATAGAAGTTGCAAAACTCCTCATTGAAAACAACGCGCAAGTCAATTGTTTTGGAGAAAATGGGTCGACCCCTCTGATGTACGCTGCACAGGAAGGATATTTAGAAATCGCGAAATGCTTGATCGATAACAAAGCTGAAGTCAACTTTCCCAGAAGTGATGGAAGTACCGCCCTTCATGTTGCTGCAGGGAACAATCAATAGACAAGGCTAAAATTTCAAAAAACGCTCTCTTTATTATGCTAGAAGCAAATCGGATAACATTTTGACGACAAGTGTTTCTAGACTAATTGGACCCTGCTGAATCCGAAAATCACTGTCGGCAATTCGAAATCTCAACCGGAAGTCCGTAATTCTAGATGGCGCTCAAGGCAGATCGTTATATCCAAAATAGCATGAAAATTATACAGTTTTCGACCAAAGACGTGGTATACAAAATTAAAGATAGCTTTATTCTCTACAAGAAAGGCCCTAATGATTTTTTTCGTACAGACGACGGTTTACCCCTAGGGCTGGCAAGAAATTTGTGCTCGCCGCGCGGCTTACGCGCTCCACAATTATCTAATCAAAAAACTTGTTTCTTAAATTTTAGGGAGTTTTTCAATATATTTCACCAATATCCACCTAAATACATGGAATTAGTAAGATATTCTCGATTTATTTCCCCTTTTTCAATGTGCAAACGCCGTTTTCTGTCTTTCACTGTTGGTTTCTTTTGAGGTGCGCTACAACAAAGAGCAGATCGGATAACATTTTGACAACAAGCATTATTTGAATAATTGAACCCTGCTGAATCCTTAAATCACTGTTTAAATTTCAAAATCTTGAGAGGATGTACGCTAGTCAAGGTGGCTTTCAAGCTCAGTTATAGTTTCTATTTTACTTTCAGGCCTCTGTAGCAAGAACCGTCCATACGATTGCTTTGTGTCAATGATAACTTTTGATCAGGAAGCCGAGATCTACAACATATCAAAATTTCAGCCAAATCGGCTTCAGCTATTTTCCCATTAGTGAGGTATTTTGGATGGTGCCATCTTGAATAAAACATTTCCGGTCAAGATTTCGAAATCAAAACAGTGATTTTCGGACTCAGCAGGGTTCAATTAATCAAAAAATACTTGTTGTCAAAATGTTATCCGATGCGCCCCTTGCAAAAAACGCACCTCAAAAGCAGCCTAGAGTCAAAATAGAAAACGGCGTTTGCACATTGAAAAAAGGGAAGTAAATTGTGAATATCTTACTAATCCCAAGTATTTAGGTGGATATTAGTGAAATATATTGGAAAACTCCATAAAAATTAAGAAACAAGTGTTTTGATTAAATAATCGTTGAGCGCGTAAGCCGCACGGCGAGCGCAACTTTCTTGCCCGCGCTAGGGGTAAACCGTCGTCTGTACGAAAAAAATCATTAGAACCTTTCTTGTAGAGAATAAAGCTATCTTTAATTTTGTGTACCACGTCTTTGGTCGAAAACTGTGTAATTTTTCTGCTATTTTGGATATAACGATCTGCCTTGAGCGCCATCTAGAATTACGGACTTACGGTTAAGAGTTCGAATTGCCGACAGTGATTTTCGGATTCAGCAGGGACCAATTAGTCTAGAAACACTTGTCGTCAAAATGTTATCCGATTTGCTTCTAACAAGTCGCGAAACTCAAAACTAGCCTGGTCTACAAATAGAAGTCGCCAAACTCCTCATTGAAAACAACGCGCAAGTCAATTGTTTTGGAGAAAATGGGTGGACCCCTCTGATGTACGCTGCAGCGAAAGGATATTTAGAAATCGCGAAATGCTTGATCGATAACAAAGCTGAAGTCAATATATCCAAAAGTGATGGAGTTACCGCCCTTCATTTCGCTGCATTGTTCAATCAAATAGAAGTCGCCAAACTCCTCATTGAAAACAACGCGCAAGTCAATTGTTTTGGAGCAAATGGGTGGACCCCTCTGATGTTCGCTGCACAGAGAGGATATTTAGAACTCGCGAAATGCTTGATCGATAACAAAGCTGAAGTCAATATACCCAAAATTGATGGAGTTACCGCCCTTCATGTCGCTGCATTGCTCAATCAAATAGAAGTCGCCAAACTCCTCATTGAAAACAACGCGCAAGTCAATTGTTTTGGAGAAAATGCGACAGTCAATATTCAAACCAACACCGGCGACACCCCATTGCATTATGCTGTTCGAAATGAAAACTTTGACATGGTGAAACTTCTAGTGGAAAACGGTGCAGATCTCAGCACCAAAAATCATCGAGGACAGACACCTCAAGACTTATGGCAAATAACTGAAGAAATTAGAGTCTATTTAAATTACAATAGACATTAAACCTACCTGAATAAGATTATGGTAAACTTCCAATTATATTTTATGTACTAATATTTATGTTTTAGCAAAATCTTGAATGATCTCCGATCAAGTTTAGCCCTACCTGAAATGGGAGAAGATCCTTTTGACGCCATTAATTAGCTACAAGATACCAACTACATCCTAGCCTACATCTTTCTACCAGTTATTTATCTACGTATCTTACCCAATGCTTTCAATTTCAAGACTTTTCAGTAAAACCCGTTTATATTGCTTTCCTAACTTCCACGTCATTTATACAATTTAGTTTAAAGAATGAACCAAACGCAATCATTTTCGTTGTATTGATGCAAAAGTGAAAAGATTATTAAAAGCGATGCAAACGGCTTGTACCTATACCGCTAGACTTTAAGAACTATCAATTTGCTCTGTGCCTATATTTTATCTTCACTGTTTTGTACACGAACGTTGACATTGAAAAACTTCAAAATCAGATACCTGCCTGCCTAATGAATAGAAGTGTTAAAATTAGTTTCATATCTTAATTAAATAAGGATCTAGGTAGGATTGCTTGCTACATACCTAAGCAGGATTAAATGATATTTGAAAATAGAAAAGCTGTACTTGACTTTACCTCGCAACATACTGAAACAAAAGTACTTAATTAGGTACTTACCTACTTATTGTTACCTCCATCGTTTAGTCCTGCATCGGAAAGTGAAGTCGATTTGTATTTGACTTGAAGTAGATGTTAGTTAATATTTTTTTAATATAGGCAGGTACTTACTGTATCTTGTATAAGTTGTCATATCACGTGTTCAGTTGAAAAAGTCATAAAGTTGACTTTTATTATCCTATCCGATTATAACAAACAAGCGACTTAATGTGATGACTAATTCAACTGAACGCCCCTTACCAATATAGGAACCTATAATCATTTCAACAAAACTATAGTTGTACATCTTCAAATTAGATATAACGTCACAAAATTCCGAACGAGTTGGGGTAATTGTTGAAATTTTAGCATTATCTTTACAGAGCTTATTATTTATTTACTTATTATTATTGCAACCGCAGATGATCACTGACTAGATACGTATATTGAATTCAAAGTTATTCTACACGCCGGTAGGCCATGGAAATCCGCTGATGTATTGGCAGCAAGATAGTTGCAGCAAAATATCCCTATTGATTGACTTAAATTTTTGTCAAAAGAAGATTTCTTTCTGTTAAAACGGGAAAAAACGACACACCAAATCGACGCAAATCAAAGGCGGACTCACCAATTGGATTTTATTAAGGTTAGTGGATCAACACAGCGTAATGTATGCAACTGACGTCGCTGACATAGCAGATTTAAAAAAAATCATCCGCCAGTTTGACAAATTAGTACTGCCACTACAGAAAAAACTTTCATTGCCTTCTGATGGCGTGTAGAATAAGTTCAAATGCAATATATATGACAATATAGATCACAATCGCCAACCAAAACACCTACTCACGACTGTTGCGGACGAACAGTTTATAGATCATTCAGTTGACGATTCATCCTGTCATTGATGACGTGTAACGAAAGATTTGTTGAAATTAGTCGGTATATAACTTTTTTTTTGTGTTCGCATATTTTTATAACTTATATTTAATTTTAGTTAGTTAAAATAACCAAGATGGCAAGATGTTTCAAATATGATGTATATTACCAAATTAAATGTGTTACAACTTATAGTCAGGGAGATTTTTAAACTTGTCTTTTGATATTTTCTTAATTCTTAATCACAAAGAAATTGTCAGATTTTAACCTGTAGCAATACCATCTCAAATGTGAATAATATGTAGAACCGCAGTTATACAGAGTGAACCAACACTATTGCCCACCCCAAAAATTGCCTTTTACCTTATAGCTAGAGTTTTGATGTTTCTACAGTGTGCATGGGTATTAAAAACCCTTCAGATGACGTAAAATTTTTTTTTATTGGCCCAAAAATGTGACGTCACGAGATTTTCAATTGAGCTATTTTCATGGAATAAATAATTTTTGCCCACAGGTTGGTTAATTAGGGCCTTAGGATCACGCTAAACTGATTATTTAATTTTTTGGACATCAGGTTACCAAACTGCAGAAGCTAAAAATCTCGTAAATTTTTCTCACAAGTCACCTATGAAACAACATCTAATCATTGCGAGGTATGTCCTTTATAAATCGGCGGTCAGTGTCAGCTTGTCATGTCGACAGGGTCATCGAACCACATTATTCTTAATTTTCGAATTCATTCAATTAATCAATTAATTTTCCCGGAAAATTATTCCAACAACGCCCAAGGTTTGTTTCAAACAAGCACGTGCGTAGTTCCATATCGAGCGTCAAACTAAATCACACATAACCTCGTTTTGGTGAAATTTATCCAAATTTAATTTACAACCAGCACCAAGTACGTTTACCCATTACCCATCTGAAGGGCCTTCTGATTTGGTAAGTTTTTGGAATTTCGGTAGATTTATTTAATTGTAAAATTGAAAATTTACATGTTGTAACTTAAATAAATTGTTGAAATTCATAACAATTTCATAACGGTGGGTAAGTATTAACCTACCTCCAGAAATATCAAAAATTAAGACCTCATAATAGATTATTTAAGAATTTTTATTATTTTCGTAATCAATTTAATCAGGCAACTTGCAGTTTTGCTGTGTTTACAAAGCGTCTCTAATTTGGCATTCATAGGTGGTACACTTCCACTGATTATTTTATTCATTAAGTATTGAACCAATCCAAAGGAGCATTTAGCATACCAGTAATCCTGATTACAGTGATAACTGATAAGACTACAACGTCAACTTGACACTACTTACTCAATACTTTAATTCATAAAATAATCTGCAAAATATATACGACTCGTAGTCTCTTGGTTGCCTTGTTGGGTCCTCATGGATGCACTACTTGTCAAATGGTAGATTTTTTTCGGCCTAAAAAAATCTACCATTTTGACTCGTAGTTGACAGCCATTCGGACGTCAAAACCCGCGGCAATCAAGAGACTACTCGTCGTATTACTATTGAGAAGAATCGTCCAGGTTTGTCGATTAGCCGACACTCTCCGTGAAAACATTTATGAGAAACAATTATTATGTTGCAAACAGGCTGTCTGATGAGGCTTGCAAAGTACCTACCAACAGTCCAGACTCCAGACACTGCTACCTATTATTAGATTTTGGGTTCAGAGAAAGGCCCTATCTTTTAACCTCCCCACAACCATATTAAAATGGGAAGTTACTGCAATCACCCCAAAATTCGAAACTGAGATAACACCAGATCTTTACGTTTCAAGGTCCCAGGATCACAAAAAATTGTTTTTTAAAAAATGTCTGCGTACATACAGACACATTTTAAAAACCACTTTTTTGTGTTCGTGAGACCTCAAAACGTATAGATCCGGTCTTATCTCGAATTCGAAAATTTTAGTGATTGCAGTAACCTCCCTTTTTTTTTAAATAGTGAAGTGGAGTGGGGAGGTTAAAAAGATGAATATAAGAAACAATCTATGTACAGGATGGTCCAAATGTATTAATACAGGGCTCTCACGGCGAAATGGTAAGATAAATGAGTAAAATTAAAAATCCATGGTAAATTAGAATTAAATACCTTTATTTTGTCGCCATTTTGGAACTCCCCATCTTATTGTATAATTTAGCAATAAATTAGAGTACATTTTTTTAAATGGCACCATGCATGTTTCTATTTTTTTTTGGATTCCCTTTGATGCTCTCTTTATTGGGGTGATTTTATTTTTTTGATAAATTGAACAGTAAACGTAGAAATTTTTGTTGATTCAAATTTCGCGCGGTGATCCGGCAACAATGCGCTTCACCAATACTTCGATGGAACCACCCTCATCTCACCGTATGTCTATTTCTGGGTCGCCTTGTTTTAGATTAATTTTGACCTCATGGTGTCCTATAGTAAAGTTTTTTCGACACAATGACCTTAAGAAATTAAAAATTGAGTTGAAGTTAAACGGTTTATTAAACGACCCGCGAAAAAACAGGTTTTTTTAACCCTGCGCTATAATTAGAGGAGATGGAGCAAATTTAAAAAAACCTCGAGATATGGACCTGAGACGTCTTCTCAAACAACCAAAAAAATTAGAAAAAATTCATTCAGAATCGGGGGTGGTTTAAATTCTCGCCATTTTGCAGTACCCGACTCTGACGCCCTGTATATCAAATAAGGGGGACCTGCTTAAAACGCGGAACATGTCATGTCGTAGCCAATGAAATGGGCTATCCGTGGAAAAAAGGCTCGTTCAAATCGATCAACTGTTTGAGGAGTTACGGCATTTTGAATTCGACTCAAATTTCCGGGTGGACCAATTGAAATTTTGGCTACGGACTCCTGTTGGCACCTGAAATGAAGGGCCGAAAAGTTCGCACCCCCCAAGTGTGCGCTCCATCCCTTATTTGGCGAAAAGCACCGCCAAACGTGACATGGCGCTAGTTTTTAGCATTTTTCGGGGAAACTATACAGGGTGAGTCAACAAGGCGACGGCGGTTCATAACTTCTGAACCCTTCCAGATAGGAAATCAATTCTATATACAACACCGCCAAATCTACATCCTAAAAATACTTTCAACTATACAAAAAAACATTTGCAACGCATGGCAGCTTGATTTTTTTTAATGGAACACCACCATTTTGATGCCATATTCTGGATCACCTATAACTTAGCTTTACATGGACATAAGACATTTGATGTTTTAAATCTCTGTTCTAAAGTAATAAATTCTTTTTGAAAAATTTCGATCATTGCGGGTGCTTCTTAAAAAAATTCCTGAGAACTCAATTTTGTATCTAGAGAGCTGAGATTTATTACGAATATGACGGAAGGTCTATTCTATCTATCTAACAGGATAACTATCATTAACACTATACAGGGTGTTAAAAATTCTGCGTCAAGTTTGGAAAATTTCAAATATGCAAAACTCAATTTTTTCAAATGGCACCCCCTGTTATTATTGTGCCATGGGGTTCGGTTGTTGAATTATTTTATTTTTTATTAAGTATGTCCTATACCTAAAGTCAATACTTCAAAAGATATATTCTTTGTCTTATTTATTTCATCGAACATCATTACGATCTCAATTAAAGAATGCCATGGATTGTATGACAGTTATGATTAACATTGTTTATTTACATGGTTACCAGACAGTTTGTCACATTTATTGACATACACAATGAATTTAAACCATAAGCACTAAACCATTATTGTGACGAATTGAAAATTAGGGGCATTGTTTAGAATAACAAAATGTTAAGCTTGTTTATAAACAATAATTTGTGGATAAAAAGGAAGGACGCCTTGATGAATATATACGTTCTCCGGCGGGTTGTAGTTTCATTCTATGGTCTGTCCGGGATCCACACGACCGGGATTCACCCTATTTCCATGGTGAATCATTGTTGTCAACAATGAATCGCCATGGAAATCGGGTGAATCTCGGTCGTGTGGATCCCGGACAGATTATAATGAGGAATGATGAAAGATGTCAGAATGACAACAACGACAATAGGGATGACGTAACTAATGATAGGATAATATTGTTAATATGGTAATGGTCGCTAAGCGACCATCCCTTCTTCTAGGAAGACGGGGTATAAATATGAGTGCTCGAGCCAAGGAGAGCAGTCGGGCTCACTGGCTGGTCAGGACAATTTCTGGCCATGCAATTTCCTTATCGGACTGTTTCGGTAAGGACATTTCTGTGGCTTGTCTCAGGACTTTGCAGTAGGACTGTTTCTACTGCACTTCCTCGATCTTAAGGGTGGGTCATCTTTCCGCTCTTAGGACCATGGCTTAGGGAATCCTCCACGCAAGGGACTGTTTCCTTGTGTGGTCCCACGTGGGTTAGAAGTCAGGTTAGGACTTGGTGCGGGGGTTCTAGATCTTTGGTGTTGCTGTGTCATGTATGAAAAGCCAACGGAAGATGTATATCAAAGCGATGTATATCTCGGTAGACGTTTATCAAGTTAATGTGTATGTAGGGGCGGCTGGTCTTACTGGTGGAATCGGGTGCAGATTTTATCAATCTGCACCTAGAGTAGTGCCTCCGCAAAAACGCACAGATGTGTCAAAAAGGCGAAATGTTAAAAAATTGTTGTTACAAAATTTAAAAATAGAAAATGAACAGGAATGAGTAAATGAAAAGAATTACAGGAATAAAAAAAAAAAATTGGCGAATTTTGAAAAATTAACACTCGGGGCTAAAAAATTGTGAAAGAGGATGAAAAGTCAAGAGGAATGAAAATTAAGTGTGCTTAAGTAGAATCACAAAATAAAACACGAAAATAACCAAATTATGCAATTAAAACTTTTGTGGGGGTTGAAATACGCACTTATACCTATTATACCTATATATATATATACCTATTATACCTATTGCGAAGGAAAGTGAAAAATTGTAAAAGGTAAACTGAATCCCAAATGCGTTCAATTTTGTGACCGCCGAAAAACGAAAGGGGGATGGAAAAAGTGAAAAATTTAATCATCATCCAAATGGGTTCAATTTATTACTGAAGAAACAGAAAATAACACGAAAATAAGCCAATTATACGACTTTTGGGGGTTGAAACATTGCGAAGGGGTCGAAGAAGTGAAAAAGGCAAGAACAATCCATATGAGTAAACTTCGGTAAAATTTATTACCGAAGAAAGGCAAAACTGCGCGAATTTTACAAAATTAACGCTCGGGGGGGAAAAAATTGTTAAGGGGGATGAAAAATCAAAAGTGGTGAAAATGTAATGTAGTTAAGTAGAACTAGCGAAAATCACACGAAAAAGAAACGGTCTGGGTAAATTTTGCTCTTTGAGGGTTCACATATCATGAAAGGGGTTGAAAAATTGTGGATGGATTAAAAATGAATAAAAATGACTTTGAATTATTAACAAATCAGAAGAAAGCAAAAAAAAAATAAATGAAATGTATTTACTCCGCTTGCTAGGGCTTAGGGGTTGTTAGTAGCGTAGGGGTTGGTTTTAGGTTGAAGACTCATAAGACTTTTTTCAATGGTTGACCGAAGTCTATCGAACCCCATAATTTTATTCCACCACTTACATAAAAAAAATTCCAGTTTGAACCCTTAGATTTCATCCGCCTTGTTAGATATTAATGAAAATTTGCCCATCCGCCTACAGTAGCGCTGTAAATTACCACATCAAATTTAGCCCTGATACGTTGAGCAGTTTTTGAGTTGTCGCATTTTTGTGTGTCGGCATGTTAGGGGGTTGTACCGCCTTTAAGGGACGTTTTTCGCGAATGATGAATAAGACCTTTTCTGTACCATCAATAGAAAGCTATCGAATGGTATTATTTTCAACTATATACATTATTCATTGAAAATTCGAGTTTCCACCCCTAACTTTCATCCCCTTCGATAATTTTCTCCTAAAATTAGCTCTTCCCTTCTCGAAGATGCAGTGTGTAAGACGTCACAGTTTCGCAGAAGATATTGCTTCTCTGTGTCAAATTACAGGGCTTTTTGGACGTTTCAACCCCTAAACTCCAACCCCCTATTTCACCACCCCCACATGCCCTAAAGGAAGTTGTGTTTTCAATTTCACCACCCTAACCCAATTCGTTGAAAAATTAAGGTGATTTGTAAATTCATGTTTTCAACACCTCATGATTTCACCCCTTTATGATTTACAGGGGTGAGTTTATTTTTCCGGTGTGACATAACTCCTTGCGTATTTACTGACTTCAGTTGTTCATAAATAAATCAATAGGGTTTCAGAAAAAATAAATAAAATATAATTATCCGCTTGTAAAGAGTTAGGGGTGGTTAATGGCCCAGGGGTTGGTTTTAGATTGAGAACTCATAAGACCTTTTTTCAATAGTTGACCGAAATCTATCGAACCCCGTAATTTTAGGCTACCATTTACTTGAAGAAATTTCAAGTTTCAACCCTTAAATTTCATCCCCTTTGTTAGATATTATTGAAAATTTGTCCATCCACCTACAATGTCACTGGAAATTCACAAACCAAATTCTGCCTTGATACGTTGAGTAGTTTTTGAGTTCTCGTATTTTTGTGTTTCTGCATGTTAGGGGTTGTAGCGCCTTTAAGGGTGGTTTTCTCAAAATATGAATCACACCTTTTTTGAATCATTAATGGAAAGCTATCGAATGACGCCAATTTCGACCAATACTTATTAAGCGGAATTTCGAGTTCCTACCCCTAATTTCCACCCCATTTGTTCGATTTTACGAAAAAACGCATCCCCCGCAAGATTTCACCGATATATGTGTGTACCTTGAGTTTCCGACAGCTGGGTGCAACCCTTGCGGAGTTATCATATTTTTTGTGGTTTTCATCCCCTAAATTTCATCCCCCGAAATTGGCACCCCCTCATTTTCAACAGACTTGAAGGTCGAACGTGCATACTAATTTTCAGCAAGATACCTCCACTAGTTCTCGAGTTATTGCAATTAGTAGTTTTTCGGTTTTTCACCCCTAACTCTCACCCCCTTGGTCCGATATGGCCCAAAAGCAATCCCCGCCTTACTTTTCGGGAGACGAAGCTGCCTACCAAGTTTCAGCTCGATATCTCAATGCGTTCTCAAGTTATCCGACGGACAGACTGAGGAGCGAGCGATCGAGCGAGCGAATAAGCTAAGACAAGAGTACCTCCGCATTCTGCTACGGCACTAAAACCACATTATAGCCCAGGCTACTGGATCGATTTGACTGTTTGGTACATGGAGATTGGTTGACCCGTTGAAGACCTGAAAGCCTTTTGGAAACAATTGGTAAACGGGAAGTGCCATTTAAGCATATCAACTTAAAATTTTAAATACAATAAGGCCTCCTTTTTTATGTCGCCATTAGAAAGACGATCAATTTCTGGTTCTAAAAAATATTCGCAGTTTCTGCCATTTCAGTGGAAAAGAGAGGAAAAATTCTTTCTCATTAAAAGGGATATTAACCTTAAAAGGAACATATGTTGTCCAATGTTATGGGTGATGACGGTATTTGTCGAAAAGCATAACAAATTTTCTGTTGAACTGACTACTATCTACACAGAATATAAAGATCCACGCGATGGGGAGGTTCCAGCCGCTTCTCTGCTGCATTTTTTATTTTGGATGTTTTTGTGCATCCCCCTCATTTCCGCATCTGAATCTCATTTTAGTGCCGTAGCAGAATGCGGAGGTACTCTTTTCTTTGATTATTCGCTCGCTCGCCCGTCGAGTCTGTCCGTCGCATAACTTGAGAACGCATTGAGATATCGAGCTAAAATCTGGTATGCAGCTTTGTCTCCCGAAAAGAAAGGCGGGGATTGCTTTTGGGACATATCGGACCAAGGGGGTGGGAGTTAGGGATGAAAAACCAAAAAACTATTAATTGCAATAACTCGAGAACTACTGGAGGTATCTTACTGAAACTTGATATGCGTGTTCGACCTTCAAGTCTGTTGAAAGTGAGGGGGTGCCAATTTCGGGGGATGAAATTTAGGGGATGAAAACCACAAAAAATATAATAACTCCGCAAGGGTTGCACGAAGCTGTCGGAAACTTAACGTACACACATATATCGGTGAAATCTTGCAGGGGATGCGTTTTTCGCAAAATCGAACAGATGGGGTGGAAATTAGGGGTTGCAACTCGAAATTCCGCTTAATAAGTGTTGGTCGAAATTAGCGTCATTCGATAGCTTTCCATTAATGATTCAAAAAAGGTGTCATTCATATTTTGAGAAACACCACCCTTATAGGCGCTACAACCCCTAACATGCAGAAACACAAAAATACGAGAACTCAAAAACTACTAAACGTATCAAGGCAAAATTTGGTGTGTGAATTTCCAGTCACATTATAGGTGGATGGACAAATTTTCAATAATATCTAACAAAGGGGATGAAATTTAAGGGTTGAAACTTGAAATTTCTTTAAGTAAATGGTAGCCTAAAATTACGGGGTACGGTCAACTATTGAAAAAGGTTTTATGAATTTTCAATCTAAAACCAACCCCTAGGCCATTAACCACCCCTAACTCTTTGCAAGAGGATAATTATATTTTATTAATTTTTTCTGAAACCCTATTGATTCGCAATGTTTCAACCCCCAAAAGTCAAATTTGCATAATTGGCTTATTTTCGTGTTATTTTCTGTAATTCTACTTCATTACGATTAATTCTCATCCCTTTTAACTTTTCATCCCCCTTTACAATTTTTCAACCCCCTAAGTGCTTATTTTGCAAAATTCACGTAATTTAGTTTTCCTTCGGTAATAATTGTACTCATTTGGATTATGTTTATCTTTTTCACTTTTCCAACCCCCTTCGCAACATTTCAACCCCCAAAAGCTAAATTTGCATAATTGGTTTACTTTTCGTGTTATTTTCTGTAATTCTGCTTAATTACGATTAATTCTCATCCACTTTGACGTTTCAACCCCCTTTACAATTTTTCAACCCCCTAGGTGTTAATTTTGATAAATTCGGATATTTTCGTTTTTCTTCTGTAATAAATTGAACCCATTTGGATGATGATTAAATTTTTCACTTTTTTCATCCCCCTTCGCAATGTTTCAACTCTTCAAATGCTAAATTTACATAATTGGGTTATTTTGGTGTTATTTTCCGTAATTTTACTTAGCCACGGTTAATTCTCACACCTTTTGACTTTTCATCCACCTTTACGATTTTTCAACCCCCTAATTGTTAATTTTGCAAAATTCGCATAATTTCGTTTTTCGTCGGTCATAAAATTGAACGCATTTGGGTTTCAGTTTACCTTTTACAATTTTTCAGTTTCCTTCGCAATAGGTAGGTATAAGTGCGTATTTCAACCCCCACAAAAGTTTTAATTGCATAATTTATTTATTTTCGTGTTTTATTTTGTAATTCTACTTAATCACACTTAATTTTCATTCCTCTTGACTTTTCATCCCGTTTCACAATTTTTCAGCCTCGAGTGTTAATTTTTCAAAATTCGCCAAATTTTGTTTTAATTCCGGTAATTCTTTTCATTTACTCATTCCTGTTCATTTTCTATTTTTAAATTTTGTAACAATTTTTTAACATTTCGCCTTTTTGACACATTGTGCGTTTGCGGAGGCACTACTACTAGGTGCAGATTGATAAAATCTGCACCCGATTCCACCAGTAAGACCAGCCGCCCCTACATGCACATTAATTTGATAAACGTCTACCGAGATATACATCGCATTGATATACATCTTCCGTTGGCTTTTGCTTTATGTCCTGATTCTCTCATCCTTGTTCTTCTTTCCTGTACATCTATATCTCTAAGAGCTGGAAATAATTATATCGAATGCGGTAAGAAGAAAGGAAATAATAATATGGGGAGAGAGAATGAAAAGATGAATCTCTAAATTGCCGCAATTTTTCAATGAATTGGATTAAGGTGGCGAAATTGAAGAAGGTGGTGAAGCTTTGTAACTTTATACAGAGAAGCATCTAGCTGTGAAACTGTGAACACACACTGTATCCTCGAGAAAGAAAGAGTGAATTTTAGGACAAATTTATCGAAGGGGATGAAAGTTAAGGGCAAAAACTCGAATTTTCACCGAATAATGTAAATCTGAAATTAATAGCATTCGATAGGTTTCTATTGATGGTACAAAAAAGATCTTAACAATCATTCGCCGAAGACCTCCTTTAAGGGCGCTACAACCCCGAACCTGCAGAAACACAAAAATACGAGAAAGCTTAATTTGGCGTGTCAATTTATAGTGACACTGTAGGCAGCTGGGCAAATTTTCATAATCATCTAACAAGGGCGATGAAGTTTAGGGTTTGAAACTGGCAAAATTTTCAGGTAAATGGTGGAATAAAATTAGGGAGTTTGATAGATTTCCGTCAGCCATTGAAAAAAGTCTTACGAGTCTTCAATCTAAAATCAACCCCTACGCTACTAACAACCCCTAAGCGAAGTAAATACAAGTAAACACAAAAACTATCACGGCGGGATACCCATCGTAGATAGCTATTATGCCGTTGTGGACTTTTTTGTACATCTTTTCATTGCTAACATTCCTCCTGTCAAACTTTTGATCTATCTTTTGGTTTGGTTATAGGGATCGGTTTGCATAATTGCAAATGACACTTTAGTCCCAGTAGAGGAAATTGCGACGTTGCCATTTTCAAACAACCAACCCCTATTGATGATTTTGTCTTGTGTCACAGCATTGTCAAAACTGACAGCCGATAATACAGACAATAGTTTTTTCTACAGAATAGACCCACTCCCTCCATGCACTGGATTTACTGAACTCATTAATAGAAGGTAAGAGAAAAAACTAAATTTACGTTCTGTCAACCTCAAAAACAAAATGATTCTATTTAATAGGCAAACAAAAGGTAAAATTATAGTTAATAATATTGTACCTATAATATATGTAGTTACACAAAATCTTTTTTCTACCGGCGGACACAGAGGGGCTGTATGAGTCGAGCTTTTTCCGCTGTCATGGAGAAAATTTAACTCTTGAACCACCTACAACCTGAAAAGACTGACCGCAAGGAGTTGCGCCCCCAAAATTAACCCTCTTGTTAGCCCCCAAACCAAAAAAAACTACATGGGGGAAATTTAACCATGAAGACTATTGAACGTCAAAAATTTAACCTCCATAACTCTCTTCAACCCCCAAAGCAAAAAAATTGACATAGGTAGAGGAAGTTTAACCCTTGAACCACCCTTGACACCAGACATTAAGTGTCAACATGACAGCAGACGAAACGCCCGACTTACACTGCTCCTATGTACCTAAACTCCATTCATTTTCTATTGAAGATCTAAAATTTTTCTGGAACTACAACCCTAATTTGCAAGGGCCTGTACTTTTGACAATTTGATAGAAATTTGGCGGGAAGCAAAAACATTGCATAACCCAAATCTTCTAGGGTTTATTCTTATTTTTAGAAGCAGTGTCACAAATTTTGACATTTGTCATGTTTTCTGACGGATCGCATTGAAATCGCTTCTATCAAGTCACCTGTTAGTAAAATTCCTTGCAAAATTTCCTCATACCAACATAAAATTCAAATTTTGACGTCCTGTCACTTCAAGAGAAAATGAATGGAGAGTATCTATGTCTATAAACATGATGATTATAAGTATAGTACCTACTCAAGATAATAAATCTAAATTAAGTGGTGTCTAATTACGTGGATCTTCAAGTTATATCTACGTTTTGTCTTGAAATAGCATTTCTCGCAGTGGCACCACTTAATCTCGTCTTCACTTAAATGTTTATTAATCATGTGTGGCCTCAGATGGACTTTCTGCTTAGCCTTGTAATCGCATTTCTCACACTTAAACCATTTAATCTCACGTTTACTTAAATGTCTATTAATGGTGTGCTGCTGCAAGTGGACCTTTTCTTTAGCCCTGTAGTCGCATTTCTCGCATCTGAACCACTTTATTTCGTCTTCATTTAAATGTTTATTAGTGAAATGCTGCTGGAGGTTATGTTTGACTATGGTTTTGTAGTCGCATTTCTCGCACCGGAGCCATTTAATCTCGTCTTGATTTTGATGCTTGCTAAGGGTGTGCCGTTGCAGGATCTGTTTCAATTTAGACTTGAAGTCGCATCTTTCGCACTTAAACCATTTTATTTCGTCTTCGTTTAAATGTTTGCTAATTGTGTGACGTTGGAGGTGGTGGTTGTACTTAGTTTTGTAACCGCATTTCTTGCACTGGAGCCATTTAATCTCGTCTTTTTTTAAATGCTTACTATCCATATGGGGTTTCAGGTGACGTTTCCATTTGGTTTGGTAGTCGCATTTCTCGCACTTAAACCATTTAATCACGTCCGCATTTAAATGTTTACTGATCATGTGGGGTTTTAGGTGGTCCTTCCATTTGGTTTTGTATTCACATTTTTCACATTGAAACCGTTTGATATCATTTGCAAATCCTTCCAATTTTTCTAATTTTTCTAATTTATCGCTATTTTGTTTTTCCGCTTCATCCACATTTATCAATCCCCTGTTGTCTGCTTCTTGATTTTTGTTAATATTCAAATTGTGACAGTCGAATTCAATTTCTTCCTCCACTTTTATCTTTACCTGGTTTTCGTTAACATTTTCATTGCCCGTATATTCTGTTTTGCCCCATTCTTCTTTGATAATTTTTTCTTCGATCTCATCTTGGAAATTCATTACGAAAGTGAAAATTTCAAGAGTTGATTCTTCAACAACCTAACCTAGCTTACTTACGTCAGTTTTGACAGTCAGATGCGACCTGAAAACTTAAAATTCCCTAGTGGACAGTAAAGACTCAAAAGCCAACGGAAGTTGTATATCAATGCGATGTATATCTCGGTAGACGTTTATCAAGTTAATGTGAATGTAGGGGCGGCTGGTCTTACTGGTGGAATCGGGTGCAGATTTTATCAATCTGCACCTAGTAGTAGTGCCTCCGCAAACGCATAGATGTGTCAAAAAGGCGAAATGTTAAAAAACTGTTGTTACAAAACTTAAAAATAGAAAATGAACAGGAATGAGTAAATGAAAAGAATTACCGGAATTAAAACAAAATTTGGCGAATTTTGAAAAATTAACACTCGAGGCTGAAACATTGTGAAAGGGGATGAAAAGTCAAGATAGGAATGAAAATTAAGTGTGATTAAGTAGAATTACGAAATAAAATACGAAAATAACCAAATTATGCAATTAAAACTTTTGTGAGGGTTGAAATACGCACTTACACCTACCTATTGCGAAGGAAACTGAAAAATTGTAAAAGGTACACTGAATCTCAAATGAGTTCAATTTTATGTCCGACGAAAAACGAAATTATGCGAATTTTGCAAAATAAACACTTATTTGGGGTTGAAAAATTGTAAAGGTGGATGAAAAGTTAGAAGGGATGGAGAATTAATCGTAATTAAGTAGAATTACAGAAAATAACACGAAAATAAGCCAATTATGCAAATTTGACTTTTGGGAGTTGAAACATTGCGAAGGGGTCGAAAAAGTAAAAAATGCAAGAACAATCCATATGAGTAAAATTCGGTAAAATTTATTACCGAAAAAAGGCAAAACTGCGCGAATTTTACAAAATTAACGCTCGGGGGGGAGAAAAATTGTTAAGGGGGATGAAAAATGAAAAGGGGTGAAAATGTACTGTAGTTAAGTAGAACTAGCGAAAATCACACGAAAAAGAAGCGGTGAGTAAATCTTGCTCTTTGAGGGTTCACATATCATGAAAGGGGTTGAAAAATTGTGGATGGGTTAAAAATTAATGAAAATGACTTTGAATTATTAACAAATCAGAAGAAAGCAAAAGAAATAAAAATTAAATGTATTTACTCCGCTTGCTAGGGCTTAGGGGTCGTTGGTAGGTTTTAGGTTGAAGACTCGTAAGACTTTTTTCAATGGTTGACCGAAGTCTATCGAACCCCCTAATTTTATTCCACCACTTATACATGAAAAAATTTCCAGTTTCAACCCTTCAATTTCATCCTTGTTAGATATTAATGAAAATTTGCCCATCCGCCTACAGTGGCGCTGTAAATTACCACATCAAATTTAGCCCTGACACGTTGAGCAGTTTTTGAGTTCTCGCATTTTTGTGTTTCGGCATGTTAAGGGGTTGTACCGCCTTTAATGGTCGTTTTTCGCGAATGATGAATAAGACCTTTTTTGTACCATCAATAGAAAGCTATCGAATGGTATTATTTTCAATTATACATTATTCATTGAAAGTTCGAGTTTCCACCCCTAACTTTCATCCCCTTCGATAATTTTCTCCTAAAATTCACTCTTCCCTTCTCGAAGATGCAGTGTATAAGATGTCACAGTTTCGCAGAAGATATTGCTTCTCTGTGTCAAATTGCAGGGTTTTATGGACGTTTCACCCCTAAACTCCAACCCCCTCATGCTCTAAAGGAAGTTGTGTTTTCAATTTCACCACTCTAACCCAATTCGTTGAAAAATTCCGCTGATTTGTAGATTCATGTTTTCAACCCCTCATGATTTCACCCCTTTATGATTTACAGGGGCGAGTTTATTTTTCCGGTGTTATATAACTCCTTGCGTATTTACTGACTTCAGTTGTTCATAAATATAATAATAATAATAATAATAATAATATTTATTTGTATGTACGCTAAGGTTTACAAATGAGGTGAGAGTTACACATTATACATTCGTACATAGTTATACATTATGATGAGAGCTTCGCAGTCCTCGTTACCAATCCCATAGCAATGTGTGCAGGGTTTATCTAATCATCTACTAAAGAGAGGTAACCGGTGATTGCACAACAAAATCTATATATATCATTGACTTTCTCTACATCAAAATTGCTGAATAGGCAATAAAAATTATCCGCCGTAGTAGTGGAGTAAATTCGAGGCTGAAAGTCGCTCCGTTCTCGAAAAAAAAGTTTTTGAGGTAGAACCAGCTGAGACGCATATGAATCGATAGAGGATGTTTTTTTGCATATGAAATGGACCTTTACGACATTTTCCTGTGGTCCAGATTTTTGGAAATTACGGAAAACCAAGAAAATGTGAATTAATTGAAAACCGTGTTTTTCAATACATAACTCGTCGTATCTTTGAAACTATTTAAGGTAGCCACATGAGTTTTGTTTTATTTGAAAGAGAAAACCACAACGCCGCTAACGGTGCAAGCATAATGGCGAAAAAGTTCAAAAGGGCCTACGATAATCTGCTCCGTAGTCAACGCGCGGATTTCCATGCATTGAAATTTTTGACATGCGAGTGAGGTGGCCAGTTTTTTGTAATTCCACAAAAGTGCCGGCTACAAAATAAAGATAAAAGAATGAAAAAGTTTTTGGTAAAAGAAGCAACTCGCTATTGGCAATGGTTTAGGCTCTATATGAATTTTTCTTTGCGGGCGATTTTTTCACGGACGCCGGTGACGCGCGAATGCCTTGCTGAAGCAGTGGCAGCATCGGATTGCGATATATTGCGGCCGCGCTTAGATAAACATGTTACGGAAAATGAAATATTATAGAACCATTATGAAATATTATTTTTATTAAATTGGTGCTTCGGCTTCCTCTGAAACGTCGCCGTCGGCTTCTATAAACACCACTTCAAATTGAAAGTAGGTAGTTATTAGGTATAACTCTTACAGGGACATTCTGTGTTGAGGCCTTCCTTCAGACACATTTTATTATTTCTGCAATTATTTTCGGAGCAATAAATATTTACCTGGACTCTCTCTGTTTCAAAATTCGGAAGATGGCTTGAGTAGGTAGGTACCAGATCTTCATTTGATACGTGATTTGATATTCACGTTGAAACATTGCATTGGAGGACAGTTGAAGGTAAAGTTCCATTTGTTTTATTTGGGCTTTTATTTTTGTACAGAAAAAGTGTGTTGATTGGCATCTTGGCATCTTTGGGCAACGCATAGGGAAGATTTGTGAGGTCCTTAATATTTCCCTTATTTTTTATCAAAACCCAAACATCGCAACATTAAATGATCTTTCGTTTCAACTATGCATGTCAGCATTGCCATATAACTCAAACGAGTTGGCCAGATCTAGAACTATCTTCCACAGAAAGATACCTTGATACCTATAAGTTAGATAATGCGTTCAACCATGTCGTAAAGTGGGTGATTGGTGTGTGTAAATTGTTAGCACAACTCAATGCATTGATATACATTTAAAATGATTTTAACAAGTGCCTGATTTTCGTACGCTAAAATTTGATTTTAATCCCCCGCTACCAAAATCTGGGAGTAAAAATTTATAATACCTATTTTGAGGGAGTCAACATTTTTAATCCCTGATTTTGAGGAGATATAAATTTTGATGAAATTGAAATGCGTTGTGGAGAGAAGATCCATAATAATATTTCAGTTGCTGGTAAATAAGCCAACTCCTCCAGAATTTAAGCTTATTTTAAGTTTATTTGCAGCACTGCAAAGTGCCAAAGTGAGGCGCAAGAAACGTTAGTATACCTAATGGAAATGAAACTTTCGTCTTACGCACAGATGAAAAAATTCTCCCGTTGTCGTATTTTGAATCTTGAGTTCAATGTGAATATCTACAAAAATAGTTTGAAAAATTACCTTTCGGATAGCTTTTACTGGTAACAGCTGGTATTAATTGTATTAGCGGTAGCAATTATTTTAGTTGTGATGTACGACGAAAGTTTCATTTCCTTTACGTATACTTAGAAAATTTGATCTTTTTTCGTTTGAAAATAAAATATTGTATTTTATTCGGCATTTAATATACCATACCCCGTCATATAATGTCTTACTTAAACTGTGGCACAGAATGTCCCTGCAAAAATTGTATTCTTTGTACCTAGAAGCCGGCATTTCAGAGGAAGCTGGAAGCACCAATTTAATAAATACTATTTCATAATGGCTCTATAAATATTTCATTTTCCGTAATATGTTTATTCAAGCCGGCCGCGATATATCGTAATCCGATGCTGCCACTGCTTCAGCAAGGCAATCGCGCGCCACCGCGCCGTCCCTGAAAAAATCTCCGCAAAGAAAAATTCATAGCGCCTAAACGATTGCCAATAGCGAGTTGCTTCTTTTACTAAAAACTTTTTCACTCTTTTCTCTTTACTTTGTAGTCGGCAGTTTTGCGGAATTCAAAAAAACTGGTAACCTCACTCGCATGTCAAAAATTTCAATGCATGAAAATCCGTGCGTTCTCTTCTGAGCAGATTATCGTAGGCCCTTTTGGACTTTTTCGCCATTATGCTTGGACCTTTAGCGGCGCTGTGGTTTTCTCTTTCAAACGAAAAAAGAGTCATGTGGCTACCTTAAGTTATGTATTTAAAAACATGGTTTCCAATTAATTCACATTTTCTTGGTTTTTCGTCATTTCCAAAAATCTGGACCATAGGAAAATGTCGTAAAAGTCCATTTCAAATGCACAAAAACATTCTCTATCGACTCCATATGCGTTTCACCTGGTTCTACCTCCAAAAATTTTTTTGAACGATTTCCAAGCCGAATTCGCTCCACTATAGGGGTGTCGAGTAGGTGTCGTCCCATATATAATAAATATAAATATAAAATAAATACCATAAATCAATAAGGTTTCAGAAAAAATAAATAAAATATATGTATTTATCCGCTTGCAAAGAGTTAGGGGTGGTTAATAGCCTAGGGGTTGACTTTAGGTTAAGTTAGATCTTAGTGAAAACTTGTCCATCCACCTACAATGTCACTGAAAATTAACACACCAAATAATGCCTTGATACGTTGAGTAGTTTTTGAGTTTTCGCATTTTTGTGTTTCTGCATGTTAGGGGGTGTAGCGCCTATAAGGGTGGTTTTTCTCAAAATATGAATGACACCTTTTTTGAATCATTAATGGAAAGCTATCGAATGACGCCGATTTCGACCAATACTTATTAAGCAGAATTTCGAGTTGCAACCCCTAATTTCCACCCCATCTGTTCGATTTTACGAAAAGACGCATCCCCCGCAAGATTTCACCAATATATGTGCGTACGTTGAGTTTCCGACAGCTGCGTGCAACCCTTGCGGAGTTATCATATTTTTTGTGGTTTTCATCCCCTAAATTTCATCCCCCGAAATTAGCGCCCTTTCACTTTCAACAGACTTGAGGGTCGAACGTATACATACCAAGTTTCAGAAAGATACGTCCACTAGTTCTCGACTTATTGCAGTTAATAGTTTTTCGGTTTTTCACCCCTAACTCCCACCCCCATGGTCCGATATGGCCCAAAAGCAATCCCCGAGATTTTCCGGGTATACACCCGTGTACAAAAGTTCAGCTCGATATCTGCTTTCGTTCTCCAGTTATGCGATGGACAGTCACGTGACTGGATTTTCAAAATGTTTGCAGCACAAGTGACCAACCCACGTCAACAAAAGCACTAAATTGCACCCCTGCCAACCTCATAAACAAAACTTTATTTTTCCCTATCACTAGCCCTTGGCTCATTTCTACAAATCACAGAAATCCTTCGATCCTTAAAAACTTTTTTGCCCCCGAAGACACTTCGATCATTCCCCAGAATCTCGTGGGTGTACTCGTACCTGGCAGCCCCCTTCATCACATAAAGTGACCGTCTCTTCAATAAAACGTCACCCCAAAATTCCTTGTTTTTTTCATGTACCAACCTCATAACACTGTCGGTGAGAAGACTGAGCCCTGCTATAGTGTCTCCGCAAAACTACCAACAAACTTTTTTTTTTAAATTCTTGGTAAAAATAAAAACTCACCCTAACAGCATCCACGTGGGGCTTTATCAACCCCTCTTTGGACAAGTCCAAAACGTGAACTTGCTTCAACTGCTCCACCTCGGGAGGAAAGGCGATTTTTCTCACACGATCCAGAATTTTCTCATTTTCCTCCGTCCACTTTAATCTTTCAGTTTCTCGATACCCATGAATAGCCTACTTTAAATTACACTTTAATTTGAAAATTTAATTAAATACTGACGTCATCCCAGTGATTGAATTCATATTTCAGGCGATTCATGTAGGGCTCCACTTCATCTAAAATGCTTCGTTCCTCAGATTCGGTAACAAAATCGCTGTGGATTGTTATAGTGGAAGCTAAGGAGAAGGCTGTGGTTTCATTTTGGGCTAGGGCTTCGCTCAGGAGGATGTACGGGGGTAGATTTTCCACTTTAGCTAAAAATAATTGACATAACCTTACTTTCGAAAAAATCCTCTTTTACCTGTTTGAAGTGGTGCGGATGGTGAAAAATTACAATAATAACGAATTCTTATTAATAAATTGCATTTTAAGCTCTTTGACAACATTTATTAACGGTTTATTGAATAAATTAATAATTTTGGAGGTTAAGTGTCAAAGAATGACAGCTTCATATGTCAGGCAATGTGCATGTAGTACAGTAATATTGGTTGCATAACAAGCAAGTTATAGCGCTTTCGACTTACGCTCATTTAACTACAGAAAATTGGTGAAATTATATTTTCCTCCCCCTTCTTTTTTAAACTTTCACTCACTTTTAAAAAATAGTTTTTTACTTGTGCCCAAAATATTTATGTAGATGTTGCACTGTAATACAGGCTACAAACTATCTATAGCGCTTTCAAATTACGTTCAATTAAACAAAGACAATTAATGAAACGATTATATTTTTCCATGAAAATTCAAAACAACTGAAGTACTAGCCTCGCCACAGCAGTTTTCTCGCAGCAAAACAGGCCTTGGAATTTTCCTCAACGCTGTAAAACCTTTCCCCTTCTCTTTCTCAATAATTTCCAAAACACTTAAGCTCGGTATCCAGGATAGCTCCTTGAAGGCGGTCGCAGCGACATTTCCGCTCGGATTCGTGACGTCAACCGTGGTTAAACACCCAAAATGCTTGCCATACTCCCTAATAAAATAAATTTCGTCCAGAGTTTTACCCTTGAAGTAATGTAAAATCGTGTTCTTTTCGCTCATCTTAACATTTTTTACTATTTCTGTTAATTTTGAGCTAATTTTGCGACAGAATTTTGGGTTTCTTCTGGCCCAATCTTTTAGAAAATCCGAGTAAGAGAGTTTCAGTTTTCGAGTCAGATCTGAAGTTGGGTCGGGATTTGACAGCAGGAGGCCCGAAGTTAGTTTTTGACGGATGACTTTCGCGGTATGACAGTGATTGTTGCATGGCAATCTGAAATAATAGTATTATTAATAAAGTGATGAAGGGGGAGTTTTCGTGTGTTACAGTTTAGTTTTTTTGGATCGGTTGTTTTTTAGACAGGCTTTAGTGCCTTTTTGTAGTCCGCATGCGCATGTAATGGGGATGAGTTGTTGACATGGGGTGTCTGGGCAAGGCGGTCGGTGACAGGGGGCGCCACAGGGATGTCCACATGAAGTTCTTGGCAGAATGCAGCTGACTTCGCATAGTTGGCTGAGGCGTGAATGACCTTGAGTTTGACGTAAGTGGCCACAAGGCAGTAAAAGAGATTCGTCAAGTAACGGTAGTGACATCTGCGTAGAGTAGTTGGTCACCTGTATCTGAAGATTCTGGAAAAACGTATACTTCCAGTTGCCATTTTGGATCCCAACGAGTTTCACTAAACTAAGGTTAAATAGTAATAATTGGGATCCAAAATGGCAGTCACGTACATTCAAACGAATGAAGGGGTATGACATTGAGGGTGATTCACGAAGACTGTTCATTAGAAACTTTTGGGGATCCACTTGTACTAGAATTTTAAAATTTGGTACCTACTATGCAATAATCGCATACGCACAAGAAAAATAAAAAAAATTTAAACCCCCCAGCACTTTATTCGTGTGAAGTTAGCGCTGCATCCCAGCGGTACCCAATAGGTCGTCAAAATTCGCCGCCCGAAGATGCAATCGGCCGCCGGGCATGGATTTAATATATAATTCTTCCCCTATTTGCCTTTATATTGAATAAAAAAACGATTAAAATAGGTTTCGGACCGTGCAACCCCCAAACCGCCCCAGCGCTAAAAAATAAAGTCAGGAATGCGACCACCGGCTAAGTCACGAATGCCACATACGATTTTCACGAAATTCGCACAGGACACGCGTACTTGAGTGCAAAAACGATTAAAAGAGGTTCCAGACCGTGCAACCCCCAAACCGCCCCAGCATTAAAAAATAAAGTCAGGAATGCGACCACCGGCTAAGTCACGAATGCCACATACGATTTTCACGAAATTCGCACAGGACACGCGTACTTGAGTGCAAAAACGATTAAAAGAGGTTCCAGACCGTGCAACCCCCAAACCGCCCCAGCATTAAAAAATAAAGTCAGGAATGCGACCACCGGCTAAGTCACGAATGCCACATACGATTTTCACGAAATTTGCACAGGACACGCGTAGTTAAGTGCAAGAACGATTAAAAGAGGTTCCAGACCGTGCAACCCCCAAACCGCCCCAGCACTAAAAAATAAAGTCGGGAATGCGACCACCGGCTAAGTCACGAATGCCACATACGATTTTCACGAAATTTGCACAGGACACGCGTACTTGAGTGCAAAAACGATTAAAAGAGGTTCCAGACCGTGCAACCCTCAAACCGCCCCAGCATTAAAAAATAAAGTCAGGAATGCGACCACCGGCTAAGTCACGAATGCCACATACGATTTTCACGAAATTTGCACAGGACACGCGTAGTTAAGTGCAAAAACGATTAAAAGAGGTTCCAGACCGTGCAACCCCCAAACCGCCCCAGCACTAAAAAATAAAGTCGGGAATGCGACCACCGGCTAAGTCACGAATGCCACATACGATTTTCACGAAATTTGCACAGGACACGCGTAGTTGAATGCAAAAACGATTAAAAGAGGTTCCAGACCGTGCAACCCCCAAACCGCCCCAGCGCTAAAAAATAAAGTCGGGAATGCGACCACCGGCTACTCGACCGGCTAAGTCACGAATGCCACATACGATTTTCACGAAATTTGCACAGGACACGCGTAGTTGAATGCAAAAACGATTAAAAGAGGTTCCAGACCGTGCAACCCCCAAACCGCCCCAGCGCTAAAAAATAAAGTCAGGAATGCGACCACCGGCTAAGTCACGAATGCCACATACGATTTTCACGAAATTCGCACAGGACACGCGTACTTGAGTGCAAAAACGATTAAAAGAGGTTCCAGACCGTGCAACCCCCAAACCGCCCCAGCACTAAAAAATAAAGTCGGGAATGCGACCACCGGCTAAGTCACGAATGCCACATACGATTTTCACGAAATTTGCACAGGACACGCGTAGTTGAATGCAAAAACGATTAAAAGAGGTTCCAGACCGTGCAACCCCCAAACCGCCCCAGCGCTAAAAAATAAAGTCAGGAATGCGACCACCGGCTAAGTCACGAATGCCACATACGATTTTCACGAAATTTGCACAGGACACGCGTAGTTGAATGCAAAAACGATTAAAAGAGGTTCCAGACCGTGCAACCCCCAAACCGCCCCAGCGCTAAAAAATAAAGTCGGGAATGCGACCACCGGCTACTCGACCGGCTAAGTCACGAATGCCACATACGATTTTCACGAAATTTGCACAGGACACGCGTAGTTGAATGCAAAAACGATTAAAAGAGGTTCCAGACCGTGCAACCCCCAAACCGCCCCAGCGCTAAAAAATAAAGTCAGGAATGCGACCACCGGCTAAGTCACGAATGCCACATACGATTTTCACGAAATTCGCACAGGACACGCGTACTTGAGTGCAAAAACGATTAAAAGAGGTTCCAGACCGTGCAACCCCCAAACCGCCCCAGCACTAAAAAATAAAGTCGGGAATGCGACCACCGGCTACGTCACGAATGCCACATACGATTTTCACGAAATTTGCACAGGACACGCGTAGTTGAATGCAAAAACGATTAAAAGAGGTTCCAGACCGTGCAACCCCCAAACCGCCCCAGCGCTAAAAAATAAAGTCAGGAATGCGACCACCGGCTACTCGACCGGCTAAGTCACGAATGCCACATACGATTTTCACGAAATTTGCACAGGACACGCGTAGTTAAGTGCAAAAACGATTAAAAGAGGTTCCAGACCGTGCAACCCCCAAACCGCCCCAGCACTAAAAAATAAAGTCGGGAATGCGACCACCGGCTAAGTCACGAATGCCACATACGATTTTCACGAAATTTGCACAGGACACGCGTAGTTGAATGCAAAAACGATTAAAAGAGGTTCCAGACCGTGCAACCCCCAAACCGCCCCAGCGCTAAAAAATAAAGTCAGGAATGCGACCACCGGCTAAGTCACGAATGCCACATACGATTTTCACGAAATTCGCACAGGACACGCGTACTTGAGTGCAAAAACGATTAAAAGAGGTTCCAGACCGTGCAACCCCCAAACCGCCCCAGCATTAAAAAATAAAGTCAGGAATGCGACCACCGGCTAAGTCACGAATGCCACATACGATTTTCACGAAATTTGCACAGGACACGCGTAGTTAAGTGCAAAAACGATTAAAAGAGGTTCCAGACCGTGCAACCCCCAAACCGCCCCAGCACTAAAAAATAAAGTCGGGAATGCGACCACCGGCTAAGTCACAAATGCCACATACGATTTTCACGAAATTCGCACAGGACACGCGTACTTGAGTGCAAAAACGATTAAAAGAGGTTCCAGACCGTGCAACCCCCAAACCGCCCCAGCACTAAAAAATAAAGTCGGGAATGCGACCACCGGCTAAGTCACGAATGCCACATACGATTTTCACGAAATTTGCACAGGACACGCGTAGTTGAATGCAAAAACGATTAAAAGAGGTTCCAGACCGTGCAACCCCCAAACCGCCCCAGCGCTAAAAAATAAAGTCAGGAATGCGACCACCGGCTACTCGACCGGCTAAGTCACGAATGCCACATACGATTTTCACGAAATTTGCACAGGACACGCGTAGTTAAGTGCAAAAACGATTAAAAGAGGTTCCAGACCGTGCAACCCCCAAACCGCCCCAGCACTAAAAAATAAAGTCGGGAATGCGACCACCGGCTAAGTCACGAATGCCACATACGATTTTCACGAAATTTGCACAGGACACGCGTAGTTGAATGCAAAAACGATTAAAAGAGGTTCCGGACCGTGCAACCCCCAAACCGCCCAAGTACTAAAAAATAAAGTCGGGAATGCGACCACCGGCTAAGTCACGAATGCCACATACGATTTTCACGAAATTCGCACAGGACACGCGTACTTGAGTGCAAAATGTAATAGAACAGTTACGAGCCTACATTTAAATTATAATAATTAAAAAACTCACCAACGCCTCTTTAGAAAATATTTTAGAGAAACAACATGTTTATGGATTAATTGAATCACTTTGGGTCTTCCTTTGGCAGTTCTAATTCAGCACATTACTGTATATTAAGTTTCACCAAAATATAACTTCATTTTACTTAATTTCATTCACAAAACTAAACAACTCTTAACGTTATTGGTTACAATTTGAATTTGACATTTGACATATCTCACGTCAAGTTACCGCTACTACTACCTATATCTACTACTACTACTACTACTACTACCACTACCACTCCCACTGCCACTGCCACTGCCACTGCCACTGCCACTGCCACTGCCACTGCCACTACCACTACCACTACCACTACCACTACCACTACCACTACTACTACTACTACTACTATATTGAGGCATGCGCAAGCTTTGTTCCGGATTATGAGGTGGGGGCGAACTGTTATAGTTGTGATTGCTTCCACATAGCACTACCATCGACAGAGCGGGAACTTTAAAATGTAATTTATGCGGAAAAGAAATAGGTATTAAGGCTCTACACTACCCTCGACGAGACAGTACCGATAATTAATATACGTAAACAAAATTCCTCATAACTGCGTCAAAACTAAGTTTGAAGCGATGATCGTTATTTTATCGTGTAGAGCTATGCCGAATCTATGGAGCAGATTAATTTTTTTGACAAAAAATCTTGCAGTTTTTTAATTATTTCATAATAAATCTAAAATTCCTTTTCAGGCTTCAGTGCTTTGACCGATCTTTTTGTAATTTAATGCATTTTGTAGAGGACCTCTGAATCTATGGAAGAGAAATCTTAGAATTCGTTCATATTAAGGAATTATGTAAACACATGCAATAATAATTAGTGATAACAGTTCGAATGAAATCGAAATTATGCAACACATTTAATATTTTACAACCAGGCCGCTGATGATTTATGACCGTAATCCTCTTGTGGCGTCCAGGTAGTTTCAGCCAGCAGTGGAATAGTATATTACATAATGAGCTACGAAAGTGACATGTATCATATATCACACGAGTGGGGAAAACCCCACGAGTGCATTGTACAGACACTTTCGTGCGAGTTGTGTACAGTATTTTTCCTACGAACCACAACAAAAAATCATTTTTCTACAACTGTCAAAAAAAGGTCAGATTTACGCGTTGCTAACGGTTCGCGAAGTTTATCTTTTTTTAACATGACAAAAAAAAATTTTTTTTTCACACGTGAAAAAATAACGTAACTTTTTGTTTCGTATCTATGGTAAATAGGAAAACACAAAAAAAACAAGTAGGCAAAAATATGAGTGCGTATTTTATTTAAATCTTGACTGAATTATTGCAACCTCATCATCACTACTTATTATTGAAATAAAAATTAATGGTACATTTGGAACAATTATTTCCTACATTAATTCCCGAAGACATTGCAGATAGTTGGCCTTTAAAAGTTTTCTCCACCACTTCGTTCATCTCCTCAGAGAGGCTACGCTGGCACTGGTAAGAAATCCCGTTTAGCACGTTCTCTTTGGAAGTGGATGGTTGACAGTTTAAAATTTTATTCGAAATGTCAATTTTGTTGTTCAAACTGTCTTCTAAGTAACCCTCCGCTACTGTGGTGGATTTCCACCCTCCATGGCGTTTAATCGAAGTCATATTTCCTCCTGCGTTGGCCAAGAGAGTGGCAGAGCTTCTTCTGAAACAATGACCAGTGTATTTCTGAAACTCTTCCTTTCCAAGCCATTTTGCAATTAAGCTGGGGATCTCTCCTATTTTATTTATTCCGACATGCTGATTAACACACTTGCCATTGTCGTATTTAAAGAATAATCGACGACTTGAGGCATGGGGCGGCCGCAGAGCTCTGTATTTTCGGTATATCTCAATATAGTCTGGACGCGAAACAGTAAAAGTTCGTTCGGAATGAGTTTTCGAGTCCGGTACTTTCACAATCAAAACAGAGCCTACATCTTCGACGTCATCAATCGTCATTTTTACCAATTCTTCACGACGACAGGCCCCACTTAAGCCCAAAATCAGCACAGTCTGCAACATAATTATCGTAAGCTATCGCAAGTAAGGTAAGGTACCAATTTTGGAAATCTTCGCACGTCAATGTTTTCCTTTACATTCAAGGTGGCTTTCAGCATAGAGAATGTACTCCATAAAGTAGGTGGTTTTAATTTTCTCGATTTTTCTTCCAAATATGCTAGAAGCACGGTTTCCGAGACTTTTCCAACATTCTTCATCGCACGCCATTCACAAAATTGGGTATAAGCCTTTTCATACTGCCCTTTTGATTTGACGGGCAATATACGGTCTGCGGTCTCCATCACCTCGCGTGGAATATCACTATCACTGGTTTCGCCACAATCCATCGTTAAATTAATAGAAAATGTAGGAAAACTGCATGCAAATTACAAATTCTGAAACACGAATTTTTTTGTTTACCGAATAAACAACTGCACTTTACGTTAGTTACGTGACACATCACAGATAACTCTATTTTTTGATAAATTTTCCATTTTTTTCTAAATGTTTAAAAGTTGTAGAAAAAACGTTGTTTCTATTTCGTGGGCGAAATCAGTGTTTATTTGGCGCATTCGAATGACTTTTTTGCCTCGACCTAAGGGCGTTTGCACACTGTGCGATTGCGATGCGATTTTCCGTTTGCGATATATCGCGTCGCATTCGCAGTAAGCTTTCACACGGTGCGATCAAATTTAATTTCAAGCGATGAAGAATAAAAACGTAGTGCGCGGTGTTGCCATTCCCAGTATATGTCTTCATAGTCAGTTGAGTGTAGATGATTGTGCTGTAAACATGGACAGGAGACGAATTATTTTGTTGGCATTGTTGCATCGAAGACGAAAGAAGAAGCAAAAAATGCTTAGACATAGCAATCGACGTTACTGGGTACATCCTCTGTTACAAGTAAGATATGTGGAAGGCGCTTTCTACACTACCTTTGAAAGATTGAGACAAGATGATGATAAATTTTTCAACTACTTCCGAATGAAAATATCAACTTTCGATTACTTACTTGATCGTTTAAGAAGTAATATCAGTCGACAAGATACTTTTTTGAGAGACTGTATCCCACCTACTGAAATGCTAGCACTAACTTTAAGGTAAGTGAATACCGATTGTCCAGAAAATAATTTTTATTCACAAAACACAAAACAAAAACGACAAACATAAAAATAATACGTGAACAATACAAAATATAGGTATTCAAGAATGTTTCATAGCTGCTGCAAATATTCTGATGGCAAAAACTGATGTCCGGAATAATGCATTGGAGCTACGTTGTTGGCCAAGGGTGAAGGGTCCTCAGAGGAACGACGAGAGTATGTCATTGACGCGTCGGAGTAGTTCGATGGCGATTGAACAAATTGCTCAATTCGGCGGCTCTTCATTTTACTTCTTTGGATAAGTTGCAGCACATCAACTCGAAACTGCAGTTTGTCGTCCTGGGTCATACGTCTCACAGAAGGCAGAAGTGACAAAAAAAAAGCTTCGTCCTCATCGGGCTGATGTTGCTGCTGCTGAGGGGCTTGCAATGCTTGTATTAAGGCTCTATCTACTTCGTCATTGACTTGACTTATTTTTCTTTTTCTATTTTTTGAAGCTGTCAAAGGACCGGTGCGAGGAGTGGAAACCTCGCCATCATCAGGATCTCGGTGTTGCTGGTTTAGACTTACGTTGTTTTCAGTTTCACCTTCATAAAGTTGTGTTTCATCTTGATCCTTCTGAACTACTTCCTCTGATAGACTAGAACTGGTTTCATCCTTTTCCAAGATTTGCAATAAAAATAGTAAATTTTCGTGATATAGGTATTTCTTTGTGTTTGCTTGGCCGGATTTTTTCTTTAGAGATTTGCTGAATGCGTCTCTTACATTTCTCCACTTATCTGTAACCATGTCATCTGAAAATACAAAATTATATGTATGAGATAATTACGTTGAAACTGTCACGGATCTTTTATTTTTCAGGTACCTAGCCAGTGGAAACACCTTCACCGATTTACATTATGCATATAGACTTGGTATATCAACTATAAGTCAAATTGTAAGAGGGATCTGTGCTAAAATTTGGCACATTTTAAAGGACGAGTGTATACCAAAACCATCGAGAGAATACTGGCTGAAAATATCCCAGGAATATGCTGAACGAGCTCATTTTCCACACTGCATCGGGGCTGTAGACGGAAAGCATATTCGTGTCTTTAAGTTCAGAGGCAGTGGTTCCATGAATTTGAACTATAAACATTTTTTTTCGATTGTCTTGATGGCAATCGCCGACGCAGATTACCGCTTCGTTTACGTTGATATAGGAGCGTACGGAAAAGATTGTGACTCATCAGTGTTCCAGGAAACTGTGTTTTGGAAAATGCTGGATGAAGAGAAATTAGACATTCCACCACCAACACCACTTGACGGAGCTGAAAATACAGCTTTGCCGTATGTATTGTTAGGCGACGAAGCTTTTGCATTGAGTACCAATCTACTTCGACCATATGGAGGACATAACCTCAGCGAGGCAAAAAGAATTTTCAATTATCGTTTGAGTCGCGCTCGCAGATATGTAGAATGTGCGTTCGGTATTTTAAGTAACAAGTGGAGCATTTTTCATCGACCACTCAACGTTTCCAAGAAATTTGCGAAAGATATCGTCAAAGCCTGTGTCGTCCTTCACAATTTTGTTCGAGATAGAGATGGTTATACCTCTGATGACTTTTATACAGCAAAAGGATTTACCGATCTACCCACTAGAAGAAATGTACGCGGAGGAAGACGAGCTAATGACATTAGAGAATGCTTCACAAATTACTTTTTAAGTCCTAATGGTTCGTTACCTTGGCAAATGTCAAAAATATAAGATTTGTAAGGTTTCAAATGTACGTTTAACAATTGTTACAAATACACTATAATGTCTTCTTACCTATTTGTTTTTGTAGCGCAGCTTCCATAGAATCATAGTTGCTTTCCAGTAAACTACTCACTTCTTTCCACGCTTTTTCCTTCAGACGCTTATTTTTATATTCTTCACTTGTCTTGTCCCATAGACACGGCTTACTTTCCACGGCTTCAATTAAGTCGATAATTTCATATTTAAATTTCAATTTTGAAGACATTGCTAGACACGTACGTCGTCCAGCCTAGAAGCTCGTGATAAACAGAATGCCGGAAAGTGAATATTGCAACCCTGGAATTCTAATCGCCCAAAATTCTCGCAACAAGAAACGACACGTCTGAAAATGTGCATATAAGTTCATTGTTGGCTTAATATCGTGCGGAAAAATATCGGACGATATCTGACCGACCATCGCACTGTGCAGCGGTACGATATAGTGCCGCAAGCGGCTTGCGTCTTTTTTTGTCGCGGCCGCATCGTGTGAAAACTACTCATAAGAACCCATATATTTTGCCACCTCACGATATCGTTGCGATATGTCGCAAACGGTAAATCGCATCAAAATCGCACAGTGTGCAAACGCCCTAACGGTCTCGGCTAAAAGTAGCATTCTCATGCGCTACAAAAAAACACTCATTTCGCGCACTTAATAGAAAAATAACTATTCTTCATAAATTTCTCTTTTTTTATCATCGTTGTCAACAAAACAGCAAGTGTCAAAATTTATTAAATTTTGAAATCCAGCCTGATATGTTAATGTGATTGATGCGCGTTGCCACGCGACGTGGGCGGAACTGTGCGATTTTATATCGCACAGCACTAACACACGCGTGTGTTAGTGTCAACTTTCGCGCCTACTTAATTGTGCGATATTTACAACTTTCTTAAGTGGTCGTAGGAAAATATTGTTTCACACAACCACATAAAAATTGGAGATGGCGGAAATTAATCTAAAAGTGTCAGACGGAGAAATTACTCTTTTGACCAGTATAATAGTATATTACGTAACGAGAGTTGTAAGAAGCATATTACGCACGTGTGGAAGAAGTTGTACACGAGCCGCGTAGCGGCGAGTGTATAATTCCACAGTGCGTAATTGCCTTACAACTCGAGTTGCGTACGATACTTTTTCTACGACCACACAATATTTCTTAACTTTTCTCAATAGTAGGTTTAATAAATTGAAGAACTTCTTCGAGAGGAATATTTCGGAAATATCCTGAGACAAGTCAACCTTATTTTTTTGATGTGAATCCAGTGGCATAGTCAGATATTTTTAGCACTTCCGGTTCAACCGGAAATGACCATAATTTTTATTTTTCAAATGGAATCATACTTTTTCTCACAAGCATTTCTCACAAAAGATGTTATGCAAATTTATTCTGCATTATTTTGGTTCCTCAAACGTTTTTTTCCAGCATAAATAATTGATTCGTGCTTACAATGGAATTACTTGCCTTAAAGTCAACTAAATTAACGGTTGATTGTTTCTGGGTACCAAAAACCTGCCAGTATTCTATATTATGACAATTTCTTTAAAATACCTGCTCATAGGTTCAAGATAATACGAATAAATACAACTTACCGGTCCCAAGGCATTTTCAGACGAAAAGATCCTGCGATATAACCTAACTTTTGCACAGAAGATTTTTATTGATTTTACCTCGGATTTTACTTTGCAGTTGAACTGCTTTTATCCTGGAAGAGGAGTAGTCGATATGTTTTTAAAATGTCCTAATAAATAAGGGGAGAATAATGAATTTAACAATAAAATTGAGTGAAAAATGACATTTGACAAATGACAATTGAAAACTGTGCGATTTTCACTCTTTACGCACAGTTTTAGGTTTGTGTGCGTAAGGAACGGCTTACTTAGTTTGTACGTTGTACAAAATTGGCTATTTACAATAGTGGTCGTAGAAAAAAAAAATTTAAATAAGATGTATTTACCACAATCGGCTATTGTTACACATGTACAAGAAATAAATATAGGCACCTACATATTTAAAAATAAATAAAATTCGTAACAAAATAGATATCTATTATGTACCTCGAAATATGTACATATATAATATATATAAATAGTAAATACCTATGCGTAGGTAATCTACAAAGTAGAGTTTATCATAGTCACTTCTCTTTTAAATAATATAAAAATATTGATAGCAAGCATCGGTAAAAACATTTTGGTGCAACAGATCCAAGCGCACTCATCTCTTGAAAGAGATATCTGTTTTGACCGGTAGGTATAAAGTATACAAAAATTGAAGGCAAGCAGCGATAAAACGTAAAAAAATATTTTGATGCAACAGATCAAAGCGCCATAATAGCGCTCATCTTTTAGCAGAGATGGCTGTTTAGACCAGTATAAAAAACGATTATATAATGTATGCTGTACCGAATGACCACGTGACCATGTACACGCCATTCATTTACTATAGAAGTGACAGGTTGTCAAGATTTGAGTTTTTTGGCTAACCAAGCAAATCTTGCAAGAAATTGAACTGCAAGTGAATCGGTGAAGGGGATTTTGGAGAAATCCGACAAACACACACATTTTAATGATATCTTATGGGGGATGTTTTTTCAACAAAATCAGACAGATGGGGTGGAAATTAGGGGTTGCAACTCTAAATTTTACTTGATAAGTTTTGGTTAAAATTGGCGTCATTCGAAAGCTTTCCATCAATGGTTTCAAAAAAGGTCATAATTAACAATAAGAAGAAACACGAAAACACAAAAAATTGACGTAGGGGGAATTTGAACCTTGAACCGCCTACAACTTAAACAGGATGAATGCACTTCAAAAACTTCATCCCCACAACTCACCCCCTTCAACACCCAAACACAAAGAATTTGCATAAAGGGAATTGAGGGACATTTGTCTTCAATTGCTGAGATTAATCTGAATTATATCTACTACCTCAAATATCAAATATAAATGGCACTTTCTCAAATAAATTTGACCGTTTCTCAAATATAACTGAATGCGGAGGCACTACTACTAGGTACAGATTTTATAAAATCTGTACCCAATATCACCATTAAATCCAAACCACCGCTAAATAAAACATTCAAGATTTGAGGCCTCAGGAACCCAAAAAAGTGTTTTTTAAAATGTCTGTATGTATGACGTAAGTACGTTCGTAAACACGCCACAGCTCAAACTACTCGACCGATTTGGCTGAAACTTGGTAGGTACGTGTGTATGTGATAACCCAACTTAGATCTAAAAAGCTCTTGGAGGCAATCGTTCGACCAGAAATGCCATTTTGGCACATCAACTTTTAAATTTTAAATGTAAACCCCCATATTTCAGGTCGCCAGAAGGAAGGCTTTCAGATTCTGCTGCCAAGGATGTATTCACTGTCGGTGCCTTTTTGACCTAAAACTAAAAAAATCGAGATAATACTGAAACCACGTTAGCCCAAACTACTGGATCGATTTGTCCGAAATTTGGTACATGGAGGTGAGGTGACCTGTTGAAGATCTGAAAGGCTTTTGGGAGCAATTGGTCCACGGGAAGTGCCATTTAGGCATATCAACTTCAAGATCTTAAACAGAAGTCGCGGAAATCAAAGACCCACGCGTTGGGGAGGTTCCAGCCGTTTATTCTCTGCTGCCATTTTTTCGCTGATTCTATTCTATAAATCGTTTCCTATATTATGAAGCATACGCTTCGGCACTACTACTTGGTGCAGATTTGAATATCGCTTTGATATACATCTTCCGTTGACTTTTTATTTTTTTTTATTTTGCTATTTTTAATTTTTTTTTCAACTTTTTTATTTTAATTTTATTTTTACAACTACAATGTGTCTTTTACTACTTTGAAAATGTAGTACACGTTTATAAACGATGCAAAACACATAATTCGCAAATTTTAATTGCCACGTTGGATTCGACTCCGGGCTCAATACACGCGTAGTGTACATGTCTTTTACACGTCTCACATGAAAAATATAATTTTGTGGTAGTATGTACATCATCTCCGCAGTATAAACAAACGGACTTCATGTTATCCGACTGCCTAATTAACATCATCTGAAGTTGTCTGCGATACATATTCCAGTCTACAGTAGTTCCTGCTAGAGGTAATTCGGCTCTCAGTATGTTTTCAAAATAGTATATTATAATTGCTCCACAGTTAAATGTGTCTTTTTGCTTTAGTCTGTTTTCGGGCCAATTTTTTATTTTCCAGTTGACTGTTGTCACGGCAGAGTCAACATGTTTTACATTGTACGACGTAAGAAAATCTAAGAACTTGTTGAAAGCCATTTTGATGTTATTTTTTACATCACCGAAAGGATCAATGAAGGTAAATGTTTTTTTCTCTATATCTGCTATTGCCAAACAGAAATGGTTCGCGTCTTTCAAACATGGAAAAACTACAAGCCTGTTGTCTAGACGGAAACTGGGAATCCTATCAAAAGTTAGAGGACTAACAGGATTATCCTTACTGAGTAAATTAATAGCCACCATCGGTACAATATTGAACTGATCAGGCTTGCTTGATTCTAATCTTAATACATTAAATATAATGTCTATTACAAAATTATCTAACCAAGCAGATCCGCGAACCGAGTCAAAATTGTCACTTTTTATTTGAGAAATTAGGACACATTCGGCATTCGTCAATTCTGTAAATTGACAAACTACATATTTAAACCCTCCCTCAGTTATACCCTTGCAGTTCTTGCGTTGTCTTTTTAAAGGGATGTAAAAGTCTGGTTCATCAACGAGGCCGTTTGTACCTATTTAAAAGTAATTCGTCTCTAATCCAAATTTGTCTTTGCAAAATATTGCCCTCATGTTGATGCCTTTTTTCCAACAACGCCGGGAGCAAATAAAAATAGTAAAACCTTTCTAGCTGAGGCTTCATTTCATTTTCAAAGAATTCAGGATTCCGGACAATTCGTTCAATGTGGATCTCCTTTTGGGTATATAAAACGAAATCAGCCCAATCTCTATTAGTAATTTCCAGCTGGCCCTGGATTTGATAATAATAAGGATGAGATGTTTTTAAACTTCCACTGTTTGTCAAATAGTTCAATCGCTTTTGCTCGGTACATAATTCCAAGAAAGATAGATTTTTGCGAGATGAAGGACATTTTATTTCAATTAAACCGTTTGGCTCCACGAGACCATCCGGGGACGCCGCAAGGAAGTGCAAAGTGTCGTGAATATGCAAACCGGCAGGAAGCAGTGTACGATTTGTTTCTTTTTCATACTGGTGTTTGGCCACAATTTCCATTTCGTTGCCATAATCCAATGAACTTTGTATTTCAGGCGGAAAACTTTTCGGACGCAAAATGCGTTGCAGTAAATTTATTCTGGCGCCCTCAGATTTTACACGGCAAATATCTCCGAATAGGCTGGCAGTCAAACGTTTAGCCCTCTCTGTACGCCATAAATCACAATGATGTTGACTTCTTGTTTGGACCTCTATGTCTGCTTTCTGTGACACCGGTAACTCAATTGTCTTCAAAAATTGCACACACTTTGATTTTAAATTTTTAATTGGGTTCTGCGGATATTCCACCCACTTAAATTTAACATTTAATAAATCACAAAATTTGCATTTATATCCGCGCGTGAAGCAACTACTAAGTTCGGGGACACCCTGAACAATTTACACATTCCAGCAAATTTACCGAATCGTCCGTTCGAATATTTTTTTTGCAATGAAGACAGTTATTGTTCAAAGGAATTACCGATTTATCCAATTCCCGAACGGAAGTATTAAGTGGACAATCCATTTCAATAAATTTGCTGCGTTCTTTACATATCACACAAATAAATTCTGAAATCTTTGAATCTTGAACATTGAAAGTACTTGTAACGCAAAGTGTGTGAATCCATTTATTGCATTTGTCACAGCATACCCAAGTGGCAGTTTTATTTGAAAAGCGGCCCTTATTGCAAATGAAGCATGTGTAACTTTCGTCTTCGTCATCGGGCACGACAATCACTTCCTGACCTTCCCGTTCATCATCCTTTTCAACAGTTGCTACAGTTGGATCGCATTTAATCCCCTTATCCCAAATTTCAGAAGTGATCGCAGCCTGTTCAAGCACTTTTTTCAAGTTCAATTTCTTGAAATGATCTTTTTTTTCGGATTTAATAGGCTTGTTATATTGCTCAGTTTGTTTCAAAAATTTATTGTCCACCCGTGTTAAGCGTTTTTTGCCTATTTGAAGTACGTTTTCTTTATGAAGGGCCAGCACGTGATTTCTGATTTTTCGAAATACGCGACTACACTTGTTGTGGGTTTGTTTATTTAAAACATCATTTTTAACAATTCCAAAGTATCTCTCAATGGGAGCATTACTGAGTCGTACTCCGTCACTCATCAATCCGCTCCACAAAGAAATATATGGAATATATTTATTAAGTACTGTTTGAAAAAATTGTTCGTTAAAATAAGCGTTCGATTTATGCTGCCCAGAGTCGGAACTAGCAGGAAAAGTGATTTTTGCAGCTTCCCACTTCTCATAAAAGTAAAATTGGCTTTCTTTAAACTGGGGCTGCTTTCCAGAATAAGTTTGCTTTTTTTCATCTCCAGGTGCACACTCATCAATAATATCTAATAATAACGCATTTTCTGAACAACACACTTTAATGATATTGCTAAAACAAGATTTGAAATTTTCATCTTCAGTTTTACATGTCAAAATGATCGCTAAATTTATAAACCACTGTGTTAAAGTTTTAAGATCACTTAAAGTCATCGGTGTGACCAAAATCTCTTTTAATTTTAGAGAAATTGAAGGATCCTTGTAACATTTGTCTACATCAGTACAAATTATTTTCACAAAATGCGCGCAACATATGTGAATATTTGTTAAATCTTTACTCAATTTTACTCCGTTAGAGGCTACTTCGAAACTTAAGTTTACGTATTCAATCAAACTCATGTTATTCCAATAATACGAGATTGCATTTATGGAGGCAAAACTAAAATCCACAACGGCTGTTGGAAAAATAGGCCAGATACCTAGTTTGCGGACGACGAACATTTTGAAGCTTAGTAGCCATTTACCAATGGATTCAGTATCGTGTTCGCATGTGGCCATTTCAAAAATAGGACAAACCCGATTATTATATGAGGACTGGATGACACCGGCGTAATAAAAAACTTTTTTGCCTTTTTTTGCGATTTTTCTAATTATGCTGCCTGTCGCATCAATATGCACGATAGGCCACTCTGTCTGCCTCTTTACCATATCAAGTTGCTGGCCACTGAACACATAAACTGTCAAAGGATCAGCAACAAAAGGAATATATGCCCTGTTGTCACGACCCATTAAAAGCATGTCAATAACGTCGTCCCTGTCCCTATCGATACGTTGCAACGCTTCTGATCTAATTTTTCTGACAGTACTTTCAGATTTGATGTCACCTAAATTGCCACTGATCACTATGGAAGGTGAGGCAGCCTTTATAGATTCAGTTCTTAACTCTTGCGCTTTTTTAAAATATGCAACATTTTGCGACGCCACCCTTTCCGAACAATTTACATAGCGCGTTAACTTGTCGTCTGGATTATGATTATAATTTAAATTTTGGCTCATTAAGACGAGTGCATGCCTCTCTGCTTGGACATTCGAAAATTCACAGATTCTTATAATAAAATATTTGCAAAATGTATGAGCGCAATGTAAGTAAATTAACAATTCGTCTTGTTTTTTCCGATAACGTTTACTTTTAAATATAGGTACGCATATGTTGTTGATGTGTGTCATCAAATAACTGACAATATGTTTGTAATATTGAAGATTCACCTTGTTGCAATTCTCTGCTCGGAAAAATTTAAACAAGTCCTTTTCTATAAAATGGGAACCCTCCACGACATTGGTATTTTTGATGTCAAATGAAGCCGTTTGTCTGGAGAATTGCCAATCCGGGTTATTAATATTTTTTGCATTTAAGGGGACAATTTTATCTGAGTTACGAGTTAAATTCTTTATTTCGTCCGGCAAAACTTTAATTTCATCGGTGACATTTAAAACATTTCTGAGCGATGTATTTGGAGACATGTCGTCGAAAAAGCTTTTCTCTGAGTCTTCTGTTTCGACGTTTGGTGGCGGCGGTTTGTTCTCCGCCGACCCAGCGAAAAGTTTACGCTTTTTTGGCGAAACATCTCCAAAACCTTCAAAATAAATCCGTTTGTGCGGCGTTGAAGTAAATTTCAGACCTGTCGCCTGACATTCGAACTTTTCTTATTTCAATACAGAAATGTCAGTTTCGCGATCGGGAGTTTTCTGTTCCGCACTATTTTCCTTGATTAAATCTCGAGGTGTTTCTTTGTCACAAATAGAATTAAAATTATCGATCATTGTCCGGTTTGCAAAATAAAGCATCAAACTCGTCTAAGTGTCTGTCAAGAAAACGTCTAAGAAAAGCGGCCCGATTAATTTTACAGCGATCGAGAATTTTTATATTATTAACCCGTAACTTTGTAAGCAAGTCATATACAAACTGCAACTCTAAACAATTGGTCTTAAATTCAGAAAAAGACATATTTGGAAACTCACGTTGAATGCATTCGAAAATGCGCACACAAAGTGACTTTTCAGTTGTAAATACCATCTTGAAATGTGGGATACGATTAAAATTTGAGCAAATTGAAAATGTTTTTAAAAAATTGGACGACAAGTTCAAGTGGTAAGTAGATAGGTATATACAACAAAATTTTAAACAATAACGCTTACCAATGGCCGCCGTCAATACAAATATAACTAGAATTAACCAAATACTATCACTATTTTAACACTGTATCAAGAACAGAGCCTTTAACGCTCGCACTTAATTCACTTTGTTGTTTAATTCGAACACTATTTCGACAAGCAATCGCACAATTCACAACAATCAAAAGACAGAAAAAAATCAAAAGGGAGTATGTAAGTATCAACTAAATTACCAATGCTTTCGCAAACATGGAAATACAGCAATGAATTGGTATTCATTTTTCAGAAGAGTGGTGGTAATTCATTTAGATACCTACCCTGGTAAAAGCGCAAGCTGCGCAATGAAGGTATCTTATAGGGGGGTAAAACTTTGGGTTGTAGCGCCTTTATGCTTTCTTGGAAATTGCCACACGGAGGCCCGGATGTGGAAAATCCCCGGCGTTATTAAGCGGATTACCATAAACAACCCTTACCGCCAGATATCGGTCAATTAATTAAAATTATAATAAAACATTTTCGTAGCACTTTCCAGTACTTCCACTCTCTCCTTCTGGATATACCTACAGTGTGGTTCAACATCCCTACCTGTTTCAAAACTAAAAAAAAATGGGCAGCAGAGAAGCGGATGGAACCTCCCCACCGCATGGATCTTTGATTTTCGTGTGGTACTCAGTTTACTTAATATGGAAATTATAAGAATGGCGCTTTCGGTGGCAGATTGGCCTCAAAAACTTTTCAGTTCTATTCCTGGTTATGAAGTGTCTACATACCTACCAAATTTCATCCAAATCGGTCAAGGGATTTGGACGGTAGCGTGTTTTAAAAGTGCGCTACAAATTTTGAATTTTTGAACTTTTTGCAGATCTATAAGTTAGACTTTAATCGAAAAGGGTGCGTTTTAGCGACATTCAACAAGAGCCTCTTTTCTGGGTAGAATCGACCACCGATTAAGATTTTATTATTATTTGGTGAGAAAAATGACTACAACAAAAGAAAATGTAAAACAATGTGTAAGGTCCTCCAAGGACGCACGCCTGTCATGTTATTAAAAATCTGAAAAAAAGTGAGGAGAAAGCTCTTTATAATACTAACGATTGTTCCAAATTTCAAAATTCTATTCTTAATATTTTTCGACACCTGACGGTAAAAGGGAACCCGATTATATACAGTGTGTCTCATTTTAACTGGAACCACCCAAATATTTCGGTTAATTTTAACCGAATCAATGCGTTCTTTTTTTCTGCATGTAGAGCTCCAAAATCTGCACCTGCGTGATACTTCACTTTTTTTATAGACCGAAACCCCAGACTACTGCGATTTAATAAAGAGGCCAAAAATGACGAAATAGTATTAGGCATTTTTTTTATCGAAAACTTTTATAAGGAAAAGTTGCTCAGGATGGCTCCAAATGGCTAAATCCGAAATTTCAGGAAAAAATAAAAATGTTGAATTTCTTGAGAAAGAATCACAAAATAACGAAAAGTTCAATATTTTTGCAACATAATGGGTGCTGTGAAATCAAAAAACAATTGAAATGAATTGATTTGACATTTGATATCGGCTATGGATGGATAAAACTTAACAATCGCAGAAAAAGTTTAAATTATTAAGATAGAATAAGATTTTCGTTTTTCTTAATAATTTCAAGGGGCACCCAAACTAATCTGTTGCAATGTGCCACAAACAGCAAACATATGCGCTTCCATTGTTTTTAACTTCTACGCTCGCGAATCGGTCGGAAAATTCAAAAAATCGAATCGCCAAAAACATGAAATCTTTACGTTTCAGGGTCCTGGGAACCCAAAAACGTGTTTTTGAAAAAATGTCTGTCTGTCTGTGATCACGCTGCAGCTCAAACTACCGAACGTATCGAGATGAAATTTGGCACACATATTCAGTGGGGGATTTGTAGGTGCTGATTAGAATCTGGGTTAACGGTTAACGAAAAGTGCCTTTTTGGCACATCAACTTTAAAAATTTAAATGCAAACCACCATTTTTCGCCTTACCATATGAATACTCTTCGAATTCTGCTTCTAAAAATGTATTCACACCTATGCATAACTGTATATTTTTATTAGCGGATCTGATAGCTGATTTTTTTTCAAGCCGAAAACCTTAGTGCTATTTTTTCGAAAAATGTCATTTTAGTGGCAAAAGGGCCCTTGTTTCAATTTTTTTTTACAAAAAAAAATATTCTTACTATCGAATTCGACAGTTGTTATATTGCCGGATCAAAAATCTTTGTGCAATTTTTTAGAAAATTTCCATTTTAGGGACAAATAGGCCCCTTTTTGAGTTTTTCTTAACAAAAAGGCATATTATCATTATCGAATTCGATACCTGTTGCATTGCCGGATCGAAAACCTTAGTGCCATTTTTTCGAAAAATGTCCATTTTAGGAGTGAAAAACTTTTGTATTTAAAATTTTAGTATAAATGAGCGCCGGGTGCATCACCTATCCAAACGCTCTGCATGCCCGGTACCTTGTTTAAATAAAGTTAAATGCTACATTTACAAATTCTGTGAAAAAGTAGAAGTTTCTACCGTCTCCGAGACTGCCAATTTTTTTATTTCACATCACCCGTTATGCTGCAAAAATATTGACGTTTTCGTTATTTTATGATTCTTCCTCAAGAAATTCAACATTTTTATTTTTTCCTGAAACTTCGGATTTAGCCATTTGGAGCGATCCTGAGCAACTGTTCTTTATAAAATTTTTCGATAAAAAAATGCCTAATATGATTTCGTCATTTTTGACCTCTTTATTAAATCGCAGTTTCGGTTAATAAAAAAAGTAAAGAGTATTACACAGGTGCAGATTTTGAAGCTCAAGATGCAGAAAAAAGAACGCATTGATTCGGTTAAAATTAACCGAAATATTTGTGTGGTTCCAGTTAAAATGAGACACACTGTATATATTGTCGTAAGTGCACGTGGCTCATTGGCACCCGAATTTTAATAAATTTAACCATTGCATTAAAGTAAAGTTAGGGGAAATATTTCAATAATTATTTGCTTAAATAGAAAGTCCGCCGGTTCCCATGTGTTTCAAATTTGTCTCGCACAAGTGTACGATAAGAAAGAGGCACCTGCATCCCCTAATATGTGGGAGTATTTAAGAAATCTGTAGTTTCTCAGGGTTAAGTGCCAAAAAGGGATTAGCTTAAGAAATGTTTACGACTTCCAAGTGATCGGGGAGTTATATTAGGAGACATTAAGAATAGTCATTTATATGTAAATATATGAATAAGAATATTAACCACCATATCTAAGCCAATATGTACAAATCCAAATTTCAGCATGATAAGAATAGGCTATACAAGAGGGCAACAACAGGACACGAAAATCATTCTTGTTTTAGCATCGAGCTTAGACAAAACGTTTTTGTATCATTATATTATTTTTTGTATCTTTCACTTTAAGAATAAAATTGTTTTTTTAAAGTTTTGCGAAAGAATTAATTTAATTGGCGCAGTCAGTAGGATTATCGCGGTCGCGAATTTTCAAAACGTATCATCGAGCTATCGTTTCGACGCGACTTTGGAATTTTAATTCCTTCAGCGATTTAACGAACCAACTCCTGGGGAAGAACCAGCAAACCATCCAGTCCATTGAGGATCACACCGCAGCTTCCCATCCAGTCCATCAAGGACAACAGGGCAACTTCATCCACGGAAAATCTCTCCTTCCATCAGCGAAGAAAAACTGTAAGTCGAGTTTCCCATCTCTTCCCCGCCTCTTTTCATTTTTAACATAAATTTATTGTTATTACCAAGAGTCTGAACAAGCAAGCAAGATAGATCAATTAATTGAAACTTTTGACCAAATTAATCTAGGCGAATCAAATAGTGAGCCAAACATGCCCCCAGCAGCTACTAATTATCAATTATTAAAATTATATGTGGATACTATATCACGTTATGACGGTGACAATAACACCTTGGAGGTATTTATATCTGCATGCGATTATTTATTTGCCCATTACGGAAGTAATGACGCTGAGCTGAATGCTTATTTACTAAGAGTTGTGATTGGCAAGTTGACAGATCGCGCTCAAATCTTAATTGCAAATCGACATGAATTAAATACATGGGCACTCATTAAAGAAGCGCTACGTTCAAGCTTTGGCGACCGTCGAAATTTGGACTGTCTTGAACAAGACCTAATAACCTTATTCCCAAATAAAAACGAATCACCATTGGATTTCGGAAAAAGGATTCAAGTAGTTCGGAGCAGACTAATCTCTAAATTAAACTCAATAAACGAATTAATAATTAGCCCACAGACAAAAGCTGTCTATTTAAAACAATATGACAACATATCCCTAAAAACTTTTATACGCGGTCTCACCGGGAATTTGCAGAGCATTATAAGATTAAGACAACCAAATTCCCTCGAACTGGCTATGTCCTATGTTACAGAAGAAGAAAAATTCCGTTACACTCAAAACGTCTCCTACCAGTCCGCGGTTCACAAACCTCTAATAAAAAATAACCCACCGAGGACACAATTTCCGCAACAAAACATGCAAAGAACATTTTATCCTAATTTTAGTTTCTCCCCTTTTAATAATCGGCCATCTACCTCAAATAATAATTATTTTAATAACCAAGCATCCTCTGGTAACCAACAGAGGCCCTTCCCAAGTCAACCGATCAATCTTCAAAGAAGACCCGTTGAGAATAGATTTTTTACAAACTCCCAAGTTTTCAAGCCACAGCAGGCCCAATATCGGCTTAACGCTTTCCAACCAACTGGCAATAAAATACAAGGTAAACCCGAACCAATGTCAACAACTTCCCGAAATTCTTCTGTAAGGCAACCCTATAACCCTCAGAACAATTATTTTACACCCTCTGGCCCACGAAATTTTACATCAGAGGAAATCAATTTTTTACAAAACAGCGAAGAGCCTAATGACAGTTTGAACAATGACCATTCCTATCAGTCAGACTATTTACCAAATAATGACTTCGATACAACCAATAACTACAACAATATTTACTCAGAAGACAATTACCCTTATCAGGACAACACAAACGCTGAAACAGCACAACAAACCCATCAACAAAGTACTAATGAAGTCGAAGATGAAAATTTTCAAGAGGTCAATCTCTTTTACGAGAACACGTAATCTGCGAAATCAATAACGTAAACACCTGCAATGAACTACCTTATATAACTATTAACGACCCACCTATGAAACTTTTAATCGACACTGGATGTTACGGATCAATAATTCGACCAGCTATCGCCGAAAAATACTTTCCTTCTACCATATACCAGAGTTCGTGTTTAATAAAAACAGCTACAGGTGAAAAGAAAATCAAATTCAAAGCTGATATACCTGCCTTTAAGGAACTCAACGGTTGTGGAAATCTAGAATTTATGTTATACGATTTCCACGAATTCTTCGACGGTATTTTAGGGATAAGAGATTTACTGAAAATGGAATTTGTTATCGATCTTGTAGGTAAAAAATTAATTAACGGTCATGGGACGGTTATCCTCTTAAAATATAGGAAAAGGGACGAGGTCTCTTCCACCTTCAGTATAGATTCACGCGAATCCGCAAGGGTCAGGATTCCAGTTGACACACCCAGAGGTGACATCATAATCCCGGAACAAGAAATTAACGGTATATATCTACCAGAAATTTTAACAACAGCCACTAACGGATATGCGTTAGCAGAACTGCACAACAATACAGATTCCAGGATCACCTTTACCTTGAACAGCCCTTTAAAGGCAATAAAATTTCCGGACTCTACTAAAGAAAAATTCGAGTTCTTTCAAATCGAAAATATCTTGAACGATGCATCAGAAAAAAATACTCACAATATCGATATGCGAGATCTAATAAGAACTGAACACATGAACGATGAAGAAAGGAGGACCATAATCAGATTATGTCACCAATATGCCGACATTTTCCACAAAAGGGATGAAAAATTGACGTTTACCAACAAGATAAAACACGTGATCAAAACTACAGACGAAATACCTGTCCATACCAAATCGTATCGCTACCCCTTTGTTCACAAACCGGAGGTAGAAAAACAAATAAAAGAAATGTTGGACAACAATATTATTCGACCTTCAGCAAGTCCATGGAGCTCACCCATATGGATTGTCCCAAAGAAATTAGACGCCAGCGGTAAGCAAAAATGGAGGATTGTGGTGGATTATAGGAAGGTGAATGAAAAAACTATAGACGACAGGTATCCCCTACCCAACATTTCTGACATTCTGGACAAGCTGGGTAAATGCCAGTACTTCACGACCTTGGACTTAGCCTCTGGGTGCCACCAATTGGAAATGGACCCTGGTTCTATCGAAAAAACGGCATTCAACGTGGAAAATGGCCACTATGAGTACGTGCGAATGCCCTTCGGTTTGAAGAACGCACCTGCAACCTTTCAAAGGGTTATGGACGACATCTTAAAAGACTTGCAGCATAAGGTGTGTTTCGTTTATATGGACGATATAATAGTATTTTCAACCTCACTGCAAGAGCACGTGTCTAACCTGAAACTCATCTTTGAACGCCTGAGAAAATATCACCTGAAAATTCAATTGGACAAATCGGAATTTCTCAGAAAGGAAGTAGAATTTCTAGGCCATCTAGTGACACAAGAAGGGATAAAACCAAATCCGCGAAAAGTCGAAGCTATTAAAAACTTTCCTATACCCAAAACAGTAAAGGAGATAAAATCCTTTCTAGGTCTTCTTGGGTACTACCGAAGATTTATAAAAAACTTTGCGAAGATCACCAAACCATTCACTAAATGCCTAAAAAAGGGTGAAAAGATTGAGCACACGCCAGAATTTTGCAGAACCTTCGAACTATGTAAGAATATCCTGAGTAATGAGCCACTTTTACAATACCCAGACTTCACCAAACCATTTGTATTGACCACCGATGCCTCGCAATTCGCCCTAGGAGCAGTATTAAGTCAAGGAGAAATTGGAACAGATCTACCAGTGGCATATGCATCGAGAACGCTGAATTCAGCCGAATGCAACTACAGCACAATACAGAAGGAGTTGCTCGCTGTAGTCTGGGGCACAAAATATTTCAGACCTTATCTATTCGGCAGGAGATTTATAATAGTAACAGACCACAAACCACTACAATGGCTATTCAACCTAAAAGAGCCAAATTCCCGTCTAGTTCGTTGGCGCCTCAAGCTGGAAGAGTTCACCTACGATATCGAGTATAAGAAAGGTAAACAAAACACCAACGCTGATGCTCTTTCCAGAATTGAAATAAATGCTATGGAGGATGACGAAGAAATGGCCTCGGTGATTGTAAATGAAGGTGACATCTCTGAAACCATCAATGCATACCTGCAGGACCCTGATTCAATACCAGTACCTGACGACCCCTCTTTAAAAAATCTTTTAGAAGAAAGTACTGACGGACCTAAAGTCAACATAATCTCTGACATACGACTTAAACCACCAGACGTTTCCGATAACGAAACCGTTCACACATCCATAGAGAATCCAGTATTGGAAATTCCTATAACAGATAGACCACTGAATTCCTATAAACACCAGGTGACCATTCATGTTAATAAAGACATAACTCAACCAGTAATAAAGAAAATGGAAATTTTCGATAAGTGCAGACTACAAATTTCCTTACCGGTGGTAAACTTCGAAACACACGTGGTAAATATTATCAGAACCTATTTAGACCCTAAGCAGACACATGCAATACTCTTTAAGGCACCGGAAATAGTTGCAAGATTTACCAAAACCATCCAAATGTACTTTAAGAACACATCCTTTAAGTTCGTCAAAACTAACATCATACTACAAGACATTGTTGATTCAGAGGCGCAGAAAGAAAAACTCAAGTACCATCACGAGGGCAAGACTTGCCACAAAGGAATTAACGAAATGGCGAAATCTATGAGTCGAAATAACTACTGGCCCAACATGGAGAGCAAAATACGACAGAGATCCACCTGTGATAAAATTCAACCTAACTCCTACGGCTGATAAACCCTTTGACCACCTCCACATTGATACCTTCAAAATTTTAAACCACACGTTTGTCACAATCCTGGACGCCTTTTCCAGATATGGTCAAAGTTACGTTATCGACTCATTACAACCCATCAACATAATAGATAACCTCTTAACTTTTATATCTCATCATGGTATACCTAATAAGATAACGACCGATTGTGGTGGTGAATTTAAAAATGGACTTTTGGAAGATTTTTGTAAACTACACAAAATAGAGTTGCACTATACAACGCCGAAAAACTCTAATAGTAATTCACCCGTGGAAAGATTCCACTCAACATTGGCTGAGCAAATTAGGTGTCTTAAATTAGAAAGACCCAGAGAAACAATCAACTCGCTAATAACCTACGCAATCATTGGTTACAATAACGCTATACATTCGATAACAGAATTTACTCCGTTCGAGGTAGTAAGAGGACACATAGACTCGAGTAACCCTTTCGAAATGACAGACAACAAGATTCTTAGCGACTATATCCAGAATCACAAAGAAAAGGTGAGGAACTTATATTCGAGCATTAAAACCAAATCAGAAGAAAAAAAGAATAAAAACATCACAGACCTCAATAAAAAGAGAGGAGACCCTATATCATACACGACCACGAAACCAGTGTATGTAAAGACAAAAGAAAGAAACAAGGCCAAACCAAAATTTGTAAAAAAGGTCCTGATTGGAGACAGGGGCAAAAAGATAAAAACTAACCAGGGCGTTTATCTATTGTAAAAAAACCCCGAATTTATACGAAGCCCTTGTTGCAGGAACCTGACCATGAAGGTGGCCATAGTTTTGGGCTTCCTACGACTAGCAGCGACCCTCACGTCTTACCTCCCGGTAACATCCACCAATCAAGTGCGAGTTAACCCTATTAAGTCCCATGTCCTACCCTTCCGACTGGGACAAGGTAGATTAGTTACTAGTAAACATACCTTTATCCACTTCATAGATTTAAGTCCTATCCATAAGTTATTAGCTAATAGTAAAACAAATTACAATCTAATTAATGATACAATCAGCGATCCTTTGGCAAGATCTAAAATCCGTACCATTTACGATTATCAGGAATATGACCACAACGCTACCACCATCATCCCTTTACCCTATTCAAGAAATCCTTACATGGATGTACTGAACGACTTATTAGCTAACACTCGTTATTTAATCGAGATGTCAGAAAATAAATTAAATAACCTAACCCCTTATCACAGATCGAAGAGAGGCCTAATAAACCTAGTGGGCAAAACATCAAAATGGTTATTCGGAACACTAGATGTAGATGACGGAAATAGGTATAACAAAGCTATTAATATGCTCCAGGAAAATCAAAATTCGGTCAGTAAACAAATAGAGGTGCAATCAACATTAACAAAAAATTTAATCTCTCATTACAACAACGCCATTACCATTCTTAGTCAAAATCAAAATCTAATAAAAGACAGGTTGAATACCCTCCAAGCAGACCTCCAAAGATCAATCAGTGAAATTTCAATCTTCATTAGACTCCAGAATGCTTTGGATCAAATCATATTGAATTGTCAGAACGTGATAAACTTTCTGGATAATTTAGAGGATGCTATAATGTTTGGTAAACTGAATACCCTGCATAATGTAATTATTTCCACAAAGGAACTAAAAAATATTCTTAAAACAATGACTGTCCTTTATGGGAATAAAAACGTAATCCAGTTTAACAATATCTTATCTTATTATCAACTTGCTGGTGTTCAGATTTCCTTCAGTAACAATAAAATTATATTTGCAATTCACATCCCAATCTTTAGTTCTGAGAAGTTCGATTACTATCACCTTTTTCCCATCCCTTCACAAAACCAGACGATTATTCCAAAAAAACCTTTCCTATTTCTCGACGATCATAATCATCAATATGGAAGTGCGATCTGCCCGAAGATAGAAGATATCTATATCTGTCGATACCAGCCCGAATTAAATTTAGAGGACTGCATTATACCTTTAATCCAAAATCTAACTCCAGGTGGATGCCAACTAACACCAGTTTTCCTCGAAAAGAAAATCATCGAACCCGTCAACGATCAGCAAATCCTAGTTCTACCTGGAATGTCACCCGTGAAAATAAGGGAATTATGTGCCACTAAGAGATTCTTGGTGATAAGCGAACCGAGCCTAATCGAAATACCCGAGAAGTGTGAGATTCAAATCGATGATTCTAAATTTATCAATACCAAGTCTGAAATTGCCGCTGACCCATTACTTTTACCAAGCATCAACATAAGGGAAATACCGAAAACACCGATTAACACCAAGATCGCTCTAACCAAAATCGACGCAGATGGCATCTCAAACCTGCAAAGTCAAGCGGAATTACTGGCCCGGGCTGAAATCCACCAAGGAACCCAATTTAAGACGACCCTTTCCATATTCTTCGTACCTCTAGTTGTCATCTTCGTGATTCCCCTGGTATGGATCATCCTAAAACTCAAGTCCCTCAAAAAGAAGGAAAAACACAGCCTCACTGATAGTGAAGAAACCCCAGAGGAACAACCAGAAAATAACCCTTCTATATTATTTTCTAACTTAAGAAGGGAGGAGTTATATTAGGAGACATTAAGAATAGTCATTTATATGTAAATATATGAATAAGAATATTAACCACCATATCTAAGCCAATATGTACAAATCCAAATTTCAGCATGATAAGAATAGGCTATACAAGAGGGCAACAACAGGACACGAAAATCATTCTTGTTTTAGCATCGAGCTTAGACAAAACGTTTTTGTATCATTATATTATTTTTTGTATCTTTCACTTTAAGAATAAAATTGTTTTTTTAAAGTTTTGCGAAAGAATTAATTTAATTGGGGTACAGGCAGCTGCGTCATGTCAAGGGCTCGATAAGTTTAATTAACATTCCACAAGTGTGGGAACCAACAATTTGACAAAGAACGTGCGAAAATGTTGTTATAAACAAATCGAAGTTTAGAGGAAACATTAAATAATACGCTACAGCCTAAACTGCTGAATCGATTTGGCTGAAATTTGGTAAGTAGAGATACCGCTACCCGTCGAAGAGCTGATTTAATTTTGTTGGCAATCGGCGAACGGCAAGTGCCATTTTGACATATCAACTTTGAAACTTGAATAATGAAATCCCATTTTCTCTGTCAGCACATGAAAAGTCTTCAAATTTTGTTTTCAAAATTGTATTCAAGCTTAGTGCCCTTTTGGCAAAAGATCGTAAAATTTAGAAGAATCACAGAAAACACCTTAGGTTTGGTGGAGTAAAACTTAGGTATAGTAAATAGTAAAATTTACTTGATATTGGTGATAGGATTGGATCATTCACCAAGTGGGAAGGTTTCAGCCGTTTCCGTAGCTGCCCATTTTTTTTACGATACAAGGACACCAAGAAAATGAAAATCAATTAAACAATGGAAGTAAAGAGCGTTAACCGGCAAAAAACTGCTTCTCACCTAAATACATGGCAAAATTTTTTTTTTTGAGAATCGAAGTGTCATAAACTTTATAGTACATAATAATTATTATAAAATTATAAGAGTATCCATCGAGAAAGGCAAATGTTTTATTTTCGCCTATCTACCTAAATAGGTGAGAACACACCACCGCGCTCTAATGTCCCGGCGCTCTTTCGGCCGCGCTCCAACGGCCGTGCTCTAGTGGCCGCGCTCTAATGTCCTAGACCGGTGTTAACGTTAATTGCTGTAGGCACATATTTACAAATTCTCTGAAAAAGTAGAAGTTTCTACCATGTCCGAGATTGCCAATTTTTTTTTCTTTCACTTCTGACGATTTTTTCCGAAATCTCATGTTTGATGTATCAGCTGTCTATTACCTACAATAACATGCCTCAATTTGTTCAGATAGAGACTGAATATGTTGTTTCAAGCTTTTCTCGCACTTGTATTTCTTTGTTGGCCCGTGCCCGATAGGAAATTAGACTTTAAGTACCTACCTTTCATTTCCGTGTTATTATTCAAAATGCTTATTTTAATTTATAAATAAATAAAATAAATCCAGTTGCGTGCAAATATTAGTACCTATTTTAAACTTTTCGCATAAATTACATTTTAAACTTCAGGCTCTGTCGACGGTAGCGCCATGTGGAAGTAGTCACAACTATAACAGTTCGCCCCAACCGCAGCCGCAACCTGCCCCATGGCCGTCCCTTCATAACCGTCCCCCAACTCATAATCCGGAACCATAGATCTTATAACTATGGATGGGCCCTGCCGTGCATTCTTTATCTACGTCTTTTGTCCGCTAAACAGAGATCGGTTAACTCACTCTAAGCTGTGTGTCATGCGCGAATTTGTACAGCTTTCGCCGCTTCTTGTTTTCACTAGCGCATGACACATAGCTTAAAAAAGGATGGTGATACTGCAGGGTGTTTATGAGTTGAGAGTGACAGCAATATATACTTGTCTGAGATATCTTAGAGCCAAGCCTAACTTGAACCAGCCCCATCCATAGTTATATTAGATCTATGTCCGGAACAAAGCTTGCGCATGAGTCAATATAGTAGTAGTAGTTAGTAGATGTAGTAGTAACGGTAACTTGACGTTAGATATGTCAAATGTCAAATTCAAATTGTAACGAATAAAGTTAACAGTTGTTTAGTTTTGTGAATGAAATTAAATAAAATTAAGTGATATTTTGGTGAAACTCGAGGTGAAACTTAATATACAGTAATGTGCTGAATTAGAACTGCCAAAGGAAGACCCAAGGTGATTCAATTAATCCATAAACATGTCATTTGTCTAAAATGTGAGTTTTTTAATTATTATAATTTAAATGTAGGTACGTAACTGTTCTATTACATTTTGCACTCAAGTACGCGTGTCCTGTGCAAATTTCGTGAAAATCGTATGTGGCATTCGTGACTTAGCCGGTGGTCGCATTCCTGACTTTATTTGTTAGCGCTGGGGCGGTTTGGGGGTTGCACGGTCTGGAACCTCTTTTAATCGTTTTTGCATTCAACTACGCGTGTCCTGTGCAAATTTCGTGAAAATCGTATGTGGCATTCGTGACTTAGCCGGTCGAGTAGCCGGTGGTCGCATTCCCGACTTTATTTTTTAGCGCTGGGGCGGTTTGGGGGTTGCACGGTCTGGAACCTCTTTTAATCGTTTTTGCATTCAACTACGCGTGTCCTGTGCAAATTTCGTGAAAATCGTATGTGGCATTCGTGACTTAGCCGGTCGAGTAGCCGGTGGTCGCATTCCCGACTTTATTTTTTAGCGCTGGGGCGGTTTGGGGGTTGCACGGTCTGGAACCTCTTTTAATCGTTTTTGCATTCAACTACGCGTGTCCTGTGCAAATTTCGTGAAAATCGTATGTGGCATTCGTGACTTAGCCGGTCGAGTAGCCGGTGGTCGCATTCCCGACTTTATTTTTTAGCGCTGGGGCGGTTTGGGGGTTGCACGGTCTGGAACCTCTTTTAATCGTTTTTGCACTTAACTACGCGTGTCCTGTGCAAATTTCGTGAAAATCGTATGTGGCATTCGTGACTTAGCCGGTGGTCGCATTCCCGACTTTATTTTTTAGTGCTGGGGCGGTTTGGGGGTTGCACGGTCTGGAACCTGTTTTAATCGTTTTTGCACTCAAGTACGCGTGTCCTGTGCGAATTTCGTGAAAATCGTATGTGGCATTCGTGACTTAGCCGGTGGTCGCATTCCTGACTTTATTTTTTAGCGCTGGGGCGGTTTGGGGGTTGCACGGTCTGGAACCTCTTTTAATCGTTTTTGCATTCAACTACGCGTGTCCTGTGCAAATTTCGTGAAAATAGCCGGTGGTCGCATTCCCGACTTTATTTTTTAGTGCTGGGGCGGTTTGGGGGTTGCACAGTCTGGAACCTCTTTTAATCGTTTTTGCACTCAAGTACGCGTGTCCTGTGCGAATTTCGTGAAAATCGTATGTGGCATTCGTGACTTAGCCGGTCGAGTAGCCGGTGGTCGCATTCCTGACTTTATTTTTTAGCGCTGGGGCGGTTTGGGGGTTGCACGGTCCGAAACCTATTTTAATCGTTTTTTTATTCAATATGAACGCAAATAGGGGAAGAATTATATATTAAATCCATGCCCGGCGGCCGATTGCATCTTCGGGCGGCGAATTTTGACGACCTATTGGGTACCGCTGGAATCATCGCTGGGATGCAGCGCTAACTTCACACGAATAGCACTTTCCGGTTCTACCGGAAGTGGTCGCCATCTTTGTTATTTTAAATGGAAAGCCGTCGTTTTGATTTTAGATTCGGATTCGTCTCTTAAGTGTGAGTTTATCGCAACCAGTTTTTGCCTAACTGTCACCGTGTTTGACATATGTCAAAATATGTATAAAAAATTGATCCGCAATCTGCAATAGAAAAAATAATATCTTCCGAACGGTTAAGATTTAAAGAGCCAAATTGGGAGGGTTGAAACTAAAATTTTTGAGCTTTCTTTTGATTACTCAGTTATTCTTTTTGACGCAACAATATCGCGGAAATTGATTTTTAAAAATGGCGGAAAGAAATTGTCCACAAATACGAGTAAGTACGACAATTTTATGCAGCCAAAAGAAGGCAAAATAAAATTTCCTTTAGACTGCTATTAGCGATTCTAGCTACGGAGGACGCCCTCTGGTGTGTGACGTCACACATGGGGAATTGTGGGAACCCAACCAATAAGGAGCGCTGAAATATAATAACAGTCATTTTTGATGACATTTGATTGGATGCTTTCAACAAAATATTCCTATGTGTGACGTCACAAAGTTAATTTGAATCGCGAATTAGCATTCCCCTTTCCCTATACCTATTTTCGAAGATATTTATTAAAAATTAACGCGTTTTAAGGTTTAAAAAATGTAATTTAAGCAGAGCTCTAGAAAAAAAGAAAATGTTCAAGAAATGCCTCTTGAACACCTAATTCTTTCACAGTTGCAGAACGCATGTGCAAATAAAAAAATGCAGCAGAGAAGCGGCTGGAACCTCCCCATCGCGTGGATCTTTGTATTCTGTGTAGATGGTAGTCAATTCAACATTTTTTTTTGTGCTTATCATCTGTGACTAATTTCGCAATTTTCTGACAAATACCGACACCACCCATCACATTTGACAATATGTTTTCCTTTTAAGGTTAACAGTTTGCCACCCTTTTGACAATAACTGATACTTTATGTCATCCACTGTCAGCCCGCTCCCTTTTAATGAAAAAGAATTTTTGCTCTATTTTCCACTGAAATGGCAGAAACTATGAATACATTTTTAGAACCAGAATTTGATCGTCTTTCTAATGGCGACATAAAAAAGGAGGCCTTATTGTATTTAAAATTTAATGTTGATTTGCTTAAATGGCACTTCCCGTGGACCAATTGCTTCCAAAAGCCTTTCAGGTCTTCAACGGGTCACCCAATCTCCATGTAGCAAATTTCAGCCAAATCGATTCACTAATTTGGGCTATAATGGATTTTTAGTGTTATTACAAAATTTCGATTTTTTGACCCAAAGAGCACTAAATGCGAACGAATTTTGTCTTATTTAAAACCAGAATTTGAAGACCTTTCTGATGGTGACAATAAATCTTTCAAAAACTTGTTTTGGATGGTTAAATGAGTGAATAATTTTAAAGTTGGAAATTGGTGTGCCAGAACGGCACTTTCCGTGGGCCGATTGAATCCAAAATTTGTTCAGCTCTTCGACGTGTAATACAATCCCCATGTGCAGAATTTCAGCCAAATCGGTTCAGGGGCTTGGGCTGTACCGCGATTTTAAAGTCCGATAAAAATCAATTTTTTTTTTATTGTTGGTCAAAAGGGCACTAAAAATGAATGCATTTTTAGAAGCAGAATTTGAAGGCCTTTCCTATCGTGATGTGAAAAATGGGGGTTTGCATTTAAAATTTAAAAGTTTATGTGCCAAAATGGCATTTCTAGTTGTACGATTGGCTCCAAAAGCTTTTCAGATCTAAGTTGGGTTATCACATGTACACGTACCAAATTTCAGCCAAATCGGTCTAGTAGTCTTGGCTGTGGCGTGTTTACAAACGTACGTACGCACGTACGTACGTACGCACATACACACAGACACATTTTTAAAACCACTTTTTTGGGTTCCTGAGACCTCGAAACGTGAAGATCTGGTGCTATCTCAAATTCGAAAATTTTAGTGATTGCAGTAACCTCCCTTTTTTTTTATAAGTGGTGAAGTGGATTGGGGAGGTTAAAAAATTACCTATAGCTTAATGTTGTCCGAGATGTCGATCTGTGATTCGACGCTCGTAAATTATTCGACGAATTTAATTTTTCAAAATTAGCTAAATTACTTTGTATATGTATAGGTACATTATATGTATAGTAGGGACAGGTATATAGTCTGAACACAGTGTCTAAGGAAAATTTAATTTTCCATCTTTTGGCAACATAAATTATATGGTAGGTACTATTTTTTGCAATTCCATTTTTATATATAAATTTTGTTTAACATTTATGTCAAAAACGGTAATTAATAATAATAACACTTATTGTTATACCTATACCTACCTACCTACAATTAGATGTTGTTGACAATTACGTAACAGGACCTACCAATAGGTCAATAGGTACTTCGACCAATATCTACATACAAGTTCGTCAAATAAAAACGGAACAGGCCGGATTTTTCGTATATAATATAACGAGTGGTACTGATTTTTTCAGACAAAATTTGCGAAACAAATAAATGAGTAGCTTTTGCAACGAAAATCGTCACGAGCGCTTTAGCGCGAGTGGCGATTTTCCAAAAGCAAAAGCTACGAATGTATTTGTAAGCAAATTTTGCAGAAAAAATCAGACCACGAATTATATTCGGATGATTAAACAACAAAAGAAATTTCAATGGAAACAATAAGGTTGCCATGCTCGTTGCCATGACATTTCATTTGACAGAAATTTTTTCGCTGGAAAACCGTCCTGCTTTTCATTCGTGGTGTTTTTCAGTTCAAAACCATGGTGATTGGTCGACTGTCTCCAAATTCTGACGTTTGATTGGTTTAAAATTCTTGAGTTGTTTAATCACTTTTAAAACCATTTTTCGGAAAAATGCTCGAACAGGTCGATTTTTGTTTCGAGCGATAGATACTTTAATCTGTGGTGGGCGCTATTTCAGAGCACACCCCCTATCCCTCACCACTAAAATTTCAGTGCCTGGTTAAATGATTATAATCATCATTAACTTTCTTATACGATTGTATCAACAATGGCGGCCGTTAGGTAGGCAAAAAGTGGGTGCGATAAACTCACAATTAGTTCTAAGAGACGAATCCGAATCTACTCTCCATTAATTTTATATTGAAGGGACAGAATGTCAAAATTTCAATTTTAGGTTGGCATGAATAAGTTTTGCAAGGAATTTTCCTAACAAGTGGGTTGGTAGAAGCGATTTCAATGCGATACGTCAGAAAACATGACAAATGTCAACATTTTATAATTGCTCTGAATTGACCCAAAATTGCGTTTGTGTGCGTGCAGTTTTGAGTAAAGTGCAAAGAAAAATATTCAACATTAATATAACAAGACCTTGATTTTTTATCGGATAAATTTTCCAAATGTGACGATAAACTTCCGTTTGATGATTTTGCGAGTTGAATTGGGCATTTATATTCTGATTAGAGCCCGAGAGCTTCAGCTCGAGGGCTTTAATCTCCGAATATAAATGTCCAAATTCAACGAGCAAAATTATCTAAAACGGAAGTTTCGAGTCCGACTTTGGAAAATTTTGCCGATAAAAAATCAATGGTCGCATTATATTTGCCAAGATTATTTCCGGAATCCCGTTTGTTCATTTTGACATTTACAACATGCATAATATCGCATAGTTACGTACTTTGATAATTTTTAACTGTTTGAGTTTATTTATATTTTGCTAAGGGTTTAGTTTTCCATATGCACTTAGCCAAATGGATGATCCATAAGTAAGTAAATATCGAAAGCTCATCGCTTGAACTCAAAATCTTCAAACCGATCCACATAAATAGTTTGATGGTCTGAACCTTTCGACGTTTTGAAGGCGGACGCATTAATAATAGCTTGCCCTGAAATTTCAGTTTTACATTAGGGACCGATATTATTGTTGACGGAATAACTTACAATTTTCACAATGGATGGTAAGGTATATGCAAAAACGAGCATAATTTCCAGTAATTTACAAATGTTAAGCTAAAGATGTCAAGAGAAACGTCAAAATTTAATCAGTGTCGTCCCGTCGCTATATGACGACCGCAGAGGACAATAAAATTTATCCGAGATAAACCTCTCTCATTGGTTGAGAGTTCGCATTTGATTGGTTGTTTATGTAAATTTGACAGATGATGGAAATAATCACGAAAAAGCCTCAGGTACGTTTATCGTGACGCTGCTGTTTACAATAAAAATAAAAGCAGAAGATTTGGGTTATGTAATGTTTTTGCTTTCCCGCTAAATTTCTATCAAATTATCAAAAGTACACGCCTTTACAAGCGGCTACTTCGGGTAAAACCGGAACCGGAAGTGTTGGGGGTTGGGAATATTTTACTTGGTGTAGCACAGTAGCAAATTTCAAAATTCTACAAAAGGGGATCCTGAAATGTGTGAATCACTGTACAAAACCTTTGTTGTCAGCAATCATTCTAAGGGCCATTTTGGAAAACCGCAACCATCTTGGAGCCCAGTACTGACGTCACGTGCGTCTCTACCCGTCTAAACCGGTTTTTTATTGGACGTTACATTTTTCAAGAATTGCTTGATGTCCCGCTTTTATTGCTTCATTGCTTACCTTTTGCTTTTACAGGAAAATAACACGTTTTCCTCAATACATGGAGATTAGTGGCACAAAACTGTTATTTCATTTAACTGAAAAGTTAGGTTAGTACTAGTGACAGCTGTCAAACATCAACTGGGGAATTGAGCTTATGCAACTTCAATGCGAAAGTGTATTGTGGATTGCAGACGTGATTCATTAAAAAATATATAAATAATTAATAATTAATTATTGTAACTCTTTCGAGATTTTATTGTGATACAACTTTGAGATAAAGCTATTTTAAGAGTTGTAGATTTTCTTATCAAAACGTCTGTCAACATCTGTTCCAAGGCCAGGCAAAGCCACCTTTCCTCTATCTAACAAGACACGACTTTCGAGCGCCAAATTCAAATAAAGTTTGTTAATAATTAATAAATAACATCAACAAACCACGAAAAAGATTTATTGTAAAAAGGAATGCTTAAAATCAGTCAACAAAACCCCTACCTAACCTCACAACTCCTCCTTGGCCTCCTGAGGCACGGCAAACGACCTCAAAATATTAATCTTCGTGCCCAACTCAGTCTTTTTCTTATCGCTAACTTTACTGTCCTTCAAAATCTTGCCGAGCCTCTCCAGCTCCTTATCGACGAACCCCACTCCACCATCGAGGATCTTTTTCATGTACTTTATGTAAATATCCACCGAAGGCCTCTCCTCCTCACTGGACGTAACTTTATGAGTCTCTTTTAAAACCTCTTTTTTATCACTGGCCGAGATGAATTTGGCAGCTAATTTGTCGAACCTCTCCAAGCACCCGGGGAGCCCTATGTAGATATTCGAGTTGGCCCTGATGAAAACTCGGAGATTATCCAAGCTCCACTCCTCACTAGTCAGGAAACTCCCAGCCGCCTTCCCTTTGATAAACAGCCTCAAAGAGGGAAAATCCTCCTTTTTAACCCCAAATTTCAAGGCCACCTCCTCGTTTTCCTTGTTGCCATAGTCTTTCACCCCGACTTGAGCCACAATTAAGTCTTTGTTGGTGGATAATTCCTCGGCTAATTTGGTGAAGGCGTCGTGCTTGTCCCCGTAGGGGTACGCCACGTCAAACTTGACTAGAACGGCGTCGAATTTCGATAAAACTTTGTCGAAGTTGAATTCGTCCAAAGACAGGCAGCCCTTGCACCCCTCTGAGGGGGCCACCAGGAAAACTGTGATCACACTTAAAAGTAAAAATTTTTGCATCCTGATTCGCGTCGGTGCTCAAAATTTGGACTGGAAATGAGGTTTTTATTTATCGGAGGTACACGTCAACGTGACAGGTGAGGTTATGTGCGGGTGTCACTTGGCCGGCTCCGATTGGCTGAGTTCAAAAGTCGTGGCAGGAAGCGTGAAATCAGATAATTATTTGAAAATAAATCCCGTTTGGAAAGGAAGTGTTTAAAAATCGACCAATGAGATGTTGACCTGTAAAGTGCTTTGTTTGTAAATTGATTTCAAAGCAAATGTTATTTACGGTTTGATAGGGAAATCTGGAATCCTAATTCAAATTGGTTTATCTAAAATCAATAAAATGTAAAGTGAAGAGGACAGATTAAGTTTTAAATGAATCGTGTATGCAATCCGTTTTACAGTTCCGCAATGAGCGGGGTTGCATACTTACGCAATTCTTTTTACACCACCAATGCCCAACGGGACCTACGGGATCCAAAGTGGTGGATAAAATAAAGTGATTTTCTGCAATTTATCCGATTGACCTTGCCAAACAAAATGAGCCAGGAGGATAGGTAAAAAAAATACCTACTGACCTCTAATTTGTCGAATTTAACTTTTGACAGCTGTCACTGAAATTTAAATCAAGCTTTCATTCTGAGAACACCGTTACCGATCGAGTTGTACAGGGTAGTTCAAATGTATTAATACACACCGCACTCAGGGCCAAACAATAAGATAAACGAATAAAATAAAAAGTCCAGGGTAAATTAGAATAAATTACCTTCATTTCGTCGCAATTTGGAATTTGCATAATTCAGCGATAAACAATGAGTATTTTTTGATGGCACTACGCCATGTTTCTATTTTTTTGGATTCCCTGTAAGCCCTTCTTTATGGTGATAATTTTATTTTTTTGATAAATCGAACAGTAAATTTTAAAATTTTCATTAATTCAAATTTCGCGCGGAGATTCGGCAACAACGCACTTCATCATCTGTGCAACCGATGCAATCGCCCTCGTCTTACCACATGCCTCCCACTAATTGTACACGCCCTATAAAGGATTTTAACGGGGCCTAATTAGTTTCTTTGTTAACAAATGACGCCTTTCATTACAAAGGAAAAAATGTTTCTTTAGATTGCACGATTACAAGCCATTTTGCTGTTATCAAGCTGTTAATTAATAAAATGACCAAAAACAAAAAATTTTGCATTCTGAAAAAACATCCTTAATAACAAAAATTTATATTTAAAAATTTTGTGCTCAATTTATGGACTTTATTTTTATTGCTAAATTATACAAGCATTTACCATGGATCTTTTATTCTATTCATCTTATTTGGCCGTAAGAGCCGTGTATTAATGCGTTTGGACTACCCTGTACAACTCGGTAATGGTGCTCTCAGCAGAACGAAAACATAAATTTACACTTTTTCTGTGAAACACTTTTTCTGTAAATTTACACTTTTTTCTGTAAATTACAAAATAAAAAAAGTCAGCAAATATCATGGCAGCTCTACGCTTTCGTAGGCTAGGTATACTTAATTCCTGTTATTTTGTCCGCGGTACTATACATTTCCTCGGTAAATCAAAATCAAGAGGAATGAAAATTAAGTGTGATTAAGTGGAATTACAAAATATTACACGAAAATTATGCAATTAAAACTTTTGTGGTACGTTGAGCAGTTTTTGAGTTCCTTCTCGCATTTTTGTGTTTCGACATGTTAGGGGGTTGTACCCAGTGTTGTTAAGCAGGTCCGGATTAAGGGGGGGGGCTAGGGGGGCTGCAGCCCCCGGCCCCCCAACTAGTAGGAGCCCCGCAATTTTGCAATTCAGTAATTATTGCAAGCAATATTCCTAACAACTATAAGTACTTACTGTTGTGTCTTACGATGAATTATACGCAATATTAAACTAAACACACGATTGGCAATATCGCATGTTTAACTACCGCTACCGCGTTTTCTCAAATTGTTTCCAGTCCTAGAAATTTGAAATTGGCACCAATCGATTCTCCTTCAAATTTGAGGAAATAAGATGGGTCACACTTGCGGTCACAAAAAACTTTTAGAAAATGTAAAAATATGTAGTTTCTACTGAATTTTAAGGTTTTTTCTTGGAAAAGCTAGTGGCAATAGTTTCACTAGCATCTCTTATAATACAAAATCCAGTTTTGATTAAAACCAATCGATTCTCCTTCAAATTTGAGGAAATAAGATGGGTCACACTTGCGGTCACAAAAAACTTTTACAAAATGTATGCTTTTTAGTGAATTTTGCGTTTTAAAGCTTTTATCATTAAAATTACTGACAATTGGTTTCACTAGAGTCTTTAATGAAACAAAATGTAATTTTTATTCGTTTTATTCTATTTTCTCGAAGTGTATAAGTCCTAGAAGTTTGAAATTGCCCCAATCGATTCTCCTTCAAATTTGAGGAAATAAGATAGGTCACACTTGCGGTCGCAAAAAACTTTTACAAAATGTATGCTTTTTAGTGAATTTCGCGTTTTAAAGTTTTTATCATTAAAATTACTGGCAATTGGTTTCACTAGAGTCTTTAATAAATCAAAATGTAATTTTTATTAGTTTTATTCTATTTTGGAACTTTAAATGAAAGGAAACCTACTTTTCTCGAAGTGTGTAAGTCCTAGAAGTTTGAAATTGGCACCAATCGATTCTCCTTCAAATTTGAGGAAATAAGATGGGTCACACTTGCGGTCACAAAAAACTTTTACAAAATGTATGCTTTTTAGTGAATTTTGCGTTTTAAAGCTTTTATCATTAAAATTACTGGCAATTGGTTTCACTAGAGTCTTTAATGAAACAAAATGTAATTTTTATTCGTTTTATTCTATTTTCTCGAAGTGTATAAGTCCTAGAAGTTTGAAATTGCCCCAATCGATTCTCCTTCAAATTTGAGGAAATAAGATAGGTCACACTTGCGGTCGCAAAAAACTTTTACAAAATGTATGCTTTTTAGTGAATTTCGCGTTTTAAAGTTTTTATCATTAAAATTACTGGCAATTGGTTTCACTAGAGTCTTTAATATATCAAAATGTAATTTTTATTAGTTTTATTCTATTTTGGAACTTTAAATGAAAGAAAACCTACTTTTCTCGAAGTGTGTAAGTCCTAGAAGTTTGAAACTGGCACCAATCGATTCTCCTTCAAATTTGAGGAAATAAGATGGGTCACACTTGCGGTCACAAAAAACTTTTACAAAATGTATGCTTTTTAGTGAATTTCGCGTTTTTAAGTTTTTATCATTAAAATTACCGGCAATTAATTTCACTAGAGTCTTTAATGAAACAAAATGCAATTTTTATTAGTTTTATTCTATTTTGGAACCTTAAATGTAAGAAAGCCTACTTTTCTCGAAGTGTGTAAGTCCTAGAAGTTTGAAATTTGCCCCAATCGATTCTCCTTCAAATTTGAGGAAATAAGATAGGTAACACTTGCGGTCGCAAAAAACTTTTACAAAATGTATGCTTTTTAGTGAATTTCGCGTTTTTAAGTTTTTATCATTAAAATTACTGGCAATTGGTTTCACTGGAGTCTTTAATAAATCAAAATGTAATTTTTATTAGTTTTATTCTATTTTGGAACTTTAAATGAAAGAAAACCTACTTTTCTCGAAGTGTGTAAGTCCTAGAAGTTTGAAACTGGCACCAATCGATTCTCCTTCAAATTTGAGGAAATAAGATGGGTCACACTTGCGGTCACAAAAAACTTTTACAAAATGTATGCTTTTTAGTGAATTTCGCGTTTTAAAGCTTTTATCATTAAAATTACTGGCAATTGGTTTCACTAGAGTCTTTAATAAATCAAAATGTAATTTTTATTAGTTTTATTCTATTTTGGAACCTTAAATGTAAGAAAGCCTACTTTTCTCGAAGTATGTGTAAGTCCTAGAAGTTTGAAATTTGCCCCAATCGATTCTCCTTCAAATTTGAGGAAATAAGATAGGTCACACTTGCGGTCGCAAAAAACTTTTACAAAATGTATGCTTTTTAGTGAATTTCGCGTTTTTAAGTTTTTATCATTAAAATTACTGGCAATTGGTTTCACTAGAGTCTTTAATAAATCAAAATGTAATTTTTATTAGTTTTATTCTATTTTGGAACTTTAAATGAAAGAAAACCTACTTTTCTCGAAGTGTGTAAGTCCTAGAAGTTTGAAACTGGCACCAATCGATTCTCCTTCAAATTTGAGGAAATAAGATGGGTCACACTTGCGGTCACAAAAAACTTTTACAAAATGTATGCTTTTTAGTGAATTTTGCGTTTTAAAGCTTTTATCATTAAAATTACTGGCAATTGGTTTCACTAGAGTCTTTAATAAATCAAAATGTAATTTTCATTAGTTTTATTCTATTTTGGAACCTTAAATGTAAGAAAACCTACCTTTCTCGAAGTGTGTAAGTCCTAGAAGTTTGAAATTTGCCCCAATCGATTCTCCTTCAAATTTGAGGAAATAAGATAGGTCACAAATGCGGTCGCAAAAAAGTTTTACAAAATGTATGCTTTTTAGTGAATTTCGCGTTTTAAAGTTTTTATCATTAAAATTACCGGCAATTGGTTTCACTAGAGTCTTTAATGAAAAAAAAATGTAATTTTTATTAGTTTTATTCTATTTTGGAACTTTGAACGAAAGAAAACCAATTTTTCTCGAAGTGTGTAACTTCTAGAAGTTTGAAATTTGCCGTAATCGATTTTCCTTCAAATTTGAGGAAATAAGATAGGTCACACTTGCGGTCGCAAAAAAGTTTTACAAAATGTATGCTTTTTAGTGAATTTCGCGTTTTAAAGTTTTTATCATTAAAATTACCGGCAATTGGTTTCACTAGAGTCTTTAATGAAAAAAAAATGTAATTTTTATTAGTTTTATTCTATTTTGGAACTTTGAACGAAAGAAAACCAATTTTTCTCGAAGTGTGTAACTTCTAGAAGTTTGAAATTTGCCGTAATCGATTTTCCTTCAAATTTGAGGAAATAAGATAGGTCACAAATGCGGTCGCAAAAAAGTTTTACAAAATGTATGCTTTTTAGTGAATTTCGCGTTTTAAAGCTTTTATCATTAAAATTACTGGCAATTGGTTTCACTAGAGTCTTTAATGAAACCAAATGTAATTTTTATTAGTTTTATTCTATTTTGGAACTTTAAATGAAAGAAAACCTACTTTTCTCGAAGTGTGTAAGTCCTAGAAGTTTGAAATTTGCCCCCATCGATTCTCCTTCAAATTTGAGGAAATAGGATAGGTCACACTTGCGGTCGCAAAAAACTTTTACAAAATGTATGCTTTTTAGTGAATTTCGCGTTTTAAAATTTTTATCATTACAATCACTGGCAATTGATTTCACTAGAGTCTTTAATGAAACAAAATGTAATTTTTATTGGTTTTATTCTATTTTGGAACTTTAAATGAAAGAAAACCTACTTTTCTCGAGTGTGTAAGTCCTAGAAGTTTGAAATTTGCCCCCATCGATTCTCCTTCAAATTTGAGGAAATAAGATAGGTCACAAATGCGGTCGCAAAAAAGTTTTACAAAATGTATGCTTTTTAGTGAATTTCGCGTTTTAAAGTTTTTATCATTAAAATTACCGGCAATTGGTTTCACTAGAGTCTTTAATGAAAAAAAAATGTAATTTTTATTAGTTTTATTCTATTTTGGAACTTTGAACGAAAGAAAACCAATTTTTCTCGAAGTGTGTAACTTCTAGAAGTTTGAAATTTGCCGTAATCGATTTTCCTTCAAATTTGAGGAAATAAGATAGGTCACACTTGCGGTCGCAAAAAAGTTTTACAAAATGTATGCTTTTTAGTGAATTTCGCGTTTTAAAGTTTTTATCATTAAAATTACCGGCAATTGGTTTCACTAGAGTCTTTAATGAAACAAAATGTAATTTTTATTAGTTTTATTCTATTTTGGAACTTTAAATGAAAGAAAACCTACTTTTCTCGAAGTGTGTAAGTCCTAGAAGTTTGAAATTTGCCCCAATCGATTCTCCTTCAAATTTGAGGAAATAAGATGGGTCACACTTGCGGTCACAAAAAACTTTTACAAAATGTATGCTTTTTAGTGAATTTCGCGTTTTTAAGTTTTTATCATTAAAATTACCGGCAATTAATTTCACTAGAGTCTTTAATGAAACAAAATGCAATTTTTATTAGTTTTATTCTATTTTGGAACCTTAAATGTAAGAAAGCCTACTTTTCTCGAAGTATGTGTAAGTCCTAGAAGTTTGAAATTTGCCCCAATCGATTCTCCTTCAAATTTGAGGAAATAAGATGGCTCACACTTGCGGTCGCAAAAAACTTTTAGAAAATGTAAAAATGTGTAGTTTCTACTGAATTTTAAGGTTTTTTCTTGGAAAAGCTAGTGGCAATAGTTTCACTAGCATCTCTTATAATACAAAATCCAGTTTTGATTAAAACTTGCCATGATTTATTAATTTTATCGAATTTTGCAGTTTTAAACCAATGAAAATCTACTTTTCTCGAAGTGAGTGGCTCTTAGAAGTTCGAAGTTTATGCCAATTGATTCTCCCTCAAAATTGAGGAAGCAAGATGGGTCACACTTCATATCGCTAACGGTTTTTAAAAAATCACCTTCCAGTGTATACCTCTTGCTGAAATTAAATTTTCGATTTTTCACGTGAAAGATTAGTGGCAGTTAAGTCTTTTTAGAGTCTCCTGACAGTACGAAATACGCACCCCCCCCCCTTCCACAACTTAGCTGGCCCACAACCAAGAGGCTCCTTCATATTGATCAGCCCCCGGGCCCCACTATTGCTTAATCCGGCCCTGACATTGATGGTTAGCAGTCCACTGAGGGCGAAGCGGCACACATTCTATGATCTAAGTTCCTTACCCCTTCATCACCGTAATGTAATCTTAGTTGGTTATGTTTTCTTAATTCAACCGATTTCGTTTCTAAGTAGAGAATTTTCACACTAATAATTTTATTCATTCAAAGCCATTTACTTTCAAAAAAAGAAACAAAGTAAACCAGATGATGCGAAAATCGCCCAGGGAAATGTAAAAGTAGAAGATGCGCTTCTACCAGCCTTTTTTTGGCTGCTATTATTCTTGGTCGATCTATTGTCGGCGATCTTCCTATCGTCTTTTAGTTTGCTTTTTGGGTCTTCTTCCAAGTCGTTGCAGCAAGCACTAAACGGAGGGGACAAACATTCGTTATGGCAAATAGAACAATAATCTTTGGGCTTCTCGGGGTTGTTTTGGATTTTATCACATTCAAAATCATCCACAGAATCAATGAACCGACATCCTTGTTGGTACACACCTAGAATTTATTTTAGACAGTAAGTACCTAGGTATTAAAATAAATCATACCGTCTTGATATAGAGCATAACATGACAAACTGTCAGTACAGTCCCTATATATCTTATTGCAGTCAAAGCGAAAGGTGGAATTGCATACGTAGCAGGAGCCGATAATTTTCTTTGCAGTCTTCTCCGGAACAAGAAATGGGACATACACCGACAAGTCGTCTCTTGGCATTTCATCCAAAGCATTGCACATGTTTTGTTGGCACACGTAGCAGAGGGTCTTGGTTGCTGGGGTCAATTTCGACAATGTCAGGAGACCTCTGTTCAGCAATCGGCACGCTTCGAAACTATTATCCCCCTTTTTCATGTCTTCTAGACAATATTGCTTATGCCTAACCTCTGTTTTCTGTTGTTCTATGGATATGGCACACGCACCTTCTGAAGCTGAAACCTTGCAGGTCTCTTCGCAGTCGGGCTTCTCCTTCGCGTGGCTGTCGCAATCGTAACATTCCAGCTTTTCGATCACGTCATCGACGCTTCTGATTTCTGTCGCGTGAAAAATTAATATAATCCATATGGCCAGCATTCCAAAAACACAGCGAAAACCTGGCGAAAACCTTGCGAAAACTATATTTTTGACTGAAGGGTATTACGTCGTTTTTATTGACAACTGCATTTTGTTGATTTCCATAACAACATTTTTCCAGGTAGATTGGTAGGTATCCAAACTCCATTCATTTTCCATTGAAGATCTAAAATTTTTCTGGAACTGTACAGGGTGAGTCTGAAAGACTCCACATCCTTTATACCACAGAATCTACTGTTCAAATGATGAAGCTTGGTGCAAAAATTATTGGTCAATTGTGATTCCTCTTGATGTTATAAGCCGCCAAAGATCTTCATTTTTAAACGTTATCTTTAAATATCTTTTGAAAGGTGTATCGTAGGATTTTGAATTTTTGCACGGCATTGTTACAGACCAAGAAGCAACTGCTGATGGTACTTAAGACATTATCCAAAAAGCGGATCTCTGTTATACAGGATGGCCTCGATGTTATTTGCCCTTGAACTTTTTTATGTTTGAAAATATGGGTAATTTGCCTATGCGCCCGTATTCCCCGTTCAATTCTAAAACTTTTTCTGCTCTTAAAATTTTTCGAGAAAACTGACCACTCACGAGAAAAATTGAAAAGACCGAAAACGTGATGCAGGTAATCACATTAAAACCATAATGATGAGTCTACCTCATAAAAAAGTGAAATTACCATCAATGTTTTTTCTTCAGTTGTGAGCAATGGTTCTGGACAACACCTTCAATGCAAAAAAACAGTTGAAATGTGATGCGTGTCTACGTACACTTTGATTTTTATTGAAATTGTAGGTTTATCACGATGATCATGTTTTCGGTTTTTTAAATTTTCCTCGTGAGTGGTTAGTTTTTTCGAAAAATTTTAGGAGCCAAAAAAGTTTTAGAATAGAATGGGGAATACGGCCGCATAGGCAAATTAGCAATATTTTGAAATATAAAAAAGTTCAAGAGCAAATAACATCGGGACCACCCTGTATAACAGGGATCCGCTTTTTGGATAATGTCTTAAGTACCATCAGTAGTTGCACCTTGGTCTGTAACAATGCTGAGCAAAAATTCAAAATCCTACGATACACCCTTCGAAAGATATTTGAAAAGAACGTTTAAAAATGAAGATCTTTGGCGGCTTATAACATCAAGAGGAATCACAATTGACCAATAATTTTTGCACCAAGCTTCATCATTTGAACAGTAGATTCTGTGGTATAAAAGATGTGGAGTCTTTCAGACTCACCCTGTATGTACAGGGTCTTCATTCCATTAGATACCTACTTTAAATTGTCGTAGCTCCTTTATTACTTGAGATATTCCCATGAAATAAAAACTGGATGGTAGACCGGACTCTCGAGTTTTGTTCTGGAATTTATTGTCAGCGATCACCGTCGGAGCGCTGTAGATGCAACTTGCTTTTTTTTAAATGGATCACACGGTATATTTTTGCACGGATCGATAGAGAATTGTTTTCTGATTTCATTGATATGGGGTAGTTGATACCTGGGGTTGTTAGTTTTCGAGAAAAAAATCCTGAACTACGAGAAATGTCTGAAGGAAAATGACAATCATGTTGAAATTTTTAATTTGTAGTATTTTAAGGTGAATAAGTAAGTTAAAACTTTCAATAGTAACAAAGAAAATAACTTACTTATTTACCTTAAACCATTACAAATTAAAAATTTCAACATGATTGCCATTTTCGTTCAGACATTTCTCGTAATTCAAGATTTTTTTTCTCGAAAACTATCAACCCCAGGTATGAACTACCCTATATCAATGAATTCAGAAAACAATTCTCTATCGATCTGTGCAACAATATACCGGGTGTTCCATTTAAAAAAAAGCAAGTTGCATCCGCAGCGCTTAAGATCCGACGGTTTTCCGTAAGAGTAAGGTCCAGAACAAAACTTGGGAGTACGGTCTACTATCCTGTTTTTAGTTCAGGCGAATATCTCGAGTAATAAAGGAGCTACGACAATTTAAAGTAGGTACCTAATGGAATGAAGACCCTGTACAATAGGGTGTATCGAAAAAAAAGAATTTTGGAATTTCGTTTTGTAATAGTCGCCAAAACTTACCTTTTACTATCTTAAGAAGAAAGTTTATTTAAAGTTTTGCTATAGTTCAACATCTTTAGCCCTCTACCGCCCCCCAAATATTGGTTATTTTGAAATTCCAAGTCTACAACGAATAATTTTTTAAAATTCAATATTTATTGTTTTTCTATCACTAGTAGGCTCGGAGTAGATTTTAAAGACCACTAAAGGCCGTTTTTTTTTCATCTCTAGTTAAATTTAGCTACCTACTGCCATATAGTTTCAACGACAATTAACTATAATCAATCAATCAACAGAACTTATGACAGTATTGGTTGACGTCTAAAGTTCAGACGTTATAGGTATTTTCGTGCGTTTTTTATTCGAATTTCTGTGCTTCCCTTTCGAGTTAATAAGGCATTTTAAAGACAATTTGCACTAGAAATAGTCTCGAAAACTAAAAAACGCACAAAAATTTAATGTTTGAACTTTAGATGTCAACCAGTACTGTCATACATAAGTTCTGTCATGCATGCACCTAGAGATGTGAGTTTTCATGAAAAGTACATTTGTTGAAACTTTTCATGAAATTTTGAAAAGTTTCAAGAAAAAATGAAAAGTTGTCCTATGGTAGTATACAGTATTCTGGAGAATTAAATAAATCTACAACAGCTGAATAGGGAACATAATATAATATTAAATGACAAAAATAGTAAGTGTATAGGTAAACAAGTCAATAAGTCAAAATAAAAGCATTAAACATTAAAATTCATCGTTGTTTCCATGTTTTAAGTAGTATTTCACTTCATTTCACTGTTTCCAGTGCTCAGTGGGTACTGATACTACTTAGAACGACTAGAATTGGCGACGCTGTCGGTGGAAGTTTATTATTACCGCATTGATACTTTCAACAACTTTTCAAGAAAAAGTGAAAAGTTTCAACATAGGCTGAAACTTTTCAATGAAATGAAAAGTCTTTGAAACTTTTCAACTGAAACTTTTCAAGCTCACATCTCTACATGCACCAGCAACTTGATTGATGAATTAATTGTGTTTGAAACTAAATATAATGCAATGGCCATCTATAGTAGGTAGCTAAATTTAACTAGAGATGAAAAAACGGCTGTTAGTGATCTTTAAAATCTATTCCGAGCCTACTAGTGACAGAAAAACAATAAATGTTGCATTTTAAAAAAAAATTTTGGCGTCTATTACAAAACAAAATTCCAAAATTTTTTTTTTTCGATACCCCCTGGATCTAACCTAATGTACAACCCTAATTTGTAAGGGCGTGTACTTTTGACTGATAGAAAAGCGGGAAAACAAAAACATTGCATAACCGAAATCTTCTAGGGTTTACTTTTATTGTTAGAAGCAGTGTCACAGATAAACGTACCTGGGGCTTTTCGTGAATATTTTTCTTTGCACTTTACTCAAAACTGCACGCACACAAAGGCCATTTTGGGCCAATTCAGTGCAATTGCAAAATTTTGACATTTAATTGAAATGCTTCTACTAAACTCATTAGTCGCATAACTTGAGAACGAAAGTAGATATCGAGCTGAAATTTTGTATATGGGTGTATAAGACCGTATGAGACCGAGTCACGTGTGAAAAACTGAAAGAAATTGCAATTTTAGACATTTGATCGCGAACGCTGCCTAAACGCTTGAAGATAGATCAAAAGCTTGAATGGAGGAATTGTTGGCAATGAAAAGATCTATAAAAAAGTCCGCGGCCGCATTTAGCTATACAGAGGTGGGTAATTTTGCTGCTCACCATTGGGATCTCCTAAACGGTAAAAGATACGGGGTCGGTTAAATTACAAAAAAGTTGCGCTATTTCCTGGCGATTAAGAATCTGAAGAGAACTCCGCGATATTTTGATTCGTTCCTGAGTTATCACAAAAAATCTGAAAATTGTCAATTTAAAGAAAAATTAATATCTTCCTAACGATTGATGTTATTTAAATGAAACTTGGATCTTTTATATTTTTGACAGCTGTCAATTGAATGGCATTGACAGAAATTTTCTAGGCCTTCTAGGTTTTAATAAAGACAGTCAACTTTTCTTTTTCTTATGGGCGCCATATTGAATTTTAACACCGCCGGATACAAAGAAAAATAGCTTCTCAAAAATGTAATAAACATTAACTTTTTTGAAAAAATATGTGAAAGCCTGAATCACACGACCGCAAGACGTAATTTATTACTGTTGAATTCAATTGTTTTCACATTTTATAAGAAATTGAACTAGTTGGCATACTTTCTTGCAATTGTTTTTCGCCTAAGTTTAGGCTGATTTTACCAATTTTCAAATTCTGACATCTGTCAAAAAAGTTCATGCTGAGTAAATTTTTGAAAAGCCAATGTTTTCGTGTATTTGTTGGTGTCAAAATTCAATATGGCGACCATAAAAGAATCAAAAGTTGACTGTCGTTATTCAAAATCTAGAAGGCTTAGAAAATTTCTGATGCCATTCAATTGACAGCTGTCAAGAATGTAAAAGTTCCAAGTTTCATTTAAACAACATCAACCATTAGGAAGATATTAATTTTTCTTTAAATTGGCAATTTTCAGTTTTTTTGTGATAACTCAGGAACGAATCAAAATATGGGAGAATTCTCTTCGGATTCTTAATCGCCAAAAAATAGCGCAAGTTTTCTGTAATTTAACCGAACCCGTATCTTTTACCGTTTAGGAGATCCCAATGGTGAGCATCGAAAAATTACCCACCCTGTATACGATGGGTAGCCGACCGTGATCGTTTTTGTGTTTTAATTTTCGACAAAAAAAGGCTTCTGTGGCTTATTGTGGTCTATCCGTAACTTTACGTACCAACGTACGTACGTACGTACATACATACAGACACATTTTAAAAACCACTTTTTTGGGTTCCTGAGACCTCAAAACGTATAGATCCGGTCTTATCTCGAATTCGAAAATTTTAGTGATTGCAGTAACCTCCCTTTTTTTTAAATGTTGAAGTGAAGTGGGGAGGTTAAAATTGAAACGAATGAGCAAATAAACCCCCTCAGTAACTAAAGTAGAAGAATGAACCGGGGTAGGAGCAGCCATAGCCGCAGGTAACCATGAAGAAAAAGGAACCTGCGCACTCTTAGTCATTCCTGCTAAAACAACAAAAAAAGAAGTAAGATCCATGGCAAAATCCCCCCTATCTCCTCCAAATAAAAAATAAAATTCCTACTACCATAATTAGATATTCAGGCAATGGATATTAACAACATTACATCCCCAATACGATTAGTTAAAACAGTTATAATTCCAGCAACCCTGCACTTAACATTCTGATAATAAATTACTAAACAATAAGAAACCAAGTCATGACCACGTCCTATTTTAGTTTATTTTTAATGAGGGTTGGGACCTGCTACCTACCTATAACTCCAGAGTACCTATTGTTCAATATGATGCCTAAGCGGCCGGGATGGGCGCCGGATAACAGTTCGACAGGATGTCGTGTCGTTTAAGTCATTATAGATTGTAAAAAGATGAACATTTCGAAATATAACACATATTTTGCTCGATTTTAGGTAATTTTTGCTGGATTTTTAGTGTTTTTTATATTTTATGGCACATTTTCTTATTCATATTGAAAATTATATTCATTTTTTGCTTTAATATGTGGTCGATATTCCTTTAAAAATCTAGTGTAGTTACGGATTTTTACATAAAGTAGGTATCGATTTGTTAACAGCTTTGTTGTCCCAATTTTCGATAATCGGCACTTGGCAACCCTATGACCGAATAATCAATTTCTTCAATTATAATGTGTCTACATAAAATTGACAACAGTAAAATTCTCAGAAGCGCATTCCTGCACCCTCATCAGCATAGGATGTTTATTAAAATCTTAAGAAGGAATACGCGTTAGTGGGTTGAGCCATATAAATAATCGTATAGGTACCTGGAATTTGTCCCAGAGAGAATACATCCATTTCTATAAAGCAAAATTTTGGCTTTAAGTACTCTGGCTTCATTACTGAAAAGAAAAAAAATCAATCCAGTTGGTTTGGTGTTCCATCATCTACATACAATGAAAAATGTGTCTGCGGCGGTGCAAAATGTTTCTAATAGCCCGCCATTTGCAAACATTAAGTATAATTTTACGTTTTTAGACGTTTTTAGAAAAAAATGTTTGCGTAAAAGAGGCGACATTCAAAGTCCGAAAAGTGTGCAGTTTATAGGGAAATGAGCTATCAAAATGCAGCAGGAAAAATTAATCCAATAAGGGACGAGTCACCCGAGGGACGACTTGTCCGTGAACCACGTGTTTTTGGGTTCTTTGAAAATCTCAGTTTTTCACCGATTTCGTCGATGTTTTTGAAAATCTAGTGACTCCACTTCCGGTCAACTATGATACTAATTGTTTTTGACTCAGAAAAAATCGTAGATTCGGAATCCGGTGAGAAAGAGCTATAATTCCATTTAAAAAAACAAATTTAAGGTTATTTCCGGTTAGCGGAAAAAATTCCCTCAATATACGTGCAGGTGTCCCCCTCCATGCTGGGACGACCAGTATTTATTTTAATTCAATATATTTTTTAAGTTCAAAGATATTCAAGAAGGGAAGTTTGAAAAAAACACCCTGTATGCTGTCGTGGACCTTTTTGTAGGTCTATTCGTTGCCAACATTTCTTCCTTATACAATTTTAGAGTCGTAGCAGAAGGCGAGACACTTGTTTTAATCTCGCACCCTGTATACCCATTAACCTGGTAAACATTTACAGGGATACACATCGCATTGATGTACATATTTTCCGGTGGCTTTTTAAGTTCATTTCGATCAATATTTTGGAATTTAGGGCTACAGGACCTCAAAACGTATAGATCCGGTCTTTATATCTCGAATTCGAAAATTTTAGTTATTGCAGTAGCTTCCCATTTTTTTAAATTGTACAGTTGGGGAGGTTAAAAGTAGTATTGTAAAGCTGAAGTATTTCAAATAGGATTTCATTTCATTGAAATATTTCACACCCCTTGAAATATTTCATGAAACTTATTTAAAACACGCGCGCTAAATGAGTCGACATGACATGTGAATGACATTCCACTCACCACCGAGGTTCCTATAACTTCAAAAATGGGGAAATTTTCCAGAACATTTAATAATACTGTGCTTCACAGATGAGCACATACCTAAAGATTTGGAGATCTGCAAAGTTTTTTTTTATTTCTTTTATAAATTGCCTAACATTGTTCTAAATTTTGACGAGTTTCTTATGTAATTAAAAAGTAGTGTTGAAACTTGTGGGCTGTACCTATAGGTACTTAAATTTGTAACTAAAAAAAATATTAATTCTTATAAATTTTTAAACTGGACCATATTTAAAAAATTAAAATAAAAAAATAAGTTTCGTGAAATTTTTACAACACTAGTTAAAAGTATTTCCCTTTTCGACACGATAACAATTTTACTTTTGACCCTTATTTTGATCTATATAGTCATACGTCATCACCGCGTTGTTAGCCCACCCTGTCATCCGTCAAAATCCCATCTAATCAGAACGCGGCATTCAATTCCGCGGCAATTTCAAACCCGTCAGACCCTGACCTTATCCGACCGCGACTTCCTACAAAAACGGGGATTCCAACCTCGTCCTTGACGTAAATAACAACTTCTTATTACCATTGCAAACAGGTTTGCGCAGAGATGCCGTCCTGTTTACGGTACGAAGAGCGCCTAATTGGATTCAAATGACCAGTGGATGACCAGCGCTCAAGACATTTCCGAAATGAAATGAGAAACAGCAATTATTACTCTCAAATGTTTCTGTGATTAGTGTTGGTGTCGAAAAACCCGTGATGCTTTTTGTGGAACGCCTTGATATTTAGCTGAAATTTTGATTAGGTCGGTGTGGAGGCGGAAATTCCTTTGTGATATTTTTTACAACTTTTTTAGATTTTAGAAAATGTTGGTGGCAGTCGCGTTGTTCTACTTGTTTTCGTGTGTGAAATCGCAGCAGTTGGTGTCCCCGTGTCCCAGATTGTTTCAGTATGAGCCCAAAGGGCAGGAGAATGATCGGTGGTATGGAAGTGTTACGCTTATGTCGGACGCGGACTTGTCCGGGGTTTGGTTGAGGCTGATTTTTGACAAACCTTCGATACAACTTGGGGTAAGACGATACCTATCTTAAAAAAAAATAAAAAAAACTTTTTCCTGTTTTATGGTTATTTTTATTCCGTACAGTTGGTCGCATTGAACTTTTAATTTTGGTAAAACTGAAGATGACGCGTATCTAAAGAGTAAATGTTAACAGTCAGCTAAAGACGAGTACCTACAGTAATTTTATCACTCCTATATGGCCAATACCTAATTATAGGTCACTAGACGGCATCGGCACTTCAAAAACATATTGAACTAGTGTTGTAAAAATTTCATGAAACTTATTTTTTTGAAATATTTCATGAAATGTTTCACGAAATATTTCATTAAAGGAAATGAAACTTTCGTCGTACATCACAACTAAAATAATTGCTACCGCTAATACAATTAATATCAGCTATTACCAGTAAAGGCTATCCGAAAAGTAATTTTTCAAACTATTTTTGTAGATATTCACATTGAACTCAAAAATCAAAATACGACAACGGGGGAATTTTTTCATCTGTGCGTAACACAAAAGTTTCATTTCCATTAGGTATATGAAAGATATTCTAACTTTGGTACAGTTTAAAAATTCATTAGAATTAATATTTTTTAGTTACAAATTTAAGTAGGTACAACCCACAAGTTTCATCACTACTTTTTAATTATTTAAGAAATTCGTCAAAATTTAGAACAATGTTAGGCATTTTAACAAAAGAAATAAAAAAAAAACTTTGCAGATCTCCAAATCTTTAGGTATGTGCTCATCTGTGAAGCACAGTATTATTAAATTTTCTGGAAAACTCCATTTTTGAAGTTATACGAACCTCGGTGGTGGGTGGAATGTCATTCACATGTCATGTCGACTCATTTTGAGCGCGTTTTTTAAAATAAGTTTCATGAAATATTTCAGCTTTACAACACTATATTGAACCTTTCCATCTTTTGTGTTGGCAAACCTTGGAAGCAAATATTGGCCACGCTGATTTTTTTAGCATTTTCGTAACTACGTACCTATCTATATCTGCCAGAGGTTTTAAGTTGGTAGCACTGCTCGAAATTTGCGGCAATATAGTTGGCAATAAAGGTCTGCTTTAATCGTAAATGGAATATAGGGTAAAACACCCATTTATTGGCACTTTAAGGAAATTACATTAAACATAAACGTAGAAGAATAAGGTATATTTCATTTTATCTTTGCAGAGGGTCACACGACGTAGAATAAAATTTATTAACCAAAAACATGAGGATTCCGCCAATTGGAACATATTCTTAATATATTTTTAGCTAGAATCTTCCACATTGGCGAAAAGTGAATTATTGGCACAGGCGCTTCCAATTACTTGGCACTAACCTTACATAAGTACTTAGTGGGTAGCTATAGTACACTTTACTAATTTACCTAGGTAGGTAGCTAATCGATCAGTGATCGGTCAAAGCAAAACATTAATTAATTTATGTTATTAAACATAATTAGATTTCTACAATATGACAACAAAACAACAAAATCATATTTGTTGCAAAAAAATTAGGATAAAACGATGTTTATTATGGTTCTCTATAGTATCATGACATCTTTGTACCTACTTGCTTTGTATGTACGACCTTCGTGTCAGTTTTATTCTTGCTTTTAGGGGCCAAATTTTCGCCGACTTTGCTTTTAGTTTCGGTCTTCGCATCAAGAAAGGTGATTTACTTTCAGATGCCAACTTTTCCAGTCTCCTTTGTTTATTAACTTCTTCTTTTCTCCATTTTTCCCTATTAAGATTTGCTTTTTCTCTACTGCTTTTTGTATGCGGACGAAGTCAAAAAGAAAGACAGTCTTTGTTTCTTACTTTTTCTTGTTCGCTTCTGTGTTTTTGTTTTTGGTAAATGCTTATTATTTTTGGTGATTTATTACTTCTGTTTTCTCGTAAATATTCATCTACGCCTTTGGCTTCAAGTTTTGGAGGACTTTCACTATCAATGCGCTATATTCTTTATGCTTGTCAGTTGTCCCTATATTCTACATTGTCGTCATTTCCCATTCTTATAATTAACATTTTAAATTATTTTTAATTTTCTTAATTCTTTTATTTTATTTTATGTTCTTTTTGCCTCGTCTTCTTGTCCATCGGAAGAGAAAGAAAAGGTGCCAATAATTGCAAGCAAATATTTTGAATTTTGAGTTAATTATTGGCCAAGTATTAGACTAATCGAAAAAATTGTATGTCAAAAGTTGACATCGAGTAAGTTTTCACCTCCAAGTGATTTGATAGTTAAAAGAAGAGCCAAGTGTATGGAACTAGTGTCTTTAGTAGCTTTAACTGTTAAAATAATAACATAACCAGTGGCGGCTCGTGGGTCAGAATAATGGTGGGTCAAATTGAAGTGGCGTAGGTAAAAATATAGAAATTGACAAGAGGGCGGACGCGCAAACAAGGGGGGTGCGGGGGACAGTAGCCACCCGCGAAAAGTTTTTACCCCCCCCCCCCTTTAGATCATATTTTGCACTTTCAGACTGGAACTTTAGGTACATTAACTGACAGGCAGTCTAAACAATGAACAAATCACGTTCCTAACTACTCCCTCTTGGTCAAATCGTACTGTGGTAAAATAAAATGGCTTTAAAATGCAACAAATATAATATTTGATTAAGTATACAATGTAGAAAAACAAAACATGAACGGTCATTAAACTTTTTTGTATTTTAAGTCAATTCGTCTGTTCTTTAACTCTGCAAACTGGTCAATCACTTTTTCATTGAAATTAGGAATGTTTTTCACAAGAGATCTCTCAATGCTTAACATAGCTAAGGCACTAAGTCTTGATTGTCCCATTGTATTGCGCAAAAAAGTCTTCAGTCTCTTAAGCGTCGAAAAGCACCGCTCACTTTCGACCGTTGTCATTGGTAATGTGCACAAAAGAGTTAACAGTTTCACAGATTCGGAAAAGTTTTCAGTTAAATTCATGTTTATGAGGAGTTGCAAAATCGCGACCGCACCAGCATTTGAACGAAAATCCTCACGACCATAAATTACTTCCAGTTCGGATTTGAGTTTAAGAGTATTTATTGTAGGGTAGTTGGACTTGACCATCTTCAAAATTTCTTCAGGAAAATTATTTGTATATAATTCGAACTTATCCACTTGAAGCAACTGCGAAACCATCAAATAATCACTGTACTTGAATCGAGTTTGAATTTCGGATGAAATTATGTCGCAAATTTCTAGTGCGACTCGATGATTAGAGTCTTCGGTATTATTTCGTCTTTTCCTTTTTGTTTGTGATGTTGATGGCATTGATGTAGCTAAATCCAAATCTTGGGTGTCTGCAAGTGTTTTTCGAATACTATGAATTTTAGTGCTAAAAGCAGTAATGTAGTTTTTGACTGATATAACATCAAGGTCGCGTTTCTGTAACTGATTGAAAAGTATGTCCACATGAGGCATTATTGAATGAAAATAATTCAACCAGTACATAAAATTTTCATCTTGTAAATAACCCTTCAAACCAATAGCTTGATTTAAAGTACTGTTATCCTCTTCGCACTCAATGATCTTTTCAAGACAGTTTATTAAATCATTCTTATAAAGATAAACCGTTTCTACACATCTAGTGTTGAAGAACCATCTTGTAGGAGCCGCTTTAGGTAATCGTACTTTTACAAATTCATCCAATACCGCTGTACGTTTCGGTGACCGTCCAAAAAATGAAGAAAATGCGTGCAGATTTGCAAAAAAACCTTAACTGGCTTATGTTGACTAGCCGCTTTCTGGAGTACAAGATTTAGTTGATGTGCATAGCAGTGAATGAAATTTGCACACGGATAGTGTTCTTTTATTTTTGCTTGCACACCGCCTAATTTGCCACTCATTACTGAAGCCCCATCATAAGATTGTGCAACTAGCTTATTTGGTGTTTCACTAATTTGTAAGACTTCTCCTTCAGTATGGCATCAGTTAAATCTTGAGCTGTGGTACCTGAAGGGTTAACAAATTTCCAGAAACGTTCATGCACATTACCATTGAGTACATATCTAAAGATAAACGTCATTTGAGTTTTATTGGAACTGTCTGTGGTCTCATCAACTTGAACTGCAACGAAACTGGCCTGTTCAATCTCTGTTTTAATATGTTGCTGCGTTACTATTAGCATTGAATCTAATATTTCGTTTTGAATAGTCTTGGAGCTGCCTTTAAAAACGGTACTATTTTGCAGGTGTTCTTTAAATACTACGTCCAACTCGGACACGAAATCTAAAAGTCCCCTATAAACGCCTGGATTTTCAGAAGATTCACTTTCGTCGTGGCCGCGTAATGCCAATTCAAATATTCCACAAAACTTGACACAATCTATTATTTTATTTAAAATATATCTGTTTTTTGAAACACGTTCATTAAAATCATATATGGACTTACGGTACGCACTGTCAAGTTGTAATCTGATGTCCACACGACCAAGAGCAGCGTAACTCATTGCACTGTTTAAATGATCCACAGAAGCAGCGTGTTTTTTGGCTTTTTCCTTGAGGTGTTTAATATCCACCACCCCATGTTTTGACCACAATTCAGTTTTGGAAAATAGCAGGCAGGGGTAGCAAAAGAACGCATCCTTAACATTACATCCACAAATCCAATCGCTCAAAGAGTACATCGATGCCTTGAAATATCTATGAATATCCTTTCCCCTGTCTTTTGTAGTTTGTTGCAAAGCTAAATGTGGCTTCGGACGTGAGTTTTCCTTAAATTGCTAACGACGTTCATAAGTCAAACTTCCTGTCGCCTTTAAACTTAAAATTTCCTGCACAATGGACATTGCAGCAACAGCACTTGACCTCGAAACTAAAAATGCAAAACTACTAATTAGGCGTATTCCTTATCACCGTGCCACCGTGCGTCGGATGTGAGGGTGAGTCGATATACCCCGATTACCAGAACGAATCGCTCTCGGATTTCGGCCGTCGACATAATAGAAGTATTGGCCCAAGATGTTACTCTCGCTCTCGCTTGGATGATTGTATACATCTGTTTCTGTTGCGCTTCTAATGCAAAACTCCATATACCATAAGAACTATCGGGGTCAATTTGAAATTTGTCCCCGCTCGTGCAGTCAATGAAAGCAGTGCTCCGTGCTGGACGGATAGGCTTTCCATAGGCATGCGGCGCTTTGCGGACTGCTGGCGTTCACCAAAACTTTATTATTTTATTAATTGCAATAAATAATAACTATAACAAATTTAAAAATAATAGAAATACAAATGGAGCATTTTATTGGAAATATTTTAGGTGGGTCATTGACCAATTGACCATAAGGAGAAACCGCCACTGAACATAACCATTGAGTAATTCTTGAAAACTAAATCTTTCAATCCTCACTTTAAGATAATTTAAATTTTTCATACACTACTGAACCCATGTGATTTCAGTCGGGTATTTCTAGTAACTTAAAAAATTTGGACGTGCGCCGAACAGACAGGAGTGCAGATGAATGTTGCCAGTTTTATAAAAACTCAACAGTAGAAAACAGAACGGCGACAAAACTTAAGGAAAAGTACTAAAATTGTTAAGAGTGCCAATAATTAGAATTGTGCCAACGTTTAGGTGTTTTACCCTAAATAGATTTTGATTTTTTAGTTGGTAGCATCTACTAAATTTAAGATCTTGGCGATAACTTTTGCATCGTAAAACAGCGGTGTTGCCGTCTGAACAGTTGACAACCCTGGAAAGAGAGAGACTTTAGTCCTTCCTAGTTGGCAACACTGGACTTTTAAAATAATTTGGTTCCCAAATAAATTGAAGGAATCTTTTCTGTTGAACAGTTTGAATATTTTAATCCTCGGCAGTTGGTAATATTCTTTTCATATCTTAGTTTGTAGCACTCATTGAAATGATCGGGCTAAGTTGGCAGCGCGAACAGCAAAATGGCGATTCAACAAAAAAACAATATGCACCATCGTGATCAGAAAAAACGTTTTCTAACATTTTAGGTGGAAAAACGTGTGTCTAAATTCACGTCACTGTACTAATTTTTTCTGAACACGTTGGTACATACCCCTATACAGGATGTCTGGAAATTAGAGGGTAATATCTTAAGGGCGTATTCTACTATTAAAAATATTAAGAGAAGTTTTAACATGGGTCGACAAATGACCCCTAAATAAGCTAGGGCCCCTTAAAGGAGACACTTTGAAAGTGGTTTTTTATAAATTTCTTCAAAATGGTTAAAGATAACACGGTGAAAATGGGTATCTTTAGTAAGTCTTTGATGCTGAATTCACTACCGTGTAGAAAATTTTAAAGTTTCAATCATAAGCGTCCCGTCGAGCGTCCCGTACGGACTAACTTCGCTCAGATATTTTTGTAAATCGTTTTGTCTCAAATCTGACACCAGAATCTGAACACTTGAATTTTTTTGCGTAAAAATGATGCTCTTGTTTGAAATCGCTAGGACGCACCGTTTTCGAATAAATTGACCCAAGTCGTTTCAGAGCGCGAAAATCTGCCGCAGAAGATTTTAGTTTATTTACCAAATCGTCAAAAACGAGTTCAGGGTCTGATTCCCTGCGTGATTCTAGGAAAAAATCTCGTATGGACATATGGCGGAAAATGCTTCTTATGGGACCTATGGGGTCCTAGGAAGTTGACGTTACTCAGTACCCCATATACCTCCCTTAGGAAGCATTTTTCGCCATATGTCCATACGAACTTTTCTTCCTAAAACAACACAGGGAATCAACCCCTGAACCCGTTTTTGATAATTTGATAAATTACTAAATAAAATCTGTGACAAATTTTCGTTCTCTAAAACCACTAGGGTCAATTTATTCAAAAACGGTGCGCCCTAGCGATTTCGAACAAGAGCACCATTTTTACGTAAAAAACTTCAGTCATTCAGATTCTGATGCTAAATTTGAGAGAAAACGACTTTCAAAAATGTTTAAGCGAATTTAGTCCTAAGCCTAACTTATGATTGAAACTTTAAAATTTTCTCCACAGTAATGAATTTACCATCAAAAACTTAATAAAGATGCTCAATTTTACTTTGTTATCTCTAACCGTTTTGAAGAAATTTAGAAAAAAACACTTTCAAAGTGACCCCCTAGCAGGTATGTTTATTAAAACTTTTCTTCATATTTTTAATAGTAGAATACGCCCTTAAGATATTATCCTCTAATTTCCGGACACCCTGTATACTTATTTGAAGAATTGAAAAGCTTTCGTTCTGTCAAGTTGGAACTCCTGAAAACCTGTAGGTACCTATAAAAAGTGCAAAAAATTTGTTGGGAGGTTTGGCAATTAATTTCTTTTCATCAGTTTTTTTTCATTTAAGTTGGTAGGAAGGTAACAAGAAACAACTTCGTTTTTTTCTGTGTTGGCAGCAGTTACTGACCAACAAAAAACTATAGTAAGTACGGTCAACAAAAAACGACTTTAACAAAAGTTCTCACTTATTTTCATTGATCTTTCTTTTACCTACTTTAAATTTTCCTATCATCATTGTTAGCAAAACTGTAAATAAATAGGCTGTGATGGGCCACCTATTTTTCACTTTTTTTTGCTGGAGAGTTGGCCACACTCTACGTCACTGCTTAAGATTAACAAAGGTGATTTACTGTTTCCACAAAAATAAAATTCCTCTCATTAATAATCCCCCGCGGCTGTAACGATATCGCCAAGCAACAAATTTCACAAAAAAAACGACCTTCGATTGTTTGCATCGCAGAAGACGTGACGATTTTGTTGTTCTCATTTTATTTTAAACGTTTGTGAGGCACCATTTGGAACATTAAAAAAAATTCTTGTTGATTTTTTCCAACATGAAAATAAAAATTTGCCAGCTACAAATTTTCGAAAAAAAAATTGAATAGTGTCCAAAAAATTGCCCAATTTTTTTTATTTTTGAGGATTTTTTCCAATTTTTTCTGAAAAAAAGATTATTTCTAGAACTGGTTCGGGGAAGTCGTGACCAAGGACAACATGGAATATCTAGTAAAAAATCCAGCGCACAAATTAGCTGCAGGAACTTCCCACAAAGTCAGATTTTACATAAAATACAACTCGGCTGAGCGCCCACCCCAGCTGCTCCAGGTGCGGTTAAACGCAAGAACGGTTTGTCCAGAAAACGGGGCGCCCACAACCCCTCCCCCGGTTTTAACCGGCGAGTTTACAAGCGTTGCCATGTCAACCACGGCCAACCCCAACCCCCCATCGTCCGGGGGCGGTGGAGGCTTGTAAGTAAAATTAATAATAATAATAATAATATCTGATGTGTAAACTCACGAACATATTTTGATGAAATTTTATCCTGGAGCTAAGCCATTTTGGTACATACAAATGGGTTTGACAAAAAATCTGAAATTTAGGTCTGAAATTTCGAATTAGTCCATCCAGTGAAGATTTTATAGTCTGCTGCATAAGTCCTGAACAAATTTATGGAGACGCAAAATTTTTGCCTATTATCATACAACAGGGTGTCCCCAAATTAGTGGTCAAAACTTTACAGTAGAATCTTCTATGAAAAATATGAAAAAAAGTCCATATGAACATATGTCGAAAAATAAGTCCTAAGGGAGCTAAGGCTTCAAAACGGTTAAAAATAGCAACGTGAAATTTGGTACCGTTACAAGTCTTTGATTCTGAATAATACTACTGTGGAGAAGATTTTAAAATTTCGATCACAAGCGTCTCGTAGAGGAGGGGCTTAGGACTAAATTTACTCAAACATTTTTTAAGTATTTTTTTCTCAAATTTGATTTCAGAATCTGAAAATTTGAGGTTTTTTAGGTAAAAATGATACTCTTTTCAGATTCTGAAAAAAGACTACTTACAAAAATGTTTTGAGTAAATTTTGTCCTAAGCCCCTCCTCTACGAGACGCGTATGATCAAAATTTTAAAATTTTCTATACAGTTGTAAATTCGTCATCAAAAACTTAGTAGAGATTCAAAAATTTCACGTTGCTATCTTTAACCGTTTTGAAGATATTTAGAAAAACTTTAAGGGGCCTTAGCTCCTTTAGGACTTATTTTTCGACATATGTTCATATGGACTTTTTTTCATAATTTTCGTAGAAGAATCTACAGGTAAAGTTTTGACCACTAATTTCGGCACACCCTGTAGATTAATAATAATACACGTAATAATGATAAATAGTTCGCAACCGGGGGCATTCAGCAACCGGCCATCACTCAACGCAGGAGAAGACGAAGATTTCTTCCAAGGAGACTTTTCAATTTTCAACCAACCCAACAAACCTCTTCAAAATCTCGAGTACGCTTGTGGAACAGTTGTCGTAAGTAATTAAATGAATTCACAAATTCACAAATTAATTAATCGATCCTATAATTAATTAGCAATCGCCACGCCCACTTATAACTCACGGCCAAGCCACCTACGAGGGCGAGTTCCCATGGCACGCAGCCCTCTACCACGCCAGAGGCATCGACCTTCAGTACATTTGCGGAGCCTCCTTGATCACGAAGATCCACTTGATAACAGTCGCTCATTGCGTGTCTAGCAGGAAAACGCAGCAACCCTTGAACACTGACAGCTTGGTGATTTATTTAGGTTGGTACTTCGGGAGATTCCCCTAAATCTAGTGATTTGTTTTTTAGGGAAATATTATTTGAAACGTTGGTCAAACGTGGGGATTCAGAGCAAGCATATAGAGCGCATTACAATCCACCCAAAGTATAACTCGCACACTTATTCCAACGATATAGCGGTTTTGAAATTGACAGGACCTGTTGAAGTTACTAACTACGTCAGACCTATTTGCTTATGGGAAGATGACGCACATTTGCAGGCCGTCATTAATAAACCCGGTGAGTGTGATTTTATTGCAAGCAGTGTTGTTAAAAATACTCTTTTTTAAGTATTTAAATACAAAATACGAATACTTTTCTAAAAATGTGTTTCAAATACTTTTCAAATACATTTCTTACAGATGTAATTAAATACAAATACAAATACATTTAAAATGTATTTAAATACTTTTAAATACTCAAGGTCAAAAAATCAAACTTGGTCTGTGGATCTGTAAGCACTAAAAACGCGAAAAATTTAATATACGCGATCGCATATTTTCATTTTTCTACTGAGGACATGATTTAAATTAAAACACCACGTTTCCGCTTGTGATTCAACCTGAGAAAAGCAATATAAATTTTGCAGTCTGGGTTAATTTACGGTGACCAGATGATTACCTTTGTATCCTGTGCTGTACCTGGAATTCATTAAGCCTTTTGGGGGTAAGCTTTAGGCAAAATTTCCGCAACGATAAAATTTCCATCTCGCAGTTGAGAATGTATTTAAATATGTATTTAAATACATGACAAAAAAGTATTTGAAATATTTTTAAAATACAATGTCAGCAAGAGTATTTAAATACGTATTTAGATACGTATTTAAATACATCTGAAGTATTTAAAATACATTTTTAAATACTTGTATTCTCGCCTGTATTTAAATACTTAACAACACTTATTGTAAGCCCCACGTTGGGCGCCACGGACCTCATTTTCGGTGAAGTTAGCTTGGGATTGGTGAAATTTACAGCGGACTAAACAAATAGTGTTCGAATAATGTTTTCTTTGCTTAAACGAACTTCCTGGACATTTCGGAGTGCCGCAAACTATGAAAAAGGCCTAAAAACGATTAAAACGGAACCGCCCCTTTATTTACGAGGGAGAAAACGAATTGCAACCCCCTCAACAAACCCGCTATACTTTGGAGAGAAAAAAAATCTTGGACTGTGGCCTTCGGTGTCAAAAACGATTTTCTCCCCAAAAATTTATACCTGCAAGTTTTGCCCATTTCCCCGGAGGATTCGCCACCCCTAATTCTTAAAAATGCCACTAAATGAACGGACTTCTGTGCCATCACCATTCCAGCATCAAAAAAATCGTAATTTAGCCTAGAAAGCCTCATGTCTAGTTTAAACGATTTCCACGGGGGATGAGGGTGGAATTCGCCACCCCCAATCCTGAGAAAAACGCCACCGACTGAACGGACTTTGGTGCCGCCACCATTTCAGCGCCAAAAAATCTTAATTTTGCCTAAAATGCCTCATGCCAGGTTTAAACGATTTCCACGGGGGATGACGGTGAGATTCGTCACCCCCAAATATAAAAAAATAATATCTTAAAAAAATTTGCACACGACGCCATTTCCCCTTTTCAGCTACTCTTCTTTAGGTACTTTAATTTCGGAATTGACCAAGGCTAAAAAAGACATGAAAATGAACAGTTTCATAAATTATTTGAAATATCACAGGCCCTAGAGCTAGAGCTAGAACTGAGTTAGACCTAGAAGTACAGATCGACTTACATTTAGAGTAATATTCACAGTTACAATTAGTGGTAAAGCTAGATAGAGATAGGGATAGAGGTAGAGCTACAGGCTACAGCTATGTATAATTAGAGTTAATTAGAATTTGTTGTAGTCTGACGTAGAGTCAGACGCAGTGCTACATTTTACAACTAGGTCTAGAGGTAGCTCTAAGGTAGAAGTAGAAGTAGTAGAAGTAGAAGTGGCGCTATGTAAACGTGAAGTTAGAGTTATTGTTACAATGACAGTTCTGTTTAGCTCTAGAATTCTAGAGTGACAGTTGTAGTAGAGCTAGAACTAGATGTAGAGCTAGAAGTAGAAGTAAGCTAGAGGTATACATCGAGGCAGATTCGGGGCTAGAAGCAGAGGTAGAGCTAGAGGTAGGGTTTCTAGTACTACCTCTAGCTCTCCATCTAACTTTAACTGTAACTGTAAATCTAGATCTTGTTCCTAGAGGTAGAACAAGAACTAGAATAACAAGCTAGAGGTACAGCTAGTAAACTAGCTCTACCTCTAGCTGTAACTCTGGCTGCATCTAGTTCCACGAAACTTTGCTATGGTAGTCGTCTTTGCAGTATAGTTTTCCCATTTAAGTGTGAATAGAGAAACAAAATTCGAAAAGTGACTACCGCTGTAAAGTGTCGTGCAACACAGTTTAAATTTAACTGTTAATCTAGCTCTAAATCTACATCTAGTTCTACCTATAGATGTACAGTCGAGAAATTAAATAATGCACTTTTTGTTGATCAGTTGGCCGGATAACTCTTTATCTGCACACAGTCCGAAGTTCCTTGACCTACCAACACAACCCCCAACTGGTGCCCGTCTTAATATCAGATAGAAATCACCACTATCGATGGTGGTGTCCCAAATTCTGTGCGTAACGCTCAAGACCCGAGTGCATGACTTACTTTCTCGACTGTACCTGTAACTCTAACTCAACCTACTGCTACCTCTACCTTTAACTCTATCTCTTGCTCTAACTGTACCTCTAGCTGTGCCTCTAACTCCAGCTCAGCTATAACTCTAGCTCTAGCTCGTCGACTAAATTTATTATTTCGAAATCTGATTTTGAGCTTTTTTCGACGTCCCCACCATTTTTAGTGAAGTAAGAAGTAAATATAGAGTTGAGTTGGAGATAGAGGCAAAGCAAAGCAACGAAGTAGAGGTGGACTCTTGACCTAATTCTGCCTCTAGCTCTAATGGTACCTCTAACACTAACTCTACCTCTAAATTCAGATTTCGAATTACTAGCTAGAGCTAGAGTGAGGTAGAGTTAGAGGTATAGACAGGTATACAGGTATACAGGTACAGGTAGAGCTAGAGGTAGAGGTAGAAGTAGTTAGAGGTAAATTTAGAGATAGAGCAGTTAGGTTACACACAGGTACAGGCAGAGTAGAGGTAGAATTAGAGGCAGATACAGACACAGTTAGCTTTATAGTTAGATTTAAACTGCGTTGCGCAAAACTTTGCGGTTTTGGAATTTTGTTTATCCAGGTAAATTAAATGGCGGAACTATATTTTCCAAGGCGACTACCAATGCAAAGGTTAGAGCTAGAGGCAGACCTAGAGGTAGAGCAGGAGTTAGATTTACAGTTACAATTAAATGTAGATCGAGAGCTAGAGGTAGAGCTAGAAGCCATAACTCTAGTTCTAACTTTAGCTCTACCCCTGCTTCTAGTCCCAAACCTGCTTCTATGTATACATCTGGCTTAATTCTACCTCTAGCTCTATTACTGTAAATCTAGAACTAGAATTCTAGAGCTAGCCCCTAGAGTTAAACGGAATTGTTATTATAACAGTGATTCTGACTTCGCCTTTACATAGCTCCACCTCTATTTCAAACTCTACCTAAGAGCTACTACAGAGTGGGCCCGTAAAAGTTATAACAAAGTTTGTCTGTAAATAAAATTTTTATTTATGATTCGATTTTAATGAAATTTTGTGAGGTTGTTAACTCAACCTTTCTACGTCGACGCCACTCATTTAATGTACCAACACTCATTTAGTTTTTGAAATATTCTTCAGTAAATGGAGAGGTGACGTTTAGGATCGCTGCAAAATTAAATCAACGGTGATGGGCTGCTCTTCTTTATCTTAGAATCATATTTGAAGTTTTCTGAGCTGAGTAACACCGAAAAATTAAGACATTTTTTTTCTCTTACTCAAAAACTAATTTATCTAAAATCTGCAATGTTTCGCGAGAAACCAGAAATCATAAGTCAAGTTTCTCTTGGAATTTACTTTTGTCATATTGACAAGCAAATTTTAATCAGTTTAAGATGGCTCGATTATCGGTAGAAGATAGATTTTAATCAAAACACTCCAAGAGCGTAATTTTAGAGTCTTCAGAAAAGTTGCCGTAATGTAGGTACTAGATTCTTCTGGCTCCAAAATTACGCTGGTGGAGCTGGTGGAGATTAAAATTTTATCTTCTAGTAATAATCGAGCCATGTTAAACAGATTAGTTTGCTTGACAATGTGACAGAAGTGAATTCCAAAAGGCAACTTGACTTACAATTTCGAGTTTTTCGGCGAAACTGCAATGTTAATTAATTAGTTTTTGAGTAAAAGAACAAAAAATTTCCTAATTTTTTGTTGTTGCTCTGCTCAGAAAACGTCAAATATGATTCTGAGACAAAGAGAAGCAGACCATCACCGTTGATTTAATTTTGCAGCGACCCTAGATGTTACCTCTTCATTTACTGAAGAATATTTCATAAACTAAATGAGTGTTGGTGTATTAAATGAGTGGCCTCGACGTAGAAAGATTGAGTTGACAACCTCACAAATCTTCATTGAAATCGGATCATAAATAAAAATTTTATTAGCTGCCAAAGTTTGTTCCAACTTTTACGGGCCCACCCTGTAATTCTAATTAACTCTAATTATAGCTGTGGCTCTACCTTTGTCTCTAGCTCTACGACTAATTCTAACTGTGACTGTAACTCTAGCTATAGGTTTATCTGTACTTCTAGGTCTAACTTAGCTATAATTCTAGTAGTAACTGTACCTCTAGCTCTAGGGCCTCTGTGTTATTTCAAATAATTTATGAAACTGTTCATTTTCATGCATTTTCTAACCCTTGTCAATTCCGTTTAAAGTACCTAAAGAACAGTAGCTGAAAAGGGAAAATAGCGTCTTGTGTGAATTTTTTTAAGGGTTGCAGCATACCCATCCTCCCCGTCAGTTGTTTTTCAATAGTTATTAGAGTTGTCAAACTGAGATAAAATAAAAGTCATCATCACCACGTTCCACCCTTTGACTTAAGCCCCTTTAGAGTTAACCCCAACCCCAACCCTCCTGTTTGTTACAGGGACTATTTTATAATATTTGAGGGTGGCGAATTCCACCCTCATCCCCGTGGAAATCGATTAAACTTTGCATGAGGCTCAATTAAGATTTTTTGACGCTGTAATGGTGATGGCACAGAAGTCCATTCATTTAGTGGCATTTTTTAAGAATTGGGGGTGGCGAATCCCACCGCCTTCGGGGAAATGGGCAAAACTTGCACAGTCCAAGATTTTTTGTCTCTCCAAACAATAGCGGGTCTGTTGAGGGGGTTGCAATTCGTTTTCTCCCTCGTAAATAAAGGGGGTTCCGTTTTAATCGTTTTTAGGCCTTTTTCATAGTTTGCGGAACTCCGAAATGTTCAGCAAGTTCGTTTAAGCAAAGAAAACATTATTCGAACACTACTTGTTTGGTCCGCTGTAAATTTCACCAATCCGATGTATCACCTGTCAAATAACCGTCAACAGGAACCGTAGTTGGCTGGGGATTCGACGAAAACGGGCGAGTGACGGAACAACTGACGAAAGCCAACATGCCGATCGTTACTCAGGAAACCTGCATCTACTCGTTTCCGGATTTCTATTCCAGATTTACGTCATCCACCACGTTCTGCGCCGGTTTTAAAAATGGTAAGATATAATGAACGATCCTCGTATAACTATTCAAAATATTTCAACTGATCAAGGGACCTCAGTTTGCAACGGGGACTCGGGTGGAGGGATGGTTTTTCCGAAATCGAGTTCCAGCTCCAACAACCCCATTTGGCAGCTACGGGGGATGGTTTCCATTAGTGTCGCCCTGCAGAATCAACTAAAATGCGACGCGTCCCATTACGTTGTTTTTACGGACGTCGCCAAATATCTCGACTGGATCAAGGCGTCTCTTAATTAGGAAAAAATAAAATGTTTTTGGTCAAAAGGGTGGTTTTATCGATAGAAACAAAAAATGGTATAAAACTTATATTAGCAAGTAACAATCTGAAAATACGAACAAACACAAAAAGCCCTCTAGATGCAGGTGGCCTGGTGGCGAAGCAGCTGCGACGCCGGAATCATATCCGAGCAAAACTCGCAGGGAAGCTCCACTTCGGGTGAGCTCGGCTGCGGGGCCACAAAATAGTCGTCTTCTTCCAGTGAACGCCTCCTGGGATTGAACCTGGCTAAGTCGGGTCTGCAACCAGTCTCGTGTTGGATCAACTCCTCGTGGGGGATGGGGGTGGCGCAAAACTCACAGGGGATGGTCAGCTCGGTGGGGGGGTTGCGCCTCCGCGGCTTTGGGGGTTGGGGGGCGGGACCTGCAAGCGTATTTTCAGAAACCAGAGGATTTGGTTGGCGGGCTGCCAAAGCCTTGACACAAATGATTGGTTAAAAGAGGCGAGCAGGGTTAGAAAAACAGAAAAAGTGGGTGACCTTTGTTGTGATTGAAGTGGTTGCGGGGCACCGCTCCGTTATGTCTTAGTGGGACCGTGATGCTAGCTGAATCGTGCAAGAGATTACGGATGTATTCGGTCTTGCCTGTATATGTGATGTCGCATTATTGGTTGATCCTCGTAGAATGGGGGCGGGAAAAATTCTAAATTTTGGCACTTGTGACGTCAGTTATGGTGAAAGCGGGATGGCAGAGTTGCACAAAAAGCTTGATAAGGCAATCATTGTTACCAATATACAGACTGGTGTGAAATATGTAATGGGTGTGAAGTTTGTACACGGAATGTGTTGGCAACACTGATGAAAGATGAGAGAATGGGAAAATTTTTGACACTACGCCCGAATTGGAAATTTTTGAAAACTGGCAGTTTTTTTTGTAATCAGGAGATTCGCTACTTCTCAGTTATTTTTACACGTCTTTTCGAAATTTCTAATGCCGTTTGCAGAAAACCGCAATTTTGCTAAAATTTTGGATGTTTTTTAGTTATTTTCGAGTCAAAACACATTTGCATTGTTTAGCATGAAAAAAATAAAAATTTATAAAAGAAATCGAAATCTGCGATTCAATCTAAGAAATAGCCCAATTTTGATGGTTTTTGAGTTATTTTGCAGTCAAAATTGTATTTTCTTCAGTTGGCATAAAGAAATTTAGCATTTCTATTGTCACTTGCGATTCTCTCTCGTTAAAAATCGAATAATTTAAACGTATTTTCGAAATTTCTGATTCCGTTTGCAGAAAACCGCAAGTTTGCTAAAATTTTAGATATTTTCTTTTAGTTATTTTCAAGTTTAGCATTAAAAAAATTAAAATTTATAAAAGAAATCGAAATGTGCGATTCAATTTACGAAATAGCAAGATTTTTGAAAGTTTTTGAGTTATTTTGCAGTCAAAAGTTAATTTTCCTCAATTGGTATGAAGAAATTTGGCATTTATACCTATTTTCGAACTTTCTGATCCCGTTTGCAGAAAACCGATTTTGGATGTTTTTTTAGTTATTTTCGAGTCAAAACACATTTGCATTGCTTAGCATTAGAAAACTAAAAAGTATAAAAGAAATCGAAATGTGCAATTCAATCTTCGAAATAACAGGATTTTAAATGTTTTTGAGTTTTTTGCAGTCAAAATTTAATTTTTCTCAGTTGGTATAAAGAAATTTAGCAATTCTGTTGTCATTTGTAATAGTAGAGAGCCGGAGCCGCTTAAAGATGCTTAAAAATGACTTCTGTGGGGGGGATCGGTGTTAAAAGATGAAACCTACCTTGATTCGAAGCTCATATTATATTATATCTAAATCCAAAAGTAATACAAAATTGGACCGTGGAAAAGGGCACTACGATCGAAAACTGAGATAATCACACCATCGTGTAGAAAAAACAAAGTCAATTTTGTGGTGTCAAATTCATCAGGACTTCTGTACGAAATGTATATTTTTTTAATTTCCCAAAATCCAATAATACATTGGGCCTTATGGGCGGAAAAAGCTAAATAATGGTTTATCTCGGTTCGTTCTCGGTTCTCGGTTATCGTCGTGTGGATGCAAGAAAGGTAAAATTTTATTGCTTATTGGTAAATTGAAAATTACAAAAAATATTTTGCAGACTCCAAAGCAAAACCTGCACACCTACAGAAAAAATCAAATGGGCTGCATTGGATCTTGCAAATGCATGGCACAAAAATCATGTGAAAACAAATTAATTACAACTACAGTAATTGAAGTTAAGTCTGTTAATAACAACCCGAGTAACAACCCAAAAATATTTTGTTTAATTTTTCGCACAAAGATTGAATGGTGAATGGTATCATCGTAAAACCATGTAAGTAAAACTGAAAGGGATAGCCATGCTATGGTGATAAAATGAGATGCGAGATGTGTTTGACGGTAGTGGGGGCGCTAGGCCGCGAGCCGCTACGCCCGGTCCGCAGCGACTTAAAAAATGCACTTCTCTTACATTTAATTTCATATCTTGCTTCATATTCATGATAAAAATATAAGTAGCTCACCGACACGTTCCTAAGACATGAACGAAACTTTTTCATAGAATAATTTTTTTCGATTTTCGGCCTCGTTTAGAAGCAATCGCTGTGTAAACATGACAATAGGAAGTTTGTATTAAATTTTTGCCGGCTTCGAACCGAGATAAACCATTATTTAACTTTTTCCGCCCATAAGGCCCAATGTATTATTGGATTTCGGGAAATTAAAAAAATATATATTTCGTACAGAAGTCCTTATGAATTTGACACTACAAAATTGACTTTGTTTCTTCTACACGATGGTGTGATTATCTCAGTTTTCGATCGTAGTGCCGTTTTCCACGGTCCAATTTTGTATTACTTTTGGATTTAGATATAATATAATATGAGCTTCGAATCAATGTAGGCTTCATCTTTTAACACCGATCCCCCCACAGAAGTCACAATTTATATCACATAGCACTCTACTATAATTCTCTCTAAAATTTTGAATGTTCTTTAGTTATTTTCGAGTCAAAACACATTTGCATTGTTTAGCATGAAAAAAATTAAAATTTATAAAAGAAATCGAAATGTGCGATTCTATTTTCGAAATAACACAATTTTGAATGTTTTTGACTTCTTTTTGCAGTCAAAATTTAATTTTTCTCAGTTGGTATGAAGAAATTTAGCAATTCTGTTGTCATTTGTAATATCGTTAAAAATCGAATAATTTATACGTATTCTCGAAATTTCTGATTGCGTCTGCAGAAAACCGCAATTTTCAATTTTGAATGTTCTTTACTTATTTTCGAGTCAAAACACATTTGCATTGTTTAGGATTAAAAAAATTTATAAAAGAAATCGAAATGTACGATTCATTCAGTCTACGAAACAACACAATTGTGAAAGTTTTTGAGTAATTTTGCAGTCACGATTTTATTTTTCTCAGTTGATATGGTTCCGTTTGCAGAAAACCGCAATTTTGCTAAAATTTTGGATGGTTTTTAGTTATTTTCGAGCAATAAGAAACTAAAATGTATAAAAGGAATCGAAATGTGCGATTCAATCTACGAATTAGAACGATTTTGAAAGTTTTTGAGTTATTTTATAGTCAAAAGTTTATATTTCTCAATTGGTATGAAGAAATTTGGCATTTCTATTATCACTTGCGATTCTCGTTCGTTCTGATCCCGTTTGCGGAAAACCGATTTTGGATGTTTTTTAGTTATTTTCGAGTCAAAACACATTTGCATTATTTAACATTAAAAAAATACAAATTTATAAAAGAAATAGAAATGTGCGATTTAGTCTACGAAATAGCACGATCTTGAAAATTTTTGACTCATTTTGCAGTCAAAAAATAACTTTTTCAGTTGGTATGAAAAAATTTTGCATTTCTATTGTCATTTGCGATTCTTCTCTCGATAAAAATCTAAAAATTTCTACGCGTTTTCGAAATTTCTGGTACTGTTTTTAGAAAGCCTCACTTTTGCTAACATTTGCACACATTTTTCACAAATTTAAAGATCGCTTCATTCTCTACAAGAAAGTTACACATCAAGTTTTTGTGTACGGGGGTTGAAGGGGGTGGTTTTCGGGGGGTACTAAACATAAATAACTAACAGGAGCACGGGAGAACACGTTTGGCAAAGTGGCACAAAAATATCAAGAGTTTTGAAAAAATGAAGCGCTACTTTACAGAAATAAACAGCAAAACACTGTAATGACTTATGAGTATATTAATCTTAATTTTGCTTAAATAGAAATAGCTGAAGATTGTACTGAGAGTAAATAATCTGACATGTACTTTTTAAAGAGAGAGATGGGCATGTTACGAAAGGGAGCAGGAATTTTGTTCGTTATATGAGCGATATACTGTATTTTAATGAGCGTTTGAAAAATTGTGAATTGTGCAGTGGAATTTCTAAAGTATCTCTTCTTCTGATATTAATATTATGTATATCACTCCGGTACACTATTTTTCGAGATAAATACTTAGGAATGCAGTTAATAATGATTTTATGATACAAACATGATGCATGTAAAAATCTGCAGTTATTCATATTCAACCAGCATAATTCTTTCAACTTATGAGAAACATGGTGAAATTTAGAAAGCCCAAAAATAAATCGAATGCAAGAATTTTGAACAATTTGCAATCCTCTTTGATCTACGGCACCAAGACATGATCCAGTCACCACGTCACAATAATAAAGGTGAGAGAGTACGAAGGATTCACAAAGGATTGTCTTTAATTTTCTGTCTAGAAAGGATTTGTTTGCATACAGCATTCGCAAATTAGCATACGCTCTACGCTTACAAATAGAAGTATGGGTTTTTTAATTTTAAAAACGAATCAATTGTAAGAGCTTATTCACAACCACTTTACGTATGTAACGTAACAAACTTTACCGGTTTCAGGCGATTAAAGCGTTCTTAACATGCATACAAATAGGCTGGTAAGCAGATCATAACGTTATCTAATGGTTTCTAGACAACAAGCCCATTAACCATTCATGACAACAATGACCCCATTCAAATGCTGTCATCTCGATTGTCAAAATGACGCGAATTCACGCAACATTTTTTTAATTTTGGCTTTAATCGCTTTAAACCGATAAACTATTGAACAAACCTCGGATGTTATGAATCATAACATTCCTAGGTATGTTAATAGCTATTAATAATAGTCAACAATTATTCATGACAGCTTTTGACTTTTCTAGTTATGGTTGACAATTGTTAAACTTTGTTATGTCACGTAAGTAAAGTGGTTGTGAATGAGGTTAAACTGTAGTAGGCTAGCCCTAGTAACACTCTTATTATTTGTTATTATTCAAGAGACATCAATATACAGGGTGAGTCAACAAGGTGACGGCGGTCCATAACTTCTGAACCCTTCCAGATAGGAAATCAATTCAAACGCCATTATGTACAACACCGCCAATTCTACATCCTAAAAATACTTTCAACTATACAGGCTGTCCCAAAACACTTGCAATGCATGGCAACTTAATTTTTTTAAATGGAACACCACCATTTTGATGACATATTCTGGATCACCTATAACATAGCTTTACATCGACATAAGACATTCCATGTTTTAAGGCTCTGTTCTAAAGTAATTAATTCTTTTTGAAAAATTTCGACCATTGCGGGTGCTTCTTAAAAAAAATCCTGAGAACTCAATTTTGTATCTAGAGAGCTGAGATTCGGTACGAACATGAAGGAAGGTCCATTCTATCTATCTAACATGATAACTATCATTATCACTATGCAGGGTGTCAAAAATTCTGTGTCAAGTTTGGAAAATTTCATATATGCAAAACTCCATTTTTTCAAATGGCACCCCCTGCTATTATTGTGCCATGGGGTTGGGATGTTGAATTACTTTATTTTTTATTAAGTATGTCCTATACCTAAAGTCAATACTTCAAAAGATATTCTTTGTCTTAATTATTTTATTGAAGATTATTACGATCTCAATTAAAGAATGCCATGGATTGTATGACAGTTACGATTAACCTTGTTTATTTACATAGTTACCAGACAGTTTGTCACATTTATTGACATACACAACCAGAAAGAATTCATTGACATGGTTTATTGCTTATGGTTGAAATTCATTGTGTATGTCAATAAATGTGACAAACTGTCTGGTAACTATGTAAATAAACAATGTTAATCATAACTGTCATACAGTCCATGGCATGCTTTAATTGAGATCGTAATAATCTTCAATAAAATAAATAAGACAAAGAATATCTTTTGAAGTATTGACTTTAGGTATAGGACATACTTAATAAAAGATAAAGTACTTCAACAGCCGAACCCCATGGCACAATAATAGCAGGGGATGCCATTTGAAAAAATGGAGTTTTGCATATTTGAAATTTTCCAAACTTGACACAGAATTTTTAACACCCTGTATAGTGATCATGATAGTTATCATGTCAGATAGCTTGAATAGACCTTCCTTTATACTCGTACCGAACCTCAGCTCTCTAGATACAAAATTGAGTTCTCAGGAATTTTTTTAAGAAGCACCCGCAATAGTCGAAATTTTTCAAAAAGAATTAATTACTTGAGAACAGAGCCTTAAACCATCGAATGTCTTATGTCGATGTAAAGCTATGTTATAGGTGATCCAGAATATGGCATCAAAATGGTGGTGTTCCATTTAAAAAAATCAAGTTGCCATGCGTTGCAAGTGTTTTGGGACAGCCTGTATAGTTGAAAGTATTTTTAGGAAGTAGAATTGGCGGTGTTGTACATAATGGCGTTTGAATTGATTCCCTATCTGGAAGGGTTCAGAAGTTATGGACCGCCGTCGCCTTGTTGACTCACCCTGTATACGTCATTATTTATTTAAAACTGTTTATTATATCATCCTGATATTCCTACAGTTTAGAGCTTATTCCCAACCACTTTAGGTACGTAACATAACAAACTTTAACAATGGTCAACAATTACTAGAAAAGTCAGAAGCTGCCATTAATAATAATAAAAAAACATCGAAAAAGGAAAAACATGTCAATAAATCTAAAACTATCAGAGATGGGTATAGCAACATCATACATAGGCAGATAGAGAATTAAATTTGCTATCGATTTGTCTAATGAAAAGGTATCCATTCCATTTGAAAAAATTTTGTTTCAGTTGTTTTTTATAAGCGAACGAACGCCCCTGCGTTTAAGCCCCCCCCCCCCCCCAAACAGATTCTTTGGGCGATGCACCCTAAATCACTTAGCATGAGGGTATGTTTCTTTGCTCTGAAAATTTGAAGGCAATACCGTCTTTTGATTCAAAGATATTAATTTTTAAGTTCAGTAACGTTTCGGTCTCTGGAAATAAAAAATTTTTTTTTTCGTCGAAACGGTCAAATTTAACTATGTATAAGGGTGCTTTATATCAAAATTCCCAGAATTTCATGCAGAATTAGAATCTAAGTTAAAAATAGGGGTATTCCATTTAAAATGACGGAAGTGCCGCCATTTTGAAAATATTTTCGTTGAATTTAGAATATTCAAAAATACCGGTATACAAATTTTCGCGAACCGGATATCAAAACTTTCCGAGATAAGTCTAACCAAGGGTCATCGTAAAAGACCCTGTAACTGCTTTTCACTCAAAATTAAACCAAATAGCTATTGCGTCATTTTCTACAGAACTGAAAATCACACTTCTCAATATCGCCAACACTGATAAATGTATGAAAAATTCGAATTTTTCCCGCCACCGCAACAAACATCAACTCACAGTCAAGCCGCCTCGATATCTCCTTGTAGCTCTCGGACTTTTCCGGCTTGGGGGCGGCCACCGGCGAGTAGTTCATCGGGAAGGAGTACAGGGTCGGATCGAAGGCCCGCAGAGGCGGCGGCCGAGGGCGGGGATTCGCAACGACCTCCGAACGAGGACTGGTCGACTCCCAAGACGGCCTTGGCCCCGGTTCTAAAAAAACAGTTGCAAATAATTTTTAGAATGCAGAGTAAAAGTGACTTCTGCCTAGGCAAATCGCACTTTTACCGCCGAATTCGAGTGCTCACCGTCGTTGAGCTTTAAAAATCCGTGATTGGAGTCCATGTGGACCTGTTTATACTTGAACATGACCAACTCCCCACACTCCAAACATTTATCCGTGCGACTTCCGCAGTAATTTTCGTGCTCCTCCAAATCCAGTTTTGGCAACTCCAAGTCGCAGTATTTGCAAGCCAGCAATCCCGAGCTCTTCGGTTTAGTGCCGTTCACTAGTTTAGGGGTGGCAACACTGGTCACTTTCGGGGATTCCCTCACGTCATTTTTCGCGGATTTAAGCGAATACCCCGAATCAACCAATTTGTCGTACTTGTCAAACATTCTTTCTTTTCTGGCGGCGATTTTCTTGTCCTCCACGGCTTTTCTGTCCTTGAAATAGACGCTTTGCTCGATCGCAGTTGGCGGCGGCTCCGGCTTCTTGACCTTGGGTTTGACAGCAAGGCACGTTTTTTTATGATCCTCGAACTGCGCCTTCGGGATTGGTTCTTTGCAAACTTGACATAAGGAGATATTCCTAGCGCAGTGGGCTGTGTGCATGACGTAGTTGTGTTGAGGAATTTCCTTTTTGCTAGAAAAAAACTTAAAAACAGGAAAATCGAGAAAAACTCACCAATTGCCACAAACTTCATGTTCGACGCCGTCCATCTTTGAAACAATTGAAACGTTTTTGAAAATTACGCCAGCCGACGTGATTTGAGTGTGAATGCACGAAGAAAGAGCAGGCCGCGGGTGTATTTTTAGAAGGCGACAAAGCCCCCCCGCCAATGACTGTTCAACTTCTAATTTTATCGACAAGGTATCGTCCAAATGTGTAAATTGCTCTGCGAATCGACTAAATTGCGTAACAAAACAGAAGCTGAACTGAACAGCTGACAGCTTGCACTGGCAATCGATATCTCTGCTGGTGGTGTTTCCCCTCTCCCAAGTAGGCGGCAGAATGCAGTTGTTTAAATCCGCTTATCATTTGTGTTTTTGCTTATTTTGATAAAGAGGAATTTGTTTGTGTGGTGACGTCTTGTATTTTTGCAAAATTATAGTTGGCTTGAATTTCTATCAAACTCGTCAGGAAGCTAATTTTATCTTTATGTTGAGATTATAACACGGATAATGCGTTGATGCGATAAAAAAGATTAGTAAGTATTTCAACTCGGAAATTTAAATTTTGATGGAGAAAAAGGAAATTCGGTTATTAAAAACCTCCCCACAGAAAATTTAAAAATGGGAGGTTACTGCAATCACCCCAAAAATTTGAAATTGAGATAACAGCAGGTTCTTATGTTTCGAGGTCCCAGGATCACGTAAAAGTGTTTTTTTAAATGCCTCTATGTGTGCATATTGGGTGTCCCAAAAAAAACCGGACAAAATAGTCTTTGAAATAAGTCAGCCATTTCTTAACCGATTTGGATAGACTTGATCTTAAATTAAAGCTAAAGAATCAGGCTTTTGAACCCTGTAAGAAACGTCGAAAGATGGCGCTGCTGTAGCAGCCTTATTGATACTTGTCTTAAAGGCTTATTTTAAGTGCGTGGGGATTGGTCGGGCAACAACCAATGGTTATGAGACCCAAATAGCCTTGAAGATCTTTCTTTTTTCTTCAAAAATCTTTTTTCAGAAGTCCATTTGGCGTAAGCATTAATTTTCTGTGATTTTTCTAAAAAAAGTGTTTTTGCGTATTTTCATGCTTCCATAACCATGACTAAAGTAACATTGATGCACATAGGGCTTAATTTTCAATGATAACTGTTCAGTTGCCTCCCACTGGCAACCCCGCCACTGTTCTCACCGTATTCATTCATTTATAACTGAAAATTAAGATTTATGCATTTCTGTTCTTTCGTCATGGCCATTCATGCGTGAAAATACTCAAAAACACATTTTAGTGCCGGAGCAAAATGCGAGGCACTGTTGGTTTAGCTTATTCGTTCGCTCGGTCTCTCTCGCTCGCTCTCTCGCTCGTCGTATCGATCGCTCCTCAATCTGTCCGTCGCATAACTTGAGAACGGATTGAGATATCGAGCTGAAACTTGGTAGGCAGCTTCGTCTCCCGAAAAGTAAGGCGGGGATTGCTTTTGGGCCATATCGGGCCAAGGTGGTGGGAGTTAGAGGTGAAAAACCGAAAAATTATGAATTGCAATAACTCGAAAACTAATGGAGGTATCTTGCTGAAACTTGGTATGCACGTTCGACCCTCAAGTCTGTTGAAGGTGAAGGGGTGCTCATTTCGGGGGATGAAATTTAGGGGATGAAAACTACAAAAAATATGATAACTCCGCAAGGGTTGCACGCAGCTGTGGGAAACTCAACGCACACACATATATCGGTGAGATCTTGCGGGGGATGCGTTTTTCGTAAAATCGAACAGATGGGGTGGAAATTAGGGGTTGCAACTCAAAATTCCGCTTAATAAGTATTGGTCGAAATTGGCGTCATTCGATAGCTTTCCATTAATGATTCAAAAAAGGTGTCATTCATATTTTGACAAAAACCACCCTTATAGGCGCTGCAACCCCTAACATGCAGAAACACAAAAATATGAGAACTCAAAAACTACTCAACGTATCAAGGCAGAATTTGGTGTGTTCATTTTCAGTGACATTGTAGGTGGATGGACAAATTTTCAATAAGATCTAACAAGGGAGATGAAATTTAAGGGTTGAAACTTGAAATTTTTTCAAGTAAATGGTAGCATAAAATTACGGGGTTCGATAGATTTCGGTAACTAATGAAAAAACGTCTTATGAGTTTTCAATCTAAAACCAACCTCTAGGCTATTAACCACCCCTAACTCTTTGCAAGCGGATAATTTTTTTTTTTTCTGAAACTATTGATTTATTTATGAACAACTGAAGTCAGTAAATAAGCAGGGAGTTATGTAACACCGGAAAAATAAACACCCCTGTAAATCATAAAGGGGTGAAATCATGAGGGGTTGAAAATATGAATCTACAAATCACCTTAATTTTTGAACGAATTGGGTTAGGGTGGTAAAATTGAAAACACAACTTCCTTTAGGGCATGTGGGGGTGGTGAAATAGGGGGTTGGAGTTCAGGAGTTGAAACGTCCATAAAGCCCTGTAATTTGACACTGAGAAGCAATATCTTCTGCGAAACTGTGACATCTTACACACTGCATCTTCGAGAAGGGAGGGGTGAATTTTAGGAGAAATTTATCGATGGGGATGAAAGTTAGGGGTGGAAACTTGAATTTTTACTGAATAATGTATAGTTGAAACTAATACCATTCGATAGCTTTCTATTGATGGTACAAAAAAGGTCTTATTCATCATTCACGAAAAACGACCCGTAAAGGCGGTACAACCCCTTAACCTGCCGAAACACAAAAGTGCGAGAACTCAAAAACTGCTCAACGTATCAGGACTAAATTTGATGTGGTAATTTACAGCGCCACTGTAGGCGGATGGGCAAATTTTCATTAATATCTAACAAGGGGGATGAAATTTAAGGGTTGAAACTGGAGATTTTGTCATGTAAGTGGTGGAATAAAATTATGGGGTTCGATAGACTTCGGTCAACCATTGAAAAAAGTCTTATGACTTATGAGTCTTCAACTTAAAACCAACCCCTACGCTACTAACAACCCCTAAGACCTAGCAAGCGGAGTAAATACATTTAATTTTTTTTTTATTTTGCTTTTTTCTAATTTGTTAATAATAATTCAAAGTCATTTACATTAATTTTTGACCCATCCACAATTTTTCAACCCCTTTCATGATATGTGAACCCTCAAAGAGCAAAATTTACCCAGACCGCTTCTTTTCCGTGTGATTTTCGCTAGTTCTATACTTAACTACAGTACATTTTCATCCCTTTTGATTTTTCATCCCCCTTAACAATTTTTCTCCCCCCTCCCGAGCGTTAATTTTGTAAAACTCGCGCAGTTTTGCCTTTTTTCGGTAATAAATTTTACCGAATTTTCCTCATATGGATTGTTCTTGCCTTTTTCACTTTTTCGACCCCTTCGCAATGTTTCAACCCCCAAAAGCCAAATTTGCATAATTGGCTTATTTTCGTGTTATTTTCTGTAATTCTACTTCATTACGATTAATTCTCATCCCTTTGAACTTTTCATCCCCCCTTACAATTTTTCAACCCCCTAAGTGTTTATTTTGCAAAATTCAAGTAATTTAGTTTTTCTTCGGCAATAAATTGAACTCATTTGGATTATGTTTATCTTTTTCACTTTTCCAACCCCCTTCGCAACATTTCAACCCCCAAAAGCTAAAGCATAATTGGCTTACTTTCGTGTTATTTTCTGTAATTCTGCTTAATTACGATTAATTCTCATCCACTTTGACGTTTCAACCCCCTTTACAATTTTTCAACCCCCTAAGTGTTAATTTTGCCAAATTCGGATATTTTCGTTTTTCTTCTGTAATAAATTGAACCCATTTGGATGATGATTAAATTTTTCACTTTTTTCATCCCCCTTCGCAATGTTTCAACTCTTCAAATGCTAAATTTACATAATTGGGTTATTTTGGTGTTATTTTCAGTAATTTTACTTACCTTTACTTACCTTTTGACTTTTCATCCAACTTTACGATTTTTCAACCCCCTAAGTGCTAATTTTGCAAAATTCGCATAATTTCGTCGGTCATAAAATTGAACGCATTTGGGATTCAGTTTACCTTTTACAATTTTTCAGTTTCCTTCGCAATAGGTAGGTATAAGTGCGTATTTCAACCCCCACAAAAGTTTTAATTGCATAATTAATTTATTTTCGTGTTTTATTTCGTAATTCTACTTAATCACACTTAATTTTCATTCCTCTTGACTTTTCATCACCTTTCACAATTTTTCAGCCCCGAGTGTTAATTTTTCAAAATTCGCTAAATTTTGTTTTAGTTCCGGTAATTCTTTTCATTGACTCATTCCTGTTCATTTTCAATTTTTTAATTTTGTAACAACAATTTTTTCACATTTCGCCTTTTTGACACATCTGTGCGTTTGCGGAGGCACTACTACTAGGTGCAGATTGATAAAATCTGCACCCGATTCCACCAGTAAGACCAGCCGCCCCTACATGCACATTAACTTGATAAACGTCTACCGAGATATACATCGCATTGATATACATCTTCCGTTGGCTTTTTTATAAAAAATACAGAAAATTAATGCTTAAGCCAAATCGACTTCTGAAAAAGGATTTGGGAACAAGAAAGAAAGATCTTCAAGGCTATTCGAGTGTCATACCGATTGGTCGTTGACTGACCAATCCCCATGCAGCTAAAATAAACCTTTAAAGCAAGTATCAATAGGACTACTACGGCAGCGCCATCTGCCGTAGTTTCTCATACAGTCGAAAGCCTGATTCTTTGGGTTTAATTTAAGACGACGCTCATCCAAATCGGTTAAGAAATTGTAGACTTATTCCCAAAAATGTTTTGTCCGGTTTTTTTTGGACACCCGATACTTCTAGTTCGGGAGACTGTGAACATTTTTGGTATGTCATTTCAGCGAACTTGATTTAGCAATTTTCTAGTTATTTTCATGCTGTAAATTAGTAAAACAGAAGTCTGCCGTAAATCTTGCGGGACAGGGGCTAATGGCAGCCATTTTAATTTCTCAAAAATTGACAACTCGAAAACCGTAAAAGATACGAAATTTTATTAAATTAGAAAAACGTGTTTTTCATCAGTGTAGATTAAGAATCTGGAAAGAAATTGAAGATATCTGGTTTGGTTCCTGAAATATACTGAAAAATGCCATACCTATTTTAATCTAGAAGGCCTAGAAAAGTTTTCGTTACCTCATTTTATTCTTAGTGCAAGGTAATGTAATTGAATCAAATTTCATAATGATCTGCCGATTAGTAACCAAGTTATAACACGTTGCCAATTTTCAGTATATTTCAGTAACCAATTTAGATATCTGAATTTTTCTTTTCAGATTCATAATCTACACTGAAAAATACAACTTCTTTCTAATTTAATACAATTTCGTAACTGTTACCATTTTGGAGATGTCCATTTTTGAAAAATTAAAATGGCAGATTTATGGCAGACTTCGGTTGTAGTTATCTCCAGCATGAAAATAACTATAAAAGTGCTAAACCAAACTCGCTGAAATGATATATATTTTAACTGACGCACACAAATGTTTCTTATCAGCACATGAAAGGTCTGCAAATTCTGTACCTAATAGCACCTTTTTCCCTTCTTGGCATGAGTCAAAAATTTCGAAATTTGGAAGGAACATATTAAATAACACGCTGTACAGCCCAAAAAACTGATCTGATTTAATTTTGATGGCAAGAAAGTGCCTTTTTGGCATCTCACTGTTAAACTTGAAAGATTTCCACCATCTGTTCTTATCAGCACATGAAAAGTCTTCAAATTATGTTTCAAAAAATCCACTCAAACTTAGTGCCCTTTTAGCAAAAACATTAGGAATCTTTTTCACGTAACTGAAAGCCCTTTTAATAAGTACCACAAATCTTCAAAGTTTGAATTTTGATTTTGAAGAAAAGGGCCCATTAATTCATCACTTTTAAATGGAAACGTAAAACTGTGTTTTATAGCAAGATTTTGGGCCAAAATAAGCAAGTTCTAACACAAAAACTTGGAGAAAATCGCCGCTTTTAAAATTGAAGATTTTTCGAGAGCTTTTTTCAGTCATTAAGTATTTGTACATACACCCTGTTCTTTTTCATTGTGACCTTTAAAGGTGCAAAAAATCCATGGCAATCCATTGTTGCAACAACCTACGGATATTTTCCACCCTTTATTGTCACATAGAAAAAGAATAAAATGTGAAAGATATCCACTGGGTAGATTACGTAGATAATTTTAGGAAATAAAAATTGGCAGCTACGGAAGCGGCTGGAACCTTCCCAGTTGGTGAATGATCAAATCCTTTTCAATTCTCTATTCAAATTTAATTTTTTTAATTTTTTTAATTTTTTTGCCAAAAGAGCACTATGTTTGTAACGATCTTTTCGCGCCATAAACCGCTACTTAATTTTCCTGGTTGTTTTGTATTTTCCCACCGGCAGGGCCCGGAAGTGGTAATGTTTTAAAACTTTGTTCGACATCTGTTATAGGCAGCCAGGAATACTCCATTGTCGTGCGCTCCCTCATCAAACTGTTTTGCCACTCTTTCTCGGCATTATCATTCCTCCGTAGGGGAGAGGCGGGCACATTCGGACAGTTAATTTTTTTCCTTTCTACTACCGATATTTTGTACCTAATTGTCTTAATTTTGTTTGCGGCATCAGGGGAGAGTGGGCCACATTTGATAGCGGGACAGTTTTGTCAAGTTTACAGTTTCCGCCCAAATATAAACTTTATCATTCAAGTTTTATTCACATCTTAGCTCAACGGGGCACAATCGGACAGCATAAAAAACTGATTAAGTATATTATGCACCAATGAAAATTGCCAATAAATAAAATAAACACGAAACTGTATTTACTGTATTAGAAACGTTATACCTAAACATAAAGTAAACTTAAGAATAAAAAATGCAGCAGAGAAGCGGCTGGAACCTCCCCATCGCGTGGATCTTTGTATTCTGTGTAGATAGTAGTCAATTCAACAGAATTTGTCATCCACTGTCAGCCCGCTCCCTTTTAATGAGAAGGAATTTTTTCTCTATTTTCCACTGAAATGGTAGAAACTGTGAATACATTTTTAGAACCAGAATTTGATCGTCTTTCTAATGGCAATATAAAAAAGCAGGCCTTGCTTTAAAATTTAAAGTTGATATGTTTAAATGGCACTTCCCCTGGACCAATTGCTTCCAAAAGCCTTTCAGGTCTTCAACGGGTCACCCAATCTCCATATGTAGCAAATTTCAGCCAAATCGATTCACTAATCTGGGCTATAATGTATTTTTAGTGGTACTACAAAATTTCGATTTTTTGACCCAAAGAGCACTAAATGCGAACGAATTTTGTCTTATTTAAAACCAGAATTTGAAGACCTTTCTGATTGTGACAATAAATCTTTCAAAAACGTGTTTTGGATGGTTAAATGAGTGAATAATTTTAAAGTTGGAAATTGGTGTGCCAAAACGGCACTTTCCGTGGGCCGATTGAATCCAAAATTTGTTCAGCTCTTCGACGTGCAATACAATGCCCATGTGCAAAATTTCAGCCAAATCGGTTCAGGGGCTTGGGCTGTACCGCGATTTAAAAGTCCGATAAAAATTATTTTTTTTTTAATTTTTGGTCAAAAGGGCACTAAGAATGAATGCATTTTTAGAAGCAGAATTTGAAGGCCTTTCCTATCGTGACGTGAAAAATGGGGGTTTGCATTTAAAATTTAAAAGTTGATGTGCCAAAATGGCATTTCTAGTTGCACGATTGGCTCCAAAAGCTTTTCAGATCTAAGTTGGGTTATGAGATGCCTACGCACCAAATTTCAGACAAATCGGTCTAGTAGTTTTGGCTGTGGCGTGTTTACAAACGTACGTACACACACACAGACACATTTTAAAAACCGCTTTTTTGGGTTCCTGAGACCTCAAAACGTGAAGATCTGGTGCTATCTCGAATTCGAAAATTTTAGTGATTGCAGTAACCTCCCATTTTTTTAAAATTTTGATGGAGTTGGGGAGGTTAAAAAATTGAATAATTCAGGCAAGACAAGATAAGATAAGATAAGATTCATCAAGATGACTGCACAGCACACGTTGTAGTTCCAGAAACATTTATAGCGACCAATAAAAAAAAGTGGGTTTTGGAAGTTTTCGCAATTAAAAAAAAAATTTTTTTAGCATTGAAAAATCTCAGTCCAAGCGCCCCTCTAGATTGTCCGAATCTACCTCGGGCCGCAATATTTTTTGATCCATTTATGGGTTAGGCTTCTGCATCAATAACGCTGCTCTCAATGACGTAACATGATTGACAAGAACAAAATATCGACTGGACAAAGTCAATATTCTTAGGGATTGCATTACACGTCGAAGAGCTGAACAAATTTTGGATTCAATCGGCCCACGAAAAGAAAAGTGCCTTTTTGGCACATCAATTTCCAAATTTAAAATTATTCTCATTTAGCCATCTAAAACAATAGTTTTTGAAAGATTTATTGTCACCATCAGAAAGGTCATGGAGATTGGGTTACATAACCCGTTGAAGACCTGAAAGGCTTTTGGAAGCAATTGGTCCACGGGAAGTGCCATTTAGGCATATCAACTTTAAAATCTTGAACACAAGTGACGGAAATCAAAGACCCACGCGTTGGGGAGGTTCCAGCCGCTTCTCTGCTGCCTTTTTTTTGTGAAATCCTATTGATTTATTAATGAACAACCGAAGTAAGTAAATACGCAAAAAGGTACCCCTGTCTATAAATCGCAAACGAATTGGATTAGGGATGGTGAAATTGAAAAGACAACTTTCTTTAGAGCCTGTAGGGGTGGTGAAATAGGGGGTTGGAGTTTAGGGGTTGAAACGTTCATGAAGCCCTGTAATTTGACACAGAGAAGCAATACCTTCTGTGAAACTGTGAGGTCTGACGCAATCATTGCATCTTCGAGAAACGAGAAGTGAATTTTAGACGACAAATTTATCGAAGCTTACGAAAATTAGGGGCGGAAACTCGTATTTTCACTGAATAATGTAGGTTGATATTAATACCATTCAATAGCTTTCTATTGAAAAATACAAAAAAGGTCTTAATCATCATTCGTGAAAAACCACCCTTAAAGGCGCTACAACCTCTAACATCCCGAAACACAAAAATGCGAGAACTCAAACACCCCTGTAACAAATCACCACCTACAAATATTGTCAAACCATCAAAAATTAATGAGATTTTGATGCTTTTTGTATGGTTTATTGAGGAATTTGATGGAGCGATTTTTAAGAGTTGATGAAATTTTTATATAATTTGATGGTAAAAATCAACATTTGATGTGAAATAACATCAATAGTATAAAATTCCTGATGTTTATTTCCAAAAATACAAATTAAATTTTACACGCCTAACAAAATTTAATCCTTTGTTGCGGGTTTGGTCACATTGTAGGATGTTTTTCAATGTGTTTATTACTGCTTTTCGTTTTTCCGTTGTGAGGGTGACGGTTTCTTGCCGTGGTTTGTTTTCGTCGGCCATAAAGGAACAAAACATATTTTGTAATTTTGGTGGTTTTTTGTTGAAATTTCCGTTTTTCAATAAATATTTTTGATGTTTTTTGATGGTAATTCATCAGTTCGTTTTTTTGGAGTGCGGTGGTAATTTCCCGGGAAATACCTACCTAAAACCACCATAGACCATCAAAAATTTGAATCGTTTTTTTAATGGTTTTCGGTGGTGATTTTTAACAGGGACTGTTCGCAACGTATCCAGGCTGAATTTGGTGTCAGTTTACTGGGACACTGTAGACGGCTGCTGGGCTTTTACAGAAGATCTCTCTAATAAATAATCTGATGGCGAGTTGTCTCAAGAAATAAACTGTGCCCCAGAAGCAAATAATAATAATAATAATATGTATTTCCAACGGGCTACACCCAATTACAGAAAATTGTATACAAATTTAACAGTTACAAAGTAAGTACAAGTAGGTTAACAGACAAAATATAAAATATTGTCCAACAACAATTTAAGGACCAAATTTATGAATCACAGATTGCTATATAATATGCAAGGAACTGTAGTTAAGATCACATTCAGTAGACACCGGTTCAACTGTGAAAAAATTCTCAAATTAAGCCTATTCGTCCCACCAATTGTTTTTTAACTTTTAGTGCCGGAGCAAAATGCGAGGCACTCTTGTTTTAGCTTATTCGTCGTCCGCTCGCTCGCTCCTCACTCTGTCCGAGCGATAACTTGAGAACGGATTGAGATATCGGGCTGAAACTTGGTATACGGCTTTGTCTCCCGAAACGTAAGGCGGGGATTGCTTTTGGGCCATATCGGCCCAAGGGGGTGGGAGCTAGGGGTGAAAAACCGAAAAACTATGAATTGCAATAACTCGAGAACTAGTGGAGGTATCCTTCTGAAACTTGGTATGCACGTTCGACCTTCAAGTCTGTTGAAAGTGAGGGGGTGCCAATTTCGGGGATGAAAACCACAAAAAATATGATAACTCCGCAAGGGTTGCACGCAGCTGTCGGAAACTTAACGTACACACATATCGGTGAAATCTTGCGGGGGATGCGTTTTTCGCAAAATCGAACAGATAGGGTGGAAATTAGGGGTTGCAACTCGAAATTCCGCTTAATAAGTGTTAGTCGAAATTGGCGTCATTCGATAGCTTTCCATTAATGATTCAAATAAGGTGTCATTCATATTTTGAGAAAAACCACCCTTATAGGCGCCACAACCCCTAACATGCAGAAACACAAAAATACGAGAACTCAAAAACTACTCAACGTATCAAGACAGAATTTGGTGTGTGAATTTCCAGTGACATTATAGGCGGATGGACAAATTTTCAATAATATCTAACAATGGGGATGAAATTTAAGGGTTAAAACTTGAAATTTCTTTAAGTAAATGGTAGCCTAAAATTACGGGGTTCGATAGATTTCGGTCAACTATTGAAAAAAGGTCCTATGAGTTTTCAATCTAAAACCAACCCCTAGGCCATTAACCACCCCTAACTCTTTGCAAGCGGATAATTATATTTTATTTATTTTTTCTGAAACCCTATTGATTTATTTATGAACAACTGAAGTCAGTAAATACGCAAGGAGTTATGTCACACCGGAAAAATAAACTCACCCCTGTAAATCATAAAGGGGTGAAATCATGAGGTGTTGAAAACATGAATCTACAAATCACCTTAATTTTTAAACAAATTGGGTTAGGGTGGTGAAATTGAAAACGCAACTTCCTTTAGAGCATGTGGGGGTGGTGAAATAGGGGGTTGGAGTTTATGGGTTGAAACGTCCATAAAGCCCTGTAATTTGACACAGAGAAGCAATATCTTCTGCGAAACTGTGACATCTTACACACTGCATCTTCGAGAAGGGAGGGGTGAATTTCAGGAAAAATTTATCGAACGGGATGAAAGTTAGGGGTGGAAACTTGAATTTTTACTGAATAATGTAGGGTTGAAATTAATACCATTCGATAGCTTTCTATTGATGGTACAAAAAAGGTCTTATTCATCATTCGCGAAAAACGACCCTTAAAGGCGGTACAACCCCTTAACCTGCCGAAACACAAAAATGCGAGAACTCAAAAACTGCTCAACGTATCAGGGCTAAATTTGATGTGGTAATTTACAGCGCCACTGTAGGCGGATGGGCAAATTTTCATTAATATCCAACAAGGGGGATGAGATTTAAGGGTTGAAACTGGAAATTTTGTCATGTAAGTGGTGGAATAAAATTATGGGGTTCGATAGACTTCGGTCAACCATTGAAAAAAGTCTTATGAGTCTTCAACCTAAAACCAACCCCTACGCCCCTAGCAAGCGGAGTAAATACATTCAATTTTTTTTTGCTTTCTTGTGATTTGTTAATAATTCAAAGTCATTTTCAATAATTTTTTAAACCATCCACAATTTTTCAACCCCTTTCATGATATGTGAACCCTCAAAGAGCAAAATTTACCCAAACCGCTTCGTTTTCGTGTGATTTTCGCTAGTTCTATACAACTACAGTACATTTTCATCCCTTTTGATTTTTCATCCCCCTTAACAATTTTTCTCCCCCCCCCTCCGAACGTTAATTTTGTAAAATTCGCGCAGTTTTGGCTTTTTTCGGTAATAAATTTTACCGAATTTTACTCATATGGATTGTTCTTGCATTTTTCACTTTTTCGACCCCTTCGCAACGTTTCAACCCCCAAAAGTCAAATTTGCATAATTGGCTTATTTTCGTGTTATTTTCTGTAATTCTACTTCATTACGATTAATTCTCATCCCTTTTATCTTTTCATCCCCCTTTAAAATTTTTCAACCCCCTAAGTGTTTATTTTGCAAAATTCACGTAATTTAGTTTTCCTTCGGTAATAAATTGAACTCATTTGGATTATGTTTATCTTTTTCACTTTTCCAACCCCTTTCGCAACATTTCAACCCTCAAAAGCTAAATTTGCATAATTTTCGTGTTATTTTCTGTAATTCTGCTTAATTACGATTAATTCTCATCCACATTGACGTTTCAACCCCCATTACAATTCTTCAACCCCCTAGGTGTTAATTTTGCCAAATTCGGATATTTTCGTTTTTCTTCTGTAATAAATTGAACCCATTTGGATGATGATTAAATTTTTCACTTTTTTCATCCCCCTTCGCAATGTTTCAACTCTTCAAATGCTAAATTTACATAATTGGGTTATTTTGGTGTTATTTTCCGTAATTTTACTTAGCCAGGGTTAATTCTCACACCTTTTGACTTTTCATCCACCTTTACGATTTTTCAACCCCCTAAGTGCTAATTTTGCAAAATTCGCATAATTTCGTTTTTCGTCGGTCATAAAATTGAACGCATTTGGGATTCAGTTTACCTTTTACAATTTTTCAGTTTCCTTCGCAATAGGTAGGTATTTGCGTATTTCAACAAAAGTTGTAATTGCATAATTTGGTTATTTTCGTGTTTTATTTCGTAATTCTACTTAATCACACTTAATTTTCATTCCTCTTGACTTTTCATCCCCTTTCACAATTCTTCAACCCCGAGTGTTAATTTTTGAAAATTCGAAAAAATTTTTTTTAATTCCGGTAATTCTTTTCATTTACTCATTCCTGTTCATTTTCTATTTTTAAATTTTGTAACAACAATTTTTTAACAATTCGCCTTTTTGACACATCTGTGCGTTTTTGCGGAGGCACTACTACCAGGTGCAGATTGATAAAATCTGCACCTGATTCCACCAGTAAGACACATTAACTTGTTAAACGTCTGTCGAGATATACATCGCGTTGATATACATCTTCCGTTGGCTTTTACGCTTCGCGGAGCATGTTAATAAAATCGATTCGCCAAAAACCCCAAATCTTTACGTCTTATGGTCCTGGGAATCCGAAAATGGTTTTTGAAAAATGTCTGACTGTGACTTTAATCACACTGCAGCTCAAACTAGTGAACGTATCGAGATGAAATTTGGCGCAATTAAAGTTGATTGAGATATTAATCGGACTTTAAAGCTGCGGTACAGCCGAAGCCCCTGAACCGATTTGGCTGAAATACTGATTGGGATTGTATTACACGTCGAAGAGCTGAACAAATTTTGGATTCAATCGGCTAACGGAAAGTGCCATTTTGGCACACCAATTTTAAAAATTAAAATTATTCTCTCATGTAACCATCCAAAACAAGTTTTTGAAAGATTAATCGTCGCCATCAGAAAAGTCTTCACAGTCTGGTTTTAAAGGAACCCAAATTCGTTGGCATTTAGTACCATTTAGGTAGAAAAATCGAAATTTTGTAATAACACTAAGATCACGTTATGGCCCAAAGTTACTGGAACGATTTCGCTCAAATTCGGTACATGGAGATTAGATAACCCGTTGACGTGCTGAAGGTTACGTGGACCATTGGTCCACGGGAAGAAAATGAACAAGAAATGAAAAATGAACATTTCTTAAAATATCGTCAATTTGAGACAATTCATGGTTTTATACGGTTGAGAAATGAACATAAAATGTGTCATTTAGGGCCGTTTGTACAATTCAATTTCAGTGGTGATTCACCTGAGCCTGAGTTCAACTGCTGTGATTGGCTGGCGCGTTATCAATCGAAGCTAACTCAAATTAAACCCCCACTGAACCCGAATTGTGAAAACCGCCCTTAATAGGACTTGCGGGAATTTAACAGGAATTGCGGGAATTTGACGGAATTTCTGAAGAAAAGGGAATTGGTGTACATGATTTTGGGTCGCGGTTTACCCCTAGCTTAAAATCGTCCGCAAAAAGAAGTTTTTCTCACTGTACATTGTCAGGGAGATCGTTAATAAATAACAAAAACTTAAGTGGTCCCAAATTTGAGCCTTCTGGTACTCCTAATTGAAATTACGGTATCTTACATAATGCATCGTGTCCACCAAATAGGAACAAAGAAGTGAGGTCAAAGAATCGGGAAATCCAACAACGTAGCTTGCTTAGTAAAATACCGTGATCAAAATAAAATTTTTTTATTAAAAAAAGTACAATAATTTAGTTCAACGCCGGCGCCGCCGCGGGGAAGGGGCTCGCCGCCGCCCGGCCGTTGCCACCAGTCCCCTGATGACGTCTGAAACATATAAGTACGTAAGTTCAGTTAATTCGCAATTTGTTTAGTCCGTTTATCAATATCTACTTACTCAGCAATGACTTGGGTTAATTATTGAAGTTTTAGACTTCTCTTTTTTCAAATGGAAACTTGAAAATAAAAAAAGCGAAATGGATTCACCTGTGTGTGACTCCTGGATATGGGCCTGCAGGCATTCTTGTTGTTCCCCGCACCAAGGGCACGGGGCTGGTAGCGTTTGCCGAAACATCTACAAAAATTAATTTTAATGAATCATTTGGATTCATCCTTTGATTTGAGTGAAACAATGGTGAAACACAGGTAGGTACTGTAACATATGCCAGTTAATGCCAATCCTGGGTAAATCCACATTAAATTGTTGGTATAAAATTTGTCATTGGGGCGCGAGAATATTAACTGTAAGTTAGAACTATTTATGGCCAAAAGTCATAAACCGTGCACATCTTTTCGTCACGGGCATTGTATATCCGGGGGGTCCGGGGCCTTGTAGAAACCTTTGCTTTGAATTGCCGTTTTTCCCAGAACACCCTCGCTGTAAACTTTATGACCGCATTCCTCCGCATACAATTTTTTAGAGAGTTGCTCCCACAGTAGAGATTTCCGAGAAATGGATTTAATAACGTAAATGTCTTATTCATTACAATTTGTTGCTAAATTTGATTCAGTAAATGCATGAACCCCAAAGGTAGAGTAGCCAAGATACACTAATTTTGCATGACGTGAATCAAACACTACTTTTGCTAAAATTGCCTCGACAACCCGTTAAACACCGTATGAACCTCAGGTGTGTAGGCATAACCGACGCATATGTAACCAATCAGATCTTTTCGGCGTAAACACTGTAATTTAATTAAAGTTCACTGCAAGAATAGAACTGGTGTCGCCATCTAGGCTAGACGACCGAAACTTCAAGCCAGATTCCTGTTTAATACCCTATTGTTCATATGTAGAACCTACCTATCAAATTAGATTGCTTTTAAAATTGCATGACTGTCGTATGCATTAAATAACCCCCACTACCCTGCACATGCTCGAAAAGCTTCAAAGACCCCACCGGACTGCTTGGACTTTTGTTAGGTAATTCATTAGATTTGCATAAAATAACTAAATTGTTTCATTGATAGGATATGTGAATCTGCGATTAGCTTTTTAAGATCTGGATTGTATCGTAAGGCTGGTCGAATCGCGTAGCTTCTTAATTAATTATAAATTGTTATAAAATGTGGAGATGAACTAAGGAAGGGATGCCGACCGGATATAGTAGAGGGGGTGGTTTTAGGTTGGCCGGACCCAAGAGGACGCCGGAAGGGAACTGGCTCTCAGACTTCTGACTAAGAGACTCTTATTTTCCAAAGCTCTCGAATTTGCGATATTTTCCAAATATTTTAAAATAGTTATTTGTTGTTTGGGTTTTGTGTAGTTAAAGTTCGTGCTTGTGTAGTATTGAAGTTAGTGTAATCACGCCGTAGGGGGATAGTGTTTCGTGGTTATTGGTGATTGGTAGAACACCTCCCGGTCTGCAGGGTGGAACTAGATCAGGTATTACGCAACTAGATTGGTAAATTCGTTAGTGCATTTTGATTGGAGGTCTCCCGATCTCTAATTGACTTTCATAGACTAGAACCCTTTTTACATCCGCTACATATTAATTAATTTAACCCCTTTTCCAGTGTAGACTTTAGCTTGCTTGCTTTTCAGTAGTAGAATAGGTAGGGTTTGGTAAAGCGCATCCAGTTCTTCCCTTTTATTAGCATAGAAAGAGGTAAAGGAAATTTGGGGATATCCATAAGGGGACGCGCTCTCTCAGCTCTGCAATTTGTTTGCAATTTGTTCCCGCTGGATTGTCGACAATAATTCACAGTTGCGGTTAAAAACGCTACAGTTTTGCCAACACGTGATTGTTGCTCACTTGGAGGGTGCCCCGTTGACATCTTCCACCTGTGATTTGGCCTGGTGTACCGTCGCTTGCTAGTAGTACAGGTTTCCTGAATCCCGCCAGACACCCCAAACAGGGGGCTGGGACCGCCGGCAGTGTCTGTACCACGTACACTGAAGACGAAGAAAGAAGCAGCAAGAAACTAAATTTGGGCTTTCACGAGAAATCACAGGGTCCACATCCCTCGAACCGTTAAAACCATTATTCAGTGTCATTCAGTTCAACTTGGGGTAATTTCCACTCTAAACTTTGTTAAAACACAAAATCTCCTCTATCGTACCGTAGAATTTACTTAGTGCATGAAATTTGCTCGATTTCAGGAAATCTACTACGCCACTGGGATTTTGACGCCACGCCACTGCACTTGCGTCATTTTAGCTGTCGTAATTACGTCAAGAGTTGTCATTGCTCGAAACTTGTCTTGCACCCCTCCTAACACTTGCCTGTATTGTGGGTTGCTTCCCAATTTAGAAACCCGGATTTTTGCAAGTCCGGTAATATTATTTACCGGTTTCAGGCGATTAAAGCGTTCTTAACATGCATAAAAATAGGCTGGTAAGCAGATCATAACGTTATCTAATGGTTTCTAGACAACAAGCCCATTAACCATTCATGACAACAATGATCCCATTCAAATGCTGTCATCTCGATTGTCAAAATGACGCGAATTCACGCAACATTTTTTTAATTTTGGCTTTAATCGCTTTAAACCGATAAACTATTGAACAAACCTCGGATGTTATGAATCATAACAGACTTAGATGTCTTAAAATCCTCGCTCTCCGAGCTCGGATTTCAATTGACATCTGCGTCTGTTATGATAGTCATAACATTCCTAGGTATGTTAATAGCTATTAATTTTGGGGATTAATTCCTTTTTTCAGCATTCGGTAACGGCACCCTTCGTTTTATAAAACTAGCTCAGAGTTCATTCATAATTTAGAAACCCATTGATTTAGGTTGGGGATTATAACTATTGTATTTTTTCTTTACCGTGTAAATTATTTCCCTCGAGCTCCTTGAGCGAGAGGTGTTTATTTTATTGTATTATTTTTTTGCGGCCAGACTTTGTTTCAGTGTGAATAAATTGTTATTTATGGAAGATCCGTTTTATTTCCTGTATCCACGGCCTCGTAAAACGAACCACAACCACAACGTAATTAAATTTAGGGGTCCTTTTGCAAGATTGGAGGGATTTCACAACGGTCCCCCTTTCAGTAGAGTCAGAAAGTTACAGTACCTACTTACTGTGAATTAATAATTTCTTAAATTTTGATGTTCTAAAAAAAATGCCAAAAATTTAATGACAATGACATTCAACACAAAGCACACGTAGTTAGATAGATAGAACCACGGGTGTGCAATTAGCATCAGATGCGTAGCGTAAAAAAGATTGCAGTAAAATGCCAATTTTGTTCTTTCCGAAATCCGAATATTCAGCGCCGCAAGTGTCCCAGTTGATTTATTTTATTGCCTACTTATGAGTAAAACGCCTGCAATGACAAACTGTACCGCCAAACAATCGTTTTCAGTTTTAAAAATAACTAAAAACTTTTACAGAGCCACATCTTCTCAGGAACACACTTGCGCATTTGGATTGTTCGCCATTGAGTAAGACTTATTGAATTGTTTAAATTTTGAAATTTTGATCAGTCAATTTGCCAGTGCTAAAGTACGACGTGTTTTAGTTAGCTCTTAGAAAAAAAATCTATTTTGGTTTTCTGTAAGAATATGTATTTTATTTTTGTACTGTTCACTGTTTCTGTTTTTGTATAAAAAATTTTTTGGCTTCACAGTTTTGTTATTTTATATTATTAGGAAAAATTGGCAATAGGAGGGGGAGGCAGGGCAGGGGCGGCGGAATTTGTTCTGCTTCAAGAGGCAAATTGTCTTAATCCGGCCCTGATTAGCATAGGTGTAGCATAGCCATAGTTAACCAATTATATTGCGGAGCGCCTCGTCTTTATAAATACTTTTATACACATAGCAGCTCGCCATTTTGTTCACATAGGTTCAAAGATTCTAATTCAAAAAACGCGCCCTCTCCAATGACAGATGTACAGTTCCCGCTTTTATCATTCTGTCATTTTGTGCCGCCAAAATAGGTTTGGTTTTTTACGATTTTCTAATTAATCCTTTAGTTTTTCACGAGGGGTAGACAACCTAGGATTTATGGTGTACAAGTCCGAGGATTTACCGGATTTACGGGGATTTATTAGGATTTACGAGGATTTATTGGGATTTATGGGATTTATGACGATTTACGGGGATTTATTGGGATTTATCGAGGAATTATTGGGATTTACCGAGGAATTATTGAAATCACGTGCTCTGGCGCATGCGCACTTTATGTGTTTATCGAATGTTAGGTCGCAGTGAAATTGGAGGCGACAATAGGTGGAAGTTATTGGACTTAAAATTAGTGACGTAACAACGGCCCGGCAGACCCCGCAGTGCGGGGTGGCCCCGGGCCTCGGGGAGGGCCCCTGTCCTTTTAATAATTTTTGTTATTAAAAATTAATAAAAACCAATACCTATGATGGCAATGCCTATGATAATGCAAAAAATTTATTTTTATTTTTTTACAATTAGGTCTGGCAAATGCAGCAGGATTATTTATTATAGCTTTCTGTCACCTAGCTCAATAGTACTCATTCCTGAATTTTGTAATAATAATACCCTTAATAATGTTTTTGGCCCGTGAAACAGTCAACAGTGGCGATGGACGGCCAGGCCCAACGAGATGAGGGGGGTGTTCTTAGGAGCCCGGACTCGCCTCGCTGAACTTACTAATAAAAATAATCAAAGCGAGCGATATCAACCTATGTAAAAATGTGACTTTTTGTCTTTGTTTCTATCACTACATAACTCAAATTTGTGGAACTAATGTTGATAATCTTCATTTAGAAGTGTCCTCTTTTATGCTTCAAGGATATTATATTGCAATAGGCGAATTCGATAAAAAATCTTTTTAGAGGAGATGCGTGACCTTGAAATTTTCAAAGATTTTCGCCTGCGGCGCACTCTGTTTTTGAGTACCTATCTAGCCAATTTCAAAAACATTATCATTAATGGCAATAATATTGATAATAAAGGGCCCCAATTAGATCTTTATGTGGATTTACGAGGATTTATAGGGATTTACCAGGATTTATGGGGATTTACGAGGATTTATCGGGATTTACGAGGATTTATGGGGATTTACGAGGATTTATTAGGATTTACGGGGATTTATTAACCAAAAAGGATTTATGGTGTACAAATTTTCATTGGTTGATTCCCCCTCGGTTTTTCACAATAGGATTAATTTTTTTTCTTTAACTAAAATGCCCTCAAAGCACCGTAAGAAGACTTCTTCGCATTCTTTCAACATAATTCTCATCATTCTTCACAGTCTAAGTCGAGGTCTCGTTCCGAGAAGATCTAGCCCACATAGCATTCGATATTCAATGGATATCCAGATAAGGTCCATATTACGTCCGAATATCCGGGACATACATAGCACATCCTATGTATCTCCAAATGTACCCCTGTGATCTTTTATATCCAGACCGAATGTCCCTCGAATATACAGTGTGGATCTATATACTCGGGTATTAATGTCTGTAATATCGATAAATAGTTGCAGCTGCATAGCGACGTAACAGCGGCCCGGCCGCGGTGCAGGGAGTCCATATCTCCTCAAGGCACCACTATGCCCTTAATTTTTTGATAATTTTTAACGGTCGTACGATACCCCAAAGGCTTTTTTTGATATCTACATCCACATAAAGGCTCATCTCTTGGTTTTGCAAGGGGGGGGGGGGCACCCAAATGTGGTTACTTCACTGCTATGATAAGTTATGAATTGTTTTCTTATTTATTACGTTTTTATATTTAAAATAATTCGCGCCAACTCGGAGTCGGTCGGATGGCGTCGGTGGTGCCTACGTGACTCGTGAAGTGAAACTAGTGAATGGTGATGATGGGTGAAAAGTGAAAACTGAAAATCTCGTCACAGAATGTTCCAAGTGTTTGTTTGTTAGTTTACAATTAATTTCGGTATTACCAGAGATTACATTAATACAGTGATGGTGCTACCAAAGGTAAGTTATCGCCGGTCACTACCATTTTTCAATTTGGCTGTTGGCGTGATTTTCAAACAAAATACCTAACCTAACTTTGACCAAAAGCCGGTTTGATTTTTATGCTAAGTTCATGTAATTATTACTTTTTAGGTACCTGCATGTGACCTGAGGCGACAATTTAAAAATTAAACAGGCATGCTATACTGTTGGGATGGAGCGAAAGAAAAGATGAAGCTCCGGGACCTGGGCATAAGCACAATTATTAATTATTATAAGTAAGGTATTAAAAGACTTTATTTCAACATTTGTTGCAGGCGCTGCATGTAAGACTTAGTCCCTCAACACGTTCAGCGACTGAAGCTGATAGTTTTTATAATTAAAAAATGGCTCGTTAGAAGTAAAGAAAGGCTACATAGTGGTAAATCTAACACCCAGGAGAGGTATGTTTGGAAACTAGAAAGGTTCAATTTTAACTGAATTGCAATTTTTTGTGTTTCAGAATTGACGATGCAAGAAATGAATGAGTTTACTTTGTAATGATTGGTTGGAATAAATAATAAACTTTGATTTATAACCCTGATCATCAATTTGTTCGTTATCTCAATATCCTAGTTGATCAGAAGACATGTTTAGAGCTAGAAACCATGCATGATTTCTACTTTACAAAGTTGGTGAATTGTTTAGGTATGACATTTCTATTTTATTTCGAATTTGAGAACACAGCAGGTTGGAAGGTCTGGGCATTATAGCAAGCAATAACGCAGATCTTTAGGTCGTGGCTACGTCAGGGGTATTTTATCACAGTAATTGTTATAATAATTGGTGACTGTCATACAGGCCTTGTACATGTGTTACTGCTAGTTATAATGCCTAACGCCTTACGATTCGGTAACTTTTAACATGATATTAGAACACGGTTTATTCTTATGTTTAATGACAGAAAATTGGCTAAGTAAGTATGTCATTTTAACAGTGCTCTAACATAATGTTATTTTACAAAATCGGGCTTTATTTTCTACCTATTGTATTAAATTTGGAACTAAAAACAAAAGAGCTGCGCAACAAATGTACACTGTACATTTTATGGATATACGTTTTTGATCCGATAGACGACCATCGAATGTACATAGGATGTCTACAAATATTCATGGGATATCGTACATAGATATCCTGCGTATAACCCAAAGTCTGACAAACGTATATCAGGTGGATATACATCGGAGATCCGAGGTGAACTTTCGGATATGCGATAGATGTCCTAATGTCCGGATAGTGATATCCATTAGATATACATAGAACATAAGTATGCTATGTGGGAGGTCTCGTAGACCAAGTAGAGGTAGGTCACAACAACCCACACCACCACCCCCACCCCCGAAGGTGAACAGAGTTGAAGAGGAGGTCCTTGAACTCACCGATATTCAGCTGGATAATGAGGTACTCGAAGCTATGCCGAGGATAATTCTTCAGGAAATACGGTGATGTTTAAACTGCATGAGAAAGTAAGTAATAAATGGGAAAAAATTATTGTCGAGGGGCTCGATAAGACGTCCAGGGAGGCTTTACTGGAGAAATTTCCTCCTCCAACAAACCTAAGTTTGAAAAAACCTCCTCTACTCAACGAGGAGCTAACATCTGTGCTACCAACCTCCACACTGAGACGAGACAAGTTGTAACGGTCTTTGCTGCGGACAGCTCAGCGGTGACAGAATCTTGAGAAATAAACTAAATTTCAAAAGAGGTTTATTCAGTGATAACTATGTACAAAATAATAGAACTCGTTGGGTGGCTTCTGGGATGGCAAGGGGGGTGGTCCTCTCTGGAGATGATATTCAATTCCTAATTCGGTGGTAATTCCCTTCAGAGGTGATTCGGAGATGTTTTCAGCTGAAAAGAATTATCAATGTGGTAGCGGAGTGAGGGATAGACCAGGCAATTTCCAATGGTCGTTTGCAGGAGGAGCCTTTGAAGAATGCCTTTGGTTTGCCATCAGGCAGTTTCCGTGGCAAGCCAAAACACTTCGTAAAATATTGAATTAGCTGGGCAGTTTCCGACAGCTAATACAACACTCCTCGGTTTGGACGGGATTCTGGAGAGTGCTTCGTGATTACCCGGCAATTTCCGAGGGTAATACCTGAAGAGCCTCTCAAGCGTATTCGTAGCTGGGCAGTTTCCGACAGCTGCAGAATACTGGCGATTAATAACACTGCAGCGCCTTTTATAGTCCTTCTTCGGATGCGCTCGTGCTCCGATTCGGAATTCAGGAGTAGGGAGCACTGGTAGGGAGCCGCGAAGAACATTGCGCGCTGCCTTAGGTTCGGTCGTCAACCCTCAATACACCGACTGTGTTTATTGTTTTGTTATAAAGTTCCATGCTGACAGTCAGGCCCAACTGAGCAAAGGGCTGTCTTGTATTGGACAATTGTTAAATCACTTATTACAACTCGATCCTACAGGTGATTGTGACCTAAAGGCCCTTAAATTAATGTTTATTAGCAGCCTATCTGATGCGTCCAACATTCTCGCTGATCTTTTTTCTAGGTACTGAGTTCACCGTAGGTCACTTGTGTTACCTCAGCTTGAGAATAAAAGTATCCTGTTCGGCCCTGCTTTAGGTGAACGGATTAAGGCTGCCAAGGCCCTCGAGAGAGCTGGTCAGGAACTGAAGGGCTCGGAGCCACCTCCTGATCCAAAAACAATAGGCCAGGACATGCAGCCACCAACCGTGTCCAGTCTTTAAACGTGAGGGGGGCGCCGCAAAAGGACAGGAGGCCAGTGCGGCAGGGGGCCCAGACCTCCAGGGGGAAAACTCAATACAACCGGAACCCCAGGCGCCCATACCGGAACTGAACCCAGTTCAGGTAGGTCAATTTCAGATTTGTGGCCGCTTAGGATTATTTAAATCTGCTTGGGCACAATTGACCAAAAATCCTGTTATATCTGAGTGGATTAGGGGGTATAAAATCCCCTTCTGCCGCACTCCCGTGCAAACGGTTATTCCAAGGCCAGTGGGGAAACTTGATAAAAATTTTTCGGACGTTTCTGTTGCTATTACTCAATTATTAAAAAGGGTCGCAATAGTACCTTGCCGGACAATTTTTGTCCTCATATTTCCTAGTAAAAAAGACAAACGGAGAGTTTAGATTTATTTTAAACTAAAAACGAATAAACACCTTTTTAAATCCACCTCATTTTAAGATGGAGGATATTCGTACAGTGTCAAAACTCATTGAAAAGGACAATTTTCTACTTAAGATTGACTTGAAGGATACGTATTTTCTAGTGCCGATTCACAACAGTTTCAGAAAATAAATGAGATTGAGTTTTACCATTTGAGCTATCTACAGCCCCTTACATTTTTTCAAAATTATGCCGGCCTGTTGTTACCAACCTAAGAAAGCAGGGTATTACTTGTGTAAATTATTTGGACGATTATCTAATAATCAGCACATCTCATTCCGAAGCCTACCGGGAATCGAATGTTGTCATAAATGCCCTGGAATCCCTGGGTTTTGTTATCAACCATGAAAAAACCTCCTCTGCCCCTGCGCAGATCTGCACCTTCCTCGGATTTGTTTTTGACACCAGATCAATGACCATTAGCCTACCCGAGGATAAAAAATCGAAGGTAATAGAGTAATTACTGAAATTTCTTCGTACAAAGAGCTGTAGGATCAGGGAATTTGCTAGTTACCAAGGCGCTGGAACGTCTCAAATATCTCTCGCTTCGCCGCGTGAATAACTGTTACAATGCAAAAATGATAATAGTGGGCATTACTACCGATGTTCAGTGGTGGCTGCGTCACATTCCAAATTGTTATAAGAACATAAGGAATGAGGGCTATGCTTTGACAATCTATACTGACGCGTCATTATCTGGTTGGGGGGCGTTCTGCGACGGGGATACAGCCTATGGTGGCTGGTCATGCTTAGAAAAAGGAAACCATATTAACTATCTCGAGTTGTTAGCGGTTTTTAGAGGTCTCGAATCTTTTGCTGCAGAACTGAGAATAGATAACACGACCGCGTTGTCTTATATTAATCGCATGGGAAGTACCTCAAACTGAACTCACTCGCGAGATTCATCTGGGAATGGTGTGAACAACGCGATATTCACATTTCTGCCTCATACATGGAGTCTGCTAAAAATGTCGAAGCCGATTATGCTTCTAGAATTTTCAGTGGGGACACGGAATGGGCACTAATACGATCAGTGTTTGAGGAAATTGTACATAGCCTCGGTACTCCAAGCATGGATTTATTTGCATCAGCTAATAACTTCTAATGCAAGAAATATATTTCATGGCATAGTGACCCGGGCTCTGTTGCGGTAGACGCATTTACTATTGATTGGGGACAACTAGAATTTTACGCGTTTCCGCCTTTTTCCCTCGTATTAAAAACCTTACGAAAAATAAAAGCGGCTGGAACCTCCCCATCGCGTGGATTTTTGTATTCTGTGTAGATAGTAGTCAATTCAACAGAATTTTTTTTATCCTTATCGTCTGTGACTAATTTCGCAATTTTCTGACAAATACCCACATCACCTATCACATTTGACAATATGTTCCCTTTAAGGTTAATATTTTGCCACCTTTTTGACAATAACTGCTCCCTTTTAATGAGAAAGATTTTTTTCTCTATTTTCCACTGAAAGGGCAGAAACTGTGAATACATTTTTAGAACCAGATTTGATCGTCTTTCTAATGGCGACATAAAAAAGGAGGCCTTGTATTTAAAATTTTAAGTTGATATGCTTAAATGACACTTCCTTTGGACGAATTACTTCCAAAAGCCCTTCAGGTCTTCAACGGGTCACCCAATCTTTATGTACCAAATTTCAGCCAAATCGATTCAGTAATTTGGGCTATAATGTATTTTTAGTGTTATTATAAAATTTCGATTTTTTGAACCAAACAGCACTAAATGCGAATTAATTTTGTCTTATTTAAAACCAGAATTTGAAGACCTCTCTGATGGTGACAGTAAATCTTTCAAAAACTTGTTTTTAATGGTTAAATGAGAACAATTTTAAATTTGGAAATTGGTGTGCCAAAACGGCACTTTCCGTGGGCCGATTGAATCCAAAATTTGTTCAACTCTTCGACGTGTAATACAATCCCCATGTGCAAAATTTCAGACAAATCGGTTGAGGGGCTTGGGCTGTACCGCGATTTTAAAGTCCGATAAAAATCAATTTTTTCTTAATTTTTGGTCAAAAGGGCACTAAGAATGAATACATTTTTAGATGCAGAATTTGAAAGTCTTTCTTATGGTGACGTGAAAAATGGGGGTTTGCATTTAAAATTTGATGTGCCAAAATGGCATTTCCGGTTGCACGATTGGCCCCAAAAGCTTTTCAGATCTAAGTTAGGCTATGAGATGCCTATGTACCAAATTTCAGGCAAATCGCTCCAGTAGTTTGGGCTGTAGAGCGTTTACAAACGCACGTACGTACATACATACAGACAGATTTTAAAAAACTACTTTTCTGGGTTCCTGAGACCTCAAAACGTATAGATTCGGTCTTATCTCGATTTCGAAAATTTTAGTGATTGCAGTAACCTCGAATTTTTTTAAATTTTGATGGAGTTGGGGAGGTTAAAAATGAAATCCTTTTACCTTTACCCCTGATGGCCAAATTGAAGAATCCTTCACCAACTGAGAGAACAACTCCTGTTCCGTTTCAACCTTGAAAGCGATACTTTTTGCATTGGCGTTCTTTGGAAGTTTTTCGACTCGGAATGAATTCGAGGGAAACTTAGCTTCGAGGTGATTTTTAATATCATCCTCAACAGTGGTCTGAGCTGAATTTCCAACATATACGAAACCTGTTTGGGGCATTGCTTTCATTCCAAAGCCTTTAAAATCTCCAGTGCCTGTTAAATAATTCCTTCGTTTGTTACCAGCAGCCGCATATGTCTGAGGAAAAGCATCTACAGGTGATCGTTTATTACCCCTTTTTCTGTAATTGACTTCCTGGGGACCAATTTTTGAACCATGTGAAAGCAATTCCCATGGGAAATGACGATTACACGCCATACAATCGTGGTAATTGGTTGTCGGAAATCGGTTCTTACATATATGCTCGGTACCACGTGAAATCGTAGCCCACGTTTCAAAAATACAGACCCTAAAAAGTATCGTCGGGAGTTGATGCTTAAGGTCTGGAGGGGTTACATCCGAAGAATTATTAGATTGAGCGGACAACAGCGGTAGATCTACAGATAAACCCAGCTTGTTTCTGCCGTTAAACTTGAAAGTATGATATTTTTGCAAAGTCCCGCAAATTCCTTGCGTTGCGAAATTAACAAAAAAAATGAGACTGTTGAAAAGAAACTTTCGGTATTGCAAGTTATTAAAGAAAAAAAAGGAATTTTGTTTGCTAGTTTTAGTGGAAATAAAGATACGGCCATTGAAAAAGAAGCGGCGTGGTCCGATGTAGGTAATCGAAAAGGCAAAGTCTTTAGGTTTAGTGAGAAGTGATCGCAATTGGACTTTTGCTAGGGAAGTTTGTGGTGCTTTTGCTTCTAACCGTCACCGTGCTACTACAAACAAGTAAAACTTATATAATTTATTTGAAGAAAACTAATAATTTAATGCAGGCGAGTCTTTGCGACAAGATGAGGAACTGAGAGGTATATCCCTCGCAACATAAAACCAAATAAGGTAAATCAAACACATTTATTATTATAAACGAATCGATAACACTAACACTCCTAACGCTAAGTTAATTTAAACTTAAACCTAATGATTGCTGTAAATTTACAATGGATCACTCTCCGTCACGATCTTGACGCTCAATCCGCTCTTGGCCAATCCGTAAAAGACGCGCGGCTTCAAGCTCGGCGAGCTAAATTTCCACCCTAAATGAGAATTGCATTTGCATTTTATTATCGTCCAGGAATAGCCTGGAAACCAGGAAAATTGAGTGGAGGGCAGTCCGTCCAGTCTGAAATTTGACGCGTGAGAAACGGTCACTGTTTCAAACACCACTCCATCTGAAAAAAATAACGATATACCTAAAGCGAAGACCGTAATTTTTTGTTCAAGTTGTAAACTATTTTTCTGAATTTAGAAAAATTTCTAAAAATTACCCAAAATTTCTAAAATATATTTCGACAAAATTAATAAAATCTAAGAATTTTTAAAAAGTTCCAAAACTGCAGGCAAATTTCTAAAAATTCACAAAAAATTCTTCTGCTCGTAAACAAAAATTTCCAACCTCTCAACCTCTCGGTTTCACTTAAAGACAGGCCAGCAGTTTCAAAACCGGAAAACTGGCCACATTTCGTTTTATTTTTTTTATTTGCAAGACAATAATAGTAAAGTAAAGGCTGATTCTTACTGGGATTGCAGTAGTTGCTCTGAACGCCATCTTTTGACATGGGAAAGACGTCGCTTTGTTTAGCTATTTCTCGATCGCATCCGGCGCAACAGATCAGTCTTTTCTGCAATTGGAAATAAAAGAACAGCTAATCATTAAAACATATCTGCAAGGAGAATATACACACTTTAAATGGAATGGAAAATCGCGATACCTTAAAATACCTTTTAAAACAAACTGACGTCGTGTTTTTTGCATTTTTGACGATAACATCTCCTAAGGTCATAAAAGGAAATATTAAATTTGATGCACATTCTGGCAAAAAGTGCGAGCCAACCTGCCTATTTTATTCACTGGTTCACCCTCGTTGGAAAATTTGAAAATGGCAACATCGCAATCTTCTGTACCGAGGCAAGCAAAGGCTATTTACAACGTTTTTGAACATTTTACAATTAATTGAACATTTGTGCAGTGATGCTTTTAGTGATTAGCAGTTTTTAGGTAGAATTGTAGAACATAACCTAACTTTCATAAACTTCACAAGTAGGTACATTCGTAAAACTAACAATTTTTCCAACAATCAAAAAAAGCTAAAATGTTACACAATTTTTAAACTGTCTCAAAGATTAAACATGTATGACATTTTAATTAAATTCATCTCTATGATTGTTTGATCTGACCACTATAGAATAACATAGAGGGAATACGTCACTTGAAGCATGATTATTACGAAATATCATGTTAAATTGAAATAGATATGTTTGTTATTTGTTTGACGCGTAATAAATCTGTGTATAAGTTTACATGTAAAAATTCTATTTTCAAATAATTCTTTGATAATCTATGGATATCATGTCAATTTTACTGTTTATTTGCATTTTCTGAGTACAATATTTATTTAGAAGTTTATTTATTGTGAAACTTGAATATTTGGAATAAAATAAAAATTATTTATTTTTATCTACGAAATACCAAAAGTTTTACCAATAATATACTTTTATTTTTAAAACGATCGCCGATTGAATTACGATTACTGTTAAAAAATTTTTTCATGCAAATGAAACCTAGAAAAAAATTTTAATAATGAGAAGTGGTTGATCGTTATAGATAATTTAAAATTTCGTTTTCATTACTTTCTGTTGCATTAAAAGAACAATAAACCGAACATTAATATATTAAAAAATCATAAAAATAGATAATTTATTAAATAAAAATCCAACAAACATCTTAATCGTATATAATTTTGTCATTTTAAATGTTTGGAAATTTTATACAGTGCGGTCATAAAGCCCACCCCCCTGTATCTCGGGAACCGCTTGAGCTAGAAATGTGAAATTTGGAATGTAGTCATAAAAGAGTAAATAACGGCGATTGCCGTTTGCATAATGCATCGTGACCTTGAAATGTCAAAGTTGTGACATACAGGTGAAAAATTTTAAATGGCAAGGAGGGGGTCATAGTAAAAACTGCTTTTTAACGATAAATTAACAATTCAACATATTTTGTGCAAGAGTGTGTTGCCTGTGCTTACTTTTATTGATATTTTATAAATTTAAGCCGTTAAAGGGCAAATTCCATTTAAAATCAATTTCCATCAAGGCAAGTTTTAATTTGATTTCGATTTTTTTTAACTTCAATCATCTTCAAACTGTCACGTCGTATAGAGAATCAAATTAGCTTTAAAATGAGGGGTCACTCTATCCCCCCTGCTATTTAAAATTTTTGACCCGTATGTCATGACTTTGACATTTCAAGGGCACGATGCATTATGTAAAAGGCAGTAGGCCTCAATTACTCATTTATGACTGACTGAGTTTCAAATTTCATACTTTATGGCCGACCTGTATATTTCAAATGTCTTTTGGAAGCGAGGTTCAATTTTTATGTGTGTTGGATTAATTTTCTTTAATAATTATTAATATACATGAAAACATTGGTTTCTTTGTTATGTTGTGTTTTTCCATGATTCCTGGATAATTCTTTAGGCGCAACGCTTGCTTCATAAAAATGCAACAGTCATAAAAATTGACCGTGAAAATTCCAACAAACATTAAAATTCGACTACCTTCATCTTGAATTATAATTTTTGTTTCAAAATTATACTAAATGAATATCTATTTCCATGTTTGTTGAACTAAAATTATTGTTTGAAATTTATCGACAAACATTTTACTTCAACAAACACGAAAAAGAGACGAATGTTTGTTTCAATGTATATTAATAATTCCTAAAGAAAATTAATCCAACAAACATTAAAATTAAACTCTTCCAACAAACATTTAAAATGACAAAATTAGATACAACTAAAATGTTTGTTGGATTCTAATTTAATAAATTTCCCAAGGTAAATTTTAAATACTAGGTATCATTAAAATGTTTCCCTATTTTTATGATTCTTTAATAAGTTAATGTTTTGTTTATGTTTATTGCTCTTTCAATGCAACAGAACCGAAAACAGAAAGAACTAACATTTTTGAAAGTAATGAAAACGAAATTTTAAATTTCCTTTAAAGATACAGCCCCTTGTCTTTATTAACATTTTTATGTAGGTCTCATTTGAATGATTTTTTTTTAACATTACCTAATCGTAATTCAATCGGCGATCATTTTAAAAATTAAGTATTTTTTGAATAACAATTATTTTTATTTTTATTTCAAATATTCAAGTTTCACAATAAATAACTTTTAAATAAATATTGTACTGAGAACATTTAAATAAACAGTAAAATTGAGATATCCATAAATTGTCAAAAAATTACTTGAAAAAGAAAAAACTATAATTTTAATGGGGCCAGAAAAGATATGGCATCATTTAAATTTTCTTTATGATGAATTTTTGCTGAATAAAAAGTAAGACGGCGTTCCATCTCAATAAAATTTAAATTTTTACATATTTTACATATTATAAGGAACCGGCGATATCATACAGGCTGTTTACGAATATATTCCAGATTAATTCGTTTACATAGCGATTCCAATAAATGTAAGAAATGTAAGCAATTCATTTATTTTTTACGTTATTGAATTATTAAATTTGTTTTAAAAAAGGAGCTGCCGTTATGCGCACAAATCGACTGATTGCACGATATTCCAGATTAAAACGTTTACACAGCGCTTCCAACAAAATTTATTGTGTTTACATTAAGCTAAAATTCTATTCATTCTTAGAGCCCTTTATTTATTTTAATTAAGTTACTGAAATTGTTTAATTTATTTCAGTAAAGGAACGCAAGACGGCGTTTGAAATTGTCGAAACCGGACCTTATTTTTCAAACGCGATTATGGATGATGCGGGATAAATTGCCGCCCATATTTCTGTGCAAAAAAAAACAAAGTCAAAGCGAGAAATCGTGATCTAGAGGGCAGTGAACGTAAACATGTTTAATTTCCGCGGCAAAACGTCAAAGAAACCAATTTTTTTACCATTTTAACAACATTTATGCCGTTTCAGAAGGATGGCTACTTTTTTAGTTTCCCTCAAATCATTAAGCCATGATTTTATAGTATTCAGACCGAGGGGCAAATCTATTAGCAAAATTTTGTACACTGATTTCACCTGATTTCATCCTGTTTTCCTTGATCTTACCTGGTTTTCCTTGGTTTCGCTCGATTTTACCTGATTTCACCTAGCTTGTACACTGATTTCACCCATACAGCGGTAAAACGTCAAAAAAGGCTCAGCGTTAGCATACAAAATGTTTTAAACATAAAAAACATTTAATTATGAAAAATACTAACCATATTAAGATATTTCAGTTCCTGCCTCAGCCTTTCCACCGTGCTCTCCATCACCATAATCCTCAGCCTCTCCTCGTGATTCAACTGAAAATTCTGCACGAACCAATACGACAATCTTACCGGATCGTTCGGGATAAACTCCACGTGATAATAACTCGACAAGCCTTTTATCAACTTGTCGAGGAGAAAACACATCTCGTGCTTGTCGTACACCCACCCCGCCAACGGATACTGCGATAAATGATATTTTCTGTGTTTTTGCACCCTCGCGAATTCTCTATATTCCGCGCATTTGTACATTCGTCTTTTCTTTAAAGAGTCGAGTTGGGTGTTGCAAATTGGGGATGTTATGGGCGGTTCGAGCATTGCTCTGACTGTGACTTGGTACAGCTCGCCGATGAGGGTCTTGATTTCTGTGCCGGGGACGATTTTGCAACGTTGCCGGCTCGTGGCTTTCAGGTAGAGGGCGTTGTTGCGGTAGTGGTTTTCGAAGATTTCCATGACGACGCCGTAGGGGAAGACGCCTTCGAAGTTCTCGCTGGAAGGGTGTAAGTTTCAGGGCGATAGCTTGAGTCGTTTTTGAGTTATTGACGTTTTAAGGTTTTCGATAAAAAAAAGGTGTGTGAATTAATTACTAAACTACGTTTTGAAGTGCGACTTGAATGTTTTTCTCGATATTTTCTTTGAGTAAACGTCAAGCTCGAGAACCAGCCATGACTTCAGTAGTTAAACTGTTACTTGTCTCATTTTAAGTAAAATGACTGAAGTACAGCGACTTATTTAAGTAAAGTAAGAAAACATGCAAGCTTGAAAGTCTAGAATTAAAAATCTTTCACTGTTACTGAAGTCTAAACATATGCTTGTTAACCGATCGTTAGGAAAAGTTACATACCAAATTGTATCTAGCTTCAGTTGCTACGTGACAGCCAATGAGAGCACCGGTTGCTGAGAAATTGAGCTGAGCTCAGTTGAGCCATTTTTGAACTGGGTCGAAAGGTGTTATCAGAATTTAAATTTATTTTACCGTTTTGAAGATATTTGGAAAAAACGGCGCCACAGATGACGTCATCTATGGCCAGTTTCATAGCCGTCTTGAGAATTAATCTAATGCACAAAATTATAATGTTGATAGTTGTGTGACTGTTTATGCCGACACAGCTTCTGCATTCAGGGCGAGCTGAAGCCTTGGAATGGAGCAGTCCTTATAGCCATAATCATCCCTTGTTGCTTTTTTCACAATCGAGGGGAGAAGTCCCCCGAAAGGTATTTTGCATCAAAAAAATTTAAAACTGCACATTTGCGTTTGAGTTAAGTATATTGGCCGCTTTTTTGTATTATTTACTTTACCTGTACACAGTGGCTAACAAAGGGGGTGGGGCGGTCAATTTTTTGTGTATGGTGGTTGAAGAGGGTGCAATGTTTTCCGTTCAATTATTATCCTCCACTAACAGTATTAACGTTAAATTTATTTGCGCTCAAATAGTATCTTCCAGAGTAACAAGCAGTTTAAGGGTTAAATTTCCACCGAGTCAATTATTTATGTTTGAGGGTTGAAAGGCGTGAGTTTCGGGGTGCAATTAATTTCTTTCCGTTCAATTAGTGTTCTACGGTAACAAATGCTCCAAAGGCTAAATTTCGTCTATGCAAATTTTTCGAATTTCGAGGTTGAAGGGGGTGGCTCTCGGGGGTACAAGTTTTTGCGTTCTGTTAGAATGTTTCTGTTGTAAGTAGTTCAAGGGCTAAATTTCCTCCAAGTCGGGGTTGAAGGCTGTGGGTTTTGGAGGTACAATTTTTTGCGTTCAAATAGTCTCCTGCGATAATGAGAGGTCCAGTGGTTAAATTCCGTCCAAGTCATTTTTTTGTGTATCGGGGTTGAAGAGGGTGAGTTGGGTAATTTTACGTTTTGTGTACTTAAGTGAAACATTGTAAATCCAGGAAAACTTGACTTTTAAAAAATCCACGTATCGATGTCACTGATGTCACCAACTGACACTGTCAGGCACGTCACGCTAGAATTCTCACCTCCGACTCCCCAGTGGGGTGAGATCGCCATTTTGTGGTTTAGCAATGCCATCTATTAGCAGCTGATTTTCGCGAATAGCAGAACTAAAATTTTTCTGGAACTGTACAACCCTAATTTGTAAGGGCGTGTACTTTTGACAATTTGATCGAAATTTGGCGGGAAAGCAAAAACATTACATAACCCAATCTTCTAGGGTTTATTTTTATCGTTAATAGCAGTGTCACAGATAAACGTACCTGAGGCTTTTTCGTGAGTATTTTTCTTTGCACTTTACTCAAAAGCCAACGAAAGATGTATATCAATGCGATGTATATCTCGGTAGACGTTTATCAAGTTAATGTGCATGTAGGGGCGGCTGGTCTTACTGGTGGAATCGGGTGCAGATTTTATCAATCTGCACCTAGTAGTAGTGCCTCCGCAAACGCACAGATGTGTCAAAAAGGCGAAATGTTTAAAAATTGTTGTTACAAAATTTAAAAATAGAAAATGAACAGGAATGAGTAAATGAAAAGATTTACCGGAATTAAAACAAAATTTAGCGAATTTTGAAAAATTAACACTCGGGGCTGAAAAATTGTGAAAGGGGATGAAAAAGTCAAGAGGAATGAAAATTAAGTGCGATTAAGTAGAATTACGAAATAAAACATGAAAATAACCAAATTATTACCGAAGAAAAACGAAAATATCCGAATTTGGCATAATTAACACCTAGGGGGTTGAAAAATTGTAAAGGGGGATGAAACGTCAAAGTGGATGATAATTAATAGTAATTAAGCGGAATTACAGAAAATAACACGAAAGTAAGCCAATTATGCAAATTTAGCTTTTGGGGGCTGAAATGTTGCGAAGGGGGTTGGAAAAGTGAAAAAGATAAACATAATCCAAATGAGTACAATTTATTACCGAAGGAAAACTAAATTACGTGAATTTTGCAAAATAAACACTTAGGGGGTTGAAAAATTGTAAAGGGGGATGAAAAGTTAAAGGGGATGAGAATTAATCGTAAATTCAATTACAGAAAATAACACGAAAATAAGCCAATTATGCAAATTTGACTTTTGGGGGTTGAAACATTGCGAAGGGGTCGAAAAAGTGAAAAAGGCAAGAACAATCCATATGAGTAAAATTCGGTAAAATTTATTACCGAAAAAAGGCAAAACTGCGCGAATTTTACAAAATTAACGCTCGGGGGGGAGAAAAATTGTTAAGGGGGATGAAAAATCAAAAGAGGTGAAAATGTACTATAGTTAAGTAGAACTAGCGAAAATCACACGAAGAAGAAGCGGTCTGGGTAAATTTTGCTCTTTGAGGGTTCACATATCATGAAAGGGGTTGAAAAATTGTGGATGAGTTAAAAATTAATGAAAATGACTTTGAATTATTAACAAATCAGAAGAAAACAAAAAAAAATAAATAAAATGTATTTACTCCGCTTGCTAGGGCTTAGGGGTAGTCAGTAGCGTAGGGGTTGGTTTTAGGTTGAAGACTCATAAGACTTTTTTCAAGAATTAACAGAAATCTATCGAACCCTATAATTTTATTCCACCACTTACAAGAAAAAATTTCAAGTTTCAACCCTTAAATTTCATCCCCCTTGTTAAATCATAATGAAAATCTACCCATCCACCTACAGCGTCGCTGTAAATTACCACACGAAATCCAGCCCTGATACGTTGAGCAGTTTTTGAGTTCTCGCATTTTTGTGTTTCGGCATGTTAGGGGGTTGAACCGCCTTTAAGGGTGGTTTTTCGCGAATGATGAATAAGACCTTTTTTGTACCATCAACAGAAATCTATCGAATGGTATTAATTTCAACCCTACATTATTCAGTAAAAATTCGAGTTTCCACCCCTAACTTTCATCCCCTTCGATAAATTTCTCCTAAAATTCACTCTTCCCTTCTCGAAGATGCAGTGTGTAAGATATCACAGTTTCGCAGAAGATATTGCTTCTCTGTGTCATATTACAGGGCTTTATGAATGTTTCAACCCCTAAACTCCAACCCCCTATTTCACCACCCCCACGTGCCCTAAAGGAAGTTGTGTTTTCATTTTCACCATCCTAACCCAATTCGTTGAAAAATTCAGGTGATTTGTTGATTCATGTTTTCAACACCTCATGATGTCACCCCTTTATGATTTACAGGGGTGAGTTTATTTTTCCGGTGTTACATAACTCCTTGCGTATTTACTGACTTCAGTTGTTCATAAATAAATCAATAGGATTTCAGAGAAAATAAATAAAATATAATTATCCGCTTGCAAAGAGTTAGGGGTGGTTAATAGCCTAGGGGTTGGTTTAAAGTTGAAAACTCATAAGACCTTTTTTCAATAGTTGATCGAAATCTGTCGAACCCCGTAATTTTATGCTATCTTTTACTGAAGAAATTTCAAGTTTCAACCCTTAAATTTCATCCCCCTTGTTAGATCTTATTGAAAATTTGTCCATCCACCTACAATGTCACTGAAAATGAACACACCAAATTCTGCCTTGATACGTTGAGTAGCTTTTGAGTTCTCGTATTTTTGTGTTTCTGCATGTTAGGGGTTGTAGCGCCTATAAGGGTGGTTTTTCTCAAAATATGAATAACACCTTTTTTGAATCATTAATGGAAAGCTATCGAATGACGTCAATTTCGACCAATACTTATTAAACGAAATTTCGAGTTGCAACCCCTAATTTCCACCCCATCTGTTCGATTTTGCGAAAAACGCATCCCCGGCAAGATTTCACCGATATATGTGTGTACGTCGAGTTTCCGACAGCTGCGTGCTACCCTTGCGGAGTTATCATATTTTTTGTGGTTTTCATCCCATAAATTTCATCCCCCGAAATTCGCACCCCTTTACCTTCAACAGACTTGAGGGTCGAACGTACATACCAAGTTTCAGAAGGATACTTCCACTAGTTCTTGAGTTATTGCAATTCATAGTTTTTCGGTTTTTCACCCCTAGTTCCGACCCCCTTGGTCCGATATGGCCCAAAAGCAATCCCCGCCTTACTTTTCGGGAGACGAAGCTGCCTACCAAGTTTCAGCTCGATATCTCAATCCGTTCTCAAGTTATCCGACGGACAGACTGAGGAGCGAGCGAATAAGCTAAGACAAGAGTACCTCCGCATTCTGCTACGGCACTAAAACTGGACGCACACAAAGGCCATTTTGGGCCAATTCAGTGCAATTGCAAAATTTTCACATTTGTCATGTTTTCTGATGGACCAACTCACCTGTTAGTAAAATTGCTTGCAAAATTTCCTCATACCAACCTAAAATTGAAATGTTGACGTTATGTCACTCCAATAGAAAATGAATGGAGAGTACGTACCTATGTCACCTCAGGCACACCATAACTTGATAAATAATAGCATAAAATCATAAAATACTACTTAGGTACTCGCTGATTAATGAATTTATGTAACTACATTAAATATAACTTAGGTTAAGAAAAAGGGGGTCAATGACCTGGCCTACTGACTTTATAACTTAAGTTACTGAAGGTTTTAGTATAGTGACTTAAGTAGATTACCAAGTAGAGCTTTCATTCGTTACCTAATGAAAACTTAAAGTACCTGACTTAATGTATTCGTACTTTATTTAAGCATAGTGGGAAAACTTAAGTCACACTTTCTTATGTAAAACTTACTGAAGTTTTTAGTACAGCAACTTAAGCACACTAAAAATAAATTTAAAGCGACTTATCAAGCATTAACTTCCCTCACACCATCCACACTCAAACCATTTCCCACCAAACAAAACGTCCAACGCCAACTTGACTTAAAACTCAACCAACCAAAGCCACCCTTGATCAAACAACAGTCTCACAGCCTACTCACTTGGGCGTCAGCAAAACAAAAGCCTTCTTCTTCTGCGTGTGCCTCTGCAACATATTAATCTCAAGGTCGTGATTGAGCACCAACGGCAGAGTGAATCCAGGAAAAACCAAAGTATTGGTCTGTACAGCAGCCAGGGTGGCCATCTCCCCATCCTCGAAGAAAGTGTAACTCGGAACTGTATCCAATTTCCCCAAATACTATTTTTTTCCGATTTATAAATATAAAAAAAATTATAAAACTCACCCGATGTGAAGTTGGCAGGTCTATATCGAACTGATCTTGTCTCCTATCCCCTGAAATCGAGTTTAATTCAAAAAAAGTTGAGGGGGTTGCCCTTTTACCATCTCGAAGTTCGCACCCCTGTCTCGAATTGTACTCGGGGGGTACGTGCCCATTTTCAATCTCACCATCGCCTAAATCGTTCGCGTTGTCCTCAGAATCCGACATTTCGTAATTTTTACGAAATTTTAATGAAAATTTTGATAAATGAACATAAAGGTGTTGGGTTTGACAAGTGACTATTCTGACGTTTCAACATGGTAGCACGAAAGTTACTAGCTGAGCTGCGCTGTGATTGGCGGATTCCAGATTTGCGCATTTACGGTTGGCAGTGGAACGAAAAATGAAATTTTCTAAATTTGCTAGTTAATTAAATTTGATTTAATTCGCTTAAAGTGGTGGTGGTTAGTACTGCGAAACAATTTTTTAAATAAATTATAACCTCACTTTTTAAGAGATGCTCCCGATTGACGTTTGACATCGTTTGACATACTTTGACAGTTGACAGCAAATAAAACGTTAGAATCGTTTTTCGCACGTATTTCTGCATTTTCTTTGGAAAATTAATCGAAATTCGGATAATTCTGTTCGACGATGGCCGAAATTATTGTGAGTATTCTGACGCTTCAAAATGACAGGACGAAAGTTACTAGCTGAGCTGCGCTGTGATTGGTGGATTCCAGATTTGCGTCTTTACGTTGGCAGTGGAACGAAAAATAAAATTTTCAAAATTTGTTAGTTAATTAAATTTGATTTAATTCGCTTAAAGTGGTGGTGGTTAGTACTGCGAAACAATTTTTTTAATAAATTAGAACCTCGCTTTTTAGGAGATGCTCCCCGATTGACGTTTGACATCGTTTGACATCACATTTGATTTGACATACTTTGACAGTTGACAGCAAATAAAACGTTAGCATCGTTTTTCGCACGTATTTCTGCATTTTCTTTGGAAAATTAATCGAAATTCGGATAATTCTGTTGGACGATGGCCGAAATTATTGTGAGTAATGTGAAAATCAGTTTTTTTTTGGTAAATTTGAAGGACGCGCATTCATAACCTCGCTTTTTCAGAAAAAAGCCGAAATCAGGGAAAGAAAGGAGAGCGAAGACTCCGAGAACGATTTTGAGCCTCAATTTCAACCGATAGTGACCCTGCCCGAAGTTGAGATCTGTACGAATGAGGAAAATGAAATTGTTCTTTTGAAGATGCGGGCTAAGCTGTACAGGTTCGATACTTCGAGTGATCCTTCAGAGTGGAAGGTAAGGGGTAGGGGGTGAGTTTAATCTATATCGCGTCCTTGGTATGTGTTGTAAATAGCGCATTTTTTTTCATTAATTTCTTAAAGGGACTTGATAAATTGAAAGAGAAGTGCTACAGTTTATGAGTGTTTTATTAGTTTCCTAACTGTTTTTTTTAAACCTAAGATCTCTTCAAAATAGGAGTAGGGAAATCCTGCATCTTGCATTAAAATTCGATTTAAATAAAGGTTTTAAAAATAACACTTGAATAGCTTTATAGGATCTAATTTTTTGTTGAAATAGTTATTTAACGAACAAGTGTTAATGAGAGCGAGTAATAAACGAGAGATTTTAACTTTATGGTAGAGATTATTAATCGCCTATTAACGCTCCAGTCAGTTACAATATTTTCCGTGTTTGTATTATTATTAAATTGTCGAAAATGTTTTTCTAAAATTGCGTTTGATAAACTGTTATGCAACCAAACATGCATCCAAGCCAAAAAGTGCCGAAGCTCAATGAATGAGAAATTAAATGTCAATTGCCTTGCCAAAGTAGGCCAAAAGCACTGATTCTGAGTGTCGCAGTTCATTTTGGGTAATTCCATGCAATACCTAAAAATTGCTGCCGCATGAAGTCTCAGATATTAATGAAAAAAATTTGGTATGTTACTTAGCCAATGCTAAAGAGATATACGAAGCTTCAAAGGCTATTTTCGTTTTATGTAGGATTTTGAAGAATATGAAATTTTCTCCTGGTCAGCAAAACATGGTATTAAAAAAAATCATATGTTCTAAAGTATAACAGATACCGCATTGAGCCAAAGTTTACCTGAAAGTTCAAGGTTTTGTCTATAATTTCTTGCACTAGAATCGTCACAATTGGGAAAATTAGTTTATGAAAAAATCTGGAGACATTAAGAAAAAATGGAAATTTCCACATTTTTTCCTGGATGAAAGAAAGAAGCTCAAAACTAGATTGTTTCTCAGTTATAGACAGTCGACTATGTACTTTATATAAAAATAGTGCCGACTTAATATAGCTCGCGGTGTGTCAGATATAAATTGCAGAATATACTAGTTTCAGCTGAAATGGGCAAATTCACTGACTGATTTGCCCATGTGGGGCAACTCCGATTTACCTGAACTTCCGCACAATTGGAGACTCCACCTAGTACTTTCATATAGTATAGGAGTTTTTTGTCACTTTCCATTAGTACCCGACGAGGGGTTAATCCTTCGTAAAAATGGCGTACGAAAGAATTCCCATGCTATGGAATACCTGGGAATTCCTAAAGAATTCCTGAGAATTCCCAAAGAATTCCTGAGAATTCCCAAAGAATTCCTGAGAATTCCCAAAGAATTCCTGGAGAATTCCCCCAAGGGTGTACGAAAGAATTCCCAATAGATTAACCCCTCGGTACCCGACTTACGATTTTGTTAATATAGGACATTCAGAGTGTTGCCAATTTCATTGCCCACTATTGCGATCCCGGAAACCATTAGAGTTAGAAAATCGGTTAAATTAGAAAAAAGTTGCGCTTTTTGAAGGTGATTAAGAATCTGCAAAGAATTTTCCGATATCTTGATTCATTACTGAGTTATCCTGAGAAAACTGAAAATCGCTGCCAATTCAATGACATTAATATAGAAGTTTCGATGCCTTCTAGATTTTAAGCTACGACTTCAGCCAACTTTATGGCCGCCATATTGGATTTTAACACCATTGGATATGCACAAAAATTAGCTTTTCAAAAATGTAACTGGCTTGGGCTTTTTTGACAGATCGTCTTATTTTGAAATTTGGTTAATCTACCTAAACTTAGGGAAAAAAAAGCACACCGACTTTTTTCATTTCTATGACGTGAAAGAAATTGAATGAAACGAATAAAACTCGTATTGGCATCGGGTGACTTAAGCTTTGAAATATTTTTTTGAAAAAAACCCGGGTTGGTTAAATTTTTGAAAAGCCGACTTTTTTGTGTGTTTAATGTGTTTAAAATCTAATATGGCGGCCATAAGGAAAAGAAAAGTTGACTGTCGTTACTCAAAATCTAGAAACCCTGGGAAATTTCTGTGAATGCCATTGAATTGACAGATGTCAAAAATATAAAAGTTCCAAGTTTCATTTAAATAGCAACAACTGATAGGGAGATATGAATTTTTCTTTAGAAAGCAAATTTTCTGTTTTTTCGGAATAACTCAAGAACGAATCAAGATATCGAAGAATTCTTTACAGATTCTTAATCACCTTAGAAAAGGACAACTTTTATTGAAGAAAATATTTTACGTCGATTCAAAATTAATTGAAACCCCTGTGTACAAATTTTCAAGACGATGCTACAAACAGTTCTCCAGATACGGCTAACTGACGCTCGTCGAGGGATAGCCTGTATATTATATTGTAGAAAACATACTTAGGTACCGATTTTCAAGCTTTTTAAAACCCGATTCCATAATCAAAGTTAAAGCTTTCCTTAAAGATTTTGGTCAGCAACATTCGAAATTGGCAGTTCCCGATTGGTTAAAACCTCCATTAAAGTCGACTTTAACTTTAAAGTTGTTATTATTGAACCGTGGGTTAGTGTTTTAGTTAAAATGTAATGAAAAGTTTATGAGCATTTTAAATCTTAAACTTTTGCAAGAAGTTTTATAGATGAGAACTTTTCTCGGAAATATTGAGTATTTCTTTTACAAATACCAAGGATGCGTTTACTCTCACTCTGAATTTTCTTGAATCTTACCTATTGGTGATTTTTCTTTTGTAGGAAAGGGGTACGGGCGAGATGAAAATCTTGCAACACAAAGAAAACAATTCGGTGAGGATCGTGATGCGCAGAGACAAAACATTTAAAGTGTGCGCCAATCATTTCATAACCCCTTGGATGGTACTAAAGAATTGTGTGGGAAGCGAAAAGGCTTTCGTGTATACGGTTCCCGCGGATTTCGCCGATGAATTGGCAAAGAGCGAATGTCTGGCGATTAAATTTGCGAATGTTGAGCATGCGAATCTGTTTAAGGAAAAGTTCGAGGAGGGGAAGGAAATCGTCAAGACGAAATGTTGTTTGTACAATGGGGAGGATGGGGGTGATTCGGAAGAGGATGAGTCTGCCGAAGAGGTTCGGGAAAAGTTGTCGGGATTGGATGTTAGTAAGAACGAGGAGGATAAGGAGAACGATAATAATTAGAAAAGTGCCTTTCTTAGTGATATCGTAGGATAGGACTTTCTTTTTCGTCGGAGTTATTTTTATATTTCTCATGGATTGATTAGAAATAAAGTATTTTATTAAAAATGTTCTTTTTTCGTCGATCGTACTGGAAACGTCACATTCTTGACATGCAGTTATCGTCCGAAAGCTTACGTTTCCAGGACTGCGTCACTTGCTAGGCAACACGCACTAGCTGTAGAGGAATAACGCTTTTTCCGGCCGAGGACGGAAAAATATTCCTGTACTTCTCTTAAAAAATAGTTCCAAATTTCATTATTTCTGTCTAGTTGCGCGATCGACGAAAAAATAGTATGTGAAACACGCAGGAAAATATATATTCCTTCTAGTTACACAATATACTATTTTCGATCGAACTAGAAATGTCACATTCTTGACCTGCAATTATCATCCCAAAGTTTGCGTTTCTAGTACTGTATCACTGCATGACATTTTGCTAGGCAACACATGTACTAGCAGTATAGAAAAAAAAATTCCGGACATCCGAAAAAATTGGGTCCGTGAAGTTCGTAGATTCGAGCTATGGTGATAAATGTTATAATAATAATAATAATAATAATGTCTATTGACCTCATTTAAAACAATGCTTAATTCATGAAAGGAAATTGATAACTCTAAAAATTGGCTGTTGTAAACAATAACAGATCCTTAAAATGAGAATCAAAACGGCAGAGAGTCTGAGAACAGGTTTTCACCTCTGCCGCGAACAAAAAATAATTAATTAATTAAGTAAGTACATAGGAAATCAGAGCGTCGAAAATAAGGAAACACAAGCTAACTATAACTACAGTAGGGGTGACTGCTCATTTAACAAAGCATTCTTGAACACAAATTAAAATTTTTCAAAAGATGTAGCACCAAAACAATTCTCATACCTATTCAAAATAAATGCCGCTGAATAATCAAAACTGGATTTGAATTTTTCAGTTCTATGTGCGGGTATTTTAAAAAGACCAATATTCCTGAGATCTCTTGTATGACAGTCACAACGCTTAATTAATGCACAATTTAGGTATGGGGGAGAGGCGGAAGATATAATTTTATATAATAGCTTACCATAAGTACAGAGTTGTCTATTGTTGAATTTAACAAATTTAAAGAGTTAAAGTGAGGGGTAATACCTATGATCAGTATACGAGATGTTATATGCAAATCTGAGGCAAGTATTGTAACATATGCCAGTTAAAGCCAATCCTGGGTAAATCCACATTAAATTGTTTGTATAAAATTTGTCATTGGGGCGCGAGAATATTAACTGTAAGTTAGAACTATTTATTGCCAAAACTCATAAACCGTGCACATCTTTCGTCACGGTCATTGTATATCCGGGCGGTCCGGGACCTGGTAGAAACCTTTGCTTGAATTGCCCTTTTCCAAGAACACCCTCGCTGTAAACTTTATGACCGAATTCCTTCACATACAATTTTTTAGAAAGTTGTTCCCACAGTAGAGATTTCCGAGAAATGGATTTAATAACGTAAATGTCTTATTCATTACAATTTGTTGCTAAATTTGATTCAGTAAATGCATGAACCCCAAAGGTAGAGTAGCCAAGATACACTAATTTTGCATGACGTGAATCAAACATTACTCCTGCTAAAATTGCCTCGACAACCCGTTAAACACCGTATGAACCTCATGTGTGTAGGCATAACCGACGCATATGTAACCAATCAGATCTTTTCGGCGTAAACGCTGTAATTTAAATATTTAAATTAAAGTTCACTGCAAGAATAGAACTGGTGTCGCCATCTAGGCTAGACGACCGAAACCTCAAGCCAGATTCCTGTTTAATACCCTATTGTTCATATGTAGGACCTACCTATCAAATTAGATTGCTTTTAAAATTGCATGATTGTCGTATGCATTAAATAACCCCCACTACCCTGCACATGCTCGAAAAGCTTCAAAGACCCCCACCGGACTGCTTGGACTTTTGTGAGGTAATTCATTAGATTTGCATAAAATAACTAAATTGTTTCATTGATAGGATATGTGATGAATCTGTGATTAGCTTTTAAGAGCAGGATTGTATCGTAAGGCTGGTCGAATCGCGTAGCTTCTCAATTAATTATAAATTGTTATAAAATGTGGAGATGAACTTGGAAGGGATGCCGACCGGATATAGTAGAGGGGGTGGTTTTAGGTGCGCCGGATCCAAGAGGACGCCGGAAAGGACTTGCTCTCAGACTTCTGACTAAGAGACTCGTATTTTCCAAAGCTCTCGAATTTGCGATATTTTCCAAATATTTTAAAATAGTTATTTGTTGTTTGGGTTTTGTGTAGTTAAAGTTCGTGCTTGTGTAGTATTGAAGTTAGTGTAACCACGCCGTATGGGGATAGTGTTTAGTGGTTATTGGTGCCCAGATAGCACAAGACGTCCAGTGGATGTACATTTTAGGTACAGCATTTGTCCTGTACGTCCTGGACATTCTCTGGACGTACTGAGAATGTACCGCTGTGGACGTACACTGGATGCATTTTCATGTAGGTACATACTCTGGATGCACATTTTTGGTACAGCTTTTGTACTGTCCGTCCTGGACATTCTGTGGACGTACTGAGGATGTACCGTTGTGGACGTACAGTGGATGCATTTCCTTGTACGTACTATTTACGTACAGCGTCGTACCTACGATGGTACAAAGTTTTTTAAAAGTAATAATAGACCCTTTAGTTGCTTTGCTTAGTAAATCACAAGTAGTTACTAATATTATTACTTGCAGTTTATTATGAGACGGGGGGGGGGGTCAAACATAACCTAGACAAATTTTGAAAGTGCGCGCCGTTTCCTGGGGATTTCCTTTTCCCCACTACATAAATGACAATTGATACTATTGACACTTGACAGGCGCCAGGTTTCTCGCCATTTTATTCTTTTACTACAATCACAATCGCCTCAAACTCGTGGGAGTGTTGTGTACATTATTATTTGCCCTGCCTTTGCTTTGTTACAGTACAGTAAGTTTTTAAGGTATATATAAACTTAGATACAAAAGTGTTATAATTACTGTAATTTACAGAATTGAAGTAAACCGAACCTCGGATTCTTAGAAAGAAGCTCACGCCTTTGGGCAATTTTTGTCATCGCCATCGCCAGTGTTACCCTGTTACCCTTAAAGTTGTTTCTAGGAATTCGGAGGTTTTGCTAGTTTAAAAGGTATTACAGGTAGTTGAAATAATGGAACTTCAAGAACCTGATCGAACCCTACAGAATTCTCCGATACTACCATCAATGGTGAAAATGTACCTATAATTGTAAATAATGAATAAAGAAGCTGTAAGCGATAATTGTGTGTGTATTGTGTACCTCCATTAGACGTACAGTGTGTACGTCCATTAGACGTACACTGCGGTTGTACTATGGATGTCCGTTTAGGAGACATTTGTACATACGATGGACATCCTTTGTACGTCCATGGTTCCGTACCTGGATGTACAGTGGACATCGGTTTATCCAGAGCTGTATGACTTATGTACGTACATTGGACGTTTTTGTGCTGTCTGGGTGATTGGTAGAACACCTCCCGGTCTGCAGGGTGGAACTAGATCAGGTATTACGCAACTAGATTTGTAGTTCCGTTAGTGCATTTGATTGAAGGTTTCCCGATCTCTAATTAGCTTTCATAGACTAGAACCCTTTTTCATCCGCTAAATATTAATTAATTTAACCCCTTTTGCAGAGTAGACTTTAGCTTGCTTGTATTTCGGTAGTGGAATAGTTAGGGTTTGGTAAAGCGCATCCAGTTCTTCCCTTTTATTAGCATAGAAAGAGGTAAAGGAAATTTGGGGATATCCATAAGGGGACGCGCTCTCTCAGCTCCGCAATTTGTTTGCAATTTGTTCCCGCTGGATTATCGACAATAATTCACAGTTGCGGTTAAAAACGCTACAGTTTTGCCAACACGTGATTGTTGCTCACTTGGAGGGTGTCCTGTTGACATCTTCCACCTGTGATTTGGCCTGGTGTACCAACGATTGCTAGTGGTATAGGTTTCCCGTATTCCGCTAGACACCCCAAACAGGGGGCTGGGACTGGACAGTGTCTATACCACGTACACTGAAGACGAAGAAAGAAGCAGCAAGAAACTAAATTTGGGCTTTCAGGAGAAATCACAGGGTCCACACCCCTCGAACCGTTAAAACCATTATTCAGTGTCATTCAGTTCAATTTGGGGTCATTTTCACTCTAAACTTTGTTAAAACACAAAATTTCCTCTATCGTACCGTAGAATTTACTTAGTGCATGAAATTTGCTCGATTTCATGGAATCTACTACGCCACTGGGATATTGACGCCACGCCACTGAACTTGCGTCATTTTTAGCTGTCGTAATTACGTCAAGAGTTGTCCTTGCTCGAAACTTGTCTTGCACCCCTCCTAACACTTGCCTGTATTGTGGGTTGCTTCCCAATTTAGAAACCCGGATTTTTGTAAGTCCGGTAATATTATTTAATTTTGGGGATTAATTCTTTTTTTGTAATATCTACCTGTTAAAGGTTATTTTGCGTATTGTTTGTTACCATGTAAACAACTTCTTAACGGCCGCACGGCCGTAAAGAGCGGCCGTAAAGACCGTCCGTTAAAGACCAAATCACTATAGCAACGAAAACACTTACTTTATTTTTAAATATTTTTGCAATTATTGTTGCAACAATTATTATTAATATTTAAGGTAATGGGGCAATTTGAATTATTTGAGATCTGTAAATGGCCTGCAGCCGAGATCGACGATGACGCTTAGGAATTCCGTACATCAATATCAACTTCTGAGGTCTGCTTCGATGATTCCGCCAGAAATCCTTGAAACATTTCCTTTGCCACTGCTAACTTCTTCCCAACGGAATCTTCTATATAGCTTTCCGCCACCGCTGTTGACTTCCACCCTCCTTGGCGCTTTATGGTTAAGGTACTAGCTCCATTATCAGCCATCAAGGTGGCAGAGGAGCGTCGAAATGCATGTCCAGTGTACAGATGCGGTGTCTCTAGTCCTAGGTAGGTGGCGATTTTACAGGGTACGCCACCGACTGAATGAATGCCAACATGCTGCGAAGTACATTTACCATTCCGATAGCCCAAAAAGAACCGCTTGGTCTGCAAATTTGCTGGCCTCAGTGCAGCATATCGTCGAAACAAGCTATATGGCTGAAAGTCACAACCATCATCCGTAACGACAAAACGTCGTGATAAGTGATTTTTTGAGTCTTTCAACAAAACAATAACATGTTTTCCGGTATCTACTACGTTGTCTATGGTGAGCAGCGTTAATTCTTCTCGCCTACATAGCCCATATATTCCGAATATTAAGATCACCTACAACAACACATTAGAGTTAACAACCAATCCCTCGTTCAGTAACGTACCTTAGTCAGCAGATGTACTTCATCTGGCGCCTGCAGTAAAAATTGTCTAACTTGTTCTCCGCTCAGTATTTTGGATTTTTTAGGATTGTATCCTTCTGACTTCCGCTTCAGCAGGGCACGCACCTGACAATATCTGACAATAATGTTAAGTATTATCACACCAGTAAAGGCATTGTTGCTTACCGAGAAATGTCAATTTTTTCCTTGACTTGCAAAACGCTTTTCAACATGGAAACTATGCTCCACAAAGAAGAAGGGGCAAAGGACTGGGATAACTCCTGAACGTAAGCCAATATGACCTCTTCATTCACGATGTTTACCTTCTTCTTCTGGCGCCATTCAATAAAATGAGCATGGGCTTTTTCGTACCTCCCCCGGGATTTGGAAGGCAACAAACACGAAGTGGCTTGTTCTGCGACCCTCCGAATATCTTCTGGAACATCTTCCATTCTTTCGAAACTCGGAACTGGCGCGTCAGCAAATAAATTTGTAGACAAAAATTGGTTGGTAAGGAAAACGCGTTGCCTATGCGACACTAACGCAGACGCATACTTTTTTTTCGGAGATTTTTAATTAAATAAATAGAAATCAAAAATAACGAACGAGATATTACAAAAACTATTGTACAATATACGTCCATTAGGGCCTTTACGGCCTCGCCAGTATTATTTGACTCGGTCTTCGACCTCGTCTCACAAACTTTCTGGCAACGGCCGTAAAGGCTACCCTAATGGACTTATACTGTAAAATACTATTTCAGCATTCGGTAACGGCACCCTTCATTTTATAAAACTAGCTCAGAGTTCATTCATAATTTAGAAACCCATTGATTTAGGTTGGGGATTATAATTATTGTATTTTTTCTTTACCGTGTAAATTATTTCCCTCGAGCTCCTTGAGCGAGAGGTGTTTATTTTATTGTATTATTTTTGCGGCCAGACTTTGTTTCAGTGTGAATAAATTGTTATTTGGAAGATCCGTTTTATTTCCTGTATCCACGGCCTCGTAAAACGAACCACAACCACAACGTAATTAAAATTAGGGGTCCTTTTGCAAGATTGGAGGGATTTCACAACGGTCCCCCTTTCAGTAGAGTCAGAAAGTTACAGTATTCATAACAATTTGAACCTTATTAGTGCCGTAGCAGAATGCGGAGGTACTCTTGTCTTAGCTTATTCGCTCGCTCGATCGCTCCTCAGTCTGTCCGTCGGATAACTTGAGAACGGATTGAGATATCGAGCTGAAACTTGGTAGGCAGCTTCGTCTCCCGAAAAGTAAGGCGGGGATTGCTTTTGGGCCATATCGGACCAAGGGGGTGGGAGCTAGGGGTGAAAAACCGAAAAACTACTAATTGCAATAACTCGAGAACTAGTGGAGATATCTTGCTGAAAATTAGTATGCACGTTCGACCTTCAAGTCTGTTGAAAGTGAGGGGGTGCCAATTTCGGGGGATGAAATTTAGGGGATGAAAACCACAAAAAATATGATAACTCCGCAAGGGTTGCACGCAGCTGTCGGAAACTCAACGTACACACATATATCGGTGAAATCTTGTGGGGGATGCGTTTTTTCGTAAAACCGAACAAATGGGGTGGAAATTAGGGGTAGCAACTCGAAATTCCGCTTAATAAGTACTAGTCGAAATTGCCGTCATTCGATAGCTTTCCATTAATTATTCAAAAAAGGTGTCATTCATATTTTGCGAAAAACCACCCTTATAGGCGCTACAACCCCTAACATGCAGAAACACAAAAATACGAGAACTCAAAAACTACTCAACGTATCAAGGCAGAATTTGGTTTGTGAATTTCCAGTGACATTATAGGTGGATGGACAAATTTTCAATAGTAATACGACGAGTAGTCTCTTGATTGCCGCGGGTTTTGACGTCCGAATGGCTGTCAACTACGAGTCAAAATGGTAGATTTTTTTAGGCTAAAAAGAGGACGAGAGCTCGCTCGAGTCCTCTTTGGCCGAAAAAAATCTACCATTTGCAAGTAGTGCATCCATGAGGACTCAACAAGGCAACCAAGAGACTACGAATCGTATTTTGCAGATTATTTTATGAATTAAAGTATTGAGTAAGTAGTGTCAAGTTGACGTTGTAGTCTTATCACTGTAATCAGGATTACTGGTATGCTAAATGCTCCTTTGGATTGGTTCAATACTTAATGAATAAAATAATCAAAAATATCTAACAAAGGGGATGAAATTTAAGGGTTGAAACTTGAAATTTCTTCAAGTAAATGGTAGCCTAAAATTACGGGGTTCGATAGATTTCGGTCAACTATTGAAAAAAGGTCTTATGAGTTTTCAATCTAAAACCAACCCCTGGGCCATTAACCACCCCTAACTCTTTGCAAGTCGATAATTATATTTTATTTATTTTTTCTGAAACCCTATTGGTTTATTTATGAACAACTGAAGTCAGTAAATACGCAAGGAGTTATGTCACACCGGAAAAATAAACTCACCCCTGTAAATCATAAAGGGGTGAAATCATGAGGTGTTGAAAACATGAATCTACAAATTATCTTAATTTTTAAACGAATTGGGTTAGGGTGGTGAAATTGAAAACACAACTTCCTTTAGGGCATGTGGGGGTGGTGAAATAGGGGGTTGGAGTTTAGGGGTTGAAACGTCCATAAAGCCCTGTAATTTGACACAGAGAAGCAATATCTTCTGCGAAACTGTGACATCTTACACACTGCATCTTCGAGAAGGGAGGATCGAATTTTAGGAGAAAATTATCGAAGGGGATGAAAGTTAGGGGTGGAAACTCGAATTTTCAATGAAGAATGTATAGTTGAAAATATTACCATTCGATAGCTTTCTATTGATGGTACAAAAAAGGTCTTATTCATCATTCGCGAAAAACGACCCTTAAAGGCGGTACAACCCCCTAACATGCCGAAACAAAAAATTGCGAGAACTCAAAAACTGCTCAACGTATCAGGGCTAAATTTGATGTGGTAATTTACAGCGCCACTGTAGGCGGATGGGCAAATTTTCATTAATATCTAACAAGGGGGATGAAATTTAAGGGTTGAAACTGGAAATTTTTTCATGTAAGTGGTGGAATAAAATTATGGGGTTCAATAGATTTCGGTCAACCATTGAAAAAAGTCTTATGAGTCTTCATCCTAAAACCAACCCCTGCGCTACTAACAACCCCTAAGCCCTAGCAAGCTTTCTTCTAATTTGTTATTAATTTAAAGTGATTTTCATTAATTTTTGACCCATCCACAATTTTTCAACCCCTTTCATGATATGTGAACCCTCAAAGAGCAAAATTTACCCAGACCGCTTCTTTTTCGGGTGATTTCCGCTGGTTAATTTTGTAAAATTCGCGCAGTTTTGCCTTATGAATTGTTCTTGCCTTTTTCACTTTTTAAATTCTGCAGTTAAATAATTAAAGTACACGGATACAAAAATGCTGATAACTAAAGTTTCGGCAAGTTGCCATTTGATAGCAGAAGGGAGAAACCGCTTAAACTGACGCAAATTACACAGAACATCAAAGCACACCCCACATTTTTTATTCACATGGTTTTGGAAATTTAACTGACTGTCAATCAACACGCCCAAGTTCTCACACTCTCACACTCTGTTATTTTAATCACACAATTGTTTGCCACAATGTCTTGACGGATTAATTTAAGTGCCCTTTCTCGTAACACAGGGGAGCCAATGCAGAGGCTCTTAAATTTATCCGGGTTGAGCTGGAGTCCGTTTTCCATGGACCAGAGAGATATGGCGTCCAGGTTTCGATTTAAATGACTGATTGCTTCGTTAATCTTGCTGAGTTCAAAGGATGTATAAATCTGCGTGTCATCTGCATAAAGGTGGCAAAAGACTTGAGGTGATAATACAGACGGAAGATCAGAGGTGAAAAGGGTAAACAAAAGCGGGGACAAGATGCTGCCTTGCGGTAGTCCCTGTAGAAGTTCGACGGGTCTGGATAAGTTGCCGGATATTTGAACGATTTGTTTTCGTCCTCGCAGGTAGTTGTCGACCCATCTACAAAAGCCGTCATCGCAACCTTGATAATGAAGCTTGGCTAATAGCAGTTCTGTGTTTACCGTGTCGAAGGCCTTGCTATAGTCCAGTAGCATCAGGAAGGATAATTGTTGATTATTCATTGCATTCGAGATATCCTTGGTCACCTTCAAATGGTCGTACTAAATCCTGGACGAAATCCTGATTGAACTTCCGGCAAGATATTATATTTATTGACGTGTTGGGTCAATTGGGTGAAAACAATTTTTTCTGCCACTTTTGCTAAAGTGGGGATAATGCTAATGGGTCGTAGTTGTTTTAACTCTATCGCCTTATCAATCTTCGATAAAGGGAGAACCAGGGCCTGCTTCCACACCGATGGAACCGTACCAGTTGAAAACGAGTGATTGATAATTCTTGTGATTGAAGAAATACAAAACGGCATAACAAGAAGGAGCATTTTTAAGTTGATTTTGCCACCTCCAGTTGCATTAGATTTAATAGCCGTCAAGGAATGCTCTACTATTTCATCAGTCACTTCAGGCAAGCTCAGAAGTTCAGTAATATTATGATGGAGATGGGATCTGTACCATTCGAGAGTATCCTGATTTATGTTGGTGGCTGGAGCACTAGCGAAGTATGAATTAATGCGGTCGGTATTGACTAGATCGGGAGAGATGTCGTTACATTTTCTCAGAGCGTTAAAGCTATTCCACATTTGCTTTGGTTTGTTTTTCAACGGGAGAACTTTTGTTTTCATGTATGCTTCTTTCTCTTGTTTAATAGCAAAGGATAGGTAATTGCGTAGATCGTTGAAATGCTCAAGATCTGATTGATTTCTGGTTCGGTAACACTTTTTGCGAGCCTTTTCATTCAATCGTATAATCTCTCTGATGGTTTCCGTTATGTAAGGTTTCGATGGTTTTTTCAATATGCGGGACTTGATTGGAGCATGAATGTCGAACAGAGTTTAAATGGCCGAATTCAAAAAAGAAAGCTTCCCGTCAATAGTATGGAGCAGATCTACGTAATTCCAGTTTATTCTGCTGGCATCAAACGCAAACTCAGCAGGATTAAAAAAATTGAATTCTCTGAAAACTATCGTTTTGGGAGAGGGCTTTGCCAGCAGCCACTTGCCTTGGCGGGTTGCCTATCTCTAGGGCGTACTTCCCGGAATCGCCTATTTTTCCAGCTTTTTCGCTGTCAAGGCTCTTTAAAGGGTCACCCAATCTCCATGTACCAAATTTCAGTAGTTTGGGCTATAATGTATTTTTAATGTTGTTACAAAATTTCGATTTTTTAATCCAAAGGCCACTTAATGCGAATGAATTTTGTCTTATTCAAAACCAGAATTTGAAGACCTTTCTGATGGTGACAATAAAATTTTCAAAAGCTTGTTAAGATAGTAAAATGAGAGTATGTTTAGATTTGAAAATTGATGTGCGAAAACGGCACTTTCCGTGTATCGATTGCCTTCAAAAAAATTTCAGCTGTAATACGGGTAATACAACCTCCATATGCAAAATTTCAGCTAAATCGGTCCTGGGGTTTCGGCTGTATCGCGTTTTTAAAAATACGTTAAAAAATCTCGAATATTTGATTTTTTGTCAAAAAGGCACTAAAGAGTGAATACATTTTTGAAGCAGAATTTGAAGGCCTTTCTTATGGTGACGTGCAAAATGGGGGTTTGCATTTTAAATTAAAATTCCGAAAAGTATCGGCCCGGAGATAGGCAACCTGCCACAGCAAGTGGCCGCATAGTCTTCAAACTTGGCAACACCTCAAAAAGTGATCTTTGGCATCTAGGTAAGAAGTGTGCAAAGTACCATCGCTTAATCATGAAGTGCAGGGTAAAACCCAAGAGCATCCCTACTATAAGGGTACAAACAAATCTAGCCTGGGCACAATTAAGCTCAAATAGGGCACTAATTGCGAGATATAAAATTTGGCAAAAGTTTGCACTAAGGGGCTTCCGATAAGTTGGCCCCGAAACGGTTTTTTTTAAATAACTTGTCAAGTAGTGGAGTACAAATTAAATAAATATGGGCACAAATGAGCACAAATGAAGCACTAATTATTGTCATAACATTTTTCGATATAGGTCGACTGTAGGGGTCAACTTCACGGACCCGAAATTTTTTTCTCAAAATGCAAGCTGGATGAATGCATCGCGCGATCAAAGAAAAATAGTATGTGCAACACGTAGGATAATACAGTGCGAGTGTAAAGTATGGAATAAAATTCCTTAAATTTTTGTCCTTGATTTGTGGCAAAAATCCTCGGACAGGTCGATTTTATTTTTGTAATGCGGACTTGATGGAGGAGAAAGTTATTTTCTCACACTTCCGGTTTAACCGGAAATGGCCTTAACTTAGTTTTCTCAAATGGAATGACACTTTTTTCGCAACGGATTCGGAATCTACGATTTTCTCTGAGTTAGAAACATGTATCACACTTTACCGGAAGTACAGTCACGGCCACCTCAGATTTTCAAAAACATCGAAGAAATCGGTCAGAAACCAAGATTTTGGAAAATCGCAAGTACACCTCAACCCTATTTTTTTGTTACAAATTCAACTGCGCGATTACATTTTAAAAAAATTCGTTTTGCTATTTTGGCAGATTGTGAAAAGTGAAAAAATTTGAAAAAACAAAGACAAATAAAAGGAAATTAAATTGCGCAGTTGAATTTATATCAAAAAAATAGGGTTGACGTGTATTTGCGATTTTCCAAAATCTTGGTTTCTGACCGATTTCTTCGATGTTTTTGAAAATCTGGGGTGGCCGTGACTGTACTTCCGGTAAAGTGTGATACATGTTTCTAACTCAGAAAAAATCGTAGACTCCGAATCCGTTGAGAAAAAAGTGTCATTCCATTTGAGAAAACTAAGTTAAGGCCATTTCCGGTTAAACCGGAAGTGTTAGAAAATAACTGTCCCCTCCATCAAGTCCGTATTACAAAAATAAAATTGACCTGTCGGAGGATTTTTGCCACAAATCAAGGACAAAAATTTATGGAATTTTATTCCATACATTACACTCGCACTGTATATTCTGGGACTCTGATGGTTACAATCTTCCATCATCGTCCCGGAATATAATATTTTTCCTACTAGTTGCACAGTATGCTATTTTTAAGTGACCCTTTTGTTACCACCTGAAATGGAAAGGCCGGAAAGGGGATAACTGCGGTTCTACGTATTATGCACATTTGAGATGGTATTGCTAAAGGTTAAAATCTGACAATTTCTTTGTGAATAAGAATTAAGAAAAGATCAAAAATCAAGTTTAAAAATCTCCCTGACTATAAATTGTAACACATTTAATTTGATAATATACATATTTGAAACATCTTGCCACCTATTGGTTATTTTAAATAACTAAAATTAAATATAAATTACAAAAATATACGAACACAAAAAGTTATAATTACACCGACTAATTTCAACAAATCTTTCGTTACACGTCATCAATGACAGGATGAATAATTGTCAACTGAATGCCCTATAAACTGTTCGTCCGCAATAGTCGTGAGTAGGTGTTTTGGTTGGCGATAGTGATCTGTATTGTCATATAGATTGCATTTGAACTTATTCTACACGCCATCAGAAAGCAATGAAGGTTTTTTTCTGTAGTGGCAGTACTAATTTGTCAAACTGGCGGGTGATTTTTTTAAAATCTGCTATGTCAGCGACGTCAGTTGCATACATTACGCTGTGTTGATCCATTAACCTTAATAAAATCCAATTGGTGAGTCCACCTTTGATTTGCGTCGATTTGGTGTGTTGTTTTTTCCCGGTTTAACAGAAAGAAATCTTCTTTTGACAAAAATTTAAGTCAATCAATAGGGATATTTTGCTGCAACTATCTTGCTGCCAATACATCAGCGGATTTCCATGGCCTGCCGGCGTGTAGAATAACTTTGAATTCAATATACGTATCTAGTCAGTGATCATCTGCGGTTGCAATAGTAATAAATAAATAATAAGCTCTGTAAGATAATGCTAAAATTTCAACAATTACCCCAACTCGTTTGGAATTTTGTGACGTTATATCTAATTTGAAGATGTACAACGATAGTTTTGTTGAAATGATTATAGGTTCCTATATTGGTAAGGGGCGTTCAGTTGAATTAGTCATCACATTAAGTCGCTTGTTAGTTATAATCGGATAGGATAATAAAAGTCAACTTTATGACTTTTTCAACTGAACACGTGATAAGACAACTTATACAAGATACAGTAAGTACCTCCCTATATTAAAAAAATATTAACTAACATTTACCTATTTACAAAGGAGCTAGATTTTAGTAGCAATATTGGAATCATTTGTCAATAAAACTACGCTGCCTGTACAAAATTTACTTTCAATTATTGCCTACTAAGGAGAATATTAACTTATGGACCTACCTACCTATTATTAAAAGAAAATTTTTGGATTATAAAGACTCATTTTGTACATAAACACAATACACACTGAATGCATACATAAAAAGGTGAATTTGAAGTAAAATACAAATCGACTTTACTTCCCGATGCAGGACTGGACAGATCCTTATTTAATTAAGATATGAAATAAATTTTAACACTGCTGTTCATTAGGTAGGTAAACTCTGTTCATTTATTGAAGAACCACCGCCGGTAGATTACTTGATTGTTTTCAGGAAATGTATCAACGCAAAGTGCGTGAAAATTAAAATTTAGTCTTTTGTTGACCACTCTGAAGTACCTATTTTTAGTAGTGGTGTAGTCTCAAAATATCTAATTTGTCTAACTCAGCAACCCGGTCCCTCTGGCGGCGGTTCTTTAATAAATGAACAGTCTAGTATTTGATTTTAAAGTTTTTCAATGTCAACGTACGTGTACAAAACAGTGAAGATAAAATATGTGCACAGAGAAAATTGATAGTTCCTAAAGTCTAGCAGTATAGCCGTTTGCATCGCCTTTAATAACCTTTCCACTTTTGCATCAATACAACGAAAATGATTGAGTTGGTTCATTCTTTAAACTAACTTAAATAAATGACGTGGAAGTTAGGAAACCAATATAAACGGGTTTTACTGAAAAGTCTTGAAATTAAAAGCATTGGGTAAGATACTCAGATAAATAACTGGTAGATAGATGTAGGCTAGGATGTAGTTGGTATCTTGTAGCTAATGGTGGCGTCAAAAGGATCTTCTCCCATTTCAGGCAGGGCTAACCTTAATCGGAGATCATTCAAAATTTTGCTAAAACATAAATATTAATACATAAAATATAATTGGAAGAAATTTACCATAATCTTACTCAGGTAGGTTTAATGTCTATTGTAATTTAAATAGACTCTAATTTCTTCAGTTATTTGCCGTAGATCTTGAGGTGTCTGTCCTCGATGATTTTTGGTCCTGAGATCTGCACCGTTTTCCACTAGAAGTTTCACCATGTCAAAGTTTTTATTTCGAACAGCATAATGCAATGGGGTGTCCCCGGTGTTGGTTTGAATATTGACTGTCGCTCCCTTTTCCATCAAATATTTACTGATTTCGAGCTGATCGTTGATGACTGCATCGGAGAGAATTGTGTCGCCGTCACGATCAACCATATCATTAATCGCTGCTCCATTCTCAAACAAATACTTTACTATATCAAAGTATCCTCGAATTGCTGCTCTCCAAAGAGGGGTCCACCCTCCTGTTGAAGCTAAATTGAGATGCGCATTATGCTCCACGAGCAGTTTGACAGTTTCAAATCTGTTTTCCATCACAGCGAAATTCAGTGCAGTATCATTTGTTTTGTTACATACGTTAACATTTGCCTGGTTATCGATTAACAATTGTGCCATTTCTAAATATCCTTTCCGAGCCGCCCACATCAATGGAGTAAACATAAAACTGTCCGGACAATTAACTTCCGACTGGCATTCATCAAGTAGACTTTGAATGCTTTCTAATTGGCTAACTGATCTTTTAATTACAGCTCGACGGTCTATCAAACATTTTGCAAGACTTGACTTTCCTCTCTGCACCGCAATCAAAAGAGGTGTTAGCCCAAAGGAACCAAAAGAATGAGTTTCAACGTTCTTCTCAACTAAAAGTCGAGCGGTGTCATTCTGATTGTTCCATGCAGCTATGTGTAAAGCATTGGCACCTGAATTGTTCGTTTTGTTAATGTCAGCTTGATTTTCTATCAAAATTTTCACAATTTCTAAATATCCCTCTTGGGCGGCGTACATAAGTGGAGTCCACCCGCAGTTTCCTGAGGAGTTAACATCGGCTTTCTTCTCAATTAGATATTGAACGAAATCAAGTTTATTTAAGTAAACTGCGGCGTGTAACGTTGTGTCTCCCCTGTCATTCGTCATATTAATATCATCAAGGGTATCTATGAATTCTTTTGCTATTTCTATGTCGCCCTGTAACGCAGGTGATGACCTTAATGTGAAGTCGTTATTTCTGTTAATAGGGCCTACTGAATTTGAAAAAGTGGTTGAAGATTGCGTGCTAAAATTTTCCTGTGCTGCAAAAGATATCGCATGAAAGTTGTTGAAAACAGAATTTTCTCCAATTAATAGCTGTGCAATTTCAAACTGATTCGTGTTAATTGCTATATGAAACGCAGTATCGCCTAAGTCTGAAATTTTTTCAAGTTCACTGTTATGCATTAAAAATTGAACTAACGCCGGAAACTTTTGTTGAACAGCTAACATTATTGGGGTCATTCCAAATTTGTCTGTATAATTGACTTCAGCTTTGTTCTCGATCAAGCATTTCGCTATTTCTAAATATCCTTTCTGTGCAGCGTACATCAGAGGGGTCCACCCATTTTCTTCAGAACAATTGACTTGCGCGTTATTTTCAATGAGGAGTTTGGCGACTTCTATTTGGTTATTCGATGCAGCGAAATAAAGGGCGGTAATCCCATCACTTTTAGGTATATTGACTTCAGCTTTGTTATCGATCAAGCATTTCGCGATTTCTAAATATCCTCCCTCTGCAGCACTCATCAGAGGGGTCCGCCCATTTTCTTTAGAACAATTGACTTGCGCGTTATTTTCAATGAGGAGTTTGGCGACTTCTATTTGGTTATTCGATGCAGCGAAATAAAGGGCGGTAATTCCATCACTTTTAGGTATATTGACTTCAGCTTTGTTATCGATCAAGCATTTCGCGATTTCTAAATATCCTCCCTCTGCAGCACTCATCAGGGGGGTCCGCCCATTTTCTTTAGAACAATTGACTTGCGCGTTATTTTCAATGAGGAGTTTGGCGACTTCTATTTGGTTATTCGATGCAGCGAAATAAAGGGCGGTAATTCCATCACTTTTAGGTATATTGACTTCAGCTTTGTTATCGATCAAGCATTTCGCGATTTCTAAATATCCTTTCCATGCAGCGTACATCAGAGGGGTCCATCCATTTTCTTCAGAAAAATTGACTTGCGCGTTATTTTCAATGAGGAGTTTGGCGACTTCTATTTGATTGTTCCATCCAGCGACATGAAGGGCGGTGAGTCCATCGCTTTTAGATAGATTGACTTCAGCTTTGTTATCGATCAAGCATTTCGCGATTTCTAAATATCCTTTCCATGCAGCGTACATCAGAGGGGTCCATCCATTTTCTCCAGAACAATTGACTTGCGCGTTATTTTCAATGAGGAGTTTGGCGACTTCTATTTGGTTATTCGATGCAGCGAAATAAAGGGCGGTAATTCCATCACTTTTAGGTATATTGACTTCAGCTTTGTTATCGATCAAGCATCTCGCGATTTCTAGATTTCCTTTTTGTGCAGCGTACATCAGAGGGGTCCACCCATTTTCTGTAGAACAATTGACTTGCGCGTTATTTTCAATGAGGAGTTTGGCGACTTCTATTTGATTGTTCTGTGCAGCGATATGAAGGGCGGTGTGTCCATCGCTTTTAGATAAATTGACTTCAGCTTTGTTATCGACCAAACATTTCGCGATTTCTAAGTATCCGTCCTGTGCAGCGTACATCAGAGGGGTCCACCCATTTTTTGTAGAACAATTGATTTGCGCGTTAGTTTCAATGAGGAGTTTCGCGACTTCTATTTGATTGAACGATGCAGCGTCATGAAGGGCGGTGTGTCCATCGCTTTTAGATAAATTGACTTCAGCTTTGTTATCGATCAAGCATTTCGTGATTTCTAAATTTCCTTTTTGTGCAGCGTACATCAGAGGGGTCAACACATTTTCTCCAAAAGAATTGACTTGCGCGTTATTTTCAATTAGGAGTTTGGCGACTTCTATTTGATTGTTCAGTGCAGCGACATGAAGGGCGGTATATTCATCGCTTTTAGTTAAATTGACTTCAGCTTTGTTATCGATCAAGCATCTCGCGATTTCTAAATATCCTTCCTGTGCAGCGTACATCGGAGGGGTCCATCCATTTTCTCCAGAACAATTGACTTGCGCGTTGTTTTCAATGAGGAATTTCGCGACTTCTATTTGATTGTTTAGTGTTGCGTACATTAGAGGAGTCCATCCAGATGCATCGTAGCAATTGACTTCAGCTTTGTTGTCAATTAAACATTTTACGACTTCTAAATTGCAGTTATGAGCCGCTATGTGCAGTGGGGTTAATTGCCGAGAATTGGATCTATTTGTCTCCGAGTTTACCTCTGCACCTTCACTTACCAAAAGCTTAACAACTTTAAGATTACATTTTCCGTAAACTGAGTAATGCAAGGCAGTGTTTCCATTTGTGTATGTCATGTTAACGTCTTGTTTTTCGAGCAGATATTTTACAATTTCATAATTTCCAATGTATGCAGCCATCATTAACGATGTGAATGCCTCATCTCTTTTACTCTCGGCTAATGTGCAACTTTGTGTGATAAATCTCACAACTTGAATATTTTCACCCATTACGGCCATATGTAGCATGTATCCTTGTGCATACGTACAGCAGTCTATCTGAAATAATTTATCCGCACTACTAAATGGATTTTGTTTGGTTTCTTTTAAATATCTCATTATTTTGTTAATTACTTTTAAAATTATCGGGTCTTGAACTGGCATTTTCCGAGGCATTTTTATTAAATCAAACTGATTAATATTTGGTATTTCGAAATTTTGTTGGCCCATGTTAAGTGCAATATGAACAGCCGTTCTTCCGCCTCTGTCTTCATTTAAGATTTCGGCAATGTGTTTTTCTAACATGTTTATATCTTTAGTTATGACTGCAATGTGTGAGGGGCAGTTCTCTGCCAGAAGGAAGTCAAGGAAAACTCTAACGTTCTTAAATTCATTACTAAAGTAAACGTCTTTGAAACTTGGTAGTCTATCGTTGTATTTTGACAGAAATAATGCCGTAAAATATTCAGAGTATGTGTGATCAATAAAGGATATTCGACCGTTGAAATTAACTAAGAATCCCAAAGGATCAGACTCCTTTAATAGTTTCTCAATTAAATGACATTCGACGCTGTTAAAAAAATTTGCCTCTAAAATATCCTGGAAATACAGTTTTACCGCCAGTAATTCGTATGACTCAAGGATTTCTTCTTTAGTTGATGGGTGGATTTTCTTTGAAAAAAGCTGGTATTTTTCATTTACTATCATACCGTATAGTCTTACTATAGTTAATGGAAAAATTTCATCTACGTTAGAATTTTTCAGTATCAATTCAGTTAACATAAATAATAGTATGGGAACTTCATACATGCAGTGGCTTTTTAAAAAATGAATATTATTTATTATCTTGTCCTTAATGATTGATATATTCTTTAAATGATATGTGCCCGAAAGACGTTCGAAGATGTAATTTTTTTTATCAGCCTCACTAAATTCTTCAAGACTTCTAGCGAATGTATTCAGTTCCCTTTCGACTTCTGTTTTAAGGGTACACCTGGCCGCAATCCATTGAACAAAGCCGAACTTTCGAACTTGTTTGATAAATAAATAAACGTTTTTTCTTTGGCTCTTGTTCAAAAATTCATCCAAGGAATCCCACAGGAAAATAATTCGTTTTTTGTCAATTAGTATTTGTAAGAGATCTGTTACAAATCGTCTACCCTTGTCTGAAAATAAGGTTAGAAATTCTTCAACATTTACATTCTCTGGAATATTTTTTACATGTTCCATGGCGTTTAGAGGAAAGGTCCAATATCCATCAATAGATGTTTGGTGAAAAAATTCTAGAAGGGTTGATTTTCCCATTCCTGCGTCTGCACAAATAAGGTTCACATTTCCTAAATCTTTGAACATTTTCGATTCATTAAAATTGGGCCGAGTGGATAGAGATGGGGATGAACGGTTTTCCTTAAGTAACTGATATTTCCGTAACACTTCCACGCTTTCTTTAGATTCTACCCACTCCAAGTCTCCTTTGCAATATTTAAAGTGGTGACAGTTTACTTTCAAATTTTTGGTGATATTTAGAAAATCTTCGGGGCTAAAATGATAACGTGTTCCTAGTATTATCTGTGAAACAACTACAGTTAATTGCTCTTCATTCAACTTTTCTACCATAGCGTGCTCATTTTCATTCATTAAACATGTTTTAGAAGTGCGTGATTGAAAATCTTTCACGTCATTTAAGCGGCTGACAAGTACTAAATCATTAGCATTTTCATTCACAAACTTGATGTTAATTAGAATACGAGACAGAGTTCTCGGAACATAGTTTTTAAGTATTTCGGATTTAGGGCTGTTAATGTTGAACAAATTTAATTGGGCCCTCTTTTTAGCCAAATATTCAATTACTCCAATACTATTGTTTAAAAAAATATCTTTAGATAATAAGCTCCTGCCCTGACAATCAACAATGTTATAATCTGCTCCGTTTTCAAACAAATATGTAAAGATGTCCATAAGTCCTCTACTTGCAGCAAAATATAAAGAGCTCCAACCTTCTATATTAACAGCATTAATATTGGCTTTGTTTTTAATCAAATATTCCACAATTTGAGAATTCCCGGTGAAAGTAGCAAACATTAGAGGAGTTTCTTGTCTTCCGTTAACGTTGTCAACCGACGATACATAGTTTTCCACCGTAAATCGAACAACTTCCAAATCTCCACTCATAACCGCAGCATGCAAAATAATTTGCGAGTAATCCGAATTTATTGAACTGTCATAAATATCAAGAGACTTTTCCTGTAATTCGGTTAAATATTTTAGAAGAAACGCCACAATTTTAAACTCAGTTTCTAACTTTTTCAAGTGATCTTGTTGGAATATTCTCGAAATGGTTAAGTCGGGCAAGTTGAGGTGTCCTTTCGTCCACGACAAAGCTACGTGTAACGCGGTTCTTCCAATCGAATCTTTTTCTAAAACATGATCTTTGTTTTCCTTCAAAAGTGTTAAATCATTGTAAAGAACTGCTAAGTGCGCTGGACATTCTTCACAAAGTATTAGATCCAACATAAATCTGACGTTGCTGAATCCGCTGTCGAAGTAAATATCACTTAAGTTTCGCAAAATAGGAAAATTCTCCGAAAGGAAGAGGGCGGCAAAATATTCCGCAAAAGTCTGATGAACAAAAGACAATTCATTTCCGCCATAGTTGATGATAAGACCCACGGGATCAGATTCTTTTAATTTCTGCAAAGTTTTCGATGTCATTTTCTTCATAAGATCGAGTTGCGATTTATTTACATAATCTGCAGTAACAGATTCAACACAAATTTTGATACCAAATATTTTATATGCGTTGAGGTAGGTTTCTCGTACGGTTTCCTTGGTAAACTCGTCGTCCAGTTTAACTTTCTCGAAATGGGATTCCAGTTTACCATTGATAAAATGCTCGTACAACTTTGACGCCGTCATCGGGAAATTAAAAAAATCAAAATTCCTTTGAAGGAATAGTTCAGTTAACATGAAGAGTTGCATTGGAACGCCGAGTATATTAAAATAATTCAAGAATTTTGTGTTTGTGCTTAGTTTTTCAAATACAATTTCAAGTTGCTTTGTATCGTATTTCTTTGAAAGGCGATCTTCTATGTATTTCTTTTGCTGTTCCTCATTGATTTCTTCTATGTTTCGAGCAAATGACTTGAATTCATTTTCAAGTTCCCATTTAATATTGGATCTCGAAGCAATCCATTGTTTAAAGCCATTATCTTCGATTTTCTTCATAAATTTGTAAAGATCATTCCGTTTTGGAGGCTCAAGGACCTCATCTATGGAATCCCACAAAAATACAATTTTTTTCTCCCTGTAGATAACATCCAAAAGATCCTTTTCAATGGGTTGAATATTTTGGTAAAAGGAAATCACGAATGTTTCAATATCTTGATTGTCTGATATTGTCGATACATATTCTTTTGAATTTAAATACAGTGGCCAATAGTGTACGTCGAAAGAATTTTTGAAAAACTTTAACATCGTCGACTTGCCAAGACCCGGCTCTGCACAGATTATGTTAATTCGATTTGAACATTGAAGAAAGTTTAACTCGTCTTCGCCAGCGACTTCATTGATTTTATAAGATCGTAGCTCCTCTATGTTCCCTGTCGATTCAATCCATTCCAAACCTTCGACAGCGTATTTAAAGTGATGGCAATTTTTTTCCGGAAAGTTTTGGCGAATTGACAAAAATTCTTCGGAAGCACATTCGTTGGGTTGAATTACGATACGCTTTTCTGATAATTCATGCCCTTGGCCTGCAAGGTTTAACAATTCTTCTATTTTAGCAATTTTTCCAGCTGTAGTTTTAATAACCTCGCTTGCTTCTTCCTTATTATTGCTGATTATAATTATATCCTGGGATTTGGTTTTCTTTAGAAATTCTGGATTTATAACGGTACGTGATAACGACCTCCTTACGTAAAATTCTGGAAGACTTTCTTGTTCTCCACAAATCTTAATGTCTGATTCAGCCATTTGAATTAAATAGTCGGTAGTTAAGATTTTTTCAACATCTTCAGAAGTAATAATTTCTCCTAAATTGCATCGTCTACCTTGTAAATGTAATTGTAATTTTGTGACTATATTTTTGTAAATAGTTGCATCCATATTCTTTAAATCACTTAGTTTCTCGAATCGATTTAAAGTAATTTCATGATTCTCCTTGTAACATGCTTCTCCTTGTAAAATCAATTTTCTGTCAATGATTTCATTTTTGGCAAGGAAACCTATGGCTGTGTTTATCGCCTTCTCGGACTCTTTGAACACTTTTACAATCAGGGGACACTCCCCTAAATGCCATAATATCTTCATTTTATCAGAAGGATCCATAAATTCCTGGTTCTCCTCTAATAAATATAACTCACATCCAACTTTCTTAATTTCCGTGTCACTTTTGGTGTCCAGCCACATTTTCTTGACGAATTCGTTGTGCGTTTTAAATGTGGTAATACTAAATTTCATGATAGCTTCTCTTAGAATACGAACAACTTCATTTTCACATTCTGAGAAGATTAGGTTTTCAATGTATGGCGAAAGTAGGGATTCCACTAATTTGAAGATCACAATTTTCTTGTCCACTTTTTCCAAGTCGCCATCTCTTGTACTCCACCTTCTTATAAATTCATTAAATTTATCAAAACTGGCCTTGGTGCCGCCAAAATATTCAATCCACTTCTCCAAGTTCTTGTTAAATAATTTTTGGACATTGTCTTGATTGGTCTTTAGGTGAAATTTCTGGAAGAACCGTTGATAGGCTTCAAAGTCATCTGCGCAAATGTTTGTGTTTTTCCCTTTTTCAATTTGAAAGGTGTAAATGTGTTTAGGTCCAGTTTTGCATAGCTGTACAGTAAGTTCAAAATTATTCTTTTTTGGTAATTTAAATTGTAACTTTATTTCTTGATCATTTACGTCCAATTTTCTGTTTGTATGAAGTATGTAAACAAAATCAGCTTCCTTAATTTCTTGAGCGTCCAGACAATAACGTGCGATGTTAAATTTGTTGTCTCGTCCGCATAAGTCTGCGATTTCAATTAACTTGTCTTCATTCTCTATATGCTTGAGTTGTGTGGCAGATTTCCGTATGGTCCCGTCTTTATACTCCACGGTGATTAGGATATCATCGAAACTTTTGAATGCGTCGTCATCCGCTGAAATTTGGAAATCCTTCACGTTCTCATCGAGAATCAGCTCAAGGCATGCAGCTACCGTCATGAGTTGTTCGTACTCATGCCCTTTACTAATTGTCCCTTTTCTTCTAAGGAACGGCTGCAAGAAATTAGGTACTTCAATCAATATAAATCGGTATAAATGCTTGTTTAATGTTTTGAACTGCGTGCATTTTAGTGCCGGAGCAAAATGCGAGGCACTTTTGTTTTAGCTTATTCGCTCGCTCGCTCGCTCGTCGTATCGATCGCTCCTCAATCTGTCCGTCGCATAACTTGAGAACGGATTGAGATATCGAGCTGAAACTTGATAGGCAGCTTCGTCTCCCGAAAAGTAAGGCGGTGGGGGTTAGGGGCGAAAAACCGAAAAACTATTAATTGCAATAACTCGAGAACTAGTGGAGGTATCTTGCTGAAAATTGGTATGCACGTTCGACCCTCAAGTCTGTTGAAGGTAATCTCGGGGGATGAAATGTAGAGGATGAAAACCACAAAAAATATGATAACTCCGCAAGGGTTGCACGCAGCTGTTGGAAACTCAACGTACACACATACATAGGGTGTCTCGTCTCAGAGTGCAATAATTTCAACCACAGATTCCTTGCATGAAAATAAAAGACCCGTATTTTTTTGCTTTGCTAGATTGGCCTGCTTTTCGTCTCTAGAGCTCCTTAAAAGTGAGCCCCAAAAATGGAAAATTAATTCGCACGTCTTAACTATTCCACCGATTTTGCTGAAATTTTGCACAAGACTATTACGAACGATGAAGATTTCAATAATGTAGCTGATGGTTTCGTGGTGCCCACCACAGGCGCCCCCTGGGCCGCCCTCGACATTTTCGGCCCAATATCTTTGTTAACGTAATTAAATTTCGTAATTAATTACACACCGTCCGATGGTCGATTGAATTTAGAAACTACGCTACCTCTTGCGCTTTTTCTGTAAAATGCATCATTTCCGACTAAAATGAAGAAATGTGGAGCCATACACCATATATTAATTGATGGCTGCCATTATAATATTTACAAAAAAAAACACACAGTGCCACAGTGGTGCCAAACTGACAATAATTTAAAACTTTAACAAAGCCCTGAAATTAATCGCGCTATAGTTATCTTGATAAGTCTGTCAATAAGCACGTGTATGGCTCCACATTCCTTAATTTTACTCGGAAATGGTGCATTTTTTACAGAAAAGGTGCAAGAGGTAGCGTAGTTTCTAAATTCAATCGACCATCGGATGGTGTGTAATTAATTACGAAATTTAATTACGTTTGCAAAGATATTGGACCGAAAATTTCGAGGGCGGCTCAGGGGGCGCCTGTGGTGGGCACCACGAAATCATCAGCTACATTATTGAAATGTACGAAAGCCTGGAGGGGTCACTGTTTTGCTCCAAAAAATCTCGAAACTTCGACTTTATCTCGAAGCTTCGAGATTTTAAAAGTCGAAGTTTCGCCTTTATTTTCGAAGCTTCGAGATTTCAGAAGTCGAAGTTTCGCCTTTATTCTCGAAGCTTCGATATTTTTAAGCCCTACAAAGTGAGGCCGGCAATCAATTTAGAGAGTCTCCTTAGGGCACTATGTATGACTTCCGGTCATTTATTGCTCAGCAATCAACGACTGAAAAAGTTCGTAATTACGAAAATATTTTCGCAACTATAGATGTTTAAGCCATGGGCCTACTTTGGTATTAAAGACCAAAGACCCCTCAAACGGCTTTTAGGGGCAAAGTGAGGCTGGCAATCATCAGAGGGCCTCCTTAGGTCACTATGTATGGCCTTCAGTCATTTAATGCGTAATTACGAACTTTTTTGCACGATCGGTCATTTTCATTGCTGACCGACCTTGTTTTCAGGTTGGTATGGTGATACTTACCGCCCTAGGTTTCTTTTTTGCGATTTACAAGCCTTGACCAAAAATCGGGCGGTAAGTATATCTGTTGCCATCTTGAAGCTGTCAATAAAAACTGTCATAAATTTAGTTTTTTGCGAAGCACACGGGCGGTAGGTGCCACCGGTTTCGTTCGGGTAATATTGTCGATCTCTAAAATTTATTACCCTCAACCGGTAAAATGCACCTACCGCCCTTGATAACTATTTCAATCGTGTCCTATGGACATCGGGCGTTGTTTGCTTATCAATAAATGACCGGAGATCATGCATAGCGACCTAAGGAGGCCCTCTATTGGTTGAAAACCTGACTTTGCCCCTAAAAGACGTTTCAGAGGTCTGTCATATCAAATTATGGGCGGGGCTTAAAATTCTCGAAGCTTCGAGAATAAAGGCGAAACTTCGACTTTTATAATCTCGTCGCAGTTGTGTCCGTTCGTTGGTGCGTGTCAGACGTGCCAATCCTAGCGTGCTTCACAGCGATCCGAGTGTTCCTTTGTGTTCAGTCAGCGGTCCGCCCCTAGCTCACTTCAGGGAGCCGAAATTTATTTCGATTCTTTTGAAGAGTGTTTAGTCTGCCGTCCGCCCCTCGTTTACCTCCACTGTTTGAAGTCACCCTTCCAAGTTTCGTTTCGTGCAATGTTGCTTAACTTTGCATAAAGCGAATCTCGGTCACCCATCCAGATTTTCGACACACGCGAAGTTGCTTAACTTCGCGTGTGTAGAATTCCGGATTGACGACAAGCGTGGTAGTTCTCGGGTGCTCTCACCAGCTAAACGCAGCCGAAGCGAGGAAAATTCACATCTCGTATGAGAATTTTCCGAATTCGGTAAACGGTTCTTCGAGCCATCAACGCCATGGCATCAACATCAACTCAGATGGATGGTGCCCCCAAACCAGTGTTAGGAGGGGAGAATGCAGCTCTCGCCTCCATGCTCACCCAGACGATCGCGAGAATGTTCGGCGATTTCAGGGAGGAAATCATGTCCTCTCTAAAATCTATGGACGAGCACCTCGCCGAACAAACCGGAAGACTGGACGCCAGAATCGACGCCATCACTGGCGAAGATGAAGATATCGTCTCAGTCCGCTCATTTGGGTCCCAAATTTCTTTTAGGTCCACCTCCAGCTCAGTCACCGAAGCTTTCACGGACATCGCGAGAAAGCGTAAGTGCAAATCCCCCCCCCCATTTCAGCCAGCCTCCCCTAACTTCGAAACGGCAAACCGTTTCGTAACTTTGATGGAGCTGGACAACGGTACCCCGGCCCACGATGAGGAAGATGCCGCCGCCATCGAGCCCCCGACCAAACGCGTTGCGAAGGAGAAAGCGACCCCTACTGAGGGGCGCAGCTCTCCCTCCCCCGGAACTTCAGCCCCCAAGCTGCAAGGCGCCACCCCCAAGGGTACCGCCTCCAAGGGTACCGCCTCCAAGGGCGCCGCCCCCAAAAATTCCGCCCCCAAGGCAACCGCCCCCAAGGGCACCGCCTCCAAGGGTACCACCCCCAAGAGTGCCACCCCCAAAAGTGCCACCTCCACGAGTGCCACCACCAACGTTGCCGCCCCCAAAGCTGCCACCCCGAAGTACGTCCCCCCCCGCTGGGTTGCTATTAAGAGCACTCCACAGCAGGCCCCTTCCGAGGAAACCCTACCGGGAGACTCGGAGCAGTCTCAGGCACCTCCCTCCTCGGAGGCCGCCCCTGAATCCTCAAAAGTCCCCCAAATCGTCCTGAAGGAACCAGGTAAGTGGTTGGCCGTCTCGGCCAGTTTCAGGACAGAGAAGGTCAACTATACGAAAGCCAAGACCTGCCAGCTAGGGATCCGGATCTTCCCTGCTACAGCTGGCGACTTCCGAGCCATGGTCCGGTTCTTCATCAAGTACAAGATCCAGTACTTTTCCTACAACGACCCCGACAACCGAACAGCCAAAACTGTCATCCGCGGCCTCCCGAGGGATTTCACCCCCGCCGAGGTTGCTGACGAACTGCTGGATATCGGCATCCACCCCAACTCGATCCAACAACTGGTGAATCGATACACCAAAACTCCGTTCCCTCTCTTCAGGGTAGAAGTACCAATAGAAGAGAAAGCGAAGATGTTCGCCATCACCAGACTGGCGAATCTAGTCGTTCGTGTGGAACCGGCTAACAAACCCTCACAGGTTTCGCAGTGTCACCGCTGCCAGCTCTTCCACCACGGCCAGCGCACCTGCGGAGTCAATCCTAGGTGCGTCAAGTGCGGTAGCGACCACTTCACTAAGGACTGCGGGAAAACGGAGGTGGAGGCTCCGAAGTGTGCCAACTGTGGAGGCGCTCATCCCGCCAGTTACAGGGGGTGCCCCAGGTTCCCTCCCCCTTCGAAGAAGAAGGCTTCCAAGCCTTCGAAGCCCAACGGCACCTCATCAGGAGCTTCAGCCCCGAAGCAGGCCGCCGCCCCCAAACAGAGCTCCTCTTCAAAACCTGTTTCCCCAAAACCAGCCCCCCGCACTAAACCTCGTGTGGAACCCGCTACCTGCGATTCCAGGGCCAGACTTCTCCTGGAAATCTGCCAAATGGTATCGTCTTCGGAGAGCACCAAACAAGCCGCCACCAACATTCTTCCGTTGTTGGTGAAACTCATGGAAACAATCCAACAAGAATGAATCCACGGCCGAGTAGGATCAAATCCCTTCAGGCTGCGTTTTTTAACGCAAATGGTCTCGCTGTCCGGCGCGACGAACTGGAAGTGTTCATTCATGAACACGACCTGGAGATCGTGCTCGTCAACGAGACCCACCTCAGGGAAAACCACCGAGATCCGAAAATCCGTGGTTTCACTCTTCATCGCAGAGACCGACAGACTGGCCCAGGAGGGGGAACGGCCATCTATGTAAGTCATCAAATCAAACACTATGTTTCAGCTTTGCCAGAACTACACAGACTGGAAGCCGTAGGCATCGTCGTCGAAACAGTCCGAGGACCTCTAACCCTCTTCTCTTGCTACAACACACAAAAGATCCCCCTTGACGAACTGGCGGATCTCCTGAACAGTGGCAGGCGATTTCAATGCCAAGCACACAGACTGGCACAGTCGAGTCAACAACGCAAACGGTCGCAACCTGCGAACTTTCGTTGATGACAACGACTATCAGGTCCTGGCTCCAGAGGAGCCCACTCACCACAACTACGTGTCAGGTCTGCCTGACACGCTGGACATCGCCATCGTCAAGAATGTCCCCCTCCAAATCGACCTCACTGCCATCAGCGATCTCTCCTCAGACCACAACCCCGTCCTGATGCACATCGGCGATGAGGCTAATGATCCCATCAATCCCACAGGGAAATTCACAAACTGGATTTCCTTCCGCAGAAACGTTGAGGAAAACTTCGGACCGATTCCAACTATTGATGATACTGCAGACCTTAACCGGGCTGTGGAATCATTCGAGTTGAAAATCTCCGAAGCCCTCAACGCTTCAACCAGAACCTTCCCCAGACCTCCCAACAAGCCCCCTCGTCTTCCCCCTCACATCCAAGCCCTGGTAAGAGAGAGAAGAGAGGCCAAAAAGACTGCCGACAGAACGGGAGCCCGGATCGACAAAACCAGGTTTCACAACCTGGTTCACCAAGTCAGGTACGCGCTGAAGGATCTCCGTAACGAGAACTTTCAGACCCACCTGGAGTCCCTGAACATCGAGGACAGTTCTGTGTGGAAACTGGCCAAGACTCTTCGAAACGACCGCAAGCCACTCCCGGCAATTCACGGCCCCAGAGGACTCGTCTTCCGGGAGGAGGAGAAAGCCGAGGTGTTCGCCGAATGTCTGGAACTGCAATGCAGGGTCCCGATACCGGAGGACGCAGATCTCGACCACTACGACCTAGTGGAAGACTTCGCCGAAGTTTTCTGCCAGGAAGCCCCGGAAGACGACGATCACATTCGCCACACCTCCCCGGAGGAAGTCTTTAAGGTAATATCCAGCCTCAAAACGAGGAAAGCCCCAGGCCCCGACCAGATTCCCAATCTTGCCCTCAAAAATCTTCCGAAAAAAGCCATCGTCGCTCTGACTGGGATTTTCAACGCCATGTTCCGCCTTCGCTATTTCCCACCCCGGTGGAAATGCGCCAACGTAATCTTCATCCCCAAACCCGGCAAAGACCGAAAGTTCCCTCAGAACCATCGGCCAATCTCACTGCTCTCTGGTGTCAGCAAACTTGCTGAACGCCTCATTCGCTCTCGTCTCACCGAGATTGTCTCCGATCTCGGTATCATTCCCCAGGAACAGTTCGGCTTTCAACCCAAACATTCCACGACCGATCAACTGATCAGAGTCACAGAGCTCTCCTCACGATGGCTTGACTGGGGTCACGTAGTAGGCGCTACCTTCTTTGATGTTTCAAAAGCTTTTGACACGGTCTGGCATGAGGGACTTATTTATAAGCTCGCTCATGCCGGAATCCCCACGTCGATGGTCCAGATCATCAACTCCTTCTTGTCCGGTCGCTCCTTCAGAGCCAAAATTCAAAACTCCTTCTCAGAGGAGCACCCTCTCGAGGCAGGTGTCCCACAAGGCTCTGTACTCTCACCAACTTTCTTCGCTCTCTACGTGGCAGACATGCCACGCAGCCCAAACTCCACCTTGGCCGTCTACGCCGACGACACGTGCACCCTAGCACACTCCCGTAGCCCTCAGCTGCTTACCCAATACCTTCAGGAAGCAGCTGACAACCTGAGCGAATTCTTTCTTCGTTGGCGCATCGTCGTCAATCCCGAGAAAAGCTCCGCCCTATTCATCTCGCGCAGAAGAGAAGTGCCGCACGGCCATGTGACGATGGACGAGGAGGAGATTCAGTGGCACAACGAGGTCAAGTACCTCGGGGTCAAGCTGGATCGACGACTCAGCTTCATTCCTCACGTGGACTACTCAGTCGCCAAAGCCAAAATGGTAATTGGCCACCTCTATCCAATGCTGTGTAGAAGCAGCGGCTTATCTTTCGAGAATAAGCTGAGGCTCTACAAGGCAGTGGTTAGACCAGCCATGACCTACGGCTCTGGCGCCTGGGGACACGTCTCTAATGCGCAACTCCAAAAGCTCCAAGTCAACCAGAATCGTTGTCTGAGGTACGCCTTTAACGCTCCCTGGTACGTCCGAAACACCCAGCTCCATCAAGAAGCAAACCTCCCGACAATCAAAGACTTCCTCTTTGAAACAAACACACGAACCTTTGCTCGAGCAGAGGTTCATCCCAATCCGCTAGTGAGAGATGCGGTCGACTACGACCCAGCGAATTCCAGAATTCGTCGTCCCAGGACGGCTCTCATCCACCCACCTTGAACCACTAATGTTTAGTATGTTGCAGGTAGACCACAGCAAGATTTCGTCGTTAACTTTCTTTTTCAGCGAACTCTCCCACCTAATGCCTCTCCTTGCCCCTCAGGCAAAACGCTCCCCAGACCCTTCAGGTCTCCCCTCTAAGGAACTCCCCTCAGGAGTCCCTTTCTTAAATTACCTCAGGAGCTTTGCTCCAGCCCGACACGTCAAAAAATAAACAATGATGATACACCGCACGTTGCAGGCTTGCCTTGACGATGCACATAGGTGATGAGCAGTAGGGGCCCTTGGCCTGGCTCTTTTCTGAGTTTTTTTTTTTTTTTTTTTTTTTTTTTTTATAATCTCGAAGCTTCGAGAATAAATGCGAAACTTCGGCATATAAAATTTCGAAGCTTCGAGAATAAAGGCGAAACTTCGACTTCTAAAATCTCAAAACTTCGAGAATAAAGTCGAAGTATCGAGATTTTTTGGAGCAAAACAGTGGCCCCTCCAAGCTTTCGTAGAAATGATCATCATTCGTAATGGTCTTGTGGAAAATTTCAGCAAAATCGGTTGAATGGTTAAGACGTGGGAATTAATTTTCGGTTTTTGGAGCTCACTTTTGAGGAGCCCCACAGTGGGCCGGGAGCGCTAAAAACCGGACAAAAATCGATATTTATAAAAGTCATCATATTGTGAAAATTTGATGACACTTCAAGGAATAGATTACCTTTAGGTAAAGATCCAAAACCCCAGGCAGGTATGAGGAACTTTAATCCATCTACCGTCCCCCCAAACTCAACTTTTGCGAAGGGGTCGAAAAAGTTAAAAAGGCAAGAACAATCCATATGAGTAAAATTCGGTAAAATTTATTACCGAAAAAAGGCAAAACTGCGCGAATTTTACAAAATTAACGCTCGGGGGGGAGAAAAATTGTTAAGGGGGATGAAAAATCAAAAGGGGTGAAAATGTACTGTAGTTAAGTAGAACTAGCGAAAATCACACGAAAAAGAAGCGGTCTGGGTAAATTTTGCTCTTTGAGGGTTCACATATCATGAAAGGGTTTGAAAAGTTGTGGATGGGTTAAAAATTTATGAAAATGACTTTTAATTATTAACAAATCAGAAGAAAGAAAAAAAAAATACAATGTATTTACTCCGCTTGCTAGGACTTAGGGGTTGTTAGTAGCGTAGGGGTTGGTTTTAGGTTGAAGATGCATAAGACTTTTTTCAATAGTTAACCGAAATCTATCGAACCCTCTAATTTTATTCCACCACTTAGGTACATGAAAAAATTTCAAGTTTCAACCCTTAAATTTCATCCCCCTTGTTAAATCATAATGAAAATTTACCCATCCACCTACAGCGTCGCTGTAAATTACCACACCAAATCCAGCCCTGATACGTTGAGCAATTTTTGAGTTCTCGCATTTTTGTGTTTCGGCAGGTTAGGGGCTTGTAAGGCCTTTAAGGGTCGTTTTTCGCGAGTTATGAATAAGACCTTTTTTGTACCATCAATAGAAAGCTTCGAATGGTATTAATTTCAACCCTACATTATTCAGTAAAAATTCAAGTTTCCACCCCTAACTTTCATCCCCTTCGATAAATTTCTCCTAAAATTCACTCTTCCCTTCTCGAAGATGCAGTGTGTAAGATAATAATAATAATAATAATAATAAGTTTATTGTGCATTCATAATACAATAATACACAAAAGGAAGGCAATCAGTTATGAACTGGTTTTCATTGCCCCCAACACTAACAAGAAACAAATATTATACAAGCGAAAACACAAAAAAGAACAAAGCTATCTAAATATCGAAACAGCAGATAACAATCAGTAATTACGTTGCATATCGAAATAATAATTTTGAAGTTTATGTTTAAGAATCGAGACAGATTTAGAAGAGGTGAACAGACTATAATGATGATTTAGTAAAATGGTAGCAACATATTGGAAAGAAAATTCAAACTTAGATGTCCTATGCTTAGGAATACAGAAGAGCTGAACATGTCTCAAGTTATTGTCATGTACAGTATTGCGCCTACGTAACAAACTATATAAATCAGATGATCGAGCATCCGAATGTAACAACTTATACAGAAAACAAAGAAATTGAATTGTGAAATTATACTTTATCTTAAGAATTTGTTTTTCTACATAATATGGTGTAATATGGTGACGATAGCTAACATTGAAGGAAAATCTAAAACAACTGTTTTGCAGCTTTTGAATTCTGCTCTTGAAAAGTTCAGTAAGATGAAAATAGTATACATAGCTGCAGTAATTGAGGCTACTTAATATTAACGAGTTACACAATCTCCATTTAACATCAGAGCTTAGGTAGTACTTAAACTGAAATATAGTCTTGAATTTACCGTAACATGAGCTTATTAAATTGGTAACATGCTTTTCAAAATTTAAGTTGGGGTCACAATATACACCTAAATTTTTTACAAACTTTTGCAACCCAATGACTTCCTCATTAAGGATTATGTTGTCCCGCTTGCTATTTATCGCCTTTTCACAAGCTGATTTTGAACCACAGACAATTGCTAATGCTTTCGTTGTATTCAATTTCAAACCATTATCGATCGACCATTTACTGACTGCAGACAGGATTCTGTTCACTTTCACTATTGCAGCATTTATCTCTGAGGGATGACATGTAACGTAGAATTGAGTGTCGTCAACATATTGAATAATTCCAACGTCCCAGTTTCGCAGAAGATATTGCTTATATGTGTCAAATGACAGGGCTTTATGGACGTTTCTACCCCTAAACTCCAACCCCCTATTTCACCACCCCCACATGCCCTAAAAGAAGTTGTGTTTTCAACTTCACCACCCTTACCCAATTCGTTGAAAAATTAAGGTGATTTGTAAATTCATATTTTCAACACCTCATGATTTCACCCCTTTATGATTTACAGGGGTGAGTTTATTTTTCCGGTATGACAGAGTATTTACTGACTTCAGTTGTTCATAAATAAATCAATAGGATTTCATCGCCTTTTCACAAGCTGATTTTGAACCACAGACAATTGCTAATGTTTTCGTTGTATTCAATTTCAAACCATTATCGATCGACCATTTACTGACTGCAGACAGGATTCTGTTCACTTTCACTATTGCAGCATTTATCTCTGAGGGATGACATGTAACGTAGAATTGAGTGTCGTCAACATATTGAATAATTCCAACGTCCCAGTTTCGCAGAAGATATTGCTTATATGTGTCAAATTACAGGGCTTTATGGACGTTTCTACCCCTAAACTCCAACCCCCTATTTCACCACCCCCACATGCCCTAAAAGAAGTTGTGTTTTCAACTTCACCACCCTTACCCAATTCGTTGAAAAATTAAGGTGATTTGTAAATTCATATTTTCAACCTCATGATTTCACCCCTTTATGATTTACAGGGGTGAGTTTATTTTTCCGGTATGACAGAGTATTTACTGACTTCAGTTGTTCATAAATAAATCAATAGGATTTCAGAAAAAATAAATAAAATATAATTATCCGCTTGCAAAGAGTTAGGGGTGGTTAATGGTTTTACATTGAAAACTCATAAGAACTTTTTTCAATAGTTGACCGAAATCTATCGAACCCCGTAATTTTAGGCTACCATTTACTTGAAGAAATTTCACGTTTCAACCCTCAAATTTCATCCCCCTTGTTTGATCTTATTGAAAATTTATCCGTCCACCTACAATGTCACTGAAAATTGACACACCAAATTCTGCCTTGATACGTTGAGTATTTTTTGAGTTCTCGTATTTTTGTGTTTCTGCATGTTAGGGGCTGCAGCGCCTATAAGGGTGGTTTTTCTCAAAATATGAATGACACCTTTTTTGAATCATTAATGGAAAGCTCTCGAATGACGCCAATTTCGACCAACACTTATTAAGCGGAATTTCGAGTTGCAACCCCTAATTTCCACCCCATCTGTTCGATTTTGGCAAAAACGCATCCCCCGCAAGATTTCACCGATATATGTGGATATGTCGAGTTTCCGACAGCTGCGTGCAACCCTTGCGGAGTTATCATATTTTTCGTGGTTTTCATCCCCTAAATTTCATCCCCCGAAATTAGCATCCCTTCACCTTCAACAGGCTTGAGGGTCGAACGTGCATACCCAGTTTCAGCAAGATACCTCCATTAGTTCTCGAGTTATTGCAATTCATAATTTTTCGGTTTTTCACCCCTAACTCCCACCCGATATGGCCCAAAAGCAATCCCCGCCTTACTTTTCGGGAGACGAAGCTGCCTACCAAGTTTCAGCTCGATATCTCAATCTGTTCTCAAGTTATGCGACGGACAGATTGAGGAGGGATCGATACGACGAGCGAGCGAGCGAGCGAGCGAATAAGCTAAAACAAGAGTGCCTCGCATTTTGCTACGGCACTAAAATGTGTCTGTGTGTATGTTTGTACGTACGTACGTTCGTACGGTTGTACGTGCGTTTGTAAACACGCCACAGCCAAAACTACTAGGCCGATTAGGCTGAAATTTGGTACGTAGGCATCTCATGACCCAACTTAGATCTGAAAAGCTTTTGGAGCCAATCGCGCAACCGGAAATGCCATTTTGGCACATAAACTTTTAAAATTTAAATGCAAAGCCCCATTTTTCACGTCACCGTAAGAAAGACCTTCAAATTCTGCTTCTAAAAATTTATTCACTCTTAGTGCCTTTTTGACCAAAATTGAAATATTCGAGATTTTTAACATACTTTCAAAATACGATACAGCCGAAACCTCTGGACCGATTTGGCTGAAATTTTGTACATGGAGACTGTATTATACGTCGAAGAGCAGAAAAATGTTTGGAGGCAATCGGCAAACGGAAAGTGCCGTTTTGGCACATCAATTTTCAATTTAAAATATACTCCCTATTTTACTATCCCAAACAACTTTTTGAAAATTTTATTATCAGCATCAGGAAGGTCTTCAAATATTTGTTTTAAATAAGACAAAATCATTTGCATTTACTGCCATTTGGGTAAAAAAAATAAAATTTTGTAATAACACTAGAAACACATTATAGCCTAAACTACTGGATCGATTTGACTGAAATTTGGTACATGGATCCGTGACCCGTTGAAGACCTGAAAGGCTTTTGGAAGCAATTGGTAAACGAGAAGTGCCATTTAAGCATATCAACTTAAAATTCTAAATACACGGCCTCCTTTTTTATGTCGCCAATAGGAAGACGTTCAAATTCTGGTTCTAAAAATGTATTCACAGTTTCTGCCATTTCAGAGAAAAATGATGAAAAACTCTTTCTCATTAAAAGTTAGCGCGCTGACAGTGGCAGTTATTGTCAAAAAGTTGGCAAAATATTAACCTTAAAAGGAACATGTCAAATGTGATGGGTGATATCCGAAGCGATGTTGGTATTTGCTGGTATTTGTCAGAAAATTGCGAAATTAGTCACAGACGAAAAACAAAAAAAAAATCTGGTTCAAAGCTTGGTCCATTTTTCAAAGAGGAACTGATGTTTGATTACACAAGGTAGTTTCACGAGACTGTGAAACTACCTTGTGTAATCAAAAAAAAATCTGTTGAATTGACTACTAGCTACACAGAATACAAAGATCCGCGCGATGGGGAGGTTCCAGCCGCTTCTCTGCTGCATTTTTCTTTAATGTGTTATATTTGTGTTGAGATACAAAAAGTTAGCCACGAGATCCCGCTTTGGAAAAAATTGCAAAAAATAGCCTGAACAATCCTTTATAACCTAGTTGAATTTCATAGGCGCGTTCAAGTGCCTTTTCGAGATTTTTTTGTTTTTCTGCGGCGATGCGCGCAGCTTGACCAGCGTTCCTGGACGGTTCGGTCGCTCGTTGCTGCAGAAGCGAATACTACCTACTCGCTACTAAAACTGTTTATTTTAACCTCCCCAACCCCATCACAATTTTTAAAAAATGGGAGGTTACTGCAATCACTAAAATTTTCGAATTCGAGATAAGACCGGATCTATGCGTTTTGAGGTCTCAGGAACCCAAAAAAGTGGTTTTTAAAATGTGTCTGTGTGTATGTTCGTACGTACGTACGTTTGTAAACACGCCGCAGCCAAAACTACTAGACCGATTTGGCTGAAATTTGGTACGTGGGCATCTAATAACCTAACTTAGATCTGAAAAGCTTTTGGAGCCAATCGTGCAACCGGAAATGCCCTTTTGGCACATCAACTTTTAAATTTTAGATGCAAACCCCCATTTTTCACGTCACCATAAGAAAGGCCTTCAAATTCTGCTTCTAAAAATGTATGCACTCTTAGTGCCTTTTTGACAAAAATTGAAATATTCGGGATTGTTAACGTACTTTAAAAACACGATACAGCCGAAACCTCTGGACCGATTTGGCTGAAATTTTGTACATGGAGATTGGGTGACCCGTTGAAGACTTGAAAGCCTTTTGGAAGCAATTGGTAAACGGGAAGTGCATATACAGGCTGGTCCAACACTAGTGTCCAGCGGCAAAACGACCTTTTACTTTGAGGCTAGAGTTTTGAATTTTTTACAGGGTGTATGGGTACTAAAAACCCTTCAGATGACGTTAACATTTTTTTCATTGGACCAAAAATGTGACGTCACGAGATTTCAAATTGAGCTATTTTCATGGAATAAATAATTTTTGTCCATAGGTTGACTATTTTCGGCCTTAAGATTATGTTGACCAGATTTTTAATTTTTTTGAACGTCAGGTTAGCAAACTGCAGAAGGCAAAATAATCGTCATTTTATTTCATAAGGAGGCCGTGAAACAATATCGAAACGATGCGCCGTGTGTCCAACTCGAGTTCATCGGAGATTTAGAACTGTCAGTTGCTTGTCATGTTTGACAGCGGCCATTGAGCCCCAGAATTATTAATTGATTGATTTATTCGAATAATCTAATATTTTTACAAAAAAATTATGTGAAAATCATCGAGTCTGCCCCGCGAAGTTTTAAACACGCGCGCAGACGCAAAGCGTGTTGTTTACATCCTCGACTCTCGGCAGTTGATGCCTGGAAGATGTGAAGATTAATGAACCTTTTAGCAGTTTATTTTCTTGCAAACGCTCTCCAGAGGTTTACCTCATTTAATTATCAGTGAATAGAGTAAGTTTTTCAATTTTCTTTGTATTATTATAAGCAATACTGGTTAATTTAAGGTGTGAAGATTTGGACGACAGGATCATCACAATCTACAAGAAGCAGTTGTTTACTACAATTACAAGATAAAGGAATAACGAAGGCAAGACTAGCAAAATTATTCGTCAGTGTTAGTAATGAGAACGAGAAACCGAAACCCTGTCTGTCGAAGTGCCCGAACTTTGGTGAAATGCAATGCGAATGAATCTGGGACAGGTTTCAAAATCATACGTATTGTCTTTGTAAAACAATCAGCAAAACAGTAACAATTTCTGTTGGATTAAATTATGAATAAAGCACCACTAAACTTATTTATTTTAAGTAAGGTACCTACACACGCATCTTTATGAAATGGTCTGAATATTCACTTGGAACAAAATGCCCCAAATTCCTAGCTAGTAATTTATTTCACATTACTAATTCAACAATGTAGTTTATTTAGTTAAACGTAGTAAGGTTTCACTGCAAATCTTGACACTAATCATCGCAGTCACTACACGGGTTCCTTAAACCGACACTGGTGCAACTATATCCACACTTTTCCCTTGTAAAATGTAAACAGTCTTGGATCAGAACGTGATAATCATCAACAATTATTTGTAGTAGATGCCATAATCTTGTCGTTTAAATCCGAGTCCAAATCTTCATCACCTTCAATTAAACAGGAAACAGGGTTGTTTTTACAGATACAATGAAAGTTGAAAAACTTACCCAATTCACAGATAATTAAATAGGGTAAACCTTTGTACGAGTTTGCAAGGAAATAAACTGCTAGAAAGGTTATTAATCGTGTCGGACTGCCATGCCGGCATCAGCTGTCGAGTGTCGAGATGTAAACACGCATTGCGATTGCGCCTGCGCGTTCAAACACTTCGCCGTGAATATTCATGACTTTCGCATAAGTTTTTTGTAAAAATATCAGATTATTTCAATAAATCAATCAATTAATAATTCTGGAGTTCAATCACCCGTGTCAAAACATGACAAGCAACTGACAGTTCTAAATCTCCGATGAACTCAAGTTGGACACACGGCGCATCGTTTCGATATTGTTTCACGGCCTCCTTATGAAATAAAATGACGATTATTTTGCCTTCTGCAGTTTGCTAACCTGACGTTCAAAAAAATTTAAAATCTGGTCAACATAATCTTAAGGCCCAAAATAATCAACCTATGGACAAAAATTATTTATTCCATGAAAATAGCTCAATTTGAAATCTCGTGACGTCACATTTTTGGTCCAATCAAAAAAAAATTAAGGCCATCTGGAGGGTTTTTAGTACCCATACACCCTGTAAAAAATTCAAAACTCTAGCTTCAAAGGAAAAGGTCGTTTTGCCGCTGGACACTAGTGTTGGACCAGCCTGTATATAAGCATATCAACTTAAAATTTTAAATACAATAAGGTCTTATTTTTTATGTCGCCATTAGAAAGACGATCAATTTCTGGTTCTAAAAAAGTATTCGCAGTTTCTGCCATTTCAGTGGAAAATAGAGGAAAAATTCTTTCTCATTAAAAGGGATATTAACCTTAAAATGTTGTCAAATGTTATGGGTGATGACGGTATTTGTCGAAAAGCATAATAAATTTTCTGTTGAACTGACTACTATCTACACAGAATATAAAGATCCACGCGATGGGGAGGTTCCAGCCGCTTCTCTGCTGCATTTTTTATTCAAAGTTATGTAAGCATAATTTGGAGTACACCTAGTATATGAGAATGTAGTTTTTCGACGTTTTATACGAAATAGTATATTAAAAGAAAATGCAGCAGAGAAGCGGCTGGAACCTCCCCATCGCGTTGTATTCTGTGTAGATAGCAGTGAAATCAACAGAATTTTTTTTATGCTTTTCGCAATTTTATTTTTTTCGCAATTTTCTGACAAATACCGACATCACCCATCACATTTGACAATATGTTCCTTTTAAGGTTAATATTTTGCCACCTTTTTAACAATAATTGCCACTTTATGTCATTCACTGTCAGCCCGCTCCCTTTTAATGAAAAAGAATTTTTTCTCTATTTTCTACTGAAATGGCAGAAACTGTGAATACATTTTTAGAACCAGAATTTGATCGTCTTTCTAATGGCGACATAAAAAAGGAGGCCTAGTACTTTAAATTGATATGCTGAAATGGCACTTCCCGTTTATCAATTGCTTCCAAAAGCCTTTCAGGTCTTCAACGAGTCACCCAATCTCCATGTACCAAATGTTAGTCAAATTAATCCAGTAGTTTGGGCTATAATGTGTGTTTAGTGTTATTACAAAATTTCAACATTTTTTACCCAAAGGGCAGTAAATGCGAACGAATTTTGTCTTATTTAGAACAAGTATTTGAAGACCTTCCTGATGCTGGCAATATTTTAACCTCCCCAACTCCAACAAAATTTTAAAAAAATGGGAGGTTACTGCAGGGGCTCGGAATTGGGTGAGGTAGACAGGGAGCAAGAAAAATCACAGTCGAGGGCCTTCGAGTGGTTGAATACGAATCGCCTAAGCGTAAATAAGGATAAGACTAGCGTAGTGCTATTTACTCTAAAAAATAGATCTTCGGCGGATGCAGAAATTTATAGAGATAGCTCGGTAAACTTCCTAGGCGTCACTATTGATGAGGGACTATTGTGGGATTCCCAGGGCGAAGCACTAGCAAAAAAACTAACAAAGAACGTATATATTCTAAGGCAGTTATCTGGATGTGTATCACTTAATGTGTTGATGATGGCATACTATTCTCTTTTTCAGACAAGGATGACGTACGGGATCCTCCATTGGGGTCATTCGTCATGTAGGCACAGAATTTTTTCACTTCAACGAAAAGCAATTAGAGCAATCTTTAATCTACCCTATCGAGCTGATTGCAAAGAGTATTTTATTAAACATAAAATTTTAACATTAACAGCTTTGTATATTTATCATTGCTTGAAGTACATAAGAAATAACTTAAGTAAATTCAATCTGACATCTGAGCTCCATACCCACGACACACGTAACAGGGACAATATTTCTTTACTCCCACTTAGACTAACCCGAACACAAACGGGCACTAGGTACTTCTGCGTAAAGTTTTACAATGTTCTTCCGACAGAATTTCGGAAGCTCCCTTGTAGGATTTTTTGCAAAGAACTCAAGTCTTTTCTAATATACAATTGTATATATTCTATTAGTGATTATTTTGACTGTGATTTAACTCAATTGTGCAAGCAGATATAGATGTTATTAAAATGTATTGACTTATGTGTTACTGTTTACTCAGTTGTTGCATCAATAAATCTTATTATTATTATTATTATTATTATTAATCACTAAAATTTTCGAATTCGAGATAGCACCAGATCTTCACGTTTTGAGGTCTCAGGAACCCAAAAAAGCGGTTTTCAAAATGTGTCTGTGTGTGTGTACGTACGTATGTACGTACGTACGTACGTACGTACGTTTGTAAACACGCCACAGCCAAAACTACTAGACCGATTTGTCTGAAATTTGGTGCGTAGGCATCTCATAACCCAACTTAGATCTGAAAAGCTTTTGGAGCCAATCGTGCAACTAGAAATGCCATTTTGGCACATCAACTTTTAAATTTTAAATGCAAACCCCCATTTTTCACGTCACGATAGGAAAGGCCTTCAAATTCTGCTTCTAAAAATGCATTCATTCTTAGTGCCCTTTTGACCAAAAATTTAAAAAACAATGATTTTTAGCGGACTTTTAAATCGCGGTACAGCCCAAGCCCCTGAACCGATTTGGCTGAAATTTTGCACATAGACATTGTATTGCACGTCGAAGAGCTGAACAAATTTTGGATTCAATCGGCCCACGGAAAGTGCCGTTTTGGCACACCAATTTCCAACTTTAAAATTATTCACTCATTTAACCATCCAAAACAAGTTTTTGAAAGATTTATTGTCACAATCAGAAAGGTCTTCAAATTCTGGTTTTAAATAAGACAAAATTCGTTCGCATTTAGTGCTCTTTGGGTCAAAAAATCGAAATTTTGTAGTACCACTAAAGATACATTATAGCCCAGATTAGTGAATCGATTTGGCTGAAATTTGCTACATGGAGATTGGGTGACCCGTTAAAGACCTGAAAGGCTTTTGGAAGCAATTGGTCCACGGGAAGTGCCATTTAAGCATATCAACTTTAAATTTTAAAGCAAGGCCTCCTTTTTTATGTCGCCATTAGAAAGACGATCAAATTCTGGTTCTAAAAATGTATTCACAGTTTCTGCCATTTCAGTGGAAAATAGAGAAAAAATTCTTTCTCATTAAAAGGGAGCGGGCTGACAGTGGATGACAAATTCTGTTGAATTGACTACTATCTACACAGAATACAAAGATCCACGCGATGGGGAGGTTCCAGCCGCTTCTCTGCTGCATTTTTTTTTTTTAAGTTGTTTAGAATGGTAAAATGGGAGTATATTTAAAAGTGAAAGTTGATGTGCCAAAACGGCACTTCCTGTAGGTCGATTGCCTCGAAATATTTTTCAGCTCTTCGATGTATAATACTGTCTACATGTACAATATTTCAGCCAAATGGATCCAGAGGTTTCGGCTGTATCGTGTTTTTAAAGTACGTTAACAATTCCGAACATTTCAATTTTTGTCAAAAAGGTTCTAAGAGTGATACATTTTTAGAAGCAGATTTTGAAGGTCTTGCTTAGGATAACATGAAAAATGGGGGTTTGCATTTAAAATTTAAAAGTAGATGTTCCAAAAGGGCATTTCCGGTTGCACGATTGGCTCTAAAAGCTTTTCAGATCTAAGTTAGGTTATTAGATGCCCACGTACCAAATTTCAGTCAAATCGGTCTAGTAGTTTTGGCTGTGGCGTGTTTACAAACGTACGTACAAACGTACGTACGAACGTACATACACACAGACACATTGTAAAAACCACTTTTTTGAGTTCCTGAACCTTAAAACGTGAAGATTTGGTGTTATCTCGAATTCGAAAATTTTAGTGATTGCAGTAACCTCCCTTTTTTAAGTGGTGAAGTGGAGTGGGGAGGTTAAAAACGGCTAGCATATGCGATATCGCATTTAAAGAAGACTGTCTTCCAGTTCTGTAGTGGTATTTACTCAAGACTAATTTAATTTATAATATAATTACTTGCGTTTTGTCAACAATATCGTGACCTAAAATGCTTCCCAGCTGCACCCCCTCCACACATACAGGGTGACTCAGAATTATAGGGACAACGGATACTGGTTATCCGTTGTCCCTATAATTCTGGAGATTCCTATAATCTCTGGAGATTCCTTAGGTAAAAATATGTCGACAAGTTCCTATAAACATATGCCAGAAAATGCCTCCTAAGGGAGTGAGGGCCTCTTAAAGTGGGCACTTTGCCCGTGGTTTTTTCTGAATATCTTCAAAACGGTTAAAGACAGCTACGTGACATTGGATACCTTTATTAAGTGTTTGATGCTGAAGTGATTACCGTGGTCAAAATTTTAAAATTTCGTTCAGTAGCGCCCCGTACAGGGGGGCTTAAGACTAAATTTGTTCAGACATTTTTGAAAGTAGTTTTTTCTCAAACTGTATTCCAGAATCTGGAAATTTGAGGTTTTTAAGTAAAAATGGTACTCTTGTTTGACATCGATAGAATGCGCCCTTTTCGAAAAAAATGGCTTTTCATTGGTTCAGGGCTCCAAAATTTGTGACAGAAGACATGAAAATATCGTAAATAAGTCCATGGAACGATTCCTTCCTTCATTCTAGAAAGAAAAGTTTATATGGAGATGGCTCGAAAAATGCTTCCTAAGGGAGCTAGAGTCCTTCAAACAATATGCTTTCCAAGACTCCCTTAGGAAGCATTTTTCGACTCATGTCCATATAAACTTTTCTTTCTAAAATAAAGTAAGGAACGGTCCCATGAACTTGTTTGCAGTATTTTGATGTCTTCTGTCACAAATTTTGGAGCCGTGAACAGGAACTGTCTTAGATAATATATTTACAAATCATAACTCAAATTTTGTTTCCAGTTTGGAGTTGTGGGATCGCTCTGATCATCTCGCTGTTATACTCGAGATTCCTTTTACATTTGAGTGCAATATAAAGCAGAAGTTTAGGAGAAGAATTTTTTCTGAATCAAATCATGAACGATTTTACAACTACCTTGCGTTTGAGGATTGGAATACAGTTTATTCGGGCAAAGACGTTAACGAAAAGTTTAATCACTTCCACAATATAATACAGTATTATTTTTCTTTATCTTATCCAGAAGGAGTCACGGTCACTGGTAAAAAGGACAAGAGCTGGATTACTCCTGAAATCAAGGCGATGTCAACCGAACTAAAAAATCTGTATTGGTTGCATTTAATAACAAAAAGTAACGATTCTCAGCACTTATATAACTCGAAGAAAAGAGAGTACAAAAGACTAATTCGTCAAACCAAACTAAGCTTTAATGACAACAAGATATATAGTTCCAACAACATGAATAAGGCTGCATGGAATATAATAAAATCAAGTACCTCACCAATAAACGCCGGAAATTTAATTCATGAAATAGAACTTGACCACGGGGTGGAAAAAAATCCCTCCATATTATGCAATGCTTTTAACGATTATTTCACCAAGTCTGTAAATGACGTAGCGGCCGACTTGGGAAAGAATTTGACATCAGTAAAACAATATAGCAGTAGAAAATCCTTTTTCCTATGGCCTGTCACCTACAATGAGGTGTATAATGCCATATTAAGTGTGTCAAAAAAGAAATCTTCAGGTCCAGATGGTATTCCATGTTTTATTTTGAGTAGGGTTGCTCAGCTTATCTGTGCTCCCCTTGAACACATAATCAATCTATCTTTCGTGGCAGGGCAGTTTCCCAGTAAACTGAAGCTAGCCAAAATAATACCAATGTTTAAAAAGGACGACAGGAAATTACTGCAAAATTATCGTCCTATTGCTAATTTATCCGTTTTTTCTAAACTATTTGAAAAAATTATGTATGATCGTCTAGTAGATTTTTTCACGAGAAATGATTTGTTTGCTGAATCCCAGCATGGTTTTCGAAGGGGTAAGTCGACCGAGACGGCACTGTTCGAGGCCTCCAATTTCATCCAAAAGTCTCTTGACAAAGGATTACACACAGTGGGTATCTATTATGACTTGACGAAGGCGTTCGACGTCATTAATACGGAAGTTTTGAAATGTAAGCTTAGCTGTCATGGCGTCAGTGGCCCCCCTTTAGACTGGATCATTTCATACGTAACGGACAGGCAACAATATGTTGAGTTTATAGGGGAACAGTCCGGCATTAACAACAGTAAATTTGAGTCACACGGACTTCCAGTGAAATATGGAGTTCCTCAAGGTGGAATATTGTCGCCCTTACTATTTTTGATATTTTGCAATGACTTATGTAATAACGTTACTTTAGATACATTCAGTCATCTTGGTCAGTTCGCCGACGATACGTCCTTGATAATTAGTAACAGAGAATTTGAAGCATTGGGTTCAGCAACTAATAACATTTCTAATGAAGTAAGCAACTGGTGCTCTTCCAACGGCCTTCTGTTGAACCCAAAAAAATCAGCAGCTATCATATTCCGCAATAATCACAGAACAGATGAATATCCCAGGAGCGTTCTAATAAAAACAAAAGGAAAATCGATACAAAATTTCTCTAGCACTAGGTTCTTGGGAGTAATTTTGGATGAGTCATTGAGTTGGAGCGATCACATTAACTTTGTTGCAGGTAAATTGGCCTCGAGCTGTTTTGTTGTCAGAAATTTAAGAAAACAAGTTAGTGACAGAGTTCTTCTTTTGTACATTAATGGGTGTGTGATGAGTGTGTTATCATACGGTATCACTGTTTGGGGATCCTCGCCAGGTGTTGACAGGCTGTTCCTCCTGCAAAAGCGGCTCCTACGTATTCTTGGGGAAGCGGGCTATCTGGAGCACGCAGCTCCCATTTTTAAAAAACATAGGGTGATGACTGTCTATTCCCTTTATTACTATAAACTTCTCCTCTTTATCAAGAAGCACTCACACTATTTGAAAAGGAACATACATTTTAACCAGGGCATGCTTACTAGGTACGCAAAGGACTTCAGCATCGAGTTACATAATACCTCTATGTATGAGAAGAGCCCTCTATACATGGGTACTAGGGCGTTCAATCACTTGCCACCTTATTTGAAGGAAATTAAAAATTTTAAAATCTTTAAAACAAAATTAAAAACCGTTTTAACCGACAATGCCCTTTACAATCACTCCCAGTATTTCAACTTGTTTTAATTTGTTTGTCCAAATAAGTCAAATTCAATATCTATTTCTTTTGTTTATTTGTTTTGTCTCACATTTGTAACATAATGACGCATCCTATGTTTCTAAAGAAATCAATGGAATAAAGATTATTATTATTATTATTATTATAAAAAGTAATTTTCTTCAAAAACGGTGCCTCCCATCGATGTCAATCAAGAGTTCCATTTTTACATAAAAACCTCAAATTACTTGCAACTCAACTCAACTACTTACCAAAATGTTTGAGCATTTTTAGTCCTAAGTCCCCCCTGTATGGGACGCTTCTGAACAAAATTTTAAAATTTTGACCACGGTAATTACTTCAGCATCAAACACTTATTAAAGGTATCCAATTTCACGTTGCTATCTTTAACGGTTTTGAAGATATTTAGAAAAAACCACGGTCAAAATGTCCAATTTAAGAGGCCCTAACTCCCTTAGGAGGCATTTTCTGGCATATGTTTATAGGAGCTTGTTGACATATTTTTACCTAAGGAATCTGTGGTTAGCCGTTGTCCCTATAATTCTGAGTCACCTGTACGAACTCGTTCATGAAGCCGTTTATTTTTTTTATTATCTCAGTAGTATGCCGTAGTATGTGGTGCAAACTGAGCATTGCGCAAAAAATTTGGATTTTTAACCTCCCCAACCCCATCGCAATTTTAAAAAAATGGGAGGTTACTGCAATCACTAAAATTTTCGAATTTGAGATACCACCAGATCTTTACGTTTTGAGGTCTCAGGAACACAAAACAGGGGTTTTTAAAATGTGTCTGTGTGTATGTACGTACGTTCGTTTGTAATCACGCCACAGCCAAAACTACCGACCAATTTGGCTGAAATTTGGAACATAGGCATCTCGTAACCTAACTTAGATCTGAAAAGCGTTTGGAGCCAATCGTGCAACCGGAAATGCCATTTTGGCACATCAACTTTTAAATTTTAAATGCAAACCCCCATTTTTCACGTCACCATAAGGAAGACCTTCAAATTCTGCTTCTAAAAGTGTATTCATTCTTAGTGCCCTTTTGACCAAAAATAAAAAAAAAATTATTTTTATCGGACTTTAAAATCGCGGTACAGCCCAAGCCCCTGAACCGATTTGGCTGAAATTTTGTACATGGGGATTGTATTACACGTCGAAGAGCTGAACAAATTTTGAATTCAATCGACTCACAGAAAGTGCCGTTTTGGCACACCAATTTCCAAATTTAAAATTATTCTCTCATTTGACCATTAAAAACAAGTTTTTCAAAGATTTATTGTCACCATCAGAAAGGTCTTCAAATTCTGTTTAAATAGGACAAAATTAATTCCCATTTAGTGCTGTTTGGTTCAAAAAATCGAAATTTTAAAATAACAGTAAAAATACATTATAGCCCAAATTACTGAATCGATTTGGCTGAAATTTGGTACACGGAGATTGACCTGACCTGAAAGGCTTTTGAAAGCAATTGGCACACGGGAAGTCCCATTTAAGCATATCAACTTAAAATTTTAAATACAAGACCTCTTTTTCATGTCGCCATTAGAAAGGCGATCAAATTCTGGTTCTAAAAATGTGTTCACAGTTTCTGCAATTTCAGTGGAAAATAGAGAAAAAATTCTTTCTCATTAAAAGGGAGCGGGCTGACAGTGGATGACATAAAGTGGCAGTTATTGTCAAAAAGGTGGCAAAAGATTAACCTTAAAAGGAACATATTGTCAAACGTGATGGGTGATGTCCGAGGTCACGTCGGTATTTGTCAGAAAATTGCGAAATTAGTCAAGGATTAAAAATATTCTGTTGAATTGACTGCTACCTACACAGAATACAAAGATCCACGCGATGGGGAGGTTCCAGCCGCTTCTCTGCTGCATTTTTTTGTAGAAGAAATAATTTTCCCACCCCTATAATTCAACCCCTATGACGATAAATTTTTCTTTTAAGTATTTTTCGGTAATCTGTGAAGCAAATTAGAGATTATGCAAAATTATTGAATTTTTTTGGCTAAGAAATAATTTTTCTTCCCCTATAATTCAACCCCTATGATGACAAATTTTGTTTTGTATTTTTCTGCTAATCTGTGAAGCAAACTGAACACTATACGAAATTTCTGAATTTCTTGGGGAATAAAGAGTTTTTCCGCCCCTACAATTCAACCCTTGTGACGATAAATTTTTTTAACTATTTTTTCAATGATCAGCTACCTAGTAGCAGTTCATTTAAAAAGTTCCAGATTTTTGGCCAAATTTGAACAATTTTGGCCCACTGTGAGCCCTAGTGACGAAATGGGGGCCCATCTAGTGAAACAAAAAAATACGGGTCTTTTATTTTCATGCAAGGAATCTGTGGCGGAAATTATTGCACTCTGAGACGGGTCAGCCTGTATAATGGGATGATAGTAGCGAGTCCCCGAACTGATAAAAAAAACATTGCATTTTAATGCAAGTGTGCACTACGGAGCAGCGATGACAGCATAGAGTTAATCACCGCTCCATAGTGCACACTTAAAATACATTGTTTTTTATCATCAGTGCGGGGACTCGCTGCTATCATCTCGTTCTATTATCACTCATCCCAGCTCCGTTGCGGACGTACCTACCCTTAGACTACTTGTTACTGGAAGATTATAATTGAGCGCAAATAAATTTAAGATTTGGACCACTGTTATTGGAGGATATGTACCAATTAAGCGCCCCCGAAACCTACACCCTTCAAGCCCTGAGGCTAATAATTGAACGGAAAAAATTGCAACTCCCAACACAAAAAATTGACTTGGTGGAAAAGATGCTTGACCTAACTTTACAACCGGAAAATACTAATTGAACCCAAAAAAATTCTTCACCTGCTGATACACCTTTCACGATTTCTTTATCATCAGCATATGCTTCGGCACTACCGGTAATTACCTTGAGACTTAAGAATTGACTTGGTAGAAATTCTACCCTTGACCTACCTACAACCACAAGATACTAATTGAAGGTAAAAAATTTCATCACCTGAAATTGTGAAAAAAATTATGAAATGGTTGAAGAATTAGGGGTTGAAAAAGTAAACTTCCAAATAATGAAATTTTTTTAGGCATTTGACTAGGGTGATGAAATCGAAAACGCAAAAAAAATTCGCCCGTCCCCCATTCCCTAAAACCCACCCCCTTTAACCCCGAAGCGCTTAGGTAAGTTTCGCTTACATTTTTCTGGGCTGTGGGATCTGTTGATCCTGGTGGCTGGTTGTTGCTGGCCATTTTCCGATTTAGTCTTTCTGTGTGTTTTAGCAATTTCGATTTTCTTTATTCTTCATCTTGAACGGAAACTCTAGAGAATAAAATTAATGGCTCGCTGTCGTTATTTATTCTATTTAATTTAGGCACTTACGGTGGGGACATTTTTCGTAAGCGAAGACATGCGATGATCGTTTGCGTTAGATGCACAAACACGATTCTTATGTGGACAAATGACTTTCTTAAATTTCGGATCTATAATATATTATATCTAGTAATCATTTATCAAGTACTATATTTAGAAACCGTTATCTGATTGAAAGGTAATCTTAATTTTTGCATTGCATTGCAATTGAATCGGTAGGTTAATAGATAGCTTATGCCTGAAATTTTGTACCCGCTTTGGGCGTTTTGCAGTTTTGGCTCTAGAAAACCTTGCTAGGATAGGTATAGGTATGCACATGACATTTCGTGAAGAAATTTAAGACCAGTAGCAAATTTCAATTACCTGATTCTGAATCAAAGCCAAATCACTTACGACGTAGCTGGCACCTGACAATACAGGGTGTTCCTATATTCATAGTCCTAACTCCGGGACGTTACTCCTTACACCATTCTAGGAAGAAAAATCCCTATGGACATATGTCCGGAAATACTTTATAGGAGAGTTACGCTCCTTCAAAGGGGTACTCAAAAAGTCTTTTTTTTTAATTTTTCGAAAAGTTTTAATAGAATTTTGAAATTTGAAACAATCATTAGTGTTATAAAGAGCTCTCTCCTCACATTTTTTCAGATTTTTAATAACATCACTGGCGTGCGTTCTTGGAGGCCCTTACACATTTTTTAGATTTTCTTTTGTTGTAGTCATTTTTCTCACCAAATAATATAAAATCTTAATCGGTGGTCGATTCTACCCAGAAGAGAGGCTCTTGTTGAAGGTCGCTAAAACGCACCCTTATCGATTAAAGTGACTGGTTTAGAGCGCGAAGATTTCTGTTGTAAGATTTATTTTATCTACCCAATTAGTGAAAATAAACTCAGAATATAACATCTTACATAATTTTGGAAAAAAAAGTTCATATGGACTTGTGGCGGTAAATAATTCCTAAGGGGGCTATGATGGTTCTTCGAATAATATGTTTTCCGAGACTCCAATAGAAGGACCATAGCTCTTTTAGGAAACATTTTCTGCCGTATCTGAATATGAACTTTTTTTCCTAAAATGATGCAAGGAATCATCCTCCATCTTTATTTTCACTAATTAGGTAGACAAAACAAAGTGCTAATCACAAATTTTCGCCCCCTAAACTAACTGGGATCATTTAATTCGAAAATGGTGCGCCCTAGCTACATTCAACAAGAGCACCTTTTTTATGTGCAATGGACCAGAGATTACGAATTTGTTATTATTTGCCAAAAAATGACCCACAACAAAAGAAAAAGTAAAAAAATATGTAAGATCCCCCAAGAACTCACACCTCTGATGTTATTAAAAATCTGAAAAAAATTGAAGAGAAAGCTCTTTATAGCTCTAATCATTGCTCTGAATTTCAAAATCCTATTGTCCATATTTTTCGAGAAATTTTCGGAAAACTGATTTTTTGAGTAGGTACCCCTTATAGAGCATCTCCGGACATATGTACATAGTAACTTTTCTTCTTAGAATGATGTAAGGAATAACGTCCCGGAGTTAGGAATATGAATATAGGAACACCCTGTATAAGCACAGCGTTTGATAGGAAGGTACCTAATTCTCAAATTGAATTTATGGAAGAATAAATATTTTTTTGCAAGTGATGGAGTTTGAGTTTTATAATCAATTTTTTCACTTGCTTGTGACGTATCTGCCATTGAATTTACCCTTATTTTTTGCAACAATAGGCCTTTTCTCACGTTTCTGCAATAATTGTGCAAAAAAACGTCCAATGCAAACTACAGAATTGGCGTTCCGGGGAAGCTCACACTGAACAAAGAAATTCGGATGTTGGGTGGGTACACAACTTTCCTCATGCGCTCTTTGTCGTTTATCCTTATCTTAAGTAATAGTTTCAGAAGACCAAAACAAATACCTATATCAGGTGTCGATTCATTTTGCTCAATTTCGTAATTATTAATGTTTATCTAAAATATTTTGAGAAAAATCAATTTAAGTGCTTTGTTTGTGCCAAATTCAATACAACTAAGATCTGATTTATCAAAGAACCAATTATAATAAGGCGCTTGAAAATAATCTGGTACCCATGCGATTTACTGCCGTAGCAGAATGTGGAGGCACTCTTACCTTTAATTATTCGCTCGCTCGCTCGCTTGATCGCTCGTCGAGTTTGACCGTCGCATAACTTGAGAACGGATTGAGATATCAACCTGAAATTTGGTATACAGCTTTGTCTTGTCTCCCGAAAAGAAAGGCGGGGATAGCTCTTGGGCCATAATTGGCCCGAAGGGATGGGAATTAACGGTGTAAAACCAAAAAACTATTAATTGCAATAATTCGAAAGCCGATGCAGTGAAACTTCCACGTTTCACTTCCAAATCTGTTAAAAGTTAGGGGGTGTATACATCAGGGGACAAAGATTTAGGGGATGAAAACCACAAAATATGATAACTTCGCAATGGATGCACACAGTGATTACAATATCGATCTTATTGTCACTATCGCGGTTAGAAATGATTTTAGTGCCGTAGCAGAATGCGGAGGTACTGTAGTGTTAGTGAAATCGCTCGCTCGGCCGGCCGGCCGCATATTCGGAAACCCTCAGCGCCACAGAACCAGGTAAAAATCTCGGTAAAAATAGAGCCCCACGATTGGTCTATTATAAACGCGGGGCAGATGTCAAAATTTTAAATGCACTTCTGCTGTACAGGACATGTGAAAGTAAAGAGTTGAACAGTAAAACTAAAATGGTTAAAAGTAGGTAGCAGGTAAATTCGTGTCAGTTAGGGTATTAAGAATAATTTACAATCAAAGATTATTAAACGAAATAATTTAGGTATTTGCTATTCTTAAAAAAAAAATATTTTAGTGCCGTAGCAGAATGCGCAGGTACTGTAGTGTTAGTGAAATCGCTCGCTCGGCCGGCCGGCGGCTCTACAAAAAAGTCCGCGACGGCCTATAGCTATCTACGATGGGTAGCTCACCGTGATCGTTTTTGTGTTTTAATTTTTGACGAAAATGGCTTCGGTCGCCTATTGTCGACTAGCCGTAACAGATATTTAGATGCTGTCGCGGACTTTTTTTTAGGTCTATTCCTTGTCGACATTTTTTCCTAATACGATTTTAATCCATCTTCAAGCGTTTAGGCAGCGTTCGCAGTAGAAGCGCGAGTGTGCCAAATTTTTTTCCCGAGAGCGAGAAATTATTAATTGTATAACTCGAGAGCGAATGGAAGTATCTTACTGAAACTTGGTTTTCGAGTTCTACCATCAAGTCTGTTGAAGGTGAAGGGGTGTCAATCTTGGGGGATGAAATTTAGGGGTTGAGAATCACAAAAATACGAAAACCTCTCAAATATGTTGCACGTTGAGGTCTGGAACCCGACACACAAGTTACAAATAAACCCCTGTAATCATAAAGTGGTGCAATAAAACCTCCCTTAAAGGCGCTACAACCCCGAACATGCAGAAACACAAAAATACGAGAAAATTAAAAATTCTCAACGTATGCAGGCTGAATTTGGTGTGTCAATTTACAGTGACACTGTAGGCGGCTGGGCAAAATTTCATTATGATCTCACAAGGGAGATAAAGTTTAAGGGTTGAAACAAATTGGCTTATTTTCGTGTTATTTTCTGTAATTCTACTTAATTACGATTAATTCTCATCCCCTTTAACTTTTCATCCCCTTTTACAATTTTTCAACCCCCTAAGTGTGTATTTTGCAAGTTTTCCTTCGGTAATAAATTGAACTCATTTGAATTCGATTTGAATTATGTTTATCTTTTTCACTTTTCCAACCCCCTTCCCCAAAAGCAAAATTTGCATAATTGGCTTACTTTCGTGTTATTTTCTGTAATTCTGCTTAATTACGATTAATTCTCATCCACTTTGACGTACGCTTCATCCCCCTTTACAATTTTTCAACCCCCTAGGTGCTAATTTTGCCAAATTCGGATATTTTCGTTTTTCCTCCGTAATAAATTGAACCCATTCGAGTGTTAATTTTGTAAAATTATCCCAGTTTTGCCTTTTTTTGGTATACATTGTTCTTGCCTATTTCTCTTCTTCGACCCCCAAAAGCCAAATTTCCATAATTGGCTTATTTTCGTGTTATCTTCTGTAATTCTGTTTAATTACGATTAATTATCATCCCTTTCGACTTTTCATCCACCTTTACGATTTTTCAAACCCCTAAGTGCTAATTTGGCATAATTGCGTAATTTCGTTTTTCTTCGGTAATAAATGAACTCATTTGGATGATGATTACATTTTTCACTTTTTTCGTCTCCCTTCGCATTTTTCCAACTTTTCAAAAGCAAAATTTACATAATTGGGTTATTTTGGTATTATTTTCCGTAATTTTACTTAGCCATGGTTATCCTCTTATCTTTTGACTTTTCGTCCACCTTTACGATTTTTCAACCCCCTAAGTGATAAATTTTTCAAAATTCGCCAAATTTTGTTTTAATTCAGGCAATTCTTTTCATTTACTCATTCCTGTTCATTTTCTATTTTGAAATTCTGTAACAACATTTTTTTAACATTTCGCCTTTTTGACACATCTATGCGTTTGCGGAGGCACTACTATACTCGGTGCAGATTGATAAAATCTGCACCCGATTCCACCAGTAAGACCAGCCGCCCCTACATACACATTAACGTAATAAGCATCTACACTCTACAGGGATACACATCGCATTGATATACATCTTCCGGGGGCTTTTTTTGGTGTGCGTGGGCTATTAAAGTCTAGCGCTGAATTTCAAATTCCACTTTCGCTATCTCTATGCGTTAATCACCTTGTACGACACAATAATGCTTAGTGGATTCTAAGGACTTTGAATGTCACTTATCTTTGCTCAATATGGTCAATAGGCATTAATTTACTTCTTTGTTCTAAAATCACCTTTATCTTGCTAATCTCTGAATGCATTTTTTATAACTTCACATTATTGCAATAGGTAAACAAAGTACTTGGCACGTCAATTTATAGAATTTCAAGATTGAATGGGTAAGTATCTACTTATAAAAGCCAACGGAAGATGTATATCAATGCGATGTATGTCTCGGTAGACGTTTAACAAGTTAATGTGTCTTACTGGTGGGATCGGGTGCAGATTTTATCAATCTGCACCTGGTAGTAGTGCCTCCGCAAAAACGCACAGATGTGTCAAAAAGGCGAATTGTTAAAAAATTGTTGTTACAAAATTTAAAAATAGAAAATGAACAGGAATGAGTAAATGAAAAGAATTACAGGAATTTAAAAAAATTTTGGCAAATTTCCAAAAATTAACACTCGGGGTTGAAAAATTGTGAAAGGGGATGAAAAGTCAAGAGGAATGAAAATTAAGTGTGATTAAGTAGAATTACGAAATAAAACACGAAAATAACCAAATTATGCAATTAAAACTTTTGTGGGGGTTGAAATACGCAAATACCTACCATGTTGCGAAGGAAACTGAAAAATTGTAAAAGGTAAACTGAATCCCAAATACATTCAATTTTATGACCGACGAAAAACGAAATTATGCGAATTGGCAAAATTAACACCTAGGGGGTTGGTGAATTGTAATGGGGGATGAAACGTCAAAGTGGATGAGAATTAATCGTAATTAAGCAGAATTACAGAAAATAACACGAAAGTAAACCAGTTATGCAAATTTAGCTTTTTAGGGTTGAAATGTTGCGAAGGCGGTTGGAAAAGTGAAAAAGATAAACATAATCCAAATGAGTTCAATTTATTACCGAAGGAAAACTAAATTACGTGAATTTTGCAAAATAAACACTCAGGGGGTTGAAAAATCGTAAAGGGGGATGAAAAGACAAAAGGGATGAGAATTAATCGTAATGAAGTAGAATTACAGAAAATAACACGAAAATAAGCCAATTATGCAAATTTGACTTTTGGGGGTTGAAACGTTGCGAAGGGGTCGAAAAAGTGAAAAAGGCAAGAACAATCCATATGAGTAAAATTCGGTAAAATTTATTACCGAAAAAAGCCAAAACTGCGCGAATTTTACAAAATTAACGTTCGGGGGGGGGGAGAAAAATTGTTAAGAGGGATGAAAAATCAAAAGGGATGAAAATGTACTGTAGTTGTATAGAACTAATAATAATAATAATACTTTATTGCCCAACAGATAACTCCATTTATAGGACAAAAATAGAACAAAATAATATTGAAGCAAGATAATAACAAAATTAATAATATAATAATAATAATAATAATAATTAATAGTTAGGCAAAATTTGAATAGGTATTTGTTTTTGTAGAAACTGTCATATTTAATTTATTGTAGCTGTTGATATTTGGATATCAGCTTAATAACATTTTAAGGAGTCTAATAAACCAATAGATAAATGTTTATCGATAGATAGGTTTAGCGCAAATAAATGTATTTTTATAGTAGGTAAGTTGTCATCAATCATCATATTCCGAAATACTTTCGGTATGCATTTTTTTATTTGCCTTAGATCATCCTTATCAAATCAATAAATCAATCAATGGGACCGATCCGAACTTTCCGTCCTACGTCGTTGTGGACGCTTTTGCTTTTCGATCTACGTTGTAAGTGACACCGGGCAAAAGAAAACCTCTATCTACGTCAGCAGTGTATAACAAGTTTGACGAGCGGTTGATTTCCTAGCAGCAATAAAGAAACGAAACCTTCAGGAGAGATTTCCAAAGAAAAGCAAAGCACCACGAAATAAATATAACCAGAAAATCGCAATTTTATGGCGCGCTCTAAAATTTATTCAATAATATCAAGATATTCGTGGCAGTTGTAACTATAGAAATTGCAAAATAAACAAAATAGTTGAAAAATTGCAAAAATATTTTTGGCTGTGCTGCCAAACATTGATTAGAATCATTTTAGATTTTATAATTTTGCATCTGCTAGGTTATTTAAGAAAGCCAACGGAAGATGTATATCAATGCGATGTATATCTCGGTAGACGTTTAACAAGTTAATGTGTATGTAGGGGCGGCTGGTCTTACTGGTGGAATCGGGTGCAGATTTTATCAATCTGCACCTAGTAGTAGTGCCTCCGCAAACGCACAGATGTGTCAAAAAGGCGAAGTGTAAAAAAATTGTTTTTACAAAATTTAAAAATAGAACAAAATTTGGCGAATTTTGAAAAAATTAACACTCGGGACTGAAAAATTGTGAAAGGGGATGAAAAGTCAAGAGGAATGAAAATTAAGTGTGATTAAGTAGAATTACGAAATAAAACACGAAAATAACCAAATTATGCAATTAAAACTTTTGTGGGGGTTGAAATACGCACTTATACCTAGCGAAGGAAACTGAAAAATTGTAGAAGGTAATTTTGCAAAATTAGCACTTAAGGGGTTGAAAAATCGTAAAGGTGGATGAAACGTCAAAAAAGATGAGGATTAACCGTGGCTAAGTAAAATTACGGAAAGTAACACCAAAATAACCCAATTATGTAAATTTAGTGTTTGAAGAGTTGAAACATTGCGAAGGGTATGAAGAAAGTGAAAAATTTAATCATCATCCAAATGAGTTCATTTATTACAGAAGAAAAACGAAATTACGCAAATTTTGCCAAATTAGCACTTAGGGGGTTGAAAAATAGTAAAGGGGGATGAAAAGTCAAAAGTGATGAAAATTAACTGTAATTAAGCAGAATTACTGAAAATAACACGAAAGTAAGTCAATTATGTAAATTTATCTTTTGGGGGTTGAAATGTTGCGAAGGGGGTTGGAAAAGTGAAAAAGATAAACATAACCCAAATGAGTTCAATTTATTACCGAAGGAAAACTAAATTACGTGAATTTTGCAAAATAAACGCTTTTTGGGTTGAAAAATTGTAAAGGGGGAGAAAAGACAAAAGGGATGAGAATTAATCGTAATGAAGTAGAATTACAGAAAATAACACGAAAATAAGCCAATTATGCAAATTTGACTTTTGGGGGTTGAAACGTTGCGAAGGGGTCGAAAATGTGAAAAAGGCAAGAACAATCCATATGAGTAAAATTCGGTAAAATTTATTACCGAAAAAAGGCAAAACTCCGCGAATTTTACAAAATTAACGCTCGGGGGGGTGAAAAATTGTTAAGGGGGATGAAAAATGAAAGGGGGTAAAAATGAACTGTAGTTAAGTAGAACTAGCGAAAATCCCACGAAAAAGAAGCGGTCTGGGTAAATTTTGCTCTTTGAAGGTTCACATATCATGAAAGGGGTTGAAAAATTGTGGATGGGTTAAAATTAATGAAAATGACTTTGAATTAGTAACAAATCAGAAGAAAGCCAAAAAAATAAAATAAAATGTGTTTACTCCGCTTGCTAGGGCTTTGGTTCTGCTTTATTGTCGCATCTTAGATCTATTGACCTTGAGGAAAAAGAAGTTATAAGGCTGTTCTGTGACGGTTGTGGTGGACAGAACAAAAATGCCCATATTGTACACCCTTTGGCGTACTGGCTCAGGAAAGAATCCCCAGAGAGCATTAGTGAAATCATCATGCATTTTCCTGTAAGAGGGCACTCTTATTTACCAGCTGACAGGGTCTTTGGTCGCGTAGAAAAAATCTTGAAGAAACAGACTGTTATCGCCACTGCTGAAGAGTACAATGAATTTTATGCCCGGGTCGGAGAAGTAAATCGTTGGGGAAAGATTGGAATCTGTATGACATAAAGGAACTATCAGAAACATACAACAAAGTGGGGGGTATAAAAGAATTAAAGAAAATTCACTTGAAGAAGTTCAGATCCAAAAACGAGATTACCGTTAAATTGAAAGCATCAGCTTTTTTCCGTTTTGAGGAGGAACACAATACCTATGGTTCTATAACCAAAAGAGGAAGAAGTGAAAAGAAATGCGTATTGAAGCAGAAACCTTTGGGAAATTTAATTTCAGACGAAAAAAAGAAGAATGTTGTCACCTTATTGGAAAAACAATTTAACAACGAAGAAGGTGTAGAGTGGCAGAATCTTCCTCAATTAGATTACTACCAAAGAATTCTTGGTAGAAAAGACGACGCAAGAGATCAGAACGATGAGGAGGACTGTTTGGAAGACGATATGGAGGTCCACATTTAAGAGTTTCTTTCATTCGAATATTTAGGTTTAGGTTTTTCAATTCAAATGCGGTAGGTTTAGGTTTTACTTTTCACTGTACTTAAATTTGACAAAAATATATCCACCAAAACTTTAATGTGTTTCAATGTCTATTCAAAACAAGATATGTCCTTAAATCGTTCAGACAAAACAAGACATCTTATCAGCGTTTATCCAAAAGAAGAAAAGTCCATTTGTTTTTATTTTTTTTTGAGGTTAGTAGGTGACTGCGACATTTTTTTTTTGTATGCGTGTATTTCCAGATGCTCTGTGGACCATATCTGAAAATTTGGAATCTGAGGATAACGGGTAGACCCGTACACAGGTTTTTGGCATTTTTCTCGGAAACGATTTATCGGGACATGTCCCTTTTTGAATTATTGCTCCCTAATTTGAACCTGTACCGTCAAAAACGCGTTTTCGCACTATTCTGGGGTCAAAAGCACGGTATAGGTTCACCTATATCGTCAAAAACGCGTTCTCGAACTATTCTGGAATCAAAAGCACGATTTGGGCCTAAACAGTGAAAAACACGTTTTTACACTATTCAGGGCTGAAAATCACGATTTGTGTGAAATACCGTCAAAAACGCGTTTTCGAACTATTCTGGAGTCAAAAGCACGATTTGGGCCTAAACAGTGAAAAACGCGTTTTTACACTATTCTGGGCTGAAAATCACGATTTGAGTGAAATACCGTCAAAAACGCGTTTTCGCATTATTCTGCCTGTTTAGGCTCAAATGGTGCTTTTGACCCCCAGAATAGTGCGAAAACGCGTTTTTGACGGTATTTTACTCAAATCGTGATTTTCAGCCCAGAATAGTGTAAAAACGCGTTTTTCACTGTTTAGGCTCAAATCGTGCTTTTGGCTCCAGAATAGTGTACGAAAACGCGTTTTTGACGGTGTTGACTCAAATCGTGCTTTTGACCCCAGAATAGTCCGAAAACCCGTCTTTGACGGTATTTTACTCAAATCGTGATTTTCAGCCCAGAATAGTGTAAAAACGCGTTTTTCACTGTTTAGGCCCAAATCGTGCTTTTGACTCCAGAATAGTTCGAAAACGCGTTTTTGACGGTATTTCACACAAATCGTGATTTTCAACCCAGAATAGTGTAAAAACGTGTTTTTCACTGTTTAGGCCCAAATCGTGCTTTTGATTCCAGAATAGTTCGAAAACGCGTTTTTGACGATATAGGTGAACCTATACCGTGCTTTTGACCCCAGAATAGTGCGAAAACGCGTTTTTGACGGTACAGGTTCAAATTGTGCTTTTGACCCCAGAATAGTGCGAAAACGCGTTTTTGCCGGTATTTCACTCAAATCGTGATTTTCAACCCAGAATAGTGTAAAAACGCGTCTTTTACTGTTTAGGTTCAAATGGTGCTTTTGACCCCAGAATAGTGCGAAAACGCGTTTTTGACGGTATTTCACTCAAATCGTGATTTTCAACCCAGAATAGTGTAAAAACGCGTTTTTCACTGTTTAGGCTCAAATCGTGCTTTTGACCCCAGAATAGTGCGAAAACGCTTTTTTGACGCTATTTCACTCAAATCGTGATTTTCAGCCCAGAATAGTGTAAAAACGCGTTTTTCACTGTTTAGGCCCAAATCGTGCTTTTGACTCCAGAATAGTTCGAAAACGCGTTTTTGACGGTATTTCACACAAATCGTGATTTTCAGCCCAGAATAGTGTAAAAACGTGTTTTTCACTGTTTAGGCCCAAATCGTGCTTTTGATTCCAGAATAGTTCGAAAACGCGTTTTTGACGATATAGGTGAACCTATACCGTGCTTTTGACCCCAAAATAGTGCGGAAACGTGTTCTTGACCGTACAGGCTCAAATCGTGCTTTTGACACCAGAATAGTGCGAAAACGCTTTTTTGACGGTATTGACTCAAATCGTGCCTTTGACCCCAGAATAATGCGAAAACGTGTTTTTGACGGTATTTCACTCAAATCGTGATTTTCAGCCCAGAATAGTGTAAAAACGCGTTTTTCAATGTTTAGGCTCAAATCGTGCTTTTGGCTCCAGAATAATAGTACGAAAACGCGTTTTTGACGGTATTGACTCAAATCGTGCTTTTGACCCCAGAATAGTGCGAAAACGCGTTTTTGACGGTATTGGCTCAAATCGTGCTTTTGACCCCAGAATAGTGCGAAAACGCGTTTTTGACGGTATTGGCTCAAATCGTGCTTTTGACCCCAGAATAGTGCGAAAACGCGTTTTTGACGGTACAGGTTCAAATTGTGCTTTTGACCCCAGAATAGTGCGAAAACGCTTTTTTGACGGTATTGACTCAAATCGTGCTTTTGACCCCAGAATAATGCGAAAACGCGTTTTTGACGGTATTTCACTCAAATCGTGATTTTCAGCCCAGAATAGTGTAAAAACGCGTTTTTCAATGTTTAGGCTCAAATCGTGCTTTTAGCTCCAGAATAATAGTACGAAAACGCGTCTTTGACGGTATTTCACTCAAATCCTGATTTTCAGCCCAGAATAGTGTAAAAACGCGTTTTTCGCTGTTTAGGCTCAAATCGTGCTTTTGGCTCCAGAATAATAGTACGAAAACGCGTTTTTGACGGTATTGACTCAAATCGTGCTTTTGACCCCAGAATAGTGCGAAAACGCGTTTTAGACGGTATTTCACTCAAATCGTGATTTTCAGCCCAGAATAGTGTAAAAACGCGTTTTTCACTGTTTAGGCCCAAATCGTGCTTTTGACTCCAGAATAGTTCGAAAACGCGTTTTTGACGATATAGGTGAACCTATACCGTGCTTTTGACCCCAGAATAGTGCGAAAACGCGTTTTTGACGGAACAGGTTCAAATTGTGCTTTTGACCCCAGAATAGTGCGAAAACGCGTTTTTGCCGGTATTTCACTCAAATCGTGATTTTCAACCCAGAATAGTGTAAAAACGCGTTTTTTACTGTTTAATCTCAAATCGTGCTTTTGACCCCAGAATAGTGCGAAAACGCGTTTTTGACGGTATTTCACTCAAATCGTGATTTTCAACCCAGAATAGTGTAAAAACGTGTTTTTCACTGTTTAGGCCCAAATCGTGCTTTTGATTCCAGAATAGTTCGAAAACGCGTTTTTGACGATATAGGTGAACCTATACCGTGCTTTTGACCCCAGAATAGTGCGAAAACGCGTTTTTGACATTACAGGTTCAAATTGTGCTTTTGACCCCAGAATAGTGCGAAAACGCGTTTTTGCCGGTATTTCACTCAAATCGTGATTTTCAACCCAGAGTAGTGTAAAAACGCGTCTTTTACTGTTTAGGTTCAAATGGTGCTTTTGACCCCAGAATAGTGCGAAGACGCGTTTTTGCCGGTATTTCACTCAAATCGTGATTTTCAACCCAGAATAGTGTAAAAACGCGTTTTTCACTGTTTAGGCTCAAATCGTGCTTTTGACCCCAGAATAGTGCGAAAACGCTTTTTTGACGGTATTTCACACAAATCGTGATTTTCAGCCCAGAAGAGTGTAAAAACGTGTTTTTCACTGTTTAGGCCCAAATCGTGCTTTTGATTCCAGAATAGTTCGAAAACGCGTTTTTGACGATATAGGTGAACCTATACCGTGCTTTTGACCCCAGAATAGTGCGAAAACGCGTTTTTGACGGTACAGGTTCAAATTGTGCTTTTGACCCCAGAATAGTGCGAAAACGCGTTTTTGCCGGTATTTCACTCAAATCGTGATTTTCAACCCAGAATAGTGTAAAAACGCGTCTTTTACTGTTTAGGTTCAAATGGTGCTTTTGACTCCAGAATAGTTCGAAAACGCGTTTTTGACGGTATTTCACACAAATCGTGATTTTCAGCCCAGAATAGTGTAAAAACGTGTTTTTCACTGTTTAGGCCCAAATCGTGCTTTTGATTCCAGAATAGTTCGAAAACGCGTTTTTGACGATATAGGTGAACCTATACCGTGCTTTTGACCCCAAAATAGTGCGGAAACGCGTTCTTGACCGTACAGGCTCAAATCGTGCTTTTGACCCCAGAATAGTGCGAAAACGCGTTTTTGCCGGTATTTCACTCAAATCGTGATTTTCAACCCAGAATAGTGTAAAAACGCGTTTTTTACTGTTTAATCTCAAATCGTGCTTTTGACCCCAGAATAGTGCGAAAACGCGTTTTTGACGGTATTTCACTCAAATCGTGATTTTCAACCCAGAATAGTGTAAAAACGCGTTTTTCACTGCTTAGGCTCAAATCGTGCTTTTGACCCCAGAATAGTGCGAAAACGCTTTTTTGACGGTATTTCACACAAATCGTGATTTTCAGCCCAGAATAGTGTAAAAACGTGTTTTTCACTGTTTAGGCCCAAATCGTGCTTTTGATTCCAGAATAGTTCGAAAACGCGTTTTTGACGATATAGGTGAACCTATACCGTGCTTTTGACCCCAGAATAGTGCGAAAACGCGTTTTTGACGGTACAGGTTCAAATTGTGCTTTTGACCCCAGAATAGTGCGAAAACGCGTTTTTGCCGGTATTTCACTCAAATCGTGATTTTCAACCCAGAATAGTGTAAAAACGCGTCTTTTACTGTTTAGGTTCAAATGGTGCTTTTGACCCCAGAATAGTGCGAAAACGCGTTTTTGACGGTATTTCACTCAAATCGTGATTTTCAACCCAGAATAGTGTAAAAACGCGTTTTTCACTGTTTAGGCTCAAATCGTGCTTTTGACCCCAGAATAGTGCGAAAACGCTTTTTTGACGCTATTTCACTCAAATCGTGATTTTCAGCCCAGAATAGTGTAAAAACGCGTTTTTCACTGTTTAGGCCCAAATCGTGCTTTTGACTCCAGAATAGTTCGAAAACGCGTTTTTGACGGTATTTCACACAAATCGTGATTTTGACCCCAGAATAGTGCGAAAACGCGTTTTAGACGGTATTTCACTCAAATCGTGATTTTCAGCCCAGAATAGTGTAAAAACGCGTTTTTCACTGTTTAGGCCCAAATCGTGCTTTTGACTCCAGAATAGTTCGAAAACGCGTTTTTGACGGTACTGGTTCAAATTGTGCTTTTGACCCCAGAATAGTGCGAAAACGCGTCTTTGACGGTATTTTACTCAAATCGCGATTTTCAGCCCAGAATAGTGTAAAAACGCGTTTTTTACTGTTTAATCTCAAATCGTGCTTTTGACCCCAGAATAGTGCGAAAACGCGTTTTTGACGGTATTTCACTCAAATCGTGATTTTCAACCCAGAATAGTGTAAAAACGCGTCTTTTACTGTTTAGGTTCAAATGGTGCTTTTGACCCCAGAATAGTGCGAAAACGCGTTTTTGACGGTATTTCACTCAAATCGTGATTTTCAACCCAGAATAGTGTAAAAACGCGTTTTTCACTGTTTAGGCTCAAATCGTGCTTTTGACCCCAGAATAGTGCGAAAACGCTTTTTTGACGCTATTTCACTCAAATCGTGATTTTCAGCCCAGAATAGTGTAAAAACGCGTTTTTCACTGTTTAGGCCCAAATCGTGCTTTTGACTCCAGAATAGTGCGAAAACGCTTTTTTGACGGTATTGACTCAAATCGTGCTTTTGACCCCAGAATAATGCGAAAACGCGTTTTTGACGGTATTTCACTCAAATCGTGATTTTCAGCCCAGAATAGTGTAAAAACGCGTTTTTCAATGTTTAGGCTCAAATCGTGCTTTTAGCTCCAGAATAATAGTACGAAAACGCGTCTTTGACGGTATTTCACTCAAATCCTGATTTTCAGCCCAGAATAGTGTAAAAACGCGTTTTTCGCTGTTTAGGCTCAAATCGTGCTTTTGGCTCCAGAATAATAGTACGAAAACGCGTTTTTGACGGTATTGACTCAAATCGTGCTTTTGACCCCAGAATAGTGCGAAAACGCGTTTTAGACGGTATTTCACTCAAATCGTGATTTTCAGCCCAGAATAGTGTAAAAACGCGTTTTTCACTGTTTAGGCCCAAATCGTGCTTTTGACTCCAGAATAGTTCGAAAACGCGTTTTTGACGATATAGGTGAACCTATACCGTGCTTTTGACCCCAGAATAGTGCGAAAACGCGTTTTTGACATTACAGGTTCAAATTGTGCTTTTGACCCCAGAATAGTGCGAAAACGCTTTTTTGACGGTATTTCACACAAATCGTGATTTTCAGCCCAGAAGAGTGTAAAAACGTGTTTTTCACTGTTTAGGCCCAAATCGTGCTTTTGATTCCAGAATAGTTCGAAAACGCGTTTTTGACGATATAGGTGAACCTATACCGTGCTTTTGACCCCAGAATAGTGCGAAAACGCGTTTTTGACGGTACAGGTTCAAATTGTGCTTTTGACCCCAGAATAGTGCGAAAACGCGTTTTTGCCGGTATTTCACTCAAATCGTGATTTTCAACCCAGAATAGTGTAAAAACGCGTCTTTTACTGTTTAGGTTCAAATGGTGCTTTTGACTCCAGAATAGTTCGAAAACGCGTTTTTGACGGTATTTCACACAAATCGTGATTTTCAGCCCAGAATAGTGTAAAAACGTGTTTTTCACTGTTTAGGCCCAAATCGTGCTTTTGATTCCAGAATAGTTCGAAAACGCGTTTTTGACGATATAGGTGAACCTATACCGTGCTTTTGACCCCAAAATAGTGCGGAAACGCGTTCTTGACCGTACAGGCTCAAATCGTGCTTTTGACCCCAGAATAGTGCGAAAACGCGTTTTTGCCGGTATTTCACTCAAATCGTGATTTTCAACCCAGAATAGTGTAAAAACGCGTTTTTTACTGTTTAATCTCAAATCGTGCTTTTGACCCCAGAATAGTGCGAAAACGCGTTTTTGACGGTATTTCACTCAAATCGTGATTTTCAACCCAGAATAGTGTAAAAACGCGTTTTTCACTGCTTAGGCTCAAATCGTGCTTTTGACCCCAGAATAGTGCGAAAACGCTTTTTTGACGGTATTTCACACAAATCGTGATTTTCAGCCCAGAATAGTGTAAAAACGTGTTTTTCACTGTTTAGGCCCAAATCGTGCTTTTGATTCCAGAATAGTTCGAAAACGCGTTTTTGACGATATAGGTGAACCTATACCGTGCTTTTGACCCCAGAATAGTGCGAAAACGCGTTTTTGACGGTACAGGTTCAAATTGTGCTTTTGACCCCAGAATAGTGCGAAAACGCGTTTTTGCCGGTATTTCACTCAAATCGTGATTTTCAACCCAGAATAGTGTAAAAACGCGTCTTTTACTGTTTAGGTTCAAATGGTGCTTTTGACCCCAGAATAGTGCGAAAACGCGTTTTTGACGGTATTTCACTCAAATCGTGATTTTCAACCCAGAATAGTGTAAAAACGCGTTTTTCACTGTTTAGGCTCAAATCGTGCTTTTGACCCCAGAATAGTGCGAAAACGCTTTTTTGACGCTATTTCACTCAAATCGTGATTTTCAGCCCAGAATAGTGTAAAAACGCGTTTTTCACTGTTTAGGCCCAAATCGTGCTTTTGACTCCAGAATAGTTCGAAAACGCGTTTTTGACGGTATTTCACACAAATCGTGATTTTCAGCCCAGAATAGTGTAAAAACGTGTTTTTCACTGTTTAGGCCCAAATCGTGCTTTTGATTCCAGAATAGTTCGAAAACGCGTTTTTGACGATATAGGTGAACCTATACCGTGCTTTTGACCCCAAAATAGTGCGGAAACGCGTTCTTGACCGTACAGGCTCAAATCGTGCTTTTGACCCCAGAATAGTGCGAAAACGCGTTTTTGACGGTATTGACTCAAATCGTGCTTTTGACCCCAGAATAATGCGAAAACGCGTTTTTGACGGTATTTCACTCAAATCGTGATTTTCAGCCCAGAATAGTGTAAAAACGCGCTTTTCAATGTTTAGGCTCAAATCGTGCTTTTGGCTCCAGAATAATAGTACGAAAACGCGTTTTTGACGGTATTGATTCAAATCGTGCTTTTGACCCCAGAATAGTGCGAAAACGCGTTTTTGACGGTACTGGTTCAAATTGTGCTTTTGACCCCAGAATAGTGCGAAAACGCGTCTTTGACGGTATTTTACTCAAATCGCGATTTTCAGCCCAGAATAGTGTAAAAACGCGTTTTTTACTGTTTAATCTCAAATCGTGCTTTTGACCCCAGAATAGTGCGAAAACGCGTTTTTGACGGTATTTCACTCAAATCGTGATTTTCAACCCAGAATAGTGTAAAAACGCGTTTTTCACTGCTTAGGCTCAAATCGTGCTTTTGACCCCAGAATAGTGCGAAAACGCTTTTTTGACGGTATTTCACACAAATCGTGATTTTCAGCCCAGAATAGTGTAAAAACGTGTTTTTCACTGTTTAGGCCCAAATCGTGCTTTTGATTCCAGAATAGTTCGAAAACGCGTTTTTGACGATATAGGTGAACCTATACCGTGCTTTTGACCCCAAAATAGTGCGGAAACGCGTTCTTGACCGTACAGGCTCAAATCGTGCTTTTGACCCCAGAATAGTGCGAAAACGCGTTTTTGACGGTATTGACTCAAATCGTGCTTTTGACCCCAGAATAATGCGAAAACGCGTTTTTGACGGTATTTCACTCAAATCGTGATTTTCAGCCCAGAATAGTGTAAAAACGCGCTTTTCAATGTTTAGGCTCAAATCGTGCTTTTGGCTCCAGAATAATAGTACGAAAACGCGTTTTTGACGGTATTGATTCAAATCGTGCTTTTGACCCCAGAATAGTGCGAAAACGCGTTTTTGACGGTACTGGTTCAAATTGTGCTTTTGACCCCAGAATAGTGCGAAAACGCGTCTTTGACGGTATTTTACTCAAATCGTGATTTTCAGCCCAGAATAGTGTAAAAACGCGTTTTTTACTGTTTAATCTCAAATCGTGATTTTCAACCCCAGAATAGTGCGAAAACGCGTTTTTCACTGCTTAGGCTCAAATCGTGCTTTTGACCCCAGAATAGTGCGAAAACGCTTTTTTGACGGTATTTCACTCAAATCGTGATTTTCAGCCCAGAATAGTGTAAAAACGCGTTTTTCAATGTTTAGGCTCAAATCGTGCTTTTGGCTCCAGAATAATAGTACGAAAACGCGTTTTTGACGGTATTGACTCAAATCGTGCTTTTGACCCCAGAATAGTGCGAAAACGCGTTTTTGACGGTATTGACTCAAATCGTGCTTTTGACCCCAGAATAATGCGAAAACGCGTTTTTGACGGTATTTCACTCAAATCGTGATTTTCAGCCCAGAATAGTGTAAAAACGCGTTTTTCAATGTTTAGGCTCAAATCGTGCTTTTGGCTCCAGAATAATAGTACGAAAACGCGTCTTTGACGGTATTTCACTCAAATCCTCATTTTCAGCCCAGAATAGTGTAAAAACGCGTTTTTCGCTGTTTAGGCTCAAATCGTGCTTTTGGCTCCAGAATAATAGTACGAAAACGCGTTTTTGACGGTATTGACTCAAATCGTGCTTTTGACCCCAGAATAGTGCGAAAACGCGTTTTAGACGGTATTTCACTCAAATCGTGATTTTCAGCCCAGAATAGTGTAAAAACGCGTTTTTCACTGTTTAGGCCCAAATCGTGCTTTTGACTCCAGAATAGTTCGAAAACGCGTTTTTGACGATATAGGTGAACCTATACCGTGCTTTTGACCCCAGAATAGTGCGAAAACGCGTTTTTGACGGAACAGGTTCAAATTGTGCTTTTGACCCCAGAATAGTGCGAAAACGCGTTTTTGCCGGTATTTCACTCAAATCGTGATTTTCAACCCAGAATAGTGTAAAAACGCGTTTTTTACTGTTTAATCTCAAATCGTGCTTTTGACCCCAGAATAGTGCGAAAACGCGTTTTTGACGGTATTTCACTCAAATCGTGATTTTCAACCCAGAATAGTGTAAAAACGCGTTTTTCACTGCTTAGGCTCAAATCGTGCTTTTGACCCCAGAATAGTGCGAAAACGCTTTTTTGACGGTATTTCACACAAATCGTGATTTTCAGCCCAGAATAGTGTAAAAACGTGTTTTTCACTGTTTAGGCCCAAATCGTGCTTTTGATTCCAGAATAGTTCGAAAACGCGTTTTTGACGATATAGGTGAACCTATACCGTGCTTTTGACCCCAGAATAGTGCGAAAACGCGTTTTTGACGGTACAGGTTCAAATTGTGCTTTTGACCCCAGAATAGTGCGAAAACGCGTTTTTGCCGGTATTTCACTCAAATCGTGATTTTCAACCCAGAGTAGTGTAAAAACGCGGCTTTTACTGTTTAGGTTCAAATGGTGCTTTTGACCCCAGAATAGTGCGAAAACGCGTTTTTGCCGGTATTTCACTCAAATCGTGATTTTCAACCCAGAATAGTGTAAAAACGCGTTTTTCACTGTTTAGGCTCAAATCGTGCTTTTGACCCCAGAATAGTGCGAAAACGCTTTTTTGACGGTATTTCACACAAATCGTGATTTTCAGCCCAGAATAGTGTAAAAACGTGTTTTTCACTGTTTAGGCCCAAATCGTGCTTTTGATTCCAGAATAGTTCGAAAACGCGTTTTTGACGATATAGGTGAACCTATACCGTGCTTTTGACCCCAGAATAGTGCGAAAACGCGTTTTTGACGGTACAGGTTCAAATTGTGCTTTTGACCCCAGAATAGTGCGAAAACGCGTTTTTGCCGGTATTTCACTCAAATCGTGATTTTCAACCCAGAATAGTGTAAAAACGCGTCTTTTACTGTTTAGGTTCAAATGGTGCTTTTGACTCCAGAATAGTTCGAAAACGCGTTTTTGACGGTATTTCACACACCCATACACGTATTGTAATGTTTATGGCATCTTGTGCATAAGACTCAATTGTGGCGCTTCCATTCATGCGCACATGTGCAGCAGGCGCCATCTAGTGCTCCACACCAATATGACTTTTTTGTGTATACACACCAGGTGAAGAACTCTGCAGCTACTTTTCTATTGTGGCATCCGTGCCACAATTTAGGATTTTTCCAGCTTGTGTTGTCAAGTTGCCATTAATATGTAAGTGTGGACTAAGAGGCCAGAATTACGGAAGTGTGCACTAGGCATTGTTGCCAAATTAGCTCATGGCCCAAAACACAGAACTATGACAACTTTCCGATAACTGAAGCTGTTTTTTGGCGGTTGTCATGTATTGAAATTGCTTTCATTTATGCAACTTTGTATTTCAATACATGGCGACCGCCAAAACATCTAATAATATTAATGTGAATTTCTTAAATTAGAAATAAGGAAATAATATACCTACTTCAGAACCGAGAAACAACCCAAACAGTGCTATTCTGAATGACAATGAAAACTATATACCTATAACTATATATAAATATTTCTTTAGTTTATCTTTTGTAACCAAGGCGATTCTTGGTTGTTATAGCAATTATTAATAAAACAGTGATTGAAATTGAAATCCGTAGCAAGTACCTTGAGCACTTGCTATGATTTTCACTTATGATCTCACAAGAGCATTAATTCTTTCCGGAAATTTTTGGAGTGCATTCCAACAACGTATTAATCGGCCCGAGTGGAACACGAGGGCCCGATTACGTTGTTGGGATGCACGACTAAAATTTCCAGGAAATGAATTAATGCTCGATTGCAGATTCGGTAAGAAAATAGCAACGATACAGCCACAGAAATTGAATAGAAATGATTTTTGACATTTCATTTGACATAAAAATTTCCACTTATTAATTTCGTTTAGGTTGGTCTAGATAGGTATCAAAAATTTCCAGGAAATCCTTGAGTTGCCATGGTAAAAACACAGAAATCAATTTTTCTATTGGCTAATGATTAGTATCGTGCGATTTTCATTGAAATTGACAAATATTTCAATCAAATTGACATTTTTTTTTAATCACCAAGGGAACAGCAGTAAAATTTGCCAACTATCCAATCAGATTTTCGAATGTTTCAATGGTTTCAATATTGAAGCTAATTCAATGGCATTGAGAATCAGACTGAAAGAGGCCGATTCTAAGCCAATGTCGAAAAGAATTCTAGTGGAATTGTTTATGGGAAATTTTAACGAAAAAACTTCTGAGGGTCCCAAAAAACGGTAAGTAATTTAATATTACAGTTCGATCGAGCTGCACGTAGTCCTACATCACTGGTATTATATTATATTATTGTAATTGTAGGTGTGGATTCATTTGAAAAATAAAAAATTAAGAAAAAAGCAAGTAAGGTGAAACAAAGTAAGAATGAGACTGGAGGTGGGCCACCTTTCGATCCTAAATTTACAGATTTTGAAAAGAGAGTTAGTTATCAAGTTTGTCACTGAAGTTGCTATACAGGCGAGTCAGTGAAGACAAGCTGACTGTCAAAGGCACGTTACACAGGCAACTCCTACTGTTAAGGGATCATTAAATACTCCAATATTACATTCGACCATTATTAGTACGTGGTAAAAAAACAACCTTTTAGTTTTAATCACTATGTTGGTCACTTTAGACAGTGTTGTTAAGTATTTAAATACAAGTATTTAAAAATGTATTTTAAATACTTCAGATGTATTTAAATACGTATTTAAATACTTTTGCCGACATTGTATTTTAAAAGTATTTCAAATACTTTTTTTTGTCATGTATTTAAATACATATTTAAATACATTCTCAACTGCGAGATGGAAATTTTACCGTTGCGGTTAAAATCGATATCCTGGAATTTTTAAGAAATATTACCTGAGGCTTAACCCTCGACGACGCAAAAGGCTTATTGAATTCCAGGTAAAAGTACAGCACAGGATGTAGGTAATCATCATCTGGCCACCGGAAATTAACCCGGACTGCAAAATTTATTTCTTTTCTCAGAATGAATCACAAGCGGTAACGTGGTGTTTCAATGTAAGTCAAATGAATAAAAAAGTCATTGTTTCATTGAAGTGCCTTCGCTGCCACATTCTGTTTATAAGTGTCGAGCGCCATAATTTTTTGAATTAACATTATTATGGATACCTAACTGCAAAAAGCTGCCTTACTCCCTCCAATACTAAATGGTTCTATTTTTAAAATAATTTCAAGTGACAAGACCTCTAATTTGTTACCTACTACCTATTCTTAAATAAAATTAAAAGGTTTCAAAAATTAAATCCACCTGTTAGTGCCACGAGTCCATTCTCCATAGCTGATGTTGCCCTCAATAGAAGAATGAAAATGTAATTGATTATGCCTATATTAAATTTTTCGCCCTTTTTAATTCTTACAGACCTACAGACCAATTTTGATTTTTTTGACTATGAGTATTTAAAAGTATTTAAATACATTTTAAATGTATTTGTATTTGTATTTAATTACATCTGTAAAAAATGTATTTAAATAGTATTTGAAATACATTTTTAGATAAGTATTTGTATTTGTATTTAAATACTTAGAAAAAAGTATTTTTAACAACACTGACTTTAGATGTCCTCGGCAGAATCAGATTTGAGATCAGATGCAGAGTCTGATGTAGATATTCCACTAGGTTTGTTAAAAAGTTTCAATTTCCAGAATATCTATGATTTTCTTGTAGCAAAGAAAGCCAAGAAGAGGGAGATGAAAACAATCATCAGTGATTGCTGAAAAATTAGATCTTTTAATTGAGGAGAAACGCCGAACAAATGAAATCATGAATCAAATGCTGTGTGAAATGAAGAGGGAAACCCTTTGAAATGAAATAAATAAAATAAATGAATGTTTATAAGTTTAGTTACAAACAATAAATATTTAAAAATATTGGCTTATTGTATACTCTTGTCTCCGTAGTTGCCCGTGTCTTCTAAGCTGAATGTCTGGAATATTTGGCAATTCTCGTTGAGGCTCATGTTTCTCAAATTTAATTCCTAAATCTGATGGTTTGAAGCTTTTTACGTAAAAAAGGCACTCTTGTTGAATGTCGCTAGAACACATAGTTTTTGAAGAAAATGGATTTTCATTAGTTCAGGGCTTCGAAATTTGTGATTGAAGACATCAAAATACTGTAAATAAGTTTATGGGACGATTCCTTACTTCATTCTAAAAAGAAAAGTTCCTATGGACATGGGTCGAAAAATGCTTCCTAAGGGAGTCCATATGAACTTTTCTTTCTAGAATGAAGTAAGGAACCGTCCCATAAACTTATTTACAGTATTTTGGTGTCTTCAATCACAAATTTCGGAGCCCTAAACGAATGGAAAGCCATTTTCCTCAAAAACGATGTGTCCTAGCGACATTTAACAAGAGTGCCTTTTTATGTAAAAAGCTTCAAGCTATCAGATTTTGGAATGGAGAAAAAACTGCTTGCAAAAATGTTTCGAGCAAATTTAGTCCTAAGCCCCAATTTAACCGTTTTGAAGATATTTAGAAAAAAAACACTTTCAAAGTGGCCCTTTTAAGGGGCCCTCGCCCTAGCTCCCTTAGAACTTTTCTCATATTTTTCATAGAGGAATCTACTGGTAAAGTTTTGCCCACTAATTTCGGGACAGCCCTGTATGTGCATCATGAGAACTTCCTGGCCACCTAGCTACGATATTTGTTATCTTCAGTTCTGAATCACATCTAAGAAAAAAAATTTGTTTATAGAATAATAGATGTTTTGATAGCTAGGAAAAATTCCAATTGTAAAAATTACCAAAAGGGACTCACAATTTGGCAGTTTAGCATTTATTTAACTTACATGCGTTTTATTAAATTGTAACGAAAAGTTAATAACATGCGGGACAGTTCGACAAAAAATTCGCCTAAGGACGAATTTCTATGAGTTGCCAAGATCATAAATTTTATTACGCGCCTTGTCTGGGGTTAAATTAAAAAGCCAACGAAAGTCATACATCAATGCGATGTGTATCCCTGTAGATGTTTATCTTGTTAATGTGAATGTAGGGGCGAGCTGAATTTACTGGTGGAGTCGGGTGCAGATCTATCAATCTGCACCTAGTAGTAGTGCCTCCGCAGACGCACAGTGGTGTAAAAAAGGCGAAATGATGAAAATTGGCAGTACATAACTAAACAGTAGAGTGAACAAAAATACACAAAATTTGTAGAATTAGCACTCAGGGGGTTGAAAAATAATGGAGCCAATGAAAATTCACTGCAGTTAAATAGAAATACCAAAAGTTATATGGAAAATAAGGCAATTATGTAAAAATAACGCTCAGAGTTGAAAAATTGTAAAAATGGATGAAAAGTCAAGAGGGGTGAAAACTAAAAGTGGTTAAAGAGAATAAGTCGAAAATAAGCCAGTTTCACTTTCGCTTTTGGAGATTTGGATTATTTATTGCGAAGGGGCTTGAAAAAGTGAATGAAGTGAACCTAATCCAAATGAGTTGAATTTTTACGGAAGAAAAATAAAATTACTCGAATTTAGCATAATACACGCTGGGGGTTAAAAAATTATAAACTGGAATGAAATCAGAGGGGATGAAAATTAACCGTAGTTAAAGAGAATAACATACGAAAATAAGCCAATCATGCAAATTTAGCTTTTGGGGGTTGAAATATTGCGAATGGGGTGGAAGAACTGAAAAAGGTAAACATAAGTTATTATGAGTTCAATTTATTACCGAGGAAAAACAAAATAAGACGAATTTAGCAAAATGGATGCTTAGGGGGTTGAAAAATTGTAAAGGGGGATGAAAAGTCAAATGGGGTGAAAATTAACCGCATTTAAGTAGAATTGTAGAAAATAACACGAAAATAAGGCAATTATGCAAATTTGGCTTTTGGGGGGTTGAAATATTGAGTGAGGTGGAAAAAGTGGATAAGGTAAACATAAGTTATTATGAGTTCAACTTTATTGCCGAAGAAAAACGAAATTAGGCGAATTTAGCAAAATGGGCTCTTAGGGGGTTGAAAATTTGTAAAGGGGGATGAAAAGTCAAAGGGGGTGAAAATTGACCGCAGTTAAGTAGAATCATAGAAAATAACACGAAATTAAGGCAATTATGCAAATTTAACCCTTGGAGGGTTGAAATATTGCGAGGGGGTTGAAAAAGTGAAAAATGTAAATATTATCCAAAAGAGTAAAATTTATTACCGAAGAAAGACAAAATTGCACGAAATTGGCCAATTTAACGTTCGAGGGGTTGCAAAATTGTGAAGGGGGATGAAAAGTTAAGGGGGGTGAAAAGTGACTTTAGTAAAGTAGAACTTTCGAAAATTACACGAAAAAGAAGCGGTCTGTGTAAATTTTGCTTTTTGTGGGTTCACATATCGGGGTTAGGGGTTGGTAGTAGCCTAGGGGTTGGTCTTAGGTTGAAGACTCATAAGACCTTTTTTCAATGGTTAACGAAGTCTTTTGAAGCCTGTGGTTTAACACCAACATTTATCTGAAGAAATTTCCAGTTTCAACCCTTAAATTTTACCCTCTTTGTTAGATCGTAATGAAAATTTGCTCGTCCACCTACAATGTCACTGTAAATTAGAACACCAAATCCTGCATTGATACGTTGCACAGTTTTTAAGTTCTGGTATTTTTGTTTTTCTGCATATTAGGGGTTATAGCGCCTTTGAGGGTGGTTTTTTGCAAAGTATGAATAACACCTTTTTTAAATCATTAACGGTAAGCTATCGTATGAACATTATTGGATTAGGGGTTGAAACGTTTATGACGCTTTGTAACTTTACCCAGAGAAACAACATCTGCTGTGAAACTGTGACGTCTTACACACTGTAACCTCGAGAAAGGAGGAGTGAATTTTAGGACAAATTTATTGAAGGGGATGAAAGTTAGGGGTGGAAACTCGAATTTTCGATATCTTTCTATTGATGGTACAAAAAAGGTTTAATCATCATTCGCGAAAAACCACCCTTAAAGGCGCTACAACCCCGAACATGCAGAAACCCAAAAATGCGAGAAATCAAAAACTGCTCAACGTATCAAAGCTGAATTTGGTGTGTCAATTTACAGTGATCCTGTAGGCGGATGGGCAAAATTTTCATTATGATCTAACAAGGGGGGTGAAATTTAAGGGTTGAAACAGAAATGTTTCAGGTAAATGGTGGAATAAAATTGTGGAGTTCGATAGATTTAGGTCAGCCATTGAAAAAAGTCTTATATGAGTCTTCAACCTAATACCAACCCCTAGGCTGCTAACAACCCTTAACTAAGGGTTGTTACTCCGCTTGCGCTAAGGGCAAGCGGAGTAAACTATTTTTCATTTATTTTTTCGAGCTTTATTCTGCCTCTTCTGTAATTCAAAGTTATTATAAGTAGCTTTTAATCTATCCACAATTCTTCAACCCCTTTTTCACCCCCATAACCCTCAAAAATAAAAATTTAAGCAGACCGTTTTTCTACTTGTAATTTTCGATTGTTCTACTTAACTACAGTTAATTTTCACCCCCCTTAACTTTTCAACCCCCTTCACAATTTTTCAACCCTGCAGCGTTACTTTTGTAAAATTCGCGCTATTTCGTCTTTCTGCGGTACCTAATAAATTTTACCTAGGTACTCATTAGATTATGTTTTGCCTTTTTCACTTTTTCGACCCTCTGCACAATTCTTCAGCCCCCCAAACGTTAAATTTGCATAATTCGGTTACTTTCGTGCTGTTTTCTGTAATTCTACTCAACTACAGTTAAATTTCATACCCTTTGACTTTTCATCCTCCTTTACGATTTGTCAACCCTCTGAGTTAATTTTGCAAATATCGCGTAATTGTCCTTTTTGATCCAAAATACCAAAATAGAAGCCCGTATCACATCACAAAGCTGAGCTTTCGGAGGATTTATGCATCGACTGTACGTCTCCCAAGATGAATTGAAGTATTGACAGTATTTCAATACAAAACAGGAGGATCTCCTATGCTTTCAAATGCTAGTATGTATTTCAATACATGACGACCGCGGAAAAACAGCTTTAGTATCTTAATTTATTATGAACAAATTCAGAGCTGAAATCTGATTGCTGCTCTTAACTATTGAACCCTGGAAATTATCAAAAACAAGGACTGACTCAGAATTTAATGCTGAATACTTCATTAAAAGGAAATGTGAGCGTTCTGGGACACCCTGTATTAATGTCTTACAGTAGTTATTTATTTGATCTTCGAAACCAATTTGTATAATATACAGGGTGTTTCAGATATGCAGTCATTAATTTTCAGGGGTGATTCTACATCGAAAAATACGAAGAAAAGTTCCTATAAACATGTGTCCGGAAATCGCTCCTAAGGGGCTACGGCTCTCTGAAGGGGGCGCCCAAACTTAGAACGCATTTTTCGCCCCATATCCATATGAACTTTTCTTCCTAGAATGAAGTAAGGAATTGTACTCTGAAAAAGGATATTTTTAGGAGCGAATTTCAAGGGGCTGTAACTCCGAAAGAGGGGGGCACTTGGCAAAAATAAAAAATACGGGTCCCCTAATTTTGTCTTAAGAATCTGTGACCAAATTTTGTTGCATTAATTTCCGGACACCCTGTATAATATAATAAATATAAATCAGTCTTCTATTTAGGTAAGGTACCTAGTGTTTATTGACACTGACAAGAATTTTGACGTAAATAGAAGTTCGTTTAACACCACAAACATAACAAACGCCCGACTCATACTGTCTGGTGGGTTAGAATACGATTCTACTTTATTTAGAAAAATGCAATTTTAAGTCCTATTTACGTAATTATGATGAAGATAATCATAAGGGGACTATTTTTTAGGGTTCCTGAAGAGAGCGGTAGCCCCCAGGAGCGATTTCCGGACACATGTTTATAGGAACTTTTCTTCATATTTTTCGATGTAGAATCACCCCTTTAAGATTAATGACTACATACCTGAGACACCCTGTATAATATAATAAATATAAATCAGTCTCCATGTTAGGTAAGGTAGGTACCTAGTGTTTATTGACACTGACAACAATTTTGACGTAAATAGAAGTTCGTTCAACACCACAAACATAACAAACCCCGACTCATACTGTCTGGTGGGTTAGAATACAATTCTACTTTATTTAGAAAAATGCAATTTTAAGTACATACCTACTTACGTAATTATGATGAAGATAATCATAAGGGGACTATTTTTTAGAGATATGACAAAATACAGTTTTGTGGAGGGGGGGGGGCAATGTAAATTTTTGCTCCTCGCCCTTTATGCAGATTAAATAAAAATCACATGATTTTTGACGATGGCTTAGTATCCAAAGAATCATTTTAATTTTAGAGGGGGGGGTCAATATAATAGATCTGTGCAAACGGCCCGCAGCAGTTGAACCATTATTATCCAGTTGCCGTGAGACAATGTGGTACCCCATGCCTGACTCGCAATCAACAGCTAAGATAGTTCGTATAAATCTTGCAACACTGCTAGGCTGTAGAGTTACTTGAGTAGGGGGCGCTGCAGTATGAGGGCACGCTGGATGCCATAATTATGACCGTGTAAACGTACTTTGCCAACCCCAGTTATGGCATCTTACACGCGAATTAAGTAGAATTTGAATATCGCGGGAACCATAGAGAAATGACGGTCTTTCTTTCCATCAACTGTAGGAAACTGTAAAGTGAGGTCCACATGGGCATTTGTGGCTGTCTATGAACTCAGGGAAGCCAGAAATCGGGCTAAAACTTATGGCATCTTTGTGTAAGATGCCACAATTCGAGTAAGTTGCCACACCAGAGGAACATGCACACACAAGATGCCACAAATATGCCAATACCTACACAAATCGTGATTTTCAGCCCAGAATAGTGTAAAAACGTGTTTTTCACTGTTTAGGCCCAAATCGTGCTTTTGATTCCAGAATAGTTCGAAAACGCGTTTTTGACGATATAGGTGAACCTATACCGTGCTTTTGACCCCAAAATAGTGCGGAAACGCGTTCTTGACCGTACAGGCTCAAATCGTGCTTTTGACCCCAGAATAGTGCGAAAACGCGTTTTTGACGGTATTGACTCAAATCGTGCTTTTGACCCCAGAATAATGCGAAAACGCGTTTTTGACGGTATTTCACTCAAATCGTGATTTTCAGCCCAGAATAGTGTAAAAACGCGCTTTTCAATGTTTAGGCTCAAATCGTGCTTTTGGCTCCAGAATAATAGTACGAAAACGCGTTTTTGACGGTATTGATTCAAATCGTGCTTTTGACCCCAGAATAGTGCGAAAACGCGTTTTTGACGGTACTGGTTCAAATTGTGCTTTTGACCCCAGAATAGTGCGAAAACGCGTCTTTGACGGTATTTTACTCAAATCGTGATTTTCAGCCCAGAATAGTGTAAAAACGCGTTTTTTACTGTTTAATCTCAAATCGTGATTTTCAACCCCAGAATAGTGCGAAAACGCGTTTTTCACTGCTTAGGCTCAAATCGTGCTTTTGACCCCAGAATAGTGCGAAAACGCTTTTTTGACGGTATTTCACTCAAATCGTGATTTTCAGCCCAGAATAGTGTAAAAACGCGTTTTTCAATGTTTAGGCTCAAATCGTGCTTTTGGCTCCAGAATAATAGTACGAAAACGCGTTTTTGACGGTATTGACTCAAATCGTGCTTTTGACCCCAGAATAGTGCGAAAACGCGTTTTTGACGGTATTGACTCAAATCGTGCTTTTGACCCCAGAATAATGCGAAAACGCGTTTTTGACGGTATTTCACTCAAATCGTGATTTTCAGCCCAGAATAGTGTAAAAACGCGTTTTTCAATGTTTAGGCTCAAATCGTGCTTTTGGCTCCAGAATAATAGTACGAAAACGCGTCTTTGACGGTATTTCACTCAAATCCTCATTTTCAGCCCAGAATAGTGTAAAAACGCGTTTTTCGCTGTTTAGGCTCAAATCGTGCTTTTGGCTCCAGAATAATAGTACGAAAACGCGTTTTTGACGGTATTGACTCAAATCGTGCTTTTGACCCCAGAATAGTGCGAAAACGCGTTTTAGACGGTATTTCACTCAAATCGTGATTTTCAGCCCAGAATAGTGTAAAAACGCGTTTTTCACTGTTTAGGCCCAAATCGTGCTTTTGACTCCAGAATAGTTCGAAAACGCGTTTTTGACGATATAGGTGAACCTATACCGTGCTTTTGACCCCAGAATAGTGCGAAAACGCGTTTTTGACGGAACAGGTTCAAATTGTGCTTTTGACCCCAGAATAGTGCGAAAACGCGTTTTTGCCGGTATTTCACTCAAATCGTGATTTTCAACCCAGAATAGTGTAAAAACGCGTTTTTTACTGTTTAATCTCAAATCGTGCTTTTGACCCCAGAATAGTGCGAAAACGCGTTTTTGACGGTATTTCACTCAAATCGTGATTTTCAACCCAGAATAGTGTAAAAACGCGTTTTTCACTGCTTAGTCTCAAATCGTGCTTTTGACCCCAGAATAGTGCGAAAACGCTTTTTTGACGGTATTTCACACAAATCGTGATTTTCAGCCCAGAATAGTGTAAAAACGTGTTTTTCACTGTTTAGGCCCAAATCGTGCTTTTGATTCCAGAATAGTTCGAAAACGCGTTTTTGACGATATAGGTGAACCTATACCGTGGTTTTGACCCCAGAATAGTGCGAAAACGCGTTTTTGACGGTACAGGTTCAAATTGTGCTTTTGACCCCAGAATAGTGCGAAAACGCGTTTTTGCCGGTATTTCACTCAAATCGTGATTTTCAACCCAGAATAGTGTAAAAACGCGTCTTTTACTGTTTAGGTTCAAATGGTGCTTTTGACCCCAGAATATTGCGAAAACGCGTTTTTGACGGTATTTCACTCAAATCGTGATTTTCAACCCAGAATAGTGTAAAAACGCGTTTTTCACTGTTTAGGCTCAAATCGTGCTTTTGACCCCAGAATAGTGCGAAAACGCTTTTTTGACGCTATTTCACTCAAATCGTGATTTTCAGCCCAGAATAGTGTAAAAACGCGTTTTTCACTGTTTAGGCCCAAATCGTGCTTTTGACTCCAGAATAGTTCGAAAACGCGTTTTTGACGGTATTTCACACAAATCGTGATTTTCAGCCCAGAATAGTGTAAAAACGTGTTTTTCACTGTTTAGGCCCAAATCGTGCTTTTGATTCCAGAATAGTTCGAAAACGCGTTTTTGACGATATAGGTGAACCTATACCGTGCTTTTGACCCCAAAATAGTGCGGAAACGCGTTCTTGACCGTACAGGCTCAAATCGTGCTTTTGACCCCAGAATAGTGCGAAAACGCGTTTTTGACGGTATTGACTCAAATCGTGCTTTTGACCCCAGAATAATGCGAAAACGCGTTTTTGACGGTATTTCACTCAAATCGTGATTTTCAGCCCAGAATAGTGTAAAAACGCGCTTTTCAATGTTTAGGCTCAAATCGTGCTTTTGGCTCCAGAATAATAGTACGAAAACGCGTTTTTGACGGTATTGATTCACTCAAATCGTGATTTTCAGCCCAGAATAGTGTAAAAACGCGTTTTTCACTGTTTAGGCTCAAATCGTGCTTTTGGCTCCAGAATAATAGTGCGAAAACGCGTTTTTGACGGTATTTCACTCAAATCGTGATTTTCAGCCCAGAATAGTGTAAAAACGCGCTTTTCAATGTTTAGGCTCAAATCGTGCTTTTGGCTCCAGAATAGTGCGAAAACGCGTTTTTGACGGCATTTCACTCAAATCGTGATTTTCAACCCAGAATAGTGTAAAAACGCGTTTTTTACTGTTTAGGTTCAAATGATGCTTTTGACCCCAGAATAGTGCGAAAACGCGTTTTTGACGGTATTTCACTCAAATCGTGATTTTCAGCCCAGAATAGTGTAAAAACGCGCTTTTCAATGTTTAGGCTCAAATCGTGCTTTTGATTCCAGAATAGTTCGAAAACGCGTTTTTGACGATATAGGTGAACCTATACCGTGCTTTTGACCCCAGAATAGTGCGAAAGCGCGTTTTTGACGGTACAGGTTCAAATTGTGCTTTTGACCCCAGAATAGTGCGAAAACGCGTTTTTGCCGGTATTTCACTCAAATCGTGATTTTCAACCCAGAATAGTGTAAAAACGCGTTTTTTACTGTTTAGGTTCAAATGATGCTTTTGACCCCAGAATAGTGCGAAAACGCGTTTTTGACGGTATTTCACTCAAATCGTGATTTTCAGCCCAGAATAGTGTAAAAACGCGCTTTTCAATGTTTAGGCTCAAATCGTGCTTTTGACTCCAGAATAATAGTACGAAAACGCGTTTTTGACGGTATTGACTCAAATCGTGCTTTTGACCCCAGAATAGTGCGAAAACGCGTTTTTGACGGTACAGGCTCAAATCGTGCTTTTGACCCCAGAATAGTGCGAAAACGCGTTTTTGACGGCATTTCACTCAAATCGTGATTTTCAACCCAGAATAGTGTAACATCGCGTTTTTTACTGTTTAACTCAAATCGTGCTTTTGACCCCAGAATAGTGCGAAAACGCGTTTTTGACGGTATTTCACTCAAATCGTGATTTTCAACCCAGAATAGTGTAAAAACACGTTTTTCAATGTTTAGGCTCAAATCGTGCTTTTAGCTCCAGAATAATATGTAGTACGAAAACGCGTTTTTGACGGTATTGACTCAAATCGTGCTTTTGACCCCAGAATAGTGCGAAAACGCGTTTTTGACGGTATTTCACTCAAATCCTGATTTTCAGCCCAGAATAGTGTAAAAACGCGTTTTAGACGGTATTTCACTCAAATCGTGATTTTCAGCCCAGAATAGTGTAAAAACGCGTTTTTCACTGTTTAGGCCCAAATCGTGCTTTTGACTCCAGAATAGTTCGAAAACGCGTTTTTGACGATATAGGTGAACCTATACCGTGCTTTTGACCCCACAATAGTGCGGAAACGCGTTCTTGACCGTACAGGCTCAAATCGTGCTTTTGACCCCAGAATAGTGCGAAAACGCGTTTTTGCCGGTATTTCACTCAAATCGTGATTTTCAACCCAGAATAGTGTAAAAACGCGTTTTTTACTGTTTAATCTCAAATCGTGCTTTTGACCCCAGAATAGTGCGAAAACGCGTTTTTGACGGTATTTCACTCAAATCGTGATTTTCAACCCAGAATAGTGTAAAAACGCGTTTTTCACTGCTTAGGCTCAAATCGTGCTTTTGACCCCAGAATAGTGCGAAAACGCTTTTTTGACGGTATTTCACACAAATCGTGATTTTCAGCCCAGAATAGTGTAAAAACGTGTTTTTCACTGTTTAGGCCCAAATCGTGCTTTTGATTCCAGAATAGTTCGAAAACGCGTTTTCGACGATATAGGTAAACCTATACCGTGCTTTTGATCCCAAAATAGTGCGGAAACGCGTTCTTGACCGTACAGGCTCAAATCGTGCTTTTGACCCCAGAATAGTGCGAAAACGCGTTTTTGACGGTATTTCACTCAAATCGTGATTTTCAGCCCAGAATAGTGTAAAAACGCGCTTTTCAATGTTTAGGCTCAAATCGTGCTTTTGGCTCCAGAATAATAGTACGAAAACGCGTTTTTGACGGTATTGACTCAAATCGTGCTTTTGACCCCAGAATAGTGCGAAAACGCGTTTTAGACGGTATTTCACTCAAATCGTGATTTTCAGCCCAGAATAGTGTAAAAACGCGTTTTTCACTGTTTAGGCTCAAATCGTGCTTTTGGCTCCAGAATAATAGTACGAAAACGCGTTTTTGACGGTATTGACTCAAATCGTGCTTTTGACCCCAGAATAGTGCGAAAACGCGTTTTAGACGGTATTTCACTCAAATCGTGATTTTCAGCCCAGAATAGTGTAAAAACGCGTTTTTCACTGCTTAGGCTCAAATCGTGCTCTTTGGCTCCAGAATAATAGTGCGAAAACGCGTTTTTTGACGGTATTTCACTCAAATCGTGATTTTCAGCCCAGAATAGTGTAAAAACGCGCTTTTCAATGTTTAGGCTCAAATCGTGCTTTTGGCTCCAGAATAGTGCGAAAACGCGTTTTTGACGGCATTTCACTCAAATCGTGATTTTCAACCCAGAATAGTGTAACAACGCGTTTTTTACTGTTTAATCTCAAATCGTGCTTTTGACACCCAGAATAGTGCGAAAACGCGTTTTAGACGGTATTTCACTCAATCGTGATTTTCAAGCCCAGAATAGTGTAAAAACGCGTTTTTCACTGTTTAGGCTCAAATCGTGCTTTTGGCTCCAGAATAATAGTACGAAAACGCGTTTTTTGACGGTATTGACTCAAATCGTGCTTTTGACCCCAGAATAGTGCGAAAACGCGTTTTGACGGTACAGGCTCAAATCGTGCTTTTGACCCCAGAATAGTGCGAAAACGCGTGTTTTGACGGCATTTCACTCAAATCGTGATTTTCAACCCAGAATAGTGTAACAACGCGTTTTTTACTGTTTAATCTCAAATCGTGCTTTTGACCCCAGAATAGTGCGAAAACGCGTTTTTGACGGTATTTCACTCAAATCGTGATTTTCAACCCAGAATAGTGTTAAAACGCGTTTTTTCAATGTTTAGGCTCAAATCGTGCTTTTGGCTCCAGAATAATAGTACGAAAACGCGTTTTTTGACAGTATTGACTCAAATCGTGCTTTTGACCCCAGAATAGTGCGAAAACGCGTTTTTGACGGTATTTTCACTCAAATCCTGATTTTCAGCCCAGAATAGTGTAAAAACGCTTTTTGACGGTATTTCACACAAATCGTGATTTTCAGCCCAGAATAGTTGTAAAAACGTGTTTTTCACTGTTTAGGCCCACAATCGTGCTTTTGATTCCAGAATAGTTCGAAAACGCGTTTTCGACGATATAGGTAAACCTATACCGTGCTTTTGACCCCAAAATAGTGCGGAAACGCGTTCTTGACCGTACAGGCTCAAATCGTGCTTTTGACCCCAGAATAGTGCGAAAACGCGTTTTTGACGGTATTTCACTCAAATCGTGATTTTCAGCCCAGAATAGTGTAAAAACGCGCTTTTCAATGTTTAGGCTCAAATCGTGCTTTTGGCTCCAGAATAATAGTACGAAAACGCGTTTTTGACGGTATTGATTCAAATCGTGCTTTTGACCCCAGAATAGTGCGAAAACGCGTTTCTTGTACGGTACGGGTTCAAATTGTGCTTTGACCCCAGAATATTGTACGAAAACGCGTCCTTGACGGTATTTTACTCAAATCGTGATTTTCAGACTCAGAATAGTGTAAAAACGCGTTTTTCAACTGTTTAGGCCCAAATCGTGCTTTTGACTCCAGAATAGTTCGAAAACGCGTTTTTGACGGTATTTCACACAAATCGTGATTTTCAACCCAGAATAGTGAACAAAAACGTTTTTTTCACTGTTTAGGCCCAAATCGTGCTTTTGATTCCAGAATAGTTCGAAAACGCGTTTTTGACGATATAGGTGAACCTATACCGTGCTTTTGACCCCAGAATAGTGCGAAAGCGCGTTTTTGACGGTACAGGTTCAAATTGTGCTTTTGACCCCAGAATAGTGCGAAAACGCGTTTTTGCCGGTATTTCACTCAAATCGTGATTTTCAACCCAGAATAGTGTTAAAAACGCGTTTTTTACTGTTTAGGTTCAAATGATGCTTTTGACCCCAGAATAGTGCGAAAACGCGTTTTAGACGGTATTTCACTCAAATCGTGATTTTCAGCCCAGAATAGTGTAAAAACGCGTTTTTCACTGTTTAGGCTCAAATCGTGCTTTTGGCTCCAGAATAATAGTACGAAAACGCGTTTTTGACGGTATTGACTCAAATCGTGGTTTTGACCCCAGAATAGTGTAAAAACGCGTTTTTCACTGTTTAGGCTCAAATCGTGCTTTTGGCTCCAGAATAATAGTACGAAAACGCGTTTTTGACGGTATTGACTCAAATCGTGCTTTTGACCCCAGAATAGTGCGAAAACGCGTTTTTGACGGTACAGGCTCAAATCGTGCTTTTGACCCCAGAATAGTGCGAAAACGCGTTTTTGACGGCATTTCACTCAAATCGTGATTTTCAACCCAGAATAGTGTAACATCGCGTTTTTTACTGTTTAACTCAAATCGTGCTTTTGACCCCAGAATAGTGCGAAAACGCGTTTTTGACGGTATTTCACTCAAATCGTGATTTTCAACCCAGAATAGTGTAAAAACACGTTTTTCAATGTTTAGGCTCAAATCGTGCTTTTAGCTCCAGAATAATATGTAGTACGAAAACGCGTTTTTGACGGTATTGACTCAAATCGTGCTTTTGACCCCAGAATAGTGCGAAAACGCGTTTTTGACGGTATTTCACTCAAATCCTGATTTTCAGCCCAGAATAGTGTAAAAACGCGTTTTAGACGGTATTTCACTCAAATCGTGATTTTCAGCCCAGAATAGTGTAAAAACGCGTTTTTCACTGTTTAGGCCCAAATCGTGCTTTTGACTCCAGAATAGTTCGAAAACGCGTTTTTGACGATATAGGTGAACCTATACCGTGCTTTTGACCCCACAATAGTGCGGAAACGCGTTCTTGACCGTACAGGCTCAAATCGTGCTTTTGACCCCAGAATAGTGCGAAAACGCGTTTTTGCCGGTATTTCACTCAAATCGTGATTTTCAACCCAGAATAGTGTAAAAACCCGTTTTTTACTGTTTAATCTCAAATCGTGCTTTTGACCCCAGAATAGTGCGAAAACGCGTTTTTGACGGTATTTCACACAAATCGTGATTTTCAGCCCAGAATAGTGTAAAAACGTGTTTTTCACTGTTTAGGCCCAAATCGTGCTTTTGATTCCAGAATAGTTCGAAAACGCGTTTTCGACGATATAGGTAAACCTATACCGTGCTTTTGA